>OZ007591.1:387002577-389402577 GCA_963931845.1 Maratus michaelseni | reverse complement strand
TATACATTTAATTTATTAATGTAGAGTTTTTCTAAAAAAAAAAAAAAAAAAAAAAAAAAAATACTCTACTGCGCTTGTTGTTAAGACCAATAATCTGCAATGACCATAGTTATTGATAAGATGAGTTAAAGCAAAATTTATTATACAATATCATGTTTTTAAGTGGCGTAGAACTTATAAGTTCTACATTATAACATCATTAAACAGTATATGAGGATAAAACTTTCATTGGCCAGTTTGGAGATCTTTACCTACCATGTCGGCATTAGTATGCATTACTGTGTTTCCCAAGAGTGTGAAACATATTTTGTAGCATTTACCAATGATATTGTCGCAATATGGATCAACTTATCCTGAAACCGCCATGCAGGCATTGAAGTAAATTATTGTATTTTCAAATATTGGGGAATTCAAGTTTGCCAGTATAATTGTGAGAAATAGTTATCAATTTATCTTGTAGTTACCATTTCGGTGACGTACGAGAAATGCTATTGTCAAAGAAAACTTATATATATATATATATATATATATATATATATATATATATATATATTAAATTTCTATATTTTACTTATATAATTCTATAATTTTAACTTATTTCCAATTGGAAATACCCTTTTTTTACTTATCTTATCTCGAAAGTCCACTATTTTTAGGCGTTTTGGTCTGCCAGTTAGGACTTATCTTTGGTATCTTATATTACTTTTTCCGTATCAAAATTTCGTTCCATTTTAGAATATTATTTTTCTTTCACAAGCCCAAATTTTAGTTTAGAGGGGATGAGGTCAGACGTTATTTCAATACTGATTTCAATACTTTAGTATATCTGTGAACAGAATTCGTTTTTTATTAAATTGAAGGTATTTTTTTTAATATACAAACGAAACTTTATTTGCACGTTGTCATCAACTATAAGGATGTTGATTTGTATATAAATTCCTTAGCAATTTTTTTCTCTACGAAATCAACTAGAACACTTAACAAAAGTTAAAAAGTTAAAGTAAAAATTTTAGAACATTCAAACGAAATGACACTTATATATTCTTTCTTTTGGAATAGTTTTCTTATATTTTCTTTCTTTCATACTGATTACGAAAGTGGTTAGAAGACATAATAATTGTATATTAAAGCAAAACTTTTTAAAACATTCAAGTGAAATTCTAGATATACTATTTGTTTTCAATTGTGAGAGTTACTTTTATGTGTATTGAAATTTTATAATAATTTTATAGTAAAGAAGTTAAAACACTTAACAACTGCTAATGATAAATAAAAACTAAAGTATTTTTTTAAATATAAATTGCAATTATAAACTAAATTTTTATTATATCTGTCTTCTAATAGGATAGTATTTTCAATTTAAATAAGATATGTATAGCAAATATATTTTACGATAATAATATATTATAAAAAAATACTTCACGAAAATTTTAAATAGATAAAATTAAAAATATTTAGAACTTGCAAAAAGAAATTTTATTTACACTTGTCTTCTACTATTAGGATGTTTTTTAAAATTTGTACCGAAACTTTATAAAAAGTTTTCCCTTTCTGTTTATAACAGGGGTACAAACATCTCTGTTTATAAATGTTCTGTTTATAACAGAGGTACATAACAAAGATTCAAACAAAAAATAAAGTAAAAAATTTTAGAACATTCAAACAGAATCAAATTTATATCTGTCTTCTAATGGCATAAATCTTTTATTTTATATAGAAACTTCATATCAGTTTTTTCGTCTCCTAGATCGATCATGAAAAGGGTTATCGTTATAACCTTATGTCCTGCATGACTTTAAAATCGTGACCCTCGGAGAAAACTTGTGCAACTCAAAAAGTGAACTTTACACATTTTTTGATTAAGATCTTTTCAAATTAAGAAAATCTAATTAAGATTGTTTCGCCAGTAGAGGCGTAATTAGGTTAAATTTTGGCTTCTGCAAGATTCATTGAATTACATTAACGGTTGGGTCAACAAATGTTTCAAGAAAAATGAAAACGAAATATTTAATTTGTTTCGTTATCTCGTTTACGCGATTTTTATCAATACCCTATATTGGTGAAAAGAGAAAAAATGTGCGGCTATTAATTAAAAATGAGCTAAAATGTTTCAATACTTATCACGTGTAACATTATTTCATGATTTCGCTACATGAATTTAAAATAACTGAGATATTACAAAATATGTCTAAGAGATAAAACACCTGCTTTCATTAAATAAGTAAGTTATTTATATAAAAAAAATTTCAAAATGTTTAATCTTATCGCATAAAACTGTTATAAATTTTACATGACAGAAATTGAAGATAATCTTTGTATGGTGAGGTATTTATAGTTCAAATAAAATGATTTTTCAGAATAAAATACTTTATAATTAAATATGCTTAAATAAAATTTCAAGCGGCTACAGGGTGGCTAGTGGTCAGGGAAAAATACAGTAAAAAAATGATAATTACCAGTATATTCTTATAGAAAAATTCAAATTGATTATTTGATCGAATAATCAACAAAAAATTTTCTATAAGAATATACTGGTGTTTATCACTTTTTTGACTGTATTTTTCCCTGACCACTAGCCACCCTGGGCTAGTAATTAAAAATGAGCTAAAATATTTAAATACTTATCACGTGCAACATTATTTCTTAATTTCACTACATGAATTTAAAGTAACTGAGACATTACAAAATATGTCTAAGAGATAAAACACCTGCTTTCATTAAATAAAGAAGTTCTTTATATAAAAGAAATTTCAAAATGTTTAATTTTATCGCATAAAACGAAATATGTCTAGGAAATAAAACACCTGCTTTCATAAAATAATTATATAAACAAAATTTCAAAATGTTTAATTTTAAATGTTTTATAAATTTTACATGACCGAAATTGAAGATAATCTTCGGATGGTGAAGCATTTATAGTTCAAATAATATGATTTTTCAGAATAAAATCCTTCATATTTAACTAAACTTAAATAAAATTGCAGAATTGCAGGAATTGCATATTAATTTGTACTAGGTATGGAAATTTAAAAATAAGTAAGATCTTCATTGAATGTGCGTTTTAATTTAAAGTCAACTATTCATAGGTACCAACCTCTCATTAATATTCCGTAATATGCGGGTTAATTTGACCCCGTTTAACAACGCTTCCAACCAGAAAAAATATTGGAAAAATGTTTATTTATTCAATTTCAGGTTTCTACGTGGAATTTATTTCATTTCATTTCTTAAAAAAAATTCTGGTGCGAAACGTGTTAAACCTGGGTCAAATTAACTCGCATATTACGGAATATTAATGAGAGGTTGGCACCTATGTCTATTTATGTACATATTTATGAAGGCCTGTAGTTGATTAATTATTCCAATTCCCTTTTTCAGTCAGATATTTTATTTATTTCAAAATATAAAGCTTAACTTTTTTAATAAAATTTTAATTTTAAGCATTGTGATAGAATTTGTAACTCCGTTATATTGCATTTAAAGAACATAATAATAATAATAACGAAAAATACTTAAAGTGTATCATTCAGCAAAACTTAATTTTTGATATTGTACCATTTTCTAATATTTTCTCTAATATTCGTATCCATGTGTTGACTGAATGTATTCAATGGACAATACTATTCAAAATTGAAGAAATATTTTATTTTACATCACTTTCATTTTTGAACAACTCCAAATGAAATAATTTCGTGTTTGTTTTCAGACTTCTTTGCTAATAAAGGCGCCTTGTTCATTTAAATAGACTATACGGATCCTTTAAATATGTGCTTTTGAGGTGAGGGCAGGTTCATAAATTTCTAAAATGTAGCAAATGTAGGTTTGAATGGCAACGTATATAAAAGAGATATGACAAATAAAATATCTCATTATTGTGACCCTTCCCACGATACATTATCCTTTTAAAATAAAAATACAAGCAAATAAAATTATATAATGCAATAAAAATATGTCAAATACAATTTTTAATTGAGATCTAAATTTAAAAGAATAGAATTTTTCAAAACCTAAATGATTAAATACTATTAAATATATAAAGAATTTTTTTACGCTATTTTAAAACAGCTTTTAAGATATACGTTTAAATAAACTTGTTTGATTCCACTGTAAATAGCCTGAATAAAAACCGTAGCGCGAAAAAAAATCCACATTTTATTTTTTAAATTTTTCCCCAATTAAATTCTTTAACACGTTCACTGCCGGGTTAAAATTACCGGAATTTTATTTTATTTAGAAATTTCCAATTCATACCAGAAAATATTAGTAGTTACATAAAATAAAATTCTTCTTTCGAAATTTCCGGTACGAATTCGTAATTTTAGATTGAAAAACCACGAGTATACTCGTGGTTGGCTACAGAATGTGTTAATGTCTTTAAAAGGGATCTGAATGAATTCACAGATCTGCAAAATAAAATGTTTGTATTTTTTCAGTGCTGATTTAAGGATTGTTTTTTATCGAAATTTTAGAAATGCTAAGCTCGTAATGTTTTTCTATCAAATGGCTATGAAGACACAGAAAAATCTCACTGTGGGTCAAGCAGATTAAAATAAATAAATTAATTAAAATTAAAATCAGTTAAAAATAAGCTGTATCGCATATACTCGTTCGTTTGCAGTGACAGATACTTCTACCCAATTTGGACATGATCTTTCTCACCAGTTTTTCCCTATTGTTGTGATCAACTTAATTAATCGTAAAAACTTTCTAAAAAACGTATTATGAAAAATTACTAGACATTACTGTTGAGAAAGAGACCCAGTTTAAATAGGGGGTTCCGCTGCTGTTAATTTGTTATTTACGTCATAATTATTATGAAGTCAAAAATTATTATAAAACCTTTTTTTCACATCTAAAAAAGTATGTTCCCTCCTTCTCTTTTTAGAAATTTGCCCCACCAGTGGCCCAGAGGTTCTGCATTCTAAACTGGTAGACGGGAAGTGCTGGGTTCGAACCCAATCACGCCCGTTGGCCTAACCGTTCGGAGTTTTCCGTGGTGTTCTTCGAACCTTGCGTTAATACGGATTAGGTTCCCTTAGAAAGACCCCCACAGAGGGCCCTCCCCACTAGGGCCCCCTCGTGCAGATAATCGACCGTCATAAATCACCAACCAACCTTTTAGAAATTTTGTCTTATGCTTTATCCCTTATGTAGCAACCAACAGTAGTAAACTATCCTGCTTATCATGCCTCGTGTCTCTAGGAATAAATTTACAATTTACCAACAGAGAATTTCTGGGTTCTGTTATGGTTACATTTTTTATTTACCAACCAGGCTGAAATTGTGGATTTGTGGCGAAATTGTACGTTATGGAACGTTTTTAATACTTTAACAGAAATCAGCATAAAATATACATAAGAGACACCTGTCACATTAAAGACAAAAATTTCATCGAAGGCCTGTGTTGTTAATATATACCCAGTATCTGTCAAAAATGGAAACGAACTTTCACAAAGAAGGAGTGAGACAGATAAATCAAATGTTTTAAATATATTACCTGGAAAAGTATAACATTAATTTTCTATTCTTATTTTTTTTTAAACAGTTTTATACGATTTGAACGGGAAAAAAAATCAAAAATCGATAAACATCATCATGCATTTAATTCCGGCATTTTTTATTGCTTTTTATACGCCCAAGGTATTCAATGAAGAACTTAGACGCCACCGTGGGCAGAAAAATTAGCTTCATAAAATGGAAAACTGGATTCACACCCAACTAGTGATCACAACCTGATAACATTTATGGCCTTTCTCAAATGTGTTACTCTATTATTTTATATTAAAAGAAGAGGTTTAAAGAAATAAATTAAACAACCAAGTTTTAGTTCAGTGCTTAAAACAAAAGGCAATATTTACAAATAAATTAAAAATTAATCGCACAGAATTGAATAAAATTGTATAATGCAACTTTAAAAAACAGCAAACGTTAAAATAACTTCGCATGTTAAGAAATAAAAACTTCTTTATAAGGATACAGAAAACAAGATATGCGTGTCTGATAGCGTTATTATCTAAATATGAAAATAATACCGCTATTTAAATAATGGAAATTTAAATAAAAAATTGACAAAAATACCCTAAAAAAATTACTCAAATTAAAGAAAAATAATTGCATACTTCACACAGCAAGCTTATCAAGTCTTGCAAAAGGGGATTAAGTTGCTATGCATAGTTTTTGTTTCTATAAAACTTTTTTAACGTAACTATTTTGATTGACTTCAATATTAAATAGCTCTTAAAATAATTTTTCGATTTAAAAACTGTCTACTTCAGCGTGTTTATCAGACATTTCTCTATAAAACTACGATTTTTCATACTTTATAAGCAATAGTTTTCTTAATATTAGCCGAGAAAGACCAAAAGATTCATTTACGGCGCCAGCATCGACAGAGCGTTGGTTACTTTATTTATTTATTTTTCTTAAGAACAGAGAGATATTCCCCATTTCCTTCTTTTAACACATGATCATTTAATTATTATTTGAAAGTTTTCCTTCTGTTTTTAATATCCACGTGTAAATACATTTTTTAGCTGAAAGGAAATATTATTATTTGCGCTGTTTTACAATTGGTCGCGGTTGAAACCCTCGAAACCAACATGAGATTCGATTGTGACGTAGTCAAGGCGTTGTCAGTCATTTTTAGCAGAATCATTCGACATTCATTTGTTACATTATTTAAATAGCGTCATTACTAAATCATAGCTGCTAACTTTTACGCTTTTTTTCGTACTACTAAAATTTAATAATAAATTTTATCTTATTAAATAGTCGCAATTAGTTTATTAAATAACACAAAAATTTCTATTAAATTTTAATGGTAACAAAAAAGCGTAAAAGCTGGCAGCTATGCTAAATAATTTTAAAGGTACCCCTCAACAATTTTATGTGTTTTTCAAGTTTTTTGTGAGGGTTCATATGAAAAATGCGTAGACTACAATATTTATATTCAAACTTTATCGATACAGAATAAAATACTAATAAAATTTATTGTGGCTAAATAGGTCAAAGGTCATCAACAATAAATTTAAACATAACCAACTACAGATGATGATGCATTTTGAAGTTCGGTGGATATTGAACATCACTATGTACAGTGGTAACCACTTTCCACGAAGTTTTATTCCACTGGAAGACAAAAGCAATTCATTTAATCTCAACAAAATTTATGAGACATATTATGCAACGCATTTATTTAAATTTTGATTACGTTCATGAAGAAAGAATTTGTTGCCTGTTTTTACTGTTTACCACTTTGATAAATAAAGTAGGCAATTGAAAGGTATATATGTATAAATGTATACTGAAACCACATCCAAACTCAACGAAAATTACAATACATATTCTTCGTATGCATTTATTAAAAATTTGATCATTATGAGATGCATCTAAAGAAGGAGCTTGTTTCCTCTTTTTGATGTTTATATCTTTCATATCTGTACCGATATTTATTACTTTGAGACGTATAATTTGATCACTGTCGAAATGTTTCTGTCGCTTTAGGCAGCACAAATTATTTCATCTGCCGGCCCACTTGTCGACTGTGACCTATTATTTAAGTTCTCTTGCATTAAGTACTGCAATTATTTTTAATTTTTAACATAGCGTAGACGTACAGACATACTCTGTCAGACTGCGTAATAAGAAACTAAGAGTATACGAGAAAATATCTCTGTCCTAAAATTTCTCTTTACATGAAATTTAGGTGAAATTTAGTTTAACTACTTCAGCAATTTGTAGTTTTTTTTAAAAAAAATTCAATGTACTAATTCATTTCGTATATCACATTAATAATTGGCGGGAATTTTAAGGGAAAATCATTATTTCCTTATAAAGGCATTATTATTATTACTATTATTATTATTATTTGTCGTGGAATTGTAAGGCGCTAACTGCTGCGACTACCTTCTGGAGAAAAAAAAAGGGAAAATTTCATATTCTAATAATTTAGATGGCAGCGTTATTTTATTAACGTTCTAAGGATGTGTTGTATACCAGTTCAAATTGGACAAAAACAAAAACAGTTTGTAGATGTTGTCTCTAATTTTAGTCGATTTTTTTTTCAGGTAGAATTTTGTAATCAAAAACAATGATTTGTCATTGTCGCTGTCATCAGGCTTGACGTTACTTGATGTTGAATGAGTGCAACAAAGACAAAGAGCAGCAAGAGACAGACTCTCATGAAAAAATGCTCGTTACTTATTAACAACAATGCCAAAGAACGAGTTAAAATAAAATTATGCTAAATCTCATTAGATACAATGATATATCCAAAACGATTAAACTAGACTCTCTTGTTATGTTTTCTGGCATCACAAGTTTTTTTCTTGGGACTCATATTGTAAATAGTAAAAGTTGTTTTTGTAAAAATTTTATTTTTGTGAAAAATAAAATTTTGTAACAAAAGATCAAATACTTCAATTCGAACCAAGCATTTATTATTAATAATTTTTTTAAAAAGTTTTCCTACTAAAACTTTCCTTTCTGATGAACTTCTTTCGTTCTAAAATTACACATTTTAAAGTCTAACAAAATAAAATTAATTGATAAAGCATATGCATTTATGTGATGTAATTTTGTGAAGGTGCCTATTTTATTAAGGGAGATTTTGTGAAGGAACCTCTTTCATCAAAAGGAATTTTGTGGAGTGATCTGTTTTATTAAATGGATTTTTGTGAAGAGACACTATATAGGTCCCAATTTTTGCCTGGATCGACCCCTGTTTTAAGGTGTTTCCTTGCAATTTATGACGAAAAAAGAAATTAAACATCAAATAATAGTCATGACTAAACAAAATGAGAAATAACCGAATGATTATTCTTTTAACGTTATTAATGCATAATCCCACAAGGCTGCTTCGTTTAGCACAAGCATTGTTAATTAAATGCGTTGCCGAATGGACATCGCCTACATGAAAATCTGAAACGACGTTTGGTAACAGGAAATATTCTTTCTGTGCTCCTACAATTGCGTAGACACACAGGATCAACGCCTCCGATCAGATCGAAACTACCTTGATGAATCAATCCTTTCTTCACTAAAAAAAACCCTCTTTACACAAGATGTGGAAAATGGTCTGAATCATGAGCTGGTAGCTTGTGCGGTAAGCCACCCTCAGTTTACAGGTCGGGCTATTAGATGGAGGTTAAACGTCTTTTGGAGCCAACTATTGCAATGACCTTGATCGCCCACAAGGGCTGTTATTATTATTTTTTGGGTTTTGCCCAACCCTAGTAAAGCAACAACCTGAGCAAACATTGTGACATTCAACTTTCGCCGAATGAAGGTGGGCCGAATAAAAAAATTGCAACAAGAATGATGGCTGCCAACAGATGGTTGCTAGTTTAGTTGTCTTCTGATGAAAAAATATTTTTAAAGAGTTTATATATTAGCAGTACAACACGTTGATAAGTTAAGATTTGTAAGATGCCTCATTATATAAGAAAGTACCTACGCGAATAAATTTACGTTTGCTTTTCATAGATATCTCGAATTTACACTCGATTTTTAATGATTGAATTATTTTAATTTGACAGAAGAACTTTAATCATCAAATTAAATGCTATTTAAGGGTTTTAGTAAAAGCTACTAGTACAGGGCACTCAAATAATCCACTTTTTGAATACCGGTATTTTCTTAGAAAAATTTATTTTTAGATTTTTCTGGCAAATTTCGCAGAAACCACCTTCGGAGGTAAATTTTTGCGGAAATGTTGTAGAAACCAACCATGACATTTTCTGTTAAAAAATATTGGTATTCAGTAGGCGCATCATTTGGCAGCTCTGCTAATACAACTAATTATTTTTTTGTAAATTTTTTGGTTTTAGGCGATTTATTAGCTAAATTAATATTGTAAAGTTTAATGATATTTTAATGGTATTTATTTGAAAAGCTAAATGGGATATACTTTTTTGATTTAAGTTATTTCTATTTCCTAGTTTACTTTCTGATATTAAGAGAATTACGTAATAGCAAAAACGTTTCATAAACTAATAATAATAATAATAATAATAATAATAATATAACAAAAACTGATATAACTGTGTATTATAAATTTATAAGTCAATCATCCCTTTTAATAATAATTTACTTATAAAATTTTGCTCAATAAAAGTTCACACATTTTTGTTTCAACTCAATAAAAAAGATGAAATGTTTTATAGCAATTTAGTTAGAAAAATATAATTTATTTGATTAAATAAAATATTAACAACATTGTCATGTCTATCTAAAACACGTTTACAAATATTTCATGTTAAAAACGTTACCACATTAAAATACAAAAACTAAACGGATAGGATTTGACTGCGTTGTTTATATTGTTTACTTTCAATTAATTAAAAAGGCACGCTTTAAAAGAAAAAAAATCTGATTCATTTTTTACGCTCAGTCGTTTGTAATAAAAAAGAAAAGAGTAGTATGAACTAAAATATAACTGCTGGGAGTTAATTTTGTCCCCCCCCCCCCCATAAACAAAAAATTGTAGCAGATACAAAATTGTTCATTCGTAACGTGGATCATTCGTAACACCGGAATCTCAGATTTATTGCACATGTCTTATAAATTTATAAGTAGATCACCTCTTTAAATAATAATTTACTTATAAAATTTTAGTCAATTTGATTCAATAAATTGAATCAAATTAGACAAAAATGTGTTATTATTTAAATTTACACATTTCTGTATTTTATTGTTATTTAGTAATAAAAAATTTATTTATTTGAGTAAATAAAATATTAATAATGTTATCGTTTCTATCTTTCTATTTAAAAACTGCCTTAACCCATATTCGCTGCCAATCACCAGTATACTCGTGGTTTTTTAATCTAAAATTACAAATTCGTACCGGAAATTGGAAAAGAAGAATTTTTATTTTATGTAATCATGAAATTTCTGTAATTAAAGAAAGTAAATATATTAGTATTTTCTGGTATGAATTAGAACTTTCTAAATAAAAAAGAAATTCCGGTAATTTTAACCCGGCAGTGAACGTGTTAATCTCTTTGCGACGATGCTCAAGATCCTAGATTATTTCTACCAGTTTTTTTACTTGAAAATCTTGCTATAGAAGCTTTTCGGCTATTAAATTAGAAATAATTTTCTGTTTGTTAAAACCGGTTAAAAGATTAAAAATCTATAAAGGAGGCTCGTCGCAAATGCTGAATACTTAGCCTATTAGTTCTATATTTTCTTTTTTTCTATGTTCTTACAGCCATACATTTTTCCATTTTATTTGCTTACACGCATCATAAGACATACAGACATCTTATACATACATGTTTATATACATCTACCAATACACATAATAGATACAACAACCATTTTTTCAACAACTGAAAGTATTAGTGACTAATGAGGAATCTTTCCTAATCAGCTAAAACTTCACAAATATATTAGGTTGATGCAACTTTAAATTTTTATTTCAAATAAATAGGATGCAGAAATGAATCAGTACTATGTTCTACTCCATACTATAGCAAAGGTTTCTTTTAGTGACCGGGTTGTTTTTATCATAAATGATATGACGTTTTCACGGTGATTAAAAGAAATAAGCAACTCTGTTGCTTAAAGAAAAACAATATTCCTATCCATTTAAAAAAGAATCCAAAATAAATACTACTTGAATTCTTCAAATGAATATCTGTTTAAAAATAAATGAACTCTTTGTAGCAAAAGGTAAATGCTTGCTGAAGATTGATTTTAAAC
Source organism: Maratus michaelseni (assembly GCA_963931845.1). Taxonomy (NCBI): domain Eukaryota; kingdom Metazoa; phylum Arthropoda; class Arachnida; order Araneae; family Salticidae; genus Maratus; species Maratus michaelseni. The sequence continues at coordinate 389,390,871 of OZ007591.1, read as the reverse complement.
ATTCACTTCCTTAATCTTTTTTTATTTATCCACATGCTAAATGTTCAGTCGCCTTAAGAGTCTTGCTTTCGTGTTTTTAGGGGTTATTGGGACGTATATATTCGCACAATTCAAACAACGTAATTAACTATTCCGATCGCGTGTTGAACCTACTGTCAATTTGTTAAACATCTTTCTTTTTTTTTTTTTTTTCAAATAATTTTTTATTTCTAGCGATAATAAAAGATTAAGAATGTTTTTTTTTTGGTCTGAAGATTTGTTATTTTCTCATAAAGTAACAAATGGCTAAAGATATTATTGGCAAAAGTGATTAAATAAAGTGAGGGGTGAGAACAGTTGCGAAAACACCTGACATTAGAGACCTCGAAGCGGACATTTTTTAAAAAGACAAAAAAAAAAAAAAAAAAAAAAAAAAAAAAAAAAAAATGCACCATTATTTTTTACGACAATTTTTGTTTTAGGTTTATCGTGTAAAGTTGTAAAAAAAAAATCACTTCGTGATAAGCTTTTTCTTGCGATTGTTGTATTAATCTGCCACGAAAAAAAAAAAAAAAAAAAAAAAAAAAAAAAAGTGGTGGTTAAAAAGGAGACCTCTCCGAAGCATGACATTATGATGTACCCCTTTCTAGGGAACTACTAAAACCATTTCAATATATATTTTTAATAGTTTCGGCTTTAGCTTGACTTTAAATTGATCTTTCGGTAAAAAATAAAAATATAAAACATACAAAAACAGCAACAACAGATCACATGCAAAACAGTTTTATATTGATTAACCTATTACTCAAGAACTAATGAAACTATTTCAATACTTTTTTTTAAAACAGTTTTGGCAACAGCTAAAAAGAAATTGATCGTTCGGCAGAAAATAAAAATAAAAGATTCAGTAGTTACGCAATTTTGTAAACAAAAGAAATCTGGGATTTTTAAAAAATGAACATAAGTATTGCATTTCGAATTTTTATTTTTTGATGAGCTATCAATTTATAATTTAGCTATTGCCAAAACTGTTAAAAAATATTGAAATTGCTTCATTAGTTCTTCAGATGTTAGGCATGTAAACTGTTTTGCATGTGATTGTGTTGTTGTTTTTGAAATTGCGTTAACATTGTGTTTTATATAATCATTTTTTGCCGGACGAAAAATTTATAGTATAGTTTATGCTTAAACTATTAAAAAAATATCGAAATAGCTTCATTAGTTCTTGAGAAAAAGGTACAGTCTTGGAATAGAAAAAAGTGATCACCCCCTACTAACTATACCTGAAATCGTCGTATAAAAATGTGACTGGTACCAAGCGATTAGTAATAGCGTCTACTAATTAATGCTGTGCGTAAATTTTGCTTAGGGAGTCGTCTAGATAAGGAAATTTTTACAAACTTTTAAATTTTCTATACTAACTACTAACACGTAATTTTGACATTATATTTGGATCTTTCAATACTAACACGTAATTTTGACATCATATTTGGATCTTTCATTACGAACACGTAATTTTGACATCATATTTGGATCTTTCATTACGAACACGTAATTTTGACATCATATTTGGACCTTTCGATAATTTTACGTTTGGATACTAAACGGGACATCATTCGGCTAAGAAGTTTAGGAATTATGTAGGTTTAAAATTTTGTACTTCTAATGTTAAGTTCATTTTTAATCGTTGCAAAACAGATTGCAATGCGGATAGCTCTTTAAACATAACTCAAAAACTACTTGGCGGAATGACCTGTAATTTTGGTTTTGCATATTTGAAACGGCATAGTTATCTGTTTAAAAAACATTACAGATTACAGTTCAAATTTTTTTTTGAAAACTAATTTAGAAAAAACAGATATTTTGAAATTTATTGAATCAGTCGAATTAGCTGAGTTTTCTTATTATATGAATCAGTAGAATCTTTAAAAATATCACTTTGATTAATCTGTTTCTTTTTTTTCTTTTCAAGGATAGGTTTATGTTTTACGTGAAATTTGTTTAGTTTGTTCTGGTTATAATATGTACGCGATAGAAATACATATTCTCGAAGTTGTAACCAATATATCTTTTTCCTTCAAAATCGAATATGCATGACAAAATATATTTCTTACTCTCTGCCTAAAAGCCTGTATTTTAACAATTAAGTACTATAAATGGAATTAAGTAGCAAAACGTCCAGTTATCAGAACAAATAAAAAAAACAAAATTCAAATAAGGCTAAAACATGAAAGATAATATCTATTGAATAAAACGGGAATCACGCGTACACGATTATTGCTGGTAAATACTGTTATATCTGGTTCATAATTTCGACAAGATAATTCCGTTACTTTCTCTTTCTGAAACTACAAAGGAACTTTTTTAAAAGGAAGAAGGAAATTTTGATAGAAAATAATTGATAGCTAAAACTGCTCACTATAATTTACAAATATTATAACATAACTATTATTTTCAAATGATAGTTTTTCTTAAATTCACCATGATACTTCCTCGAACATTTGTTATTATCTGCGCCCATCTGCGCCCATCTTTGTATATCTCAAATAGTTTCACATTTAAAGATGGAATCTACCCACGTTAGAACGTTATGATCAAATACATGCAAATGTCTTGTTTAACATGATGTTCCAATGCGTGCTCTAGTAAAAAATTTGTGAACGCCCATCTCAAATGGTTTCTTTTTAAAAAACGCTATTTACGCAAACTACATGATCTGCAGGTCATTTGATAGTATAACCTTTAGCGTATTTCAGAAAGACAGAATTAAACAACGTTCTTTTCGTAAAGATGCATTTATTTTCCATCCACGATTTATTTATCTTTTTATTATTATTATTATTATTCACTCTTTGTTAGATTTTCCCTTGGGCCTAAATGCTGGTTAGCTGTCGTGTAATAATACGAATTTACATTTACACATTATCACGAACTGTAAACAGCATTTAAAAGGTAAGAAAGTGAAAAATAATGTTACATTATGAGAATAAATTCCTGTTATTTAGTTTGGAATAATACTATTTATACACAAATGGTAATCCAAAACACAATCATAAATCACTTGAAACAGTCTTAAGTATTCTTTGTAAGGTTCTTTTCTTTTCTTTTATTATTTTTCAAAGTCAGTTTTTAACAATGTGTTGTTTTTTTGTGTTGTAAGTCAGTCTATTTTAATTTAGTCTTTTTTCTTTAACGTTAATGAGATAAAACCGTTAACGTTAATGTGATAAAAGTATGTGGTGATATATATATACATATATATATATATATATATATATATATATATATACATAGGTACATAGATACATAGATATATAGGAGATATGAGATATATGTATATATATGATATATATATATATTTACAGTGATCTCTCACTTACCGTAATTTCGCGCGTATACGCCGCACCTCAGACAATTCGATTTCCTACCAGAATTTATTTTAAATAAAATGTGACTTACTTCTGCTTAGCACTTATTTGACTTCTTATTTTCAATAAAATTTCCGGTTTGAAAAAGATTTAACTAAGCCGCGGCGCATACGCGCGAAATTACGGTATACGCGATACACGAAAATCATTTTTCAGCACCAGATGTTTTTTAGGGTAATTTTCGTCTTCTTAAATCGCAGAATTAATAAATCGAATTTTACTGTTTTAAAATAGTGGTATGAAAAAGTAATTACTGAACATCGCGTATAAGTGAGAGATCACTGTATATATATGTATCTAAAAACATGATATAATCGATGACCTTAAATGAAATAATAAGAAATATGATAACCTCAAGATCAGGTTGTATATTTTCTTGTAAAATGTAAGCTAATACATGGTTTACAATTTCTTTTAAATTAAATTAATGATAGATAATTGCATGCATCAATTTTATCTACATATAACAGTTACTTGAAAATTAAAAAGTCCTTCCGGCCTGTACCGGGAGGAAAAGGTAGCTTTTCTATATCTTCGTTTTAAAATTTTAGCTAATGTTACACGAAAACAGCAAGCTAAAATGCAAAGAAACGTTTACAAAAGATTCGTTAATACTGAATTTGAATAAGAAATTCGCCAAATTATTGAGCAATAGCCAAATTGGCTTCATTTATGAAGACTTATTTTGATCGCCAAATTTGGCGATATTTCGCCAAATGTCGCCCAATTTTGTCGCCAATGTCGCCAATTTTGGCGTTAACGGATATGAATATATAGTTTTATGCGTATAATTGGGAAAATTATTACAACAATGAAAGAAAATAATTTGCGAGTAATCGTGTTAATGTGCTGTTTTGTTTCAAAATGTCAGCCACCCTAGAATTTCAAACTGCTCTATCTCAGCCATTTTTTAAGATAGAGGTAAACCAAAAAAAGCTCTGGAATCCTTGTATCAAGGCCTAACACGTAATTAAAAAATAAATTTGAATTTTTAAATTTTTTGTATATTTATTTTAGATTTTAAGTTATTTTACATCTTTAAATGGCCGCCATCTTGAAACAAGATGGCGGACCAAGCTGGCCAACGAACTCGGTCGAGACATTAGTGACCTTAATACACACAATTAGTTTCATCAAAATCGATTCATAATTACGCGCGTTATCGTATGACATAGGTCAGATATATATATATATATATATATATATATATATATATATATATATATATATATATATATATGGATATATCTATATATATAAATCAACATTTGGACGGAGGGTGGTTTTGGGGTCTGGGGGTCATGATCGGTGAAAATATATCGAAATTTTCCGGAACTGCTTTCCTCCGAACGGCTGCAATAGGTAGCTTTATACTTTTTTGTATTGAAAGCTACCTAAAATCAATGTTATTTTTAGACGAGAAAGAAAATCAAAGTCCCACTTAAAATGTAGAGCATTATTTTCTCCCATTTCGGGACATATGGAAAAAGAGGGAAGTATCTGAATAAACGTTATAATGAGGCGCGATATAGAAAGGACATGTATAGTCAAATTATAAAACTTAACATAATGTCTCACACATTAACAAAATGTCATTATAATTATGTAATACAACGAAAGAGAAGTCAGACATAGTCAAGACCCTCAGTTATATAATCCAATTTAGAACGGTATTTACAGATTTAATAAATTATTTTAACCATTATTTTCGCATTTTTCTATTTTAACAACGCAATGAAATGTGGTTCACTAAATAACAAAGCAGTGGCGGAAAATTATCAGTTTTTGATCAAGGATAACGCATCATATATTTTGTCATTTATGACGACTAATAAACGTCATAAACGCCATAAACGTCTACTCTCCACCTTGAAAATGGGATTCTTTTCATAGAACAGATACAAAAATAAAATTACCTTAAAATTATATATACAATATGGTTCACTAAATAACAAAGCAGTGGCGGAAAATTATCAGTTTTTGATCAAGGATAACGCATCATATATTTTGTCATTTATGACGACTAATAAACGTCATAAACGCCATAAACGTCTACTCTCCACCTTGAAAATGGGATTCTTTTCATAGAACAGATACAAAAATAAAATTACCTTAAAATTATATATACAATATGGTTCACTAAATAACAAAGCAGTGGCGGAAAATTATCAGTTTTTGATCAAGGATAACGCATCATATATTTTGTCATTTATGACGACTAATAAACGTCATAAACGTCATAAACGTCTACTCTCCACCTTGAAAATGGGATTCTTTTCATAGAACAGATACAAAAATAAAATTACCTTAAAATTATATATACAATATGGTTCACTAAATAACAAAGCAGTGGCGGAAAATTATCAGTTTTTGATCAAGGATAACGCATCATATATTTTGTCATTTATGACGACTAATAAACGTCATAAACGCCATAAACGTCTACTCTCCACCTTGAAAATGGGATTCTTTTCATAGAACAGATACAAAAATAAAATTACCTTAAAATTATATATACAATATGGTTCACTAAATAACAAAGCAGTGGCGGAAAATTATCAGTTTTTGATCAAGGATAACGCATCATATATTTTGTCATTTATGACGACTAATAAACGTCATAAACGTCATAAACGTCTACTCTCCACCTTGAAAATGGGATTCTTTTCATAGAACAGATACAAAAATAAAATTACCTTAAAATTATATATACAATATGGTTCACTAAATAACAAAGCAGTGGCGGAAAATTATCAGTTTTTGATCAAGGATAACGCATCATATATTTTGTCATTTATGACGACTAATAAACGTCATAAACGCCATAAACGTCTACTCTCCACCTTGAAAATGGGATTCTTTTCATAGAACAGATACAAAAATAAAATTACCTTAAAATTATATATACAATATGGTTCACTAAATAACAAAGCAGTGGCGGAAAATTATCAGTTTTTGATCAAGGATAACGCATCATATATTTTGTCATTTATGACGACTAATAAACGTCATAAACGTCATAAACGTCTACTCTCCACCTTGAAAATGGGATTCTTTTCATAGAACAGATACAAAAATAAAATTACCTTAAAATTACACTTTTACGTTCTAAAATTCAACACTGTAATTATATGTCACATTTTAACAATATTTTCATACATTTATAATGAATGAGAATTAGCTTTAAGAATGTGACACTCGATAAAATCTGAAAGTAATATAATGTCAGAATTTTATTGCTCGTACACATAACAGGAACACATAAAGTTTTATCCGTAAGCAATTCATAGACCAATGTATTGGTCGTGGCGACCCTTATCTACGCTAGTTACACTGTAAAAAAAAAAAAAAAAAAAAAAAAGACAATTGTTACTTAATCTACAACTATACAATATAACCACGAGCGAAAATATACAATAACCTCTCCGAGTTGCCCATGATTCCGGAAACAGTTTTTTTTATCTCTAGAAACTTCAAAAAGCAATATATTTTCGAGATTTAAAGAAGCATTTTCATTTATAAAAACAAAGTTTCTTTTGCTGCCACTGATTTTCGGAAACGTTTCGGAGTTGTTTTTATAGTGTATTAACCCCTTGGGGACGAGCGACACGTATACGTGACGCATAAAATGATCAGAATTCTCGATTATTCCCACCAGTTACTTTTTATTGTAAGCTTTGCCTTATTTAATGATAGCATTTCTGCGATTTAATTTAAAGAAAATTTCTGTTCTGAAAAATCGGTGGCAAAAAATAAAAATTCTGTAAAGGACGCTCGTCGCGAAGGGGTTAATGCGTTTTGTCTAAACGAAATATCAGTTTTTTTGGATGTTATCAAATCTCAAACCTTTTCATACTTGAATTTATACATCAAGAGTAGGAAAATAATATATTAATTTTGATGTTAATGTTAATGCTGTTAATTTATCATTGTTGTCTGTGAAACATATTTTTTAATTTTTTGAACATGAAAATGTTTACTTGAGAAATCTGATTATTGCACGACAAAAAAAAAAAAAAAAAAAAAAAAAAAAAGGAAAAAGAAAAAAAGAATCGGAAACATTTACGAAAATTAGTGGCAACAAAGACAAATTCGTTCTTATAAATGCTTCTTTAAATGATAAAAATATTGGTTTTTGAGGTTACGATAAAAATAAAGAAGTCTTTTCGGAATCGTTGTTAGTTCGAGTAGTAAATATACAGGAAGAGATTAATGTTTATTTTCGTTCGAGGAGGTTATGTTATATTTTCCTAGATTAACCGATTTATGCCTTGCGTCCCAATTTTGAGACTCTTTGATAAAATGGGAAAAAATGCATTTCACACCACTTTTTTTTTTTTAATAGAAATGTTTTATTTTATCGAAAGTCCCCGATAAAATACGACGTGACCGCATATTATTTCAAGCTAAAAGTAAGTTATATGGTATATTATTAAACTATATTGCAGTATATTCCCTGGTGGAAATGCTACGTCTAACAGTTACAGTTTTTAATAGAATTCGCATACGGTATCGTATACGATAGATAAGAGCTTGAAGTGCATTTTCCTAATGTTTTACGTTAAAAACTTATCCCTAATTAGAATTTTCTAGGCATCCCTAGGCCGAATTTTCCCTAGGCATAATTTTCTACCAACAAATAAGGAAAATATTTATTTCAACAAAATTTATAAAATGTCGTCCTATATTAAAAAATTCATTATTTTTCACTAATTGATAAACCGATGGCTTTAGCGGTATAGTTCTAACTGCATAAATGTTTCAAATATTGTTCTTCAACATAGTGATAATATATCGAATTTCTTATACGCATTTTTATGAGTCATTATTATTTTCTTACATTATTATTTTCTTACCATTATTTTTTTAAAGAAAACTTTTCCTTTTTTTAATGGCAGAATTTTCTACCAACAAATAAGAAAAATATTTATTTCAACAAAATTTATAAAATGTCGTCCTATATTAAAAAACACACGACATTTAGAAGAATTAATGTCATTGGTTAAAATCATGCAAACATATAAATAAATAAATGTGTCGCTGGAAATCTTGAAATTTAAGTTAATAATATTGACAAAAACAAAAATGACCTTTTTTCAACGTTGCAACTACCTGTAATTTAGACTACCTGTAACCAGAAACTCTATTGCATATTTCAGTGCTTATATGGAAAAATATGTTGCGGTTTCTAGGTTCATAGATCATCAGGTATTGAGTATATTTGGAAAGAATAAAATAAATAAATAAATAAAAAAAAAAAAAAACAATTATCAGAGAAAATTATACGAATCATTTTTATGCGAATTACTTTTATATCCAGAATTCTTCATCCCCTATCATAAAACTTGAGAATTTTTATTGCATCGAAAATACAGGCTACAATGTTGTAGATGCTGTATAAGTGGTAGATATGACGAAGATTTTACCCTGGAGAAATGATTAATTGAACCAAGCGTGCATTTCTGTTGCGATGGCGAAGGTTTATAAATTATATGGATGTCAATAAAAAAATCACGATTTTCCACTGTTGTTAGTAAAATAGGCCGCCTCCAAGTTTCGAAAATATTTTCGGGTAAGAATGCTTTGAATATGCTGGTATCTTTGGTGTAGAGTGCAAAGGCCAGGAATATTATAACCTAACATTAAATGATAAATTTAAATTTTATTATATTTCTATTACTCCATAATATTTAGTGAAGACTGACAACAGCATGAAAATTTCAGGATAAATATATAATAATAATAATTTACATATAACTTCATTAATCATTTTAAATATGTCTAAAAACTTCAATAAAGAATGATGAAAATATTCAAGTTTCATTATAAAACAGTAAGCATTATAATGTATTTTATATATTTAAAAAATGATTACTGTTTTATTGAATTGAATGAATGATTTCGTCACTGTTATCTGAGCATTCAAAAGCGGTTTCACTAGTATAATTCATTCATTTAGGTATGCCAGACAATTCCACGCACACGAAATGATTAAATATACAGGCTGTGTCCCATTATCGCTGTCCAATAACTAATTCATAAATCTTTGACTTTATTTGCATAGTTCTAACAGCATAAATGTTTCACATGTTGTTCTTCAACATATTATAAGCCTCTAATTATAAGCCTCTAATTAGTAAAACAATAAAATTTTGATTTTGTACGACCGAAAATTACGAGTTATGATAATTTTCATTTTATTTCACTAATTCATAAACCGCTGGTTTTAGAGGCATAGTTATGATTACATAAATGTTTCAAATGTTGTTCTTCAACATAGTCTAAGCCTCTAATAAGCAAAACAATAAAAATTTTGATTTTGTACGACCGAAAATTACGAGTTATGATAATTTGCATTTTATTTCACTAATTCATAAACCATTGGTTTTAGAGGCATAGTTCGAATTGCATAAATATTTCACATAATGTTCTTCAACATATTATAAATCTCTAATAAGTAAAATAATAAAAAAATTGATTTTGTACGACCAAAGCTTACGAGTTATGTTATTTTTTAATTTATGAATTTTCAGTGTTTACTAGCACTAAAAGCATGTTTTCTACCATTGGTTCTATAAAATTTTGAAAATTCATAAAATTTACAGCGCCATAACTGAGTAAGATTTTGTCGTACAAAAACGAAATTTAGCAAGGAGAAAGTTTATTCGAGCATGGAAAAAGTTGTATATACCTTATAGGACTCAAAGACCGTATAAGAATTTAAGTTTCGTATCTTAAAAAAAAAAACTATTTTGACGTAAAATTTAATATTATGACTTTTAATATTAAAAGTAACAAAATTTGAAACATTCTTGCATTCCTATTTTAAGTTTCTGGCATGAATTCGAAATTTCTGAATAAAAAAAGCCGGCCAAACTGGTAACCCTGGCGAAGAATACTATTAAAATTTAGTGGTGACAAAAGGCCCATTTTTTAACCTTCCTACCCTGAATGGGTCTAATCGACACATTTCTATTATTTATTTCATGATAGCTCCCTCGGGTTTTAATTAAATGCTCTTATATTTTAAGTATTCTTCAAACAGATAAATATTTTCGGTTTATAATTTTTTCAGACTGCAGGAATTATTTTTTTTTAGCCAAAATAAAAAAGTCACATATTACCTGAATGTGTCTAATCGACCCATATCACTAATCGCATATAAATGCATGGAAAACAATTAGATAGTGTGTATTTCGAATAATGATTGGTAAATGGTGCTACCATAATGATATACTCAAGTAATGTTCTTGTTTTGTAGTGTTTCGCCATTTTTTATGCAATATAGCACGTAATAAGCACGGTCTTACAGATGATGAAATCAGAAAGCAATGGCAAGAGCTCCCTAGTGAAGAATCTGATAAAAGTAGAGATAATGATTTGATTGAAACAGATGAATTTGATCATTTATTCATCGAAGAGGTTGATAAGAAAACAAATGTTTCCGCTACAGATGAAACGGTGGAGTCTCCATCCTCCTTTATTAGTCGCAACAAAAATGAATGGTGTAAATCTCCTCCACCTACATCAAAAGAACGGTATGTACTAGTACATAAGTTATATTTATTGTTTTAGATATTTATTTTACATAATTTGTTCATATTTAGGGGTTGTGCCAGTAGTGGAACCCCTCCCCCTCCACCACCAAGGCAAAAAAACATTATCTTCGAGGAAATTTATAGAGATTTGTTCGGAATTTATATGCTAGGAAAAGAAATAAATGCCCTTTAGAGGAATCTTAGTCCCCCCCCCCCCTCCCTGTCATACAGACTTTAGCACTACTCCTGTTCTCATATATTTTATATTCATTTGTATTTTCTGATTTCTGTTATTATTATTTTACAGACAACATAACATTACAACATTACAACAAATAAAGTAGAGTAAATAGGTGTCGTTTAGATAAGCTTGCTGCAATAAGATCATTATTTGATATGTTTGTTACTCAGCTGCCAAAGATGTTCATTCCTTACGAAAATGTTACAATTGATGAACAGCTTGTGCCTTTCCATGGTAAATGCCCATTTAGGCAATATATACCGTCAAAGCCAAGAGGGAAATATTGAATTAAAATGTGGTTGATGTCTGATGTCAAAACAGCTTATGTTTGCGCTGCTGAGATCTATACTGGAAAGCCTTAAGGTGTTGAGCTAGAAAAATATCAAGGGAGAAATGTTGTGTTGCACCTGGTAAATTCGATTGAGGGTACCGCTCGAAATAGTACGATTGATAATTTTTTCATGGATTATATTCTTGCTAAAGAATTATTGAAGAAAAAATTAACTATTATTGGTACTCTTAAGAAAAATAAGTCTTTTATTCCTTCTGAATTTCAGTCATCACGTGAGCGAGAAACATTTTCCTCGTTATTCGGTTTTCAACCAGATATGACACTTGTTTCATATGTGTTGAAAAATAAAAACAAATCGGTAATCCTCCTTTCAACTATGCATCGCGAGACCAAAGTTTCAGATGAGAAAGAAAAGAAACCAGAAATAATTTTATATTATAATGAAACTAAAGGTGGGGTAAATACTACTGATAAATTAGCTGCTACGTATACATGCAAAAGGGGCACTAGGCGATGGCCTGTGTGTTTATTCTACAATTTAAATGACCTAGCGGCAATAAATGCATATGTTGTTTTTATGCATGTAAATCCTTCTTACAATCAAAACAAACTATACAAAAGGGGACTTTTTCTAAAGGAACTTGGCAAACAGCTGACCGAACTTCACAGAAATATTAGGATGAAACAAAATATCCGAGTAACCATACAGAAGAAATTGGCTGAGGCAGCAGGTGAAAAAAAAGAAAGTATTAGTTCAAATAAACGTGTAAGATGCAAAGAATGTGGTCCAAAGAGAGATCGAAAAACGCAGACGAGATGTACTTCATGCTTATCTTTTCTTTGCCAGGAGCATGTAAATGTGTACTGTAAATCTTGTTTATCATAAAAAATGTATCAAGAACAATGAAAATAAAACAAATTTGTAATTTAATTTTTTTTTTAAATTTTTATTTTCCAAGTTATTGATTATACAAACAAGGCATTGGAAGGATGAGGGGGAAAGTGTGTGTGTGTGTGTGGGGCGGGGGGGGGGTTGGGAATTATAAAATTTGTTGTCTCTAATAGTGAATACAAAAATAATATATGAAATAAAACTAGATAAAAATACTTGTTTTGAGATAGAATAAATATATATTAAACTGGGTCTAATCACCCCATTCAGGTAAAGCGTAACTTTTTCTCAACAGGGTAGGAAGGTTAAAGTAATGAAAAATGCATTTTTTCACATTCGATAGTTTGACATGGTAGCGACGTATGTTCTATATCCTATAACTTTGAGTTTAACCGATTAGCTGCTAACCACGAGTATACTCATGGTTTTTCAATCTAAAATTACGAATTCGTACCGGAAATTTCAAAAGAAGAATTTTTATTTTATGTAATCACGAAATGTCTGCAATTAAATAAAGTAAATATTGCTATTTGTATTTTCTGGTATAAATACGAACTTTCTAAATAAAATGAAATTCCGGTAATTTTAACCCGGTAGTGAACCTGTTAATAGTTTATGAATTAGCTAGTGGGCAACGATAAGATAAGAATACCATGTTTATTTAAAAAAATCATCCTAAAACATTAAAAGAAAACAAACATCACAAACAAACACCCAGGAAAGAAAATGAGTTACGATGATGATGCCTGTTATTAAAAATGACAAATGACATGGCGACAACATGTACCCGTAAGATTGTTGTACCGCTGAATCTACACGGAAAGAGTGTTGTCAAAAATTAATATAATCAAGATAACATTGTTTGCAGTAGAAGGAAATTTTTACGAAAAGAAACTCCAGAAGCATACAGAAAATTATCTCAGTAATTAAAACTAATGCCCATAATTATAGTAGAACCTCTATTATCCAAGCTAATTGGTACCTAACTAGCTCGAATAATCAAAAACTCGGGTAACAGAGATTTATATTCATCATACAAGATTTTATTTTGTAAAAAAAATATTCACAAACAAACTGAAAAAAAGAAACACACCACGAAAATTATGTAAATTATGATAATATATTAAATTTCTTATACGCATTTTTATGAGTCATTATTATTTGTGAAAATGTCCGTTACCTATTTTGCAACAGGTTTATAATTCTATCCTGATTTTTCGGCAGATCATTAGATGGGTTTTAAAAGCGCCGTGCCTGATTTGGTCAGACGGAAATTTTATAAAGTTATGAAAAATTGAAACTATTTAATATTTTCTGAAAATATAGCTAAAACTGTTTTTTTTAATTATTGCAATTGTTCATATTTTTGTTAAAGAAACATAAAATACATTTCTAAGCTGAACTACAAGTATATATATATTTTAAGATATTAGAAAACAAATGATGTAAAAATTAAAGTAGCCTAATTACTGAATAAGCCAGTACTTATTTGTACACGACAATCGATTCTATGTCATTAACAGCGCACACAAAAAAAAAGTATTTAGCCATGTGGATAACTACATTTAATGACATAATTTCACAACTGATGTAATTTTAAAGAAGAAGATACATGAAAAACTCAAAAATAACAAGCATCGTCCTTGTAGTGGGGGTAACTTTTTTGGTTACCACTATTTACAAACAACAATCTTCGTGATAGATTCCTAAAACTTTTGTAAGAGAAATAAGATTCGTGATAGATGTCTGCAAGATTTGAAAGAGAAATTTCATTTGTGATAGATTTCTACAACATTTGCCAGAGAAATCTTGCACAAAGATTGTTGTTTGAAAATAGTGGTGGCAAAAAAAAAAAAAAAAAAAAAAAAAAAAAAAAAAAAAAAAAAACGACCGGACCGACTCTTGTAGCAAAATTGGAAATAAAAGATATATATATATATATATATATATAAAGAAAAAAAAAACGAGACTATATATAAGCTCTGAATCAAAAACTTTTTAAAGCTTAATCTTTTGATTACGGGATTGGGACATCGTACGTCCCAGCGACTTTTTTTAATTCTATTCGTACTACTTTTTGAAAAATAATCTGTGCCATACACTTATACTAGGATATTTTAAAGATATAGTTACCACAAATAAAATGGAAAATTTAAAAAGAGTTTGGAGTGGACTGTACTATTCCCCGGGTAGTTAATAAAGGTAAAACAAAACAAAAAAAAGTTTTAACAAACATATCCCTCTTTGAAAATGATAACTGAAAGATTCCTTGGTTAAGATTGAAATATGTATATAACATATGTTAGGTAGGGTTTTTAAATACATTTTATGAATCTTTTTAGAAATTTTAATAAATATTTTATCAGCACAAAGAACATTTTTGTAAGTAGTGGTACTGTACTAATGAATATAAAAATAGTTGCCAGGCCTGGTTCGTAATGAAAAGGTTACTTTCGTTGTAGCAAAATTAAAGATAAAAGATTAAAAAAAAAAAAAAAAAAAAAAAAAAAAGAGAGAGAGAGAAAGAAATATTATATTTAAACTGTAAAGCAAAAACTATTTAAAGCTTAATCTTTTGATTACGTGATTGGGACACCGTACGCCCCAGTGACTTTTTAGGTAGATTTTGAAAGAAATACTACCTATTACATTCTCCCCTATTTTGGAATTTTTGAAAAATGTTTGCAGACCTACGCAATCATGACTCTCAGAACCTAAAACCACCCCCAGTTCAAAACTTTATCTATCTATCTATCTATCTATCTATGTCACTTTTTTATGGACACGATAACTCCCAAAATTCTGCACAAATCTCTTCCAAACTGATACATAAAATCAAGGACCATAAAATCTCGGTCAAGTTCGTTAATTGGCAAAATCGAACCACGGGGAGGTAATGGGGGGGTGGGGGGCTTTTTGTGAAAACAGAAAAAACCCTTCTTAATTATGATACGCATCGAATCCGTTTAAAGTTATTATTACTTCTAGCAAAAGGGCCGAAAATTTATGTATGACAAATTTTTAATATCATTAAAAATGGCCCCAAGGGGGGGGGGGGGGTTAGAAGAAAAAAAATTATAACTTCGTCAATTAAGAAGATATTAAATCCGCTTAAATTTATTATAAATCCTCTTAATATTATCTAAAACTTTTATATTGACAAGTTTTTTATAGGACCAACCTTTATAGAAAATAAAAATAAAAACCAAAAAAATCCCTGCAGGCTCTGCCTGCAAACAAATTAGGCTTCGAAGTGGGCATTTCCAAATGCCGCATCATGGCAAAAAGTTCATTTCTTCCACATTTCCCAACAAACAGGGGCCCCACGGTCTGCGTCTTCGAAATCTACCTGTACCTATAGGCCGAGCCGTCAGGGATTTTTTTTTTTTATTCTATTCGTACTACTTTTTGAAAAATAATCTGTGCCATTCACTTGTACTAGGATATTTTACAGATACCACAAAGAAAATAGAAAACTTAAAAAGAGCTTACAGTGGAATGTTTCGTTCTACCTTGTAGTTAATATAGGTAAAAAAAAGGTTTCAACAAAGGTAGCCCCTTCAAAATGATCACTTTAGCAAAAGTGCCAAGCTACCACTAATCTTCCCTAATATGTACATTAACTTGACCTAGGTTTAGTACGTTTCGCATCAGAATTTTTTTAAAGAAATTAAGTTAAATAAATTCCACGTAAAAACCTGAATTTAAACAAAGTAAAGATTCATCAAATAAATTTTCTGGTTTAAAACGTTGTTAAACTCAGTCAAATTAATCCACTTATTACCGAAGATTAGTGGGAGTTTGGCACCTCTGCGTTAGTGTTTGAAAGATCTCGGGGTTAAGATTGAAATATGTATGTAGCATACCTTACATATGTTTTTGAATAAATTGTATGCACCTTTTCAGTAATTTATTGCCTTGTTTAGAAAGTTCCTTCTGTTTGGGAAAACTAATTCGTACCATAAAATTCTTCCCATCAATTATTAGACATTAGATATCGGAATTTATGTCTAATAATTAAGTGATAGAATTTTCTGGTACGAATCAACTTTCCCAAACGGAAACTTTCAGAACAACTCAATCATAAATCATTTATCAACACAAAGGAAATTTTTATAAATAGTGGTACTATTGAATACAAAAATATTTGCCCGGACTGGTCCGTAATCAGAAAGTTAACTATAAATTTATGTAAGAATTTTAACAAAACAATTTACAGATGCTTCCGTAGCTACCAATCGCTAGATATATTAACATTTTATAATGACTTCTGGTTTTCCGCGAGATGACGAGTCACTTGATAAGGCACCGTTTCGGAGCACAATCAACCACCTGCCAGGACAAAGAAAGTTAAACTGACAACTGTAAAACACTTTTTCCTGTAGGTAACTGGGTTAGTGCTGGGAAAGAGCCGTAGGGGGGCGTGCTCTGTCTATCACACCGATGCCACCGCGCAAGGTTAAAACAAAATTCTGCCAGATACACACTGCGCTTTACTGCATACATACAAGATAGCATCAATGACAAAATTTAGAAGCAGTTATAAATGATGACTCTACTGCCGATAATGTATACAAAAACGTGTTTCGTGAAGCCTTTTTGTGCGGTTTGTTTTAATTATGAATTATTTATGAGTTCCAAAATTGAATTTTAGAAGTAAATTCTGTAAATTATATTTTTATTGCGCAAGGAAAACTTGTTTAGAAAGTGCATCGTGGAATAAAAATGAAATACAAATAAAAGCGAATCATGATCTGGTGCAAATTATCGTAATTTAAGAAGATTATTATGTTTATAATTGCAACCATATCGATTTAAAATGTTTCACAAAATAAATAATGTAAAACACTTTGAATTATTGATTCTGAATACGAATTAGAACTGTCATGCGTTGATTTAATAAAGACATTAAGTTGTTGAATTATTCGAAACGGTAAGACACAAAATTACATTTACCGTTCCACATACAAATGCGTTAATCTATTTTAATAATAATAACTGCAAAAGGAAGTAAATATACAGATTTTAACATTAAAAGTATGTTTTTTTTAATGTCTATTCAAAACAATTTAGTTCTCTATTTGCTGTTAATGCATCTTAAAATTTGTTATATTTCTATGACATACAAATTAGATTCAATGCTACGAAAAATAGACTTTTTAAACTTTAGTTTGATCTATTATTAAATAAATGAATGCTTAAGTAGTTAGTTTCATATAAAGATAAATTTAAATTTTGAAATATTATTTTAGGAATGTTTCAAACACATTTGAAGTTTTAAAAAAATAATAATAATGTTAACTTAACTCATTCGTTGCCAACCGCGAGTATATTCGTGGTTTTCAATCCAAAATTACGAATTCGTACCGGAAATTTCGAAAGAAGAATTTTTATTTTATGCAAAAACGGAATGTATGTAATTAAATAAAGTATAAGTTTGCTATTAGAATTTTCTAGTAAATATAAACTTTCTAAACAGAATAATATTCCGGTAATTTTAATCCGGCAATAAGCATGTTTAAACTACAGAATACTAAAAATTAATATTCTAATTGCTGTGTATTTTTACTGGTGGATATTGTTATTTTTGGGATTAAATTAAAATAATTTTTTTTAAACAAATGCCATTATTAATATATTTATACATTATTTCCTTTTACTTTCGGTTTTTGTTTAACTACGATCATTTTGCATCTGATGTAGAAAAGACATAAGATAATTCCATAAGAATATGTATATAATAATTAAATTAACTTTCGTCCAGTCACTTTCCGAAAAATATATACAAAAAGTGTATATTTTTGAACTCGCATAAATGTTATCGTAAATCATCATATAAATACTAATATAACTTAAAAATACAATTCGTGATATTGTTTTAATCTGAGAGACAATGAATCACAATCAAAAGCAATCAAAAATTTAAATTTAGATCAAGAAATGAGGGTGAAATATATGGGTTACTTTTTACGAATTCATAAAAACTTAAGAAAAAAATGAATTCATTTGAACAAGTTAAGAAATTAAAACAGTAAACGCAGCATCTCTTTGATCTGTTGTTATTCGCTTGAAAAAAAAAGAGCGAGAAAAAAATTGGTTGCTTATGATTGCCTAAGGTATTTTATTATTAATTACTTTATTGCCACGAGCAGTTATTAATCACTCATTTGTTTATAAAAGATGATTTGAGGACAAAATGAATTCGCTCATCAATTAATGACAGCGAGTTGTGGCAGATATCTGATAAGAACAAGCCATAGAAACGTGCGAAGATCTTATCGAAGCATGTCGAGGATTACCAATAAAAGTTCGCATGCAAATTATCCTTTGATATACTTTTGTTTTTAAGTAGGAGTATGATTTACAAGTTTAATTAGTTTCTCTGTATTGGGGTCAAATTATTCCAACAGGATTTTACTATGCGACAGTTAAGAGGCTGGAGGTGAAAAGCTTAATATATAATAATGATAATAATAATAATTATAATAATACAGAACAAAGCCCAAAATACGGAATCCTCCGGGCTTGGCGGTTCTGAATTACCGATCGGAGAATTCGGAAATTACATTTTCGAATTTTGGATCATTTGCAGTTTATTTGTCAAAATAATAATAATAATAATAATAATAATAATAATAGTCTATTCTCCCCTACCCCCCCCCCCTGCCTCACCTCGTGAATTGTCTATGCAAGGAAAGCATTTGCAATAATAAAAAAAGACCATACTAAAAATATAATTTATAGAGGAATAAAAAAAAATTTTAAGTAACAAAAAATATATACCGTTACTTAATCTGTTATAATTACAGGGCTCCCAAACGGTCCGCCAACTGAATACCAACATTTTTTAACGGAATATTTCGTGGTAGGTTTCTACATTTCTGCGAAAATTTACCTCCGAAGGTAGTTTTTGCAAAATTTGCAAGAAAACTCTAAAAATAAAATAAGAAAATAGCGGTATTCAAAAAGCGGACCATTTGGAAGCTGTGTAATTAGAACAGTTTTTTTAAATTTAATTTTTAAACGATTTTTAATGTTTTTTCGAATTTGGCGACTATTTTTTTCACATTAGTAAAAGGAATATCCGGTTTCAACCTTTTAGCCCAATATAGTAAATGTTGATCTCTTTTCAGTAAAGTTTATTCGGAATTCGTACAGCATTTTAAAAAAATTTCCCAATTTTTTTTCCACTTTTTTTTTCATTTTGTGGCGATTTTTTGATATTTGTAAAAGGAATTCGATTTCAAACTTTTAGTCTAATATAATAAATTTTGTCCTCTGCGATTTTGAAATTTTAGCAATTTTTTATGCACATGTTAGCGTTTTTTAAAAAATATATTTTATTACCGTTAATAAAACACATTGAAATAATCAGATTTTATATTTAAATCATTCTTTTGTTGAAAATATTAATTTAAAAAAGGAGTTCAATTTAAACACCGGCGTATAACGCACTTCAGAAAATTGATCGAAATTTGCAGATGCGCGTTTTACGCCGGTTATAAAAATGAAAGCTATAAAATTAAGAGAAGAGCTTATAAATTGATATATTTATATTAAAAAGCGTATTATTTATTTACAAAACAAATTATATATTTATAAGTTTAACAATTTTTCTATCGGATTTCATGAAAATAACTAATTACGTTTTTTAACGTTCTGTTATTGTATTTTTTCTCTATATTTCATGAAGATATTTTTACAATATAAGAAAATGATCGTAATGCGGAGAAAACACCTAAAAATAGAAAAAAATGCAGTCTGAATTTTTAGATGTGCATTATCCAGGGTTCCTACGCCTCTTGGAATTTTTCGACCAGGAAATTCTTCGGCACTAGTATTTTCTTAGAGAAAATCTCTCCTTAAAAGAAGGCGAGTTTAACCTAGATTTCCTTTTCTATAAAGAAAATACTGGTGAAACTCCTGGAAAATTCCCTAATCCGTACGAACCCTGATTATCTACTGTAGCCCGTTATATGCCATAATATATGGTAGTTTAATTAACAAATTAGACACTTTAGAAATTTTTTTAAAATGTAATTGTATTTATAACTGGTTATTATATATTAGTCTATTCAATACAAAAAAAAAACTTTCTTTTGCTTAGCATTAAAAAAAAAAAGCTACGTTTAGATAAAGTTATTTTGTAAAACAGCCCCATTTAGAACTCTGTGTAATTAAACAAAAGTGTTAAAAATAGTATTAATAAAATAGTTAATAAAAGTGATAATAGAAGTTATAAATGTATTAGAATTATCATTTTATGTTTAGTAGTAATTTTAAATTGTTTTATTTAAATTTATTTTCAAGTTAAATAACTCCAAGATCAATTAAAGGGAACCGAACGGATAATTTTACAGAAATTATGCTCCCATAAATGTAATTTTAAACAGGCGCCATAAATAAGAAAAAGTCGATTTGTTTTTCGAAAATATTTGCCATATATAATCAAATATTGTGTTTAATTTATTATGTTTTTGTCTTTCTCAAATAATTTTTTTTTAATTTTTAAGTTTTCTTTATCAAATCAATTGTGAAAATATGGATTATGAAAAATTTCATTGGAGACTATAAAAACTTAAATGTAATATGGATATAAAACAATAAATTAACAACAAAATTAGAGAAAATAAAATGAAAATACATCCGAAACTATTACTTGAGTACTCGTAAGTTGACTTCATTAAAAATTAATTAATCTTTTTTGTTGAACTAATTGAAATAAAACATAAAATGACAATCTAAGTATAAGAAATACGACACAATGACGATAATGTGCTAACTGCATTATCTGCATAATTAAATGTAATCCATGCATGAATTATCTGCGAAAAATGTACGACAATTATTGATTAACTAACAAAAGATATGGTTTACGGGACATAACTTTATAGAGAACTTTGAATTTAACGTTTTGAATTTCTGATACTTCAGCTATGACACGTATCATTACCTAAAATTAAAAATAATAGATTTTTTTAAATAACTATCTATCTTTAAATGGTTATAAAAAATTCGTATACAAGGAATTTTTATTTACATTTAAATTTTAATAATTGCACTAAATTTAATTATTTTGGTTAATTACTTTGTTAATCAGCTTATTAATATTACGTTAATTACGCTTTGCTTTTATAATTAATCATAAAAATAGATAAATTATTCTAGTTTCTACGTATAAATAACGGGTGATTTCTTTAAACATTAATTGGTTCAATTTTCAACATTTAAATTTCCCGAGAGACTGGTTCAAAATTGGTAAAAATTAAAATTTAGATTTTTACTTTTTTTTGACATGCTTAGCTTAAATATGTAAGGAATTTATGATGCTGCTGTTAAACTTTTAAAAGTTGAGTTCAATTTTAATATGTGAATAATCCCTTTAAAAACACTTATAAAGGACCTTTCATGAATCAATAAGTGCTTTTCTTTTTTCGTGCAATATTTAAAACAAAAATAACTAACCTATGTTCGTTTTTGTGTTCGTACTGCACATTCCATTTATGTTAGATGTTAGTATTTAAAAAAAAAATGAAAATTCTTTCCAGAATGCCTTTTTTCCTTTAATAATTCCTTTTAAAACTATTATTTCCCTTTATAAAAAATTAGAAGAGAGTTGTGCTTTCCAGAATTATGCTTTGCAGAATTATCTTCTTTTAATAATTCCTTCTAGAATATATTCCTTTATTTTTAAGAGAATTACGCTTTCTAGAATTAGCTTCCTTTAACACGTTCACTGCCGGATTAAAATTACCGGAATTTTATTTTATTTAGAAAGTTCGAATTCATACTAGAAAATACTAATAGCAATATTTACTTTATTTAATTACAGACATTTCATGATTTCATAAAATAAAAATTCTTCTTTCGAAATTTCCGGTACGAATTCGTAATTTTAAATTGAAAAACCACGAGTATACTCGTAGTTGTCGATCGGATGGGTTAATAATTCTTTCAAGACTTCCTCCTTTCTTTAATTCCAGAATTTGTGCTTTTTTTGCAGATTATAGGAAAACATAAGGGGTTAAATAGGGAACATACAACACACAAGGATTAAATATTTTACATTAATAATTAATATTTTCCTGCTGTTTCGTTTTACATATTTGGTCGGAACAAAAATATCAAAACGATGTTTCACTGTGTGGATTTTTCTCTTTTTCATTAGCATATTCCTTTACACCAGATGAAGTTTTCTTCTCAGTTTTTGTAAATACTGCTTACGTGCATATCATTTTTTTTATATTATTTTTGGGATGATAAATAATACCGGTCAGAACCGCGATATATTATATTTATCCATAAATTAGCATATTAATATTTATTTTCGTTACGTAATATGAAATTATTTTTGTTTCCGAATGTCTATTGACACAGTTATTTTCTCTCATTCTTCCAGGGCTTGTTTGGTTCACGTGTCTTTGATTAATAATGCCACTCAGGACAATTAATCTTTCTTTCCCTCCTGACTAGATAGATACATGCCTAATGGACGTAATGACTCACATCGAAAGAAACTGGATTTAGATGATTGCATTTACGAGCTAGTAAGAGTTCTGTTTGATTGTACCCAGAGAAAAAAAAAACTACATTTTTAGAATGATAATTGCTTTTATGTTATTTAAATTTTTATATAGTGTTATGATGTGATTTTGTGATTAGTATAACTGCAAAATAAATCACGCAAAGTGCGAAGGTTGTGCCCAAAGTGCGAGGTCTTTACTTAATGAGGTTTATAAGTGTTAATAAGAATAGAACTAATACTCAGTTTTTGTTAATGAAACACATACTCTTATTTGCCGTTATAATCTTGATAAGATAAGTTAAAGTTGTTCTACGTTCAATTCTGTTTTTCGTTCAAAATTTCAAAAAAAAAAAAAAAAAAAGAGAGAAAGAGAAAGAAACCGTATATTGAAGAAAGATTTTGAAATTGTTTACAAAAAACGGTATTCGTAACAAAACAACAAACAAAGAATATAATTTTCTACCATAAAATTAATGAGGAAATATTTTATTAATATTTATAGTATTTGTAAACCGGATTACGGTTTTTACACTAAACAAACTAGTAAAAGTGTTATTTGATTGCACTCAGAAAAAAAAAACACAATTTTAGACTGATAATTTCTTTTATGTTATTTAAATTTTTATACAGTGTTGTGATGTGATTCGTGATTATTATATCTACAAAATAAATCACGCAAAGTGCGAAGGTTGTGCCCAGAGTGCGAGGTCTTTACTTAATGAGGTTCAGAAGTGTTAATAAGAATAGAAAAAAATATTACTCAGATTGAGTTAATGAAATACACACTCTATTTGGCGGTATAATCTTGATAAGATAAGTTGAAATTGTTTTACTTTCAACTCTGTTCTTTGTTTAAAAAAAAAAAGAAACTGTGCTTGAAAAACTTCTTTTCCAAAGATATTACAGTTGGCATATTTATATTCACTTAAATGCCTTGATGTTTATGATAGTCTATAGATAACATTCAAGTATTTGATAGAGTTTAACAAAAAAAAAAATCTTCACATGAAACATTAAGAAAATCACATTACTACCAGAAAATTAAATGAGAAATATTTTGTTGGATATTTATTATAATGCATCCAAACGTTTCGTTAAGTGTCAAAAACGATTAGTCTAAAAAGATGTATCCCTAATGAATGAACATAAAGAATTACATGGAAGGAAACTTAATGATTACATTGATGAGGCTGTTGATTATGATTATGTTTAGGAGCTAGTTGACTATTTGATTTTTAATCTTACTGAGAAAAAAAAAACAATTTTTTGAATGATAATTGCTTTTATATTATTAAAATTTTTATAGGGTGTCGTTATTTGATTGATGATTAGTGATTGGTGATTTCTTATTGGTGATTAGTATATCGCAAAGTGCCGAGGTTGTGCCCATAGTCCGAGGTCTTTACTTAATGAGGTTTAGAAATCTTAATAAAAATAGAAAAGTTGCCCAGATTGTGTTGATAACTAAGCCCGTAATATATATTACATAAATAATTTAACCAATAATTGAATTAGTATCTTAGATTAAAACGAAATTTATACATAACAAATATAGTTTAATTAGTGCTACAATATAATTGCATTTGACTTAAATCAAGATTACCCTTTATTGTCAACATACAGAATCAGTTTTCATTTCATTAGTTAAAAATCGATTAAAAAATATGCGTACACTTATCCTTCTTTTCCTGTATATATTTACGCCGTTTACATCATAATAATGTACGTGCCCAAGAGTAGAACTAATTATTTTTATGTAGAAGCAGGACAATAATATAAATCGTTTTCGGCGACAAAATAAATTGCACTAAAGTTCTAATGAAGATTTCACAATAGATATTTTTGCGATAATTGGCAACACTTCTAATCTGATAATTTTATTGACGGGTTCAGGCGCGACCTGCGTTATACACGGCCGGTGCATGGCGTTTAAAACGTAACATGTAGTGGATCATTTTTACAAGGTGATTGGTGCAAAACGGGAGGCGCGTCGCTTTACTCCAATTACCGTGTAAAAATGATCCACTACATGTGACGTTTTAAACGTCATGCACCGGCCATGTATAACGCAGGTCACGGTTCAGGCAAGGAATTGTACGATTCTACGAGAATAAGTTAACAGCTAAAATATTCTAGTATTAAAAAATTGAAGCATGCGCACCTTATAGGGAACGTACATGTGACACCCTGAAAATATTCAAAGGATGCGGAGCTAGTGTTACTGCAGCAATGTGTAGGTTTTTGCGGTAAACTTTATGAAAATACTGTCAGAGATTTAGATTCAAAATTAATTACAGCAACTAAAAAGTGAATTCCCGACTGAAAAAAAATGTTACGTCACATTTTTCTCAAAATTTATTTTTTATAGATGAAAGTGTTATGTTGTAAAGTATGATATGGTGAAACTGAAAATGCTAAGATTCTTGTAGAACGTTTTAGGCGTTTGATGACATAATATACTCATACTGATTACAGTTTGTTGCTGTTTTAAAAGTGTATATATAGACCATAATATGCAAGTGTTCGACAGAATCAGAATTTCACACCTTATTTAAACATAAACAAGTGAAAAACAGTAAAACATAAAAAAAAAAATATTTTAACAAATAAAACCAGAACAAGATAATTAAACAGAACTATTATTATTATTTATAAATGTTTTGTTTAGTTATCGTGTTCTGGTTTGATTTGTTAAAAAAATTTTCTTTGATGTTTTGCTGTTTTTCACTTGTTTATGTTTAATATGGTGTGAAATTCTGGTTCTGCCAAACACTTGCATGTTATGGTCTACTATATATAATTTGTGTGGTTGTTTGCGGCTATAGCGCTTATCACATAGATGTTATTATTTTTTTAATTTTATTTGGCTTTTATATATATATATATATAGTTATCACAGTTTATTGATTTTTGATTTGTTATTTATTATTTAATGAACAAGATAATCTTATTACTAGTTAACAAAAGCAATGTAAATGTGTAAATAACTTTTGGAAAATTTGTTCAAATTTATTTATGTATAATTTATTTTTATAGCATTTATTTATATTACTAGTTATTATTATTATTTATAAATATTTTATTAAGAAATAAATTGAAAATTGCAATAAAACTGAAATTCTACGTACTAAAATCTATATTATATGTACGTTATAAATAGTATGATCTATATTTTCATTGTAGAAAAGTTTCTTTTTACAATTAACGAAATGTGCAAGTAATAGGAAGAAAGCATAATTATTTACTGAAATTTTAATAGCTAATAAATAAAGTATTTTACTGTTCATAAAACGTTATCCATCTTTCTAGAAACAGTTCGTAACATAAGAACATAAATTAAAACATCCAAACGATAAATAAATCAATATTAGCGTTAAATATCAACATATGCAACAAGTACAACAGTTTTCAACTAATCAGTTGAAAAAATCGATTAAAAAATATGCGGGCATTTTTCTTTCCTTTCCTGTACACACTATTCTGCGGTTCACATAATAATAATATAGGCGCCCTAGGGCAGTATTAATCTTTTTCGATGTGAAGATCGGGATATTAATCAGATCCCTTTATAGCGACAAAACGCATTCTGCCAGTGGTCTAATGAGGGTTTCGTATTGGATGTTTTGGCGATTATTGATAACATTTCGTAGACGGAAACTTCTTTTGAAGAGATAACATTTTTATTTAATACCCGGAAAAATGTGATTGATAACATAGAGTGTTTTTTTTTTCTTCATTCGTATGATGGAGAACAAATTCTAATTAAGGGTTTTATTTTCAACGCAAAGTGATGGCAGTCGTGATAATGAGGTGTTTTTATAAGTTAATGAGAAAGGTAAACTTTGAATGCCCATTAATTGATTATAATCTAAGCTTTGGCTTCGATCCCATTAAGTTAAAGCGCATTGCTTATTTGTTTGTACTTTGTTAGCGTATGTGTTTTCTTTTCCTGTCATTTGTTTTGAGTTCTTGGTACAAAATTTATCGAATAAATTTTGTTTTAATTATAATTGTTATTTACCAAAACATTGTACCGATATGTTATACATTTTAAAATAATTCGGTTGCTATAGTGTATTGTTTATTTGGACGCAATATTATATTTCATTGAATTTTGTGTTTATTGCGTGTGTGTGTGTGTGCTTTCTATATGTGTTTTTATCATACTCCTGATACAAAATTAATTCAATAAATGCTTTTAAATTAATGGATTGATAAACAAACATCAAAGTTACAACCTTTCGCTCTCGAAAACAAACTTAAAAAAAAAAAAAAAAAAAAAAAAAAAAAAAAAACTTTTGTACAAATATAATTATTTATCTCAAAGTGAAATGATCACTGTTTTTATTATTATTGAATATTTATCCAATATTCAGAGCTAATTTCTAAATATTGCATTTTCAGCATAAAGAAATATTTTAAATGCACTATCAGTTAGTACATTCCTTTATTTCCAATAGTTTTATTCTGTTCTGAGCAACTTCTATGTCCAATAGGTAGTCCAATAAATATTATTTGAATTATGCTAATTTTCCATTACTGCAATTTTATCAACAGTGGAGGCTGAATTTCCAGTTTTCTTTTTAAGACATTGCTTAAATTTATTGTTAGTGTTGTTGCAATTATTAGGAATAGATTTTTTGGCTGTAAACTATAAAGCAAAAAGCTATATCTTAATAACTATAAAGCCTGAAGTACAAGCTGCACTTATTTTAAATGAAAATATTGTATAAGTGATATTATTAGATTAAAATTTCATAATGTTTCGCTTATTTAAGATAAAGAATCAATAAAAAAGGGCACTATTTAGAAATATATAATAATAATAGTAATAATAATAATAATAATAATAATAAATGCTACAATTGTATTTATTACTATTATGATTATTATTATTTGATATTCTCTCCTACATGGATACTATAAAAAATATTTAACTTTCATTATAGCGTTTACTTATTATGCTAAAATTGATTTTATATGTATTTTTACTGGATTGTGAAAAATAATTAAAATATTAACTTTTTTTAATAAAAACTATTTATACAAAAATTACACTTATTAATCAAGAATAATATATATATTTTTTGAGTTTGTTTAATGTGATTCTTTTTTAAAAGAACTGATTTCTTTGGAAAAAAAAATCTTGAAAAACGAAAATTATGTAGGTACATTTTGTATTAGTTACTAACTTTAATTATGTTATTAGAGTGGAATAGTATTTTTTTAACTATATAATTGATCTTTACTACGAAACTACTAACGCTCAGTTGGTCAACAAAATAAATTAAATATGTTTTTACGCTATAAAAATAATCCAAACAAAATTGTTTAAAGCTGTTTTTTACTACTTCTGTAACGCGAAAAAAAAGTGCTGGACAGTAGGTACGCTACGCATATTCTTTAATATCTGATATCAAAACATTAATCCGAGCAGTGCATTACTAATATTTTGATATTATTAATATTTCGATTTTTAATACTATTCGCCATAAACAGATACATAACATAAACGAGTCTTGGTTTTAGATTTTCGAATGTGGCCGCGGTATATCTTGCACACACACACACAAAATAAATAAATAAATAATAATCCTAGGTTGCACGTGTATTTTGTACTCGAATGAAATATCGTGTAAATATGGTGATCGATGCATCCCAGCGTTAATGTCGTTTTGCTAAAAGGAAATTCTCGTTACATTTTTATTAACCCTTTCGGGTCTGGCGTACTATTAATAGGACATGTCTTTTCTTTGGGTATTATTTCGTGTTAACAATTATTGGGTTGTTCGAAAAATTCTTTCTGTTTGAGAAAGTTAGTTCGCACCGGAAAAATCTATCATTTAATTATTTCACATTAATTCCAATTTCTAATATCTAATAATAATTGATGGGCAGATTTTTCCAGTACGAATTGGTTTTGTCAAACGGATGGAACTTTCCGAACGTGCCAATATTTTCGTTATTATCTGTCTGTAGTAATAATAATATATATCTATACATTTATTATTGCTTCTTTTATGTTTCAGAATTTAGTAGTAGTAGTAGTAATAATAATAATAATAATAATAATAAAAGTTTTCTTAATTATATTTGCACTATTGGCGATTCTTTTATTTCAAACATATGTTTCATTCTTTAAATTTAAAATATATGTTACTTTTCCAAACCATTAATTTGTGATAAAATGTAAAAAAAAAAATACTAGAAAAATGTTATGCTTGTAATTATGCTGTGCGTGTTAATACTGATGTAATACGGCCTTTCTCCAAACGTCTTCAAAATTTCTTCCTAAGTCTATTGTCACATGAATAGTATTTCCAATATTTTCCAATAATAAACCTATGGGCGTGGAATGTAATCATATTTTAAAAATATATCACCAGGTAATTAATATTTTTAACCTCATTTTACTGTGTACTCTTTTTAATGGATGTCTCTGTCTTTCTCAGTTAACAAAATATTAAAAAATATATAAGCTAATTTTATATTTTACGTGTTAATTTCTTAGCAATGCTAACGATGTGTGAGTAAGATTTTAACACTTCAAATAAAATTAAGCTTATATTTTTAAATTATTTTGTTAACTGAAAAAGAAAAAGACATCCTTTAAGACGAGTACACAGAAAAAAGAAATTATAACTATCAGTTTCATGATGAGGTATATTAAAAAATATGATTGCATTCCACGCCCATAACAACATTAGCGAGGGGAATTTGAGATTTAACCCTCTGAGCGTTTTGAAAAAGGGTAAAATTGTAATGTTGTTTTCTCTTTATTTTGTTTTAAATGCTAAAAAAATATGATTCTTTCAGCATTATAAATAAAACTTAATTACAAATATGAATGTAACCTTTGAGAGTATTAATCATTCTTCAATGTTTTGAAAATTCATTAAATCTATAGAATTATATTATCTTAAACATTGCGTATATTGCAGTGAAACCTGGAGCTTAGTGAACGGAATATTACGTTCCACACGCTTAGAGGGTTAACGGAACAACACCTCCTTAATATTAAAATAATAGTAATAATAATAAAATAAATTATGTTAAGGAACAATTTTATTACATAATATGATAAATATTTCTGTTACTTATAAATTATGTTTACAAGCTTTCTAAAGAATAAATAATTGAAAAAAAAATAAAATGAACGCTATTTTATAATTTGTTGTGTTTATTTTAATTTAAGAGAATACTTTAAGGTGAGACAGACATTAAAAAAATATTTTAAGGTCTTTAGAAATTAATAAAAATGGTTAAATATAAACATACATAAACAGAAGATCTCATTGCTTAATTATTTTAAAAATTAATCAAAATAATTTTTAATAGAAAAATTTTAACAAATAAAGGTACTCACACTAAGTAAAAATATTCATTATGAACTATTTTTATGATTATATAGTTCAAATATCTTCTCTTAATAACTTTAAATAAGGCTGTTTTTAAATTGACATTGATCTTAATAAATATGCACTGCGAAATAAGATAATTATAAATCCAAGTGTTTAAAAACTGTTGCATGAACACAAGATAAATTTATGAAAGGTAGTTCTAGAACAAATATTCATCCATGTTATATATATCAGTGAATATTTAATCGCATACGACGTAGCAAAATATTTAATGTTTAATTTATCTTTTGATAATTTGGACAATGCAGACAATAATTATTTTGTATTAAATAATTTCCAAAAAACGGGATAAAGAATCTGACAGTCAAAATATAAATCAAACTGTACGTAAAAAATATCGTTGTAAGCTACGAAGACGAAGAAAAGTTTACTCTAAAAGTACACCACACATGCAACGTATTATCAGTAGTCACAAAGTATGATATTATGATAGTTCTCAACAGTTGATAAAGCTCTTTACTGTATATAGTTTATATTTTAATATTTGGATTCTTCTTAGCTAGTTAAAAAATATATATGCTGCTTAGAGCTCATAATTTAAAAGTGATGAAATATGAAAATTGGAATTTTTATGTTGCAAACTTAACATATGATTAATAGATTTAGTAATTTTTTATCCGAAGAGTGTTAAAAAGGTATCCAATCAAAGAATAGAAGCCAAACAGCAATTATCTTTTAGGTGACTTACTGAAAAATACATCTTCAAAGCAACATAATTATTTTGTAATTTTTTTTCTCAATATTTTTAACGAAATTTACCATTACATGACATAATTTTAACTATAAATATATTCAAAATGCAAAATTTTTATTCGACCTTCATAATATTTGTTTGATGTATTTTAATAAATAGTAATAAAGTTTATTCCAATGAAATATATTGTAATAAATGCATGAATGTAAGAATATATAACCTAGTCAAAAATTCCTTCTCTTTTAGATATATATACACTGAGAAAAAAAATATATACCTCCTTCAACTAGAATGAATAGTTAGACTGTTTTTAAATCCCTAAACTAGAAATATAGAAGTCCGAGCTATGCGAATAGGGTGAGCAACTAACCTGAATAGACGAAATGATCGAGAATTTCTAGTCTCTTGTTTTCTAGGTGACGGAACGATAATGAATAGTGTAAATTTCTAGAAATTATAACTTTATTTCTGGAATGGTTTTACGAACTAGCATTATAGTTACTGAAACTAGCTTCTTGTTTTCGCATCTATTTGCAGACATTTTTAAATAAGTTTGACCACGAGAATACAGGAACACACTCTTGGATTCTAATAGGAGACACTAGAACTCTCTGGCAAAGGGAACTAGAATTTATAGGGATGACATGGAACTATTTTTTTCTAGAGCCACAATTTAGATTCTAGTTGAGAAGGTCAGATTTTTTCTCAGTGTATATATATATATATAACACCAATGTGCATATATAATTTAGTTCAATTACTTACAAAAATTAAAATGTGGTTCATATTACTGAATAATGTAATTAATTGTGTTAATTATACCCAAAATTACTTCATTAACTATATGAAATACAGTATTTTGTAAAACTGAAATGTACAAAAGTGCCCAAATCATAATTATACGTACTTAAACTGTACAAAAAATTTAATTTCAAGGTCTAAGAGCCATAGATTTAAATATATTTAAAAATTACGATAGATTTTTAGAAGCACAAGGTTTTGTTTATATTTTAATGACTATAGTAAAGCATATAATTTATTGAATAAAATATCCCAACTAAAATATTACAAATATTTAAGCTCTCCAAACTGAAATACAATCCAAATATTGTGTATTTAAAAATTTAAAAACGAAAATTAATTAACTACAATACAATTTGTTAATGTTACACAGTATCTACATATGATTTTTTGTTTCAATTTTGGGATCACAGTTGTAATATAGGAAACTTTTACTAAATTTCAATTATTAATTATGTTAATCCTGGAGGTATTAAAAATATTTGAGTATATTTACTGAAAAATACATTTTTAGTCTGTTTTAAATCAAGCGATTTGTATCATTTTCACTTGAAATAGCTTTAGGCCTTTTTTTCATTACGTGATGTATCCGATAATCCCGTAAAATGCGATACAACATAGAACGTGCTCTTTCACCTGAATCATTCAGACGTGTATAAAATATATTTCTAGTTGAAAATTCTAACAGGGATGCAAATTAGTTAATAAAAACCATGTATTTAAGATCAGAGTTAAAATATTCATACTAAATGCAAGGTGTGTACTCTCTTTAGAATTTCCAAGGACTATGGCACCATTAATTCATATTAGAATTTTCCAATAATATTTAAATTACTGAATTAGTAATCAGTTATATGGTCTCATAATTTGTAATATTTTTCTGCGATTTATTAAGGCGTACAATTGTATTAAAAATTGTAATAGAATCGTATGTACCCTGTACATGTTATAAAATTTGTTAAAGATATACAACCACTTGGTAAGTGCTTTATGATAAAATTTTGAGACCGCAATTTCAAAATATGAAACAAAATTTTAGTTTGATTGGAGTACAGGATGATTATTTTTCTTTTTAATATAATAATGCATATATATTATGAGCTTTGTTCATATTAAACAAATGTTATATGCTCTCCCGCGAAAGTTACACATGAAAATTGCTGAAGATTTCAATTCAAGTCTAGTTGCACTACAAGGTGATTAAGCTTTTGAACATATTACTGAAAAATACATTTTTGGTATGGTTTAAATGAAATGAGCTTTTTTCATTTTCGCTTTTAACAACAAAATTCGCTTGTAACTTCAACTTCGATTTCATTACGTGAGGTATCCAACAGTATCATAAAATATAAAATGTATTTTATAATGTTGTAACCAATAAACTAAATTAAATATTATTACAGAGTTTGGTAATGATATAAAAATATTTAATAATTGATATTCGCATAAATTAACAATTATATAATTTGCGCACAAATTTTGAGGTCATAATTGCAAAATTTTCACGTCAAAATCAGCTCTAGTCCACTTTGACTACAAGGTGATAATAAATAAAATTTTAAAAACAGTAAAATAAACAATCAAAATAAATTTTCAAAGATAATTTTTTATTCGCTGCTATATCTTCTGAAACAGCATTACTCTTTTTTACATTTTAGTTCAAACGTGCTTTTTAACCGACATTATTGAGTCGAATTTCTTTCTAAAGAAAAAAATTATAAGTACTCTAATTTTTTTTTTTTTTTTTTTAAATTAAACACTTAAGGTCAGAACTGAAATATCAATATCAAATTTTTTTTATCAAATCACTTGATATATGCTTTATGCTTAATATTTTAGATGACAATTGAAAAGTATGAAAATCCACGGGATTTCATAAAAGAGCAACAACACATAATTTTAGCCTGTTTTAAATATAGTATGATTAACATTTCTTGAATATATTAAAGAATAAATATTGCGAAATTTGCTAATGTTATACAACACTACACTCCCGCTTAATTTTTCAGCTAATATTAACAGAATATGAAAATTTCTTTAGTCTATTTTGGTTACAAAAAATGTGATTACAAACAACGGAATATATTTACTGAAAACTACATATTTTGTCTGTTTTAATTCAAACAATTTCTTTCAGTTTCGCTTGAAACAGCATCGCCCTTTTTCTTTTTCTATTACGTGATGTATCCAATAATCCCATAAAGTGTAATGCAGTTCCAAACGTGCTCTTTCACCTTAATCATTGAATCGTGTAGCGAAACTCTTTGTTTTCTCTTTTGATTCCACAGAGTCACGCTGTGGTGAACGAGCAGAGAAAACAAGATACCGTTAGATGAAACAGAGTGAAGGAGAAAGAGAAAGTCTTCTCTTCTTCGTGAAGAAGGAAGAGAGAGGAGAAAAGAGAGAGTTGCTTGTTTTGGGCTCTTACCTGTTCAGTTGCTTGCGCTGTTTTGGATGCGAAGTCCGTTTAAGCGACCACTTTACGGAAGTCTCACTCTCACTTGAAACTCAAAAGCAACCTCAACTCTTGGCTTCTGTTGCCGAAAAAGAAAAAAGAAACTTATTTTTCCCCTGACCCGTCCAACTGGCTGCGTCCTCTTACTTTTGATAGGCCGGTTTAGCCTTGTACGTCACTAACTTCAACCCACTTAAAAAGTGATAGAGGGATCACAGAGAATTAAGAAACACACAAAATTTCTTTATTGAGGCAAAGGCCTCATCGAAAGTGAAAACGAAGAGCCGGGCCCGCTCGTTTATATATACTGTTCCCATAACAGGACCGTGACGTCAGGGAAAGTGACGTCAGGGATAGGCGGATGTCGTGTGAACATTGGGAAATTGTGATCAACAGGTATGATGTGCTTGAGATAAGATGATGGTTTATGGGGTTTTTCTGAAAGTTGAGACGAGAAAGAGAAAGATGAGATTTCACTGATCGTTAGGTGCAGAGAAGAAAATGGGTGGTATGCCATGGTTGGCCGCCTGAATTAGGGAATTATTTTAGGAATCTATCGCAGAATGTATACACACAGATATGTAAGCAAATGCAGTCACATAACATCCAAGGAATATTCCATGGTATACCTTGATACCACGGCATACCATGGTGCGTCATGATACCACGGTGTACCATGGTATACCTTGCTTGTTGTAAAACTGTGGGAGCATCATGATAATCTATATCGCAGAATGAATATATACAATTATATTAGCAGATAAAATTATATTCAATTACATAATATCAAAGAATATGAGTTTTACAGTAGACTTCCGATTATCCGACAATAAAGCGACACAGTCGATTAATCGACACTCTTCAATGTATCATTCCTGCTGCTGTAAGTGTTGGGTAAACGGAAGTCTACAGTAATATATCTGACATGTATATGATAAATATACATACTCCTGGTTATCCGCCGCTTTTGATTTTCCAAAAAACTACTGGCCCAATTAATGTTGAATAAACTGGAATCTATTGTATTATATGATTTTTACTCAAATTGTGAAATAAGCATAGCAATGTGTATTACAGAATATATACAGGGTATCCCAAAAAGATTTAAACGATCTTTAAGTTTATACTTTTTGGAGATACATAAGCAATGAAAATTGTAAAAGTGTTCAAAATTTAATATAATATTTAAGATTATGTTGTTGAAACAGCTCTGCCATTAATTTTAGAAAATTTACGCTTTTTAATTTTTATATAGTCCCTGCCTCCTATAAGTTATATTTAAAAAATATTCTCCGTTCTCTGCCAAGTAAAAAAGTAAAAATTCGATTCTCCTACGACTAAGACTCATCTAGTTATGATACATTAAATTTTATGACATTTTGGAGGTTTTCGACACAAAAAGTTACCTGTCCAGTTTTAATGACGGAATACTCCCAAATTTTATAAAATTCAATGTATTGGGTTGTTTGGAAAGTTTCTTCTGTTTGGGAAAACCAATTCGTACCGGAAAATTCTGTCTGCCAATTATTAGACATTATTAGACAATTATTAGCCAATTATTAGACATTTTGCATGGAACAATTTGTTTCATACAATTCGTTAAACACTATTATATATTTCATAAACAATAGGGGAAAATTGTATGAATTCTGAATATATCTTTACAAACTCCTAAATATAAGCTTTTTGGTTGTATAAATCATACAGATAAATATTTCTTTTTTGTAAAAAAATAAATATGTAAAAAAGAAAACGAAACAAAATACTTTTACACATTTGTTATTTTTTTAATTTCCTATGCTATTAACTTGTAATCCATAAAATTGACAATAAGTTAAAGAAGTTTTAAAAACAAGGTATTAATTGTTTCAAGATAGTATACATGAAAAATTGGTTCAATATGAGCCATTTTCGCGAAATGAGGAAACCAAGATACACTTTTTCTTTATTAAAAAATAAACGTTTTTTTAATTCAATTTATTAAAATAAATTATCCAAAAATATTTTTTAACTCTATAGCAGGGATTTTCAATCAATGTACCACTGCACAGAGTGCGATAGGATGAATATTAAAGAGCTTGAGCAAATTTACAAGTGGCAGATCAGAGCTTTCCTAAACCATGAGTACATAGGGCTTAGGCTCAGTCCTCTAAAATTAAGGGGACTCCAAATCTGTAGAAAGTATATATTTTTTAATGCCATAGAGCTTCATAATCTGTAGTTTTACGTTTGTATGAGGGCAAAAATCAGTTAAATGTTATTTTCCTAGTAGTTATTAATATGTGATAGCAATTAAAATATATTGCAATTAGAAAACCCCAAGTAAATTTGTTAAAAATATTCTAACATTAAAAACAACAATAATTTATTTATTATATTCAATATTTATTTTTCTTATAATATTCAATATTTATTTGTATTTCAACTTAAAAATCATTTAATATGGATTCATGGTGTCCTACGAGTACATGAGGGGGTCTGCCCTCAAAGCTGACAGTCGTTAGGTGCTAGATTCGAACCCATGTTACGCTCAACGGTTTAACCGGTCTGAGTTTTCTTCGAACCTTTCGAAATATGGGTTAGAGGTTCCCTTCGAAACAACATCACGGAGGTCAGTTCCCCTATATCCCTCGAACAGATATCGTCAATAACAAAACCAGTAGCGGCTCTTGACTTGCTTTACTTGGGGCCCTAAATGCATGTTTGCCAAATTTATAGTTTCTTACCACTATAGTTTAAAAGAAATCTTTGCTGTAATTATTGGCAGAAAGATCTGCCATTAAACAAACAATGAATAAAAAAAAATAGTGGTACGTAAAGATTAAATCTTTCAAATATGTATTTAGTACCCCAAAAATAGTCAGTCACAAGCTGTCACTGAACAAAACATTGACCATCCTATGGATTCATCGTTAACATGAAGGGATCCTGTCACTGTGTATAATAGTAAATCTGACATTGCATTAATTAAATGATAATAATAATAATAATAAAAACCAAGCTTTAAAAAAAATCATTAGCAGTATTTTTTGCTGCTGGCTTAAACTTTCCGCAAGTAACAGTAAATACGCTGATGAAAAATTAGTTTAAAAATTAGGATGAATAATAAAGGGCCTTAACAAATTTTGTAAGTGACAACATGAAAGTTTTGAGCAGCTGATGTAATTAAAACTGATATTTGTGTAAGTGGAGCAGAAAACACTTTCAAGGTGTGTTCGCTACGTAAAGTACTTTGTGGTTTTGTGTCAGAAATTGTTTCCAGTTGCTACGTAAGTGACTTTGAAACATGCAATAAAAATCACAATAAATGACGTGGATCGGTAAGAAGATAGCTTTTTTATTCCTTTACTATGCCCGGAAGCCACTCTGTGTGAAAGAATGACTCATTCGTGTAGTCACGAATGTTTGATCACATTAAGAAAGAGTATTTAATGAAAAAAAAACTATATTTTTGATATTTGTTTTCTAACTTAGTATCGTGACATTGATTGTTTTTGATTTTGTACAAATGTGGGAATTCTTTAAAATGTATACTGCAATAGAAGTTTATTAATTGTATATTTGGTAATTTTATTTTACAGGAAAAAAATTTAACTAAGCAGACATTTCTATAATGAAATTAGTTTAATGCATTAGTTCACGTATTCAAGTATTAGCTGTTGGCATTTTTGATTGGAAACATGTAAAAGTTGATTGTCCCATTCATTATCAATTAATTGCCTAATAAGTTATTTTGACTGCAGATTTACATTAATGAATCAATATGGCAGTTTTAAGTTGCATTCATTTGAGAAATCGAATCGGTCGAATTGGTAAATGGTTTTACAGTAAATTTGAAATATTTAAGATTTATTTATATTTATCTCAGGTATCAATTTAGGCTTGCCTAAACTTATAAAAATCATTAAATTTTCTTTTTTTTCTTTTCTTTTTTTTTTTTTATGATGATAAAAAGTAAATACATTTTGCGTTAAATTTGAGGTAATATTTTGCATTTATAATATTGTGGATCAGTAAGAAGGTAACATTTTCTATTAACATACTGTGCCCGAGAGCCACTGTTTGTGAAAAAAAACTCCTTTTTGTCGTGACAAACGTTTAATGACATTAAGAAAAAATATTTAAAAAAATAATAAAACTACCTTTGTGACATTTGTTTTTAACGCTTTTATTTAACTTAACTTGTGTCATGTATGTAAATGCGCAATTTTGTAATCGACCTTTCTCTCATTTCCAGATGTGCTAGAGTTTCAGAAATTATGTACAAATGAGTTTTTCTAATGACAGTACCATATTTCAATTTTGAAATAATTTAATTATCAATTAAGAGAGTAAAGTCAATCGAATTTGAACTGCACGTTGAAAAAACAATTTAAAAAACCCAACTAGAAAAAAAAATGGTTTAATTCAAATAATTTTTTAGCTTGAAAATTATAAATACATTACCACGTGACTCAAAAATAATTATTTGTTTGGTACGATAATGTAAAATAAGATTTCCTGTAATACAAAAATGCTTTTTTTATTGTTTCCTATTGCCATATCTCAAAAAGAAACTAGGCTTAAAATAAAATATTTATTCAACAATTTATTAATTTTGAACCTTTAATGTATGGTTTTTACTTCGGAATGCAACGTCCTAGAAAGAACAGGAATTTTAAATTCGGCGTATTTCTGCTTTTAAATACACTAATTAAAGCATATAGCTTTTAAAAACAGTTTTTACCTTTATTAAAGTTGATATCCAGACCTGTTTATTGTTTACGTTTGTGATAATACTCTAATATCTACCCTCTAATATGTTTTTACTAGTAGCATTTTTAGCAATTAAAGAAACATCCAGAAATAAAACAATTGCTGCATACTCAAATATGTTTTGAAAAAAAAAAAATAATTTTGAAGAATTTCATGCCATTAGATTATTCAACAGACACGAGTATTTTAATCACGTGATTAAATAGGATCTTGATCAAAATATATTTAAAAGAATTTAAAAGCATATTTGATCAGAAACATTATACACAATCGGTATCTAAAATTAATAATAATTTTAAAAGATGTCTATGTACCAGAAAATTACAGTGTTGTGACGTTGCGGCTTCCTCATAGCGATATCACAATGTAACTTGCAAAGACATCACGTGGTGTGGGTGCCCAGTACTCCAAGGCACAGGCTTGATATAGGCCAAAAACAAAATGTGATGTAAATAATATTTAGACCAGGGGAATAGTTTTTACAAGAAAATAATATAGTAGTTTAGATTTTACCAGCAGCGTAAAAAGTAGCACTTCAATGTATTAGGAATTAAAGATTCCTTAAAATGTTAGTAAAATGAAAGATTCTTTTTTAAATTCCTGTACCACTAAAATAGGAATAAAAATTAAAATATTTATAAAAAAGTTAGACGTAATTTTTATTTCTACTTCCTATAGCATTTACCAAATGAAGTGCTATTTTTGCTCCGTGTGGCAAAAATATGAGCTATTAAGCAATTGGCAAGCTATTAAATCCGTTTCTCGCGGTCTAAATCGGTTGTTCTAAAAAAAATAAAAAATTATGTGACCCGCGATAAAGTTTGAAAGTTTGCCGCGACTTGCCTAATGTGCAGGTATATAGAGGTTTCTGTATAATCTAGCATAGGAAAGAGTCAAACTTTCGTATAAAGCATATACATTATATATATATATATATATATATATATATATATATATATATATATATATATATATATATATATATATATATATATATATATAATTATAATATCTATGAATTTCAAAAAACATATCAAGTTCTATTCTACTTAAATCTCCAAAGAGATAATCAATGATACTGTGTATACAGAATACCACATAGCTAATAATTAACATGTGCAAACATAATATTACCATAGCTGATGCTTCAATGGTAATTGGCCAAATTTTACTCATACCAAAAGAATATTGAAAAAAGAAATAGAGAGAAAGGGGAAAAAAAAAATTATAAATTGGAGTTGCAATTAAGTAAACACAAATGGATTAACAAATTAAATATGAACCATACACAATGGAAAATTGGACCACATGAGAATTAAATATGAATTGGATATGGAAAAACACATGCACATGTACTCATCAGCCTGGATGCACCCACATGTGTTTTAAATAATAATTCAGTGTTTCATAATTCAACTGGCATAATGCTAAGATCAGTAGAATCATCCAGGTACACTGAATTATTACCAGACAACAATTGGAAATATTAAAATTTGGAAATATTTAAATAGGAAATAAAAAACCATTAAGAAAATACAATATATTTCACTCACATCGATTATCCAAAAAACTGTAATTAACACCTCACTAAATTACCACGAGATAACAGTTTTGAAATAATAAAATTGGAAATATGAACACGTAAAGTGTAGATAAAATATTTTACTCACAATAATTATACAGAATCCTTAAAATGTCACAACGTCTACATAATATTCACATCCACATGGCAATGCATCATACATGTTAACTAAGTCGAGTTGAGAGAAATGATTTGTAAGACAAGTTGAGAGCACACTTTTTTTAAAACACAACCCCATAAATGACACCCAATCACAAAATGATTCAAAAACACTCAAAATAATTCTGGTTTTAATACACTTATAACAAATTTATATCCGTGAATATATATTACTCCATCCAATTTTAATTCCTGAAAGTAAAATTAATATACAATCAATAGCTCCCTCTATAGTTAAATTAAATATAATATTAACAATATTATCTACAACTACCTGAAAGGTAAAGTGTCGCCATCTATTGGTATTATAATAGTTCATAATTAATATTTAGTTAAATATCCACTTTATTAGTTACATACTCACTTCATTAGATTTATTTATATAAATAAACTTTAAAAAACAATACTAACTTGTAGTTTTACTTAAAATTCAAATAAAATATAATACTACTATATGAATAAATCTACACAGAATTAATTCAACTTGCACAGCATTTCAGATATTCTTAACAAGAATATATTATGTAAAAGAGATATTATTTTAATTCAAATTATTTTTGCTGCCAGCTGTGTTAATCCACTGATATTATAGACATTTATTAAATAATTAATGTTTTATTTTTACTACTACTTAAATATATATTAGACTTGTTTTTAAATAATTAATGTTTAATTTATACTACATTGTAAATATATTTTATATTTATAGATTAATTTAAATATCTAATTAAATAATTCATAAACAATTCAAAATATCTCAAAATTTATAATGTTGATAATTAATAGTATTACTACTGTTTTTTAATCAAATTAATGCAATGCAGTAATTAAAATACTTGTTAATTTTAATTATTCATAGACAAAAATAAAAACTATATATATTTATTTTTATATATATTGCAAATAGATATATATATATGAGTTATAATCACCAATGTTATCATTGTATATATATATATATATATATATATATATATATATATATAATCAGAAATAGGCCCTTCTGTGATGAACAGTCACAATCAATCACTATTCACAATAATAAAAATGCGGTACAATAATAAAAAACATAATAATATTTTATTCTAAGCATATATAATTACTTTCATTAATGATGTGAAAAAAAAAAGAAAAAAAAGATTGAAAGAAAAAGAAACGCTCATAAAATTGCGCGAATTTTGTAAGAACAAGACTGTCTATATCAGGTTTGAAACTTGGCATCAAGTCGTTTTTGGCACAAAATTTAATATCAAACACTGTCATTCCAGGAGAGGTTCGTACCTATATGCCTTCAAGATGTTTCATTTAAAGATCAAACATCTCGTATTCTTTATATTTTGTATAGCAGATAGAATTTATAATACATTTCTGTAGAGGTGACCGATAATTCGGGGACACACAGTTTGGGAATCACTATTCTAAATAGTATTTTCTTAAAGTTTTACTACGGTGTTTTACAATCGACCTTTTCTACTTTAATTGTCGATACTTCCTATATTATTTACAGCTTTGTGCAAAAGTTTTCAATATTGCATGAAACATTGATTTTCGATGTATAACTACTTTAAATTAATGTTATTCTAAAGTTAGTAAATAACGTATCAAAGTGAAAATAGTTTTATGCAGAATTAAAAAAAATTATAAAGTAACAAAATTATTAAAACATTCTGCACATTATTTAAACGTTACATATATACATACATTACATGTATATATGTAATATATGTAAAATGTATGTAAACATTACATACATTTTATTAATTATTTAAACATTCCCTACTTTTATTAGCGGCTAAGCAAATAAAAGTAATTTTTTTTAAATATTTCTTGAAAATTACAAAACGTTTTTCAAATTCAAAAGAAAGTAATAGGCCGCAACGTTATTTAACTTAGGGGCTAGATCCCATGTCACCAAATGGATGTCGAGTTACAACTATCGACAGAGTTATATAATTGAAGGAAAATTGAAGATTTAGATGTAGGATAGATTTAATAATGTAAATTCGTCCAGATATTTTATTTTTTTACTAATTCATTATTTACAATAAATAAATGTATCGTATTGTGACTGATTAATGTGTGTAGTTTTCGTTCTTATCAATTAGTGATAAGAGCTGTGAAGCTATTTGACACTACCACTAGTGTGAGGCAGGTAGTTAAAAAAACTGCTAGAGCTCTTCACGTCTTCTACTTGTAGAATATCGAACTAGATCTACAAGTTTCTACGATTCTACATCACAGAAGAATTTTTTTATACCAGAAAAAAAACTGGCTTATGGGTCGACTTCTGTATTAAGTTAAAATTATAAAGCCTCAAACATTAACCCATGATTTGTATTCAAGATTTGGACTAAAATTAAGTACTGTCGAATTAAAATTTAATGGATTAGATTTTTATTTGAGGTTTTATTCAATTAATATAGTATTAAATTTAATTCAAGGATCGGCTTTTTTATTTTAATTGGATAGTTGTTCATTTTATGACTCATGGTTTTTCTCCTAACTTCTCGTATCATACTGCTATATTGCAACTTTAAACGTTATAACATTTAAAATAAAAGCTGTAAAAACGCTGACAAATATATAGTTTATACAGTATTTTAGAAACTGTACAACTATATTTAGTACAGTTCAAAACTATATTATGTATAATTTTGAACACTTTCTTTTAAATGATGCATAAATGGTTAGAGTTTAAACTAATATGTCCTGGGCTCAATCCGGATATGCAGAAATTTGAATAATTAGACAAATCATTTAAAAATTGTTGGGTAATAAAAAAATTGTCTAAAATAGCTTTTGTTCAATAAAAAGTTTTTTTAATGTGTTGAAAATAAAGTAAGTTTTATTTGTTTTATTTTTTATGTTTAATTTACAAATTTTCTAAACAATTAAAAAATAAAATTCGTAAAAATAAAAACAATGGAAAATCCGACAATTTTCTTACATATTAACCTTATCACAATATTCAACATTACCTGTACCTCACTTAAAAATCTAATGACAGTTTCAAAAACAGCGTACGCCAAACTTTCAAACTTAATGGACTACAAAATTCATAACTTCAAGACTCGTGGACCGCCAATATGAATTTTTACAAAACATAAATGCATTTTTACAATAATGATTGGAAAAATTCAAATTTTTTTTAAATATGAAGTGCACTTTTTTAAAGTAACAAAATTATAAATGCATTTTTAGTCGTAAGAAAATCGTAAACGCTTATTTAATCATAACAAAAATATTTAAGATTGTGGTAATAGAATTGCAACAGAATTAATAAAGTTAGTTTAATCAGTGCAAAATAACAAAAGCTTTATTTAAGTATCACACATTTTTTGTGTGATAATACAGGGTTCGTACACTTTTACAATATTTGTTTTAATATAATTTTTCTATTATTTAAGTGCAGAAAAGTATTACAAATCCTGCAATTAAATGAGACGTCTACGATTTCTGCTTATTTAAATATTAAATAGAAAAATTCTAATAAAAAATTCTGAGAAAATCTTAAGAACCCTGAATTATTTCTTTCTGCTTGTTTGAATTAAATTCATGGATTTTTGTCTCCAAAAGCGTTAATGCAAGACGGATGGCCATTTTCATTTAAATCCTAAATCGGTGCCGAATTTTAATTTCTGTGAAAGATAAAAATGTTTTTTTTTTTCACAATTATTGAAAATTAAATTAACCGTTTCATTCCTTTTTCACCCAGCAGTACAGCTCCAGCCAGGTCATACCCAGCCTGGTCATACCTAACTAACCTGCTCATACCTGGGTGTGTTTTACACACTCAGCCATGTCATACAAATCGGATTTCCAGTTTCCATATATTAATATAACTATATCAAATGTATTTGAGTCGGAATTACATAAATAAATCTGAATACTTACCATTGTAAATGTTATTAAAAAAAATATTTTATCCTGTGGCATAAAAAAGTTAAAAGTT
The DNA here is from genome assembly GCA_963931845.1 of Maratus michaelseni. Taxonomy (NCBI): domain Eukaryota; kingdom Metazoa; phylum Arthropoda; class Arachnida; order Araneae; family Salticidae; genus Maratus; species Maratus michaelseni. The sequence continues at coordinate 389,346,157 of OZ007591.1, read as the reverse complement.
TCCAAAAACAATTTAAAACACAGAATTTATTTTTTCAGCAAAATTTCTTAACTTAGCTTCAGATGATTTTAAGATAACTAGTAATAAAGATTCTACAATAAAATACCAATTATCTGAATTTCAGGTTATACATATCCCCAATATCGGATCTAATATAAGGAAAAATGCACTTTTTGAAAAGAAAAAAAACATTGAAATTTGGACTGTGTGTAAAGGCATAATTTTCTTCAGATTCCTAATAAAATCAACGTTTAAATTTATGAGTTCAATATTTTAGAAAAGTTGAAAAATTGCAACTATGATATTCCTAAATAGATATTTCTAAAATATTGAACACGTATTTTTCCGTTTTTCAATTCAATGTATATTTCTCGAAATATTCGACCGTTTCCAGACTTTTCAATGGAAACAATTCTCACTGCATTTTACTCGATTACAGTGAAATCTACGATTTTTCGAAGAAAATGTTAAATACAAAAGTAAGTTACGTATTTTTTCCCGTAGAATCTGAATCTGCAATAAAAAAATGGGTTTATCATTTAAGATTTCAAAGTTGTCCCCTCCCAGGGATAGAGTTCGGAAGGGGGGGGGGGCATCTTTGATATCCATAAATAGATTTTTCAAAAATATTGAACACATATTTTCCGTTTTTCAATCCAATGTATATATCTTGAGTTATTCGACCGTTTCTAGACTTTTCGATTAGATAGATATTTCAATATTAGCGTTCTTCTGGTGGGTCTTTTAGGTAGATTTCGTAAGAAATACTACCTATTACATTCTCACCTAAGTTGGAAATTTTGAAAAATTTTTGCAGATCTACGCCGATCATGACTCCCAGAACACAAAACCACCCCCAGTTCAAAACTTTATCTATCTATCTATCTATCTATGTCACTTTTTTCTGACCACGATAACTGGAAAAATTCTGCATAAATCTGTTCCAAACTCATACATAAAATCAAGGGTCATAAAATCTCGGTCAAGTTCGTTAATGGGCAAAATCGAACCAAGGAGGGGGAAATGGGGGGGGGGGGGCTTTTGTGAAAACAGAAAAACCCTCATAATTTCTTTATTATTATACGTATCGAATCCGTTTAAAGTTATTATTACTTCTAGGAAAATGGCCGAAAATTTATGTATGACAGATATTTGATATAATTAAAAATGGCCCCAAGGGGTGGAAAAAGGGGGGTTTTAGAAGAAAAAAATCATACCTTCGTCAATTCACAAGATATCAAATCCGCGTAAATTTATTATTAATCCTCTTAGTATTATCTAAAACTTTTATATTGACAAGTTTTTTATAGGACCAACCGTTATAACAAAAAAAAAAAAAAAAAAAAAAAAAAAAAAAAAAATCCCTGCCGGCTCCGCCTGCAAACAAGTTATTTTTCGAAGTAGGCGGTTACAACTCCCGCATCTTTTCGAAACTGGTACATAAAATCAAGGGGCATAAAATCTCGGTCATGTTCGTTAATGGGCAAAATCGAACCAAGGAGGGGGGGGGGGGGATGGGGGCTTTTTGTGAAAACAGAAAAAAACCATACTTTCTTAATTATGATACGTATTGAATCCGTTTAAAGTTATTATTACTTCTAGGAAAAGGCCAAAAACTTATGTATGACAGATTTTTGATATAATTAAAAATTGCCTTAAGGGGGGAGGGAAGGGTGGTTTTAGAAGAAAAAAATTCATAATTTCGTCAATTCCCAAGATTTCAAATCCGCTTAAATTTATTATAAATCCTCTTAATATTATCTAAAACTTTTATATTGACAAGTTTTTTATAGAACCAACCGTTATAGCAAAAAAAAAATTAAAAACAAAAAAATCCCTGCCGGCTCCGCCTGCAAACAAGTTATTTTTAGAAGTAGGCGGTTCCAACTCCCGCATCTTTTCGAAACTCCATAAAATCAAGGGGCATAAAATCTCGGTCAAGTTCGTTAATGGGCAAAATCGAACCAGGGGGAGGGGGGGACTTTTTGTGAAAACAGAAAAAACCCCATAATTTCTTAATTATGATACATATCGAATCCGTTTGAAGTTATTATTACTTCTAGGAGAAGGGCCGAAAATTTATGTATGACAGTTTTTTGATATAATTAAAAATTGTCTTAAGGGGGGGAGGGGGGGTTTTAGAAGAAAAAAATTCATAACTTCGTCAATTCCCAAAATTTCAAATCCGCTTAAATTTATTATAAATCCTCTTAATATTATCTAAAACTTTTATATTGACATGCTTTCTATAGAACCAACTCTTATAGCAAAAAAAAAAAAAAAAAAAAAAAAAAAATCCTTGCTGGCTCCGCCTGCAAACAAGTTTGGTTTTGAAGCATGCGGTTCCAACTGCAGCATCATCGCAAAAAGGTCATTTCTTCCGCAATTCCCGACAAACAGGTGCCCCACGGTCTGCGTCTTCGAAATCTACCTGTGCCTGTAGGCCGAGCCGTCAGGGATTTTTTTAAATTTTTGTTTTTCGAATTTTGGTACCTGAATGTGACCACTGTAGCTTACATTTGGTTTTTCTAAATAAAAAAAAAAGCGGTTATTAATTAAATAAGGTTTATTCTACAAACTGAACAAAAGACTTTTTAAAAAACTGATTTTTTTTTTCAAAATGGCGGCTCTCTGAAGAGACAGTTCAATATATATATATATATATATATATATATAAAACTTTATTATGATAGGAAAGACTAAATAAAAATAAATCCTCCTTTCATTCTCTACATAATTATACAACAAAAGAGCTGGGAAAATTAGAAGTGAATCGATTCAGTAATTTTAGAGTAATCATGGCTACCGATATTAGAAATGTACTTTAGAGAAAAACAAGTGTAAAATTTGGTGTTATAATCACAGTACGATACTTATTACTATTTTGACTTATATAGAATTATCTATTTTAGCACCATAAAGTAGTCTCCTCTTCATCTGATAAAGCTTCTTTAACTGCAACTTGCAAAATACCGTTTTCTTTTAATTATGACTAAATGTACCCAGAGGTTCCAAGCTCTCACCAATCTTTCGTAAAAAGGGAGCTAATTTGACCCAGGTTTAATACGTTTCGCACCAGAAATTGTTTTAAGAAATGAAAATAAATATATGTCATGTAGAAATCTGAAATTGAATAAACAAAGATTCATCAAATAAATTTTCTGGTTTGAAATGTTGTTAAACCGGATCAAATTAATCTATACATTACGGAAGATTAGTAGTAGCTTGGCACCTGTGGTTGTAACCCATTAAGAAAATTCGAAGAATTCACTTGTACCTTAGAAATTGCAAACTGGACATTTAAGTGAAAAGTAAGAAGTGTTAAATATTGTTAACAGATGAGTGGTTGAATTAAGATAAATTAGCTAGAAAATTCAAATAAATATTAAATTTTCCAATGCAGCGGAACAATGAAATTTAATGAACATTCAAGTTAACACGTCTAAATGTACATTAAAAAAAAAAATCTTAGTTTGAAAATATAATACAACCACGAACGAAACTATACAATAACCTCTCTTGAGTCACCCATGATTTCGAAAAGCGTTCTTCATCTGAAGAAACATCGGAAACCAATATATTTTCGAGATTTAAAGAAGCATTTATAAAAACAAAGTTTCTTTTGCTAGCACTGATTTTCGGAAACGCTTCCGAGTAGTTTTTATAGCATATTATGATTTCTCAAACCATTTTTTGGATGCTATTAACTCTGAATTAGACATTTTCAGCTGTGTAACTGAACTTATACATGCAAAATTAATAAAACAATATTAATTTTAATGTTAATACTCTTGATTTACCATGTTTGTCTGTAAAACATGTTTGTTGAATCTGAAAATGTTTACTTGAAATTTGATAGTAGCCGAAAAATCTATTTTCCGGATTGAGAAAACGGATTAATACATTATAAAAGCTTTTCGGAAACGGTTCCGAAATTCAGTAGCAACAAACGAAAATTTGTTTTTATAAATGCTTCTTTAAATCTTAAGAAAAAAAAAAGATTTGTTTTTGAGGTTTCTACAGATAAAGGACGCTTTCAGAATAATTAGTAATCTGGAAGAGTTTGTTTTATATTCCTCTTATTAAACAGAAGCTATTTTCGAAATTTTTTACTCCGCAACCATAGCAAAATATTTTATTGATTATTTCTATGGTGTAAGTGACGAATTTTGGCTTTTAGTATCTCTGTGAGTTTTGCAGATTATAAAAATGGATGGTTTTGTGTTTTATTCAGGAATGGATACGGAAATTTTTCTTAGTTGAAAATTTTACCCTAGGGGGGTCGTATAAAAATTTAGTTTGTGTATTTTCTCAAGTAGATCCGCAGGAAGTTGCAACTTATGTCATGGAATTTTGAACTATTTTTGTGAAACTTTGCAATTGTAAGTATGTGTAGGTGCAATATTTAAGTAAATAGGCTATTGGCTCTATCTTTATGAATCATCCTGTATACTGTATACAGAACTGTATATTCGGATTATATCCTGAACATACACTGAAAAAAATGACACTTTCAAATCTGAGTAAATCGATGTTTTCATTTTGTTCTGAAACTTTTTGTTTCCAATAGGACGACCCAATGCTTTGAATTCTGAAATTAAAGAAATACTCTGAATATTGAAACATGGACATACTCAAAACTGAGCACATAGAGGTCAGTTCATACTCATTTTTGAAAAATGGACATACTCAAAAATGATTAGAATCAGTTCAATCTCATTTTTGAAACATGGAAATACTGAAAAATGAGCACATAGAGGTCAGCTCATACTCATTTTTGAAACATGGACATACTCAAATATGAGCGCATGATGTTTTATTCTTGAGTGTGTGCCTGTTTTCAGAACTGAGTATATACATGTTTCAAACTTGAGTCATTTTGATTCGGAGCCATTTTGACTATGCGACGTACTCAGATTTGAGTATTTTTTGCTCAGTTTTGAAAATGTCGTTTTTAGAGTGTATTAGTCCCAATATTTGGAGTTAAACTGCCCCATGATAAAGTTTGTGTTTACAGCGTTATTGTTAACACTTCTGAAATGTATGATAAGAAAGATTGTTAATTTTCTTTTCGAAACTGAGCAAAAGTTTATTTGTGTTAAAGCGATTCATATCTTACGACATTTCTGAAACATCTTCAAACAACACTCCGAAAAAAATCGTGATTTGTAATGAGTGTTGAAATTGCGGTTAAAGAAAGGAAAAAGATATTGCAAATATTTGCGAAATAATTTATTTCTTTGTATTTACATATTGTAAAACAATAATTCTTATCTCTTTTGACACAACTGAATTTATACTGACCACAAAAATTTTACAGAGAATTAAGAAATGATAAAAAAAAAAAATCCCCCATTTTACGAAATGTTTGTAAATTGTTAAATAACTAGGACACATTCAATGTAAACTTGTTTTATATATTTTCTTGTGTATGTTTTAGTCGTTAAAACCAATAGTATCCTTAATTTTGGTATGTTCATAGCACTTTCGATAAAATAAATTGATCTGCTATTGGCGAACATCTTTGAGAGATTTTAAGTAATATTAACCTATTTTAATTTGAACGATTTTCATTGCATAGACTGAGAAAGCATGTAAAGAATAGTTCACACGATCATTTATATATTTTTTTTCTATGAAAGTTCTAGAAGTTTTATTACAGTTTTGCAGTTAAAGTTTTTGTTTGTAATTAGTTCATTTATCATATTTATTATTTTATTAAATTTTACTTGATGATTTTGAGAATTTAAAGAAATAAAATTTGTTTGTTGTTACAGTTTTGACATAATACAGGTAATTTTTATAATTTATTGGCATTTTGAGTAATGTTGCTTGCAAAAATAAACATTAAAAATTTTTGATGGTTTACAGAAAAATGGCCACTAAAATAATTTTTTATAATTAAATAAGTTTTAAGAAAACGAAAATATAAATTAAATGTATATTTTAAAGAAAATATAAAGGAACATTTTAATAAAGCGAATATCAATAATTGCGTAGTAAGAAAAGAAAATGTCCACATCAACTGTATTTCTTTTCATTCATTTCTTAAGCAATTAATTTACTGCTACAAACTGCAGAAACGTTTTCACATGGTAGAAATTCTTGCAAACATTTTTTGAAATTGTATCATTACCAGCGTAATAATTTCTCTTACGACCAGAAACGATTTATATAAGGACAAACCTGAATCTTATAAAGATAATGTTTCCATGGTTTACTGCAATTTGTTGAAGTAAGAAATTTCTTTTGATGTCTGAAAATTTCGTAAAATACGTTTTTGTTAATTTTGGAAACTTGTTTGTTTTATTGGTTTCTGAGTAAAAGATTCAGAAGATATGGGAAAGCTTTTCACAATCTTGTGAAATTATTAGGGGATCGTCCACTACTAATTACATCAAGCAAATTGCTTGTTTTTTCTTTTTTCTTTTTTTTTAATTCTATTTTCCAATTATGTCACAGGTTGTCCCACACCTTTCCCCGTTGTGACGCAATCTTTTTTTTTGCACAATATAATTTTTCTACTTAATATTTAAATTGAAGAAATTGTAGACGCCACATTGAATTGCAGGATTTGTAATACTCTTCTGCATTTAAATAAGGCGAAAAATTCTATTACAAATTGCAGTAGAAGCGTACGAACTCTGTTTTAATATATATATATTTAAAGAACTTTTATATTTATTTGATTTAATATTGTCTTTCCCGGATGAAAACTTTACTATATTACTATAAAACAAAGCCTAAAATAGCGATAAAATTTATTTTTAATTTGCAATATTTAAGCATCAAACTTAATTTACACATTTCAAACTGAAGATGAGAATTCTCGATTTTATTTAACCGAAGATCATTGAATAAGGGCGACTTTTTTTAGATTGTGAAAAAATTGATATTAAATCTGTACATTAAAATATATTTACTGATGTATGAACTTGAGAAACTTATCTGGGAAATCATTTTACGAAAGAATTTCAGAAGAGGAAGGAGCTTATTTTAAAATCCATATTTCATACAAAATTGCCGGTTGACAATGTGGTAACTGTATTTTTCTTGGTATTTTTCGTGGTAACTGTATTTTTCGCAGTGTGGTAGCTGTCGCATACATTTGATATTAAATCTGTACATTAAAATATATTTACTGATATATGAACTTGAGAAACCTATCTGGGAAACCAATTTACGAAAGGATTTCAGAAGAGGGAGGAGCTTATTTAAAAACCCATATTTCATACAAAATTGCCGGTTGGCAATGTGGTAACTGTATAACTATAGTTTAAGATCATAATTAATAATAAAGAAAAACATTTGGTGCTGTTGTTTCGTTAAGGAAATACGACTGTTTTGAAAAGTTTGTAAAAATAAAAAAATACTTAAGAAAAAACTTTTTTAATCTTTTGAATTTTCTTTCGATAAATTATCGGATTCATTTTAAAATGATTCATATACAATTCACTTTAACATCTCTGAAATATTACATTAAATTATTTTGCTACTGTAATATAAAAGGAAATAATCATCATGAACATCTTTTTTCTAAATCTTTTAAAATTTCAGAAAAATGAAATTATTCTTAAAAATTATTCATTATTTTTTCAGTAATTTAGGAAAAGAAGAAATAGCCAGCAGAGTAATATAATATGAAATGCAATATTGCTGCAAAAGTTTGAATAAATTTGCTTTCTTTGAAGAATACATTTTGATAATTGAAATAAAAATTTGCATAAAGTTACTCATACACGTACTCTAAACACGAGTTTATGTAAGAATAGAGAAAGTATATATTGATTTGTGAAATTAATTTGTGAATTTGATTTCTTTGTTTGATTTATTTTGTGAAAACAACATGCGAAAATTTGATCAAAAATTCTAGAGTTTAATAGCAATGCCATAGTTTTACTACATGTTTAAATTTAGCTTGCACAAAAGGCAAAGAAATATCATCTATTGTCATTAGTTTTGAATCTGTAGAATGATTGAAAACAATGAATTTATGTGAAAGACATGCAGTTGTTTCTTTTGTGAATAAAATAAAATAAAATAATATATATATATATATATATATATATATATATAAAACCTTAAGTAAAATTTAACCATTGAAACATAAGAAACTGATATATATATATTAAGAAGAGTTTTAATTTACCGTCGTATATGTGAGAAAGAATGTCGTATATGTCAGAGAAATTTTGCGTTTTTACTCATAAGTTAATCGTCTAGTAAATCAATATGTAGACCGACCTCAAGAGAACAAAAGGGTACTTTTCCGTTGTACCAACACCACGCCAAAATGTAATGCTAATGCGCCATTTATTTCAACCCTGATCGAGCAAAGTTTTTCTACTGTTAACCCTGCCAAACACAGTGATTTGTTATTTATTGAATGTAAATCATTTTATTATTATTATTATTATTTAATCGTAATCTTTCAAAACATTTTAATTTACTATTTTTTTAATTGAAACTATTTTTTATTAAGTAATAATTTGCATTTTTCGCTGACGATGAGATGATGTTTATCATTTGTCAGCCACACGATGATGAGGAAGCTTAAATAAAATTGTTTCAGGACTTTAGATGCATAAAAAAAGTTTCTATTAAAAAAAATCATGAAATGCAATGCGAAGATACATTTACCATTTTATGCCCGCAGCTTAAATCGAGTTTTATTTTATTACTTTATTGTATAATTTTAAATAAAATAATTTATTTTTTATTTATTTAAAATAATTAACTTTTATTTTAAATAAAATAATTCTTGAAAGATTGTAACTTGCAAATGTTATACTTTTGAATGCTCAATTTCCTGCCAACAATGTTATTTTTCAAATGATTTATTTCACGTAAATTTAATTTTGGGCCAAATATTATGTTTGGCGACAATGGTGTTGGTATAACGGAAAAGTACCAACGAAAGTTCAAGAAATATAACAAATTTGAAAATTAAGGAAATCTGTGTTATTATTTAGAATTGATGAGATGTTTACACGCTTTTATTTAACTTAACTTGGTTCCTGCATGTAAAAATGAAATTTTGCAATTCTTTTTTTCACCAACTTTCTAATGTACTACAGTTGAAGAAATTGTATACAGTTGTGTGATGAAAATACATTTTCATATTTTCAGAATTTAATTAATCGTTTATTAACAGATTAATATAGATTAAATTATGATTACACGTTAAGAAATACCTTTTAGATATCCTGAATAGATAATATAAATAATGCTATTGATCTTTCCAGTTGCCATACCTTAAAAAAAGAAACTGAGCAAAAATCAACTCATTAACAAACTCATTAACTCTGTTAACAAATTAATCATTTTTTTTTTTTTTTAAATGTTACTTTTTTTTATTTTAACAATTTAAAATTTTTTTCTTATTTTCCTATTTTGGTGTTTCAAAGTAGATTTAAAAAAAAAAAATTTAAACTCAAGGTACTTTGTTCTATAAATCTAGGTATCGGATTTTTGATACAAAGATTAGATAAGAAGAAAAGTAAATTAATAATTGGATGTATATGGAATAAACCAATGAAAATCTCATATATTTAAGTTCAAAAGATTTTTTAAACAAAAATTTCAAATACAATAAACACTCACTTATACGCGATGTTCAGTAATTGCTTTTTCATACCACTATTTTAAAATAGTAAAATTCGATTCACAAATTCTGACATTTAATAAGGGAAAAATTACCTTACAAAAAAAAAAAAAAAAAAAAAAAAAAAAAAAAACTGGTACCGAAAAATATTTTCCGTATATCGCGTATAAGTGAGACGTCACTGTATATCAAAAAATCGATAATTTGTTTTTTCTCTTAGACTCTAAAGATGCATGAATTTTTTTGAGACATTTTGCTAAATCATTGTAAAATCCTTAGCATTCTGATTACATAGAGAATATGAAAAAATACGAACTGATAAAAATGAGTTTAATCGTTTTATTTACAAAATAAAGAAATAAATAATAAAATAAAATCAATAAAAATTAAGAGAGATACCTAAAATTTACTATATTTCCTTTGCATCCTTATCACTTTGTCAAGAAATTTGGGAACAGTGTTCTACAGATGCCAAGGTTCCTTTTTAGGATAAAAATCAGAAATTCGATATTTTTAGCTCACAGGCTATCAAAGCCTGAGAACTAATGTGCCCGCAGGTTCTGTATGTACGTACGTATGTATGTACGTATGTATGTACGTAACATGATAACTCTTGATAGAAGTATCCGGTTTGCTTCAAATTTTGTATATAGGTTCATTTTGATAAGGCGCAATCCTGATGAGTTTTGAGGGTTCATTGGTTATGTATAAAAAAAGGGAACGGGAACTAATCCCCCACTTAATTCAGATAAACGGGTTTTTTCTACAGAATTATCCGATTTACTTCAAATTTTGTGTATAGGTTCATTGTAATAAGGCGCTTCCCTGATTAGTTTTGGAGGTTCATTGGTTAATTATAAAGTGGCGGAGCGGAAGGCTAATTCTCCCATAATTTATTGTCGATTTCTTTATTTTTCGAGGGGCATTAATCTTTGAAATATGAGAATAAATAATATGCAATTAGTGTGATAAATAATACACAATTATAAAATTATATTTATGTAATAATAATAAAAAAAATACAGTGATTTCTCACTTATACACGATGTTCAGTAATTACTTTTTCATACCACTATTTTAAAACAGGAAAATTTGATTTATAAATTCTGTGATTTAAGAAGACCGAAAATTACCCTAAAAAAATACTGGTGCTGAAAAATGATTTCCGTGTATCGCGTATAAGTGAGAGTTCACTGTATTAGTGTGAATAGTCTGTGGTCTCAATGCCATCAGTTTAACTGGGCAATTTTTTTTTGTCAAAATGAGATTAATTTGTGACAATAGAATTTATGCAGTACTTTAAGTATTGTTTAGGATTCACTAACAGTTTGGTTATATATGATAACCAAGCTTAATTATATGAGATAGATTGATCGTCTCTACCGAAATAACCAAAGCATGTTTCTAAACTTAAATGATGCAATTAAAGTATATTTACCAGAAGCAATTAATTAAGCAAGGATATTTTTGGTTACTAGTTTATTTTGAATATTATTATTTGAGTCGAATTATAATTTTTCTGTGCATAATTTGTTATTTTTAGATATCACTACACTTCGAAAAAGAAAATATTCATTGATAGCTTCGAACGTAACCTATTTAACTAAATTATAAGTTTTCTGAATAAAACGGCCTAATTATTTTATTAGTGTTTTAATACGAATGTTAATAGAAATTACCAGGTTTTAAAAAAATATTTATTAAATTGCATAGTGCTTATCAAATATGTGTATGTAGTTTGTGTTGAAATTTCCCAGAATTTAAGATTCCAGAAGATTTTTAAATGATTATACTGAAGGAAGTGTAATTATCAGCCATTTTCTAATTTTTTATTGCACTTCTAATATATATTAGCTTATACGTTTTCCAAATTACATAGCTCATATTTACAATAAGCAAACGATTTGTAATTTAAAATAATTTTTGTTTACCGCCACATTATATTCATGTTGCGATATGCGAAAAATTGCACAGCTTAAAAGTTTGTTTTTCTTTAGTTAGTACGTAACTTCTTCTAGAAGAGAAAATATAACTTTCACCTCATCTTGACTTTCCAGAACCTTTTGTCATTTAAAGAATATAAATATGTTGCGAAAGGACATTGTGTTACAAATTGCTTGTCAGGAAGTCGCTTAACAAGCTAATATCTTTGTTTTAGAAGACATTCGAAACGTCTACGTCAAATAGATTCGCTATGCTAACACGAAATATCCGAAGAATGTGACATCAAATGTTAGTGACTGTTGAAATCGAATAAAAAACCGAAATACTACAAAAATTATAAAAAAGCAGAAATTTTTTCGAATGAAATTTTCTAATATAATTATTAATACATTTTGTAATAACTAACACAGGATATATAACATATGACGTAATTTAAATTATTTCCAATTATTTTAGGAATGAAAATAAAAATAATTTTACAGAACAGACTATTTATCTGATGAAGGAAGATCAAAGATTAAATTATTTTTAAAATAAGATAACAATCGAAAGTAATACGAAAAATTGACTGAGGAAATCTAATTTTTGAGACAGAAATTTTTTAAATTCTTCTTAATAACTTTATTTTAAACACATAATAACAAAAAGAATTTTTTTAATTTTTGAGGAATAAATTCATAGAAAATTAATATTTACAGTGCAACAGCTGTACGTTTAATTGGATCTACTATATAGATCAGTTAGGTTTTTAGAAGAGTTAAGTTATCAAATGAATCTGAGATTTAAAATTACTTACTTCTGAAAATAGTTGTACTGAAATAGCTGTACGAAGGTGGTTGAAAAATTACATGTTTTGTAACAAACAAATGATATAATTTTCAGTCACATAATTTTAACACACACACACAAACAAAAAAAAAAAAAAGTATTTCCGATATTTCTAAAGAAAAACTGCAAAAAATTAATTCCTGTAGCATATAGTTTTTTTTGTCATGTTTTTTATAAAGTAAAAAATTACCGGTCTATTTTTTAATTTTTTCGAATATCTAAACCAGCCTGATAGCGGGCTAAGCCCGCTATTATATTCTGTCATAGTAATATCTGTCATGCGGACTAAATGCGATATTTAAAAAAAATAATTTCAAAATTAAACATGTTATACACCTTCAAAATGTTAAAATATGCGAATATTTCCATAATCGGATTTTTATCACGATTCAATATGTTTCTCAAACTCATATATTTACTATTATCTATTACTGATATTGATACGCGCTTTGTATTATTCTCAAACATTTGAAAAATCCGTTAAGCTTCCAATATGACGTCAGATTTTCTTTTTAATTCTCTAATGACGTGATATTAATCTGCTTTGTGTACATACACATACTCATACTCCTTGTATTATTGAGAAATCTTTGAAAATTTCGTTTTATTACCACTATGACATCAATCATTTTTATTTCATACTAATATTTATTTCAATTGGTGAGACTTTTTATTTCATTTTAATTTTTCAAGTGGAAATCGTTTGATAGAAAATTAATTATTGTAGAAAGAATTTCATTGTGAATTTTTTATTTTTGGCATCTGCTATAACGAAAAATGTTTAAATTTAATAGGAAAAGGCTGTTAGAATTTTGGTTTTTTATCTCTATTTATTAAAATAATACGATTTTTTCAAATTTTAATATTTTGAGCTCTTCATAGCTGGTATTCAGCTATGTACACAAAGTTTCAACTCTGTAAGTTACATAGTTTCTGAGAATAGCTCTGTGACAGACAGACATCGGAGCGGGAGGGAGTAATAGGGTTTCGTGATGAACGAAACCCTAAAAATGATGGAGAAGTTAAATTTTCTACATTCAAAAATTATGATACACTTATTTAAAAAAAATTCGTTTTGTAAAACTGAAAGAAAACTTCTTGTATAGTAGCTAAAGGATTAATTAGAATCATTCTGAAAAATAGTTAAGTTTATTGACGAGTTTAATTATATGAATAATACGAGAACAAATGTCAGTTACGGTTCAATTGAGATAAAAACCCGAAACATTGTGAAAAATGAATGAAAAGCTCAATTTTCGTTTATAAAATATAATAATATACTTAACCAATGAAAATTGTTTTTAATTCTTTTGAGAGTAAATATGAAATAAAGTTTATGTTAGAGTAAGGAGTCCAAAATCTGTACCGTCGCACAGTGGAGTATTTGAAGCAAAATCCTGGCCAAAATTACTTTTCATGTGTTTTACAGTTAAAACCATTGTTGTTGATTTACTATTAGTAAATACAATTAATTAATGTTATATATGCATAAATGTATGTATTTAAATAAATAAATAAATATACAATACAGTGTTTACTTAAATGTTTATTGCTTATAGTTGATAGGTTTGTTTTATTTACCAGTAATGTTTAGATAAATGTAGTGAATTTTACTACACATAGATGTTTAATAATTTATAAAAACCAATGCATATAATATATATATTATTTGCATTTAGTATTTACCAAAGTTGAGTCTCTATAGTATAGATATGTTGGTTTTTGAGTGTTTTTAATAGGTTTGCAATCCATCCAAAAACCATTGATATCTGAAAATGTCAACAATATGCGATTTTTTTCTTTAATTTGCCTCCAAAACTATAACCAATACAATTGTAATTCGACACAGCTTTAAAAAGCTTTGAATATATTAGATAATATATTTTAATAAATATATTTAAATAAATTAGATCCAAAAAGGCTTAATATTAACCCGTTTTCAATTTAAATTATTTTTTATTATATGAAAAGTAAAACTATTTAAATGCACATGTCAAAGTGTATACATTTAAATACAATAACAAACTAGATAATTTCTAACACAATTATTTAAAATTGGTAAAGCAATCGTACAAGTTGTAATTTTCCAACTGGACGAAAAATGTCCGGGCCAGGATTCGAACCTGGGATCTCTTGGCTGAAGTCACCACGCTCTATCAACTGAACCAAGACCTCCTTATCATAGTATCAGACCTCTCAATCAGCAAGTTGCCTTTGACCGCTATACTTGTCCTGCTACTAGCGCCATCAATCGTCAGTAATAGTATTTACGACACGAAATCACACGAAATTTTTTCACAGCTCCATTTGTTCTATGCATTTGCTTATGAACTAGTAGTTTTCCTACCACTAAAATTTTATAGTAAATTTTATCTTATTAAATTGACAAGATCGTGTGATTACATGACGAAAAAAATTCTATTAAATTTTAGTGGTAAGAAAAAAGCGTAAGAGTTGGCAGCCATGCGGTAGCAGACCAGCTAGATTTTTCTATAGATTTTTCTATTATATTTTTGGATACCAGTTTTTTAGTAGAGACAATTTTGTTTTGTTTGATCGGAGAATTCTGGGATTTAAAAGAACAAAATTTTCTCTAAAAATATACTGGTGTTCAAAAAGCCCGAAACATGGCAACTGTGCGGTAGTATCCACCAGGCGGCGATACTTTCCGGAGAAAGTCAATTAATAAGTTGGCAATTACCGCGGACATTTTCTCCCATAGACTTTCTCCGGATTGTCAAGTCTGATCTATGATAAGGGAGTTTTGAACTGAGCTATCCCGGTCGAATCTGGAGGGCATAATTCATCCAGTTAACCTTATTAACCAGATGCTATGATCAATAATGTTAACTGGATGAATTATGCCCTCCAGATTCGACCGGGATAGCTCAGTTGGTATAGCGTGGCGACTTCAGCCAAGAGATCCCAGGTTCGAATCCTGGCCCGGACATTTTTCGTCCAGTTGGGAAATTACAACTTGTACAATAACAAAGATGAAACATAACAACAACAACAACAACAACAACAAAACACGTCTTCTCAGAAAGAAACTTTTACTCCGAGACTAGGAGCTACCGGATATGACTTATACTCCTGAAATACACATAGATTAATACACCAGTTACTCAGCTATTATGAAACATGGCTTTTACAATTGTTGAGCAAATTTTAATTTCTGCCTTTTTGGCCAGGATTTTGCATCAAATACTCCACTGTGCGTCACTTTAATTCGCCTCCTTTTCTTAACTTTTGTGCATATTGCTGCTACTTCTAGCCAAGTTTATGAAATACTTCTGTACTTCCCAATCGAGCATTAACCCTTTCAGGGGCAAGCACTTGTGCTCCAGTAACGTTGAATTCCCACCGGAATTTAGGAAAGAATTTAGTTTAAAATAAGAATAAGCAATTTTTCAACTTTTTCTCGTCAAAGTTAAAAAAGTAAAATTTAATTAAAAGTTTCTGGTTTGAATCGGATTAAAATTAGGTGGTATATAATATATACCACCGCCCCTCAAAGGGTTAACAGTAAGGTGAAAATGAAATGTCTTTTAGTACAGTATTTTTCAACCATAGTTTAAGAAGAAGAACATTCTTTTTTATTCAAATCCAGAAAATTATTCTGATGTCACAAGGTACTTTTTATTCCTCTCACTAACACAGCCCTGTTAATACGTTCCAGGTTTCGCTGCAATACAAACCTTATTTAAATTAATATAATTCTACGGATGTAATGCGGTTTTGATACAGTGAGTAATTATTGATGCTCTCAAGGATTACATTCATATATGTAAATAAGTTTTTTATATAATTTTGTAATAGTCACCTTTTTTTAGTATTTAACCCAGCTGTTCCGTTCGTATTTACTACACGTATGTATTGTTCGGGTCAATATGACCCGATTCAGAATGTTACCCTTTCTAGTAGTAAATGAAAGGTGTAATTTTAGAAATCATATAAACAATAGTAAAGTAGTTCAAATACAGATCAAACAATATAAGGCATCTAAAGAAATAATATCAAAAATATTTAAAATTGAAACTTACCTTTATTTGCAATTTGGACAGTAATATTTAACATGAGATTTGCAAATGTGTTTCATACAATTGTAGAAGAATATATTAGTTCTGTTGTCATTGCTTGATGGACAGAACTTGCACCCTTCACGTTTCATACACAATGAACTGTTCTCAGCAGATCCTGAGGGTACATTTTGACTGTTACTCTGTATTCTTTTCACTACTGTGATTGATTCTTTACTTCTTGGTAGGTGTTGTCTTACTTCAATGTGTGGAAAAATTGGTGATTTCCCCAATTCTTCTAAAAATAGACTTCGTTTGGTCAGTTTTAGTTTCATTCCGTTTGCTGTGTATTGAAGTCCATAGAATAAATGCATTGTAAGCAGAAGTATCAAGCATTTTAAGGAATAGAATCACGGGCCAGCGATTTGTTTTTTTTGTTGTGCAAATTTTCTTTTACACGTGTACGTGCTCAAAAGTTGATCAAGAGTATCCACAGCCCGTTTAGTTGCATTATAATCTAATATCGTTTGTGGGTTTTTATCAAGTCTGTTGCTAACTTCTTTGTCATGATGCAAAGTGGTAATAAAAATAATATTCTTGTTCTTTTTGGGGATGTAGTTTATAACTGTTGTATCCTCTGAAAATAAAATGATAAGCTGTGCACTTCTTTGTTTGGCATTTCCTCGGGAAATTATTTATTTTTTCTGATGGTGCCAATCATAGTCATTTTCTGTTTTAGAAGAAGTGTCTCAAAAATTATCACGTGAAACATTGTTCACCGAATAATCATAAGTAAGATCACTCACTACTTGCATACCCTGATTTTTTCTGACCTTGATTCTCGTCCTTTTTCGGTATAAAATTGAGCTTTCAATTCATACGAAGTTTTACTGTGAGATAAAGTTCATATTTGTATCCCATACATAGACGATTTACTTGGCATATACTGTTTGGATGGACATCGGCTACGAAACCTTACAAATTGTTCATCTATAGTAACATTTTAATTCGAATAATACAATTTTAGTAGAATTTCTACACACTTTCCCCAGATATCTCTTACGACATCTATTTTATCCACAGACCTTCTTTCTTGACAAGTGGATTTATTATAAAAACGAATAACTCTGTATATGGTGCAAAAAGTTTTGAGGGACATTGTCGCAAGAAATATGTTTCTGCTAGTTTTTTTATTTTTTATCCCACAACCTTTTGTTGATTCACCATACGATTTGTAAACACCAGATAATAATAATAACCTCCTGTCACTTGACCAAACACACATGTAAATGAATTTTAAACAAGTTTCAAAAAGAGAAATATTAAGGCAGTTATTATATTTTCTGTTGAATTACTCTAAACAAATATGAAAATGTATAAGCAAAAGTAAATACTTTATAAATAATATAGTAAAATAATAAATACTTTATCGAATTGGGTCATATTGACCCGAACAATACATTAGGAATAAATTAAAAAATAATCCTTGTAAATACAAATAAATGTAAATCCTTCTAGGATTACATATTTATATTACCAACAAAATCATGAAATTTTATGAAAGCATCTCTGTGCTATATTTTTTTATAAACAAATAAAAATGTTTTTGGGTCAAATAGACCCGAGCAGAACAGCAGGGTTAAAATAAAATACAGAAAAAACAACAACATTGCAATTTTGCATGACTGAGTTTTGTAGATTGAAACGTCTTTTATCACGTCCAAAATCTCCATGTCCTATGAAAATCATTAGTTAGTTTAGGAGCGGCCAACATGTTTGTAATACATTCACTTCCTAAATTAGTCCCTCTCAAGATTCTTAAATACCAATCTAAATAATATCAGGAAAGTCCTACAATCCAACCTTTCACTTCTGCTAGAGCTGACTTAATTTTCTCTTCTTCTTGGAGAGAATCTCTCAAAAAGGATTCCCCTAAAGACCTCACGAGAAGTAAAACAGCAACTTGGAAAAAACGGAAGAAACAAAACAATTTCACAGAAAATATATTTCGCTGTGGAAATTACTTGTCTCTTTTTCAAATGTTCTCAGTTCAAATAATGTATGAATTGTAAATTTAAGAAGGAGGGTCGGAATTAGAAATCCTTCTCGAAAAATTCGGTTACTTTCGTCTTCGGTTACTCAGAGTAAGGTCCTGCACGTGTCAAGTTGTACCTGACTCGAGTCCTAGAATTCTGCTAAAAGTAAACCTGAAGCCCGACGCGAAGCCGATACATTTGAACCCGAGCTCGTGCTCGACCCGAACCGGAAGTCATAGAAAATGAATCTCTATTTTAAAACAATTATGAAAAAATAGTCTAAAATTATGTCTCTAACATAAGTTTTATCGTTTTTACATAAAAATGAACGCATACACACTCATTAATATTAAATACATGTTTTTTTTTCACCTGAAAAATAATTGTCGTACTTTCTTTTGAAAAATCGGGTCAACCCGAATCAAACCAAAGATTCCAAACTCAGCCGAAAATCGATCTGATCCCGAAACATTTAAAGTCAACCTAACCCAAACCAAAAATAAAAAATAAAAAATAGCGGGAACTCGGTTCGATCCGAACCGCGGGTCCGTTTAGGCTATTATAAAATCGGGTTACCCGACCCGAAGCAGGATTCTAATCAGAGGCAGAGGTAAGTGTAATTACCGTATTGTGCGCAGCAATGTTTTCACCATTTCTTCGGTTCTAAAAATAAGGGATGTGAAAATATGTGAGTTTCTAATTTTTCTTGAAAGGCAACTTAGAATAAAAAGAGAAATGACCTTCTGTAAGATGACTATAACATTTTAATACATGGTTAGTTAAGATTAAACAAAATAGATACTAGTTTCAAAAGTTCGTAGACAATTTTTAAAATAGTGCAATATTTTATTATTACTATTATTATTATTATTTAATTCTAGAGCATTTTTTTAATATCAACTGAAATATGGAAAAAACTCTAAACCAAAAAACAAATATTTAACAGTAAAACTATGAGTTTACATGCGGTTTGTTATCTCAAATTAGCTCCTATTCTTGATATGAAAGTTATGCGAATCTTTGCCTTTTATACACATCTCTTTCAAAAGTACGGGTGCGTAAAAATACGCGGGGGCGCACATTACAGGAATAAGTACTGTAATTTTGCCTAGTTGTCATACTAGTTTCTATTATTAGGGACCAGAGCTGCTTAAATTGAGTTTTTGGGAATTTAAAGCTCAAGTTTAATAAAAAAAAATAATTTTCTTGA
The DNA here is from genome assembly GCA_963931845.1 of Maratus michaelseni. Lineage (NCBI taxonomy): Eukaryota > Metazoa > Arthropoda > Arachnida > Araneae > Salticidae > Maratus > Maratus michaelseni. Next base: position 389,326,516 of record OZ007591.1, on the reverse strand, counting down.
AGGGTACGATATTTTGGTAATTTATGCTATAGTATAATAGCTATAGGATAAATCTATTCTAATGTACAGGATAGAGAAATTACGGTAGATAAGAACAGGTAAATTAGAGAAGGAATTTGGGGTCAAAGGTTAGATATAGCTAAAATAAGAGAAATATCTGTAACATTGAGAATAAAAAATTTTGTACAAATCATTGGAGCGCTATTCCAGGGGTAGGGGTTCGATACCGAGCATGGACATTTTTCACTATGTCGGTTCACGCTTTGAAAAGCAGGATAAAAATTCACTGGTTATTATTCAAGGATTACAGACGTAATTCACTGCTGGAAAATGAATTAAAAAATTAACTACCGTAATTTCGTGCGTATACGCCGCACCTCAGAAAACTCGATTTCCTACCAGAATTTATTTTAAATAAAATGTGACTTACTTCTGCTTAGAACTTATTTGACTTCTTATTTTCAATAAAATTTCCGGTTTGAAAAAGACTTAATTAAGTGGCGGCGCATTCGCGCGAAATTACGGTATATGTTGTCGTATGCTGGGCTCTGTATGTCGCCTCATGTTTGCCGCAGAAGTTTGCGTGCTCATGATAACTTTTCCAATTTTGGCTGCGACTGCAGCCTTACCTACATATAAAAGCGAGAGATATCAAGATGGGTATCGTCCTTGTAGCTCAAACGTAGAGCATTGGAGCCCTATTCCAAGAGTTAGGGTTCGATTCCCGGTTTGGACATCTTTCCCTATGTCGGTTTACGTTTTGAAAATCAGGATAAAAATTCACTGGTTTTTATTCAAGGATTACAGATGTAATTCATTGCTGAAAAATTAATTAAAAATTAACTAATGGGACATATTTTATTATTTTAATTTTTGATCTATTTTGTAAACCTTAATTTATATATTTAATTTGATTACTATTTTTTTTAATTTACTTATATTTTTATTTTACTTTTAAATTTAATTAATTTTCAATTAGTTTTATACTACGCTTAAATATTAATTTCTCAAAGGCTCCCTAATGTCTCAGTAAGTTGCTTACCTGGATGTAAAGTTCCACCGCAACTAAGACGGGCTTTAAAAGAGCTTACATTTTTCCAAAATACATTTTATAAAATACATTTTCTGGTTTAAAATATGCTTATTTGACTTGGGGAGAAAAAATCAGAAAAGTCAGCAGATTTGCTGCAGTTTCAGTTCGTGTCGAGTTGTCTGAAATATTTTTATCGCGGGTCGGGTGGAATTTATATTGTTTTTTTTGTTTTTGTTGAGTCAAGTACGGTTTGGGAAGACACAAAACAAATAAACCAATCAGTAACTAATCCAAAAAAATATATTTTTTAAAATCAAATTTTTAATTGCTTGAAATTGAAGTATAAGTTCAAGATACATCAATTTTACATCATTATCAGTTTTGTTTGTTATTTTTGAAGCAATATTGTTTCTACAACCTTGCGCGCAGTGGATACCAGGTGAAAAAGGTTTTTTACTTTTTTAAAAAAATTTAAACTTTTAAAAATAATTAAATATGAATTGTACAATAATGAAATAATTATGTGAAATCACGCAGATATTGACCTATTTGTGGCGAACTATTGTGTGTTATATGAAATCAGAAACAAAATAAAACGTGACACGATGCAAACTTGTATCTTCGGAGGAAAAGTAAGACTCCTGAGGCCCCTTAATATAGAATAAATTTTCTGGTTCGAAATGAGTTTAACTTAACTCAAATTAAACCACATTTTACGAAAGAATATTTAAAGGTTGGTAAGTATGAGTTTGCAGATAATGTTTTAGATCTAACCGTAATTAGTCGTAAGTTTCCAAGTAATTATGATTTGCTTTGTTTATTAAACGAATTTCGAAGGTGGATAAATAATAATAATAATAAAACTTCATTTTAATCTGAGTCTTTGAAATTCAATTAATAATTTATTGTTTATTCTCCAAAATCCTTACATCATTACTTCAGAATGAAACATTTTTAAATTATGACAAATGGCATTTTTTTTTCTGTAACTGTCATCGTGTACAACGTCATAGATTGTCGCATAATGACATCAAAATTACCTGATTTTTTTTTTAAAGATCTTGTTTTTTACCCTTTGGACATCATAAAAAATGTATGACAGGCAAGTAGTGCAAGGTCATGAGTATGTATTGTGATGTGTTAACATAATTACACGCTCTTATTATAAAAGATGATGTTATATCTCAGGTTAATGAGAATCATTTCTTGTTATTTTGTTATGATTGTTCAAAGTTCACTCTTTGGGAAAATTCAGCAGTTTCTGATTATGAGAACTCAAAGACAATCACTTCTTGATTGTCAGTGCGTCATATTTGAATTTCAAAGGAACTCTTCATTTGTAATACATCAAAAATGAATTTTTAATTTTTATAATATGACAGGGTTCGTACGCTTTTACCACAATAAAAAAATCGCCGTATTTAAATGCGGAAAGTATTACAAATCCTGCAATTAAACGAGGCGTCTACAATTTCTGCTATATAAATCTTAAATAGAAAAATCCTATTAAAAAATTGTGGTAAAAATTACGAACCCTGTCCCTTTTAAGAACTAAAATATCTTCTTAAAACACCATCAAAAACTTTTAAATGCGCTTGGCCTTGTTGTTAATAAATTAATTGTTACTGCTTGGAACTGTTAATTAAATAAAATGAATTTAAAAGTTTTTGATGATGTTTTAAGAAGATCTTTTTGTTCTTATTGTTTCACACCAGTTTCAACTTATTTCCTGTTCCTTTTATTATAATCTTTCCTCTTTTTTGTAATTTTGTACAATTTTTGATAAAAAATAAAATAAAAAGATCTATTAACGACTTTTGTAGCAACAATAACAACAAAAAAAGTATGAATTTTGAAAAGTCTTCTCTTCTTTTTGAAAGTGTTGGGCAAGTTTCCGGTGTCTGTTGGTTATCACCCGTTTTTCTACTGCCTCTTAGAAACTAACAGCATATTTTAGTTTTTTAATTTTTGTTCTATTTTGTGCTTTAAATTTAAATTTAATTTATGTATTTAATTTGCTTAATCTTTTTCTAATTTACTTATATTGTTTTTGTAATTTTAAATTTAATACATTTTTGAGAAGTTATATGCTACGGTTAAACATAATTTTTCAATGACTCTCTAATATCTCCGCAAGTCGCTTGTATACCGTAATTTATGGCGTATAAGCCGCAGCGCAAAGAGTCGTTTTTCGACCCAGAAATATTATTTTATAAAATGTAACTTAAAAGATCGCTGTAAATATTTAACTACAATTATTGAATAAAATTTCTGGGTCGAAAAACGACTCTTTGAGCTGCGGCTTATACGCCAGAAATTACGGTACCTCCTGGATGTAAAGTTTCAGGACAACTAGGAAGTCCATAAAAGAGCTTACATTGTTCCAAGATACATTTTTAAAAATAAATTTCCTGGTTTTGGAAATATGGTGTTGCGGACATTAGGAAAGAACCCGAAAAGGTCGATTTCTTTTTATTTTGTAAACATAACATGGAAAACTGAAGTAAGTGATTGCAATCTCTTACATGAGTTCAGTTCGACTCTAATACTATGAAATTTGTTTCAATATTTGGATTTGGAATGACATAAACTGACGATAATGATAAGTTATGTTTTGCAACTTCTCCTCTAATATATTCAATGCTTTGTACAAGGCCTCGACAAATATTATTTTGATAGGAAATGTATGTTAAGGATTCAAATTTTCAATCTTTTGGACGCACAATATAGTAGAGAACAGTGCAGCAACCAAGATCAAAACGACCAGCTCTCAAAGAGATTTTTTTATAAAATATATTGTCAATACGTATGTGGCAGTCTCGTAATCTATGGAAATTTTAAATTACTATTACAATTCAATGTGATATTATGTAATACAATTATTTTTACTAAATTATGACGAAATTATATGAATTATATAACGTTATTTATATTAAATTATAATATGATATTGTACAGTAGGAAAAAAATTATTACCCTCCCCTAACTAAGTATAAAATATGGCTTTTACCAACAGATTAGTAATAACGTCTACTAATGAATGCCATGCTTAAATTTTGCCTAAGGATCGTCTACATATATAAATTGTAACAAACTTTAAAAATTTCAATACTAACATTTAAATTTAAAATTTATTCGGATACTTTGGTAAATTTTACTTTAGGATACCAAATGCAAAATCATTCGGTCAAACAGTTTAGGAATTATTTAGGTTAAAACTTTGGAACTTCTGATGTTAAGTTGATTTTTAATCGTTTCAAAATACATTGCAATGCGAGTAGTTTTTTAAACATAACTCGAAAGTGTTTGGCGGAATGAGTAGTAATTTTAGATTAGTTTATTTGAAGCTTCTATAAATTGATTTCTAATTTAAAAACAAAATTATATGTTACGTTTTATATATTTTTCTAAAATTAATTTTGAAAATAAATTTTTAAAATAATTTTCTAATAAAATAGAAATTGTAACCTATGAATATTTTAAGAGAACTGTAATTTTAGATTAGTTTATTTGAAGCTTCTATAAATCGAGTTCTGATTAAAAACTAAATCATGTGTTACATTTAATATATTTTTTGAAAATTAATTTTGAAAATAAATTCTAAAAAATAATTTTCTTTTAAAATAGGAATTGTAACCTATAAATATTTTAACAGAAAACGATTTCTAGAAGCTTCAAATATGCGAATACAAAATTACAGCTCATTCCGCCAAGTAGTTTTTAAGTTATAGTTAAAAAAAAATAGCTACCCACATTGCAATCTGTTTTGAAGCAATTAAAAATTATTTTAACTATAGTTTCAAACAATTGGCTGCCACTGGCGACTACTTTTATATTGTATTCGCACCACTACTTCTAAAAATGAAATTTTGTTGTATACACATGGCGGCCAAATGTTTTGAAAGTGTATGTAAAAGATTTTTGTTTTGAAAAAGTGGTGCGAGATAGAATTAAAAAAATAGTCGCCAGTGACAGCCTTGCATATATGACATCAAAAATAGGTGTTTGAAAGTGTGTTACAATTTGTATACGTAGATAACCCCTTAATTAATATTTAAGTCTAGCATTAAATAGAAGACATAATTAATATAATCTATTAGTACCAGTTTTATGCGACGTTTTTTGGTGGAGTTATTTGAGCCTTTTCTTCCTAATACAGTTTAGCAAAATCTAATATAAAGAGTTAACATATTTTTGTACGTTTTCATTTAATTCAAAAGTTTAAGGGTTCGGAATACTAATTTTCATGATATTTACAGAGGTGCCAGGCTCTCATTAGTATTCCTTAATATGTGGGTTAATTTGACCCAGGTTTAACACGTTTCGCACTAGAAATTTTTTTAAAGAAATGAAATTAAATATATCCAGTTAGAAATATGAAATTAAATAAATAAAGATTCATTAAATAATTTTTCTGGTTCGAAACGTTGTTAAACTGGGTTAAATTAATCCACATGTTACGGAAGATTAGTGAGAGCTTGGCACCTCTGTATTTATTATATAATACAGATTTTGATTTTTCTCAGAGACTCTCAATTTTGACATTGCGTGCAGGATTTATTTATAACCATTTTGTCAAAGGTCGTGACATCAATTTTTAAGAAGTCTTAAACATCCTATACATTTCATCTAAAATATTTTTTTATTAATAAGTATTTAATATTAAGAATTCAAAATTAATTTGATGAAATTGAATATTAATAGAATTTTTACATTTCCGGACACAATACTTTTATTTTCTAAAATATCTATAACATATTTGTTAATTTTACATATATTTAACGCATTTGTAAAATTATAAAATTTTAAGATAATTTCATTCAGAAGTTAAGAAGTTATTTGCCTGCAGTATCATAATGTGGATTGTTTCTTTTTAAAATTTTCGAGTCTCACGAGAACGTATGCAAATGCGATAATTTTATGTTGGATATTTTTGAAGAAAGGAGTACAGAAACATAAATTTGGAATCAAAATGCTCAGAAGTATGCATTTTAAATATAAATTGAAAATTTAATTTTTTTAAGCGTTAACCGGAAACTGTATCTTTAACCCTTTCAGGGGCAAGCAATTGTGCTCCTGTAACGTCAAATTCACACCGGTATTTACGAAAAAAATTAATTCAAAAAAAAGAAAAGCAATTTTTCAACTTTTTCCCGTCAAAGTTAAAAAAGTAAAATTTAATTAAAAGTTTGTGGTTCGAATCGTATTAAAATTAGGTGGTATATAATATATACCGTAATTTCCGGTGTATAATCCGCAGCTCAAAGAGTCGTTTTTCGACCCAGAAATTTTATTCAATAATTGTAGTTAAATATTTACAGCGATCTTTTAAGTTACATTTTATAAAATAATATTTCTGGGTCGAAAAACGACTGTTTGAGCTGCGGATTATACGCCGGAAATTACGGTACCACCGCCCCTCAAAGGGTTTTAATGGACTTAGTCCTTTTGAACGATTTTTTTAATTCTAGTAATTTATAATGACTTCGTGACATATAATTAAGTGGTTTTATGAAAGAAAATTAGTTAATGAGGAATACATGCAATTCTTGAGGTAAAATTTGAAATTTTTCTGTTTCGGAAAAATTTAGAAATATTTTAAAACTTACTTCTCCTGCAGTTTTAAACTTGAATAATTTTTTTGCATGCTTTCTTTATAAGTGCAGGGGTCGACTTATGCAAAATGTGGGGCCTATTTTGGACCCTTCAGAAAAAAAATTCCATTTAATAAGACAGGCCCCGTCACAAAATTCATTTAATAAAACAGTGCACCTTCACAAAATTACTCTTAATAAAATAGGCCCCTTCACAAAATTTTATTCCATAAAAAATACTCTTCATTGATTATTTTTATTTTGTTAGTTTTTAAAATGTGTAAGTTTCAAACAAAACAAGTTCACCAAAAGAGAAAAGTTTAGCAAAAGTATTTTTAAAAAGTTATTATTAATAAATGCTTGATTCGAATTTGAATAACTGGATTTCATCTTTCGTTGTAAAATGTTATTTTCACAAAAATATAATGAATTTCACAAAAATAACTTTTGCTTTTCAAAAATTGGGCCCCAAGAAAAAATCGCTGCATCGACGCCTGAAGAGTATTCTTTAACGGTAGGGATAAAAAGTTAATTAATTTAATAAAAAACAAATAAATGTCATTACACATGTAAAAAACAGTAGAATTGGCTATTTATATAGCAGTTTTGTTTTTTCAAAATGATCTCTTTATATTACTGGAAATCTACTCCCTAATTTTATAAAATGCACCTTAAGGATTGCCCAAAAAACAGCGAGTGAATTGAAAAATATATGGTGAAGTTTTAGCATTTTCATCATAATGATGAAAAAAAAATGCTAAAAATGAACTTAAAGATTTCAACTTTGAATCATTTAGAGGGAAATGCATGTAGTAAAAAGCTTTTTACTTATAATTATAATCATTATTATTTTCATTATCATAATTATTATCTTTACGTAACTTCGCCAGATTATACCACAGATGTCTAAATCCATTTTAAGGGGGGGGGGGATAATTAATACAGTGTAAAAGAAAAAAAAATCCGTGAAAAACCCGCAAATGCACTGCCAGCAGAGTTGCCATGCAAGGTAGCCATATCCGTTTTTTCACAAAACTTCCGTTTTGTGTTTAACTGTTTTCAAAATGGAAATTTTCCGCTATTCAAGACAAGAAATTTCTGTTTTTAGAAATAAATGTGATTAATAGCACAATATTAAAAAAATAATAAAATAAATAAACTCACACGGAACAGGTATTATTTGTATTGAATGTTACTATATCCGTTTTTAATCACCTTGACTTTCTTTGGATTCAAACTTTGATACTCGTGATTATATAATGAATGTTCTGTCTCGTACACCGATTGGCTACATCCAACAACTTAATTATATGCCACAATATGAATTACGAAATTTTTTCTGGACTCCTTCGCTTTTCTCTCAACTGAAAAAGAAAATTCCCGTTTCTCCGTCTTGGATGGATCGAAAATTGACACTATATGTTTTTGTAATTTTTAGAATATTAGAAGTATAGTTTTACTCTTTCTGCTTAAATATACTTAATTTTGATTAATTCAGCATCTTTAATTAAGTTGCACTACTCCCTTCACAACCACATCAGGGTGGCTAGTGGTCAGGGAAAAATACAGTCAAAAAAGTGATAAACACCAGTACATTCTTATAGAAAAATTTATGTTGATTATTCGATCAAATAATCAATTTGAATTTTTCTATAAGAATATACTGGTAATTATCATTTTTTTTACTGTATTTTTCCCTGACCACTAGCCACCCTGCACGTGCATACTGAAGCTGCAACTCGTTATAACAGGTGGAAAACGAACTTCAACCTAAAAAATTGTTTCCAAAACATGACACTGGGCTTCTACTTGTACGCCGGTATACTATAGCCGTAGTGCTAAAAACGACCGTTTCGTTTTGGGCGGCTATAGCCGTCATGCCACATTGTGAACTTCGCTTTGGCGGCTATAGCCGCAAGTGTCCGTCAACGTGTTAATATTCAACGAGTAAGGATAAAAGAAAATTTCCCGTTATTTCGGAAAAAGTTTATGAATTCCACTCAAAAAACAACGTTTCCGTTAAAAGACAGAAATCTCGCATAAAATCACCCGCATACATAGGGATTTTTTTTGCAGTGTAATTCACTATATTTCGCCAAATTACAGGTAAGAATCTCTCTTAAAATTAAAGAATAGAAAAAATATTCTCTAAATCATCCGCCTACCAGATGGGTCCAATGGTACCGACAGGTACATTCAAAATGGCTATCCGAACCAGAATTTATTTTATAAAATAAGTTAAAAAACCACAGAAACAGTTTATTGTTTCAATGGGATTACCAGCTGTAAAAGTTGTATATCACATCATAGAGGAGCCATGAGAAAAAAAGTATAAATGTAGCATATTAGCACTAGATAACGAAGGAATAGTAAAAGATTCGACTGAGAACTTCACCGGCCAATCCGAAATAAGTAAGCCAGCCTATCAAATTTATCTTGCCTAGAGCAGTCAATCACATTTAACTTGCAGTGCTTAAAAGAAATAGTAAATAAATAAGTTAAATAGTTTTAAATAAAAATTCTGTTGTGAAATGTTTTTATCAAAGTTGAGTAAAATTTCCGGTAGTTTCAGGGATAAACACGATTCTGAAGCAAGGATCGCAATTCGCGGGCGCACTTGTGAGTACAGATTTTTCGTGCCTACGAAAGCTTTATAAGATTAGATGTAAAAAAATATATTTTGTAGATTTTCCCCGCGCTCTACCCAACTGTTTTGCTTTCATATGTGACGGAGAAACCTTTTATATGCAGTTAATTAATCTCCACGTGCAGCGAACGATTGAAAAACATGTTAAAAACCAGACCCCAATTACCAATAAGTACTTCAAGTGCCGCAGCTGAAAAACATAGTGAACAAAACCAGAGACTGTCGAAACTAACTAATTGGAGAAATACTGCAGATGTCCCATCTTCAAAGTACAGCTGTTTGTCCCGCGCATGTGCACAGAACTCAAATAACAATCTCCCTTCAGTTTCCAAAATGTTTCCGAGCAGTTAAGACGCTCTTGTATATATATGATGTAAATATATTTAATATAATGTAAAATTGGAGCACTTATACGCAGCCTCCAAAATGCGATTTTAAACATGTACATCTAGCCAAGAATTATATTATATTCAAAGGAAAATGAATCTTCTGTTTATTTCACACAATTGTCATTTTCTACTAATACTATTTATTATTCTTCCAATATAAGTGAATCAATGGATCAGATAAATATCGCTACAACACTTTGGATTACTACTGTGGGTATATTCAGCGCATAAGGAAAATTTCAGGTAAGCTGAACAAACTTCTTTAACATATCAAAAGATGAAAATGTATATTAAATTTGCAGACTGATTTAACTATTTATAAAAATAAGAAAATTTATTACGCTACCGACGGTTCCCCAACAAAGATTATGAAAGACTGAAAAAAAGAATATTATCCCAGTATCAAAAACGATAACTTAACAAATTTCTAAAATATAATAATAAATAAAAGAAAAAAATGAATGCGATAAAAGAAAATACTCAATTTATTGAAAAACTCAATTCTACAAATTATAGTACATGGAAGTTCAAGATGCAGATGTTCCTGATTAAAGAGGAACTCGACGATATTATAGTACAAGATCCACCAGCTCCACCCGACCCCGCATGGCACAAAAGAGACCGCAAGACTAGATCTTTAATTAACTTAAGCATTGATGATTCTCAAATCGTAAATGTAAAAAACTTAGAAACTGCAAAATTAACATGGGAAGCTCTGAAAAATATACATGAGAGAAGCAATTTATCTAGTAAGCTTTACCTGTTACGAAAATTATACAGTACTAAATTAGCGGAGGGCGGAAACATGATCTCACATATCACTAATATCTTGCAAATTATAGATAAACTTAATGCCATTGGAGAAAATATTAGCGATTCACATATTTCCGCGCTATTTCTGTGTTCTCTTCCCCCCAGTTACAATACTTTGATAACTGCGTTGGAGGCGAGACCAGAAAATGAGCTCACCCCTGATTTTATCAAAAACAAATTAATAGATGAATACTTAAAACAGAACGGAATTTTACACCAATTGACTGTCCCGCATAATCCGAGCCAGAATGGAGTTGCGGAGAGAAAAAATAAAAGTTTATTAGATATGACTAGAAGCATGCTATCACAAGCAAAATTAAGCAAACATTTTTGGGGTGAAGCCATAAACACTGCAACATATTTACAAAACCGACTCCCAACCAAAGCAAACAACAACAGAACACCTTACGAATTATGGAAAGGAATTAAACCGAATTTAAAACACTTAAGAACATTCGGTTGTAAAGCGCTATTTTACGTCGATAAAGTAAATAGAGGAAAACTCGATAACAGGGCTCAAACCGGAACGTTTGTAGGTTATGATACACGATCGACTGGTTATAGAATTCACACACAAGGAAAACAAATTATAATAGCGAGAACGGTGAAATTTCTTGAGAATGAAAATGTACACTCAGATAACATTGAGGAGATACAAATCACCACAAAAACATCAGATGACAATACACAATTACCGGATAGACATGAAAATCACTTAGAAATAAAACTTGACAGTGAAGAGACACCATCCGTGCCCAAACAGCAACCAATTGAACCAAGAAGGTCTAATAGGACAAATAGAGGCGTTCCTCCTGACAGATATGTTTGTCTCGTAAATAGTTCATCTGAAAACATTCCCGAAAATTGGGAAGATATCGAAAAAATGAAAAATACTAATGATAAACAAAATTGGATAAAAGCAACACAAAATGAAATCCAATGCCTAAGAAAAAATAACACTTGGACTTTAACAGATCCACCACCCGGAACAAAAATTATCGGTTCAAAATGGACCTTTAAACTAAAAAAGGACAATTTAGGAAATATTCAAAGCTATAAAACGCGTCTAGTAGCACAAGGATATAGTCAAAGATTCGGGATTGACTATGATCAAACTTTCGCACCTGTAGTTTCGCACGCTACAATACGTGCATTTCTCATCTCTGCATTGCACAAAAATTTGAACGTGAAACATGTTGACGTTACCACAGCATTTTTGCACGGTGAATTAACTGAAACTGTTTATATGAGTCAACCAGACGGGTATATTAAACCCGGCGATGAAAGAAAAGTTTGTAAACTTCAAAAAGCCATCTACGGTCTTAAGCAAGCCGCAAAGGCCTGGTACACCAAAATATCGGAAACACTCACAAACAATAATTTCATACAGAGCAAAAATGATCCATGTCTGTACTTTAAATCAAATCAAGAAAATCCGATATACATCATCATTTATGTAGATGATATCCTGATAGCAGGAAAGGACAGTGATATCGAAGAAACAATAAACCAACTTAAGAAAGAATATGAACTGAAAAACTTAGGAGAAGTGAATAATTACCTAGGAATAAACATTAATAAAATCAACGATACATATTACCTAAATCAAAACAATAAAATACAGGAACTAGTGAAAAAACTGAATTTAAACGACATGAAACCTCATTACACACCCATGATTGCTGGATTCAACAGACTTGAGGACGATGATAATCCTTTACCTAATAACACGAAATATCGACAAGCCACAGGCACATTACTTTACATATCAACAATCACGCGTCCTGACATATCTGCAGCAGTCAACATATTATGTCGTAGAAATGAAACACCACGCCAAAAGGACTGGACAGCAGTGAAAAGAATCATTTCATACCTCAAAACTACAGAAAATTTGAATTTAACTCTTAGCGCAAACAGCAAGCCCATCCTAACAGCATACGCCGATGCAGACTGGGCAGGTGACTTGAAAACACGTAAATCAACATCAGGAAATCTATTCATGCTAGGAAAATCGCCGATTTACTGGATTACAAAAAGGCAAAATTGCATTGCACTTTCGTCAGCCGAAGCTGAAAACGTTTCAGCTAGCAACGCAGCACAAGAATTAACTTGGATAACAAACTTGCTTAGCGATCTCAACATTCCACTAATTACCCATCACGATTTTTGAGGATAATATGTCCTGTATAAAAATGACTGAAAACGATAAGGATCCTAAGCGATCCAAACACATCGACATACGTTTCCACAACATCAAACTGATGAAAGAAGAAGGAAAAATCGATTTACAATACTGTCCCAGTGAAGAAATGATAGCCGACACTCTCACGAAGCCCACTCCCAAACCTGTGTACGAGAAACACCGTAAGAAACTGAATCTTCAACCATTCCCCACACAGGAGATTACGGGGGAGTGACGGAGAAACCTTTTATATGCAGTTAATTAATCTCCACGTGCAGCGAACGATTGAAAAACATGTTAAAAACCAGACCCCAATTACCAATAAGTACTTCAAGTGCCGCAGCTGAAAAACATAGTGAACAAAACCAGAGACTGTAGAAACTAACTAATTGGAGAAATACTGCAGATGTCCCACCTTCAAAGTACAGCTGTTTGTCCCGCGCGTGTGCACAGAACTCAAATAACAATCTCCCTTCAGTTTCCAAAATGTTTCCGAGCAGTTAAGACGCTCTTGTATATATATGATGTAAATATATTTAATATAATGTAAAATTGGAGCACTTATACGCAGCCTCCAAAATGCGATTTTAAACATGTACATCTAGCCAAGAATTATATTATATTCAAAGGAAAATGAATCTTCTGTTTATTTCACACAATTGTCATTTTCTACTAATACTATTTATTATTCTTCCAATATAAGTGAATCAATGGATTAGATAAATATCGCTACAACACTTTGGATTACTACTGTGGGTATATTCAGCGCATAAGGAAAATTTCAGGTAAGCTGAACAAACTTCTTTAACATATCAAAAGATGAAAATGTATATTAAATTTGAAGACTGATTTAACTATTTATAAAAATAAGAAAATTTATTACGCTACCGACGGTTCCCCAACAATATGAAATACGTTTTTGAAGATATTCCCAGGGCCGACTACCACACGGGTACGTTGATCCTGTGCCCTGATCAGAAAATTTTCTAGGGCACTAAAATTTTCCATAATGTGGTAATATTTGGGAAACTAATTTGCTATAAGAACTTAATAGTATCAGAACTTCTACTTTTCTACAAATTAAATACCACAAATACATCACAGGATTTCATAATGCATTCTATCCTCTCTTTTTATTCCTTTTTAATTTCTTTGAATTCTAAGTAATCAAATTTTAGAGATAATTTCGAAAATTATTGCGATTTGAACGCAATAATTTCAAATAACTAAACATATTACATCATAATACGATTTTTCGTGTCTCTGAAACCTTTATAAATTTTTATATACAGGGTGATTTTTTTGTAAAGTTGTGAAAGTAAAACCCTATAATAAAACAACCACTGATCCAAATGATCAGAAATTTCACCAGTACGCTCCCAAAGCAATGGGAAATTTTTAGGCGTCGTTAAAAAAAACTTAAAATCGCACCGACAGATGGCGCTGTAAGTTTACAGAAACAAAGAATATCATCAGTGGAAGGAAAACAATGAACGGTACTTTGAGAAACCATCTTCCGTAGTCCCTCTGTCGTCATTGGACCTTTTCTTAAATTCTTTAGTGTCCTAAATCTCCTAGAGCAGTTGCTGCACTGCCATTATTCTGGTAATACAGTTTCACTAACAACGCGCGGTCCGTCAATGGCACAGTCATTGTGAGGATATCTGTAGAATAATGAACATCAGGTGTGCGTACTTCACGTTTTTACGCCAAATGTGCATGTGACGTGCGCAAGTTCGTCTCCCGACGTTACTGCATATACACCGCCATCTGTCGGTGCGATTTTAAGTTTTTTTTAAACCACGCCTAAAAAATCCCCATTGCTTTGGGAGCATACTGATGAAATTTTAGGTCATTTGGATCAGTGGTTCTTTTGTTACAGTGTTTTACTTTCACAACTTTAAAAAAATCACCCTGTATATATAAATATTTTGTACATGTTTCCCCGCTCTTCTCAACTGTTTTGTTTTCATATTTTGTACGTTTCTTGTAGATATACCCAGGGTCAAACTATCAACGGCACATGGGGCTTGTGCCCTGGGCATGAAATTTTCCAGGGAACACTAAAATTTTCCATAAATTGGTTGTATTTAGAAAACTAATTTGATATAACAATTTAATAATATCAGAAAATTCTACTTTTTTACAAATTAAATGCCACAAGTATATCATAGAATTTCAGAATGAATTATTTCATTTCCTCTCTTTTTATACCTTTTAATAAATTCTAGACAGTCAAATTTTTAGGGAAATTTGGAAATTCAAATAGCAGTAAATTAATTTCAAATAACTAAACATGTTACGTCTGAATCAGAAATTTAAAATAAGAAAGACATTTAAAATCAGACGTTTAATAAAACTAAAAAACACATTAATATCACATAATAGAATAAATTATAGTAGATTTTTCAAGCTCCTGATCCGTACAAATGTCAATCGAAAACCAAAGCTGTTGTTTACACATATTCACGTACAAAATATGGATTTAAAATTATTTATCTTTGGTGATTAAAAAATATTTTTTTTTAATTTTAGCAATAATTCAAGTTTGAGCTTAGCAAAATTCTGTTGTATCTCTGGAGACATTCATCCGAGCTTTCTCTGTAAATAATTTCTAAACGTTCAATCGTTAAAATGAATTATTAAACGCTAATCATGGATTTTTAAAAGGTACTTTTGTATAGTTTCATGAAAAAAAAGGAAAAAAGAAAAAAGAATGAAAGAAAGAAACTTTAAATTTACAATATAAATACGGTTTAAAATTTTTCTGCAATTTGTACTATTTTGACACGAAAATTATTAATATAGCCAATGGCGGATCGTGAGTCTTTTTGGGGGGTACTAAATGATACCTGAAACATTTATTATTTCACACCATTTTTTTTTACAAGAAATGTTTTCTTTGTTGAATGTCATAACTTGTTGCCTATAAATCAAAGAAAGTATTTTTTAAAAAAATAATAGTGGTAACATAAAAATAAATTTGACATCCATGCATTTAATGCCCAAATAAAGTCGGTGAAGAGCCCATTAGTTTGTGTTAGAACATTAATCTAATCAAGAGACAATTTATTATATCAAGGCATCTTTACATCTGTGACGTGCAATAATATTTTATTTTATTTTTATATTTTTTGCTAATGCATCATTCTTTCCTCTTTTTCAGTAAAATGTAATCTTCATTCATGATATTTTGAGGTATTGCCAACTTTCTCTAAATGATAGTCATTAATTGTTTATACTTTCAATTTCTAAATAATCAAGCAAGAAAAAACCGCAGTTTGTTTACTTTACAAAATATATAACTGATTATATTCGTCATAATGGAGATTTATTATTTTTATAACGATTTTTTGGTGATTTAATATGTTATAATTGGGCAATTATAAGTATTATATTAACAGGATATGGTAATTATGGTTGATGATGTAATTTTTGTTAACTGTGGATCTTTATGAAAAGAATCAGTACCATTCTGGATTTGTAAGAAGCATGTTCTCTTGTTATCTTGTGCCTTTGGATAATAAATAAGAAGTTCTTTTCCCTAAAAAAGAATTTTACTGGATTATGAAGACGAAAAGAAATAATTTAGTGGACACGGAAAATGAACTACCCAGGTAAGAAGTTTAATTCTTCAAAAATATGTATTACAGGTGGCTGGATAGCATCTCGCTGTTCTCTGGATGGGAAAAATGAGGGGAATATTTATGATATCTGAAATGTCAGAGTCGGGTAGACTTTGATAGTTTAAATTTGTTACCTTTAGCTGTTAGTATGTAACAGTTAGTCTTAAAGGAGCTGTTTATCAAATTAAAAGGTGCAGGATTTTAATCCTTCGTATGTAAAAAAATATAAAAAACTCAAAAACTCCCAAACTTACCAACAAACCAATTTACCAAGAGCACAAAATAAGACAGTCCCCTGTCACAAAAAAATAAATAAATTATGAAGCCTTTGGATGTTCCATAATAAATTTGGCCGATAGGCACAGCGTGCTTTATGACGAGGTAATCGCAATTACGAACTTTGCTACTGATATAGTGTCATTCCTTTCAGGTTAATGAGTTTTGCATTCGTAGAAGGGCTAAAGGCCACTGTGATACTGGAGCAAGAATGGGCCGAATTTCTAGGAAGAGCCACACATTAAAGTGAGGTGTATCGGAAAATGATGAGAAATTCCCGTAAATAGTAATTATAGAGTAAGTAATATCGAAGGTACGAATTTGTAACATTGTTTATAACAGCGAAATGCGTAGGACTTGGGGCAAGATTACGATTAATGAGGTTTAGTTAATGGGACCAAGGTACTGATAACTGAATGCAACTTTCTAAGGACGATCGGTGGTGGTAAATAAGGTAGCAAGTGTGTCAACAGAAACTATTTGGTGACACAATTTTAATTTTGTTTATCACATAATGGCTTTTGCGTGATTATTTAAATGAACTTATCTTTTATTTCCATCGTTAATTTTTAAATTATGAAATTGACAATAGTTAACTTTTATTTATTCTGATTAAAAATAATAATATTCTTGTTAAAAATAAATTTCCATTCTTGCTTCTCTTGGTAGGTTATATCTGATGACATTAATCTTTCCATTAAAATTTTGTTAAATCAGATAAAGAATTGTTGCAAATTCATTTCAAGAGAAAAGTGGTATGTTGCAGTGTGTTTAATTTAATAAATTCAGTAACTTATATATATATATATATATATATATATATATGTATGTATTGTATTGTAATTATCGATTTATCTATTATTGGTTATTTATGTGGTTTAATGTTATTATTTACAAATGTTTTATTATATATATTTATTATTATTATTATTATTATTATTATTATTATTATTATTATTAAATACATTTTTAAATTAAAAAAAATCCGCAATTTTAATTTGTTTTCTTGCAGACCGCTAAGTTATTTTTGTTGAATTTTTTGAAAATATGAACCATTTAACTTCGGTAATTTTGGAAATATATGAGAAATGGAGATTAAAAATTATCTACATTTAAATATCTGAGTTCAATAGCATAGAGAATAATGGAGTACATGAGATGTAAATAGATAAAAGAACAGCTGAAACAAGGAAAATTATAAGAATTTTAAACATCATAGTTTGGAATAGAAATATAGCTAGAAAACTAAAAAAAAAAATCTATCTAATGCTTTGATAAAGACTATCATGCTCTATGGGATGAAACATCTTGTATGAAAGCAACGACAGAGAAGAACCTTCTTGCGATAGATAAAGACGATAAAGTAGGCGATAAAGTTGCGATAGATAAAGTAGGAGAGCTACTAGAATGTCTGGAATGAAAATATCAACACAAAAGTGTGAAAAATTATAAAAATAGACAGAAAAAACGATAAATGTATAGACAAAAAACGGTTGAACTATTACAGGCATGTCTAAAGAGGCTTGCTGAAAGTTATTATGGAGCATTGAGGTTTAAAGAAAAATGGGAAAAAGCAGATTAGAAAAGATCATGAGTGAAAGCAGCTTAAAGGAAAATGAGGCATTCGACTGAAAATATATATACTTCCGGTGCCAGGAAACCTCATCATTGAAGATAATTCTGTTAGAAAAAGAAGAAATTGACAATAGTTCACATCTTATTATTATTAGAAATATAAATATTTTTTATGAAAATCATGTTGCCATTTTTATTTTTTTTATATATCCTTAACTGACAGTAGTGTATATTGCGTTATTCGGAAAGATCCTTCCGTTTGGAAAAATCAGTCCAAACCGAAAAATTCTGCCCATCAATTATTAGACATTAGCATCTGAATTAGTGTTTAATAATTTAACTAGTTATAGAAATAACGATGATTAATTATACAATAAAATAATATATCGGCTCCTAATGAAGATATGAGAATAATTTTTAGATATTCTGAAAGCAGAATCCATTTTGCGTCGCCCTGTCAAAGTTTGGAATTACTGCGCCCCTTAGATTCGGAGATGGGGCCCCCTCTGAAAAAACGCAGTTGAAAGTAACGTGACTATTTTATCTCTTTCAGAAATGACTTATTCACAGACGATTTGTCTGCGTTGAATGTTGAAATAAAAAAGCAGCTGTCTCTTTGGAATAGAAATAAATTCATTTGCCGTGTCATTAATGAGTTTTAATTGATATCTTTAAAAATTACTGGTCGATTTTTACGAATTTTTTTTTGTTGAATTCGCGATTTTCTTATACACGTGTTAGCAAATTTTCGTGAATGTA
The DNA here is from genome assembly GCA_963931845.1 of Maratus michaelseni. Classification (NCBI taxonomy): domain Eukaryota; kingdom Metazoa; phylum Arthropoda; class Arachnida; order Araneae; family Salticidae; genus Maratus; species Maratus michaelseni. The sequence continues at coordinate 389,307,619 of OZ007591.1, read as the reverse complement.
GAGTCATTATTTCCACTTGTTTCAAAAAGGAATGGAGCGATTTGATCTCGGATGTGTCGACCCGGCATTTTTTACGGCAACCTTTTTCCCGTCTGGGGTCAATGTTGGATGTCTGGTCAGTTTTTGGCCGAAATAAAGAAAAGTTACGGTCCGAATTTCAAAAAAATTGACATTTTGGAACGACAAAAATCGGCCGCGTGTGTAACCCGATTTTCGGATCGATACCTCCGGTAGATTTTTTTTTATTCGATGATGCGTTAAAAAGCGACAATTTGGATGTCTGCGATTATCAAAACGGAATTTTTTTTCAATTCTTTTTCAAGTTCGGTTTCGGTCGGTAATTAAAATAGTTTTGTCGTTTAATAACTCGCCGGGTCCGGGTCGGACACCCGACACGGCCGAACTTGAGCACCGCGCCTTTTTTCCGAATTTTTCGGTCCGCGTCCGCCGTCCGTGCGTCGAGCAGTCCCGGAGCATTTGAGTGTACAGACCGGGAATGCACAGACACACTCACTCACTCACAGACGTTCACGGACATTAATAATTATAGGATGATATTCCTGTACAACCAACTTTCACAAACGAATATAACTTTCCGAACAACCAAATGCATTAGAACCTTTTAAATTCAGCTTTTGAAAAAAATTATTATAATACGATTTATTCAAGAAATTGCGTTAACTATTTAGCTAGTTTTGGGCATTGAAAGCAGTCGAAAAAAATAATACATTTATGAAAAATGAATAAATAAATAAAATCCTAACATAACTGCCAACTTTTAAGTTTTCTTTGTTACCACTAAAATTTAATAGAAATTTTTGTGTTATTTAATCAACTAATTGCAACGATTTAATAACATAAAATTTATTATTAAATTTTAGTGGTACGAAAAAAGGATAAAAGTTGGCAGCTATGTATATATATATTTTCTAATTTCGAGGGATACAGTTATATATATATATATATATATATATATATATATATATATATATATATATATATATATATATATATATATATAATAACAAGTTTGTAAATAATAACCATTAACCCACATAAAAAATCGACAATAGATAAACAGATAATTGCAATATAATACATAAATCATAGTTGCCAACCTCCCGATTTTTTTCATACCAGTATTTTTATGAAAAAATATTTGTTTTATTTAATCGTGCAGTTTCTGATATTTAAGAAAGCTAAAATTTTTGTATGATTTTACTGGTAAAAAAAAAAATCGGGAGATTGGCAACTATGGATAAATATATCAAAACAATTAAGATTCTCAAAGTTAAAATGAATGGGGAAAATACTATATATATATATATATTGGCAAGTGACGTCACTTTATCTCCAGGATGCTTTTTTTTTATGCTATCCTAAGAAGTGCTTCACTGTAAAAAAGAGAAACGGTTGAGGATCTGGAAAATCTTCACGAAACTATTATATAACCACTTCCGAGTTATCCATGATTCTGAAAAACCGCTCTTTTATCTTCCGAAATGTCAGAAAACAATAGATTGCAGAGATTTAAAGTAGCATTTCAGAACAAAAGTTTCTTTTGCACGTTTAAACAATATATAAATAAAAAACGAAACGTGTCCGAGTAGTATTTACAGTGCTCTAATCAGTTTTCTCAAATATAAGTTTTCAGATGCTGTCAATTATTAAGTAAACATTTCATGTTCAACAGACATGTTTTACATGCTAAATTAACAGCAATAACAACAATATTAAAATGAACACTATTTTTTTACTGTTGTCAAATCTGGTGAATTTTTTATTCAAAAATTTGGGATAGTATTTTTATTTTATTTTATTTTATTTTTTTAATTTGACCATGGATTTTATCAATTTTCAAGTACACATTTTCATGCTCAACAAACATGTTTTTCAAACAAACATAATAAATTAAAGCATTAATTAAAATTCATATTATTTTGTTACTGTAAATGTCAGAAATGTATAAATTCAATGTGCATGTATAAATACAATTACGCAGCTGAAAATATTTATTTGAGAACTAATAGCATCCGAAAATCCGATATTCCGGTTTCAGAAAAACTAAGTTATAAACTATTAAAATTACTCGTAAACGTTTCCAAAAATATTATTATATAATATATTAGTATTCTAAATAATACATTCATTTTTATAAATGCGTTGGTAAATTCGAAAATATATTGGTATTCTAAAGCTAAAGACGCTTTTCGGAATCATGGCTAACTCGGATGAGGTTATTGTACATTTTCGTTCGTAGTTATAGTATTTTTTCGTAGATTAAGAAGAATTTGCCTTTCTTTACAGTGTATTGTCTGCAATCTTAAAATTCTGCTCGATCTTCTCAGGGCATTTATACTGCATAATTTCTCTTACTTGCAGCAGTGGGACTCCATGTAACAAAATTATTTTTAGAGTGGTGTTACAAGTCCATTACAGCAAATTCCTTCTGACCGTTTGATAGCCATTCTTCCTAATGAATTATTAAAAAAAGAAAAAAGAATAAATAAAATTGAAATCAGACTATTTTGTAGTATTTTTTTCAGTAGGTAGTATTTATTTTATATTTAAACAATTTTAAGAGAGTAATTTAGACTACTTTCAAAATTTAAATTGAAAATTAAAGTCTATGACAGGATAAACCTGCACTCTAAAAATGACATTTTCAAATCTGAGCAAAAAATACTCAAATCTGAGTATGTCGCATAGTAAGAATGGCTCCGAATCAAAATTACCCAAGTATGAAACATGTATATAATCATTTCTGAAAACATGCACACACTCATGTGCTCACATTTGAGCATGTCCATGGTTCAAAAATGAGTTTGAACTGGCCACTATGTGCTCAGTTTTGAGTATGTCCATGTTTCAATATTCTGAGTATTTCTGGTATTTCAGAATTGAAATCATTGAGTCGTCATGTTTGAGACAAAAAGTTTCATTACAAAATGAAAACATCAATTTACTCAGATTTGAAAGTGTCATTTTTCTTAGTGTGTGTAAATAACTGTTGATAAATTGAATAAAACCGTATTAGTTTACAAAGTACATAGAAATTTATTTATAAAGAATATTGTGAATAATAAGTGAATCAAAATCGAACTAATTTATTTCTTTAATTTATTTATTCTATACTGATTTATCCATGTCAAGGATATTTGAACATTAATAATTGTGAAACCTGACTCATTTACGTCAAATATTTAGCGGGAGATTTTTTTTAAGAAACTAAGCGAAATATTTTGGATTCTATTCATCATTTTAAACTCCATTTATGTATTGATTTGTATATCGTTGTATTGGTATAACGTATATTGGTATATCGTTGTATTGGTATAACGTATATCGGTATAAGAATATTGCTGATAGATAAGTGGAGAAACGTATTATCAGGTGTGGTGCAAAACCACGTAATCAAACAATGGTAAAAACCTTTTAACTGGTCTGAATCACTGACTGAAGGACAAAACAGTTAGGTAACTTTTGATAGGAAAATTGAATCATGAGATATTGCTTCAAAAGATTTTAAGGATTTTTAATGGAATCGTATGTTTATTTGAGTGGATTTTTGAACAGCATGTTTGCGCACACCCAGTGTATGAATTAAAACGTTTTTTTTTCTGCCACCATCATATTTACTTGCTTTTTGTCACACTGCTTAATTTCAAACAAATTTTTTATTATGCATTATATGAATAATTAAAAATACTAATGGGGCCTTTTACCTGCTCATTTTTTTTTTATTGATAAGGTTCCCTGTTTTGTAATAAAGTCATACTTACTCCGTTATTTTACTTTCCGAATAGGTATATAGTGAGAGGAAGGTATTGTAATATGATGATAAAACCCGATAATGCTAATATTGCTATATATTTTAGGGTTTCCTGTATCCGTTTTGGCTATTGTACAATAATATCATATTTATGTGTATGTGATTGTGTGTGTATTGGTATTATTTGCTGTTTTCAGAATGCGTTTTTGTGTTTTTTACGATGATATCGGTATGTATGTATATGTATGTGAGTGAACACGATAGAGTCCAAACTGCGATTTTATTGAGCTCCTGTTTGGCGAATATGTTATAGACTACTATCTCAATAACTGTATTCATTTTCGTATAAATCGGATAACGGGTTTAATATCTAAGCCATTTTTCAACAATATTGTGACCAAAGAAAACCGATAAATACTGTCCTTTTTAGCTCAATTATTCAATTAAATATTTTTATTTTTCACTCTCATTTTCTGTCGCTAGAACAATCATGTTCCGCTAGAACTTTATTTAATTTGGTTAAAAAAACTTTCTTAAAAAAAAAAAAAAAAAAAAAAAAAAAAAATACTAGCTAGATGTCCCAATCCTAAAACTTTTTTCTATCTCATACAAAAAAAAAAAAAAAAAAAAAAAAAAAAAAAAAAAAAATCAATAGTTTTCGTCATTCTGTTGTACGTCAGCTGCTTGTGAAGCGCCGGGTAACCTGGATGTGAAGTATGCTTTCCTGCACGAGCAGCCGGTGTAATCGAGAAAATCGCACAGAAATCGTTATCACAGCGTCCCCTTCCGGCGGAATAGCACTAAATTCGACTGGCACCTGCAGGCAATAGTCAAAAACATATACATAATGTTTGGTTCAATTCAATGCATAACTTCATATACTTTTCGATGATATAATAGAAAATGGAACCAAAATCGCTATCACATTATCCCCTTCTGGCGGAATATCCCAAATTCAACTGGGACCTGCTGGCCATAATCAATAACCTATAAATGAAATTTGGTTCAATTCTATGTATAACTTCATACACTTATCGATGATATAATGAGGACAGATACACAGACAGACATCTTATAAAAAACATGTTTTTCGGGATCTCTGAGATTTAAAATGTGTAAATCCGTCGAAAAATTTATAGTCGAAAAAAATACAATACTTTTTTCTATTATATAGAGAGAAAACAAGTTACTGTAACTTTTATCAATCTGATAAAAGCGTATTGGAATTTAAATATTGCATGTTTTTAAGGAAAAATGGCGGAATAGTTACATTTAAATCATTTTAAAATTTAAAACACTTTAAAACTACATTAGCTATATAAATTCAATTTCAATATTTATTTTGATTTAAGTGCCTTAATCTTACGCGTTTTAGACAAATAGTTAACAAACATGTATTGTTATATAAATAGCGCGCAAGATAACTACTGACACACTCGTTAGATTTCAGACATGTATGAAGTTAGATTATTTTTTAACATAATTATTTCAAATTGGTAAAGTAATCATACAAGTTGTAAATTTCCAACTGGATGAAATGATTACTTTACCAATTTGAAATAATTGTGTTAAAAAATAATCTAGTGTATTCCGTATCCAGCGTTTACTGGAGTTCCATTACCTGCGATCTTTTCTGTTGAGCTGATTAAAATATCAGACCAGATGCTTCGATCAATAAGGTGAACTGGATGATTTATGCCCTCCAGATTCGACCGGGATAGCTCAGTGGTAGAGCGTGGCGGCTTCAGCCAAGCGATCCCAGGTTCGAATCCTGGCCCGGACATTTTTCGTCCAGTTGGAAATTTACAACTTGTATGTATGAAGTTCTTTATAATATTATACAGATATATATTTAACAAAAATATTTTCTCTGTTCGTGTTTATTTTTAAATGAATGTGTACAATAATGGTATTGTTTCTGATTGTACAGTGCAAATAGTACTCTTATCGTAAAAATACGAATTTTGTATATATTTTTGGAGAAAGAATGTAACACATAACATGCAAAGGTAAGGCGGAATTACACCTGTTCAAAAGAAGTGAATTCGCGTCTCCCGTCAGTAATATGTTAAAAATAGGGGCTAGTTGTCAAAATCAATAATTCAGGATAAAAACAAATACCGTAAAGTTCTAATGTGTAATCGTGATATAATGCAAGATTTTCCAAACGTTTTCAAAAATTCTTTCATTAACCTATTGTTATATAAATAGCGCGCAAGATAACTACTGACATACTCGTTAGATTTCAGAAGTTTTACCATATTTGGACAGTTTCTTTTATTTTGTTTAATTAAAAAGTAATTTTCACCAAAATTCAAAAAATAATCGCACCCGAAAAGTTTAACAACATTACACCAACACACACACGCACTCAAGCACTTTAACACAAATACATTTACCAGAGAAGTCTCTCGCTAAATGACGAATTAATAACACTTCAAATCGTAGAAACGATCGCGCTAAGAAGATATCTTACAGCAAATTTTTGTTTAAATCTATTTTAACCTCTTAAATTTTCCTTTTCCAAGGCCATAACCTAGTCTACGCATGCGATTGTCTAGTTTCGAAGTTGATAATGAATCCGTTATCTGAAAGATTGCAGAAAATAAACTGGCATTACTTTTTATGGGATGGTATGTGCTGCCAATCATGTCTCGAATTGTTCACTGTAATTTTGTTGTCTAATTTTTAAATGTTGCCGTCACTTTACTATCAAAATTACAGTCATATTTGGTCATTTTTGACATAAGATCCTGAAAGTTCAGCTGGAACCGCTTTACATTTGAGATATTTCGATAGACAAAAGATAAGTTTCTAAAAGGAGCAACGTACTTCAAAGATCCTGAAACACTGACAGTTAAATTCAATACTTACATGCTAAATATAGTTAGTCAGATCAAGTTTTAGTAATGTCAATATGATAAGGTTAAGAAATAATAGATGAAAAGGAATTTTAAGCAATTCGCTAGTGTTAAACATATTGAAATTTTATCTTTTTTTATCTTGTTTATTTTATAAAATTTTTATTAACAAAAGCTTTTATTAATGTCGATATGATAAGGTTCAGAAATAGTAGATATAAAAGAATTTCAAAGTAATCACGTATGTTTATCTTACTAAAAATTTATCTGTCTTTATTTTCTTCTTTATCTTCTTTATTTTATTCAGTGTTTATTAACGTAAAGTTTTATTAATGTCAGTTTAAACAGGTTTAGAAATAGATATATTAAGCATATAACGAGATATTAAGCAATTTGGTAATGTTTAACGTGCTTAAATTTTATCTCTTTTCTTTTGTTTGTCTTGTTTATCTTATTTATGTTATCAAATTTTTATTAATGAAAAGATATTTTTTTAAAACTATTCCTTTTATATAACACAGCTTTCTTGATTTCAAATAATAGCACAACCAATAGAAAAAGGGGAAAATACAAGATAATGAGCGTTTACATTTTTATTTAGACAATCCTTATCACAAGAATTACATGCACTTAAAAACTGCCTGGAAAATGCCAACATATGCTTTTAAAATCCGAAAGATGCACTTATTTAACAAAAAATCAGTTACCTTTGTAAATTCAAATTTTAATCTCATTGCAAATAACTTTCGTTCCAGTATCCAAAGTATTTTCCAATATTTTCAACAATTGGATTTTCACTTTTATCGTCTAAAGCTTTTTTAAATGCATCAAATTTTCTTTCAATATCAACCGATATTATTGAGCAGCATATACAGGGTGCATCAGAAAAAATATGTATACACTGTTTAACGGGTCATAACTTTCTATTTTTACTTTATTTTCAAAGTGTCATTAATTGGAAAAAATGAGTGGACCGAGATTAACTTTTGATAAAAGAAAATTTATTTTAAAATACTATTGTAAGTATGAAAATGTAGCAGAAGTACGAAAACAATATCGCAGCGAGTTTCAGACAGATCCACCTATGCTACTTACAATTCAGATAAAAAATAAGTTTGGAATGAATGGATGTTCATAGACAACGTATTTAACCCTTTCCGGCACGGTGGTCCCACTCCGGGCACACCTAATTTTAATTCCAAACTTGCATTCGCCACCAAGAATATTTAATACAATTTTCTTTCTACAATGAAAGCTTAAAATAAGGAGTTCTTATTTTCCAAAAAAGTCGTTTGCAAATATCGGTGTAGGTCAGTAATTTCTCCTTTTACGAACAGACTTTGTCTGTGCCGGAAAAGGTTAACGGAACCGCAGTGGAGCAAGAATACGCTACAACACCAAATAAAATGTTTGTTGAAGTTTGTGAATTCATAGCCCACCATTATGAGCAGTGTATTGTCCAGAAAGGTAATAATTTTCAACATATCTGATAGGAGGAAAAGTTATACATAAAAATTTATATAATGTAGATATTTAGCTCACAATAATGTAAAGTTTAAGTTACAAACAACAAGACAATAAAACGAAATTCAATCTTACTTCATATCATCTGATTAAAGTACTACATAATTATGGCACAGAAATTCTTCATTATGATGTGTTTGAATTATTTAAGATTATATATAATGAAATATTTAAGATAAATGATAGAATAACAGAAAACGGAAAAATAGGCGTACGGGAAACAATTAAACGCACAACGTACAATAAGCCTGAAAAAAAGTATAACTTACAGGGAAAACGTACAACCTGGCAACGCTAATTGTCTTTAGAAGATAATTCACATTGATTAATCTTACAGAAATAAACTTTTTGAAATATTTGAATTTTAGTTAAATTTGTTCCACTTTGTCTGTCCAAATTCTGATTTTTTTACATCACACTCTAAAATCCACGATATGGTAAAATAAAAATCTGACAAACTTGATACCTATTTTTTTTAGACATTATTCCATAATTACTTTGCCGCAACATTCTAGTGCAAAATTACTAAGAGACATGTTTGCTTTGCATTTAGTATTTGAAAGACAATGCATAAATATTGAACAAATTTTATGTAAACGGTGCACTTAATTTTTTTTCTGTACCTATAGTTTATTTATATTAGCTGTATGTTTATTAATTTACAACCGCAAATTATTTTTATCATGAAAATATTGATTTCCATTTTCCACGTGTACCTTTCTACATTTATCTATTTTTTGATGGAATGAATTTAAATTTTTGGTTTATGTTGAATATTTTTATATTTTTAAAATTTTCAATTCATAAAAATATTTTTAAGTATATAAAATTTTCCAAAAATGCGAATTTTAAAACTAAAAGGAAAACTTTGATATATTGCTGTAACTCATAAATTTCTATATCAGTAAAAAAAAATCATAGCACAAGGAATAGTCATTACACATCTTAAAAATTAAATTGAATCATCGTACGCTTTTACAAAAAAATTTAATATAATTTTTCTATTTAATATTTAAATAGAAGAAATTGCAGACACCTGGCTTAATTGCAGGATTTGTAATACTTTTCTGCATTTAAATAAGGCAAACAATTCTATTAACACGTTCACTGCCGGATTAAAATTACCGGAATTTTATTTTATTTAGAAAGTTTGAATTTACACCGCAAAATACTATTAGCAATATTTACTTTATTTAATTACAGACATTTCGTGATTACATAAAATAAAGATTCTTCTTTCGAATTTTCCGGTACGAAATCGTAATTTTAGATTGAAAAACCACGAGTATACTCGTGGTTGGCAGCGAATGGGTTAAAAAATTGTGGTAACAGCGTACGAACCCTGTATAACTTCAGAATTTATTAAAAACTACAGTTTTCATTAATAAGAAAAGTTATCATCTTTGTGTTTCCAATCTCGAGATTACTTAACAAGACATTTATAATGTTTCACGATTCCCACGAAACATGCAAATACAACTCTTTTAAAACTAGACATATTTTTCAGAACTTTACAATTACTATTTAAATGAAATGCCAAATGGTAACCTTAGCGTCAAAAATGTTTTATATCCTGAATAAAATAATGCTTTAATTCACGCAATTAGAGTTTTTACTTAGTTTTTTATTTCAAAGGCGTGAGATTTGTCATGTTTTGTTCTTTGATATCCGCCGCTTTATGACGAAATTCACATTGACCCTTTGTCCTATGTATCTTAAGTGCCTTTTAAAGTTGTCTGCTTTAAAAAAGACGAAAAGGGTACTTTTTAAAAGCAATTGTCCCTTTTAAAAGTTAAGAAGGTTTAAGCTAAGAGAATGGGCTGTTACACTGACAGCGATGAAGATATTATAATGTTTTTTGTCGCTTTTTGAAGAAACTATAAAATTAAGCTTAACAATGTGCAATTGATTATACAGGTCTTATATTTATTTTAGCTTATTGAATTTATGAAGACTATTCATTGACGCAACCTTCATTTTTTCTGATTTCAATGTCACTTTTTTCACGATATTCTTTTATGATATTGTTTCTTTTTATAAACTGTAAACGAAACCTTTTCATATTTATGAATAAAATTTAGTACGTAATTGCATACAGAAGCAATTTCCTATATGTTTTAGTTTATTATAATTCATTAACTGGAAACGAAGATTGCAAGGATTGTTGAGAGAAGAGGGACAGGCAAATTCTATAGAACAATTTACGAGCTATTAGGTACAATCTTATATAATATAAATTATGATTTATAAAATGATCGTATTCAACAAAAAAAATCAAGGTTGTCTGTGAAACACGTGTTCAAAAACCTGAAACGAAAGCCGTTTCTAGGGAAATCTACGTTTTCAGAAAAAATGGTTTGTTGTTGTTTTTCAATTTCTATTAAATTTATTGAGCACATGAATGGATATAATTTTTCTTGAACGTCATTTTCTGTCGTATTAGTGCTGACTTAAGAAGGACTTTGAAGGTACCATAAATACTGTAAAGAAAAAGGATAATAAAAATGGAAAATGACGTTATTTTGAAATTCTTTAAAATAAACAAAAAATAACCTCGTACAAATAACTCTGTTAAAAATAAACAAGATTCCTGTTACGTAAGGCAGAATAATTCGATTCAATAAAGAGGTCGTTTCTCTTAAATCTTAAATAGTATTGCATGGCTCCCAAACGGTCCACTTTTTGAATACCAGTATTTTCTGAGGAAAAATTTCTCTATAGGATTTCCCTTGCAAATTTCGTAGAAACCAACCCTGAAGGTTATTTCTATGGCAAATGTTGTAGAAACCTACCACGAAATTTTTTCTTAAAATATACTGGTATTCAAAACGCGAACCACTTGGGAGTCCTGCATTGCCTTTTCTCGTTGATAGAAACCTACCACGAATTTTTTTCTTAAAATATACTGGTATTCAAAACGCGAACCATTTGGGAGTCTTGCATTGCCTTTTCTCGTTGATGGAGAAATTTTTTACTCTGTTTTAATTTAACATTTTTTGTAGCATGGAGAAATTGTGTTTCATACAGAGAAAGTCTGTAGCAATTTAACGACATTTCGCTGTATAAATTACTGGAGAAAACTAGTAGTTATTGGTGATAGGAATTTTCTTTAAAATCAACAGGATTTACTTCTGCGTGCATTATTTTCTTCATATATATATTTTTTAATTCAACTTTAATTCCATTTTTATGATTAAGTCAGAGTTTCACAATTTTTTGTTATTAAAACACAGTACTAAGGAGTTACGTTCAACGCATACTTGAAAATTGTGAGTTGCATAAATTAAATTCAGACAGATCTATTTTCAGTAAAAATATTAAAGAAGTAAAATCAATTAGTAGTTATGAGTGCAACAAAAAATCTGTCTAGCCATAAATATCCATACATGTGAAAGATTGTTTTTCTTCTACGCTGAAAATATTTGGTGATATTCTATGCAATTACGCTGTCAGATGTAGGTGATCATTCAAGAGATGATGAAACAGATATGATGTGTCCTTGATCTGAACATGTTTCATAATGTCCGAAACCCTTTAATATCATAAGGATCGTTGCACTAGTAGATCCGGCATAACTCCGACTAGCTATCAAGAAAGTCTTTGCGTTCACCTTGAAATTTCAAAACTGTTTTGTCTCTCAAGAACAAAGGATTTCTCGTCAGAATTCAATTATTCGTGTTTAATCATTTATGTCTGAATCAGTTGGATGAAAAAAGGTTAATATACCGTTCTTGTAACTAAGACGCATCCTAAATGCACATTGTCGCCTTGCCTTTATTGCAGTTGCAACGTGTCCTAAATGTATTGTATTCAATTTTTCAAATAGCGGTTTAAACGTGAAGCTATCGTGACAGTTTCTTCTTAATATCATATGCAATTTTAAATTAAAACATTTTCACCTTGAGGGGCGAAATTATGAAGTTTCGAGGGGTGGCTTCATTTCTAGATCATTAAAAGCAAAAAATCCCAATTGTTTCTGAGGGAATATTTTGATGGTCCACATCTGAATTCATTACTGTTTCCATGAGATTTTCAATAGGGACGATTTACATCTGAGAAACGGCTACAATGCTTTAAAAAGTTGTTATATTTTTTCGAGTTGTTACAGAATGGGGCAAATTGACTCACGGTAACTGGGATTGAACTCATTTTTCACACAACGTGATGATGAGTTGCAACTCACGACACATTTTGGACAGATGTCATGAGGTAACTTCAAATGAGAATTAGAAATTTGATACGTTACAGTTGAAAAAAAAAAACTAATTAAGCAATGGCCTGGTACCTGGTACATTTGTTCCTCACTATGTTGCGTGCGACTAAAACATAATGGGGGCACATATCGACCTTCAAAGTGATTTGCATGAGACTCCTTATACACTTCACGTGGTAATAACAGGATTCATAAGTGGCGACATAGTTCGGTCTATATGTAAAGCAACTAAGAAGATATTAGGGGGTACCTTGGGACACTTTTTATTAATAATTTTTGTATATTTTATTTTTCACTTAATTTTTATACAACGAATGTATTGCTTTATACCTTGGCTTAGTTAAAAAAAAATAATAATAACAAGTGGCTGAAAGAGGCACCTTAAAAAGTTTAATTTAAAGAAATGTGCACTCCTTCAACTTCCTCACTTTTGTTGGTTAGCTGTTTTACATGTTATTCACATTGTTGTTTGCATTATTCATTAAAGAATGAATTAAACCAGTGATATATGATAATAAAATTCATCCGTCCTTAAATAATAAATTAGAATTATTAAAGAAGAAATTATTTATTTAAAATATTTACGTAGGCGTTAATAATTATCGTAACGAAGCTATTCTTATTAAATAACAGTTACGTGATGTTATATTATTTATTCATAATAGCAGATTAACTGCTTTTTAGTACTAAAAATAGAAAATTTCTTATATTGATTATCTTTCGCTGTATATAACTTGCTTCATTACTATGCCTCCTAACCTGTCCCACTTCTTGCCTTCTTGTTTTACAATTTCAGATTGTTAAGCTTCGGACAACAATGAGATTTTCAACACTCAACAGTATAACGAATGCGTGTATATTAGAAATTTTTAGGTTTCTTTACATGATATTTTTTCTTTTTTTGCTAAAAAATATTTATAATTAACCCACTCACGACGAGTGACAAGTTTACCTGCCGTTTAAGTCGCATGAAACCTTTAAATTTGAAAACAAGTATTTTTGTACGGATATTTCTGCCTTATCTAATCACAAAACTTTAGCAATTTAATATGTCAAAATTACAATATGCAAGAACTGGTGTCAACCGGTGTCGAAGGAATAATAAAAGTATAAAAAACGCTCGTCGTGAATGGCTTAATGAAGTTATTGCAACTTTGTTAAACAAAGAAAACTATATAACTTTTAATCTGTTTACCGCATAAATTTCCTATTACACTCTGGAGCAAATTACTGTGCCATCTACCACTAACTACACATACTACTGTTTATTTGTACTACAACTCCTGAAACATAAGGTTTCCGAAGGTGTCCCAATCTCTCCTAATTTAGTCAAAATCTTGTTGCATTGAAAACAATCAGGCATTAAATCAATGTAACTCTTCATAAGACATTAGAGTCAATGCTTTTATATCATATACAATGCAAAATATATATGATTATATAATACTTTTTACTGTCCCCTTACAGAACTGTGTATTTTGTAATATAATTTTAGATGATAAATATCATTTTTAAATATTAAACAGTGTGAAAATTTCCTCATGTTTGAAAAATAATTAAAAAAAATTATTTTGTAACTGGGGTGGGGGGGTGGGGGGTTTTAAAAAATCACCACTTAAATTCATCTATTTCAAATTAAATAAATCGTACCACGATTGTATTAAGAATATTACGAAATGGAGTTTCTGCTAGTTGGAATTTATAAAGTTTTTCTGCTAAACATGACTTAATTTTTGAAATTATTACTCGTCTAATTTCTCTTTAATTATTTTAAAATTCAGTCAGCCATCATTTTTTTTTAATTATTAAGAAAAATGCTGCAAATATTCAGATAGTGTGTCAGGTTGTCAGAAAAATCGATCGAACAATATTTAAAATTCTTCACATCTACTTTATTCTATACTTACACTGAACTATTATTCACCTGTTACATTTATGCATTATTAGATACAAATAAGAACATCTAGTGTAATCTTCAAAAGTATTCCCATGAGGTATATCTTACATAATTATATCTAAAAAAAGTATTCTACAAATGCAAACAATAAAAAAATCTATATACACTGGATTCGAGTTATTTGGAACACTGTTTAAATCAAACAAAATGACAAGTAAAAAAAAATACAATTTACTTTACTTCTAAGAATTCAGGCATCCGCTTTATAAGAACAAATCGTTCTGAGCCCATGTGTCTCAGTTAATCTGAATCTACTGTACACAATTTAAAAATGAATCCAGGCTCTTTTTTTCGGAGCCTGAGCCCGATGATTTGAAATCTAAGCTCAAAAAATTTTGTCTCATCGGAATCTGAGCTATCTAAAACACACAGTAGAAAATTGTTAATTACATTTTGAAATTGTCCCAAGATTAATTTTCTGATTTAAAAATCTCTCATTAGATAGAAACAAGTGTTGATCCTAAATATGCCCTCATGACAACATTTCGGGATTTTCATATCCCATAAATCTGTCTAAAAAAGCAAATTTGTTATTTATACTCAATTTCTGGAAGACATCTTCAAAAGCCACAATTCATATTCTTTTAAAAATTTGCATTGTATAACTATGACGAAAGACACAAGTTCTGTTTTCAACTAATTCAAACAGAAACCGAGGATCGAGAAGTAATATTGCACGGCATCTTTGTGTTACTAACACTGACTCTGCAAAGGCTTCAGAAACATATAGAATATTTATTTTTATAGCGCATAAATAACAGTTCAATTCTCTTTCAAACAGATTTTTAATAGATTGTAAATCACTTTAAAAAACTTAGAGTACATTCTTGTTTCTCAAACATCAAGTTTTTCTCCCTTTTTTTTGAATTTGTGAATAAATGAATTTTTCACTTTGAACCCGAAGACTGGTATAAAAATCTCGCTCAAGCCCGTATTAGTCACGGGCTCATTCTGAGCCCATCTCATCTGTAATACAACTTTCTTTTTGTACATTAAAAAAACACTAAAATTGATACCGGAAAAAATATAGAAAAATATATAATAAGTTAAAATATTAAAAAGTAATTAATTTAATATTAATGCAAAGTAAATACAATCGAGCTACCTAACTGTGCTTGTGAGCCAGTTAGACAGGCTTAAATTATTTGAGATCTTCACGTGCTTATCCTCAATTTCTTTGCACTCCGTTCTGACTGGGACTGGTCTTCATTTTTTCCATGCTCTGTCAGGAATGGATTTTTTAAGAAGTGGGTAAGTGTGATCGAAGATCCCACAAAGGGTTTCGTTTAATATTCTTTTCAAAACATTTTATCCTTTCTTAAATAAATCCAAATAAATGTCATTTAGCAGCAAAAAAAAAAAAAAATGTTTTTTATAAAGAAAAAATTTACCGGCCTATTTTTTCGTTTTTTTTTTTCGAATATCTAAACCAGCCCGATATCTGTCACGTGGACTAAATGCGATATTTAAAAAAAATCAAAATTAAACATGTTGTACACCCTTAAAATGTTAAAATATGCGAATATTTCCATAATCGGGTTTTTATCATGATTCAATACGTTCCTCAAACTCATATATTTACTGTTCTCTATTACTCATATTGATACTAGCTTTGTTTTATTCTCAAACATTTGAGAAATCCGTTAAACTTCCGATATGACGTCAGATTAATTTCCTTTTAATTCTCTAATGACGTGATATTAATCTGCTTTCTGTACATACACTTACTCACACTCCTTGTATTATTGAGAAATCTTTGAAAATTTCCGTTTTATTACCCCTATGACGTCATAATCTTTTTCTTTTTTTCAATTGGTGAAACTTTTCATTTCATTTTAATTTTTTACGTGTAAATCTTTCAACAGAAAATTAATTATTGTAGAAATTTTTTTATTGTGGATTTTTAATTGTTGGCAACTGCTCTAACGAAAAATGTTTAAATTTAATAAGAAAAGGCTGTTAGAATTTTGGTTTTTTATCTCTATTTATTAAAATAATACGATTTTTTCAAATTTTAATATTTTGAGCTTCATAGCAGGTATTCAGTTATATATACACAAAGTTTCAACTCTGTAAGTTATATAGGTTCTGAGAACGGCTCTGTGACGGACAGACAACGGAGCGGGAGTAATAGGGTTTGGTGAGATGAACGAAACCCTAAAAATTAATAATACTATTGCACATTTGTTAACAGAATCTGTAGAAATTTGTTTTTGTTTTATAAATAAAACAGAACTATTTTTTAATTGCCTTTTTTTATTTATATAGTTTCAGAATTATGATTCCTTTTTAACTTATTTTTCTTTCTTTCTAAGCTACATGAATTTTGATTTGAGTCTTTATTTAAATGTAATTATATATGACAGTGTTTCTCAAAAGTGTGTCGAAACATACCAGTCTGCCGTGAGATATTTTTTGAAAAATGATGCGAAATATTAATCTGTTTTCGAAACTTTAATATACTTTGAATACCTAGAAAAAATTCACTTGTCTTCGTCCCGACTCTTGTATGATGAAGAATGTGAATCACCTTAATCCTTCAGTTTTAGCTTATGCAAAAACAAAAATACTTATGTGAAGGACCCTTTAAGGAAACAAAAGATGTGTGACGGCGGGGAGAGGGGCTGTGCTTTTGTATATAGACTGTAATGTTGATAGCTCGAAAAGTTTTGTGGTATACTTTTTCAATAGTAAGAAATTTTGGATTTATTATAGTTAACCTCTTAACCCTTTGCAGTTTTTAAAAAACAAACTGCAATGGGAGTAGTTTTATCAGCAAAATTCAAAAACTACTTAGCGGAAGGAGCTGTAATTTTAGATTCGCATATTTAAAACGTATAGATGTCGTTTCCCGTTAAAAAATGTTTATAGATTACAATATATATACACATATAGATTATATATATTTATTATATATAGATTATATATATATATATATATATATATATACAGGGTGATTCATAAAAGATGGGCAGAACTTTAAGGGGTTATAGTACACTTAAAGACAAATAATATTAAATAGGAGACTAAGGGTCCCAGACGTATTCCCAAGGAGATAGGGGGCATTAAAGTTTAGGGTCCGAAATTTCAAACGATTATAAAACATGGAAAAATTGGTCGATTCGTTTGCGGTTTTTGCAAAAAATTTTCTTTATGCCAGTATTTTCTTGAAATAAAATTTTAAAGTTCAATTTCAAAAAATGCCGATAGGGGGCGCTTTAGACTTTGGAGTAACAAACAACTATTTTTAAACGTTATTTTTTGTATTTCTTTAAATGATTTCGAAAGCTTAGACTTAAACTTAAATTTTGATCTAAAAATCTGAGTCCTAACGAGTAGTTAAGTAGCGTAAACTGAAATTTGAAATTTGAAACCCTTCTCCCCCCAGAACAAAAATCAGTTATTCCCGATCTTTGTGTCGTAGATTAGGCTCTAACTACTGCCGTGTTTTGCTAAAATTATTCTTTATGTCAGTATTTTCTTGAAAATAAATTTTAAAGAAAATTTTCAAAAAATTCCGATAGAGGGCGCTTTAGACTTTGGAGTAACGAACAACTATTTTATACCGTTATTTTTTGTGTCTCATTAAATGCTTTCTAAAGCTTAGACTTAAACTTAAATTTTCAGCTCAAAATCTGAATCGCTGAGCGTGGTTCAGTAGCGAGGGGAGGGGGTTCAAATTTCAACTTCTGAACATAGTTCAGTTTGCACTACTTAACCATGCCCAACGATTCTGTGCTGTGATACGAGGCAAAAATACAACTTTCGTCAAGGACTGCATAGTCGGAATTCACTCATAAAGGCACTGGCACAGTTGGAAACGTCGCTCATGCAAACGTTAAAGCTCCATTCCTGACGCTAGTCACCGGGTGAAGAAGGAAACAGAAAGTATGCAAATGTCAAATGGGGAAGAAGAAGAACACGTATGCAAAATTTCGACACGATTCAGGCATAAAAACCACTGAACGGTGAGTCAAGTGTAAGTCGCTGTAGTAATGAATCGGAAGATGGTGCCCTTCACGAATAAGGAAAAGGCTGAGATGCATTTAATTTACGGAGCGGCAGATGGAAATGGTGCAGAGGCACAACGAATGTACGGAGAGCGATTTCCTAACAGGCGGTTGCCTAACCGCAAAACTTTCGAGCGCTTGCACAGACAGTTGTGTGAGACGGGATCATTTCTCGCTTCCCGGTCGAATGCAGGTCGTGCAAAAAAGGACGAATCAGTAGTTGTTGCAGAAGCCATTCTGGATGTAGTAGCGGCGCAGCCAAGTACAAGTACACGAACAGTGGCTAGCCAGGTGGATACCTCACAGTCCACGACTTGGAGGGTACTGAAGGATGAACATTTGCTCCCGTTTCATGTGCAACGAGTCCAGAAACTGTCTCCAGGGGATTATCCAAATCGTATTGAATTCGCCCGCTGGTTTCTGCAGCAGAACGCGCTAAATCCACATTTTGGACGAACTGTGCTTTTCACCGATGAATGTACCTTCATACGTGAAGGTACATTTAACACACACAATGCACATGTATGGGCGGATGTCAATCCACATGCTACGTATCCACATGCTCATCAGAGACGCTTTTCCATCAATGTTTGGGCAGGAATCCTCGGAGACCACCTAATCGGACCGTACCTTCTTCCTGAACGCCTCAACGGTAAAACATACCTCACATTTCTGCAACATGTGCTGCCAGACCTGTTAAACGTTGTTCCTCCACGCATCCGGCGGGTCATGTGGTTCCAGCACGATGGAGCGCCAGCCCATTACGTACGAGACGTCCGCAACTATCTGGACATCACATTTCCGAACAGATGGATTGGTCGAGGTGGTCCTGTTGCTTGGCCTGCTCGCTCGCCAGATCTTTCACCCCTCGATTTCTTTTTTTGGGGACGATTGAAGGCTCTTATGTATGAGACACCCATTGAATCCCCCGAGGAACTGGTCGCCAGACTTTCCGCCGCTGTAGGGGAAGTGCTCGAAAAGCCTGATGTTTTCGCGAATGTTCGCCGTTCCATTCGTCGCCGTTGTTCTGCGTGCATAACCTCTGGTGGTCACAATTTTGAACATTTATTGTGATTACATGTTAATAAATATGCTTTGGTAACATAATCCTAATTTGTGTCTTTTTACCTCGTATCACAGCACACAATGTGTGGACATGGTAAACTGAACTGTGCTCAGGAGTAGAAATTTCAAACCCCTCTCCCCAGAAACTTAACCACGTCTAACGATTCAGATTTTGGGCTGAAAATTTAAGTCTAAGCTTTAGAAAGCATTTAATGAGACACAAAAAATAACGGTATAAAATAGTTGTTCGTTACTCCAAAGTCTAAAGCGCCCTCTATCGGAATTTTTTGAAAATTTTCTTTAAAATTTATTTTCAAGAAAATACTGACATAAAGAATAATTTTAGCAAAACGCGGCAGTAGTTAGAGCCTAATCTACGACACAAAGATCGGGAATAACTGATTTTTGTTCTGGGGGGAGAAGGGTTTCAAATTTCAAATTTCAGTTTACGCTACTTAACTACTCGTTAGGACTCAGATTTTTAGATCAAAATTTAAGTTTAAGTCTAAGCTTTCGAAATCATTTAAAGAAATACAAAAAATAACGTTAAAAAATAGTTGTTTGTTACTCCAAAGTCTAAAGCGCCCCCTATCGGCATTTTTTGAAATTGAACTTTAAAATTTTATTTCAAGAAAATACTGGCATAAAGAAAATTTTTTGCAAAACCCGCAAACGAATCGACCAATTTTTCCATGTTTTATAATCATTTGAAATTTCGGACCCTAAACTTTAATGCCCCCTATCTCCTTGGGAATACGTCTGGGACCCTTAGTCTCCTATTTCATATTATTATTCTTTAAGTGTACTATAACCCCTTAAAGTTCTGCCCATCTTTTATGAATCACCCTGTATATATATATATATTTGGACATAAAATGATGCTTGGCTTCCGTTTTGATTATTTATTTATTTATTTTTGAACGACTGTACATACATTTACTGTGCAGACTTTTTCAAGGAACTCTTATAGAAAGGTCTTGTTTCAAAAAAAGGAAAATTCTTCGAAGAACATACTTAATGGTAGTTGTTGAAAGATTGGACTTTTCGAAGAGTAAAATTTAGGGTATTCTAAAATATTGTTCCATTATTATTCATGGGATCAGCAAAGGCCAACCAGAATATTCTGTCTGTTCTTAGCATAACTTGGCATGTAATCCCTAAAAACGAGTCATGCAATAAATAAATGAAGAGGTTCTAACGTAAGGATGAAATATTGCATAGGATTTTCTCACAGGTAGAACTATTCCAGGTGCTCAATATTTTTTCTCACGCAATGTGTTTCGAAAGACTAATGCAGCGTTTGCGCATTACATAGAATGACTTCAAAATGAATCTGTAATTGCATTTTTTGCGTAGTTGTAGGAATAGTACGTAGTTTTTATTCAAAAGTATCAAGCCACACAATTCACAAGTACATATGTTCTGAAGTAGCTCTTAAAACATGTATTTTAGCTGCATATTCCTACTCTCAAAAATAACTTTCATATTAAAAGCTCTAACTGATTCTTTATTAAAACTCATTGGTTTATGTAAAATGTTTGTTATTTCGACATTTTACCTTATTATTAATATTATTATTATTATCATTATTATTATTATTATTAATTTAAGAATTATTTGTACTTTAAAAACATAAAAAATTATTTACATTAGATTTGAATTTTTTTTCCGCACATCCTTTAAGAAAATGTTGCCATTTTAGGTATAATTTTCTTTAACAATAAAATTAGCTACACGTTCATATATATTATTTATAAGTTTAATTTTTTTTAATGTTTCTATATCACAAAATATATGTTTTCATGTAACCTTGCAAAACATTTACAGTAATATCTTTATTAATTCATTTCGATTTAATGAAAGTTTATTACAACAGTTATAACTTAATAATTACTACTAAAACACTGTAGCCATGTTTAATAATGCAGTGCCATGCCGTAACATTGGCTTTGAGCGCCTGGGGCAATTCAAAATTTAGCTTCCTTTCCATGTTGGCTACTATACTGTTTTATGCTACATTTTTTATACAATGATGCCTTTATACAATGCATTTGTTTATACAATAATAAGAGTCGGCTAAAACTTTAGCGCCCGAGACAATAGTCACTTACACCTCCCCCCCCCCGCCCCATTTCCTTACGCTACGAAAGAAAACTATTTACTATTAATTATTCACTAAAAAAATGATGTTATAATCAAATAAAAAAATTAAAAACGTAATAAAATCAAACTCTTCAGAAAGCTGGATCTTGGAAAAGTTTTGCTTATTTAATTCCCTAGCAGCTTGACTCTAATTATAAAAAAATCGTTAACTAATCAATCTTCCTTAAATTAATATTTCATTTCGAAAATATACATTTATATCAATTTTTAAAAAGTATCTCTATATTATAAAGCAAAAACCTGTCCATGAGTAACGCTGGCGTTATATCGATAGTGGCAAAGATCTGAACCATACATTTTGCTTTTTTGCATATACAGGGTGTCCATAATTAAACGACCCTACTTTAAAGTTCTCTACAGACGAAACTATTGGTCAGAAAGTTGTGAAATTTTGTGAAGGGCGTAATGAAGGGATGGGAAGTTTTTTGAGCAAAAAAAAAAACAAAAAAGTTCAAAATTTCGCCACCAGGGGGCGCTTTTTAATGAATTACACATTTAGCATACATTTATGATTGTTTAAAATTTTTATTACATCATGTTTCACATGATGGCCATCATTTTCATCTACCATCTGGAATCGTAAGGTAGCATGTTCCACATTTGACCGCAGTGTGTTTTGGGAAATGCCATAATGCGAAAATGTCGTGAAAAAAGTTTTGTTGAACATCTTTTATTGTAATAAAATTTGTAAACTATTGCAAATGTATGCTAAATGTGTAATACATTAAAAAGCGCCCCCTAGTGGCGAAATTTTGAACTAATTTTTTTTTCGCTCAAAAAAATTCCTATCCCTTCATTATGTCCTTCACAAAATTTCACAACTTTCTGACCAATAGTTTCGTCTGTAGACAACTTTAAAGTAGGGTCGTTTAATTATGGACACCCTGTATATTAAATTCTAAGCACAGCACAATTTAAAATTTTACTCCGTCGAATAGGAAAAAAAATTATTCACAAATGTAATATTTTTCAAAATATATCATAAATTATTGATTTTTTTGTGGTTTTAAAATAATTTTCAAGCTTTACACATAAAAAAAAAACTTTATATCGCGTGCAGCCCGATTACGAAAGGTTAACCCGTTTGATTTTTAAACAATATAGATAGTTCAGCATTTCTTTCCGGTTAATATTTAATAACGAAATTAAAAATCCCCCAATATATAAATAAGTAAATAAAACACAAGTTTAACAGACTGCGCTCGAACTAACACTAATTGAACTACGCGCTTGAACGCTGTAATAATCAGAATAAAGAGGCTGCTGTCAATAGTAAAAATAATGACGATTTCTTTGGCTAGTAACAGCTGGCTTGTGGCTAATACGAAAAAACTGTTTTTAATACATTTCGAAACTTTATTTGAATACATAATTGATATTGTTCATATAAAAATGCTTTTCGAAGTTGTTAATGTACAATCTAAAAAAATATATTAAATTTAAAAAAATCTGTTAGAGTTTTTAATTCAGAATTGTTTTTACCTATGCTCTTTAAAACGGGCAAAAACTTTTGTAACCTGGGAAGCCCGGGTTGGATATCTTGGTATGTTTAACACATTCCCTGCCAACCACGAGTATACTCGTGGTTTTTCAATCTAAAATTACGAATTCGTACCGGATATTTCGAAAGAAGAATTTTTATTTTATGTAATTACGAAATGTCTGTAATTAAATAAAGTAAATATTGCTATTAGTATTTTCTGATATGAATTCACACTTTCTAAATAAAATAAAATTCCAGTAATTTTAACCCGGCAGTGAACGTGTTAAATAATCAAACGTTTAAATTTTACCGATCAAAATTCCACAGATATAGAAGATTCTAAGTTGTGGTCAATATGGCAAAGTATAATATTCCTAAAAGTATAATAAGTCCTAAAAGAATTTCCACCTAATTGGCTTATAGATTTAACAAACTCACGTGCACTTTCACAATCTTACAATTAAGAGATTAATGAATTATATATCATGAACTGTGCTTCGATGCACATAAATATTTATATACTAATATGTAGAGTCTCTGTATAGTGTCATAAATTACAATACGGGCCTTTCTTATTATGTTAATTATAATTTTTAAAAAGTATAAAGGTCGAACCAATGAATTTTTATTTTATATTCTAACTGGCAGTAAACCAACGCAAAAGGAAAGGGTGTTAACGATAATCAGCTTTAATTAATTGTTTCAACTTGACTGTACAAATGTTAACATGCTTAATTCCTCATTAGCGGATGTTGGTAGAATGTTAAAACTGCCTCTTATCATGTTACTTTACAAAGTCTTATCAGGCATTTTAAAGCTAGTGTGAATCCATAATAAGTCGTAAAAGTTAATGTCTAAAAATATCTATTATACTGCTAATATCTTCAACGCCTAGTTGAGTAATTGCTTGAAATGTCAACATTCATAGTGAAAATGTCATAAATTAATAAATTAAACTAATTCTTTTACATAAAGATGAGTATTTTTCAAGGAAACTTAAAAAATATGTCCAACACTTGATAAAAACGGCAACAACAACAAAAACCCGTGATTTTTATTTCCTGTTTGACTTCTTATATTCGCTCAGGTTTTCAGTTTCTACATTATATTAACTAGAGTTCAGATTAAATGCACTAAAAAACCCCCCCCCAAAAAAACTTGCAAATATGGACTGAAACCTTTTAAAATATGCAAAAATATTCAGTAATAAATTTTTACTTAACCTCTAATTGTCATAGGAAGTCAAGTATTTTCACTATAAAAACATACACGGGAAAGATAGAACAATAATTAATATTAAATGTAAATATTTTTCATAATTTTTGTTATAATATATAAATATACATTTTCCCAATTTACACGAAGGGATATTTTGTCCTCGATAATTAATGATTATTTTAGCGAGAAAAATATTATTTTAACATCCCCTGATGTAATAGGGCAATAGTTAGAGTATTGTATATACGATGATGTGATTTCTTCTAATTCCTTCACCTTTAATGGAATTATTTATCTGTTAAAGCTTGAAAAAGGGCAATTTTTTTTAACATTCCGCTGAGATTTGCTTGTACTTTTTGTCCCACTTCTCTTGGGACTAACGATATATGATCTCTAACTTTCGCTATTTCTCTAGTTGCATTATTAGAGCTATACCAGACGTTTTTTAAATTTTGTAACGTTTTAGATTGAAAATTATTTTTAATCGTAGATAACATTTTTTAAACAATATTATCTGACAAAATATCGTTAGCTATGAAAATTAAAGACGAATGTGAACTGTTAAATTTTAATAACTTTCTGTATAGCAGTTCAGCTTTTACCATAAAATAAAGCTGTATGAATCCAGGTTCCCATCTCGTTAATACTGGTTCTGTATGTAAAGGAAATTTAGAATACATTTTCTTAGAAATATTTACTCGCATGGTGCTTTGAGAAAGATTTTCTTAAGGCAAGAAATGATTTTATTTACTTTTTCGCAGTTTTCCATGATTTGCTCGGCTACGCGATGAAGAACGTGATACAAACATGTAACATAAATTAAATTCGTATAGAAAAGTTTTAACGATATTGCAGTTTTTACATATATAGAGCATCATCACTAATAATTACCAGAACTTTCTTACAAAATGCATTGTTGTCACAAATTATGCAAAGAATCGTTAATGAACATTGCAATAGTAAAGTGGTCAACATTTTCGACCTCTTTACAAGCATTGAGATGCGGATGAGAAGGTTCGATGTCCATTTTCGCACGAATAAAATGTACTATATCTACTATATCAGTCAGCTGTTTCTTCTGTACTTATCCATATAGCATTATTTCCAATGTCATTTCTAATCTCGTTCATAGCTTCATTATACACTATAGCATTGTTGCCAGTGGGCTACTTTTTTTTAATTCAGATTTCTCGATTCGCACCACTTTTTTAAAATAGTATAATATGACTTGTATTCGCCTTATTTACTATGTCATTAATTAAGGCGAATTTTACTTTCTCAAAAAACTGGTGGGAATCAAGAAAACAGAATTTAAAAAAAGTAGCCTATTGGCAACACTGCACTATATCTACCTAATTTTTTCGAAGCGGCAGAAATTCATAGGGTATAGATTTTCGACATCTTTACAAGCGATGAGATGCGGATGAGAAGATTCGATGTCCATTTATTCACAAACAAAGTATACTATATCTACCACATCTGTCAGCTGTTTCTTCTGCACTTCCATATAGCATTATTTCTAATGTCATTTCCAATCTCGTTCATAACTTCATTATACAATATAGCCACCTAATTTTTTCTAAGCGGTAATTCATCGGGTATAGATTGGTTAATGCAGCTTTTGAAAAAGAAATTTCAGAATTTTTTAAAAAATATTGTTACCAATCATTGTTTGACACAAATCCAAAACGAAGTCTTTTTTTTTTTCTAGATTTTTTTCTTTTCTTATCTGAGAATGATCTATTTGTTAAAAATGTTTGCATGGTCACTTTTATTGTTATTATTATTTTCTAAATATGTAACTAGTAGGTTTTGAGTATTGGTCAATTTAGAGCTTCTTTTCACGAGTTGTATATATTTTTTTTCACATATGACACAATCTATAACTTCAGCATCATATACAAGTTCTGCAATATGTTCTTTTATTCACACAATTTTTTATTTGCGAAAATAGCTTCTTTAGATAAAATGATGCACTACCTATCATGGCGAGATAATGAATTGACGTCTTTCCAACATGAAATAGAGGACGTTAAAAAATAATGTTAATGACTAATGTTCAGAGGACGTTTCCGTGCTATTTGTATGATATCTATGAACATCATATAAATATACTTTTTTTATTTTATAAATATTTATCATGACCCCTACATTGTATTCAAATCAAAGGCATTTAAATATGTGAGAGGATGGTGCCAAATATTTTCCAATACAGTCCGAAGAAATTGGTTGGTTATTTCCAAAATTGAAAGTGTCTTCAAAATGAAACTGCAACCAAACTTGTAAAAGTACAAAAATAAAACGTTAGACAGCAAACTTAATTATCCTATGCCAAACAAATCCTTTAAAGTACTGAAATGCAAACGAGAAATTTGCTAATACACTTCCATTGATTCAACATTAGCTTGCGAATGTTTAGATGTGTATGGTACACGGTAAAACAAAACTCTCTGAACACGACTGCGCAGTTCAGTCCGAAGAAATTGGTTGATTATTTCCAAAATTGAAAGTTTCTTCAGAATGAAACTGCAACCAAAATTGAAAAAGTACAAAGATACAACGTTAGACAGCAACCTCAAGTATCCTACGCCAAACAAATCCTTTAAAAATATTGAAATGCAAACGAGAAATTTGCGTAGAACACTTCCATTGGTTCAACATTTGCTTGCGAATGTCTTTGCTAATGTGATTAAGTAAGTTCATTATTATACTACTATACATCCTTCATCAGGTGGAGAAAGACACTCGAAAAAGTATTAGATGTGAATATTTGCTTCTACTTATGGTATTTCTTTCGCTCCATCTAGCGAAGGGAATTGCTAGTTAATAGCATTTTTTTAATTATTGATTTTGGAGAATTAAAAGAAGAATCTTTGGTATACATTTTTAAAATGTGTAGAAAATATTAATCTCACAGATTCTATTTTGTGAAAAATACATCTTTATAAATCGTACCATAAAAAGCTTCCGAAAATGTCATGGGCCCATAAGAACGTCTGTATAGCTGAAAACCTACCGTGTTAGAACGTTAATATGTTATTGAATGTGTTATTGATTGCGTTTTTGAACAATGTTGAGTGTATTATAGGATATATCTCATAGTAGCATGCAGGCATAAATAAAATGTACAGTCTGATCGTTCTTAGATGTTTCTATACAACTGCATCAGAATATTCAGAGGATGTTTCCGTGATACTTCGTTAATATCTATGAAAACAAATGTACTTTTTTTATTTTATAAATATTTATCCTTTTCTAATCTATATATAATATATTTTTATCCATTTTAATTTGTATTAAAACAATCATTGGAAAAACAAACAGTCATTTATTTTATAAACTATTGCAAATGAGAATTTCTTCTTCTTTTTTGTTGATATTTCGCCTTTTCTTCCTATAATAACTCAATTACAATTATCCAAGACAAATATAGTTATTAAATACAAAAAATAACAGAATACAGCTCGGTTTAGCAGATCCCACATGTTTCTGATGTTGTCGGTGGAAATGAAGGTGGCTTTTTGATGTAGGCGGGCGGCGCCAATATGACTTCAGGCTAAATATTAGACTTCTTCCATCTCCATGGGATAGTACCACGTCATCGTATTTAACCAGAAAAAACTTCATTTGCAACCCACTGTCTCAGAAGTTCAAGCACTTTCTTATGAATTCTGCCTGGTGCTGCAATTAAGTTATGTCCGGTTCAGTCATTGTTTCAGATAAAGTGACAGATTAGGAAATAATTTTGATAAATATACCCACTATCATTAAATATTATACATATAATTTTTAGTCTTGGAATATCAATAATGGATTCATAAATATCACTGTGAAATATGTACTGAAGCTCATTATAGTTTTCGTCTTGCATTAATGAGGATTTTGATAGTTGATGATCTCTTTTTCTTCCCAGAATATTATATCAAATGACTTTTTTATTGTTACACTCTGAAAGGTGAAAACATTTTAACGCTTATATTATAGGTAGGTTTCATTTATTAGAATTACGCGAATAACAACATGAGAAAGAACTTCCTAACGTAACTAATGATCTTCTAATTCTTAAGAAATAGATCAGTTCTTTAAGATGCAAGTGCTCATCTACTTACGATGGGGTTAGGGACCGATAAACTCATCGTAATTCGAAAATAACAGATAAAATATAAAATATGCTATGTACAGGTAGATGTTTATCATTAATATTCACAGCAGAAGATACAGTAGGTTTGAGGTTCCATGTACAAATCAATTATGTTTATTTTAGTTGCTCAATAAGAATGAACCAAAGACAATAGGATTGTCAACTTTCTCTTATAATTCGTCATTAGGATTGTCTTTTTTAAAGAAGATTTCAATAATAGACTGGCTACTTGTTTCTACTTCTGAGCATAAATTTCTTTAATTTTCAGTGCTATCCTAAGATTGACGATTAATGATGGATCAACTTCATATGAGATAAATTATAATAATGATGTTGCTTTTAATGATACATGAGAAATGAATTAATAAAGTACGTTGTATTATTTTAAATTTACACTTCTGGTGCTCGCATAAGCGTATTTATGTCTTGACAAATATACACACTACTAAGTTGATGAGTAATGTATAGTGAAATTCATTTTTTTTTAAATTCAAATACATTATCATAATTTTGCAGTCCTTGTATCATTTTCAGTTCTATTTTTATTTGCTTTTATAGTTTAGAAAAACTTTTAAGGTCATGTTGTTTGGAGAAAATAGTTGATGATTATGATGCACTTGTATTATATATATTATTTTCACTTTCAAAAACAATTAATTTTCAGTGAGTTCAACAGCAACTACAACTTTAATTTCCCTGGTTCCTTAAGATTTGCTTAAGATTGATGATCAATGCTGGATAAACTTTATATGAGATAAAGTATAATAATGATGTTACTTTTAATGATACGTGAGAAAGGAGTTAAATAAAGTACGTTGTATTATTTTAAATTTACACTTCTGGTACTCATAGAAGCGTGACAAATATACACACTACTATATTGATGAGGAATATTTAGTGAAAGTCATTTTTTTTTATTCAAATACATTATCTTAATATTTATATTACATTATCTTAATTTTACAGCGCCGTGTATCATTTTCAGTTCTTTTTCCTATTTTTATTTGCTTTTATAGTTCAGAAAAACCCCTGCCGTATTGTTTTTTGGGGAGAAAAGTTGAGGATTATTATGCACTTGTATTAAATATATTATTTTCGCTTTCAAACACAATGAATTTGCAGTGAGTTCAACAGCAACTACAACTTTAATTTCCACGGCCTCTGAAATGCCAATTTATACGTTCATTTATATCTGAGAATTCCTTTGAAATTTTGAAATCTTCGCTTTAGAGAAAACGAAGAAAGCTAAATCTCTGTGAAAAGATATATTACCATCCTTCTTCTGTAAATTTAGATTAGCAGATTTATAGTCACTTCTGAATGATGTATAATTCATAATTTGGCCATTATTCACACTGACTAATTCATTTTTCTCAAACAATTTTGTTATGTGTTAGTTAAGAATACATGATGACATCAGTTTTTTTCATTTAACTTTAAAATTAAGGTTATACTCTTCCAGAAGGGAGACTCTATCCCATTGCTTTCAAACCGAACACAGCAAAACGAGCAACAACACAACCTCTGCTGTTTCTCGTATTTGAGATATCACCCTGTGCCTGAGGTAAGTGATGACCATCTGATAATCTTGATCTTTTGCAGTTCTGATGCTTTATCATTTGTGACAAGGTTTTGTTCTGAATCGTGTTTCTTAAGCAGTGTTTCGAAACATCGAGGAAATATGTAGAGGGTTATGCGTTATTTTTAATCTAATATTTATAAATATAGAGTCATCACTTATTCCGAAATTTTGAAAAACATTATTTCTAATCATACATAGGATATACGAAACGTGAAATATCATTCACGAGCGTAATTTTTCTTGATGATTTCGTAACCCAAAAACTAAGTAATACAAGCTATTTCTAAAACTTTTATTTATTTCTACTTGCATTCATTTATTAATTCTTATATTTGCTTTCCTAATACTTCGTGTACGATAAATACTATCAAGATTAGTATGTGTGTGTGTATGCGTGTGAATACGATAATTTCCAAACGGTAATTACCAATTCGTCTGAGCTCCCATTTCGAGAATATGTTATAAACCACGGCTGCAGGAACTATATAGATTTTCGTATCAATCGACCAAAGTTTTGGGTACTTAATCCGTTTTCAAAATATTTTGCGATCGATTATAAAGGGATAATCGACAAATAAATGTGATGGAATATAAAGTGATGTTATACTTACAAAAGTGAACAGGACCTACATAGTCATTTGCTACAGTGACAGAACATTTTGAGCATTTTCTGTTACTTGTGTGATAGTAAATATTATTTTATTATTAAAATTATTATTGCCCCCCCTCTAATTATCCTCGCGACAAAATCTTCGCAGAAAACTATGATGTCAAATATGTTCTTTACATTCTTGAACTTCAAGGACAATTCGTAAAGAATTTCAGTAGATATTCGACAAAACGTCTAATATTGAAAAAAAAAACGGTTATTGTCCCTTAATTTTTGGTCATCAGTGTACATGTTTCTTAACATAATGCAAACATAATGCAACCACGAACGAAAATGTACCATAACATCTTCCAAGTCGAACATGATCCAAAAAGCGTACGTGTAAAAGTAACACATAAAGTTATATCTGTAAGCAAAGCCATTTTAAGCTAACAAGGATTTGTAAATTTGCAGCCAAAAAAGTAATTCATAGACCAATAGATTGGCCGTGCAGATTTTTATCTATGCCTGTTAAACTGTAAAAATAGAAAAACGTTTCTTAATCTAGAAAAATATATAGCAACCACGAACGAAAATATACCATAATATCTTCCAAGTCGAACATGATTCCAAAAAGCGTATGTGTAAAAGTAGCAAATAAAGTTATATCTGTAAGCAAAGCCATTTTAAGCAAACAAGGATTTGTAAATTTGTAACCAATAGAGTAATTCATAGAGCAATGGATTGGCCGTGGCGATCTTTATCTATACCAGTTAAACTGTAATAATAGAAAAATGCTTCTTAATCTATAAAAATATAATGCAACCATGAACAAAAATATACCTTAACATCTTCCAAGTCAATCATGATTCAAAAAGCGTACGTGTAAAAGTAGCACATAAAGTTATGTCTGTATGCAAAGCCATTTTAAGCAAACAAGGATTTGTAAATTTGTAGCCAAAAAAATAATTCATAGACCAATAGATTGGCTGGGTTGATCTTTATCTATACAGGTTAAACTGTAAAAATAGAAAAATGTTTTTTAATCTAGAAAAATATAATGCAACCGCGCACAAAAATATAAAATAACCTTATCCGAGTTACCCATGATTTCGAAAAGAGTTTTTTATGTTTAGAAACCTCAGAAAACAATTTATATTCGAGATTTAAAGAAGGATTTTTAAAAACAAATTTTATTTTCCTGTCATTGATTTTCGAAAACGTTTCCGAGTAGTTTTTATAGTGTCCGTTTATTCTAATCCGTATATTGATTTTTTTGGATGCTACCGATTCTCAAGTAAACATATAGAACTGCGTAATTGAACTTACACACACTGTAAAAAAAAAAAAAAAAAAACAACTCCGAAACGTTACTCTATCTGGTGGGGCAGCAATGTGGCCCATCCGTTCTGTTATGTTTCCGCATATTTCGGTCAGATATTCGTAAAAGTTTCCGCATATTTCGGTCAGATATTGAGAAATGTTTCTGTATATTTTGGAAACATTTACGTGCATTTCGGAAACGCTTCTTTATATTTCAGTCAGATATTCAGTAACGATTCTGCATATATCGGAAACGTTTTTGTATACATCGGAAAGGTTTCTGCATATATCGTAAATGTTTTTGTATACATAGGAAAGTTTTCTGTATACATCGGAAATGTTTCTGTGTATTTCTGTTTTATAATTTCTTTTATTTCAGAGAACAGCATACTAAAAAAAAAAAAA
This sequence comes from Maratus michaelseni, assembly GCA_963931845.1. Classification (NCBI taxonomy): domain Eukaryota; kingdom Metazoa; phylum Arthropoda; class Arachnida; order Araneae; family Salticidae; genus Maratus; species Maratus michaelseni. Next base: position 389,275,313 of record OZ007591.1, on the reverse strand, counting down.
AAAATAATATTACATTCGCTCGAGCCCCCCCTCCCCCCCCACTCCACATCATCGTAGTTGGGTTTTCTGCGAAGTTCGGTGAGCGAACTCGCTAATCATACTATAGAAATGATCCTATGAAGTATGATCTTGTAGATGAATAATCTCTAGATTATCTCTGATATCTCTAGAACAGTGGTTCCCAACGGGGGGCGTACGCCCCACAGGGGGGCAATTTGATTTTTCAGGGGGGCAATTTAACTTTTCAAGGGACAATTCGGAATTTCTATGAACCCATACCTTCTGAATTGTTTTTCTAATATTAATGTTGTAGACTGTAAATAAAAGTTACACTTTCAAAAAAAAAAGAAAATAATAATAATAATAATAATAAAATAAGTCTTTTATTCAATTTTTAAAAAGTATCCATTCAAAAGTTTTAAATACTTTTCTACCAGAACAATTATAGAAAAAACTTTTACAGATATTTAGATACCTTTTACATATTTAAAAATTCTTTATAATTTTTCTGATTTATAAGTATTTTAGAATTTTAAACAACTTTTTCGATTATTTATTGAATGAGTCACACTGCAATATGTCACATGAAAATCAATTTTACACATAAAACTATTCAGGTGTATATTTAACAATTACTTGACGACCTTCCTATACAGAATCTTTTATCACGTTTTATTCTGATTAGAAATTGTTGCGTAATTTAATCGCAGAAATTCTGTGAATTAATAAGACAAAAATATTTTATTCAAAATTATTGATTTTTCTAATCAAGGATTCACAGCACTCTATACATCACGCATACGTGGCGACCATGTGCAGTAAACTACGAGGAGTATCAGATGATTATAAAAAATATTTGATTCATCCATTACCTTCGGCACGTTTCAGGATCAATGTTAAATATTTTTTACTCTATCAGGAGTAAACTCATTTTAAAATTTTATAAGAATTATATGTTATAGGGGGAGGGGGGGCATAATCATTTTAGAGAAGTTTTGGTGGGACGCGGCTAAAGAAAGTTTGGGAACCACCGCTCTAGAATTAGCAATATTATAAACTTTCTGTAATTTCTGGTGTGAAATATATATTTTTCTCAACTCGTTTTATTATTCACCTTTTATTATTAGACTGCTACTCAAGATATCACTTTAAAGTTATTTATGCAGGCGAAATAAACTTTGAAAAAACTTAATTCTATGACAAATACTTCTGTCATTCCAAATTTGAGAGTATGTCCTTCTACTGAAGAGAGGCTTCCAAATTTTCCTTTGTAGGAACAGAGTTGAATCGTCTGGAAACTTCTTTAGTTTACCTACTACAAGTTTACAAGTACAACAAGTTTAGAAGTTGTTGTATACACAGTTAAATAACTCGTTCGATAGTTTCTTTATACTCTTGTTCCATGAATCTATAATAAATATGAGATATTTGATTGATGAATAATAATGTAGTACTGGTATTAATGAAGCACAGATAGCACCGTATATACGTCTTTAACATCTTTTCCTTTTGAGATCGGTTCCGTTTCATAAGTTTTCTAATGATGAAATGTATCGTTTATATGACAGAACAAATTCCTAATTTCACTTATACTATACGTTTTTCACTCAGTTTTTATGAATCAGATATTTGTAATTAAATAACGTTGAAAATTTGATTTATGGATCTATAAATAATTCTTTTTTTAAACGCAGCCTCATGAGTTCCTTCCTCTAAATAGATACTCAATGAAAATATTTAATTTACCTATACTTATAAATAGATAGATTTTAGTAATACCTTTCAACATTTTTTTTTAATCATGTAAATAATTATACTATTCGAAAATATTTTATATCTGTGGTAATTGTTTTATTTTCACGAATTGTATACGTATAAATAGATATATTGATAAAAATGTTTTGTCTGTTTGTAAATATTTTTAATATAGTGTTTTACAACTATCATGCTTCTAAATATATTCATTTAAAGGTATTATTTTATTCGTATAACTTGAGAAGTGCTGAGATAACCTGAGAAAATAAATATATTTTTATAAGTATACAGTTCATAAAATAAAATAATTATTTACAGATACGAAATCTTTTGACATAATATCTATACTTACAAGATTAAAAAATATATTTATTTAAAGGTATTAGAAATAATACATCTATTTTGGGAAATAAAGCATTTTCATAATGCATATGTATCTGTTTACAGCAGGGAATTCACGAGACCGGATTTTAAAAAAGAATTATTTATAGATTTATAAATCAAATTTTCAATTATATTTATTTATAAATATCTGATTCATAAAAAAGGAAGGAAAAACGTATAGTATAAGATAAAACTAGGAATTTGTCCTGTCATATAAACGGTACATTTCATCATTAGAAAAGTTAGGAAACGGAACCGATCTCAAAACGAAAAGATGTTAAAGACGTATATACGGTGCTATCTGTACTTCATTAATACTAGTACTACATTATTATTCATCAATCAAATATCTAATATTTATTATAGATTCATGGAACAAGTTTATAAAGAAACTATCGAACGAGTTATTTAACTTTGTGTATACAACAAAAGATTAACTGCAAATGTAGTAATATTAATATGCAATAAAATAGATTCTGATAATATTAATTTTTTTTTAAAAAGCATATTGTTCTCTCAAATAAAAGAAATTATAAAACAGAATACTTACAGGTCATATAAATAGGTTGCATCGGCATCTGTTTTAAGCTGTCTTTCCTCTCAAGAACAATAGAAATCACGTGATAATGACATGTGCAATAGGTCGGAGTAGATGAGCATGCGCAAATATTACTTCATTTCGAATTCCATTTTTAAACTTTACACGGAATGAGTGTAACATTTCCGAATTTTTCAGTAACCATCATTTTACACTACCTATTCGAAAACGTATGTAATGTAACGTTTCTGACTTCTTCAGAATAATTCACCGCTTTGAATATTTTTCCGAAAATACGTGTAACGATTCGGAAATAACAAGTAACTGAAGAGAACACAAAGTTTACTATAAATTTCCGGAAATCTTTCCGCTTGTGCCGAAACGCTTCTGAGTTTTTTTACAGTACATGCAGAAATAACAAAATAATTTTAATTTTAATGTTAATGTTAATGCTTTTAAGTTATCATGTTTGTTTGTATAACATGTTTGTTGAACATTAAATGTTTACTTTAGAATGGATAGCATTAGAAAAATCTATATTGCGGGTTGAGAAAACGGATTAATACACTATAAAAACTACTTGGAAACGTTTCCGAATATCAGTAGCAGCAAAAGGAACTTTGTTTTTATAAATGCTTCTTACAATCTGGAAAATATATTGGTTTCTGAGGTTTCGAAAGATAAAGAACGCTTTTGGAAATCGTGAGTAACTTGGAAGAGGTTATTATAAGTATTTGTTAGTGGTTATATTATATTTTTCTAAATTAAGGGGGTCTGGGACACAAAAGTTTTCAAAATTTTGAAAATAACTTTTATTGCACTTACAAATTTTCTGGGTTTTTTTTCGCTTAAAATGATGTTTAAATCACCTTTCTATCTTAATTAGAACAGGATATATATATATTTTTTTTATTTTAGTTTGTTTTCAAAGACTAGCTTTCAAGCAGTGGTATTCTTGGAAACATTTTTGCGTTTTTCTGCATGATGGGTTTTTTTTTCATCATTCCTTGTCTTTAAATTGTTATTAGTCAAGAACAGTTACAGATAAATAGTTCAAACTTCGAGCATGTCTTTTTCAGTTATTTTACTTTAATTTTGATTCAGCAAATTTAATTAATAATAATACAGGGTTCGTACGGGTACCGTTACTTTTCCAGGTGACATACCAGTATATTTTTCTAAAAAAATACATCAAGCTCAAAGGTGCGAAATTTCACCTTATTTAAGAAGAGATTATCTATAAGAAAATACTGGCACCGAATAATTTCCTGGTCTTAAAATTCCAGGACCCGTACGAACCCTGTAATATTATTATTTACTTTTAAAAATGTTTTTTTTTTAAACAAGTTACATCATTTTTTAAAAATTTTTAATTTAAATATTTTTAATATTTTTAATTAACGTTTTAATGTTTTTCAAATGCTGAATCAAAATTAAAACTTATATTATTTAGGGCCATACTCTGTTTAATTAAATGAAAAAATTTTGAAATTCGAGGAATAACATTTCAACTTATAACAATTTAAAAAAAATACTTAAAAATTTGTAATTATTTTTTAAAAAAATTATGTGAAGTTTTATGATGTGATTTTGTTTACAAATTATATGTTTAACAATCATAAAAAAATTCAAAATTCTAACTCAATAAATAATATATATATATATATATATTTTTCAATGTGTCCAAATGCTGAAATCCCCTTACGAAACATGTCTTTTTTTTCTGTGTGCATTACTGAAGATTGTAAGCAATTAAAGTTAGAGAAACGTCGGTTATTTAGGCATTGGCTCTAGAAATGTTTATCCTTCTGAATATTTTCCGTTGTATGTGATATTTCCTAAAAACCTGAGGATAGAACTCATGCATATTTATTTTGAAACTTTTCTTGAAATGTTTATTAGGTAGCTTTCAATACAAAAAAATATAAAGCTACCTATTGCAGCCGTTCGGAAGAAATCAATTCCGGAAAATTCCGTAATCATTTTCCCAATCGTACGCATAAAGCTACATATTCATATCCGTTAACGCCAAATTTTAGCCAAACTTGGCGAAATTTGGCGACCAAAAAAGTCTTCATAAATGAAGCCAATTTGGCTAAAGTTCAATAATTTGGCAAATTTCTTATTCAAATTCAGTATTAACGAATCTTTTGTAAACGTTTTCTTTGCATTTTAACTTGCTGTTTTCGTGTAACATTAGCTAAAATTTTAAAACGAAGATATAGGAAATCTACCTTTTCCTCCCGGTACAGGCCGGAAGGACTTTTACTTATATTACATTCGTCAAAAAGAAAAACAGCAGAGTCTCCGCTGTCTCTCATTCGAGATATCATTCTGAATCTGAGGAAAGTGATGGCCATCTTTTAATCTTCTGGTTCTGATACTTTATCATTTGTGACAAGGTTTTGTTCGGAGTCGTCTTTCTTGTGTAGTATTTCGAAACTTCGAGGGTAAAATATACATGGTTATGCATTACTTTTAATCCAATGTTTATGAATATAAAGCCATCACTTATTCTGTTTTTACAAAATGTATAATTTTTCTAAATAAGAAACGAACGGTATTTTATGAAATTTAATTACGAAAGTAATGTTTTTTGATAGTTTTGGCATCTATGTTTGATTTTTAAGGTTATCTTTTAGAAATATTTATGTTTTTCTTTTTTCAAAATTGAACTAGTCTTATATACAGTAGAACTCCAATTATCCAAATCAATTGGGACCGGACCCCATTCGGATAATCAAAAATTCGGATAATTGGATATTTTCCGAAAAAAGGGTCTGTTTTAATTAATTACTGTATGTATAATAAAAATGGGACAAAAACATTTTTTAATTAGTTAAATGAAAAGGCAACACTTTTACATGTTAAGCGTACTTACAAGTGCTGTACATTAGTACAGTACGTACGCACCATACTGTAAATGAAAGTCATAGTTTGCTGAACATCTCGGTCAAAGTAAGCTGTTTGACAGTCTTCATCCGTTTTCGGGCAGTCAAGTCGCGCATCCGCTTGACAGTGAGAAGTTGCATGTGGTCTCACTCAGGCTGACGCTCCATCCACTTCAACGCAGTTTCAAGGCCGGCAAATGCTTCACTAGCTGATGGCCCCGTGTCTGCTTCAACTTCGACATTAAGGTCATCTTCATCCTCGACACTTTCTTCTCTCACACTTTTAATAAGTTCATCATCATTTAGAATTTGAAACCCAGGGTCTGAAACCCAGGTGGGCCGGGCCGGCCACCTGGCGACGGACGACAGCCAATAATCGAACTGCACTATGAGACGGTGACTCGTCATCCCAATAATGTTCGCACTGAGCCTACACTAGATTACGGAGGGAAGGACAATAGCGCGCGTAGACAGAATCATTATTTTGAGAATCGCAGTACGTTTTCGTCTTAATTTTTTTTTCTGAAATTCTGCAAGCTATTCGGATAATCAGCGATTCGGATAGTTGGAGTTCGGATAAATGGAGTTCTACTGTATTTAAATCAAGCTTATTTGGGATATTGAAAAGTTTTTAAACACTAAATTGCGGTTTAATTACCTGTTCAATAAAATCCTAGATGCTTTACAGAATTAAAATATATATATATATCTGTATTTAATCATTATTTCGGAACTTTTATTTCTTTTTAAATATGCCTTCTTTAAAGTTATTCACATTTAAAAACTTGTCTAAATTTGCATTTCGCCAATAATTGCATTCTCGTGTCACATCTTCGTTTTCTATTTCATTTTATTGATACAAATTTAAACTATATAACTTTTTTTTTAAAGTAAAGACAATGCTAAGGAATGATGTGGATAGCCAATGAATTCTTTTTTAAAGTAGTCGGATGTGCCAAATCCAAAACTTTCTTCTATCTACAAGTTTCACATACAGGAAAAACTAATCAGCACCAGTTTATGTCCAGGTCTAACTGAATATATAGTTTTATAAAATACCGTGCATTAGTTCTTGAGATATGACTATCGCTAATATCGTGTAAATCCTGAAAAATGTAGCATACCAGCGGCATCTGTTGGGAGATTTACACCAAAACCTAATCAACAACAACTTATATCAACGTCTAACTGAATATATAATTTTATAAAATTCCTTGCATTAGTTCTTGAGATATGACTATCGCTAATATCGTGTAAATCCTGAAAAATGCAGCATATCAGCGGCATCTGTTGGGAGATTTACACCAAAACCTAATCAACAACAACTTATGTCAACGTCTAACTGAATCTGAAGTTTGATGAAATTCTGTGCATTAGTACTTGAGATATAGCATTCGTGAAAATCATGTAAAAAGTAGTATAACAGCGCCACCTATTGCGCTATTTACACCAAAATGTAATCACTGTCTATTAATGTGAAGTTCTAACATAATCTAAAATTTTATTAAGTTTCGCGCATTAGTTCTTAAGATAGAGCGCAAACAAATGTTTTGTCACATACAGACAGACAGACTCACAAACAGACATTTTCTAAAAACAGTCAAATCGTGTTTAGGACTCTCTACAACGTACGAATCCGCCGAAAACCGGAAGTAGATTTTTTTCACGAATCCAATACTTTCTTGTAAAGATAGAAGAAAGTAAAAATTAGTTTTTGAGAAATATTACAAATTTATGTATTTTATTATTTAAATAATAAATACTTTATAGTGTAATCGAATTTAAATATGAGAAATATATCTCAGATCTATCTTTTGGTCTTTTTTTTCCATACGGCATATTATTCAATTCGGCGATTATTTGTGACATAAACGTGCATACAAAAATTTTCATAAAACGTTTTAAGTTGTGTATCACTATTCAAATGAAAACACCTAATAAAAATACCTTCTTGGCAGATTAATTTATGCTCAAGAGTGGCTAACAGTAAGTAAGATTTTTATTTTTTATTTTTAACGATACATTTTTCCTTACGCTGATTTGTCAATAAAATGTGTAAATGTTGAAGCTATCCATCCCATTGACAAGCTTTTTGCAAATTTTCTAGCATTTTCCTTCGTCCCCTTTCCGCCCCCCCCTGTCTGTACTGTTTTCCTGATTGGGATTTATTTCTACTCTATGAAAAATATATACCCTATTGCAAAATATATACCTTTTGAATGAAAAATGTAGAAAAATCCTTGTGTGATAATTTTAACTAAAATATTATATGATACATCTTAAGTGAAAAACACATTTTATTAAAAACTGTAACTGTTTTCTCGAGGCTTAGTTTGCATAAAAAATACTTATTTAATTAAAACTTAATAATTTAATGCGAAGTATCTTGCTTCAGCGGCGTGTTTGATACATTTTTGTTAACAATGGTTTTTCAGCAGTGTTACCAACACAATTCTAAATGAGTTAAATTTACTCATAAAAATATCCATTTGGACCTGTTGTGTATTTCAGCACTTTTTCAAATTACTTTCCAAAGCTCTTCATTAAAGAGAATTCACATGATTTTTTCCCTTTTTACGTTTAGTCGTTCAGACAAATTTTTCTTTAACATTTACACTTGTTGTACAAGTTTTGGTTTCTCATTTTACAGTTTTTAACAACAGCTTAATTTAGTTTCATATTTTATTGCTGAAATGTAAGCAGGACAAAAAATTGCAATTTCCCAACTGCGTATATCAAATTAAAGACGCATTTAGGTAGTGACTGTTGGAATTATTTGAAATATTATCAGTATTATCAAATGTTTGGCGATATTACACCTTTTGCAATTTTATTGATTATTATATTTAATAATTAGATATTTCTTTAAAGAAAACGTTATATATTGCTGGCTTTCTTAATTAAACTACCGAAGCCCAGTGTAATTAAATCCTCAATTAATAATTGTACTGTACATAGTCATTATTAGTACAGAAACGAGTAAAAAAATAAACAACTGTTGTTATTTGCATCTAGTATTCATTCTTTTATTTGTTTAATTTAGCGCGTTTTTAGCCCTTTTTTAAGGCATTTTTATTAACATTCTTCCTTGAGAAGTTTTCAACACTGTTTTCAGATACCGAAAATAATAACTTGTGTGTCGTAATGGCAAAACTTATTATTTAATTTAATTTAGCTGAAATAACAACTGAAGCTCAACTAATATATAAAGGACGACGTAACGAATTTGGAAAACAATCAATGAATCAGACATTAGTCTGTGACGAAAAATTTGACTTTAATACAATACATGATATTTTTCCCTATTTAAAAATGCTAATTACTGAGTTTGATAAATGAAATTCTTTTGTGAAACTTTTGACAAAAACAAAATCATTATAAACTAGAAGATATAATAAACAATTTATTTATTATACTACGTATGCAAAATATATCCATTGTTCTGTTATTTTTCCTTTTTAACTAGGGGAGGGGGGAATGTAATGTAAAAGTATGAAATCTGTTTTCTGTGTGTGTTTTATTAATGGAATTTAATAAAGGGTGAGATCATTTTATAAAAGCAAATGAAAAATGTGTTAACAACTCATCATAACCAATTACCTTTCTAAGATCTAAAATTACCCATCCTTTATAACTTTTTATAGTTTGTTTTTAAATAAAAGCAAGAAGTTCATTAGGTTATCTTTGTTGCTTTTGTAATGCAAAATATTTGGAGATATTATTTGGGTCTCTTACAAAAGTAATTAGGAAATTTTCATTAGATTCTTTTGATATATGTGTGTTTATCTTATGAAGGTTCATTTGTAATGTATTTATAATTGTGAAAATTGTTATTATCATAATTTGATTTTGATTTTGAAATCAGATGATAATCATATCTGCTAAATTATTCAAGTCCATTAATGTTGCTAATCGTTAAGCCTCAGAATGCTATAAAAATTATGTGGCGAAAATTTCGTTCCTCACGCAAACTTATTTCATATTAGAGTATACACCAAAATTATTTAAGTGTCTAAACTACTACTACTACTGTAGGAATTTTTTTGTATAATCCCCCAGTTACTTAAATATTTACTTGTATTATAGCTATAAATGACTATAGCTCTTCAATATAAGTTTTAAACAGCCTTTATTACTCACTTAACCAAATGATTCGATGATGACACTACTCAACATTATAATATCTTTATATACAACAGTAATTCACATAGAATTACATTTTTAATCCTTTATTGTACATATATATTGGATTATCGACCTTCATACTTGGATACAAACTGTGGAACAAATCATTTCTCTCGCTTTTTATTTAAACTTCATTTACGAACCTCACAAATTCTTGTGATATCACGAGGCTACAAATTAAATCCTTGAGTTTGTATTATTGTGAATATTGATGCGTAGATGGGTATTATTTTTTTTTAACCCTACACTACTGTAAACTGTAGTTTACAGGGATACTGTACAAGAGATACTGTAAACTGTAGTTTACAGTATCCCTTAGTGATTCCACATATATTGGTGAAACTGGTTGTTCATGCAATATTTATCTACAGGAATATAAAAGTGCTTTCAAATCTGGCGAGATTCTTTCAAAACGTGTTAATCATCTAAACTGACCATTTACCAGATTTTGATAATATTAAATGAATTAAATCTAAATGCAATAATTATAAAAGCAGAATATTTCTAGAAAGATGATTTATAAGGTCTACAAAGATCCACTTTAAACGAGGCATGTGCGGTTCCACTCATAGTAAGGGGATAGTGAGGCTAATGGGGCATCTAATTTATAAAATTTCAAGATTTTTTTTTTTTTACTTTAGCCTGAAATTATCAGATTTTTTTTGTTTAACTTTAGACATTTTTAATATATACAAAACTTTCCTCATACCTTAAATATTAAAAGAGCCTTAGTTTGTGAAATGAAATTAGTAAAACACATTAGTAAACATAAATGTTTCCTTAATAGTTGAATTTAAGAGTTAAATTTATTATAAATTCAGTAAACAAAATCTCACTTTAAAATTAAAATTTTCTTTCTAATTTTGTAAATCTTAATAAAGGAAAATTGATTGAGGTCTTTATTGCCTTAACATGCTTTTATTGAAAGTTAATTTGGTAAAATAGAAATAACTTTAAGAGATATAAAATAATAAGGCACGTTAAGTTTTTTGTGTACAAAATGTGTCATGTAACATAAAATTTAGATATAATAACATGACGACATTTATGTATAATTACTTTAAGGTTCCCCTAATCTGACATGTCCCATTTCTCACCATACCATTTGAACCGCATTTAAGCTTAATGTAAATTAACTATTTATCATTAACACAAAACGACGATCGACTTCAAAAAGGATAACCACTAAGGAAAGTACTAATTAAAGTAAGAATGTGGTTTTGATGTATAAATAAATGGAAAGTTCATATTGCATTAAAAGCACATGTAAGTACAAATTAATACTTTTTCTATTAATTAAAATGGCATAAATACATCAGCAATCTTTAATTAAATTAAAATTAAAATTAATTTTATTAATTATTTAAATATTAATATTATTAATTTCATTAATTTAAATTAATTTAAAATTACAATTTTAAAGTGAGATTTAATTTATTGAATTTATAATAAAATTAACATATGCCCCAAGGAGCCTCTGGATTCTATCTCGAATTTCTAGGACTCTACAATATTCAGAGAAATAATTTTAAGCAATTTATTTCCTAACGAAATTTTTGTCACTTCATTAAAAAATTAGCATATAGTTCCTTATGTTGAATAATGTATTTTTATTTTTTCCCTATATTTATATTTACATTTTTTATTTTGCATATTAATTCTTATTCTATGCAATTTTTTTTTTTCATAATTTTTTTTTTTTTTTTTTTTTTTTGTTGTTAAGGGGACTCAATATCTCTTAACATGACAAAAAACAAAAGACAAAAAATGTCGAATTTTAGATTTTTGGCCTAAATCGAAAATTAATATTTCTAGAACATTGTGCCCAAATTTCTTGACCATCTGATAAATAGTAAAGTGCATATGGTTAGTTTTAAGTATCTCTCTTTAATAACTCTTTTTTTTTTTTTTTCGTAAATGATATATTTAAACTCATTTTTATGAGTTCGTATTTCTTGTCTATGTAATCAAAATGCTAAGAATTCCACAATAATTGAGCAAATTATCTGATTTTTTTAAAAATGTATGTTTAGATTCTATGACAGTTAACTGACTATCGATTTTTAAATATGTTTTAAATTTTTGTCTGAAAATAAATCTGAACTTAAATATTTTCGATATGAAAAGATTTATTTCATACACATCCAATTATTTAATATTTTTCTTCTGACCAAATCTTTGTATCATAAATCCGATTCTTAGGCTTATAGAACAACATAGCATGAGTATAAGATAAAAAAATTTGCTTTGAAATGCCAAAATTGGAAAAAAATAAATATTTAATTTTTTTAATTCAATTTTGTTTTTAAAAAAATATAAATTTATTAACAGTTTAAGGAGATTTATTACCTGTCATGATTTTGTTTTATTAAAACATGAAAAAAAAAATTAATATAGATGTTCTGGACACAATAAGTTTTTTAGTCCCCAGTCCCCTTAAAGGAAAAACGTAAATAAGAAGAAGAACACCATTTGAAATTGATAAAGGTCAATACAAGGAACAGAAAGACTTTTTTTTCCCTCATTTCCCTTTCTAAAGTTGGAAACATTGTGAAAACACTTGATTAAACCCATTGAACTGTTATAATAATGAGAAAAAATCCAGAAAGCAGAAAAAAGGATTGCCGTGTCTTAAAACTAAAACACAAAAACGCTTTTTACTATACTAATATTCTTTCCAAATATATTATTCGTTGTTTGATATAAAAAGATTATTTTCTTTTTATAAAAATAAAGTTTCAGATAAAAATCACAGAAATTATCTACAAAAAAATCTACAGACTGCGTTTTATTACAAGCTAGTTCATTATTTAGAACAATATATATATATATATATATATATATTTCAATTTTCAGGATTTTCATTTGAAAAAAAATATTAAATGATTGTTTTTTCGTCAATGCAGCATTTTTGTAAAATATGTTCTAATTGTGCTAAAATAAGATACAGCATAATCTACGTATTAAAAATATTTTTCGAGATAAATTAGTTGAACGCTCACATAAAAACACATTATTTTAGAGCAAATTAGTTGAAAAATCGAAAAAAGTTTGAAATATCGAAAAATGTATTTTTTCTTCTTCTTCTTTTTATAATGCTTGAACGTTTAAGAATGCGTACAGTCCAATATGAATTTTCCTAAAATTACCGTCGTACGAATAGTAAACTTTAAGCAGAGCAGACCAGCGACACCTTACGAAGGCAAAAACATTAATCTCAATTATCTTGAAACACTGTTCACCAGTGGTTTTGCTACGATAACTTTTGAACAGAATAATGGATATAGATATTTCTTTTTTCTTTTTCTTTTTTTTTCTTTTTTTTCTTTTTCTATAATAAATAAAATAAATAAAATTTTCTATAAACTATACCTGAAAAACAAACAAACAAATAACTCTTTGGGGACTTTATGGATAACTATTTGGATAACTCTAACTTTATGGATTTTGAATTTTCTATTGTATATTTTAATATTTGTTACATATTTGCTTTTGTTTCAGGCAAAAAACAACAAGAGACAACGTAGTAAACAGTATAAAAAAGAAGTAATGAGTGAAAAATATGGAACCTGCGCTTTAAGATCGTGGTAAAACAATTTTTGTAAGATTGTCTTTGTAGTAAAATATTGAAACTTAAATTATTGTTTATATTTACAATTTAACAAATATTTTTTATTTCTATAAAACAAATAAATTAATCCAAACATAAGTGATATTCCAACTTAAGTGTAGGCTTCCTAATTCATGATCATTCTTCAGTCATTTTTCGTAATTTGAAACCTTTCTAATTTTCTAAATTAAAGAACAGTCAAGAATAACTAATTACAGCACATAAAAATACCATTGTTTTAAAACTTTCTTTAAATAAAAAAGAAAGAAAGAAAAATAATAATAATATGAGTTAATAAGAATGGTTTAATTTTGACTCAATTTTTTTCCTTATAATAATATCGGTATTATGAAATAAATTTCCAATATCAGGCTTCATGTTTTTTAAAATAATTTATTTATTCTAAGCATACGCAACATAAAGCAAAATATAAATAATGAATTATACATAATTAGTAATAAAAAATATTGTAATGACTACTACTATTACTGATAATAATAATGACAATGTTAATGATAATAACAATAATAGTAGAATAATATGGATATTATTAAAACAAATCCTACGATCAGACTTTATCAATTTTTTATAAGTTATATTTTATATAAGTATACGCAACATAAAGCAAAACATACATAATGAATTATACATAATTACTACTACTATAACTAATAATAATAATAATAATAATAATAATAATAATAATAATAATAATAATAATGGTGATTTTTACATAATCACAACTACTATAACTAATAATAATGATAATAATAAGGAATTCTACATAATTACCACTACTATAACTAATAAAAATATTAATAATAATAATGAATTCTACATAATTACTACTACTATAACTAATAATAATAATAATAATGAATTCTACATAATTACTACTACTATAACTAATAATAATAATAATAATAATGAATTCTACATAATTACTACTACTATAACTAATAATAATAATAATAATAATAATAATAATAATAATGATAATAAAAATGAATTCTACATAATTACTAATTATATTATTATTACAGATTTGCTACACATTATTCCTTCTATAGGTATCTTTTCGCTTTCTGAAATTGCCTTTTATTTGTATTATATCTTTGTCAATTAAAGACTAAGTTCACATCATTTGTCACATAATTTTACTACATCATCGATTTAGCTCTGTAGCTGATGCTACATATAAACTGAAATAACGAGAATAATTTTCTCGACACATTAAAGTAATCCCAAATAGAAACCTTTAAAGAAAATCCATACTTGACATCATTCCTACTAGCTTTGACGCTACTTACTTCTTTAAAGAATTTGGTGTAACCCCAGTTAGAGCCCCTTATAGAAATAAAGCAACTTTCTCCTTTTCTTTAACAAAATAAGTAGCCTGAGAATAACAAAAGCACCAAGCGTGTCGTAACACCAGCTTCTTGCACGACTCAATCTCCTGTCTTCATTACGAAATTGCAGCTCCTTTTCGAGGGCCCGTTTTTAGAGGTTTTTATCCTCATTTATTACGATGGGCAAACCGTTGTTTGTGGTTAAGAATAACCATCTGTATGTGCCGCTTAAATCTTTACTTCCGAGTTCTACGTTTCCATTAATCTAAGGTGTCATCTGGATCACTGTGGGGTCTCGTAAATGATTTTCCTTGAATTTGATATAAAAAAAAGGCATTGCAAAATGTTACGCATGTGAAATCATGTCCACTTCTCATAAGTATTATCCTTAATTGTTAAAGATATAGCTGAAAATTCGCTGATATAATTGTGTGTTACATAAGTTCTCATTAATGGTTATAACTCCCAATTTCGGAAAGAATATGATTTATGAATTGGAATGACTAATGAAAGGAATTAGAAAGTTCCATAAATTCGTTTACACATTTTGTGTTTATTGTACGATAAGATGCGTAATTTTTCTCGCCTTCTTGTGATGTGAGTTCATACAGTATAAAAAAAAAATCTGTTGATGCTATAGATTTTTTTTCAGTACTATAACTAATAATAATAATAATAATAATAATAATAATAATAATAATAATAATAATGGTGATTTTTACATAATCACAACTACTATAACTAATAATAATGATAATAATAATAATGCCAATAGAAACTTTTTGTTTACCGTGAGAAAAATCTTGTGCTTTTTATTAACCATATACTGTATTTGTTTGTTGCTTTTTATTAACCATATACTGTATTTGTTTGTTGCTTTTTATTAACCATATACTGTATTTGTTTGTTGCTTTTTATTAACCATATACTGTATTTGTTTGTTAAAAATACTTTTTTCGGCAAAAAAAAAAAAAAAAAATGGGTTTACCTTTGTTTTTCATTTTTAAAATTTTACTGTAAAATGAACAGAATTTGTATTTTTTTTTCACATTTATATTATTTACATTGATGTTCACTTTTGAAAATGGAGTTGGAACAAGGGATTCCAGTTTGGCGTCCTTTTTTTTTTTTAATTCAGAAATTCCGAACAGTAATTTTTGCTTCATTTAGTGACCGATAATTCGTGATTACTTAAATGAAAGTAAAAATTCTTGTGAATTTTCCGGTATGAATTAGAAATTTCGTAATAATAAAGGAGGCCAAACTTGCAACCATTTCGAACTGTTGCTGAATTTAATATATGTCTTTCGTCCGACTTTGTGTAGTTTCTATAGGGGTAAATTATATTTATATAATTTATAACCATATTTAATAGGGAGGGGCACTTAAGATTCTTTGTTTTTAATTCAAAGATTTTCGATTTATTTTTTTTAAAATTCCGAGATCTGGTGTGTTTCTCGTGCTTTAGAGCATTTCAGCACATTTTTAATACTGAATATAATTTTTTTTTAAACAGTTAAAGATACATTACCAAACCAAAATCCTGTATTTATTAGGACAAAATAACTTATATCCAAATAACTGTAAAATGCGATTTTTGTTTTAAAAAATAATAATAAATAAATAAATAAATATTTTTTTTTTTTTTTTTTTTTTTTTTTTTAACTGTATGAGGAATCGTTATTATTGGTCAGCACAGAGAGAAATTACGGTTAAGAAACAATTATTTATACTAAAAAATGTACTTGACAGTTTGCTAAAAAAAATTACGGTGTATAGTATTATTATTTCATGGATATTCCGTGGATGAGGATTTTAAAATTTATGGGAAACATAACTTATCAATTCTGAAAATTGCAGAATCTAACATGAAAGAATAACAAAACTTTCAGAAATAGAGTTCAGCCGGGGTCCTAGGATTTCTGGATCCGTTCTGGGACTGCATTCCCTAGGAGATAATGAATGGCTATGACATAACCTTAAATTGAGGGGGTCGGGGCAAGACAGTGCCAAGCCACATTTTTAATGAAATAAATCTAACACTGTAATCTGTTGCTTAATAGTGTAAATTATAATATCCTACATATAATTTATTTCTAATGTCACTTGGTGGAAGAATATGTGACAGGTTTCGTTTTTGCGTTATTCTTAATCGATTGCCCCAGATGTTTACGCCCCCAATGAAGATAGCTAATTTATAAAAAAACGTAATAGTAATATCATTAAAGTAAAGCCATATTGTTACTCGGAATATCTGAAATGTTACTAACAAGACATTAGGGAAAAAACTTTAGGTTATATATCTTGATTTGCGCATTTGATCAAATTTTCAAATTGAAATATCTCAGACGTTTAAAAATGTGGCTTGGCACTTTCTTGTTCCGACCCCCTCAGTTATGTTATTGCAAACTATGCATCATGTAACCCTTAATGTGTATGTAAGTATTGCTGTATTATTGTAAGTTTTACTGTGCGGTATATTTATTTAAAAACTGAAAGAACAAAGCTAATTATTTTAACTCACTTGTTTGTATACCGTTTCAAAATAAATCAAAATAAATCACTTTTAAATCTTTTGTTGTATATGTCTATAATGTTTATACAAATATAATGCTTGGAGAGAAACTAGTTACACGTTTTATTCATATTATATTTCCACTTCTAAAAATCATAAAGATATATTTATTGAATCATTTCTCTAGAAAAAATGTCAAACAGAAACAAGTTGAAAATTGTGCGTCAAACATGACAAATAAGGTGCGTTCGAACTATAACTAGTTTTATAAATATTCAGATCTTGGTGCAATAGCTTTTGCACTCTTATGCAAAAATGCATGAATACAAAATTTATTTTGATTGCAGATTTTCATATTATAGATATTAATTTTATTTTATGAAATGAATAATAATCTTCTAATAATAATAGTCTTCTCTATTTAAACACTTTTACGAACAATTAATTACAATTCTGTTACATTAAAATTACAGTATGCGCAAATATCCCATACAAGACAATGTAAAAAAATAATCGTTATTTTTTCACTGAAAAAATGAATTATATCGTCTGTTATTATGATATGATTAATATCCGTAATAAAATAATTACATTTTAAGTTGGAAACATTTTATATTTTGTTGACATTTACTGAAAATTCCAATGGGAAACTTAAGCCTAGATTTGAAAATTTGACTCTTTTTCCATTTAATATCTATATCTCCGGAAATATCTATCCAAACAACTGTCGGTAGTTTATAATTGTTATAATTAAGCAATTTTGTATATAAATTCGGTTTTTAAATCCAGTTATCCGGAAATAATATGACCCCATCTTAAGTAGGACATAATCATCATGGTAACCTAGAATCATTACCTATCATGGAATATCACTGAATTAATTACGTATGGTAGGATTTAATAAAATGAAGAAAACATTTATTAATATCTTTTTAAGTTTTGATTGGATTTTCATAAAATTTGAAATAACTGGAAAAAATTCTGCAACGATTATATATATTAAATTTCAAATCATTCGGTTGGGTAGCTTTTGCGCTGTTATATACGGACATACGGACTGTAGATGCTACGTATTTATATAATTACGAACGCATCTAAAAATGAAATATTTTAATTAAATGTCAAAATGCGACTTTATAATAAAGATATTAATTATAGAAATTTGAGATTATTTTCTAAGTTTGAATTTTTTCAATGTAATTTTAATGCAATTGTCTTTTTAAACATTCAGCTATAAACATAATATGACGTCAAATTTTCGACACAACTATTTTTTTTAATCACTTTACGAATTCTGAATAAACTTTATTAAAAAGAAAACAAAATTTACAAAATTGGGTTAAAATATTGAATTTGGATTGCTTTTATGAATGGATCGAAATTGCCAAGAAACTGGGGAAAACGGAGAAACATGCGAATTTTTCCGTTCAATATAAGATAAAAAAAATTAAAAATCTCAGAGCCTGCATCTATCATGAACCAAGTTTTCAGACCGTAATATGCAACAATAGATTTCGCTAGCCTAAAAACACACACACAAACGGCCACACAAATATATTTATTTTAATAATGCAAGATAAAAATTATATATATATATATATATATATATTGTAAATTTTAATATGTTTTAATTGGGCCTCCCGCTTACAGAACGTAGGTGAAAACAACTTTTCTTTTTAACCTAATCGCTGCCAACCAGGAGTATACTCGTGGTTTAAATCATTCGCATCGGAAATTTCAAAGGAAGAATTTTTATCATCTTATGTAATCGCTAAATGTTTGTAATTAAATAAAATAAATATGGCTATTAGTATTTTCTGGTATGAATTCGAACTTTCTAAATAAAATAAAATTCCGGTAATTTTAAAACGGCAGTTGAACGTGTTAAATTGAAAACTCTAATAGATATTTTTCATTTAATATATTTTTTAGTTGCACACAACGACACCAAAAGGCATTATTATATGAGAAATATCCATTACATATTTTTAAATTTATTAAAAGCGATACTTTCATATTAGCCACATGCCAGAGGTTAATATATGAAGAAATCGCCAAAGAATTTACTATTTGGCAGACTTTTTCATTCCAATTATGTCAATGTTTAAGTGTGTACTTCAACATATCTTTAAATTTGTGCTTTATTTACCTTATTTTATTATATTTTATTTATTTATTGGGAAAGTTTTAATTTTGCTAGGGAGTACTAACCGGAAACAAATGCTGAACTATCTATATTATTTTAAGTGCAGACGGGTTAACCTTCCATAATCGGGCTAAACACGATAGAGAAGGATTTTAAAAAAATCATACTTGAAAAAATATATATATTAAAAAAAACGTGAAATATGAGTAAATTGAGATACAATTTTCAGACAATTTACAGTTTAAAGTACAGTTTTTCCTATGTAACGTTGTCAAAATTGAAATGGTGTAATGGTTAGAAGTTAATAAATTTGTAAAAAAAAATGCGAAATAGGGTCGTTGCTACCGTCAGTATGACGTCAGCGTTACACATCGGCATGTTTTTGTCCTCATTCTAATCTGGACTACCCGAGTTAATGAAGTCGGATATACTTCCATGTGTTCAGATCCTATAATGGGTGATCCCTTTTTTCCAGATGTGGGTGATCTTTTTTTTTTTTTTTTCGAGAAAGATGACGTCGACTTTTTGAAAATGGAATTTGCAGAAAATGCCGAAAAAGTAATAACATTAAAATAATTCTACGAAGCTTTTCAATAAATAGAATTTCTCAGACAGCAAGATATAGACTCAGAGATGAGTAGAAGTATGCAAGTACACCAAGTATTAGAAAATTAAATTTTGTGTTACCGCAAAATGAATTCCAAATAGAAGAAAACTGTGCATTTTTCAATTGATAATTTTTTACTTCAAGAAATTAAAATTTAGTATTTAAGTTTCAAGTAAAAAATTGTATTACACAGTAAGTTTTAAATAAATTATGGAATTTTTAGGTTTCCGTTCTTAAAAAGTAAAAACAGAACCATTATAAGATCACTCCTGTGTCTGTCCGTCTGTCCGTCACAGTCTTTTTCTCTGGTAAACTATGGGACGTGGAAAGTTCAAACTGGAGAAAGTTATAAAGCCTTTTTACCCGCATATATTCAGATTATTAGCCATTCACAAATATGTTTATGAAAATTTTTGGGGCTAATTAAGTTACTTGAAAAAGAAAAGTTTTCCTTTTGTGTATCGTGTGAAAGATCTCGTAATACCGAACTCATAAATATATTTATTTTAATTTTAGGTATTATATTTTCAGAGATATCGTTGAAAATGCACTGCAAAAAATATGTCCCCCGCCCCTCCATTTCCGAATCTACTGAAACTCAAATTATGAAGAAATTAAGGGTAGTAGGAGTTTGTTTAAACCTTGCAGGAAAACTATAGCAATTTTTCTAGGTAACATGGTTTTTGAGAAAAACGCATGTTTCCGTTACACAAAAACTATATTTTTCGAGCAGTCAGAGGGAGAGTTAACGGGCGCTCGAGGTATGTATGGACAGCAGAATCATCCAAGGATATTTGAGAATGATTTTTTTTAAAAGCGGTAATTTAACCCAGATATTAATTAATTGAAAAAAATGTTTTTTTCTTTTTATGTATCGTGTAGAGCATTGTTCGAAAGATTTCGTAACATAGAATTCATAAATATATTTGTTTTAATTTTAGATATTATATTTTCAGAGATATCGTCGAAAGTATACTGGGAAAAAATAACCCCCCCCCCCTTTATGTTAATGGAAGTCATGAAAATTAGACAAACTTTTCATAAAGTTTTAAATCAATCTGTAATACGCGATGAATGAAAATGATATCTTAGTACATTGCACTTATTACATTGTCTATTTATGTGTATAGAGTTTTTAAGAAATTTGACTGTGGATGTATTACAATTTCCCCCCATTCAATATATGCTTTTATTAGTGCGGTCATATCGCGAAATTAACCCCCATTCGCTGCCAACAACGAGTATACTCGTGGTTTTTCAATCTAAAATTACGAATTCGTACCGGAAATTTCAAAGAATTTTTATTTTCTGTAATCACGAAATGTCTGTATTAAATAAAGTAAATATTGCTATTAGTATTTTCTGGTATGAATTCGAACTTTCTACATAAAATAAAATTTCGGTAATTTTAATCCGGCAGTGTACGTGTTAAGGGAAGTTCATGAGAATTAGTCAAACTTTTCATAAAGTTTCAAATCAAGCTGTAATACGTACTTTCTAATAATAATATATCAAAAATGATATCGTAGTACATTGCATTATTTCGATGTCTATTTATGAATATTGGGTTTTTGAGAAATTTGGCTGTGGATGTATTACAGTTTTCCACCATTCAATATATGTTTCTATTAGTGCGGTCATATCGCAAGATTAAATAACCGCACTAATCGAAGGACACCTGCATCTTCTGCTGCGGGAATAAAAAGAAAATGTTTTTCTCACGTCAATCTCTAATTAATTTTATCAGTCAGATAGCAGAACAGAACTAAAAACAGAGATCTAAGGGATTTGATTTTGAAGGATGAAATATAATTTAAGTGACACAGGAAGGAGAGGGGGTATAGAAATGGAATTAAAGAAGGTTTTGAAAGTCATCACTTGGGCTTAACCATGTACATAAATCAGTTAATGTTGCAATCTTGTTAATAAGGAACTAGATGTTCCTACAAATATACATTTGGAATTGTGAATGATGAAATGAAAATTAAAAAATATAAAATATTACACAGCTGTCAGTCTTTCGTTTTCTTTTCCAACTTTAATAAACGTACTTTGAACCAGCAAATGCATTTAAGGAAATGTTAGTTGTTTTTGCGTGATCCAAAATTACTTTATTTGTTAACCTTCTGACTTCCAAGTTGGGTCTATTCAGGGGTGCTATTGTGTTTTATTACTTTTTTCCTACCATTTTTTATATGCAATAGCATAGGTGCCAACTTTTACGCTTTTTTGTTATCACTAAAATTTAATAGAATTTTCTTTCTTATGTAATCACGCGATTTTGTCGATTTAATAAGATAAAATTTACTATCAAATTTTAGTGGTAAGAAAAAAGCGTAAATGTTGGCAGCTATGGATAGTAATCTTTAGGTTATCCGGAAATATCTGAGGTTTTTTGATATATTTTTAATTTATAAATGCCACATTCCCACCGGAATTTTGGAATAAACATCGCTTTTATAACTGACGTGAAAAAACTGCTTTTACTTATTGTGAAATAAATTTGTTTGTATGTTCTGATGACATTCAATCATTTCAACATTATCTCAACAGACGTATACCGCAGAACTTTCCGAATGAACCAATATTTAGTACTGATTATTGTTTCGAAATATTGATATACAAAAACATAGACATCAGTGGCATCCCAGGCCATTGGACACAAAATTCACGTTTATCACTAATTCGCTTTATCAGTCAGATAGCAGTTTTAGAGCAGCAGTACAGAGCTGAAGACGGATTCAGGGATTTGAGTTTGATGGAATTCAGGGACAATTCAAGGACAATTCAAGGACAATTCAAGTGATTCATGGGGTGAGGTAATATGTCGTTAAGGTAAACAGTACCATTTTATGTTTTTAAAATAACAGTCGCACAGTGGGATGAAAGGCATGTTTCCTGGACATGGATATAGAGCTCGTAAACTACGTCGGAATGTCTCGATATTTGGAAACTTTATGCTTTTAAGATCCTACATTAGTCACTCGAAAACACTCACAAACTAATGTTAATCCTATGGGAACGTTCTTTTCAAATATCGTGCATGTATTTTTATATTTAAAAATCATTCTCTTTTTCGTAGGACACCTGAGGTGCACATCTAGCGTAGCGCGTTTTTACTTTTTTGATTTTGGTTCCAGTTTTTTAATATAAGGTGCACAGCTAGCGTTGTGCGTTTTTACTTTTTTGATTTTGGTTCCAGTTTTTTAATATAAGGTGCACATCTAGCGTTGTGCGTTTTTACTTTTTTGATTTTGGTTCCAGTTTTTTAATATAAGGTTACTATTCAGAATTAGTTTCAACCGCTTCCAAAAAGAAAAAGTGCTCGCATATAAAAGAACTGTAACCAAAATCGAAAAAGTGCAAGCGCACACTCGCAAACTAATGTTAATCCTATGGGAACGTTCTTTTCAAATATCGTGCATGTATTTTAATATTTAAAAATCATTCTCTTTTTCGTAGGACACCAGAGGTGCACATCTAGCGTTGCGCGTTTTTACTTTTTTGATTTTGGTTCCAGTTTTTTAATATAAGGTGCACATCTAGCGTTGTGCGTTTTTACTTTTTTGATTTTGGTTCCAGTTTTTTAATAGAAGGTGCACATCTAGCGTTGTGCGTTTTTACTTTTTTGATTTTGGTTCCAGTTTTTTAATATAAGGTTACTATTCAGAATTGGTTTCAACCGCTTCCAAAAAGAAAAAGTGCTCGCATATAAAAGAACTGTAACCAAAATCGAAAAAGTGCAAGCGCACAACATTAGATACCGATCTAAAGTATCTTATTCAAATAAAAAATCATTTTAAAATATTAAAATTATTGCGAGATATTTGAAAAGAACGTTCTCATAAGTTTAACATTAGCTGGACCGTTTCTTTGCGTGACTAGTGTAGGCTCTTAAAGGTGGGGAATGAAAATCTGAAATCAGAATTGGTAAATTTATATAATAAAATGGAGAAAATCAAGAATTTTATGCTAAAATCGAGTATTTTCAAAATTTGACTACGAACTCAACTGCAAATGTGTTAAGTAGTTTTAATTAGTTTCTTGCGTCTACCGAACCCGGGCGGATGTAATTATTACGAATTTCTCTCACCCCGTACCTAAGTAAAAAGAGAACAAACCCCGTTTTCTAGAACAATTAGGAACTTATTTTAAATCGCTAATTTTGTAAAAATTACATTTAAAAACACATATTTGTATAAACAAAAGATAAAAAACGCTACAAAAACACGTTTTAGAACTAAATTGTATTTAATTGAATGACGTAGAACGACAAATAAAAAACTTGATAATTTTTTAAAGGGAATTATGAACTGCCAGCTGCAACTAAACAATTTATCAAAACCTCAAAATTACGCAAAATTCCATAAAATGGACAGTTTTATTGAATGTAAATGTTATAATTTTGTTGATTTTACTAATTTCTCATAAATTCTGGAATGTATATAACACAGTCATCATGTGTTTTGAGTCATAATTTGCGTTTAAAAGAATTTCTAGTTAATGTCCTGAATTTTGGCCATATCGTCCCACTGCGTGTCGTATCGAATAGAGGTTTTTATTACAGGGACACAGATATTTTTTAACCCCTTCGCGACGAGCGTCCTTTACAGAATTTTTAATCTTTTACCACCGGTTTTTTAAAACAGAAATTTTCGCCTAATGGAATTGCAGAAATGCTATCATTAAATAAGGCAAAGCTTACAATAAAAATTAACTGGTGGGAATAATCGAGGATTCTGAGCATCTTATGCGTCACTTATACGTGTCGCTCGTCCCCAAGGGGTTAATATATGATCATCTGTATGGGAGGAAATGAGTGATATTGGTAAAAATGAAATTTAAAATGAGTGATATTGGTAACAATGAAATTTAAAACGAATGATATTGATAACAATGAAATTTAAAATGAATGTAAACAAACAACAATGAAGGATTGTTACAAAACACTCTTTTGTGTCAAACCACTTTCATTAATAAACGACAAGTCATGTGCAAAAATTAAATATGAATACAATAAGGTAAAAAGGAAAAAATCCCTTGAATTCGTTCTTACTTCTTTCTGAAAAATTACGTGTTAATTCACATAAATCCTTGAAAACACATTGAAAAATATATAGAGACTGTCATCAAAAGGACACTGTGACATTGGTAATAATACTGAAAAAACAACATTGAACTTGAAATTTCTGAGAGTCGTCTTTAGAATTTCTAATGGATATACGCTTTGTAAAAATATCGGGAAAGCCCCAAACGGAATTCCTTTCTTTTATTCTATTATCTTCTTCTTCAGGAATAAATAGTTTCTTCCTCACGTTAATCCCTAATTCATTTTATCATTCAGATTGCAGTTTTAGCAGCATGATATAGCGCTGAAGGCAGATATAAGGATTTGATTTTGATGGATGAAGGATAGTTTAAGTGATTCAGGTGGCATAGAGATGAAATTAAAGAAAGTTTTGAAAGTCATCTGCTGGGAATAACCATGGATATAAATCACTTAATGTCGTAACCTTGTTATTAAGGAACTAGATGTTTCGTCGGTGATACATTTTGGAAAAGCAAGTGATGGGTTGAGAATTAAAAATTACAGAACCTTTTTGATAGAAATGCGACAGGAAACATACTTGTCTATTTCAGTTTTATAAGGGATAAATACTTATAAATATTTTCTATTTATAAAAGGCTCAGTTAAAATACTTACTCAGGCTGCATTTTCAGTTTTTTATATATTGATATATGAAAACAAAACAGTAAATTGCTAATCAACGTACACTTTATTACGAGATTTTAAACAGAGATGTAAAAATTAAAATTGCAAAAAATTTAAAAATATTCTCGACGTTTCGGTTTACCTTCAAAATTCGGTTTAAAGATAAACCGAAACGTCGAGAATAATTTTTAATTTTTTGTGATTTTAATTTTTACACCTCTACTTAAAATCTCGTAATAAAGTGTACGTTGATTAGCAACATCTTGTTTTGTTTTCATATTTGATTATACAACGTAATCCTTATTTCTTATCCCTTTAAGACCTGGAGTTTTTTTGGTAGAAGTTAAAAGTTTTGGTGGTTTTCCCTAATTGATAGGATCATATTTGATTGAAAAAAAATATTAAAAAAATATCTGATGTCAGGTTATGCCGAGGTGCAGGTTCGGCTTTAAATCATACAAAAAGTGGAAAATTTCTTTTTCTTTTACTGTAGGATTACCTACACAATTGTATAGGTTAGTTCTTAAAGAGTTATATTAAAATACCTCTAAAAAACATCAGAACGCCATGTTTCATCCATACTTGCTTGATTTGTAGTAAAATACAAATAATTCAAAACGAATCACTTTTTGTTAGCAACTTATTGTTTTGTTTTCATATTTGATTATACAACGTAAAGTCCTTATTTTTTATATTTAAATACATTTAAAAAACATCAGAACACCACACTGAGAAAAGTGAAACTTTCAAATCTGAGTAAATCGATGTTTTTATTTTGTTATGAAAATTTTTGTTTCAAATAGAACGACCTAATGCTTTCAATTCTAAAAAAACCAGAAATACTCAGAATATTGAAACACAGACATACTCAAAACGGAGCACATAGAGGTCAGTTTATATTCACTTTTGAAACATGGACATACTCAAAAATGATTAGAATCAGTTCAAAGTCATTTTTGAAACATGGAAATATACAAAAATGAACACATAGAAGTCAGTTCATACTCATTTTTAAAACATGGACATACTCAAATATGATGTTTTGAGTACATAATGTTTTATTCTTGTATGTGCGCATGTTTTCAGAAATGTGTATATACATGTTTCAAACTTGAGTAATTTTGATTCGGAATCATTTTGACTATGCGACATACTCAGATTTGAGTATTTTTTGCTCAGTTTTGAATATGTCGTTTTTAGAGTGTGTTATATTTTTTTTATAACATATGTTAATGTTGAGTTTGAAATAGTACAGAGTCATACACATTTTAAATAATTGTTGACCATAGATAATAATGCACTTTTTGTGTGTGTGGCCGTGTAAATTAACAATATACTGGGTGATTTTTTTTAAAGTTGTGAAAGTAAAACACTATAACAAAAGAACCACTGATCCAAATGACCTAAAATTTCACCAGTATGCTCCCAAAGCAATGGGTATTTTTTAGGCATGGTTCAGAAAACTTAAAATCGCACAGACAGATGGCGCTCTAAGGTAGCAGAAAAAAAGAATAACGTCTGTGGGAGGAAAACAATGGTCGGTACTTTGAGAAACCATCTTCCGTAGACCCTCTGTCGTCATTGGACCTTTTCTTAAATTCTTAAGTGTCCTAAATCTCCTAAAAGAGCAGTTGCTGCACTGTCATTATTCTGATAATACAGTTTCACTAACAACGCACGGTCCGTCAATGGCGCAGTCATTGCGAGAATTTCCGTAGAATAATGAACACGAGATGTGCGTACTTCACGTTTTTATCGCCAATGTGCGTGTGCTGGGTGCAAGTTTGTCTCCCGACTTTACTGCATGTACAGTGTCATCTGTCGGTGCGATTTTAAGTTTTTTTAACCACGCTTAAAAATACCCATTGCTTTGGGAGCATACTGGTGAAATGTAAGGTAATTTGGATCAATGGCTCTTTTGTTATAGGTTTTTACTTTCACAACTTAAAAAAAAATCACCCTGTACTTTATACACTATTTTTAATACTATATACCTCAATTGTATACCTCCCAGGGATGAGATTTCACCGCTTTTTTGCATACCAGTATAATCTTAGAGAAAACGGTGTTCTCTTAAATCTGAGAATGTTCCGATTAAATAAAAGAGCATTTTCTGTAAGATTATACGTGTATGAAAAAAAGCGGAGAAATCTCATCCCTGGGACCTCAACCTAAATAGTATTATGGAAACTTTATACGTATCCAAGCATATATAAAGTTAGAGCGTGGACAGACAAACAAACCGAAGATATAAACAAATTTTAACAGGGATGATTTAAAAAAAATGTATAAGCTATTTTTTACATTGGGTTAGTCAGGATTAATTCATTTTAATTAGGTAATCCGTTAATTTTTTATTATGACATATCATTGTTTTTTTAGGTATAAAGTACATTATAATGATAAAGATACTGCTCAGCCAAGTTTTAAAGACTGGTCACGTGAGTAACAGGTCCGAATATGACCAGTCTATTCTTCATAATAGGGATCGAGGTAATGAAAGAGAGTCTCCCCTAGTTTTGCTTTCGTGGGGGGGATGGTTGATTTCCGATAGTTTCGTATTTACTTGCTTCAAGATTATAAAAAGGATTTTTGTTCTTATGTAATAATAGCACATAAAAATTGTAGTTTTCTCTTCGATGAAGGGGGTATCTTCAATCTAAAGAAACATGTTATGATAATTTAGATTATTTAATTATCGAATATAAGCATGTTAAGTAAATAAATACTATTTTTTATTGTATTTTTACACATGACATTGCAATTTACTGTTTTCTCAAATAAATTACTATTTTAAATATCTGTTCTTTACAGTTATGGGGAACACTTATGTAATTGTAGGAGAAGTGTTGTTTTAAAATGTTCTTTTATTATTGTGATTATTAATATATATATTTTTAATTTTACCGCAATAATTCCATTTTTTCGTGATTTCCCATGTTCATTTTCCTACATGAAATCATTTAATAATATGTCGAAAATGTATAACAAAATACTCAATTAATAATAAAAGAAAATAGTTCAAAGAGTACAGAGTCGCACTAAAGGATGAAAAATATGTTTTACACTCAAATTGTTAAAAAAAAATGTTCTCGAATTCAAATTCAATTTTCTGATACCTTTACTAAGTCGGGTTTATTCATAAATGCGCAAAAGTTTCAGACCTTCTTATTCAGATATCAGGATATCGAACAGCGTTTTTCGTTTTATTATAAAAGCAACTAATCTTACTGAAAATGTCGTCGAAGGTCGCGCTCTATACCTATATTTCGGATACGTTCATGTAAAAATGATAGTCATAGGAATCTATTTAATTGTAACTACCAATGTACCGAATATATAGAAAAATTAAAGACGCTGTTCGATTTTTAAGTACTTGAATGTTATATCTTAAAAAAATTCAGGCAAATATGAATGAAAATGAAATTATTGCCAAATTGAAAGAAAATAACTTAAAAAATATATGCTAAAATATATGTCTCTTCCGACTGCTAGCATTTCCCGACAGTTAAATTGCTGTCAATCCATGTTTCGTCAACAAAAATTATAGGTTTTCTCAGGGCCTGATTACCAAGGGGCAAACATCCACAAGTAAATTGGAATATAATTTTTTGACTTATTCATGGCGCTAATTTTCCATGAATACGGCGTTTAAATAAGACAAAAATTTCTATTAAAATTTACTGGTGGAAGTTTGGCTTGTTGGTAATCAGGCCCTGAGTCTTCTACCTTTTCGGAACTAGTGAATAGTCCTTTAAATATTTCGTGCAAGACAGAACAATATCACTTAGTTCCAAAAGTAGTTTAATCTTATTTTGACATTTTTTCCAGAGGAATCCCATTTCATGAAGAATTTTACGCAACGTTTCTTTTTCTTTTGAAAATTGTATGTTTTCTTTCAACTTAGCTAGCAGTTTCGGAACAGTAGGCACTCTTTTATCTTTAGTGTAGAATTCCTGGATAGTTCTTTGAATTACATTCAAGTTAAAATTATCCAAGTTGACATTCTCTATGGTTGTTTTCTCCTTTTTTTTTTTAGAAAAAGCGAAATTATTTGCATTATTAACAGCTTCTTTCCGAATTCTTCTTATGGTTCTATCAGAAACACAGGCAATTGCGCTAGCTCTTTTTGTTGCACGTGCTAATGGAATAGTTAGGCAGACTTTATTTACTTCATTATCACAATATTTTACAACATTGCTTAAAATATTTTTCACTGCACTGGGAAAATGTTTGCCTTGAGAGCTTTTAGATTCTTTTAAAACCATTTTATAGAAGTAGAAAAAATACAAAATGAATATAAAACACACTTCTTTAGAGAAAATATCAAACGAAATAGGGAGAGAGAAAGATAACGTTAATAGTGCAAGAACAGCCAGTGAAGAAATAACAACCGGTCAGGCAGGTTAACCGAAACCTGAATTTTGTCTCCTCCTAATCCAATGCTTTCCTCCCCTTGGAAGGGTCTATTTTTTTGGCAGAATGCCAAGGTCCGTCTTTTAAAAGTGGTTCCACAGTATTGCAGTTTCAAATATTGCATGTTTTATTCAAGCAGTAGTCTGATAACAACATATTGAAAATTTAATGACGCTTTCTAAAAAAACTATACAAAATAAGATCATCATTTTTGAGAGTAGAAAATATGATACCTCAAAAACACGATCTCAAAAATACTTTTGAAAAGTACATTCATATCTTCTATCAATCTCAGAATGTAATGGTGATCGTAGATTTTAAATTATTGTTGTTTTATATGTCCTATTAAAAAAAAATTACCAAATGACGATTATTTTCTAGATAAATATCAACTTCATGGGAATTGGGAGGAATATTGGCATTTTCACCATAACTTGTGTATGCATGAATGACGAAATCGGCAGATATTTTATCATTATGTGCGAAAAGAAATATATGAAACTATTTGAGAAAATATCCTTTAAAATAAAAAATACTTAAATACGTGCATCGAATTTTGAATTTATGCTGATCCTCCTTATATTCCTTCACAAATTCCGCCAGTATTAATATAAAAATTTAGGCCCATCAATATTGAACGGTTTTTCATCCGCTTGAAGTTATATACGCTAATTCTGGCAATCTTTGTGGAGGAGTAGAAACGTTACATGGAGCCATCAAAATAAAGGACAATCAGTCATGGTTTGGGGGTGCTGCTCTGCTCAAGGTAACACTGATCTAGTAAGTGTTTCTAAAAACTTAATTCAAAACTTTACATCTGTATTTTATAAACAGAAATTTTTGCTTATACATCGAGAAAAAGGACGTTTTCAAATCAGAGTAAATCTATCTTTTCATTTTGTTACGAAACTTTTTGTTTCAAGTAGGACGACCTAATGCTTTCAATTCTGAAATACCAGAAATACACAGAATATTGAAACTTGGACATACTCAAAAATGATTAGAACCAGTTCAAACTCATTTTTGAAACATGGAAGTACTCAAAAATGTGCACATAGAAGTCGGTTCATACTCATTTTTGAAACATGGACATACTCAAATATGAGCACAAGATGTTTTATTCTTGAGTGCGTGCATGTTTTCAGAAATGAGTATAAACATGTTTCAAACTTGAGTCATTTTGATTCGGAGCCGTTTTGATTATGAGACATACTCAGATTTGAGTATTTTTGCTCAGTTTTGAAAATGTCGTTTTTAGAGTGTATAGGCTATAGACTTTTCATTTTGAAGAAAGTAAGATTAAAAGTTTCCCATACTGCGAAATCTATCAAAAACTTTTACAGTATAACATATGGACGACATTCTTTGTTTTTGCACATTTTATTTTGATTCTACATGAAAATGAATTTTTTCTAAGAAAATTGGGTAAACCCAGAACAATAAAACATTAAGCATCCTTGACAATGTGACAGAAGGTCGAAGAAGGTTGATGATGACACAATTACGACGTGCGACATGCGTTTTTCCTGTATATACTGTTATGTTATGCTGAGCGCAACATGTTGGACGTGACAAAAAGGAAAATGAAAACAAAACATCTTGAACTTGAAAATTTCCGAGACGTTATGCAGAATTTAAAGGAGAATTGTCATTGTTAGTGCATTTCTTTCGACAATGCATGGCAATTTTCACACAATGGTCGCAGATTTTCTATTCTCAGGTTGTTCTCGTGATGCTACGATATCTAACATTCTGATGGAATTTTAATTAGAAAAATTCGAGGCTAATGGTTTTGATAAACCTACATTCGTGCTCTCACTTCTTAAGAGCTGATGAAATATTTGCATATTTTGTGTTGTTTATATTTATTTTGTTAATCGTGATCTTTTTATCATCAGAGGATATCATAATCATTTTAGAAATTATGAGTATCTTACGTAATAGTTCTTCCTCTCATTATTATTTTTTCATAAAATCTGGAACGTGCATAGTAAATCTATTGAAATGTGTAATCATTTGAGATCTGTCTATAATAGATTTTTAAAAGCGATAGTTAGGTTCTAAAGCTATGTATATGCGATTAAAATTCATTAAAACAGTGTTCATGCATCAGTAGATGTTCGATCACAATCTTTTTACAAATTATGAGTTTTTTTATGTAATAATGTTTCTTGTCATACTTTTTTTCTTTATAAAACGTAAAACGTGCTTCGAAAGTATGTTGAAACATGAAATTATTTGAGATCTGTCTACAACTGATCCCGGAAAACGATATTTTTGATACAAATCTATTTAGGTGCCTATAAAATTCACCACAGCGTTGTTTTTTCATCAGACAGACAATGTTGCATTATAAAGAAATGGTGTTTCTTTTTTACCTTTAATTTCTATGGCCAATTTTATTTTTTGATAAATCTAAACATATATAATTTTAACGCAATTTTTACACAAAATTTCTTATCTCGTATTAAATCCTTATTTGTATTCGATGAGTTGGACGGAAAATTGAACAATATGGAATAATCTGATACTGCTGCTGATATACTTACACGAATTGAAACAAGGCGAAAAAATTAGTTTACATCTGTACTAATTGGTTTCTGAACTCATATGCTGCAATTTTTTTTCATATGAAATCTTTGATTCTGCTTTTTAAGTATGTCACGTCCGAGAAATAAACTCTTTGAAATGTGGAAATAACCAAAATATTTAAATTGGAAATCAATCATTCTCATCCACATTCTCATTGTAATAATAGAGTCTTGTCATGAAGATATTTGACATGACGCTGATAGCAATTTTATTTTTGGAAAGATTGCAAATTAGTAGCAAGGATGTGGTGTGTGCCTGACCAAAGTTGTTGGCTAGGACTGGAAACAGGGACCTGACGGATAGTAGGCGAGCACGTTAGCCTCGAACAAAAGGCCAAGCCAGTTATTGTCAGTTAGTAACTCGCTATATATTGTCTTACTTGATAGCGTCGTTACACCACTCCGCTACCAGTGCGGAAGACGTCTTGTGGATGTTGGACCAGCGATGTACACTCGTAAGGAGGTGCTGCAGTGATATCGTGCGCATGTGCGATACGGACGTGACAGGCTTATGTGCTATTATGGTTATCATAGGCTTTGTGTGCTGGGGGTGATTTGAGTGGTGCTGCCATCTGTTGTTCTTGAGACAAAAAAAATGGTTGTGATTGCGTGTTCTTTCCGGGTCACCAATGTAAGAATGCGGTGCGTGTGTGGCCAAAGTCGTTGGTTGGGATTTGAACCAAGGACCTCTTGGACAGCAGGCGAGCCCGTTAGCGTCGAGCAAAAGACCAAGACAGTTACTCTAAGCTAGTAACTCGCTATATATTGTCCCTTACTTGATAACGACGCTACATCGGTTATTAGCATGTTAACCCTTTGAGGGGCGGTGGTATATATTATATACCACCTAATTTTAATCTGATTCAAACCAGAAACTTTTAATTAAATTTTAATTTTTTAACTTTGGCGAGAAAAAGTTGAAAAATTGCTTATTCTTATTTTGAACTAAATTATTTCCTAAATTCCGGTGAGAATTCAACGTTACAGGAGCACAAGTGCTTGCCCTGAAAGAGTTAAATTGAAAGTAAAAGTTATGTAGATGTTTTTGGCTCTCTACGTGACACACAGTTCGGAAAAGGCCCAATAACGTCCAAAACTCTAGACAGGCCTTATTTATGGGAGAATATCTTGAAACAATACACTACATATTTGTATGGGAATCGAATTTCAACATACAAACACATTAAAAATTCTGTAAAACGATAAAATCATGATCAGGATTTCTAATTGCCGGAGCGTCAAGTTGAATCTCGTGGTGGAGATTGAGAAACAAAATGTTTTTCGTGTCTCTTTGTAAGTTAACACTTTTTGCTGTCCGGCGACACCACAGTGGTGTCGTACGTAAAGTAACTTAATTTTAATCCTTAAATACTACATTGGCACCAGAATTTTGGAATGAAAAATTCCCTTTCATAAAGTACACAAAGAACAGATTATACTTATTTTCGAATAAATTTGTTTCTAAATTCTGGTGTCAATCAATCATTTCAGCATTTTACGAATAGAAGTAGTTTCACGAGACATGCGGACGGCAAAGTGTTAATTTAATACGCAATAACTGTCGCAAAAAAATCTCATTAGCTTGATTTTGTTAAGTAAATCGAGTTCATGTAGATAATAACATTGGAAAACAATCCTTTGGGACGTCACACTTATTTATTTTACAAAAATTTCAGAAGATTCGGGAAAGTAACAGAATTAGGATGTCTAAAATATACATATTTTTATACACGTGAAAATCGGCTGATCTAAAAGGACTTAATGCAACAGAAACTTCTGGTAGTAACAGGAATAAATTCTAACACAGAGACATCAAATGTCTCAAAACACTGTTAAGACAGGTACAAAAATAACAGAATAACAATATTCCACGCAGACTCGAACTCAAAATCACGCGTATTTACTATTACTTCAAACAGCTTATTTCGTTAAATTGCTCCTGAATTTTCTGAAGTTTCGAGAAATTTTAAAGGCTCATATATATATATATATATAAACTTATTGTAAAATTTAACCATTGAAACATAATAAACTGACCATACACACACACACACACACATACATATATATATATATATATATATATATATGTAATAATAAAAAATTTTCGCCCTATTTCTTTAGTTAAATTATTCCAAATTCTTCAATTCTTTTTTCTTTCCCTCTCTTTTTAAAATATCTCTTAAATCTATTTTGTATTTTATTCCATAACTTAATCAAAATATTCTTTTATTTATCATTCTAAAAATCTTAATCTGTTAAAAGCTACACGTATTTATTAAAACCTTATTCTCTTAAATTGCAACACTGCCTCTAAACGCACCTGCCTAATTTCTTCTTTTGAGACATTTAATTTTTATTCTTTGGAACTTTTATAATATCATTTTTATTTCTATTTAATTCATTCGGCATCCCATGATTCCAAGCGGTTTTCGCGCCCAAAGGCCTTTTAACTTTTTAATTTGCCGCTTCTGTTAAAGAGTTTTAATCATACGTCAGAGACACGTCTTCGTGGCCTCATTTTTTCATCCATTAGCGAGAAAGCTCCGCCTTCTTTATCCCCCTAGCGCCCTCCGAACATGGATGCGAGTGGACCAGCTTGTTCGCGCGTTTTGTACCTTTGGGCCAAATTTTGAAGTATTTATACGGTTACACTGGCTTCGGAGACAGAATTTACACGAATTAGTGGTTGTCATCTAATTGCCGTCACTGGGGAGTCTACACTAATGCATCGGTATTATGTTCTTCAAGCGCTGCTAATTCTTCAAAATCTTCAAATGTGTTCAGTTTTAATGAAGCGAAAGTTGGTGGAGTTGCTTTCATCTCTGTGATCACAATAAAGCCACTGCTCATCTATTAAGTTATTAAGTCTTCTTTTTAATGTTTTTGGGAAATTTCTTCTGGATTTCACTGCCTCTGCTCAATTTTTACGACTGCAAATACCTTACGATTTCCGATGTGATATAATTCGAGATTTGTCTTCATGGTGAGTGACTCGAAGTGATGCCCTGTCCGGGTGTCATGACTACATTTCAACGATCTCGACTGCGGCTACCTCGATATGATTATCAGGTAATTTTAGTGGTTTCGGACTGAGATGTTCCGATTGTCTGGTGGAAAGAACGTTCCAGTCGCCAGCAATAGCGATCGTTTATAATGTGCCAATTTTCGACAGGAATGTATCAAAAAAGCCGGTCAGGATAACTGATGACCTGTGTAATAAAAACATTTTGGAGACTTCCCAGTGATATTGGAGAACAACTACCGATTAGTTGTCAAATTATCACTCATAAGTGTTTATAAATATATCCCAGAAGTGACGTCTGTAAGTTAAATTATTCTTTTATTTTTATTGATTTCTTATTTTATTGATTTGTTATTATTGGCTTATATAGAACAAAAATTGTTCTTAGAATACTTTAGAAGAATTTTGTTCCTTTTATCCTGAACATTTAGAACTTACGAAATTTAATATTTATTCTTATGTATTGTTAAAAAATTAATTTTATTTGGTTAAGCTCACAAATATTACTGAAAGTTTTGAACTGCTCTGATATTTATTCCTATATTACTTCATTTTACAAGAGTAACTTCATTTTATGTTCTTATTTTATCATTTAATTATAGTCCCTTTTCATTCGGTGATATTTATTCATAGGAAATAATTTCTATTTATTGAAAAAATATATGAGTAATCTCTTTTCAAGTAACATGTATTGGAACATATTCTATGCCATTCTAAAAATGCATAAAAATTTATTAGATTATCTGAAATTACAGCTTCACTGATTGCATAATAATCGCAAAAATAGCTTTTGAAGTTTATTAATGTGAAAAAAAAATGTGTTATCTCAAAAGAAAGTTGAGTAACATTGAAAGGGTAAAATTATTGTGCAGTTAATTTATTTGTTTATTTTTTTATGCTATATTCTGAGAGTACAATTCAAGAGCCAAAAAAATTGTTCTTACGAAATAATGATACTTATTCTAAAAAAGTGTTTTATTTATTTCATTCTAAATTGTGATATTCATATATAGTGGATCTATTTATAGAAAGATTATAGTAGTAGTTTACATTTACTATTTAAGTGAAATGAATTTTAATATGAATTGGACTTTTTTACTGTTGAATATTATTTAGTTTGTTATTTAAATTATTAAGAGTTAGATATTTACAGTTGTTGTTAAGTTAAAGAATTCTTTATACATTGTTATTTTTTTTTACATGTTATTAAAGTCAGGGTTTGTTAAAGTTATTGTTGAAAGTAAGGGTACTCAAACCAAAATGGCTAAAAAAGAGCTTAATGTTATTATTTTTGACCCAGAAAGTGGGATGAATGCTGTGTCTTGGCTTAGACACTTTGAAGGATCAGCCCCTCCAGATAAAAAAGAGTGGAAAATCAACAATATTTCCAAATATTTGAAGGGCGAAGCATTAAAGGTGTATGTTAATGAATGTCTAGATTGTAAAGAGTATGAAAAAATTGCTGAGATCTTAACTGAAAAATTTCTGAAAGTAACAGTCCCCCGTTTTTCTGATTTCGCCTCGCTGAAATTGCATGACCTAAACAACTTAGAAAATTATTTCCGTCAGAAAATAGAGATAGGTCGACAACTTAAACTATGTGAAACTATTATTTTACAAGGATTGACAAATGGCTTAAAACCTGAATACCAGATTTATTTAATAGTAAATCCTCCTGAATCTACTACCGATTGGTATAGATTAGTTAAACAACTTGTTGTCATTCCATCTCATTCTAGCAGTAACAATAATAGTAATGTTAGAAATATGTCTCAAAATTCCAGACCTTTTTCTCAACCAATTAATTCACCTAGACATTGGATTCGCCCTCAACCTAATTACAGGAATCCAAATTTCCAAGCAGCAACTAATTTTAACCCTTCAACGTCCAGGTTCGTTAGTCCCAGATTGCCTGTCAATCATTATCAAAGAAGGCTTCCTAGTCGACCATGTCGAATGTGTTTAAATAGAGGTATCCAAAATGCTTATCACTGGGAGAGGGATTGTGTATTCAATGTTAGGCCTCTGCAATCTTCTGCACACACTCTTAGTCAACCACAACCATCTACTGATAATATATGACAGTTAATTGTATCAGGATATGTAAATAACAGGGAACTACCTTGTGTGATTGACTCTGGCTCAACCATAAGTATTTTGCCTTTTAAATTTGTTAAATTCTTAAATGCTAAAGTTATAAATATTCCACCTGTAATTATTGGCCAAGCTAAAGGAACTGTTGTAATAGATAAAGCTTGTAATTTATTGTTTAAATTAGGTAATGTGCAACAAAATATTAGATTTTTAATATGTAATACAAATTTAGATTATGCTATACTAGGTTTAAAAGAATGCTGTAAGTTTAATTTAATTATTGACTGTGCTACATGTAGAGTATTACAAGGAGACCTTGTTTTAAATGAATCTAAGAACATATCCAGTGATAAATTAAGGTTACTTCATTTTAATGTTAACTATGATTATCAGAGAGTGCAACCCGATTATGGAAAGATCATATCTCCTCAATCCTTTGTTCCATCTAATGTTGATAATTCTAAATTAATTGGGGAAATAAATTCTATAGAAAATGAAACTTTAAGGGAAAGTATAAGGGATTATTTAGATATATTTTCTAAAAATAAATTTGATGTCGGGAGAATTAATATCGAACCGCAACGTATTCTTCTTAATTCTGACCTACCAATATCTCTGAGGCCATACAGAACTTTCCCTTTAGAAGAAAAAGAGATTTCGGATCAAATTCATTCACTATTAGATGCTGGTTTAATTAAAGAGAGCAATAGTCCCTATTCTGCCCCTGTTACATTAGTAATGAAAAGAGAAGAAGGTAAAAAAACTAGATTATGTGTTGACTATAGAAAATTAAATGCAATAATGAAAAATGACGCAGAACCCCTACCTCGTATCGATGGAATTTTAGATAAACTGAGTAGTGCGCAGTATTTTTCAACTTTAGATTTAGCCTCTGGCTACTGGCACATACCCATACATCCATCCGATACTGAAAAATTGGCTTTTGCTACCAACTTTGGGCTCTTTGAATGGTTAGTTCTGCCCTTCGGGATTAAATTAGGCCCCCGATATTTAATAGAACCCTTAGAAGAATACTTACTAAATACAAAATAGACTTTGCTTGCCATTATTTTGATGATATCATTATTTTTTCTTCCTCATTAGAAGAACATATGCAACATTTAAACCAAATATTTGAATTATGTAGACGCGAAAACATTAAACTTAAACTCTCTAAATGCAATTTTGTCCAAAATAAAATTAACTTCTTAGGATATACCATCCAGAATGGCACATTAACTCCTGCTAATGCTAATATTGAAGTAATAAAAAAACTAAAACCCCCTTCAAATGTAAAGGAACTTCAGAGATTCTTAGGATCTATCAATGTTTATCACAAGTTTATAGATAAATATGCCGAAATTCGAGTCCCTCTTAACAGATTACTCAGAAAAAATACACTATGGGAATGGAATACAGATTGTCAAAATTCTTTTCAAAAATTAAAAGATGCCTTAATAGCCAAACCTATCTTAAAAATTTATGACCCTAAGTTACCCCTCCATATGTTTGTTGATGCCTCACAGGTGGCAGTAGGTGCAGTCTTAAAACAACCTGATAGTAATAATTTTTTACATCCAATTGCTTATTACTCTAGAGGATTGAGAAGTTATGAGAAGAATTATTTTATTACCGAGTTAGAGTGTCTTGCCATCATAGACACCTTAGACAAATTCTATCATTATTTTCATGGTGTAAAATTTACCATTCATACTGATCATGCATCTCTTGTATGGTTAAAAAATACTAAACATTTGAGAGGCAGGTTATTTAGATGGTCTTTGAAGTTGAGCATGTTTGAATATAATATAGTTTACGAAAAGAGATCCACAAATGTCGAAGCCGACATGTTGTCGGGAAACCCAATTTCACATTTTATTCAACCACTTACTTTTCTTCTGGACGTTAAAGAAATTATAGAGAGGCAGGAAAAAGATAATGTGTGTGGTAAAAATTATCTAAAGGAAAATGGACTTATGATAGTAAAAAAGAAAGGTTTTAGAAAAATAGTAGTCCCCATGTCTTTAAGGAGAAAAATACTAAATGTTGCTCATGAAAAATTTGGTCATCCTGGTATCCAAAAAATGTTAAATTTAATCTCCCCTAATTATTATTGGCCTGACATGACGCAAGATATAACCAATTTTGTAAAACATTGTGATATTTGTCAAAAGAATAAAAAACCCAGACAGAAAAAATTTGGCTTATTACAAGCTATGCACACCACAGATCAACCTTTTGAATGTATTTCTATTGATACTGTGGGAGGATTCAATTATTATAACTCCACCAAAAAATATCTACACATCATCATCGACCATGCTACTAGATATGTTTGGGCTTTCCCCTCAAAAAGTGTTACCACAGAAACTTATACTAATTGTCTAAACCAAGTTTTTAATATTCAAACACCACAACAATTATTCTGTTTTAATAAAATTCTTAATGTCCAGACCCATCAAAAGGTGTTAAGTGATAGAAATGCAGCCTTTACTTCATCTAGATTTAAAAAATTTCTGCGAAACCGCAATATTAAGCAACGTTTAACCACATCACATCATCCTCAAACGAATGGCAAATGTGAGAGAGCGAACCAGACAATAGTTACTAGATTGAAGTGTAAAGTCAATTCTACTAACTCCAAAATTCCTTGGACAAAAATTTTGACAGAAGTAGTTAATGAGTATAACAATACCCCTCATTCTATCACTAAATTCCCTCCTGCTTACTTACTTTTTGGCCAATTACCCTATGATTCTCCTCTTCAACAAAATTATTACCCTCCTGTTCAAGAAGCCCTTAAACTTGCTAAAAAACGCACTGATGAATTCTATTGGAGAAGTAAAAAATATTATGATCGAAATTATCTAGAACCAAAATTTGAGATTGGAGATCTTGTAATTTATGAAGAGTTCCAATATCCTAATACCAGAAAACTTTCACAAGTCTTTAGTGGTCCTTATCAAATCCTTAATAAGTTATCTGATGTCAATTTTGAAATTGATAGACAAATTCAAAATAAACCTACTGAAATAGTACATGTATCAATATTACGCCCTTATTATCCTCCTGATCAATTAAAATTATCCCATGAGAACCAACAACAAACTAATGTTAAATTTATAGTTTCGTCTTGATTTTAATATAATCCAAAAATAAACGAAATAAAATAAATTAATAATTAACTAATCAATTCTCTTCTGTATAACCGTGGTGTTCTTGATTGTGCACACGAGAGTGTCACTGTTGAAGTTTCCACTTGAGTCAACTTTTTATGCTGGCGTAATTTAGTTGATTTAAGTTAGGAGTTTCTGATACTGAATTGGATTAGATTAGAATAATAAATTAAACAGTATTAACTAAACTAATAAAATAAACTGGATTAAATTATATCTTAAACTAATCAAATATGATATCTTAATACTAATTGAGAATTGTCCAACCTTTCTTAATATGCTACAAGGTCCCATTTTTTCATTTCACAACTTATGTTTTCTTGTTTGACTGAAAGCAAGATAGTTACATAACCATCATCTACACAATAATGATTGTTTTCATGAATTTTTCTTATTTATTCCTTTTTTTGTATTATGTATTTTATTGAGTATATTTCATACCTCATTCACTACTATATGGATGAGATATTAATTATATACTTAAGAAAGTAATTAAAGAAAGAGTGTGATATTTTTTAATTATAATGCTTGTTATTGCTGAACTTATTGTTGAATATTATTATTATTAGTTATACTATTTATAATTTGATATTGAGATTAAATATTACTTGAATTTGAATACTACTTGAATTTGAATATGTTGAGATATATAAATTTTTACTTCTAGAAGTAAACAAGTAATAAAGTAGTAAAGGTAATGGAAGTTATAAAGGTAATAATGGTAATAGTAATTTTGATGTTGAGTAAAAAACTCTTATACTGCTTACATTACCTATTTGCCTTTTTAGAGTAATTACCATTTGTCAGACAAACTATACCATAACAAAATACTCATTTCTCTTAAGTTTTTCTTAGCACTCCATTCAGGACTGAGTTT
This sequence comes from Maratus michaelseni, assembly GCA_963931845.1. Taxonomy (NCBI): domain Eukaryota; kingdom Metazoa; phylum Arthropoda; class Arachnida; order Araneae; family Salticidae; genus Maratus; species Maratus michaelseni. Next base: position 389,233,441 of record OZ007591.1, on the reverse strand, counting down.
TTCAGACAAACATAAGTTTAATATTTGAAAATTAACTTATGATTATTGTTATTGTTAAGTATTATTATTTTAAAATTTTTATTGTTGATATTCTTCTTCTTATTATTATTATTATTATTGTATTATTTGTGTTTTATTGTTGTTAATATTAATCTTAGTACTATTTTCGAGTTGTTGCTAGTAAATATAAAGCATTCAGATGAACTTTAATTCTGAAATAGACTTTCATAAGGAAGATCAGTAAGATCTAAAATTTGAAGGATTTTTCTCTTTCAATTTGTAAACTGTTCAGTTTGTGAGGTATGCAATAACTTTTTTGGATGGACTATCACTCAGACGAGAACTGAACGACAAATTAAGCAACAATTCTACAAGCAATTTGCAACAAATTTTGTAAGATGATACTCTGGAAGTATGTTATCTATTATTTTAAATTGTTACAATTCTTTTCTTATTTTGTTTAATATTTTCTAAAGCTTTTTATGTCATTGTTAACAAGATTAATATCTTGTAATTGTATTTTTATTAACAACTCCACCAATTCGCGTTATAGTTATTAAATTTAATGTTATTGGGCATTAATGAATAAATTTTGGAAATGTACTTATTTTGACTTCCTCCAGTTGACAAATTGTAATCCAAGTCCGTGTAACATTTCCCTTCAATGAACTTGCAGGTCATATGACCTACCGGTTCATTCGTCTTTTTGGGTGGGGGGATATGTAATAATAAAAAAATTTCGCCCTATTTCTTTAGTTAAATTATTCCAAATTCTTCAATTCTTTTTTCCCTCTCTTTTTAAAATATCTCTTAAATCTATTTTGTATTTTATTCCATAACTTAATCAAAATATTCTTTTATTTATCATTCTAAAAATCTTAATCTGTTAAAAGCTACACGTATTTATTAAAACCTTATTCTCTTAAATTGCAACACTGCCTCTAAACGCACCTGCCTAATTTCTTCTTTTGAGACATTTAATTTTTATTCTTTGGAACTTTTATAATACCATTTTTATTTCTATTTAATTCATTCGGAATCCCATGATTCCAAGCGGTTTTCGCGCCCAAAGGCCTTTTAACTTTTTAATTTGCCGCTTCTGTTAAAGAGTTTTAATCATACGTCAGAGACACGTCTTCGTGGCCTCATTTTTTCATCCATTAGCGAGAAAGCTCCGCCTTCTTTATCCCCCTAGCGCCCTCCGAACATGGATGCGAGTGGACCAGCTTGTTCGCGCGTTTTGTACCTTTGGGCCAAATTTTGAAGTATTTATACGGTTACACTGGCTTCGGAGACAGAATTTACACGAATTAGTGGTTGTCATCTAATTGCCGTCACTGGGGAGTCTACACTAATGCATCGGTATTATGTTCTTCAAGTGCTGCTAATTCTTCAAGATCTTCAAATGTGTTCAGTTTTAATGAAGCGAAAGTTGGTGGAGTTGCTTTCATCTCTGTGATCACAATAAAGCCACTGCTCATCTATTAAGTTATTAAGTCTTCTTTTTAATGTTTTTGGGAAATTTCTTCTGGATTTCACTGCCTCTGCTCAATTTTTACGACTGCAAATACCTTACGATTTCCGATGTGATATACTTCGAGATTTGTCTTCATGGTGAGTGACTCGAAGTGATGCCCTGTCCGGGTGTCATGACTACATTTCAACGATCTCGACTGCGGCTACCTCGATATGATTATCAGGTAATTTTAGTGGTTTCGGACTGAGATGTTCCGATTGTCTGGTGGAAAGAACGTTCAAGTCGCCAGCAATAGCGATCGTCTATAATGTGCCAATTTTCGACAGGAATGTATTATATATATATATATATATATATATATATATATATATATATATATATATATATATATATATATATATATAACCTAAAATTTTAAACTGAAGATTGAAGGATATTAAATTTTATACAAAGAGAGATAACAAAAAATGACTTGCAAAGCTGATGTTGAGATCCCTGATCTGCAGATATACTAGTATTAATTATGGTTGGAAGGATACACAGAATAATTAAAGAACATTTTACTATTTTATACGATAAAACTGGCTGAAACGTACAATACAAAATCTATAGGCTGATTCCCCTTATAAGCACATGAAAAGTGAGTAAAAAAATTAATAAATATATAGTGTTGTAAAAGCTTTTATATGAGTAATACAGTCTTGTTCAAATAAGTAAAGCTGTGGAAGCTTTATTTTTCGGGATTACCTATTCCAAGTTTGAGTATGTTTGGACCAAAACATTTGTAGAGGAAATTGCGAGGAAATATTTCTAAAACATACATAATACCCGAAATACCAGAGATACTATCTTGAGAGAGTCATTACCACATAAACTTTCACTAGTAACAAGGGAAAAATCTTTACTTAATAAAAACTATCCATGACAACATTTCTTTATAAAATTTCTTTATCAAAATCACGTATTTCCGAGATATATTTTTTAAGTGACTGAACTTAATGACATCTACATGCGTTTATGTTTCATTGTTTAAGAAAAAAAAATGTGACATTTTTTCTTCCTGCTCAGAGAAATATGAATCATGCCATATCGCCCAGCAAACTACCTACAGTTTTAGACTGAAGAAATCCTCCGCAAACTGAAAGGTCCACCCCCGGTTTTACGTAAGGACATTTATAAACAATAAAAATTAATGAATTGAAGAAAAATATCAATGGTATTTATCGGTTACTGCCAGACCAAGCTTATTGAATTTGTCATATGAATACAAAAGAAAGGAATATGCAATGCAACAGGTAGAAAAATTAAATTAATCTGAAATTATTGACAAGACAAAAAAAAGAATGTAATTTTTATGTTGAATGTTTCCGTTTCTATTTTAGTTTCTTGATAATGAAGGGAATTTTGCCGATAAATACGATAAACATGATAAACACGACAAATGCTTCAAAGATTCCTTTCTAGAACTTGAGTACTGATAAAAACTCCAACAACAACAATTTTATTTAATTGCTATACGTCCATTTCTGTTGGATTGTTCGGAAAGTTCTTTCCTTTTGGGAAAGTTGGTCCGCACCGGAAAATTCTATCATTTATTTATTAGAGATTGATTCAGATATCTTTTGTCTAATAATTGACGGTCAGTATTTTCCGGTACGAATTGGTTTTCCCAAACGGAAGGAACTTGCTGAACAACCTAATAAATAGACATTAACTAAACCAGAAAATTTTTAAATGAGGAAAATCGACTGATTTTTCATTGAAATTTAATCGTGGAATAGGAACCATGTAATTAATTTAGAATATTAATTATTTTTACTTTTATTTATTTTTGTTTTAACGAAATAAAAAATCTTTGTTCACCTGTAAAATACAATAAATATTTATTGATATTTATTGTAATTTAATATTTATTGTGATTTATTGTCATTTAATATGCACTGTAATTTCTTGTAATTTAATATTTCTTGTGATTTATTGTCATTTAATATGTACTGTAATTTCTTGTAATTTAATATTTCTTGTATTTTAAATATTTGTTGTATTTCTATATTTTAATATTTTACGACAAAATTAATCTTGGAAAACTAGTCCAGGCTCCATTATTTTGAGTCGCCATTTTTTAATTTTTTTATTATTGCTTATTGAATTGTCTCTCGATTATATCTGAAAAACAAACAAACATTTGTAAAATACTGAAAACATCATAATAAAAAATTCAAAATGCAAAAAAAATTATCACACTGTTTGTTATAACTTGAAAAAGAATTTTTTATGTTTGTTTTTCAGCTACAGTTTGTAGAGAATATAATGTCCTCTATTTTTTAAAAAGAAACATTTAAAGGCGTTAATTTGTTCAAAAGTTTCGTTGAAAAAACCGCTGGAAAATAGTATTTTGAGGTAATTGAGTTTTACATTCGCACGTATCACCGTCCTGAACCGCTCAATGTTTATGGCTAGTACGAATGTTATTTTGAGAACTTACCTATTGGACCAACTGTGCGAAATTTTTAACCCTTCTTTGCATGAGTTTTTTTTTTTTTTACAATTGTGTTTTTTTATACATATATTGAATATTAGACACCAGAAATTTTAAGATAGATTTTTAATTTTGTTCAGTAACATAGTTCACGGGAAATTTACTAGATTAATATTTCTATATAAATATAGTGGTGGCGAAGAAGTTGATTTATTTATTAAAAGTTAAATAAACAGTGATGGGAATTTACATCACTATGCAATTAAGGGTTAAAGGTTCAAACATTATACTGCTAATAATAATTAAACTTTTCGTCATTTCGAACCTTTAACATCCCCTTAAAAAATCATTCTATTTTCAGATTTGAAAGGGAATCAGATTCATTTGTTTAGATCTGTTTTTTTATTATTATTAAGACAAAAAGATTTAGTAAAACAAAATCAGAAAATTATTGTTTTGCAGTATTGCCAAATGGTCAAGAAATGAAATGGCCAAAAGACGCTAAAAAGGAGAAGGAAAATGGGGCTAGATGTTTGGTAAACTTGTAAAAAATCAATCCAAAATAAAAGAAAAATTCTATACACGTATAATAGCAATTATTACTAATTTTAATGCTATTTATTGCACTTTTCTTATTAAGGCACGCTTTAAATGAAATACAAGTGCCTTCAAAATTCTATTTTGATAATCATAGTTAAATACAAGAAAGGCAATAGTAGTCACAGGTACAATGCAGAACAATCAAATGTGAAATACAAATTTATTTTGGTTTTGATTACACAGCTACAATAGTTAAATTTCTTCTTCTTTTCCTATTCCTTTTTTTTTTGTCCTGTTAAAAAAATTTCAAGTTTATAAAAATATAAGAAAACAGATAAATTTTCTTTAGGCCATAAAGGTAAGGCTTGCAATCATGATCAAGTGATATCAATAAGTAACAATTATTACTTATTTAGAATGCTTTAAGTATCCAACCAAAATATTTTGTGCAATTTTAACTCTGAGGTTATTAATCATTTGATTACGGGGTTGGGACATATGTCGTCCCAGTAACTATTTCTTTATCCTATTCGCACCACATTTTCAAAAATGATCTTTTCATTATACTTATACTAGGATACTTTCAAAAGAAATCTACCACAAAGAATTGTTTTTGTAAATTGTGGTATGAGTGAATAAAAAAAAAGTCACCCGTCTTAGCCTGTAATCAAGAGATTTACAGGATACATGTTCCCTTGTGAAGGGACGTGTGCGCACTAATTGGGCACTATATGTTTTCAAAAAAACATATACAAATCTGTACCACATTCATATAGGAAAATAGACGGGAAATGTAGAGATGACGCTGTATGCCAATGACATATTGAACCTGGCGCATGACATTCAGATTTACATTTAATTATTTTATCATCATATATTTTTCTGTGGTGGACATTTAACGCCATTCTGTACGGAACGTTTAGTGTACTTCTGACATAGATCTTTTGGCTAGACTCACCACCTCAGCGGCTAATATACTATGCAAAAATCCATGTATATTTCAAAATGTTTGACTATCCATGCGGTGTTGGTGCTAAGTACTACGAAAGATAAAAAAATTTGAACATCTCTTATGAAACAGTATTCTGTGTCCACCAGTTGTTGCGCTGTTAATTAGAGCCTAATAAAGAGGTATATACAACTTTTTAATGTTGAGTTAGTATGTCCTTGATTTCTTCTACATCCGGCAAATGGTGTTTCTGTTGGTTGAGGGTGGATTGGTGTCGTATCGATGGGAAATCATATAGTGCCATGAGTAGTTGTAATAGCCTTAGTAATATTTTGGTGGATTTTCTCTTAATCGGTATCTTGCAATTGTATTTGCATTGTTAAATGTTACCTGATATTTACTATCTTCTTTTTGATCACTAGCTTCTTTCGTAAATGTATCCTCTTTACAGACTTGCCACGTCTCCGGCTTTTTGGATACCAGTAATTTAGTACAGAAATGGTGTATTATTAAATCGGAGCATTTTGCGATTTAAAAGAACAACATTTTCTCTAAAAAATTACTGGTGTGCAAAAATCCGGAGACTCATTACCATGGATGCAAACGTGCGCTGGCATTCACTGCAGAAACCATATTTTCTCTGATTGTTTCATTTTTTTCTAGTTGATGGTAAATGTATTTTGCGTCTAGTATGGTATGTTTATTGTCTCAAAGTCAGTCTCGGAACCACACAAGTGATAACTAATCGATTGACTTTGTTTATGAGATCAAGTGAATCATAATCATGTAAGGATTTTTATATTGCTAATGCTGCCTATGTGGATATGGTTCATATCGTTCTTCTCTATTGGCATCAAAATTTAAAATACTCTGCAGAAATCAAATATACAGTGCTTAAGTTTTGGTAATAAACATACGATGTTTAATTCAAAAATATTACTGCAGATTTATGGAGGGAAACAGCTATTTAGCGCCTTTTATATGTGGTTCTGTTTTTCATCTTTGTGATGCATAGTATGTTTATTTTAGGTTAGTTTGTCTTTTTTTTAAAATTTCAACTGAACGCGCCGTTTCAGAATAAAATAAAATACGGTAACTATATATAGGCTGTTTCAAAAAAAAAAAAAAAAAGATTTCAACAATTTATTTCATACCTACTGTATAAAACAGAAAAAACATGTCTCACAACATTGGAGACAAAGAAGTCTAAAGTTTGGTCTACAGTCTATTTGGCTGAAATAATTGAACAATATCATATTCGTTATTTATGGCCTAATATGTCTTCTGAACTAATGCTCTAACATTTTAACATATGGGGTAATCTAAAGTGAGAGTGTATATATCACCTATGCCCGCTAATCTTTTAAATTTACGAAACTGAATTGTGGGAATTTTCACTGCATGGACGGTACGCTCGGTTTGAGTTAATGCAGCCTACATTGAAATGATGAGATATTTAGAAATATACATGGGTCATTCTACAGAAAACGATATTTTCTGAGCATAGAAATTTCCATAAAAAATTAATATTAAACTTATAGTTCATTACATTAAAATTTATAGTTCACCTTTCGCGTGTTTTAAGATTTATATAGTTGGCCGTATAGTCCTCTAAATGCTTAATTTATTTTGTAACAATTTAGGGGATAATTTCTTTAATGATATTATAACGCAGGAAACATCTACGGAGGATACTAATACACAATGTTTTGTTTTATTCTCCTTTCTTTAGTCTCGTCTTGATGCAGTTAAACTATTTGAACAAAGCAAAAAATACTGAAGATATTACAGTAAGAGAAAAAAAACATTGTTTCATTTATTAAATTTTATTTTGTGTTTTTTCCGGTACTAAATAAAATAGATTTATATTTAATATTTAATAAAAACACCGTATGATCAATTTTTGTAGAAACTACAGTTTAAAATTATCAGACAAAAATAGAGAATAAAACAAAATTAATTGAAACCACGAAAACTTATTAGAATTTTCATTTTATTTGTTAAAACGTTTTGAGCAAGTTACCTCATAACGCTATTTTTAATTTAAAAAAAAACTGGATTCATTAAATGTGGCAATGAATGAACTATTTTTTTCATGTTTACCGTACTGCAAGGTGTTCTCGTGTTGAGTTAATATAACCTAACGCCCATGGATTAAATTTTGGACCTTTCCTGTTTGCAGTGATAAGTGGAATGTGTTTATGTCTTAAACAGTTTGTATGAAATAAATTCTTGAAATCTTTTCTTTTTCAAACAGGATGAATCTTAAGTATTTGCATTGGTTGTCTCTGAGGAGTTTCATGATCCAACTATTTGTTATCAATGGGTTTTTATATGCGCTCACGATATTAGAAACACCTTCATACTTCATTCCGGTTTATCTTCTACTACTATTTTTTTCTGTATTATTCAGGCATGTAAATTGGACTATAAAATAAAATGCATTTCTTGAAAGACATAAGTAGAAGTGTAACACAACCATTCCATCAGTGAATACGCTGCAATAAACCTTCATAACATACATAAATTTCATTTAAAGCAATTTTTTTTTCATTTAAAGCAAACACTCCGACTGCCGAGCAAAGGACAAATTAGTGATGGTGTTTTCTCCTTATTCTTTTTTTTTTAAATGGTAAAAAAAGATGAATTTTCAAACTTGAAATAAAAACCTTAATTACGTATAGGAGTATGCTTGAGAGTATTGATCATTACTCGATGTTTTAAAACTGCATTATATTTGTAGTGTTATATTAATTTGAACAATGCTTCTACTGCAGTGAAACCTACAGCATATGAACGGATATATCAGTTCGCGGCAGTGATAAGGTTTTGAAAGTAATCCAACGCCATTAAAAGTCGTTTCAAACAATTAATGGTCATAGATAATAATGTATCCGAATACGTTGTGTGTCTCTGTAAAAGAACTGTGAATGCTACGCACAGGCCCGTACAGAGGGGGGTAGAGCCGGTAGAAATTACGAGGGCCCGGGTCTCCTAGGGAACCCGACTTTTGGTACTGTTTTTTAAATAAATACCAGAAAAAGTAGACTGGTACTTTTTACATAAAAATTTTAATTAAAATTAACTAACAAATAATATTAACTAACATATTTAATTAACTAACAAATAATAAAATGCAAAAGTCAGAAGTTGCTTGAACGTCTTTACGGACTGGCTAGGATGGGGAGGGGGGTGCCTCAGGAGGCATTTTACGTTCAAAACAAAATCCAGCTTTTATTAAAAATCAGCAGAATTCACATAGCAAAGATGTAGGCATTTATTTATTTATGTTTTATAGAACAAGTATTTTTTAAATTGTAAAACACAATAACAAAAGTTGCAATAGCGTCAGAAAATTGGTAACTTAACTGATGAATTTAATTAAAATTTAATTATATTTTCAATATTTTAAATTTTTATCTAAAATCCTTGTATTGAAAGGTGTTACCAATGCACCATAAACTGTAATACTACTGTAAAATACTGTACACTTAAAATGGAAATAATGAAACTGTAAGAAAATACTATATAGATTTTCTAAAAAAGTACTATTCAACCTATTTATTTTCTAATACAGTAAAGGCTGTTTATAATGGAATTCTGCTGTAAACGGAGAAAAATCATGGTCTAGCCAAAAAAATTCCATGCATTTATACCTTTTAAGACGGAAAAAGTATTTAAAATGAAATTTCCTGTCTAAGAAGGTTTTATTTTATCAGGCTTATGGTGGGGGCCCACACTGGAAATATTAAGCCCGCGGTCTTTCTGTACGGCCCTGGCTACGCATATAATTTTGAATACGAATAACAATGTATCCGATTTTTTTTTTTTTTTTTTTTTTTTTTTTTTTTTTTTTTTGTAAAAAAGCATTAAAGACTGCATACACTTTGTGTAGCCCCGGAGCGGACATTGTAGAATTCCGGCGGAAAAAAAATCACTTTTATACTATTAATACATAGAAAATCTGAAGTCCTACTGTGAGGAATTTCGATGCTCTGGGGGAAGTCAATGCTTTGGAGCATCAAAGGAGGAGTTTCAATATTTTTATTATTAAATATTAAATCTGAAAACCTCCGAGAGGGATTTCTCTTTACTTCGGGTGAACACCTGAATAAAAATTCTAATCTAAGGTTAAAAAAAAGTGGTTGATCTGTATGTTAATAAAAATTGTAGTCTAAGGGTTAAGGGAAATTTCTAAGTATTATTAAGAGAGTCCAGTAAATAAATAGATAAATAACATACGCCTAAAGCACCTTTCAATCCTATATCAAACATTTTATCTGCTCCCTTGAATCCGAAATGCCTTTCAGTAACAAAAAAGCGAAAGCGAAATATAAGCTAATTTATTTGTATGTCCAAATACATCTTAACTGATACATAACATGTCGGAATGTCTTGACTGATATGTTTGGGAACAATGTGAAAAATGAATTTGCGACAATAATATTTCCGCACACGTCCGAAAAGTGCATTATTATTCGCTCAAGTACTAAATTACGTGGAAATGTAGAGACCAACAAGAAAAAACAAACATGCAGGCCATTGCGCACGCGTTTGTTTTGACATCTGATCATACTCATTGTGTGAGCAGCGTATCAAAATTCTTGCGTATCTAACGTATTACAGAGTTTTGCTTATCTCATATGGTTTTAGAATGGCATTTTTTGATTTAGAATTTAAAAAAAAGTTTTGAATGTGTAAGTAATAAATAAGATCTGAATAAAAGTAAATAATAATAAAAAAAAAAACACGCTTTTAAATGTTTTAGAAATGAAAATTCATGTTGTTTATATGACATCACATTAACATGCAAAAAAACATACAAGTTTTAAAATTAAATGAGTGTTATTAAAATATTGTAGTTGCTGGCCATTGCGCACGCGTTTGTTTTGACATCTGATCATGTTCATTGTGTGAGCAGCGTATCAAAATTCTTGCGTATCTAACGTATTACAGAGTTTTGCTTATCTGATATGGTTTTAGAATGGCATTTTTTGATTTAGAATTAAAAAAAAAAGAAGTTTTGAATGTGTAAGTAATAAATAAGATCTGAATAAAGATAAATAAAGAAACACGCTTTAAATGTTTTAGAAATGAAAAAAATTCATGTTGTTTATATGACATCGCATTAACATTTAAAAAAACATACACGTTTTAAAATTATTTGAGTGTTATTAAAATATTGTAGTTGATGGCCATTGCGCACGCGTTTGTTTTGACATCTGATCATGTTCATTGTGTGAGCAGCGTATCAAAATTCTTGCGTATCTAACGTATTACAGAGTTTTGCTTATCTCATATGGTTTTAGAATGGCATTTTTTGATTTAGAATTTAAAAAAAAAAGTTTTGAATGTGTAAGTAATAAATAAGATCTGAATAAAAGTAAATAAATAAAGAACCATGCTTTTAAATGTTTTAGAAATGAAAATTCATGTTGTTTACATGACATCGCATTAACATGTCAAAAAACATGCAAGTTTTATAATTAATTGTGTGTTATTAAAATATTGTAGTTTTTGTTCAGTTTCTTTTTAAAGTATGGCAACATGAGAAAAAGCATTTTTATATTGATGCAAATGTAACTTTACATTATTGTAACAAATAAATGCTTATTGTTGAGACCCATCTGTTTTAATAAATTAACCAAGTTAATAAAGCAACCAATAAAGTAACCAATTTAAGTTAAATAAAAGCATTTAAAAATAAGAATACTTTCACATGTAAAAAATTATGAATGTGTAAAATAATAAATTAGAATTTAGGTACATTATTATTCATCTAAACCCTAAATTAAATGTAAATACAGAGAGACGGACTGGAAAATAAGAAATATCATGTAATATATAAAGTTCCTATCATTTTCTATAACTGACTTAAATATCGCTACATCATAGCTGTCCTCATTATAAGTGTAGCAAGGCCGATTTATCGTTAAAATATTTTTCTTTTTAAATCCAGATTTTCAAAATTCTGTTTGTGGGATTTCAATTCGCAATCCAAAATAAACGCCCCTGCAATTTCTTATTGCGAGAAACACCCTTTCTAAAAATGGTGACTAACTTACTTTTTGTCTTTCAGTATCTTAGAGGACGTCTAGTTATTTCAGCAATTCTTTAAAAACTGGGTCGTTTAAAGTTAAAGATCTTTAAAAGGTGTTATCAATCTCTTGAAAAAACCCCAGAATGACTCAGCAAAGTGAAAGGGGAAGATAACGATTATTATAGGTGGTGTAACCTTGATCTACTTTATTGAGAGGATTCACATGTTCCTCAGTGTGGTAACTCTGCGTTATTGATAATCGAATCATGAAGAAGAATAGCATTTGTTATTGGATTTTATTGTTTCTGTGTAGATAGCATTTGAATAAGATAAATTTTATTAGGAAATGTAAGAAAATTATTCCGGTTACATTGAATTATTTTGATTTTATGTAATATCGAAAATTACCAAGTAGCAGAGTAATTTTTTATTAGAAAAATATGAAGTCAGAGGTGCCAAGCTCTCACCAATCTTCCATAATATGTGGGTTAATTTAAACCAGGTTTAATACGTTTCGCACCGGAAATATTTTTAAGAAATGAAATTAAATGCATGCCATGTAGAAATATGAAATTAAGTAAATAAAGATTCATCAAATAATTTTTCTGGTTCGAAAAAAATGTTATTAATTTTGGTTAAATTAATCCACATATTAGTGAGAGCTTGGCACCTCTGTATGAATTGACTCCACTCGGCTTTCCGAAAATGGCAAAATGAAAAAAAGAATTTTTATAAATTTTGACACGTTTAAACGAACAGGTCGGTCTACCAGAAAGGTTTTAATTTACATCACGGTCGGTAGAGAAATTTAAGTGCAAACCACAAACAAGTGGAAACAATCTCTGAAAACGAAGACCCCATGACCAAAACATCGTCTGGCTCTGCCAAGGATAGAAACAGTGGGAGATCCCCTAACCTTCTATGAAATTAATATAGACAAATTAACATTATATGGACATTATTTTATAGTTACATTATCTAAATAGCGTACAAAACAGTATAATGTACAATAATGACAATATTCCATATCATACTTGTACTGAACATTAACATAGCTTGTTTTTAAACTTAATAACACAAATTAAATTAAAAATGTTATACTATAGTTAAACCAATATCTACAAAACTGTTTCCAAATGTTAAATTTTTTTATCAAATATTATTCAATTTATCATACTCTGCTTTGAAATATTTACAAAAACTATGGTCTTTTTTTCTTATTATTATTTTTTAACTGTACATACACTTTATAGAATTCTTTAACCTAAGTTTCTACTACTTTTTTTCGCTACCCTTTTCCGCCCTCCTTTCCCACCCGTTTTCTGTAATACTGCGCTTTTGTTTACCAAATTTAAATATTATCATATTCTTTAATCAAATTCTTATACCGTGCTTACTTTTTACCAAATTAAAATATTGAAAATTCTTATTAGTGTCCTATTAGAGGGTCTTATTAGATAGTGAACAAACACTTCCATTTTAACCCTTAAATGCATAATGATGCAAATTTGCTTCATTTTTTATTTAACTTTTAATAAATAAATCTAGTTTTTTACCGCCACTATATTTATATAGAGATATTAATACTCTAAAATTGACTTAAGTATGCTACTAAACAAACTTAAAAATCCTTCTTAAAATGTCTGGTATATAATCCTTAATATAAGTATAAAAATACACAATTCTAGAAGAAAAAATCATGTATTTAAGGGTTAAATATGAGAAAAAGAGAGAGAGAAAAGAGTAACAATGAAAATGTTATTTATGTCGGATGGTTCTGTTTAATAAATATTTTCATTTGAATAGCTTAATACTACTTCTTTCTATGCTTCTGTTTCTGCAGCATTAGGATTTTGGAAGATTAATTGATTGTTCTCCTAAAGATGGATGCAAAGAATTGACGGTTTTGTAGAAGTGATGGTTTCTCTAAAACTTAGGAAAACAATTTTGACAAGTTCATATTTGATGATTTTCGTAAATGATAAATTGCAGTTAGGTTGCAGTTTAACATATGGTATAAGGAGGTGGCACATGTGCCACAAACACAACTGGAAAATGATGATCTTGCAAATTTTAGTAGATAACTGGGGAATGGTCCATGATTTGTCGCGAAGATATATAAATATTTGTGCTGAAAATTAAGTTTTTTTAAACTTTCGTTAATAATGCATAGAATTATCCTGCAATTCTATAGTCCCATTCATCTTGCCAGCCACTGGCGACCAATTTTTTTTTTATCTGGCGACCAAGTTTTTTTTAATCTGACGACCAAGTTTTTTTTTAAATCTGACGACCAAGTTTTTTTAATCTGGCGACCAAGTTTAATTTGGCGGTTGTTTTGTCTTTTTTTTTCTTTGTGGAAAAAAAACCCTAAAAATGATCACAAACGGCATTTTTCTCTCCTCTCTCTACCCTTTTCTTCAGAGTATATCACCTTGATGAGTTTCAATAGAAAATATAGTTTATATTTTCTTTCTGCATTATGTACTATACCAAACTATATGAATAATAATTCTAAACTATACTTGTTATTATATTTCTCAATTAATTCAAAAAAACTTTTGTGCTTTTTAAAAATCAATGACGGTGAATGGTGTGTGTATGGAAGGGGTAAATACATAGCTGTCAATTTTACGCTTTTTTGTTACCACTAAAAATTAATAGAAAATTTTGCTCTATTGAATCACATGATTTAGGCGATTTAATAATGTAAAATTTACTATAAAATTTTAGTGGTAGGAAAAAAGTGTAAAAGTTGGCAACTGTGGGTAAATATTTTTTACTGGCGACAAGAATTTTTTGCTTTCTATCAGATTTGTAAAGACCTGTATATACGTATATATATATATATATATATATTTGGACACCTATACCAGTGTTTAAAAAATCAAGTAGATTCACTCCAGATTTTTGCTATTTTTGTGTTTCTCCCAGATTTGATTCACTCCAGCTAGTAACTTTGGTAAAATGTAGCTTTTTTAAAAATCTTATTTTGTCCATTACTTGTAGTGAAGACGCGGAAAATGTTTCATTTTACTTTTAATTCATCACCATCGCAATTGTCACAGCCACTTATGGTACAAGCGTTAGTATAAATTCAAAATTTATGTAATTACTAGTATTTCTTTTAACTTTGAAATAAAATTTGAAATGTCTTTTTTCTCGAATGATTCACGCTTTGAATTAATTTTTACTTTTTTTAAATTACCATATTATATTTGAATGTTATGTGGATTGTAATAAATAAAAAATATTATATTTTAATGAAGGTGAAGATTTTGGAAGTTCTTGTAGAGTCTGTAAAATGCTTATTACCAGGAAATCTGATAAATTTTCGTGTGTCAAAGCCAGAAGGCTAGACTGGATTCGAACGCTGCTGGTTTTGAAACTGGAGACATTACGCCTGCACCACCAATGCTTGATTACATCGCCGAAATAGTTATCACTTATAATTTGTCACAATTCCGTAGTGATTTTTCTTATAGAATCGGCCGCAAAATGGTTTGAAAATGTATTAAATAACTAATCGTCTGCCGATTTTTCTTCCGATTCTCTGCCGAGTTCTTGCGACTGTGGTCGGTCTGTGACATATTCGCTAATGGAAGCTCAATCAAATGTATCGTTTGGGAGTTTTTGTGTTCACTCATAGACGCACATACAAATCCTGATTACTATACAGTAACACCTCTGTTTTCGTTGACTTCGGTTAACGTCGGTTTCTGTTTTCGTTGATTTTTTCCGCGAAAAATTTGTTTCGGTTTTCGTCGGTTGCCTCGGATTTCGTTTATTTCCTGTGTATTTTTGTGCATTTTTTTATTGATTACGAGTGCTCCATCATGGACCCAAAGAAAGTTTATTGTAAATAACTTGTTTAATAATTATGTCTTGCCCCATTTTAGGCAAATCTTAAAGAGGCGGCAGAAACTGACCACTTTGGACAGCTTTTTTGTCCTCTGACTCGGAAGCTAGTCCTACTGCCACAAGACCGAAAAGGGAAGTGACGTCAGATACAGTGCCTTGACACCATACGCTAAGAACACTATATTAATTTCTTATTGTTTTTAGTAGTAAGCGCTATACTTATTCTCGATAAAATGTGTTTTTGATACGTATTTTGGAGTGTTTAGAACGAATTAATTGGATTTACATAGATTCATATGGATATAATTGACTCGGTTTTCACCGGTTTCGGATTTCGCGGATTGTTTTCGGACGAATTATCGACGAAAACCGAGGTATCACTGTACTTTCTTTACATTATGTGTTCGAAAAGAAATAAATCTGAACTAAATACTTATGGATTCACTTATTCAATTATTGCCATTGATAATCGATACATAAAGCAATATTAATTTCTTTATTAACTTTTTTTTTTCTTTAAGATGTATACTATATATATGTAAAATGTAATTATTTCTCTAAATTAAATTATTTTCACTTACCACCATTTTATGCAGTTTCGCGAATTATCAATTGATATAATGAATTTTTAATTGTTATTTGAAAGTACAATTTATTATCTATTTATTCCATTATCGCCATTGATAATCGAATCATGAAGAAGAATGTTTATTATTGATTTTTTTCTTTTACTAGGTAGTCTTTTAGAATAAGTTATATACTAATAAGTACAACAGAATTATTTTGCTCAGATAAACTTATTTTGATCTACTGTTATTCTACTTAATATCTTAAAATAAGAAATAGCAAAATAAACTTTTTATGAAAAGTATACAAATTATGTAAATCTGCATCAGTTTAATTATTTACAAATTACGCCACACGTTTATTTTCCTGCTAATTTATTTTTGGACCTATTTATACTATTTGTTTTAAACTTTTTATTTTTTACTTACAATTGTTACCATGTTCCACACTGTAAAAACAGACAAATGTTTCTTAATGTGCAAAAAGTATAATATAGCCACGAACGAAAAAATAAATTGCGCCTTCCGAGTTATCCATGATTCCGAAAATCGTTCTTTATCATTAGAAATCGCAGAAAACAATGTATTTTCAGGATTTAATCTACGTTTCTAAAGATCGAGAGAGCTTTTCGGAATCGTTAGTAACTCTGAAGAGATTATTATATATTTTCAATCGAGATTGTAAAATATTTTTCTAGATTAAGAAACATCTGTCTTTTTTCAACGTACATTGTTACACTATATTATTTCCAGAGATAAATTTTACCAAGTAATGTGTTGTAGCCCCCCTGAATAACATATTGAAATTTCCTCCCAATCACAAAATTTTAGCGAAAAATAATACGTAGTTGAAAAGATAAACAGATAGATAGACAAACCGTTAATAAAAGGAATTTTATTATGACCTCTAAAGTATACAGATCAACTATATATTAAGTAAACTATAATTTAACCTATCATCTTTAAAATGCTTTTTACACTATCAAATTAAATATTAAGTTAAATATGAAGATTACTTTTAAAATTAATAGTAATATTTAACAGTTTTACGAAAGTAATACAGCCGAACCTTGCTAAACACAGTTAAAATTTACAGTGAAATAGCCAATCATTCAACCTTTTTTATAGATAACAGTTTCTTAACCGTAATTTTATCTCTATCCTAGTACTGGGCTGCCACTGGCGAATATTTTTTAATTCTATCTCGCACCACTTTTTAGAAACAAAATTTTTTCATATAAATTTTAACAACATGTGCAAAAGAAACATACTTCAAAATTCTATTTTTAAAAATAGTGGGGCGAATAGAATATAGATACTGTTTGTCGACCACAAGAATAGCTCCCGCCATAAAGTCTGGTTGGTGGCGGTCTCTATAGTAACAAGACCGGTCCATTTCGAATGAGGAATACGCGTGTGAGGAATTGGCGGAATAAAAGGTTAGATCACGTCATTCGTCTTCTCGGATCTACAGCAGTTGCGTTATCTTATTTTTTATTTAATTTTGCTTTAGCTTTTTTAAAATTATTTGTTCCCATTTGATTAAATAATTTTGCTAATTTGTTAAACTGGAAAGATGCCCTTTCAGTTTAGAAAAGGTGAAGTCTTGAAATCGCAAGCACGTAAAATCATATATAATGTTGCGGAATTTTGTTCCAGTGAAGCTTCATCTAAAGATGTTTTAATTCCACTCCCACAAGCTCTGAAACGAGCTTCCCGAGCAAGTGGAGTTTCTGAAGCTACAATAAAAAAAATAAGAAATGAAGTTTCTGCTTTGGGCTCATCGACAGATTTAATATCACCTGGTAAACATCGTAAAAGACCTAGTGAGCGGAACTGCGAAATATATGACTTTGACAAGTGCGTTATACGTCAAACGATTCAAGATTTTTATATAAGAGAAAGAAAAGTACCATCTCTCAGAAAATTATTACCCGTGTTGAAAGAAAAAATTGGATTTTCGTGGAAAAGAGACACATTATGCAAAGTCTTACATTCAATGAATTTTCGATGGAAAAAGTGCGTGAATAAAAGAAAAGTTCTCATGGAAAGACCAGATATTGTTTTTTGCAGACACAAATATTTGAGAGAAATGAGACGTCATAGGAACACTGGACGACCGATTGTCTATATTGATGAAACTTGGGTCGATAGCAACTTGACATTTAAGAAATGTTGGCAAGACGACACAGTTTTGGGAGTTACAGCAAATGTTAATGCGAAAAATGCTGGATCATCAACAGGTTTTCTTACGGATGCTCAACTAGTATATAAAGCATCGACAAAAAGCGCTGACTATCACGGGCAAATGAACTATGAAAACTTCAAAAAATGGGTGTTGGAAAAACTTCTTCCTAATTTGCAACCAAACAGTGTCGTATGTATGGATAGTGCTCCGTATCATACAACTGTTGAAAACCTCACTCCTACAAAGTATTCTACAAAAAAAGTTATGATTGACTGGCTGAAAAACAACAAAATATACTGCGACGAACAAATGCGGAAAGCGGAACTATTCTCTCTTATAGACAGCAATCGTCCAAAGAAAATCGTCTATAAAATTGATAATTTAATAGAAAAAGATGGACATGAAGTTCTACGACTCCCCCCTTATCATTGTGATCTAAACGCAATAGAATTTGTGTGGTCCTCTGTAAAAAGAAAAGTAAAAGAACGAAATGTTACTGGTGATTTAAGTTTGGACAATCTAAAATCTTTACTTCAAACAGCTATCACTGAGGTTACTTCGGCAGAATGGGCAGCACATTGCAAACACGTGGAAAACGTTGAAAATAATTACTGGGAAAAAGATGGACTGTTAGAGGATCTATTAGACGAACTGTCATTTAACATTAATACCGACGACTCTGATTCAGAAGAAACGGAGACTGCTGAGAGTGATTCAGAAGAAACCGAGACTGCTGAGAGTGATTCAGAGAATTTTCACATGCTTGAATAAATTCTAAAAGTTTAGAAGGTATTATTATTTTTTCTATTTTTAATGATAAAAAAAATTTTTCGTCCTTGCAAATTGTTTGAAAATACATACTGAAATCTATAATAATCACTGAAGTTCGGTCATTGTATTAATAATTTAAAGTCATTGATAATTATTAATGGTTATGAAAATATCAATTTTTAAACAATTATTTAAGTTAATTTAATTTCATTTTTACAGTAATAAATTTCATGATTAATTCATATTGATTCATATTTTATTTTCATTTGTAAAATCTAAATATTATCATATAAATAATATATGAAACAGTTTTCTTTCACTCGATGAATCGATTAAAATAATTACAAAAAAAAAAACAAAAAAAAACAATAATAATAAAAGCATTTAGTAAACTATTGTGAATGCCTATCTTCTGGTTTCCCCTGTCGAAAATGGAGCGAGTCTTGTTTCCACGGCAACAGACAGGCGCAGACTTCTCGGCGAGAGCTATTCTTGTGATCGACAAACAGTATAGTTGTCAGTGGCTGTCCTGTAATATATGAGAACGCTTTAAAATATGGTTGAATTGCCGTTATTTATAAAAACGGCTGAATGACGGAGAGTTTGCTGCGAGGGTTATCTAAAGGAGTATTATATTAATAACCTTATTTGCGAAGGTGACTGTACAAGCTGTGCAAAATTATATGTTTGGTTTTTTTTTCGAGAAATATGAAACGTAATATTAGCGGCATGGCTTTATATGAGGATATCCTTATACCGAGGTTTCATTATACCCTTCATTACTGTTGCAGCGCACAAAATCTGCATGTATAGATCAATTATGTGATTTTTTAAAAATAGTTATTTAAAACGAATATTTCCATGCAGCAATGTAATTTCTTTTAAATATATCAATAAGTAATATTGCGCAATGATACAGAATCTAAAACTTAGATTTTTTTCATATTTTCCATATTGCACCACGATTTGCATGCACTATACAAACATAAAATTAATTATAAATATATATTTATTTTCTAATCCAAACCTAAGTGTAATAATAATTGCATTTATTTATTTTAAGAATAATTTGTTTGTTTTATTATACGAAATTAACGCATACATTTGCTTAAGCAAATGCTTTCTCTCACAAAGGGAGCAATTCTTTTTATGATATTTTAAAGCGGTACTGTGATAGTTCTATTGCAATAAACTGCAGTCAGTACAATTGTAAATCGTGACCAAAATTAGTTACCGCATATACTCGCGTATAATCTGATCCCTAAATCCGTAGTGAAAACAGGTTTTTAATACTAGTAATCCAGAACGGTTTCCTATGCCTTTTTTAGTCTCATTTAATTCTAAATTATTTAATGTGAAGAAAACTATTGTAAAATATTGGTATTAAACCTGTTTTCATGTCAAATTCGGGGAGGGGAGGGGGCTTATGCGCGGGTATATACGGTATGTAACGACTGTTTTGGTCCTGATTGACAACTTTTCTCGAATTGTACGCTGTTAAAAATCTTCAGCAAACTACCCAGTCACTGAACCGTATTTATAGAAAACGGTTACATAACCGTAATTTTTCTTTATTCTGACCAATAATAACGTGTTTCATTACATGATAAGTAACCGTTATCTATAAATATGGTTCAATGACTGAGCAGTTTGTTGTAGATTTTTAACAATGACTGATCAGGGGCTTGTTCAGAGCCTGTAGCGTCTACTCTAAGTAGACTTTTAATATGCTGTTTTATTTCCGTATTTTTTATATGTCTCATTTTATAGTGCTGAACGTTAACCTTCTGTTGCGAAATGACATTTTACGTTAGATTATGCAATTCTTGAACATTTTCGAAAGTTATAAAAGCAAATGCAACATTTTCAGAATAATTCTTAAATTCAAATCATGATTTCAATTTTGAAATCAATAACTTGTTTTAGAAATTTTGAAACCTGAAAAATTTCCTAATCCTATAAAGCACCCGCATTTATTTATTTATTTATTTTATTTTTTTGCGGGAAAATATTTTAATTTTTTTCTGACAAATTATTTAAAAAAGGAAAAAAGAAAGAAAGAAAAAAGGAAATTGGACAACGATGTCACAGACATTATTGAACGTTAACCTTTTGTGGTGAGAAAGAACTCTTCGTTAGATAGTGAAACTCATGAATATTTTTCCATATTATAACAAAAATTACAACATTTTCAGAATACTTTTTAAATGCAAATCATTTTTTCAATCTTATAATCAAGGATGTGTTTTGCAAATATCGAATCCTGGAAAGTTTCAAACTCTTACGAAACACTCGCGCATAATTTTTCTTTTGCAGAAAAACATTTGGGTTTTTTTGTGGCAAATAAAAAACGGAATTGGACAAGGGTGTCAAAGATGTCGCTGAACGTTGACCTTTTGTGGTGAAATGAAATTCTACATTAAATTGTGCAATTTATAAATGTTTTCTCGTTTTATAACAAGAAGTAGAAGATTTTCAGAATGTTTTTTAAATTGAAATCATAATATCTGTTTTATAATTAAGAATTTATTTTTTAAATATCGAATACTGAAAAATCTACATACGAACAAAACATTCCAGCATTCTTTTTTTTCCGGAAAACACAGTGGGTTTTTGTGGCAAAAAAGGAGCTATACAAGGATGTCAAAGACATTGCTTAACGTTGACCTTTCGTGGTGAAAAGAAATGTTAGAAATTGGAATTCATAAATATTTTCACATGTTGTAACAACAATTACAACATTTTCAGAATACTTTATAATTGTAAATCATGTTTTCAGTTTTGTAATCAAGAACGTCATTTGCAAATTTCGAATTCTGGAAAATTTCAAACCCCTATGAAACACTCGCGTACAATTTCTTTTGCAGAAAAACATTTGGGGTTTTTGTGGCAAATAAAAAACGGAATTGGACAAGGATGTCAAAGACGTCGCTGAACGTTGACCTTTTGTGGTGAAATAAAAATCTACGTTAGATTGTGCAATTCTTGAATAAATCGCTTCAAAAACTTTTGTTCTTAATATCATATTTCAACTAGTTTCAAGTACGATTCCAATGGGAAGATTTAGCCACAGACGGTAAACGGCATTGTGTAACAATGAAAAAACTATAAAGAGATCATTAATTCCACCGATTTCAAGGTTGTGAACAAACCATATCGTCGTTGGTATTTGTGGTAGTATTTGAGAAGGTTAAGAAATTATTTCCGCAGATCTGAGGTTTTTATTTTTTAATTTAAAACTTTTGTTACCACAAATTATGATAAATTGTGTTTAATATGTTAACACATGTTACACCAAAGAAGGAAAGACTGGTTGATATTTTTATACCGAATATTTTCTATATGTTTTATGAAATTACACAATTGCTTGTGTTAAATCTGTAGTGCCAATTTTAAAACTAGAGATGACGAAATTGATTGAAGTTTGGTCATGAGTTAGTAAACCATCGTCCTTGGTATTTGTGGTAGTATTAAAGAAAGTAAAAAATTATTTCCGCAGTTCTGAGATTTTTATTTTTTAATTTAAACTTTTTGTTAACACAAATTAGGATAAATTGTGTTTAATATGTTAACACATATTACACAAAGGAAGGAAAGACCGATTATTATTTTTATACCGAATATTTTTAATATGTTTTAAGAAATTACGCAATTGTTTGTTTTAAATATGTAGTGCGGTATTTAAGATCAGAAAGAATTGAAATTACGAAAATTGATTGAAGTTAGGTCATGAGTTAGTAAACCATCGTCCTTAGTATTTGTGGTAGTATAAGAAGGTAAAAAAATTATTTCCGCAGTTCTGAGATTTTTTATTTTTTATTTAAAATTTTTGTTACACAAATTTGGATAAATTGGGTTTAATATGTTAACACATATTGCACCAAATAAAGAAAGACTGATTAGTATTTTTATATCGAATGTTTTTATATGCTTTTTGAAATTACGCAATCGTTTGTGTTAAATCTGTAATGCGGATTTAAAAACCAGATAGGTTGGAAGTGATGAAAATTAATTGAAGTTTGTTTTTGAATTAGTGAACCTGTATTTAATTAGACTATTATTACGCTACATGTTAGCAGGAGTGCAAAAATCTAGACGCCAATAGGCCAATTACCACCACTAAATTTTTAGTATTCTTCGCCTAATAACAATACTGATGAAATTTAGGCGAAGTATGCTAATAAAATTTGACGAAGAATACTAATAAAATTTAGTGGTGGGAATCAGCCCATTGGCACCTAGATTTTCTCCCCCCTTCCTGTTATACTATCAGACTACAAATTAGACTACCTGTATTTAGACTTTTATTATTTCTTTTTTGTATTTATTAATTTATGTTTATAGAAATAAAAGAAAAATCTGTTAAATTGTAAAAAAAAAAAAAAAAAAAAAAAAAAAAATGTAATAGTGCATGACAAAATTAATCTTGCACAACTAGTTTTGCAGCAATTTTGAAGCCCAGGTTTCATAGTTTTGAGTCGCCATTTCTTTATACTGTTCTTCTTTATACTGCTGTTGTTACGTTGTCTCTTAATTAAACCTAAAGGAAAATAAAATTAAAAAAATAATAAAAATTAGAATAATAAATTCAAAATTCATAAGAAATTATCACAGGTTTTGGCGTAACTTAAAAAAAAAATCAGTTTATTTATTTTTTAGGTATAGTTTATAGAGAATTTTAATTTTCTCTATTTAAAAAAAAAGAAACATGTAAATCCGTTAATTTGTTCAGAAGTTATCGAGGCAAAAGCGCTGAAAAAAAGAGTTTTTGGATAATTGAGTTTAAAGCTTTGCCTTTTCCGCGCCGGTACCGCCGATCTACGCGGCACAACGGCTCGCACGACTGTAATTGTAGGAGTTTTCTTGTCATACCAACTGTATGGCAGTCTTAAAGGTTCAAACTTTATGAAAACAATAATCGTAAAAAATACATTTTTTAGTCTTTTCAAAAGTTTCTGTTCCTTTTAAGTGTGGGTAAACGTGCTGTTTAAAAATTTGGTGAAATGTTATAGATATATGAACAATTTTTTTTTTTCAAAATGATAAACATCAGGTTCTTTTAGGTTTTTTTTTAGTTCAGGTTTTGAAGGGAAATAAAAAATGATTTAAGGTATCATTACGTTATTAGTTACAGACAATCTCGCTTAACAGATTTAAATAATATGTGCATATTCACAGAGTGAATGATCAGCGCTTATAAAAATTTCTTCTATCATTGAGCGTGACAGTTAGACGGAGGAGGACTAGGCTAAGGATAAATTAGAAGAACACGATTGAAGAGACATTGAAGTATTATAAATTAAGTGATGATATTGCCCTGGACAGGGAAGAATGGAAAGCAATTTTCAAAAGCATTTGTGGTCGATGACACCCACTACATCATATATTTTAATACGAGCAAATCTTGTGTGTGGTTATATATATATATATATATATATGCAAATTTTATCTTAAAAACGGCTCTAAAGATTTTGAATCCTACCGTTTTGGGGCACCAGAAAACCATTGGGCTAGGTCACATGTTCGAGAAAATTCGATTAGTGGGTCATTGTGGTCATTTTGGGTCAAGCTAATTGTATCTAAAAAACGATTTTGACGAAATTTTGTATCCGACCATTTTCGGACACGAGAAGACTATTGGGCTGGGTCCCATGTTCGAGAACTTTCGAATAGTGTATCATTTTTGGGTCAACGCGGGTCAAAATAATTTTATCTAAAAAACTGTTCTAACGATTTTGATTAAATTTTGTATCCTACGAGTTTCGGACACAAGAAAATCATTGGGCTAAGTCACATGTCCGAGAAAATTCAATTAGTGGGTCATTTCTGGGTCATTGTGGGTCAAGCTAATTTATCTATAAAATGGCTCAGACAATTTACACTAAATTTTGCATCCTATGGTTTTCCGGCACGAGAAGACTGTTGGGCTAGGTCACATGTTCGAGAAAATCGAATTAGTGGGTGATTTTGAGTCATGGGTCATTATGGGTCATGTTATTTTATCTTAAAAACGGATCAGCCTATTTACACTAAATTTTGCATCCTATGGTTTTTGGACAAGAGAAGACTGTTGGTCTAGGTCACATGTTCGAGAAAATTCAATTAGAGGGTCATTTTGGTCATGGGTCATTATGGGTCAAGCTATTTTATCTTAAAAACGATTCAGAGGATTTGAAATAAATTTAGCATCCTACAGGTTTAGGGAACGAGAAGACTATTAGGCTAGGTCACATGTTCGAGAAATTTGGATTAGTAGGTCATTTTGGGTCAAGCTATTTTATCTTAAAACGGGTCAGACTATTTACACTAAATTTTGCATCCTACGGTTTTCGGGCACGAGAAGACTGTTGGGCTAAGTCACATGTTCGAGAAAATTCAATTAGTGGGTCATTTTGGTCATGGGTCATTATAAGACAAGCTATTTTATCTTAAAAACGGCTCAAAGGATTTGAACTAAATTTAGTATCAAACAGTTTTAGGGAACAAAAAACTATTGGGCTAGGTCACATGTTCGAGAAAATTTGATTAGTGGGTTATTTTGGCGATTGGTCATTATGGTTGAAGCTATTTTTATCTTAAAAACGGCTCAGACGATTTGAACTAAATTTTGTATCCTACGGTTTTTGGGCACGAGAAAATTATTGCGCTAGGTCACATGCTTGAGAAAATCCGATTAGTGGTTCATTTTGGTTATGGGTCATTATGGGTCAAGCTATTTTATCTTAAAAACGACTCAGACTACTTACACTAAATTTTGCATCCTATGGTTTTTGGGCACGAGATGACATTTGGGCTAGGTCACATGTTCGAGAAAATTCGATTTTAGGTTCATTTCGGTCATGGTTCATTATGGGTCAAGCTATTTTTTCTTAAAAATGGCTCAGACAATTTGAACTAAAATTTGCATCCTACGGTTTTTGGGCACGAGAAAATCATTTGGCTAGGTCACATGCTCGAGAAAATCCAATTAGTGGGTCATTTTGGGGTTCAAATTTAATTTTGACCGAGCATAGTTCGGTCTTCCCTGCTCGTAATAGTGATGTGCATAATAATAATTGATGATATTCGGGCATATTCAAAAGCATAATTGTCAACCTTCGTATTCTATTTAATCAATTGAAACCAAAATTTTTGTAAGAAAAAAAGACAACTAAATTAAAAGAGAAAAGAAGGTAAAGGGCAGCAGTTATGCTTTTGTGCTTTCCCGAATGATTCATTAGAATATAAAAATCATTCAATAGAATGGAAATTCTTAAAAGGAGAAAGAAGATGGCATTAACATGGATTGTTTTATTTCTTTATTAGTTCAAAGCTAATTCATAATCTAATTTTACAGACATAATTTTACATAACATACAAATCAAATTTACTTTGCTTTTACATTAGTAAGTTCAAGCTGAATTGCTCTGTTATATTCTAGATATCTTAATGTAAGTGTGCATTATTGTACGAATGCACATATATGAGGCTAAAAATGATTTGTGCACACGATCTACACTACTCACTTTATAAACAAAAAACAAAAATATTACCATCACATTTTCCGTGAAACTTTATAGGTTTCATCTGTTAAAAAATTTCTAGAATACGTGTTAAATTTTTCTCACTGTCAAAATAATAACATTGGCATAATAATTTCAATATTATTGTGGGTATAGTCTGTACTTTATTCACTAGAGCAGGATTTTCAACATGTGCTACGCGAATCCTCATATACTGGTACGCCAGGTTATACAGAAAAATTAAAATAGAACTGAAAACTGTACCCCCCCCCCAATTTGCTTGGGTAATATGCCAATATATGTCAGTAAGTACCGAGTACTATGGATTTCTCCACAACAATTGTTATTTATAAATTATCAAAAAATATTTCGAATAATAATTTTATTTCGTAAAATTTAAATTTCTTTTTTATATAATTTTCCTTCTTATCTATCGAAGGAATCTTGTATAATCTTCATGTTATTTATTTGAATATCATTAAAAGATGATAACTAGAGTAATTATTTAGTGATTTAATAATGCCATTTTATATAGTGGCATTAACTCTATAAGGCGAAAATTATGAGTTTTATATTAGTGGTACATCAGTTTACAGGTTTTGGAACACCTGCCTTAGAGAATATATTACAGAACATTTATGCTGTAAATATTTTCTAAATTGCATAGCTGCCAACTTTTACGCATTTTTCCTTCCACAAAAATTTTATAGTAAATTTTACATTATTAAATCGCCGAAATAATGTGATTCAATAAAGCAATATTTTCTATTAATTTTTAGTGGTAACAAAAAAGCGTAAAATGTGGCAACTATGAAATTGTTATCTTGTTAAATTGGTATAATAATGTCTCAAATTAGGTAAATCCTTCCAACAACAGGATTCGTACGTATCAGGGAATTTTCCAGGAGAGTTACCAGTATTTTTTTTTTTTTTTATAGAAAAAAAAAATCTAGGTTAGACTCGCGAAACTTCGCCTTCTTTTAAGGATTGATTTTCTGAAAGGAAATACTGGTACCGAAGAATTTGCTGGTCGCAAAATTCCAGGAGGCGTAAAAACCCTGAATAATAATATCCAAAAA
This sequence comes from Maratus michaelseni, assembly GCA_963931845.1. Lineage (NCBI taxonomy): Eukaryota > Metazoa > Arthropoda > Arachnida > Araneae > Salticidae > Maratus > Maratus michaelseni. The sequence goes on along the minus strand of OZ007591.1, from coordinate 389,205,989 downwards.
CGCTAAAATATTTATTCATATGTAAAATCTGTAATTTATAGTGCATCCGTTGATAAAAATAATTAGTGTATTTCATCCAATTTATTGAAATATTTTAATAATCTCTCATACAGCACCACTTATGCAATCTGTTATAAATTTGTAAAAAAATATTTCCCATTTATAAATAGAGTAACATTTTTTAAAAAATCAATTATTCAATTTTATTGTTTCCAGAAATTAGTTATGTGAAAAGTTATAAGATACTTATAGTTTGTCAAACTTTAGAGGTTATTCGGTAGCTTAAAACAATATAACACATGTAACCAAATTTATTCAAAATCTTAATAATGCGTTTCACGGAGTGTCATTAATATTTTAACGGAAACTCATCATGTTCTTTTTTAATTTTTTTTTCGTGTGTTCTTTTAATATACTGCTCTATTGAAGCTATTTTCAAAAGTAGTTTTTTTTTAGTTTGAAATTTTTAAAGTAAACAGTCATATTATTTTTATTTATTTAATTATAATTTCAAGTATTTATATTAATCAAAATCACCATTCTAAATTATGCGATTTTTCCTTTTTTTTCCCCCTTTTTTTTTAATACACAATGAGCAGTTTTAATTTATAACAAAAATATTAGGCTGGTGCAAAAATTCTGTCGTATTTGAATACCTTTAAAACCGGTAAAATTTTAATATCTGATAATTTTACCTGTCAGTTCAAAGCAAGCAGGTGTCATAAAATTATCAGGTTTTAAAAAATTACCGGTATTAGACGTATTAAAATTAGGTATTAAAATACGACAGAATTTTTGCACCAACCTAATAATTGTAATCACTAAATAATTGTAACTGTACAGACATGCCCTATGTTTAGAACGAAAGATCCAAAAGGGTTTAAAGAATTGTTTATTTTTTTCCTTGAACAGTGCCGAGCAATGGAGCAGTTTAAGGGGCTTCCTAATTGCGTCCAAATTAACGCCCAGTCTAGAGTAAGTGGCTAGAGTAAGTGGTTAGATAGAGTAAGTGGCTTGCTATTATATGAGCTATTAGGTAATAGTATAGATGTAGTTTTAAGACTACATATAGAAGTTAAAATAGTATTTAAAGATAATGAAAAAAAAGAAGTTAGTAAAACTTTTTAAAAAATTAAAAAATTATGATTAAGGAAAAATAAAGATTCTGCTTCAATAATTTAGTTATAAAATATTTAAATTACGCCTGCGTTAAGAAAGTATATATGGTAAAGATACCATATATATCTTTTTCAAAAATTAAGAAATCTATGTTTTAAGTATTTTTATTAAATATACTTTCCCCTTTCTGTATTATCGTAATTTATATACCGTCCCGGCTGTTAAAACGCGCACCCTTTTGATCATTCTCTTTCAACGATAACCTTTAGTCAAAATCATACATATTGTTTGTAAATTATCATTAACGTACTTTATTCGGTCTCCCACACATCAATGTAAATGAAATTATCCAAGGCATAAAATGTTTCCTTTCTCATGGTCAGTTTTGACTTCATAATGAATCCAGATGTTAATCCCGTCACACTGACGCCTTATAACATATTTCTAAAATATCTTTCCTGCATTTTCTCAAAACAACTAACCACCAAAATTCTATTTCACTCTCTTTTTTTGCCAAAGTGCAATCTTCGCCAATAAAGATTTCCCTACCACTGACGTCAATTATGAAGTTGATCTGATGTATATGTAACGGTTACAATTCCCAAGCAAAAATACAATACTCTTGGCTCTAAAAATGTAAATGGTTTGGCGTATTTTCCAACGCACGCTGTCATTAACAAAAAGACACTTTCCTCTCTGATCTCAGCGATGTAACATCTCTAAAATATTCCGGCCCCTTGGCCACCCTTATGGTACCCTCCTAAAGCACTTTCCCACTTTTTAAAATTCGGATATGCAGCCTAAGTTCTCGATATTTTTACTTCGCTCCTCTGTCAAAAATTTGGATTGTCACCCCATCATACAAGATGTGATTTCTTGTACCCGTGGATTATTAACTGTGGAATAACTACATGGATATGTCTTCTTTTCATCGTTTTAAAATAAAGAAAAGATGTTTGTCAAATACTTCTTGATTCTTCCTCGTCGAAACAAACTTTTCCAGTTCTCAGCAGGATGTCGTCAACTTGAGTTATTACGGGAAACAACATATGCAATTCACTATACGTCAATCGGGACCTAAATGCTTATGTCCCACCGAAAACAATTTTCCTATATTTCAGATGCCTACAAATTCTTCGACCATTCCCATACTCCGAACCAATTCTTGATTCTACTCCGAAGCTCTCCTTTTTCTTTTCGATATAAGATTGGTGCCTAATTTTGATGAACTGGATTTTTCACAAAACAATTTCCATAGGGTGTGCGCCAAGGAACTCTATATTAACTACTCAATGTGTGGATTTTTTTATTTTTCTGCTGTCGTGACTCCTCTTGTGTCTACATCTTCGAAATGTGCCTGAATTTTTCTACATCTTCGATATGTGCCTGGATTTGTCCTGCGGTTCATGTTAGTTAAATATGCCTTTTCCGTGCCGCGTAAGTGATAAACTGTTTCAACCTAGGATCTTTTGTGCAGTTTTTTTTAAACCTGTGCCTGTGATAAATACGCCTTCAAAAAAAATTGCCTTCAAAAAATTTTTACTTTCAAAAAAATAAAAAAGAAAGAAAGAAAGAAATTCCAGCTGGATATATAATTAAAAATTTTCTCGCAGTCTTTTTGGTGCAACTTATATTTTTCCAATGTGTTAAGATTATAACTTCATTCAACCGATTCTACATATGCTTTCATTATTTCAAAAAGATTATCTTTCTTCGTCGATTAAATTTCTCCAGTTTACATGTATGAAATATGCCGCTAATTTCACTGAATTTCAACTCATGATTATGCACTGTGTGGTTTCATCGTATAAACACGAGAAACTTTGATTGTGTTTCGGCATAAGAAAAAAAAACACCAAGAAACTCAATGTGCTCCTCGAATTGACTTCCTAATCATGCGTTGCGGTTCTTATAATCGGAAAACTCTTTCTAACTTAGTTTCGATAAAAATTCAAGGTTATTGAATGCCTATCCATCAGCTTTAACGAAAACTTTTTGTTTTTAATTGACTTGTAATAATCAAGTAAGAAGAAAATAACTGTGCTTGCAAATGTTGTTGAACTCTATCTCCATTTAAAAAAAAAAAAAAAAAAAAGCCACTGCTGGAACTTTTAATATTTAATAAAGCGTATAAGTTAAATATTTCCAAGTGTAGTTTTGTATATTTGTGACGTACAGGTAAGAAGCAGATTATTTCTAACTGTCAGAGATCTTTCAAGGTTTAAAATGATACTAAATTTCACTTATATCTGAATTTTTCATGACTGATAAATTTTATTCAAATTTTGCTTCGTTTTATTATTTTGTTGTATTTTTATGCATTGAAGCCACTGCTTATCATTTTAGAGATCTCTAATGTTTTAAATATTTTAATCTTAAAAAAAAAAAAAAAAAAAAAAAATCAGTTTTTGTTGTGTTTTAAATTTTGATATATTTCTATTCACATTTTGGGTTGCATTCAGTTTTTAACTCTAAGTTAATAATATATTATGGTAAATATTCTAAATATGATCTCATGATATGATATTTTAATTTATACGTTAAGTGTGCACTGCTTTGAGTAATCTCTTTGCTCGTTTGTGTATCTGGTCTTGTGTATTTTACCGGTGTATCTATACCCTTCTTGCCATTTTTATCATATTGGTGAGAAAATATGACACTTTAAATTTTTGCAATTCATGCACTTCCTTCACCTCTTTTAAAGTTTTGTGTATATCTCTTCCATATTCATGCCTATTAAAAAAAATACGCAAAATAAATCTAGGACCAGAGTGCAGTAAATGGCATCCACTCAGGCATCACCAGTATCTGAAACTACTGTTTCTATTTCCGAACAAAATCAAATATTTAGTGATATGTCATGGTCTTATGTATTCAGGGATTTGTTAAAAGGTGCTCCAGAGTTGGTTAACTCCCAATTAAATGAGCTTCATGAGCACATAAAATTGCAGGACAATTCTGCTCTCTCTGCCAAATTATGCAAATTTCAGGTTATTCTGGAACGCCAATTTGACAGTCTTTTGCAGTTTTATGATATTTTTGTCATGAAGCAACTTGATAAATTGGTACAAGACAAAACAAATTTAATTTCGCTTAATAAAAAATTATTAGAACGACTTCATGCCCAAAAGGTAGAAAATATACATGAAGTCTTTGATGATGTTAAAAATGTAAACGATACTTCCCATAACACTTATATGTTACCCCGAAATGTGCATAATATTTTTACACAGACGGATATTTCACAAATTACAGATGATGAGAACACAATCGATGATTTAGCACATGAAAAAATTGATATGCAGCAATCAAATACTTCTAGCAATCGTGATCTTTCAGAAAGCATTCCTATTTGTTCACCTACTAAAATGCATCATAAACCGGTTCGCATCATTATTTGTAAATTACCTTTAAAATTTAATATACCAGACATTTTATTTGGAATTTCTGATATTCTTCAAAAACCAGTGTTCTCTATACAATTTATAAGGAAATGTAAACTTAGGGATACAGATGAGTACAACTGGGTATTTGAGATGTCGTTTCCTATTGCAAAAATATTACTGGAGCTTAAACAAGTAACTAATCAAGACAAAAAATATCCTGTAATCAGATTTATCCCTGTAAAACGTTGTTTTAGATGTCATTCATTTTATCATATTGCACATCAGGTATGTATTAATTCTATAAAATGTCCGATTTGTGCAGGCCAACATAACAATCTTCGGTGCACAAACCCTCCCAAATGCATTAATTGCATACAAAATAATGAAAATAACAATACTAATTTTAACATTTCTCACACTGTATCTTCGCCAGGGTATCCGTCAATAAAGAAATATATTGATGAAGAAAGAAATACCACTCTCTGTTAATTCTAGTTTATATTATTTTTCGAAACTATATTATTAATGATAAGATGCTATATTATGATACTCTTTGCATATCTATATTTTTATTATATACTGTCACAAATATTTTACTCCTTTTCTTACTTCGATTCAATTTTTGGTATTTTTGATACACTTCCCTACTATATGGGTAATTTTTCCAGACAACTCCTCTTATGAATATTTTTCTTTCTATTTCATATGTTAATGTTTTTATTGTTTACACATCTGTGTGTATAGATGGTTCGTCTCTTTTCGTTTGACTATTTAGCGCGCGAAAATGGTAGGGCGATTAGAGGTATATTTTTATGTCGAGATTTTTTTGGTGCGGGTCGTCAGAAAAATTTTTTCGCATTTGAATAAGTGTAACTGATCCGTACACACAGCTTAATTTTACCTTTTATCTTCGTTGTATTTTCGACATTTCAGGAGTAGACAATTCTTCTTCTTTGCATCACTATCCTTTTAAAATAAAAATAATAGAAATAAATAAAAATAAATTGTTATTAAAAATTAAGGCAAAATAAATTCGGCGTCACATCTTTTCCTTTGGCACATTCTTGCAGAAATTCACATCATTGAGCTTTTTTCTTTTTTTAATTTCCTTTGGTAGAAATAAGTAATGACATTTTTTTTAATTAAATTAATTCTTTTGGTTCTGTTTTTCTCTATAATCAGAAATTTATTCATTCTTCTAAACTTCGGTTGTGATTTAAAAAAAAAAAAAATTCTTTGTGGTTCTGATTCCTTTTGTTTTCAGAAATATAACTTATTGAGGGCTGATACTTTTGTTATCAGATTATTGTTTTGGTGAGTCCGATTCCTAGTTTTCGGATATATAACTTATTGAGGGCTGATACTTTTGTTATCAGATTATTGTTTTGGTGAGTCCGATTCCTAGTTTTCGGACATATAACTTATTGAGGGCTGATACTTTTGTTATCAGATGTTGTTTTGGTGAGTCTGATTCCTTTGTTTTCAGATATACAATTTATTGAGCTCTGATACCCCTTGTTATCAGAAATTTCTTTTGTATGACTGGTTCCTTTGTAACCAGATTTTTTTTTTTTTTTGTTTACCGTTTTCTCACTTAGTTTTCTCCGGTCTGATTCCTTTGTAATCCAAAACTTTTCTTTTTTTTCCTTTATTCATTATTACTACACTTCTATACTTAAGATTCGTATTCACTGATAGGTATGGCCAAGCATTCACACATACCGTTTATATTTTTCGCACTTCACATGTTAGTGTATACATTAATTTTCTATTGCTCTTTACATATACACTATGTCATCGTTTTTTTTAAAGTTACATCACTTTACATGCCACCTTCACGTTATCAATTAGAAATAATTTTTGAACTTTATTTCAGTGTATAATTCCCATAATCGTTCTTAAAATTTGGACTTATGTTAAATTTTTGAATTCTATGATATGCATCCTTACTTCGATAACGTACATGTTGCTTTTTCTAAATATTGTTCAGGTGTAAACATCTCTCTCTCATCGAACATACATAATGTTAACACCTTTACTTCACACTATATAGATTATAGTGATATTTTAGGCATTTTTCTTTTTCTTTTTCTCACTTGTAGAAGCAGATCCTTCGTATAAAAAAAAAAAAATTCAATTCTTCTACATTTATTCATCGTATTGTTTTTTTTTAAATATTTCAGAAATGCTTTTGTGATGCCTTAAAAAAATTGTTATATAAAGAAATTTATTAATGAAAGTTAGATATAAATTTTAAGAATGATTACAACTATTATGGGTTATTAAAAAAAAAAAATATTTTTATTCAATTGCTAGTTTTACATTCGGTAAATAAAATCCCTTTTAAGTACTATAATAATTTAAGTGTTTTCCCAGTTATATAAATAATAAAAATAAAATTAAATAAAGATTATTTATGCAATTATTAAATTACAAGGTGGTTTTGTAAACTGTTTATGCACATTTCCCGATTAATACACAGAAATTTTTACATTTTTCATTTGGTATATGTGTTTTTGTAACCTCTATTGTGTCATTTTTATATTGTATAATTGTAACTATTTTTTTTTTCAATATTGAAATATTTGTGTTTATATTTCACTATGGCCAGAAGTTAAAGTAAAAAGTTTAATTGTGCACATTCTAATCTTCGAAATAAAATATGAGACAAAATATGACTATTTATACAAGTGCACTAATACTATTAAAATATCATTAGGCATGCCATTTTTCAGAAAATGATATATTTTTATGCAGTCAAAAATAATTATATTTATGTTGATAATGGAACTTTTGAAAGCTACTGAAATAGATGCTGCTGCAATTTGAAAATTGTATGGCCATTTATTATACTAGTATGAAGATTTTTGGTAGTACTACATTTTTTTATTTACATATTGTATGCATACTTATTTTTTATTATTTTTATATATTGATATTGTGTATTATATTTTCAGGGTTACATTCTAAATTTTTCAAAATCTTGTGAAGGGGTGATATATATATGGTAAAGATACCATATATATCTTTTTCAAAAATTAAGAAATCTATGTTTTAAGTATTTTTATTAAATATACTTTCCCCTTTCTGTATTATCGTAATTTATATACCTTCCCGGCTGTTAAAACGCGCACCCTTTTGATCATTCTCTTTCAACGATAACCTTTAGTCAAAATCATACATATTGTTTGTAAATTATCATTAACGTACTTTATTCGGTCTCCCACACATCAATGTAAATGAAATTATCCAAGGCATAAAATGTTTCCTTTCTCATGGTCAGTTTTGACTTCATAATGAATCCAGATGTTAATCCCGTCACACTGACGCCTTATAACATATTTCTAAAATATCTTTCCTGCATTTTCTCAAAACAACTAACCACCAAAATTCTATTTCACTCTCTTTTTTTGCCAAAGTGCAATCTTCGCCAATAAAGATTTCCCTACCACTGACGTCAATTATGAAGTTGATCTGATGTATATGTAACGGTTACAATTCCCAAGCAAAAATACAATACTCTTGGCTCTAAAAATGTAAATGGTTTGGCGTATTTTCCAACGCACGCTGTCATTAACAAAAAGACACTTTCCTCTCTGATCTCAGCGATGTAACATCTCTAAAATATTCCGGCCCCTTGGCCACCCTTATGGTACCCTCCTAAAGCACTTTCCCACTTTTTAAAATTCGGATATGCAGCCTAAGTTCTCGATATTTTTACTTCGCTCCTCTGTCAAAAATTTGGATTGTCACCCCATCATACAAGATGTGATTTCTTGTACCCGTGGATTATTAACTGTGGAATAACTACATGGATATGTCTTCTTTTCATCGTTTTAAAATAAAGAAAAGATGTTTGTCAAATACTTCTTGATTCTTCCTCGTCGAAACAAACTTTTCCAGTTCTCAGCAGGATGTCGTCAACTTGAGTTATTACGGGAAACAACATATGCAATTCACTATACGTCAATCGGGACCTAAATGCTTATGTCCCACCGAAAACAATTTTCCTATATTTCAGATGCCTACAAATTCTTCGACCATTCCCATACTCCGAACCAATTCTTGATTCTACTCCGAAGCTCTCCTTTTTCTTCTCGATAGTATAGCTCTACTTATGTAAACTATTGGGAAAAATTAAAAGGAAAATTGAGGATAGTTAAAGTGAAAAATAATGTTAGCACTGATTCAGTTTAAAACAAACAGAGACAGAGCAGTTTAAGTAAAAGGAGGTGAACAAAGCCACAGTATAAAACAAAGGTACTTTTCGGCAGTGTTGTTAGTTAGTCGTAAGTCAATTTCGCCAAAAGTTCTAAAATTTTCCCCAAATCAAGGTTTTTTTTTTCAAAAAAGTCCCCAAATCACCTTTTAGTCAAAAAAGTAAATTTTAAATTTTAAATTTACCACTGTAAAATTATTTAACCAGTTTAAGCTTGATTTTTATCCCCAAATCGAGCCTTTTTAAAAAGAAATTCCCCATTTACAAAAAGAAAAAAACGAACTTGCGAATCGACATTTTTATTGTGATTAATTACTGTTTTGAAGAAAAGAATATGAATTAAGAAAAGACAAATATATATTACAATTAAATGCCTAATATATTAGAACTTAAAATAAGTGTAATCGACGAATCCGGATCCATTGTTGTCAGGTGACTAAAAGTAAATTTTAACCCGAAAACATGAAATAATGAAAAAAATCCCCAAATTCTTCCGCAAAAATTTTGATATTCCCCAAAATTTCCTCCAGAGGCTCAAAATTCCTCAAAATTGGGAAAAAATCCCCAATTTGGTAACACTGCTTTTCGGAGTAATTTGTTTGAATTTATTATAAATAAGACAGAAAATACGTACAGGGGTGTGGTGAACTCAAGGAATTAGGTGTCCAATTTCTTCTTAATGCTTAAAAACTTATCTTCATTCTGGTACAGAAATAATATTTATGAAGATTCTGACATTCAGACAACTGACATTCGGATAGCAATATAATATGCCATCTACCCATAATGTTCACCTTGGCAAAAAATCTGTTGTATCTCGACTCACAAGCCAAAACACGAAAGCTTCGCCATGATCATTTGAATTTATTTCTGGAAAAAGAGCCTATGTAGCAAATTTAAATTTTTACAGAAAGGAGGAAAAAACTATTAATGTCATTGATTAGCGATGTCTTGAGCACCTAGTGCAACATGTCGTTGTTAACCCTTAATTGCATAGTGATGTAAATTTCCATCACTTTTTATTTTACTTTTAATAAATAAATCAACTTCTTTGCCACCACTATGTTTACATAGAAATATTAATGCAACAAATTTCCCATGAACTATGTTGCTGAACAAAGTTAAAAATCTATCTTAAAATTTTTGGTGTGTAATATTTAATATATGTATAAAAAACACAATTGTAAAAGAAAAACTCATGCAAAGAAGGGTTAAGGAACCGGAATCAGGTAACAGCTCTCTGGACGAATGGGCCAGTGGAGCACAGACGGAACCAGGTCCAGCCGGACTACCTTTTTACTTTTTACCCTACTCTGCAGTCCGATGCTTCAGGACTTGTCAACCAGGTGTACGCGGGCTGTGGGGGACTTATTTTCCTATTTTTAAGCTATTTTCTATTTTATTTGCTAAATATATATATTTTGGGTTGTTTTTGACCCGTCGGCAATAAGGAGCTGGTGGTCACCTATGTAGTCTTTCCATGTTCCGAATTGGCAGTAAACTAATTCTCTGGTTCTGGCTTCTCGCAAGTTTCTGGACCAATGTTTCACTCCTATGAGCTGCCATTCGTAGCCCAGGGGCGATGACGCGACGGGCCTAGCTTGGGGTTTGGATCTGTTCCGGCCCCTCTCTGTCTATTGAGTGGTGTTCCATCGCAACGTCCGGAATCATCTAAAAGCCCTGTTAGGTCCAGTATTGGATGAGTACAGTACAAAGTAGTCTTTCTTCCGATATTAATTATTTTTGTCTTCATGCTGAGCATGGACGAGTAATAAAAAACTAGTTAGATAGATAACAAAAATAATAATAATAATATTTTTAGTTTATTGTTTCAATTTTTTTTTATTTAAAGTAAACAAGCTTTTATATTATGGAATTGAAAATTTTAATATTGGTTCAATCATTCCACATAGGCCCTTTTCCAACAAAAAAACCAACTTTACAAAAAGTGTGAGTGCAAAGTGTTTTTGAAAGGGATTAGAATTGCTAACCGTAAATGGCACGGTCACATATTTTGACATAAATTTGTGCATATTACATTTTATAATTTTATAAAAAGGTTAATGCTTGCCATTTAAATAAAAATAAAAGTGCCCAGTTAAACTGATGGCATTGAGCTCGCAGGCTATTCACACTAATTGTATATTATACTTTTATTTCAAAGCATAATGTCCCTCAAAAAATAAAGAAATCGACAATAAATTAAGGGGGATTATTCCCCGTCCCCCACCTTTATACTTAACGAATAAACCCCCAAAATTAATCAGGGAAGCACGTTATCACAATAAACCGATCTACAAAATTTGAAGCAAATTGGATAATTCTGCATGAAAAACCCATTTATCTAAATTAAGGGAGGAATAGCCCCCCCCCCCCCGTTCCCCCCTTCATACTTAACCAATGAACCCCCAACACTAATCAGAGAAGGGCCTTATCGGAATGAACTTATATACAAAATTTGAAGCAAATCGGATATTTCTATCAAGAGTTATCACATTAAGTACATACATACGTACATACAATCTGTAGACACATTAGCTCTCAGGCTTTGATAGCCTGTGAGCTAAAAAAAATTTTTTTAACGAATATATATTATATCGAAATGTATGTTTGAGTAAAATCTTTTTTTCATCTAATTGGAAAATTGCAGACCTTGTAACCTCTTGAGAGTAAATCCGCTTGGAACGACTAAATAACAGCCTTGTGCGGTAAGTAAATTGCTTATTATTTTATTTAGTTAGTGAATATAGGGTGTTTTTATCATGATAAACTAGCAATATTTATGAAGTTGTTTATAATTTACCAAAACTTGGATAGCAATAAAATATGCCAAGCATCTCAATTACACCGTGTTCATCGTGACAAGTCTATTTAATCCTATTGCATACAAAAATAAACACGAAAGTTTCACAGTGATAATTTATTTAACTTTGCATACTTAATAGATTATTTTAATTTTTTAACGTCAAAAACTAGGAATTCCGAAAGTGAACAGAATTGCTAAATATCCATTAATTTTTATTATTTGGAAGTTCCATCGTTTTAAAATCCTATAAACATTGAACTGTTATAAACCATGAGTGGAAAAATACGTAGCATTAAATGACATGCATTTTGAGAGGTTAAATTTTGAAGCCACTGCTTTTAGGCCTAAGTATACTTTTCTAGTTATTCAAATATTCAACTTAGAGATCTTCAAAACGAACAGTTTTGGCAAAAAATGTACGGTTTGCACGGCTGCCAACTTCTACTTTTACTTTGAATCAAATAAATATTTTAGTACCGGAAATTTAACTTAACAATCGCAATAAAGTATAAAGTACTGCATGTCATCAAGAAAAAAAATCAGGTCACAATTTATTAGGTATTTCTCTGGTTCAAAACATGAATATTTGATCTAGAAAGGCGTAGAAGTTGGCAGCCCTGCGGTTTATAGAGGATAAAGGATTCCTATGTGAAAGGTAAGAATCTGGATAGCAACAAAAGAAGATCCAATTAAAATGCAGACCAAAACAGATCAAAGACCATACACACCAAATTTTGGAGTGTATTGCAAAATTTGAAAAAGATGCGGCCAAAAAAATCACTTATTCAATTATTGGAAAGAAAAGTTACTTATTACTTTAAATAAAGTTAAATTATGTAAGTTATTTGTATAATTTTGTTTCTCCTGAGTAATTAGGTTTTATTATTTTTATTATTATTAAAACATGCATTGTTTATTAAAATTACTAAATTAATGGAAACTTTATTTCTTTTATGATAAAGTTGTAAACTTTTGTTTTTTTTCAAAAAATTAATTCAACGCAAGGGATTATTTATATTAGTTAAAATGTTTGCAATGCTTACAGCGAACTTCGGATAGTGCGGACGAAAAATGTCCACCCCTGGAAGTCCGCACTAACGGGAATTCACTGTATTGAATACATGGACGTTCAAAACTAATAGTTTTGGGAAAATGTATGGTTTGTAAAGGATAAAGAGTTTCCGTATAAAAGATTAGGATTTGTATAGCAGCAAAATAAGCTTTCTAAACTATCTTCAAATCTACCGACAAAATTAAAGCAATTAAAGTATGCCAAGCATTTTCAAACCCATTGTGTTTATCCTGACAAATCTGTTTTATCCTTTTGCATAGGAAAACAAACACGAAAGCTTTATAATGATCATTCATTTAACTTTTTGTATTTTTGCATTCATAATATATATTTTAACCTTTATTGTCAAAAATGAAAGAAAACAGAATTGTTAAATAGTTATTTATCTTTAACATTCTGCCCGAATGCTGGATTTTAAAATTCAGAAAATATTGAACTGTTATGAACTTTGAGTGGCAAGCAGGAGGGAGGGAGCATACCAATAAATGTCATACATTTTGATAAGTTAAATTTCAAATTCACTTAGATGCTTTTAAGCCTAAGTGCTTTTAAACTGTATTTTTATAATTATTCAAATATTCACTTTAGAAATCTTCAAAATTAATAATTTTTGGAAAATGTGCGGTTTATTGTAGATTGTGTATTTCATTTCTGTATTGTGTATTTCATTTCTGGATGGAAATGACATGACCTGTTCTTGTCCTGTGATATTCTGAATGTGTTTCCTTTTCAACACTTTTCAACATAGTTAAAAAGTGTTTACGACTTATGTTTGTCAAGGCCATCTGTCCGTACTCTAACTCTCGTAAAGAGATAGGATTGTCCTGTAATTTTTATATGTTATTGACGTTTACTATAGCACAATCACAATTGAAAATGAAGTGTCTAGCATTTATAGTTCGTTTACAGGGACCATCAAAAGTATTCCGTAATATTACAGTCAATGGAAAAAAAAATAATTACAAGATCATTTTAATGATATGTTACGCCATTTCAAACATAATGAAATTACAATAAAAAAAACATTTTGTCAGACAATTAAATACACTGAACTAATGAGTGAAAAATGGACCTGTGCCAGGACTCAAGCCTGGCACCTTCAAGTTAGTGTGCTGATGCACTGCCACAAAGCCACCCAGATCGACATCCTAGCCCGGCAATTTCCCTCATTTATCCATCGGTCAGCAGTTTTGCAGCTTCAGGTGACAATAATACGATAAATAATTATTCATTGGTCCGTAATTAATTATATATGTATCAAAGTCAATTTTTCACTCATGTTGGTTTAGTGTATTTAATTGTCTGATAAAATGTGTATTCTTATATTGTAAAATAAAGTAACCAGACGTAGTATTTATGCTTTAATATATATACAGGGTTCGTACGGATCAGGGATTTTTCCAGGAGTTTCACCAGTATTTTCTGTATAGAAAAAGAAATCTTGTTAAACTCGTGGCACTTCGCCTTCTTTTAAGGAAAGATTTTCTGTAAGAAAATACTGGTACCGAAGAATTTCTTGGTCGCAAAATTCCAGGAGCCGTACGAACCCTGTATATATATATATATATAATGAAATTAATATGCATTTCTGAAGTGCATTAAAACTTGCATTCTGTATAGTGTGGGACGAAGAGCAATTATTACTCATTTACAGGGCAGCACAAAAGGTCATATAATGGTTATATAATGGTTAACAAATGTTATATAATGGTCTATGTGAAAAACCACCTGCGGCGTATTCGAGTTATTTTAACTCTATTTCCAATATAATGAAATTAATATACACGACTGAAATGTACCACAAGATACTTTCTGTAGAATAAGACGTGCATAGCATTTATCGATAATTTACAGGGACACAAAAAAGATTTCTAAAGTACTGTCTGTTAGCGATAATTGATGGGAGTGCGTTTTCAGTTATGGTATGCGTTTTTGAGTTCAACTAATTGTTTACATACTACTTGGTGTGTATAAATGCTACAGATAATATACAAGGCTACAGAAAAGAATTTGTAAGCGTTGCTGAATATGAGTGTGAATTGCTTAAAGGGGATTTTATTTTGAGTTGTGCATTTTCCAGCTGAACTATATTTCATATACTAAGAGATGTTTGTAGAATATAAATAAAATCATATACAGGGCCACGCAAAGAACTCGATACATGGTCACCTATGGATGATAAATTCCGAAAATGTTCAGTAGTTTTAAGCGTCTTATTAGACTGCTTAATATTTTTTTTTCTTACTAAACTAAATTTTAGCATATTATGTAGAATATATGCAAATCTATAGATCAAATACAGGGCTGCACAAAACAGTTATAGAACTATTCCGGCTATGGACGGTAATTGGTACAATCTCATTTTCAAATGTGTTATGCGTTTTCTAAAATGTTTACTTAGGTATCTTATTTACCTTTTTAAACGGCGATGTTTTGTTAAAGTAATCTAGAAATGTAGGAAAGTGTTTCATAATGTTTATTTTTGTTTTTTTTAGATCACTTATTGTAACTAACGCCCTTATGAGAGCGGAAAATTATGTGACTAAATATGTCATGCTTTAAAATCGTAGTGTTAGAAATTTTATGATGGTTGTAAACAGGGTTTTACAAATTTTAAAAAATCTGGTAGCCAGGAGAAATTCTAGTCGCCAGTAAAAAACATTTACTAACATCCTTCCCCACCCCCACCGTCATTAATTTCATTTATTTCCAAAAATCGCAAACATTTTTAATGATTTAATTGCGAAAGAATAATAACAACCATAGTTTAGAATAGTACATAATTAAGAAAGATAATTTAAACTAAGTTTTGTAATGAAAGGGGTTAGAAGAAAATAATTCATAACTTCGTCAATTCAAAAGATATCAAATCCGCTTAAAGTTATAATAAATCCTCTTAATATTATCTAAAACTTTTATATTGACAAGTTTTTTATAGAGCTAACCCTTATAGCAATAAATAAATAAATAAATAAATAAATAAAATAAACAATCCCTGCCGGCCACGCCAGCAAACAAGTTAGGTTTCTAAGTGGGCGGTTCCAACTGTCGCATCATGGCAGAAATGTCATTTCTTCCTCAATTCCCAACAAACAGGCGCCCCACGGTCTGCGTCTTCGAAATCTACCTGTGCCTGTAGGCCGAGCCGTCAGGGATTCTTTTATTTGCAAGATTCACAGACAACTTGTGAAACGAACTACACATTGTCGTATTTTATGTTGGCTTCTCTAACCAGCAGAAAAGCAGAGTTAGGAAGCTTGAATAAATCATTATATCTCATTATAATGTTTAACAAAACAATTTAAAAAATATTTTTATTAATATTTTCAAATATTTTCCGGTGTTTGTTTTAGCAATTTTTTTTTCAATAAAAAATACTTTTTTTTTTATAATACATTTTTCCATTTCTCGTCTAAGGAAACGTCTGAGTCCTCGGATTACAACCCTTCAGCAGTTAGCCATGAGTATCGGCATACTAGCCCAACATTTGGATATGACATGTCATGTTTATTCTTATCTGCAGAATAATAATTCCTCTATAAACATTTAGCGATGCATGTAAGCTAACAGAGACAGATAATTTCCCAAAAGTAGTATATTTCAGCCAATTTTGCGCTTGTTTTCAATTAAACATGGCTACCAAAAGATGTACTACACACTTTCACACACGTGTATGTGTGCTGAAAAAATGTATCACATTTTCTCTAAACAAATATATGGATTTTATTTCAGACAGCGAGACATATGAGCATACTTACGAAAACACTAAATTTGTTTTTGGTGTGACCTAAAATCTGTTGAGGTTCATGTGTGTGAGAAATAAGAATTTGAACTAACGGAACGTCAAGAAAACTCTTTCATTTTATTTTTATTTATTGATAAACGACTAATTATTTTTATTTGATTCCTGTATAAATTTATATAGTAACAGTACCGGGATAATCTTATATCCTCTTAGAAGGAAGGTCTCCATAAGCGCATACTCAGGAAAATTTGAAAAAAATATATAGAATGTTCTTCTTATGAGGATATATACTTTTATGAAAAAAATTTCTGCGGAACCTCGATATAACGTTCGTAAAAAATTGTGAAAACGTTGAGTTTTTGGCGATTTAACGCTGGTTGGCGACACAAAATATAAAAAAACAGGCTTTTATGATAAATACTCTTTTAGGAAAAACTTTTACTACTCTTCATACTGAACTAGTTTACGATCGTATTCGGTGGTTTAGAACAGAATTTAAATTTAAAAATGCTTCAAACTAAAAATTAAAGCCTGATTCTGAGCACTGTTAATTTGACTTCGATACTGTTAGTGTCGGAGATGATAAGAGAAAAGTATTGTTGCTATGGAAACAACGATTTATTCAATATCAAAATGTATTATGAGAGCGTTCTTAATGGAGCAGTTACTGGTAAAATACACTTAAAACTTATCCAGCCGATGAAACCGTGTAAAATTAAACAACTTCAGCAGCAACTTGTAATGTTATATAAGCTTATAGAAAAAATAATAATCTATTTAATCGTTTAAGTTGAAATTCATAATGTACTGCGCATTTAAACACTCATTTAACACTAGAACTACCGGAAATTTTACTCAAGTTTTTTTAAACTATTTCACACCAGAAAATATATTTAAAATTACTTAACTTATTCATTTAACGTATTTCTGTGAGTTTTATATTTAATTTATTTTAAAAAGAAATTTCTGGTTTGAATCGGCTTATATTCATTTGGCAACCGTCAAAATGACGGCTCATAGTAGTTCTAGTGTTAAACATGAATTTTCAAATGCATGAAAATCGTTTGCATTTGGTGAGGGAAAAGTGTTGCTCTCCTTAATCGAGTCTTTTTGCGCCAAATACTAGAAAATATTTTAATTTAATTTTTTTCTTTTGCAGATTTAATACTGGAATTCCGCAGTTAAATTTGACTCATCCTTTATAACGAACATGAGTAGTTTCATTTGCATTTTGTTTTTCAAGAAATTATGAGCATGCGCTTTAAGGAGACCTTTCTTGTTAGCAACCATAACACTGGAGTTCATAACTCGGAATAATCAGTAGCATTACTTATCTGCCCGCATACCCATCAAATTAATTATCCAATTAACCTTGACTGAAAATTCAATATAATTTTTAAAAAAAATTTTGCGGCATTGAAACTTTAGGAAAATCATGGTATTATCACATTTTGTACGAACGCCTTATAATTCATCAATTGAAATCTCCTTGATCTTTGGGGAAGAACATTAACTATTTACTAATAAATAAACAATCATGACATTGAAAACATCAACTATCAACAAATAAATGGTGATGACATTGGAGTGAACTTTTCCTTATTCCATCTATAACGAAGAAATTTCGAGAAAAATTTAAAGGCTATTAAAATATTTTAGTCGATCGCTTTGTAAGTTTTAACAGCGATTAAATATTTCAAAATTCTTTCCTTTTTGTTTTAGATAAATCCGACGATTCAATCCAGGGTACCCCAAAGGTAATCAACATACTGCTTGGTGAACGGAGCATGGCTCAAAAATTGCTTTGAATTGAAAACGCTAATAGATTTTTTACACTTGGCATATTTTCATTGTATACTGAAAGATATATTTGGTACTTTCATATTAACTGCATATCAACGGTTAATCAATAAAGATTAAGGTGTGCTATTCTGATTACATCAACTGATTATGTAGCAGTACACTTAATCCCACGATCATACTTTCGTGGTACTCTACGATACTTACGATACTACTTAAGATGGTTAAAAAATATAAGAAAGGAATATATGTATTTTTAAATAAATTAATAACAGAAAAAATGCTCCGCAGGTGAGAGGAAACCAACAGCTTGTAATATCTGTTTTATTATTATTATTATTCGTTTCATTGAATTTATCTGTCATTTCTTATGTCGCGGTTAACTTTTCCTCAGTGGTAATACGCAAAAATATTTGCGGACATGCATGCACACTGCGTGTAAAACAAACATTTCTCTTCCAATACAAAAAATTTGTGTCAAGCGCTCGTAGGCGGGTTATATTCTTCAAAATTTGTGTACATAATTATAATGTTTGTATGTTTTATATATATATAAGATTTTTTATCTAGCTCACACTTTATCACCATTTCGAACATTTCTACTACATTTTCTATTGTAATCCTTTATTTTTTCTTCTGAAAGCTGTAACATTATCGGAAAAAAGTTCACGCATTTTCAATATTTCCTAAGAATATTTAAGCCTGATTAATAAATAACCTCATAAACTTCACGTATTAAACTGCAGAATTTCGAATGTTTAATTTTGAAGTAATGAAACTTTTCGTAATTCGTAAAATATTGATAGAACTTTTACTGAAAAATTTCACGGCACACTTAAAGTCCTCTCAAGGCGCAACAGTGTGCCATGGTACACCGGTTGAGAATCACTGTTTTAACTCTTGAAGAAGATTTGAGAATCTAATCACGAGATACTCGAGAACCTACTTTTGAACTTTTCAATACCTAATCAAAAAGTGCGTGGAATTTTATAAAAATTAAAGTAATTGGAATTTCAATATGAAATGTTTGAAAGATAAAGTAAAAATAAATTAGTTTATAAGATTAACCACACGAAATCTAAGGTTTTTAAAGTGGCTAATAATTTTTGTCGATAATTCAAATCAGCAAATAAAAGTAATAAAACTTCCCTTGTTTATTTAACATTTTCAGTAAAACTGTAATTTTCGTTATCGCGTGTAAAGAATGCTTCCAATAAGACTATTTTTTTTTTATAAATATTCTCAAACCAATTAAATTTCCAGCAGGACTGAAACTACGCTATAAATTTTAAATGACACTACAAATGATGCGAATGTTCTTTTCACTTTGCTAAACAGCGTACAAGCAACACAGTGAAAAATGTGTCCAGACCGTGGACCGAAACTAGATACCCTGGTATAGCGTGCCAAGTGCTTTACCATTTCAGCCATCTGGACGTCATACAGTCTGTTATTTTTCACTTATATACGTTGGCAAGGCTGCAACTTCGCAGCGCGAAAATAGTGTGCTCATGTATGACTTTCAATCTTGCACTGCAAAGTTGCAGACTTGTCAACGTATATAAGTGAAAAATGACAGACTGGATGACGTCCAGATGGCTTAAATGGTAAAGCACTTGGTGCGCTATACCAGGGTATCTAGTTTCGGTCCCCGGTCTGGACACATTTTTCACTCTGTTGGTTGTACGCTGTTTAGCAAAGTGAAAAGAAAATTCACATACTTTGTAGTGTCATTTACTCTTAAACTACAGCCACGTGGCGACCAATATATAATATTAATTAAAATCCAAAAAGTTAAATTGAAATATTACTATTTTATAAATTTCTTAAAGAATTCTTACACATATTTACAACAAGGTAGATCAAATATGTGTCAGCTTATTTAATTTTCTGCTTAGAATAACTTTTACTTAAAATCAATTTTTCTATTAATTTTATCATAGCATCATAATATCACTACAAATTCTCAACTTTTTATAACTTTTCTTGAAATACTTTAGCATTGTGAACAGCTAAATAATATGACTAATATTCTCCAAAATAAAAAGCAAATATTAACCTTTCGTATTTTTGGATGAATTCTTGCATGCTTTTAGAACAGTGTATCTGAAAGATACGGCAGCTCAAATTTGTACTTTTCTATACAGAAAAACGTTTGCCAAGAAATTGTGTTTTAATTCGTCTCCTAAGAGCATTCTTACATCATTATAAATTCCCATTTTTTCATAAACCTTTCTTGAAGTACTATTACATCGTGAACAAATAAATAACATGAATAATAATATTCTCCAAAATAAAAAGCAACTGTTAACCTTTCCTTCTTTTTTATGAATTCTTACATTATTTTACAACAACGTATCTCAAAGATACGTTAGCTCATCTTTTACTTTTCTACACAGAAAAACGTTTGCCTAGAAATTCTTTTAAAATTCTTCTTTTAAGAACATTCTTATATGACTGCATGTGCATATTCCCATTTTTTTCATAAACATTTCTTGAAATACTTTTACATCGTGAACAAATAAATAACATGAATAATAATATTCTTTAAAATAAAAAGCAACTATTAACCTTTTGTTCTTTTTTATAAATTCCTACATTCTTTTACAACAACGTATCTTAAGGATACGTTAGCTCGTCTTTTACTTTTCTATACAGAAAAACGTTTGCCTAGAATTTGTGTTTTAATTCGTTTCATAAGAGCATTCTTACATCACTGCAAATTCCCATTTTTCATAAACCTTTCTTGAAATACTTTGAGATCGTGAACAAATAAATAACACGAATAATATTCTCCAAAATAAATAGCAACTATTAACCTTTCGTTCTTTTTTATGTATTCTTACATTCTTTCAAAACAACGTATCTCAAGGATACGTCAGCTTATCTTTTACTTTTTTACACAGAAAAATGTTTGCCTAGAAATTCTTTTAAAATTCTTCTTTTAAGAACATTCTTATGTCACTGCAAATTCACAATTTTAATAAACATTTCTTGAAATATTTTCACATTGTGAACCAATAAATAATATGAATAATAATCCCAAAAGTAAAAAGCAAAAATTTACTTTTCGTTTTTTTTGATGAATTTCTGCATGCTTTTACATAACAACGTATCTTCAAGGATGCGCCAGCTCATCTTTTACTTATCTACACAGAATAACGTTTGCCTAGAAATTCTTTTAAAATTCTTCTTTTAAGAACATTCTTATATCACTGTAAATTCACATTTTCTTTTTATAAATTTTTCTTGAAATATTTTCACATCGCGAACCAATAAATAATATGAATAATAATCCCAAAAATAAAAAGCAAATTTTAACTTTTCGTCTTTTTTGATAAATTCCTGCATGCTTTTACATAACAACGTATCTCAAGGATACGTCAGCTCATCTTTTACTTTTCTACACAGGAAAACGTTTGCCTAGAAATTCCTTTTTAATTCTTATAAGAGTATTCTTACATCACTGCAAATTCACATTTTCTCATAAATGCTTCTTCAAATACTTTATCATGAATTAACAAATAATCAGAATATTAGACTTAAAAAGTAAAAATGAAATATTAACTTTTTGTCTTTTTGATGAATTCTTGAATACTTTTACAATAAGGTATCTCAAGGATGCGTCAGCTTATCGAAACGAGTTCATACGTCCTTCTGCAAATGGAAGACACACAAAAGAAAATACTTCAATACAATGGTTACTTGTTCCCAGATGTGATAACTTAGCAAATAAATCTACATCTTCAGTCAGCAAACCTTGTCAAAGTTTGACTGTAAAAAAGACGTGTTCTGAATCCTACCGCGGGTCTCCTTAATTGAGTTAGCTCTCTGCCAAACACTAGACGAAGTCTTCGCAATTAATAAACGTTCCGTTAATATAAATGTGGTGGTCAAGGAAGCTATTTTTCCTCAACCATATTCAAGAGGTAAAAAAGAAGCAACCTTGGATTTGACGTAATTAATACAGAAGCATGTTTGCTTATTGAAAAGAAGTACCACACGGTTCAACAGTCTGTTTTACTTGGAGTGTCCCAGGAGGTTACGGGAAGTGTATGAGAAAGGATTAGTGAAGAATGTAAATTTATTAGGAATTAAGAATAGAAAGGTCAATGGAGTAAATCACAAAACAAAATATCAAATGTAGGTTATCGAATAAACCAGATACATCAGTGATTTGTTCTTCTTTCCGTATTTGTTCTGGAGATGTTTGGTAGATCTTTTATTCAACGCATGTTGATTGTGAACAAGAGATTAAATAAATGGAAATGTTTTTAATCATCGTTAAGAAAAAAATATTATTTATTTCAAAAATATGTCGTTTAGATTAAAAATGGTGTTTTTTAAATTCAGAATTATAATTCATCAACAGCTGTGATTCTTAATAGTATTAAGAAAATGTGAATTTAAGTGACTTTTTTCACTTACTTTCATTGAATTGTTCCCATCAGGATTATCGGAGTTATTGTTGTCTTTTATTTCTTTTAAAATGATTGCACTGTAGAATCTGGATTATACGAACCAGGTTATATCGAGGTATTGGATAAATTGAACTTCTTAAAATCCCCTGCAAATCTCAGCATGTGATGAAAGAGCCGGTTATAACAAATAATTTTCACGATCTCTTACACTTTGTCATAAGTTGTTTCCATTATATTAGCATACGTGTTGTTATGCATTTGGCAATACGTTCTCCCACCCTCAAAAAAAAATATTGGAATGTAAATCAATCAAAAATTGTTATGCCTGTAGGTATGGAAATTATCTTCTCATTGTGCCCTAAATTAATTAGAAAAAACTACTTCAAGAGAAAGAAAAAGCTAATTGACAGCAGCCTCAAAGGGTAAAGTACATTTGTATATTGTAATAATACCTATGTTTTGCTTCAATTTTTTTTTTATTTATGGGTTGTTTTATTTAAAGGTTGATTGCTTTAACTCCTTTTTACATTCTATCTGATTTCTCCCGATTAAAATTATTTTACCTGTCAACTAACATAAGATCAATGAAAATGAATAGTTTTAAAATGGTTTAACAAAATACAAATTCGTAGAGCATTTTTATCTTCATACCGCTTTTTCTTTACCTTTAAAGATTAAATAAATGGAAATCTTTTTAATCATCTTTAAGAAAAATGATTATTTATTTCATAAACATGTCGTTTAGATTAAAAATGGTGTTTTTTTTTTAAATTCAGATTTATAATTTATCAACAGCCGTAATCCTTAATAATATTAAGAAAATTTAAATTTATGTGACTTTTTTTCCCTTAGTATCATGAGTTGTTCCGAAAAGGATCATTTACCAGATTTATCGTTGTCTTCTTTTGCTACTAAATTGCTTATTCTGTAGAATCTGGATAACAGGAACCCGGTTACAACGGAGCATCGGTTAAATCAAACTTTTTAAAATCGCAAAATGTATTAAAAAAACCGGTTATAACGAATAATTTTTACACTCTCTTGAACTTATTTATAAACGGTTTCCATTGTATTTAGCATATTTGTTGTTATATATCTGGTAATGAGTAAAACCTAAAAAGAAAGAAAAAAAATCGGAATCTAATGGGAATCTATCAGAAAATGTTATGCATGTGGGTAAGGAAATTTTCTTCTGATTGTGCCATAAATTACTTAGAAAAAACTGCTTCAAGTGAAAGAAAAGGAGCTAATTGACAGCAGACTGAAAATGATAAATAAATATTTGTATACTTTAATCATCATGCCTCTATTTTGCTTTATTTTGTTTTTAATTTATGCATAATTGTTTTAAAAGTTGATTGCTTTAACTTCTTTTTGCTATCTGTCTGGTTTCTCCTGATTAAATTTCTTTTACAGCTGTTGACTAACAGGTAAAAGAATTAGGAAAAGGATCCATGAAAATGAATTGTTTGAAAATAGCTTTAAGCAAACGCAAATTTGTAGAGCATTTTAATCTTCATATCGCTTTTTTTTTTATTTACTTCTTCCTTTCTGACCACATTTCTTTCTTTTTTACTTTCTCTGACAAATATAGTACTATAGTCTGTGGCGGCGAATTTCGATTTTTATACCTCATTCGATTCGTCTCATCGAAGTAAGTAATTTGCTACCTCGCATATCGTCTATTGAGTTTTTATAATGACAGGGGGCCGGGTCAATGTTTAAAATTTCGTTCATTGAAAACCAGTTGCCGTCAAAGAAATGAGTAAGATTTAAATTTATTTATGGTTCTTACACTGGCATGCATTGATGATCGTCAATTTTTGACGCATTGTTCATTCCGAAGAAGTGAGTAAAACAGAACTATTTCTCACAGTCCGCACAACGAGCAAAAGCTTCTTCCGCTGACTCGACGACGCATTCAAAACAACTCTGCTTTCTTTCTGGAATTTTAAACAGTAGTCTGTCGGAGTCTGTAGGGGTGACGTAGTTTTCGTCTTTATCAATGTATTCTCCTTTGGCAAATCCATACTTGAACATAGGAATGAACTTAACCGATACAAACTGATACTTGTCAATGATTGAAGCTTTATGAGGTTGTTCCTAGTCATGAGGGAAATATTTAACTCGTTGGCTAAAATGTAGTCTTTAATATTTTTTTTACAAATTCTTAGAATAACAGCAATAATATAAACTTCTAGTCGTTATTGGCAATGTATGGCACAGTAAAAATAATTAGTATGCATAAATCGCACTTATAACTTTAAAGGCATCTGATTTTCACTGAACGAAATTTTGAACTTTGACCCGGACCCCTGTCATTGTAAAAACTCAGTAGTCGATATGTGAGGTATAAAATTACTAAGCTCGATAAGACGAATCAAATGAGTTATAAAAATCGAAATTCGCCGCAACAGACTATAGTACCTTTACTTGTGAGAACAAAAATTTGACTTATGTGTATAACAATGGCCATTTTTTTTTTACTGAATGGAAGAATATCGCGATGGACTAATATAAATAATTTAAACTCCACCATTCACCTTAATATTTAGCAGATCTTTTCCATTAAAAAATTTAAATTACAGACAAAACTTATTATATTTCCATGTGACTATATGAAAGTTCCGAGGCTATCTGTCATTTTCGTATCTGTAATAACTAGTCGTTTAGGCCCACCGTAATACTTCCCCATCATGGATATGCATAATATAAAATATGAAAATAAAACATGTGTAAACTATTTATAAAATGCATTGCAATGCGAACTAGTCGTTGGGGACCACCGTTATACTTACCCCTCATGTATATGCATAGCATAAAATATGAAAATAAAACATGTGTAAACATGTATTTATAAAATGGATTGCATTTAGAATAAAAACGTGGCTTGATGACGTCATAAACTTTAAATGTTCTATTACTGAATTGCATGAAAGAAACATCCTTATAACTCCAAAATTAATAATCCTATTAACTAACGGTTTACTGCGTTGGATAAAGCGTCTCATTTTCAATTAAAATATATCTTTGAATTGAAATTTGAATGAAATACAGGGTCATGAAAAATTGAAGAGTGTGGTAAATATAATTACAAATATCTCGGTAACTCATTATCCGATCGACTTCATTCTTTATGCAGAATTTATGCTTCTTGATTGTCTTTTATATTCACTACTTAAAATAAACAATTTCGAAAATTTTGATATACCTTTTATCAGGACGAATACTTCGAGAGTCGGAAAAAAATAGTTCCGGATAATCGAGGTTACTGAAATTCAATAAGCCTTTTCCCATTATTACATACTAAGTACATATCAAATTTCGAGTCTTTATCTCAATTTGTTCGGGAGACAGAGCGTTTACAGATACACACACAGAGACAGACGGACGGCAATTTCTTTTTTTTTTCTAAAAATATGTTTTCGGAATCTCCAGTGTCTGAAACGTGTAAATCCGTCAAATTTTTTTTTTCGATTTTCAAAACAATTAGAAGACTTACCCTATACTATGTATGATGGGTAAGTAATATAAGAAAAGAGAGGGTAAAACACTACTTAAATGTGTTACAAATTGAGTTGTTGACCAGAATCTCTATAAATATTGAGGTATAGGAAGTGTTCTTAGTGATTAATGAATTTTCTCGATAATTGAAATAAGCAAGTAAAAGTAATATAATTTTTGTGTTCTTTAACAATTTGCCTAAAAATTCATTTTTCGTTACCACGTATAAAGTTTGTTGCAATACGGCTATCTTTACACTTTGCTATTCAACCCTTTGCGACTCAAAAAGAAAAATTCATTGAAAAAAAAATACTCATATGTTAAAATACATCATTTTAAGCTGTAAAAATAATTTTAAAAATTTAGAACAAGAAGTTGGAAATTGTACGTTAAACGTGGCAAATTAGGTGCGTTCGTTTCGTGCTATAACTAGCTTTACAATGTAAAAAAAATATCGTTGTTATTTCAGTGAAATAAATTATATCGTCTGCTATGAGCGAAATGAGAATGTTCTTTTTTCTTACTACGTATGCCATGTTTACAGATGCAATTTTTTTCAACACTAGACAGCGCTGTAAAATTCACCATGTAGATCTTGCTTTGCGAATGATTACCTCCAAGGTTTAATATTTCTATGACTCACGATGAACGAATCTCTTGTTTATTTATTTTAATGGATTGAGATATTCGGCTGTTAACCTAATTTTCACTCAAGTTATCTCATAATCTACACATTTTTTAATGTAACTCAAGCAAACAATTTTTATAAACGATCTTTCTAAAAATGTAACTTTTATGCAATTTTATTCGAAAATCCTAAACACTACCTTTACGCTGAATTTTTAGTTTCTAAAGCTGCAAGATCGAATTGTTTAAAATTTTCGATTTTTTTTCGAATTTTCCAGATTTTTTACTTATTTATTTATTTATTTATTTATTTATTGTATGCTAATTACCTTTATTCCAAATTTCAAGTTTCTAGTGCTACATAATCGAATTATTTGCAATTATTTGTAATTTTTTGATGTTTTTCGCTTTTTTAATTTAATTTTCTATTTTTATTGTGTTTTTAATTTTTTCATATTCTCGGAATTCCAAACACTACCTTTACGCCGAATTATAAGTTTCTATTGTTTAAAGATCAAATTATTTTGATTTTTTCAATTTTTTTCGATTTTTTTTCGAATTTTTGAACTTTTTTTTTCGAATTTTCTGGATTTATTTTATTTATTTTATTTTTTTGTATCCTAAATACTACCTTTATTCCAAATTTCAAGTTTCTAGCGCTACAAAATCGAATAATTTTCAAATTTTCGATGTTTTTCGATTTGTATTGTGTTTTTAATTTTTTCTTATTCTCTGAATTCCAAACACTGCCTTTACGCCGAATTTTAAGTTTCTAAGGTTAAAAGATAAAATTATTTTCAACAACAATTATTTTTCAACTTTTTCCGAATTTTCGAATTTTTATTTTTCGAATTTTCTGGATTTATTTTATTTATTTTCTTTTTTTTGAATCCTAAATACTACCTTTATTCCAAATTTCAAGTTTCTAGCGCTACAAAATCGAATAATTCTCAAATTTTCGATGTTTTTCGATTTTTATTGTGTTTTTAATTTTTCTTATTCTAAATTCCAAACACTACCTTTATGCCGAATTTTAAGTTTCTAAGGCTAAATTTAGAAACTTATTATCATTTTTTCAATTTTTTTCGAATTTTCCAGATTTTTTCTTTTTTTCTCTTTTTTTGTATGATAAATAATACCTTTATTCCAAATTTAAAGTTTCCAGCACTACAAAATCAAAAGCGCTACAAATTTATTTTTTCCTTATTCTGATTTCCAAACACTACCTTTACGCCGAATTTTAAGTTTCTAAGGCTAAAAGATCAAATTATTTTCATTTTTTCAATTTTTTTCGAATTTTTCGAATTTTTAAATTTTGTTTTCGAATTTTTTTGATTTTTTCAATTTTTTCTTTTTCTGTATTCTAAATACTACCTTTATTCCAAATTTGAAGTTCTGGCACAACAAAATCGGATTATTTTCAAATTTTCGATTTTTTTCTAAAAACAGCTAAAAGAAACTAGTCACATGTCATAACTTGTACATTCCACGTACTTCTCGGTACTACATACCCAAACATACATTCGTCAAATTCGACTTTTTTTTCGAATTTTCCAGATTTTTAAATTTTTTTTTTCTTTGTATCCTAATAATACCTTTATTCCAAATTTAAAGTTTCTAGCGCTACAAAATCGAACTACTTTCAAATTTTCAATGCTTTTCGATTTTTCGGTTTTTTTAATTTTATTTTCAATTTTTATTGTGTTTTTTATTTTTTTCTTATTCTGAATTCCAAACTCTACCTTTACGCCGAATTTTTAAGTTTCTAAGGCTAAAAGATCAATTTTTTTTCATTTTTTCAATTTTTTTCGAATTTTTCGAAATTTTGAATTTTTTTTCCGAATTTTCCAGATTTTTTTAATTGTTTCTTTTTCTGTGTCCTAAATTATCCTTAAAAGTCCTTTATTCCAAATTTAAAGTTTCTAACGCTACAAAATCAATTATTTTCAAATTTTCAATGTTTTACGATTTTTACGATTTTTAAATTTTATTTTCGATTTTTATTGTGTTTTTAATTTTTTCTTATTGCCGAACTTTAAGTTTATAAGGCTAAAAGATCAAATTATTTTAATGTTTTCATTTTTTTTTTCGAATTTTTTTTTTCGAATTTTCGAATTATTTTATTATTTTATTTTTTTGTATCCTAAATACTATCTTTATTCCAAATTTCAAGTTTCTACCGCTACAAAATCGAATTATTTTCAAATTTTTGATATTTTTCGATTTTTACGATTTTTTAATTTTATTTTCGATTTTATTGTGTTTTTAATTTTTCCTTATTCTGAATTCCAAACACTACCTTTACGCCGAATTTTGAATTTCTAAGGCTAAAAGATCAAAATATTTTCATTTTTTCAATTTTTTTAGAATTTTTTAAATGTTTTTTTTCGAATTTTTTTGATTTTTTTTAATTTTTTCTTTTTCTGTGTCCTAAATACTACTTTTATTCCAAATTTAAAGTGTCTAGTGCAACAAAATCGGATTATTTTCAAATTTTCGATTTTTTCGATTTTATCGATTTTATTTTCGATTTTTTTTTTGTGTTTTTGATGTTCCGTTTTTCTGAATTCTAGACACTACCTTCACACTAAATTTTAAGTTTCTAAGACAACAAGATCGTGTTATTTTCAATCTTCAATTTTGTTGGAATTTGTTGAATTTTCGAATGTTTTTTTTTTTTTTTTTCGAATTTTCTGGATTGTATAATTTTTTCTTTTTTTGTATCCTAAACACTACCTTTATTCCAAATTGGAAGTTTCTAGGCCTGCGGGATCTACCTAATCTTTTTGATGACGCATGAGTGAGTGAGTGACAAAAAATTGAAACTTTCAGTTCATATGTCGTCTGAACTAGAAAAGACAGAAAGTTGCAATTTTAAATTTTTGTCTTATTTGCCACATACTCTAGAAAAACGAAGTTTCCGGTTTTGGGGAAACTCCTGCGCAGAGATATAGTCGGGGGGGGGGGTGTCAAAGATGCCCTGAGTTGCTTCCAGAAAAGGATGCTGCTTACGGCTGTGCTCTCTCGAGAATAGGTGGCACTGCTATGCTACCTTTTTCATTATTATATCATACTATATCTCAAGATCTAATGCACGGATTTTCAAGAAACTTCAGATTCAGTTAGACGTTGACATAAGTTGTTGTTGATTAGGTTTTGGTCTAAATCTCCCAACAGGTGACGCTGCTATTCTGCCTTTTGCAGGAATTACACGATTTTAGTAATAGTCCTATCTGAAGAACTAATGCACGGAATTTAATAAAACTTTAGATTCGGTTAGACCTTGATATAAATTGGTGCTGTTTCATTTCGGTGCATGCGAAACCTGTGTGAGATAGAAGAAAGTTTTGGGATTGGCACATCCGAATAGTTTCTGTAAAGGATCATAATTTTCGTTGTACTTAAACCATCTTTTGTGGTAATTTCTTAAAAGACAATTAAGATTAAAAAGATAATGGACATTTTGCACTTTATGCAAATTCATTACTCTTTTACCCAGGGCTTTACAAATTTGAAAAAATCTGGTAGCCATGTATAAATTGTAGTCGCCAGTATGAATTATGTTTTATGGATAAAGTGAGAAAAAATAATAACATAGTTTAGAATTGTTAGTTACATAGTTTAGAACAGTACATAATTAAAAAAGATAATAAAACTAAATTTTCTAAGGGAACTTATCAAAATTATATATCTCTCGGGGAAACAAATGGGGGAAATATTGTAAATTCTGAATTAACCGGCATGTTCGGGAAATGCTGATTGCCAAATGCTTCAAATATCCGAATAGTTGAGTGCTACAAAATCTATACCTGATGAGAGGGCATCGATAAAATCCGGAAAACGATTTTTTATCTATTTAGCCTATCGAATTCAGTCAAATAATTATTATTTTATTATTTTAAAATTTACATTTCGTGAACTCTCTTAGTTTTGCCAAATTAAAAATAAATGTTTATTATTTATTTATTTATTTATTTATTTATTTATTTATTGGTTTGAATATAATTTCAAGTTTATTTCTTAATATTTTGTAAATTTGCAGCATCTATAATGAGACACCTTACAAGAAATTTAATTAAACATTGTGATGTTCGCAAAATAACTGGAGAGCTATTATGTAATAGGCACTGCTAAGAAGAAAAGAAAAATATTTTCCCGCGCTGGGATTACATAATCGGGATCAGCAGCCGGCTGAAGCTTTTTGCTTTCAGCAGTCGGCTTTTTGATCCAATGATTTACGATAATAATTTAAGAATTTAAGAATTAAAAAAAAAAATTACACAGGTGTGAAAATTATTAGAATAATTATGATTTTTTTAGTTTTTCTTGATTAATATTGTATATACTTGCAAAGTTTAATGAAAGATAATTTGTTTTGTTGATCCAGTCAATTTTTCACTCATTTAGAATAGTTTTGGGATATAATTTTTTTAAATGCTGCTATTTTTTAAAAAGAAAAATATTCGATCCAAAGTAATCAAATTGTTTGAATTGCATAAAGAATTTGTTTGATTAGCAAACGAATTTAAAATAAAATTTTAAAATCGTCTGCTTGCTGTGCTAGTATTTTTCTTTTGTATGAGTTCGCATCAGTATTATTTTATTCTTAAAACAAATCTTTTCACTGTTTTGATTAGTTTATACTAATTGGTAGCTTTTTTTTCATTTGTCAAAGGATTATTGTGTGATTAGGGGTAAAGCAAGTGATATTTTTTCCTTTAAAACTGTGGTAAAGTGTTTCATCCAAGAAAATCACTATACACATCACGAAATTGCTAAAAAACAAAAGTTTCGCAAGCATCTGTGTGTAGAATAAAAAATATGTTTGGACTCCAAATGTGAATATGAAAATTCCAGAGCAGGGAAATGCGGAAGAAAAAGTAAATTTACTGCAAGAACAGAAAGGAAATTAATTGAAATTGCTAAAGCTAACAGAAGATCAACTAGTCATGAACTAAAAATCTCTTTGCAAGCGTATGGAGTAAATGTATGTGATTCTTCTATCCGCAGAAAGCTCATCACAGCTGGACTCGGTGCTCGTCATCCTCGAAAAAGGGCTAAATCATATCTGATACGGCAGAGAAGAGACTTGCTTTGTCAAAAGTTGTGCAAGAACAATTCGGAAATGACTGGAGCAAGGGGAGAAATATTAATTTTCCTTTAATTAATCAGTTAAATTCAAGTTATACATTTCTTTTCCTGAAATCATGTTTTTTGCATGCTGACTAAAGATACAGAACTGTTTATAAATTTAATTAAAATTTTCTTTATAAGAATATTTCTCTACAAATTACATACCTTAAAGTATTTTTTATCTTTTAGGTATGTTTTTCTGATGAATCAATGCTTACGATATCAGAAGGAAGCAGTCAATATGTCAAGAGAAGTACCAGTGAAGAATTTTCCCCAAATTGCATAGCATAAACGGTTAAACACCCTACTAAAGTAAAGGTTTGGAGCGTGCTTTGTGCTCAGGGTTCTGGACGTTTATACATTGTAGAAGGCATGATGAACCAGTATCAATATAAAAAAGTGCTTGAAAAAAGACTAATTCCACAATTAAAAGACTGGTTTTCAATTGGAGACTTCATATTCATGCATGATGGAGCTCCGTGCCATAAAGCTTCATCTCTGACCAAATTTTTGGATGAAAAAAAATATAGAAACGCTTCCATGGCCTGTAAACAGTCCAGATATGAGCACCATAGAGAATCTTTGGGATATTGTAATATATATATATATATATATATGGAAATGCAGCATCACAAACAAGAATGGTCTGATAAAAAGACTCATCCAAATTTGGCACCATGGCAATGAAATACAAATTAATTGCCAAAAACTCATACAAAGTATGCCAAGACGTATCGAATCTTTAATAAAAAAACAAGGAGATGCACACTAAATATTAAATTTATCAATATTTTTTAAATAATATATTATTTCTCTAATATAACAAGATTTTATTGTAAATTTCACAATTATTCTAATAATTTTCACACCTCTGTATTTTCTGAATTCCATTCAAAGATTTTTTTTTCCATTTACTAATAATTCGAACAATGTAATTATAAAATATTCTTAAGTAACAAACAACCCAGTACCAGACACTTTGTCTCCAAGACAGAATGACGCCGAACTATTTTCCAATGTCTGTGATGCACACAGGCGCTACGCGCCAAGCATTTTAACCAGGGAAGAAATTTCTAAAAAAAAAAAATATTAAAATGAATTATTTTAATTAAGTTTTATGAATTTAGTTCAAATGAATTATTTACAGTCACTTATATGTTATTATTATTTAAAAAAGAATGTGATAATCAGTTTTAATTCTGAACAAAAAAATCTGATTTGAACTTACAAAAAACGGAAGCTTTTTTTATCATTGCATCCAATTTTTAGATGCCACATAGATTGGATTGACAATATTTCATACTGTTTTATTGAAACTTCCCCCCTCTCCCCACATTCTAATCACGTGGCATGCTAGCCGACTAGAGCGGAAAAGAATGGCGTTTTATGTGCATGAAATGGAAGAGAAGAGAGAGATCACCGCTTGCTGCCCGCACGAGTAGGGACGTTGGAAAGGCAATTGCGCTCTTAGTTTAGTTTTTATTAAAAAAAAAAAAGAAGAAAAAAAGAAAAAAAAAGAATCAGATTAAATAACTTAGTCGCCAGGTAAGAAAAGCTGGCGACCGCATTTGTCAAGCCCTGCTTTTACCCAGAAAAATTATATTCTCAATAAGAAATTTCTCTATAAGAAATTTTCTTCTTTCTAAATAAAGTTTCGTCATCTATAGTAAATAATTTATGTTATTGATTATTAGTACAATTAATATACATATATTTTAATTTTGTCAGTTGTTTCTGAAAGGCATTTTTCATATTCTGTTACGAAAGAAGTAATTAAAAATATATAACTGCTAATCTCATCATTATTGATTAAAAATAAAAAAATAAAGCTACCGCATTCCACATTTTCTACCTACTTCATCGAACGGTATATGTGTTTAAAAGACGAAACATCGGAACAAGAAATTCCAGATTAATATTTCAAAATGGCACAACAAATAATATATGCCTCCCAAAATTCTTTTCAATTTTTTTTTCTGTAAATGGTCATAACTTTCCTTGTAATTAAGTCATCTTTTCTGGTAATTTTCTGAAAGGCAATTACGAAACTGATACTTAAGGGGTAATGAACATATTTCACTTCATGCAAATCTATGGTGATTTTACCCAGAAACAAGCTATTTTCATTAAGCAATTGTATAATTTCTTTCATTTTCTAACTAAACACCCAGCATCATAGTGGGAGTTCATGACGTAGGGATTAATCAGTTTCATTGTAGGAATGGGTCAGAAGGAGCATGCTTTACGCTCGCTGCCTCCAAAAAGACGTGAGTTAGAGCACAGACAGAGAGTCAAACAGAAAGACTTCCGGCTGACTGACAAACCGAATTCATAAACACTTTTCATCTATGTTGGACAGTGCTAAAAAGAAAAGAAAAAGAAACATTAAAACAAGAAATTTCAAAATGATACAATCGGATAGCATACGTTTTCCGAACTTCTTTCATTGTTTTTTTTTTTTTCTGTAAATGATCATAATTTCCGTTGTAGTTAAGCCATCTTTTCTGATAATTTCTTAAAAGATAATTATGACTTATAAGATAATGGACATTTTTACCCAGAAAAAAATATATTCTCAATAAGAAATTTCTCAAGAAGAAATTTTCTTCTGTCTAAATAAATTTTCCTCATCTGTAGTAAATATTTATGTTATTGATTATTAGTACAATTAATATTTCTTTATTTTGTAATTTTGTCAGTTGTTTTTGAAAGGCATTTTTCATATTCTGTTACGAAATAATTAAAAATATATAACTGCTAATCTCATCATTATTAATTTATTACCAAAAAGTAAAGTTACCGTATTCTATATACTCTACGTATTTTGACGAACGGCAAATGCATTTAAAGGACGAAACATTGGAACAAGAAATTCCAGATAAATATTTCAAAATGGCACAACAAATAATATATGCCTCCCAAAATTCTTTTCAATTTTTTTTCTGTGAATGGTCATAACTTTCCTTGTAATTAAGTCATCTTTTCTGGTAATTTTCTGAAAGGCAATTACGAAACTGATACTTAAGGGGTAATGAACATATTTCACTTCATGCAAATCTATGATGATTTTACCCAGAAACAAGCTATTTTCATTAAGCAATTGTATAATTTCTAACTAAACACCCTGCATCATAGTGGGAGTTCATGACGTAGGGATTAATCAGTTTCATTGTAGGAATGGGTCAAAAGGAGCATGCTTTACGCTCGCTGCCCCCAAAAAGACAAGATGACGAATGGATCATCACTTGCACTCCGGGAACATGAATATACAGATTACAAAAGACAAGAATGACACTACTAAAGTTAGAATAAGACTTAGGCGCAGGCAGAGGGAGAAGAAGCATTGCCCCTCCCTAGATTTTGAAATTTAATTAACTACTAGCTGACCCGCCCGGCGTTGCCCGGACCCGTGATAATAAAATTTTTTTAAAGCAAGTTTTTGTTATGCATCATCTTTAACTCGATTTTGTATAAAATTATACTTTTAAATAAAAAATTCGCGAAATAATATTTTGTTTTTTAGTGGTAAAAGCGCTCATTTTCTTGTTCTTTTTGTCCGAGCACTTTGAAATCTTTATTGGTTATAAATAAAACGGTTTTACAGCCCGTGTAAAAATTTCGTGAAAAAATATTGTTATCTAGTTGTAAAAGAAATATTTTGTTCTCGCGTTTTTGTTTGTTTGTTTGTTTTTGCGTCGGCTCCTTTAACATAGCAATAGAAAATAGTTTTCATCTTCCGAACTCCCTGACATTTCAATCGGTTATAAATATAACTGTTGTGGGTTTTGGGGTTCTTTCTAAAACACAACTTACTTAAACTTAAAAAGCTCATTTATTACTCAATCTTCACTTGACAATTAAATATTTAAAAAAAAATAAGTATACCCTGATTAGCTCCACTGAAATCTGTTGCCATGGAAAAGGAAGCAAATTATATTAAACTAATCAAAATATCAAAACTTAAGAATCCGAATAGGTTAATACAACAATGATAATTTTGAACTCATCATTTTAAGACAATATTAAATGTAGTAAGGGGCAACAGATTTCTAAATCAAGTAGCATACTGAATTGCATAAAGAACACCCAACTCCACTCCAACCCGATCAAGCTCAAATCTCCATACACATTAAATTAACAAAAGTGTAATCATCATATAATTTGGAAAAATGCAGACAACCTGAAATTCCTCCAATATGAGGACCAAAAGGAGAAAGAGTTAAATCCGTTAATAGAATAGGGATATGATGATGTACTAAAATTTTAGAACAACAATGGAGATTCTGAACAAGATCAGATCGGTTAGCCAAGAATCGTATAGTGGTATAAAATAACTGAAAACCCCATTTTTTTTTGTTAAAAAACAACCATTTTGTTGTTTGTTTTGAATAATACTACAAAGAAAGGATAATTAAAAATTAAATTAATCAATTATAAAATTAGACTTAATTTTACTTTAGCAACAACTATCAGTATATTCAATACTGAGATAGGAACAATAATTACATCTAATAACCTTACGTAAACCCCAATTAATGTTCATTTAAACTATTGCTATGAATTTTAGATTTAAGAAATTTAAAAGTATTAATTTAGCAAAATTATAGCTTTCATATTTTTAATCACACTTACTGAGAGGTTAATTCCTTCTTATAGGTTTGTTGTAATTATAAAAATATTAATTATTTAAAAATTATATATAAAGAAAAACATACCATATTTGAGAATAAACAAAAACTTTCTTTATTTGAATAATTAAAAATTATAAAAGTAAGGTAGTTCTCAAACAAAATATAATAATAACACAATAACAAAGTTGATCAAAAAAAAAAAATACTGAAATTACTTATTATAACACTTTACATTAAGCAGCAAAGCCCCTAAAATTACCACAATACCATGATTTAAAGATGGATCAACTTTTCAAAATTTAGTTATTGATTAATTTTCAATTAAATATCATAAATCTTAAACTATTAACAAACCAACAATTCAAATGTCGTTCAATCATAAACAAAAAGGTTACATGTTAATCATCTTAAAATACCAATAATTATATTTTTTTGTTTCTCCAGGTATTTATAAATATTACAACAGTAGACAACATGTAATAAAGAAGAAATATGGGTTACTTACAATATACTTTGATATTTACTACCGTCAATGTGGGCACACTTCTTTGCATATATGTTAGTCGGCCATAATCTCTTTTTTTTTTATCAACCTATTCTTTTCAGCTGCCTCTACGAGTCAACACCGTTACTCCATACATCACTTGGAGATTTTGATTTATTCCCGATTCAAAACGTCGTCACATCACCGATACCTTGTAAAACGGGCAAGTCTACTCAGCTAGTCACGCCAGCCTTCTTAGTCTAGGATTAATAATGCCCCATCTCCAGAAATGATGCTCGTCTAATCATTAATTCATTTTTCGTCAAGGCATCAATAACAACCGCCGCTTAAGAAGTCAACACAAGACAACACTTTTTCTAGGAACGCCGCTACTACATGATGGGTCAAACATATTTTCTTTTCATTCGCCCTCTATCAGATACAGATCCTTACTTCGAAAATGCCCTTATAGCCTCTTTTCATCATAACATCATGATTTACGATAATTAATGTAGGGCCATCAATGCCCCACTCTCAAAAAAAAAATCTTCCAGAAACCTGTCCGCCTTCAACAACTTCGCGATCCAGCCCACAGGCCAGTCTTCGAGCCCCGTAATAAGTCGAATCCTTACGAGCCAAACGAGAGGTATATCGGCCAAGCAACAAGTGTCGTAAACATTCATTCTCCCGCGCTGCTTGAAAAACGGGACCGATCCACTCTGCCAGGGGTACGGGAATGGAAACAAAAGGGAAAATGGACTCTCCTTGAAGGCACCAGCCTGTCGTTCCACCCTGCCAGCCGCTTCATGGGGGAAGGCAGCCATGTTTCACCCCCATGGCGTGTGCTGAAGGGGGTCCTGTGAGCCTCTGTTGACCTGGGCGCCAGCTATCCGCCTGATAGCAGAGCCCATTGAAGCCTGTCGTAAGCTTACAAAGCCTAATTGCGTATATAGTACACTCATAAGATAACGTAATTCCTATACAGGGCGGACGGTCTTTCTTTTAACCAAAACTAGACTAGGTGACTACAACACATGATTCAAGGGTATGGGAGAAAACGTACACGACTGCCCAATACACTATGTGTGGTCTTTTACTGAGAAACCTCCCTCCCTGCTATTTATCTTTCGTATTTGAAAACAGGAAGCAAAGCTAGACTATAAACGTTGAATTTACTTTGCAAAAAGAAAAAGAAAGAAGAAAAAATAAAAACTGATTTTATTATTATTATTACAATTACTTTTATTTATTTAAATTTTTATTAGAAACAGAAGAAAAAGGAGTGCTTTTAAATAAATGTAGAGAAAGTGATTTAAATAATTAATGTAGATTAAAAAAAAAATTGGTTGAAACCAACCGTAACATAACTGTATCCAAGCTCTCTTTAAAATTTTACGAAAAATATGCATATTTAGTAGTGAAAACCTAAGTTCTTAAAAAAAAAAAAAAAAAACTTTTCAACGCAGTGACCATATTACTCCATCCGTTTTCAATCGACCCTTTTCAATCCCCCTAGGTTAAACAGGTGAGGGCTAAACACGTTTCCCGTTTCTGAGGGTAGAAGATTTAAAAAAAAAACGTTGAAGCATGCAGAAAGAGACGATTTTCGAGTGGAAAAGAGAGTGTGAATGTGACAGAATGCGCTTTTCGCTTTAAATATATAGATATTTACTTTTTACTTTCTTCTATCTATACAAGAATAAAACATCGGATTCGTAAAAAATTTCAACTTCCTGTTTTCGATGGATTGATCGTTTTAAAAGGTCTTGAACAGGATGTGATTATTTTAGAAAATGTCTGTCTGTGAGACTGTGTGACTGTTTATGTCTGCATGTGACATAAATTTTGTGGGCGCTCTAAATCACGAACTACTTCGTTTAGAATAGGATGGAATTTCATATGTAGTTATATCCTTGTGTGAGTGGATGCCGATTAGTTTTAGGCAAATTCCCTCGAGAGGGGGGTCTTTCTGTGAGCATGTGTGTATGTCTATGTCTGTATGTGACACAAATTTTGTGAGTGCTCTAACTCACGAACTACTTCGTAGTATAGGATGGAATTTCATATGTAGTTACATCCTTGTGTTAGTTGATGCTGATTAGTTTTATGCAAGATCCCCCGAGAGGGGGGGGTGCCGAAAATCCATAATTTGTGTGATTTATATAATGCTTATATTTACAATTTACTTGCACAGAATTCACCGAAACATTAAATATACACACCTCGTGATAGGAATAGATTGACATTAAATTTTGGCTGCGTTCATCTAAGAGGGAATGCCGAAATTCGATGTTCGAAATGTGCGATGCCCATATCACAAGTTTAAATGCAAAGAATTTAATGAAATATCACGCTTAGCATTCTGAATATGGAAATACAGGTTTACCCAAATTTATCTGTACAACTTTGAACCTCCATAAAACTTAAACGAAATTAGAAAGAAAACTCTGTACACTCTAAAAACGACATTTTCAAAACTGAGCAAAAAATACTCAAATCTGAGTACGTCGTATAGTCAAAATGGCTCCGAATCAAAATGACTCAAGTTTGAAACATGTGTATACCCATTTCTGAATACATGCACACACTCAAACATCATGTGCTCCTATTTGAGTATGTCCATGTTTCCAAAATGAGCATGAACTGACTTCTATGTGCTCTTTTTTGAGTATGTCCATGTTTCAAAAATGAGTTTGAAATGATCCTAATCATTTTTGAGTATGTCCATGTTTCAAAAATGAGTTTGAACTGATCCTGATCATTTTTGAGTGTATCCATGTTTCAAAAATGAGTATGAACTCACCTCTATGAGCTCAGTTTTGAGTATGTCCGTGTTTCAATATTCTGAGTATTTCCGGTATTTCAGAATTGAAATCATTGGGTCGTTCTATTTGAAACAAAAAGTTTCATAACAAAATGAAAACATCGATTTACTCAAATTTGAAAGTGTCATTTTTCTCAGTGTATAATGGGCAGCAATTTCAAAAGTTTTATATGAAGCTAGAAGAGCACATGAACACCATTGGTTGCACGAACAACGTCGAGACGCTATTCAACCTCCTGCCGTATTCTTTAACCCTTTCGCGACAGCATCCCTTACATAAATTTTATTTGGTTGGTACCACTTTTTTAAACAGTTCCCTGTACTTGTAATATACCAACAAATACTCTAATTAAAAAAGACAAATATTACAATTATTTATTAGTGGTGCAAAAAACATATTCCACATACAACTTTTGACGATGCATATATGCATCACCTGTCCCGAAAGGGTTAAAGCATGTTTATAGGAATTGTAGCGATGACCGCAGTAATCCTAGACGCCCATATTTTGTTCGGAAATTCCTTTGGACTTGTGTATCTGACATCATCTCTATAGACCAGGCCACACACTGGGCTTTTTCCTGTGGTGTAGCCATCACCAGTTATGGAGATCTTACTGGATCGTACCTAAAGCAAAAACATTCTTTTTAGTACAAATAAAACTTTATAAGTTCCTGTTATACGCACACAAATCCGATCTGTGTTATCTTATTTCGTTTAGGTTTTATGCAGGATTAAAGATGTAAAGATAAATTTGGGACACCCTGTACATTGTCATTTAATTTTGGTTGCAGACATCTAAGGGTGTATTCTGAAAAAAAAAACACTATTTACAAAATTGATGTAGTTTATTGTACTATTTAAAATCATTTAATTGATTTGATTTATATAGAAGAAAGTTTTGTGATAGCCACAATATGCAATTTTTCTGATGATTTTTAAAAAAAGTATAGTGAAATTTCTTTTTTTTTTTTCAAATGACTAAAAATAATTTACCATCAATTGAAAGATGTATTAATAATTTTTCGTCATGAGGCATCGCTGGCTTCAAAATGCAAGATGAGGGATGGATAAAATCAGTTTTTCGATGCTCTAGTAGGAAAATGCGCCCCCCTCCCCTGGACCATCCGCTGAATTTAACACAGCTAGTAGTAAACCATGCGGTAGCTGCTGCTTAACCCCTTCAGGGGCAAAGTACTCTTGTAGCTAATATATTGAAATGATTGACTGACACCAGGATTCACAAATGAATTTATTTTAAAATAAGTAAAAGCTTTTCCTCATATACCTTATAAATTCAAAATTTGATTATAAAATTCTGGTGTCATTGTGGCATTTTAGAATTAAAATTAAGTGGTATATATAATATACCGGTGAACTTCAAGGGGTTAAATGCTACAATATTGATAATTTTATGCATTTCAAAATTTTCTTTTAAATACATATTTTTATAAATTCAAGAAGTAAAATATGAAAAAAATATATATTTTTTCAAAAGTTATAGAGCACTTTTACCCGTATGTTATTAGAGTTTGTAAAAGAGGATAGCAAACGAACAACTCAACTTTTAACTAATTGTTTTAATTAATAAATTTGCTTCAATATATATATATATATATATATATATATTTTTTGTAATTGCCAAACTTTTTTATTTTCTGGAAGTTTTGTTACCATGTTATGCATGTGTAATAGTTAACCATGAAAATTAGAATAATTCTTGCCTAAAAATTCTAAAATATACAAAGAATCTAATCTTCAGCAATGGAAGTAAAGTAATAAATATTTTTTTAATGTTAAAAACAAAAAAAATAAATAAAGAACATATTTTGTGTATTTCAGAATTTCCTTTTAAATAGATATTTTAGATAAATTCAAGAAGTACTCCAGGACAAAAATTCCTCCTCTTCCCCGGACTTATCCCTGAATTTAATACATCTAGTAGTGTATGATGCAGCTGCTGCTTAAATAATGCTACAGCTTTTTTAATTTTATGTATTTCAATGTTTTTTTAAATACATATTTTTGACAATTTCAAGAAGTAAAATATGAAAAAGAGGAAACATTTAAAAAAATTATAAAGCACACTTACCCCTAAGTTATTAGAAATTGTAAAAGTTGACAGCAAACGAACAACTCCACTTTTAACTAATCATTTTAAATAATGGATTTACTTTAAAAATTATTGTTATTATTTTTATTATTATTATTTTTGAATTGCTAAACTTCTTTATTTTCTGGTAGTTTCGCTATCATATTATGCATGTTAATAGATAATAACCATGAAAATAAATTAGAATAACTATCGCAGAAAATTTTTAAATACAAAAAATCTAATCTTCAGCAATGGAAGTATTAAAGATATTTTTTAATGTTAAAAAAATGAAAGAAAGCAATTATTTGTAAAATGTAATAAAAAAAATAATAATAATTAAATAAAAAAAATGTCTTATAGTACGTGGTAGTTGCTGCTTAAATGCTACAACCTTGATGATAGTCTCATTTATTCCATCAAAGTGACAGTCAAAACTGACTGAAGATAGCAAAACGCACGTGCGAGAAAAAATTAACAATCATATTTTAACTGCATTAGAAGTTTACGTCATCCGCTTCTTAAAAAACATGAAAAAAATAATAAAAATAAATTGAATGAATTAAAAATAAAATGTAATCTAATATAATAGAGCATAACTTTTATTCTACACGTAAAATACCACTACTTCGATCGATCGATGGCGTCTTTTACTTCTAAACATTTCAATTTCAATTTTGCTTTTTCACCATAAATATAAAATAAACTCGTGCGGAGAAATCATACTTTATCTTTTTTGTATTATCAAATATTTTTTAGAGTCAGATTTAAACTTCCAAAGAAAATTTAAGGATAAAAATATCTTTAAACAACATTAGTCAGGCCAGAATACCATCTCATTTGTTACATCAAGATACAGTAAAAACTGATCGAAGATAACAAAAGGCACACGCAAAGAAAAACAATAACAATCGCATTTAAGCTGCATTAGAAGATGACGTCATTAGCTTCTTGGAAAACATGAAACAAAGAAAAATAAATTGAATGCATGTAAAATACTGTTTCTATCGATCGATGGTGTCTTTCTCTTCTAAAATTTTCAATTTCAATTGTGCTTTTTAACCGTAAATATAAAATAAACCCGTGCGGAGAAATCATACTTTATCTTTCTTGTACTAATATTGTTTAGAGTCAGATTTAAACGTCTAAAAAAATTTAAGAATAAAAATATCTTTAAACAACATTAGTGAAGCCAGAATACCATCTCATTTTTTACATTAAGTTACAGTAAAAACTGATCGAAGATAACAAAAGACAAGCGCAAAGAAAAAAATAACAATGGCATTTTAGCTGTATTAGAAGATGACGTCATTCGCTTCTTGAAAAACATGAAACAAAGAAAAATAAATTGAATGTAAGTAAAATACTGTTCCGATCGATCGATGGTGTCTTTCTCTTCTAAACATTTCAATTTCAGGGCAAGCTAGAAGACGCGAAGAGACAACAACTCAACTTAACTATTAGTTTTTCACTGATGATGAACGAGTAAGTTCGGTTGAAACGTTTTGATTTTAAAAGGACTTTAATGTGCTTTTAAATGTTTTTATGTATTTTATACGCACCTTCAAGCACTATATTTACATTTATTTGTATCTTTATGAATTTTAATTTCAATTTCCATTGTGCTTTTTAACTATAAATATAAAATAAACCCGTGCGGAGAAATCATACTTTATATTTTTTTTTGTGTGTGTGTACCGTTTATTTTTTTATAATCATTGTTGAGCATACTATAATGCGGCATTTTATTTTTGTGGCAACACTAATTTGAGGAAAATTTCTCATTTCATTTATGAAAACAATGCTGATTTAATTTTTAATTAACAGAAATTTTATGTTTTAACGACACATGAGTGTACTATGTCAGAATTGCATCAAAACCTTTCGAATGATACCTCGTTCGTTGTTGCGCGTTTCGTAAATTCATAGGAAAAGGTTTGTGGACAACAGAAACAATATATATGATGATTATTATTAATAGTACCGTAATTTCCGGCGTATAATCCGCAGCTCAAAGAGTCGTTTTTCGACTCAGAAATATTATTTTATAAAATGTAACTTAAAAGATCGCTGTAAATATTTAACTACAATTATTGAAAAAAATTTCTGGGTCGAAAAACGACTCTTTGAGCTGCGGATTATACGCCGGAAATTACGGTATTTGGTAACGGAAATAATAAAAATTTGATTTGAGAATAAAAGTTTTAAAAAGATAATTTTTAAATGACGGGTTATATTTTACAAATAATATAATAACATCACTTGTTAACTTTAAATTAAAATGTAATTATTAATTAAAGTGATAAAAACATAACACAAAACGTTTAAAAATACCTTTTAATATAGATGACAAATGTTACCTTCGCTGTAACTGCGAAATCCTCAGATCAAAATGATAAATAAAATATTCTCGCAAAG
The DNA here is from genome assembly GCA_963931845.1 of Maratus michaelseni. Classification (NCBI taxonomy): domain Eukaryota; kingdom Metazoa; phylum Arthropoda; class Arachnida; order Araneae; family Salticidae; genus Maratus; species Maratus michaelseni. The sequence goes on along the minus strand of OZ007591.1, from coordinate 389,161,708 downwards.
TTTTTGAAAATGGTAAAACGTAAATCACGAGATCACATGTCCAATGCAAGCAGGTGCTTAAATTGGTCAACTGGAAAACGTGAAAATTATTATTTATTTTTATTTTTATTGCTTTTTCAGTCTGTAAAGCATCACGTGCCAAATTTTAGGTAAATCAAAAGTAGCCGATTCGTTGCAAATGTTATCGTTTTGCAAATATATTTCTATTGATTCACGGATAATGGATGGGAAATAAACTCTTGATTGAATTTTTTTTTACTATTCTTGAGATTAATCTGAAAAGGCTCTATTCTATGTTGTCTAGCTAATGTTAGTATTTGATAATTTTAAATGACGAGTTATATTCACGTTTTTCAGTTTGACCAATTTAAGCACCTGCTTGCATTGTACACGTGATCTCGTGATTTATGTTTATCATTCTCAAAAACTTTGCGGGAATATTTTATTTATCATTTTGATCTGAAGATGTCGCCGTTAGAGCGAAGGAAACATATGTAATCTATATTAACACTTTGCCGTCCGGCGACAACACAGTGGTGTCGTACGTAAAGTAACTTAATTTTATCCTTAAATGCTACATTGGCACCAGAATTTTGGAGTGAAAAATTCCCTTTTATCAAGTACATGAGGAAAAGATTTTACTTATTTTTGAATAAATTTGTTCTTAACCCTTCTTTGCATGAGTTTTTCTTTTACAATTGTGTTTTTTTATGCATATATTAAATATTAGACACCAGAAATTTTAAGATAAATTTTTAACTTTATTCAGCAACATAGTTTACGGGAAATTTATTGGATTAATATTTCTATATAAATATAGTGGTGGCGAAGATGTTGATTTATTTATTAAAAGTTAAATAAACAGTGATGGAAGTTTACATCACTATGCAATTAAGGGTTAAGCATGTACTCAAATCCAAGCTGCTTATTTTGAGACTTATTTTTAACCCTTTCACGGGCAAGCAATTGCTTTCCTGTAACGTCGAATTCACACCGGTATTTACGAAAGAATTTAGTTCAAAATAAGGAAAAGTAATTTTTCAACTTTTTCCGTCAAAGTTAAAAAAGTAAAATTTTATGGAAAATTTCTGGCTCGAATTGGATTAAAATAAGGTGGGATATAATGTATCTCACCGCCCCTCAAAGGGTTAAATTTATTTTTGCTCTGAAATGCATCCATTTGGCAGGTTCTCTTATTCAGAAACTTTATAATGTCCGTATTGGTCGATTTTTTGATAAAGGTAGAATATATTTTTAAAAAATGCTGTCAAAGTGGACATTTTTAACCGATTTTCCAGAAGCGATAGCGCTGGAAGCAAAAGAAAATTATCGTACTGTGAAAATAATTGTTTGTAAATCAATTTCTAATTAATTGAATGAAAAATAAAAACACAGGTCCCTTATAAATCTCTTCATAAATCACGCCGCCAAGTTTCATGTTTTTACTTTTAAAAATGAGTCTGAAAATGTGTCAGAAAATTTTGCGTTGTTGAGCGTGGAAAAATATATTTCTTTTAATACCGCCTTAAATTCTGGTGTTAATCAATCATTTCAACATTATACGAAAAGAAGTATTTTTACGAGACATGCGGACGGCAAAGCGTTAAAAGGTATTTTTAAACGTTTTGTTTTATGTTTTTATCACTTCAAGCAATAATTACACTTTAATTTAAAGGGTTATATTTTATTAAATTAGTAATAAATGATAACTATAATTACCAACATTAAAATCTACATCACGAAATACTTAGCTAAAACCTTCTTATCGTATTGCTATTAAAAATAAAGAGTGTGCGGCAAATAAACAGATAAAATGAACGATTTTTTGTGAAATTGACGGAAATGGCAAAAAGTGACAGCTTAAGTTGAGTAGCATTTTAAAAGCATAGCATTAAAATGACTGTTGATCAGATAAATATTTCAAAAGCTGTAGATTTTTCCTGACAATAAATCATTAAAATAAGCAAGCAAATAGTTTTAAGCTGGTGTCTGTAAACCTTGAACCGGTATTCGCTACGTGTAAGATTTCATTCTGAAAAATACGCATATTTTAAAGGTCTGACATCGGGTATCTCTGCTTTTTTGTTTCAAATATTTGAATTTTTCTTTCTATTCATGATTCAACACGATTATTCTGCTTTTAAAGATACAGATGCTCTCCTTGATATGTTACTTAGTTGTCCAATTTCACAACCTTAGTTATTGAGGTAAATATTGTATTTGGAATGGCAAAAACACAAATTACGGTTTAATAACCTTGTCATCCGTGTATTAAATTTTGCATAATTCTAAAATAGGAAAGTATTTTTGACATTAAATGTCTAAGAGATAAAAAACGAAATAGGGAAATTAATTATAAATATTGACAATGTCACGATTTCTTGAAACATTTTTGATAAAAAAATGTCATCATAAAAACGAACCATTTGGGAGGTCTGCAAAGTAATGTTTACTAATATTTCCACCATAATCAACAACAACAAGAGTAAAATTAAATCAATAAATTAAAGTAATTTTTTTTTAGGCTTCCATGAGAAAGTTTCTTTTTTGAGGAAAGCTGTAAAAGTATTTTTTCAAGATGAATTTTGCAGCGCCTCTTCAGTAAAATGACTGTACCAAAGGAATTTCAAATAAGCGTTCATTTGGAATTCCGCTTTAAACACAACTTCTGAATCAACGAGGAGCTGTACCAAATCACAGTTATAGATTTTCAAATGAACTTTAGTTCCATGTACAATTTCCGTTCTATTAAATAGTTCAGGGATTTAAATTATTTAGAAACGAAAGTACATGCAATCAAAAAAAAAAGCAATAGAATACTTCACGAAACTACTGCTACTTTTGAATTTAGAGTTCTTGACTGACATCTTTTCGCTTTATAAAGAAAAGTATTTAATGAAATAATTATTTTTTTATTCTATTTTCTCTATTAGTATTATTTACTATTATTATAATTATAATTATCATTATCATTATTATTTTCTTTCTATTAACCAGCAATGGGAAGCAAAAAACACAAATATAAATAAATCAATGTATCAATGTAAATTTTTTTTTTTTTTGGTGTTTCAATAAGAAATTTTTTTTAAAGAAAAGGTGGAAAAGAGTTTTCACAAAATGAATTTTCACAAAGTAGGTATCAAGAAAGCGACTGTAACAAAGGAATTTTAAATAACTACTTTAATAATATTACTACTATAATAATATCACTCTTTAATTCTATTTTCTCTATTATATCTATGTGCTAAATTCATCATTTATCACAACTTCATACATCTTCCAGGAGCTGTTAAAAGTTATACGCATAGATACTAACGAAATATCGTAACCCAATAATCCCCGTTCTACGATTCCAAAAGTGTTTCATGGGTTTGCGCCCCATCTTTATAATTGTTTTACTTTTTTAGCTCCTCTTTTTAAAAATATAAATATTTCCCTAGTTTAATCGCAAAAAAATCTGCGATTAAATAAGACGAAAATTACCAAAAAAATTAGTGGCATAAATGAATGATTGTACGCATTCTTTATGTCGCATAATAGCAAAGCTTGTCGTGATGGAGTTAATACTAGCATCAGAAGACATTAACAGAATTTTAAATAAAGCAATCAATTAATGTAAGATTTCTTTATGCTTCAATAGGGTATGCTCTTTTTAACCCATTCACTGCCAACCACGAGTGTACTCGTGGTTTTTCAATCTAACATTACGAATTCGTACCGGAAATTTCGAAAGAAGAATTTTTATTTTATGTAATCACAAATGCCTGTAATTAAATAAAGTAAATATTGCTATTAGTATTTTCTGGTATAAATTCGAACTTTTTAAATAAAATAAAATTCTGGTAATTTTAACGCGGCAGGGAACGTGTTAAGAAAAGCTGTAAAAGTGTTTCTGCAAGATGAATTTTCACGAAATAGGTGCCAAGAAAGCGACTGTGTCATAGGAATTTCAAGTAACCGCTCATTCGAAATTCATCATTTATCACAACTTCATAAATCCTGCATCAACAAGGAGCTGTCACAAATCACACGTATAGATACTAACGAAACACCGTAACCCAAATCCACCCTATTCTACGATTTCAAAAGTGTTTCATGGGTGCGGACCTCATCTTTGTAAATACATATCCGTCTATACATACGCAAGAAAAACAGTTGCTTTTGTGCTGTATGCGTCAGCTACGTGTAGGTTTCGCCAACGCAATTTCTGTGAAATACGTCACAAACATTCTTCACTTACATATCAGCTAATTGTTAAACAGGATTATCTGATTTAAATATGAAAATAGGTTTTCAACATTTAATGGGATTTGTCTAAAATCGCATCAAAATAATAAGATGAAAATACTTGTTGCAAATAAAAAAATCTCGCACTTTCACTGCCGGGTTAAAATTACCGGAATTTTATTTTATTTAGAAAGTTTGAATTCATACCAGAAAATACTAATAGTAATATTTACTTTATTTAATTACAGACATTTCGTGATCACATAAAATAAAAATTCTTCTTTCGATATTTCCGGTACGAATTCGTAATTTTAGATTGAAAAACCACGAATATACTCGTGGTTGGCAGTGAATGGGTTAACCAGATAAAGATGGTGATATGCGCAAAGCTACCAAGCACATAGCTATCTACTATTCTGCTTTGTTGTTACCACTATTTCCGAAAAGTAACTATTGTCTTTTTTTATTTGCTCTTTTTTTACCACTTTTGTAAATAGTAGAAAGGCCTTCAATTAAATAAGTTGAAAATTACTTTTCTGAGTGGAAAAAAAAGGAGCAGAATCTTTGGAAAGTGTGCAAACAGCATAAAAGAGAAAGGGAAACCGAACACTGAGATCTTTTTAAAGAGCTTTCTAAAATTAATGTTTTGAAAAATTATAAAGTTTATCGCACTTCTTGCATATCCGAAAATTAACACAGTTTTACATGAAAAAAAAAATAGAGAGAGAATTATACTGTATATTCTGCCGTATAATCCGCGGATCAAACAAACAGATTCAGAACAGGAAATATTATTTGATAAAGTGTAACTTATTGCTGCGTCGTATTTATTTCAGTTTATTTGTTAGATAAAATTTCTTGTTCTGCTTGATCTATCCGTTATACACCAAAATATACAGTACATATACATTTTGTTTGTAAACAACATTCTTTTCACTTACAGGTCAGCGGATTGTTGAGAAGAATAGTGGATTTAAATATTGATTAAAAAGTGTTTTTAAACCTGTTTAAAGCATAAACATATTTTATTTGAATAAATAAACATCTCACTTAAACAGATAATTGAATATTAGGTCTATGCAGATAGAAATTACAGTTATATGGAGAATACGGAATCACATAAAGAAGAAATTATCAAAAAATACTTAAGTTTTGCTACACGTGTCCTGGAACCAACTAAGATTTTTTAAGAACCAAGCAAGAGAGTCACCACTATTTCCGAATAGTTATTTTCGTCTTATTTATGACAGAAATTTCGAGCTTAAATAAAGATTACTATTGTGATTACTATTTCGAAATTGTGGTAACTCCTGACAGGGGTAACTACCTCGAATACCTCTGCGATAATCAATATACACATCAGCCACAAGGGACTTTTCGGAGTAGGAAAAAATCAAAATCGTTGGCAGGTGTACAAACAGCATAAAAGAGAAAAATAAATCGAACGCTGAGATGTTTTCAAATATCTACAATTTATACAAATATTGGTTTTGAATATAGGCTAAATGTATGGTGATATGCAGAAGGCTACCGAACAACATCAACGAAACCATCCACATGAAAAAAATCTACACAAGGATCAACAGACATCTATCATTGTGTTAGTTGTTTACAAACAACTAACACAAATATACAAACCAACATATTCATTTTAAAAGTTCGTTAAAATTATTATACATTTTTATCCCGGAAACAGTTTACAATTTTACGATACAAATGCCAAATAATCTATATCGAATTATAAATTGTTAAGAAATGTTTTTTAACCCTTTCAGGGCAGTGGTATGTTTATGAAACCACTTAATTTTAATTCCAAAACGCCACAATGGCACCAGAATTTTGCTAAAATCTTTTCCATTTAATATGTATGTGAAATATAGCCTTTTTCTTATTTACAAACAATTTTTTTTGTAAATTCCGGTGCCAGTCCATTTTCAGACGCATTTTCTCGATTTTCATTAGAAGGGAAAAATATTTCCCTTGAGCGTGAAAGGGTTAAAGAAATAATACTTTAATCGCACCAGAAGAAATATATGAAATATGAATATAAATAAAAGAATATTTTACTTTTTATTTTCAAAGTCACATACAAAGAAGATCATGTAAAGAATCTGTATCATCAAATAGCTTCAGAGAAAAAAAACACGACAATTATAAGGTACATTTGGTTTTGAATTACTTTGTTGTGCTGTTGCTTTGGTTGTATCTTTTTGATCTTGCGTCTGTTGATTTTGATTGCTGTGTGGTAGTATACTGTCCCTTTAGCCTTTCAAATTCTTTGATACCATGTTTAAAAAATAAATAAATTAAAAAAAACGTGGTGTGATCTTAAAAAGACCAAGTAAAGTGGGATCAATTTTCCGTGCCAATATTGGCCCTATATCATTTTCCTTCTTGGAACTTCCCTTCTTGGGATTATTTATTGTACAGCAGAAATGTAATAAATTTACTATTCCTCAAACAGTTAAGTTAATCTTTAACTGATTTGATATAGCTATAACAATTACAGTGGTCAGATACTGGCGCAGCAGTGGGACGATTGCCACCACTAAATTTTCATAGTATTCTTCACCTTATTACATCTAAGAAATTGTGTCATTAAATAAGGAATAATAATAACTACTAACATTTAGTGATGGCAATCGGCCCACTGTTGCGCCAGTGTCCGACCGCTGCAATTTATGTCATAGAACAGGAATAAATAGTGCAGAAATGTACTGTTTGTCAAACAGTTAATTTAATCTTTAACTACTTTGGAATTATTATTATAACAGCTATGTCATAGAACAAGGATGAATAATATGCCTAAGCGCATAATTTATAAATTTAGCTTAACCCTTAAATGACTAGAATATCAAATTTGCAACAATTGTTATTTAACTTTTAATAAATAAATCAAGTTCTTCGCAACCACTATATTTATATCGAAATACAATTCCTGAAAAAAAATCACATAAATATGCTACTAAATAAAAGTAAAAAATATATCTTAAAATTTCTAGTGTCTAATCCTTAATCCTTAAATGCATGAATTTTTATTTTAGAATTGTGGGTTTTTTCAGACACCAGAAATTTCAAGATATATTTTAAACTTTATTTAGTATCCTATTTAAGTGATTTTTCGAGATTAATATTTTGATATAAATATAGTGGTTACAAAGAACTTGATTTATTTATTAAAAGTTAAATAAAAAGTGTTGCAAATTTGATACTCTAGGCATTTATGGGTTAAAAAGTTTTGTGTATTACAAACTCATGAAAAATCACTAAGAATTTCAAACATACATATTGAAAATCGAACATTGACTCAAATTACATGTCTAAGACCTCTGAATAAAAAATACCTACTGATGACCTAAGAATTAAGTAACACACTCGCAATAAGAAGTATTGAATTAATATTCTGTATGCATAGAATTGTACATCTTTCGGCATGACCACAGACTTTTTTTACTTTAAAGCAGGGTTCTAGCTTAGATAGGTGTTGTTTTCAGAAGTTTTACTGTATTTGTAATGAACGACAATATTGCAGAATTTTGGGTTTCAAATTAAAAATATCGACAATGAAACCGTGAAACATTTCTTGCCAAAATTGGTACAATATTGGATCAATATCGTTGCGAATGAGAGATTTACACGAGATATCCAATAAATATACGAGGGTGGGCTAATACGTTCGAGGCCTGACACAGAGATGGAACGAGTATGACCAAATGACAATGATCTTTGTAAAGTATGATCCTTTAGATGACATGCTACCGAGTTTCAGACGCGTGAGTTTATTGGTTATTACCGGGCGATAAAGTAAAGTAAACAAGTTTTGACATTTTTGAAAAATGAAAAAAATTGAAGTTCGAGCATCATAAAATACTTTGTTAAAAAAGGTTTAACCTCTACGGACATACATAAAGAGTTACATTCCACCTTAAAGGATTCTTGTCCTTCATATTCGACGATAAAAAAGTGGGCTGCTGAATTTAAACATGGTAGGAAATCAATTCACGATGATGAACGTTCAGTACGTCCAAAAACCGCTACGACCGACGAAATTGTCTCAAAAATCAACAATGTCGTATTGAATGATCGCCGATTGAGATACGTGAACTTGCTGACATTGAAAACATCTCGATAGACCGTGTCCGCTACATTTTACACTATGTTTTGGGTATGAAAAAGCTTTCCGCTCGATGCATACCGCGTTTGTTGAACGTCGACTAAAAATACCAGAGAATGAAAATTTCTCAAGTGTCTTTTGAAATGTATTGTGTTGCAAGTTGAAAAATAAATGAAATGTTGTAAAAAATCTTGTATTTTCTTTGTCAGACCGAGAACTTTTCGAACCACCCTCATACAGGGCTACACTAAAGAATTCGCACACAAGAGTGTGTCTTAAATCTATTAAGTTGCAAGGGGACTGCATTGAAAAATAATATGAAAGTTTGTCAAAATCTTGTGCTTTCACTACACTGTCTTGCCTCTAACTTATCAGCCCACCCTCGTATTGTTCGTCAAACAGTTAAACTGCTAATTTATTTGTTAGCTATAGCAATTATGTCATAGAACAATAATAAATATTTTATTAAAATGTTCTTTTACAAATTTAGCTGCGAAAGATTTGACTATTAACATCCCGTGAAAAACCTCTAAGATGTATAGACAACCATATTCGAAATCGAGCATTGACTCCAATTACATATTTAAGCCCTCAGAGAATTAAGTCTGAGAGCAAAATAAACAAAGAAAATTTATGTAGTGATTTTATAAATAGAGCATTAACGAGATAAGACCATGTATGTTAGAAATTTGATATCTTATAACCCACTCGCAATAGGACGTGTTGCATTAATATTCTGCATACGCAGCTAGGATTTGTTCATTTTTCCTAAATATGAATAAAGATGGAAAATATTTCATTTTTTCTTCGCATGTTTTCAGCCTGATTTGCTTATTAATGCTACCCGCATTGAAAGATGATACTAAACATCCGTATATTTTGTAATTTAAAATCAACAGTTTCATACTAATGTTAACCAATATCTTTGAGGAATAGACGATGTGAAAAAGGAAGCTGGTGACGAAGAAGCGTGGTAATAAATAATGCGTAATATTGCAGGAGGAAAAGAAACACTTTCTCTGTCATATTTAACGTAGCCCACGGTCAGTTAGATCCTTTCTTGTATCGACCTAATAACCCAAATTGAGCACTTTCAGTGTCACACCAATACATGTATTGTGTGCCTGCCGGAATAAGTAGAGAATAGTACATAGTTGGGTGCTTTGATTTGCATTGCATCGTGGTCAGTACTTCATTAAAGATAATAATAGGCAGTGGCTGCTTGCGACTGACTATTTTTAGGGCACTAAATACATACCTGAAAGATTTATTCTTTTCGTACCACTATAATTTAAAAGAAATTTAATGTTTGGTTAATGGCAGAACTTTCTGCCAATAAATAAGTAAAAAATTTCTTTTAAAAAATAGTGGTAACAAAACAGTAAATTTGGCAGACATGCATTTAGTGCCCAAATAAAGCCAGTCACTTGCCGCCACTGATAATAGGCAAGACCCAACTAAGCATTATAGGGTACGGGGGGGGTCACACACACCACTATTTTTATACAGTAATGCTTGCCTTCTTTTTGGTAGAAATCCTGGATTAATAAGCCAATGATTACTATTAAAATAGTGGTAATCATTGAACGGGGAATGTGTCTTGTGTGTTTATGCTTTAACCCTATTGCGACGAGTGTCATGTATACGTGACGTATAACGTGCCTAAAATTCCCTTACCGATATTTTTGAAAACTAATTTGCGCCTTATTAGATTACACAGTTTCTATGATTAAGATAGTCAAACATATTTTTATGGAAATACTGGTGTTAAGAGATTAAAAATTTTGAGTACGTTAAGCCTCGTTAAAAGGACAGATTCATTACGAGTGTGGCGCTGCGTTTATTAACCCTTTCAGGGTGCGGTGGTATGTTTATGAAACCACTTAATTTTAATTCCCAAACGCCACATTGGCACCAGAATTTTGCTAAAATCTTTTCCATTTAATAAGTATGTGAAATATAGCATTTTACGTATTTCCAAATAAATGTTTTTGTAAATTCCGGTGCCAGTCATTTATTTCAACATTTTAGTGCTGAAAGCAGTTTGCCCCTGAAAGGGTTAATAGATACATTACAATCTCATTAGAAATAGCTAATAATAAGTTTTATACCTACAATGCCATATCTCGTTATGGCATATTTCACCTTTATAGTAACTGCCACATGTGTGTTTTCTGTGTGTTTTCCGATGTAAAACATCGTTCCAATTACCATCGTTCCAAAAACAATTCCATTGCGAAATAACGAAGTCAAGATTCTGAAGGTATTCTGTGATTAAAGAACATACTTACAATGCCGTGAAGAATTTTGATAAAACCATAAATCCCCCAAATTCATTAAAATGATAACTGGTATTACAATATCATCTATGTGTGTCATGTAATATTTTATTTCTGGCAGTTTAACGAAATGTTATCTATTATATCATTGCTGCGTGATATACATTTTTGTGTTAAGTATCGGCATTTTCATACATCTTCCATAATGACATTTCAGTGCTGAATGTTTTATTAGTTTTTGATCCTGTAATTGATATTTTTTACTTTATAAGCAAAATTAGGTTGTTAAAGTCAAAAATAAACATTTATCTACAGATATATTTAAATGCTTATGTGTGTATTCTAAGTCACCGCAAATGTTTGATTTTTGATTTCAAGGAAGAGGATCTCGAATAAGCGTCAGGCCCAAGCGCTTCCTTTGAATACGCTGCTGTGGTCAAGCACTGCTGTGGTACATATGATTGTGAAATATGAGGAGATGCATGTGTATAGACATAAATAAAGAAACAGGAAATAAATTAAGTTAATTTTCAGAAGATGTTGGAAAAGGCCAACGTTGACATCGATGCAGCGTTATGCTCGATTTATCAAACTGTCAGACACTCGTTCCTGAGTGATGTCAGCAATAGCGTTTTCAATGTGTATGGGTATTATTTAAGTACATCTAACCCTTCAACTTGTTCCATAGGTAGAAAGGACATGGAGTGAGATCAGGCGATTGTGGTGGCCAGGAGATTTTACTGTCTCCGCTGCTGTCCTCACCTCACCGAACATACATAACATTGATATGCTTACTGATATCTCCCGTATGATCATGTGTTGTGCATGCTCCTCTCACACCGAACTGAGTCTGTACCGATTTATAATAATCTCTTCGAAGTTTAGATTGAGTATTCAAGAAATTACGCGAACACTTTTCCGGGCCTGTTTTATTTTTGTCATCCTGTACTTGTTTCGATAAAGTATCAACTCTGTTTTTTTAGAGTATGTGATAATGAAGTTTTTAATCAATTCTAATCATTTGCAATCGTTGCTTTGTGTTAAGGATAAATAGTTAATTTACAGTAAGCCTAAATGCAATTTAAAATAGTATGGGGACTAATGGGACATGCCAGATTGAGGGTCCCGAAATTGATTATATATGACCGTTGTCGTGCCATATATTCCTAAGCCATTTATCAGACTGTGAGACACGTGTAGCAGCTCTGCAAGAGTGATGCCAGCAATAGCGTTTTCAATATTCTGCCGTAACTCTGCTAGTGTGTAGAGATTATTTAACTACATCTGTCCTTCAACTTGCCACCCCCACCCTCCCTTTGTGTAAAAATCCCAGGGAGAAAGATCAGGCGATTATGGTGGGCAGGAGATTTTACTGTCTCTTCTGACTGTCCTCACCTCACCGAACATACAGTGCCTTATTCTTTTATATCTGTTAAAATCAATACCATTTACCAAATAACCTTCAATAGCAAAATAACCAGGTATTACAAACCTTAATCAATTTACCTGGTGTAAGTTTTACAAAATTAGGAAGAAAATTTAATTTTGAAAGTACAATTTTGTTCAGTGATATGACTGATATTTTGAATTTGATTATTTAGGTAAGATTTATGCTTAACCCCTTGAGGACGAGCGACACGTATACGTGACACATAAGATGCTCAGAATCCTCGATTTTTCCCACCAGTTATTTTTTATTGTAGGATTTGGCTTATTAAATCTTAGCATTTCCGCGATTCAATTAGGTGAAAATTTCTGTTTTGAAAAACCGTTGGTAAAAGATTAAAAATTCTGTAAAAGACGCTCCTCGCGAAGGGGTTAATTAATGGTTCTAATTGGGCACACAACAAGTTCTATTAGAACACGGTGTAGTGTCTAATGGTACAAAATTTCATATTACAAATTTTATTTTTTTTCTCTTTTAATGATTAAGCTATGACAGGGTTTGTCGTTTTTACCATAATTTTTAATAGAATTTTTCGCCTTATTTAAATGGAAAAAAGTATTACAAATCCTGCAATTAAACGAGGGGTCTACATTTTCTGCTATTTAAATATTAAATAGAAAAATTCTATTAAAAAATTGTGGTAAAAGCGTACGAACCTTGTATGACTAACATTTTTAATCTATTAATAGAAAACTGTTTAAAATGATTATATGTCAGAAAAATAAAATAAAATAAAATAAAATAAATAAATAAAAAATCTGGGAATTTGATGAATTACACTTTCAACAATATGAAATGTAAAACATGTCCCAAAACTCCGCAGTCTTCCCCTTCTAATACTAAATATAGGCACTAATCCTTTGATGCGGTATGCATTACTTCATCTAAAGCAATGGGGCGAATTTTCAACTTCATTAACTGTACTCGGATATGACTCCAAATTAATTTGTTCATTTTATGTTTCTTTGAAATTCCTCCAAAAGTTAATTTAAAAAAAATCTTACAACTGACCATAGAAATGTTAGAGTAACTATTTAGTAAAATGTACTTAACTAAGAATGCTGTGTTTTCCCTGCCTTAGATGCAATTTGAACAGTAAATGTCAACACTTTCAGAGCAATATATTATTGGTGTGTCTTAGAGACATATCGATGGTGATAAACTTTCTTTGGGAGAATTACTTCAAATGTATTCAAATGTATTACTTCAAAATGTTTTATACATACAATTTGATTTTGATTAAAAATGTAATCATGCAAAGCTAAATAGTCCAAATTTCTGTAACTTGCAGTTCTTGTGGAACAGTAGAGAACATATTTCTTTAAATTTTTAAACTTCTACATGCGGAGTATATTTTGGAACTTTTGGTGTGTTTTTTTTCCCATTCTGGGTATTTACCAAAATAGAAAACTCATAAACATTCAAAGTGTGGTTTTAGTCTCTCCTGGAGGGAGGGGACAATCCTGTTGTGCTGCCATCTAAATTCTTCCCTAAATATGAAGGCTTAAAATAAAAACAAAATATATAGGGTGTCCCAAAAGTCTCCGTACAACTTCAAAAATTTATTACAAAAAAAATAATAGGCCTACAGCAAAAAAAAATTACAACAGTACATAGAGTAACTTAAAAAGTTTTTTTCTACTGCCTTAGTAAACTTCAACATGAGATCCTTTCGTAGCACGTAGAATATCAAGACGATATTCCAATTCGATCCACGAACGTTTTAGCATGCTAACATCAACAGTAGCTACTGCTGTTTGGATCTTTTTTTCAATTCCATGAGACTATTAAATTTTGTTCGGATTTCATCAAGCAATTGTAACTACTGTTGATGTTAGCATGCTGAAACGCACGTGGATGGAATTGGAATATCGACTTTATATTTTTCATGCAACGAAAGGATCTCATGTACAAGCATACTTAGGTAGTATAATTTTTTTTTAAGTTACTCTATGTACTGTTGTAATTATTTTTGCTGTAGGCCTATTATTTTTTTGTAATAAATTTTTGAAGTTGTACGGAGGCTTTTGGTACACCCTGTATTTATCCTAAGATTATTCCGTCTATTTTGTTTTCTTTCAGTGTTTGTAATATGTTTGTCACTAATAACAGCACAAATTTTTGTTTGAAATTTCGGGTAAGAATTCGGAATTTCTGAATAAAAAAGGCCAAACTGATAAACCTAATCACCAGTACACTTGTTATTGATTCACATGGCAAAGTTTACGCTAGTCCCACTCGTTTTTAATGCATATAAGGATTGAATTCAATTTTAATAATTTAATTTTCCTCTTTTATATTTTTAAATTGGCAATTTTTTACTATTTTATCTAACGTCATTTTTAGGTGCGTTCGGAATTATATAAATACGTAGCAACTATAGTCGTCGTTTGGTCCGTCCGTCTGTCTTTCCATCTGTCCGCATATAACAGTGCAAAAACTACCCACCCGAATGGTTTGAAATTAAATATATGTAACTATTGCAGAATTTTGTCGAGTCATTTCAAATTTTATGAAAATCGAATCAAAACTTAAAAATATATTAATAAAAGTTTTCTTTATTTTATTAAATCCTATCATACGTAGTCTATATAATAAAAGTGGATGTCATGTGACTGAGGAAAACGGTTTTTTTTATATATACCGCTGACCAGGCCCCTACCTGCCAGGCTTTTGCCTAGCTTAACGAGTTGATAACCGGCAACGGAGCGAAGATTCGCCTGCTCTCCGCTTAACGAAGATGTGTTTGTTAAATCTATAGGCCGATCTTGGTTTCAGTGCGTCTTGTTGCTTTAATTGTTTTTTTCTTAGTTGGCCGGTTGCTAATTGATTTTTGATGAGGCGGTTCAGCACTGCGCAGTGTAGCGAAGTCATGCCGGACGGATGTGAGATGCTGGGATATTTACTATTTCCTCGCTGCATCGCTCATCCATACATTATGCCATCGCTACTCGAGTTGGTCTCGTAATTTAGAACTTTGATCTGGTGACGAGACCTTCACCAGACTAGGCACCCCCAGAGGTATTATTCACAGGTAACTTGGAGGACTTTACACCCACGACGGATTTTACATGCACCGGGGCCATTAGCGTACATGATCGCCGCATCTGAAAAGGAATGGGGTTAGACATTTTACAGCACTTTTAATACTACAAACTAAGTACTACTTTTAGACTTTAAGTACTATTACTTTACTTAGTTGTTTGTCTTAATTTACTTGTAGTTCAACCCTACGATAATTTTAACTGAAACTAAATATTCTAGAGTTGCTTATTCCTACAGGGGGGGGGGACATTATATGCATAATTTACTGAATTAAGAGAGGGTTTGTACCATCGGCTATATATTATCCACGGGGCTATATATTATCTATTATAAAACGGGTTAACCAGATCTTTTTCTATATGCCAAGCGGCCATTTTTATAAATTATTTTTTCGATCAAAATTGTATAAAAGTTACATTTTTAGAAAGATCGTTCAAAAAAAGGGTTTGCTTGAGAGAGGAGTTACATTAAAAAATGTATAGATTCTGAGATAACATCGGTGAAAATTAGGTTAACAGCCGAATATTTCATTCCATTAATGTAAAGAGACAAAATAAAAATTCATCGTAATTCATAGAAATATTAACCATGGAGGTAATCATTCGCAAAGAAAGATCTCCATGGTGAATTTACAGAGCTGTCTGGGGTCGGGAAAAAAAAGTCATCTGTAAACATGGCATACGAAATAAGGAAAAAAAAGGCATCTTCAGTTCGTTCATAGCAGACGATATAATTTATTTCACTGAAATAATAACGATGATTTTTTACATTGCAAAACTAGTTATAGCACGAAACGAACGCACCTGATTTGTCACGTTTAACGTACAATTTCCAACTTGTTTAAATTAAAACAATTGTGTTAAAAGAAATGCAAAACTCTCGTCAAAGTTAATCGTGACAGGTTATGCGTATATTTGCTGAATAATTGGAAAATGCATGTAGTATACAAGTTAGTTTATTGTACCATCGTCCTGAATATAGGACAGCATGTAAAAAGGACACAAGTAAAGTTTTGATAAGTTTTTGAAATCATTATTTCTATCTGTCGTCTCTTGTGACCGTAATAGCAATTGCTAAAATATCACATTTTTTCTATATTTGGAAAATCTTGATGAGTGCAATATTAGAGTAATAAGGAATCGATATTGGTTTACTGCTGGGGAAGAATCGATTCTCATAAGTACTCACAAACCCGAAGCAGAAAAAAGAAATAAATAAAAGGTTGTTCTTACTGGCCTCTAACCTCCTCGAGGCTAAAATCGGAGGAATGCAAAACCTCGATTTTCGGTGGAACTAGTCCAAGTCTGCTTTCTCTGTCGGGTTCATGTTCATTCTTTATCATGCCTTTTTGCCGTTGATGGAATGAATTATGTTTACGTGACCATTTGGGGTGACAAAGTAATTGGGGTTCTCGCTGGACAAGTGCTGCCGACCGCAGAGATGCATCAGGCGGTTATGATTAAAATTGTCTGTGATTAATAGAAAATCAAACGATATAGACTGATAGACGAAGAAAGTGTGTCTGTTATAGATTGTTGGCTTCAATGCGTGTCCTTCGTTCGTTTGCTGACACATTAACTGCATGTTGATCAGCTGAAAATGGTTGGACTGAATGAAATAATTTGAATATTAGAGCGTGTGCCACTAATATCAGAAACATTTGAAACTTTATATAGACACAATCAACTAACGAATAACGATGCGATCTGGACTTAACCGCCCACGATGAAAAAAGTTTTGTTATAGTAAATAAAAAGTTTAGTTCTGAATTTGGTCAATATATGGTGCTATATGAGATGTAATATTCCCAACTGGACGAAAAAGTCCGGGCCAGGATTCGAAACCGGTATCCTTTGGCTGAAGCTGCCAATGCTCTACCAACTGAGCAATCCCGGACGAATATGGCTGAACTATTTCACCCAGTTAACCTTAATGATCATAGCATCTGGTCTGATATCTGAATCAACACAACAGAATAAATCACAAGTAATGGGACCTCCAAGTAAACGCTGGAAACGTGATTATAGTAGATTAATTTTGATACAATTATTCAAATTGGAAAAGAAATCATATGGGATATAATTTTTCCAACTGGATGAATAAGTCCGGTTCAGGATTCGAACAGTTTTTTCGCGCAGCTGGGAAGATTACATATCAAATGATTTCATTACCAATTTGAATAATTGTGTCAAAATTAATCTAGTGTAATCACGTTTCCAGCGTTTACTGGAGGTCCCATTACTTGTGATTTATTCTGTTGTGTTCAACCAGACATCAGACCAGATGCTATAATCATTAAGGTTAACTAGGTGAATTAGTTCAGCTATATTCGTCAAGGATTGCTCAGTTGGTAGAGCATTGGCAGCTTCAGCCAATGGATCCCGGATTCGAATGCAGGATCGGGCGTTTTCGCCCAGTTGGGAAGATTACATCTCACTTGATTTCTTTACCAATTTGAATAATTGTGTCAAAATTAATCTAATATCGTTCTATTGCTTAAAAATAACAACAAAAACATCTAAAACACACGACCAGTGTATTTATGTTTGCAATCGACTTTTATGTGTCAATGTTTGCGTATATAATTCAGTATTTTGCGCAATCAGTGTTACAAAACGTATGACTGAAATTGAACCTTTGTAAGTCTGCCAGAGCCATGCGCGGGTCAGGTCGGGTCATACTTGTTGACCCGAAAATTTGATTTCACGCCAACCTGCGACCCGACCCGAATAGCGACAAAGAAGAAAAATCCGTTGACCCGCAACCCGATCCATACCTCCCATTTCTTTTCATGGAATCAACCCGGCCCAAATCCGATACACTTCAACCCGATCCAAAACCGACCCAGCACGAAAATATTAAAGTCAATCCGACCGACAATGAGATAAATCGTCAACCCATTCCAAAGTGATGTATTGCCTGAGATCTTGACAAAAACCCGAATCGTTGTTTGTTTATCTGATTTTTTTTTCGAAAACAGGCTAATAGTCAGAGAGTTCGATTGCGTTACTAAATAACTTGGTGATCTGTACTTTATGAGTTCAGAAGTGCCATTTAGTGTAGTTTTGTGAACTTCAAGTGTTAAATTCAAGCCATTTCGTGCATTTGTTGAATAAAATTAGTAAATAATAAAACAGCAATTTTTTTAAAAATCAAAATACCATGAACACAATAACACACAATAACAAGAACAAAATACCTGCATCTGGTACAGTAGATTATGAAGGACTTTCCAACACAAACGGATTATGATTAAAACATTTTAATTTTTTCCTACAATAAAATGAGGTATCTAAATAAGCAATTTAAAAACACATTGCTCACTAAAAATCCATTTTCAGGATTTGCTATCCATAGCATGTGCAAATTCTTTGGTACATCCCTGTATATTATCAATAGAATTTATACACACCATGTATTACAATAAAAATTAGATACGTTTAAAAATGCGTAAAGGAAAATGTGTAAACATGTGCACACTCTTTTGTGTTTGACTTAAAGTGACTTTCCTTTTGAAAAATTCTACATTTTTTACCTTCATTAACAACTATAACACGTTTACTAAAATGTGAGGAGGAAAAACAATGATTAATATCAATTATTTCAATTCGAAAATGAAGGTTTACAAAAAGCTTTTAAAAAGGCCACAGAAAAAATGAGGTGGAAGTATGGGTCCTCTTCAAGAAAAGTCACAAAAATAGTTTAAAATGGTTTAAAACAAGATACAAACATTACAAAATGGTAGAGAATGCAATAATCGCAAACAAAACTGGCCACAATCTAAGTGTGCCCACATGTAGCACATAACACATTTAATCCACACTTCTTTGCGAGTGTCTTCAGAGAACTTTCCATCACAAAAGATGCAAGTTGCATCGCTCGGGGCTGGATTATCCCCATCGTTGATATCCAGGTTGATATCATCATCGCTGTCCACAAGAAGAGCGTCACAGTAATCTGACGTGTCCGTTGATGAATCGTATCGTTTCGTGCGTCTAATTTCCTTTATTTTCTTGAAGTCCTTTGGTCTTCCCACCCATGCCCCCTGGCTTTACGCCATTATTTTAGATTACGCACATTATCAGATATATTATAAAATAAAACTAAAGAATGCTTTCAAGATTTATAGATAATAAAATGGCCTTTTAAGTATCTATAAAGTTTGTATTATTATCTACATCTAAGGTAATTTTACAGTTCTTTTACTTCAAAGCATTTGTTAGGTTTTTTTTATAATAAATTTGTTAATGGGTATAATGTAGGTACTTGCTGTGTTCCGGTAAAAAAATTATTGAAATAATTTATGTTGATTAAGAGAAAAGGTGGAATAATTGTGTGCTCTTTTTAAATGGGGGCCCATATTTACACCAACACCACCTAAGAAAGATGGCTACTTTGACATGTAACCTAAAGGTGTGCGTGAGTAAAGGCGTGCTTCTAAAAGTAGCCTAGGATCTCCGCTTTCCGGGAATTCACTGTGAAATTATTTTAAACTAACCATAAGAACATGAAAAGAAAACGATTTCAGATAGCTATTAAAAATTGGCAGTCCAGAACAAACACCAATTCACACAATAATTCACGCTGCATCCACACTACTTGAAAGAACAGTTCCAACTGCTCTCTGCTATCTCACATCAACAAATGACATCATTTACAGTCCTGGCCGTCAGTATTCAGCACCTCCGATAGCCACTTTGACAGGGGTGCCCATATTTATACCACCATTTTTACACCTTCTCCTCTACCACAGCGTAAAATGCATTTTCCAGTAGTTATGGATCAGGCTTTTTGGTGCGTATCTGTAAATGAACGACAAATTCTACACACTCCATAATCTACAGAAAACATGTTGTAATGCGCCTCAAGTGTCCTTTCAAATTTAATGAAGTTGGAAGTATCATAACATCATTTAAATGCGCCGCAAACGATTTTTTCTAGTATATAATAATGTAACGGAATTATTTTGTGCATACCTGTAAACGAACTATAAATGCTGCTTATTCTTTACACCTGAGAAAGCATGCTGCAATCCACCTCAGCAATGAATATCACTAGCAGTATGTTTGAAATAGCGTAACATCAATAAAATGCACCGCAAATGATATTTTACCCCATAGACCATAGTATAACGGAATTACTTCGTGCATCCCTGTAAACGAAATATAAATGCTACATACTTCATTCTCAATATCGAACAGGTAATGGTAAACCTGAATAACATATCCATTACAATTCAATTTACGGGTGTTAGAGCATGGATTGATGGATAGTCAGAAACACCGAATGTATAAATACTTTTCAACTATGTGGGAAAGTGTTTAAACTTAATTAAAATTAATCATGTTGTAAAGGCAATATTACAAACTCTTTCTCTCATTTATTAATTCGTCTGTGTTTTGAATTTCTTTCATAACGATGTGTAAGGAAATATTGAAATTGCTCGTTACGTGGTGTCTTTCTCGAAATATCGTAAATGCTTACGATAAAAACATACAAACACATCTTTCCGGAAACATTGTCAATCAGAAAACACTACAAATTATCGATTTAAAATATTAATTTTAGTGTATCGTTCTAGTTTCCGAGGTTTTCCAAGGTTTTACAGTTACAGCACGGATAAATGAACAGACAGAAAATCTGAATTTATAAACACTTTTGGGAAAGTGTTAACCCTTTCCGGCACAGATAAATTCTGTTCGTAAAATGAGAAATTACTGACTGACACCGGAATTTACAAACGACTTTAAAAAAAAAAATAAGAACTACTTATTTTTATATCTCATTATAGAAACAAAATTTTATTAAAATATTCTTGGTGCCGAATGACAGTTTGGAATTAAAATTAGGTGTGCCCGGAGTGGGATCACTGTGCCGGAAAGGGTTAAAGCGTAGCAATTAAACTGAATCATGTTGTAAATGCAAAATTATAAATTGTTTCTCTCATTTATTAGTTTTACCGGATTCGTCTGGGTTTTGAACTTCTTTCATAAGGATGTGTAAGGAAATATGAAATTGCTCGTTACGTGGTGGAGTTTTCGCAAATGCTTACGATAAAAACCTCCAAACACACCTTTCCTGAAACACAGTCAATCAGAAACTACTACAAAGTATCTCCATAAAATATTAATTTTCAGTGTGTCGTTCTTGTTTTCAAGGTTTGACAATTTTTTTTGGAAAAGTTTGCCACTGAGCGATCTTTGGGTCGAGTCCGGTTCTGTTAAAATTGTATTAGTCAACCCGATGCAAGTTGCAGCTACAAATAGTGCACACTGTATAATATGATAAAACATTGTACTAAAATAAATTATCTGTAAACGCTTGTAACACAATTTTCTCTCTGTAACTGTTTCAGAAAAAACAAATACTCTGTCTCTGTTTACACAGGGAATTTTATGCCTGTTTTCTGTTTTTAACGTATAGCTCAATAACTATCGGCAGAATTTAGAGAAAAATTTCTATTTATTTAAATAAAACTTTTCGTCAAAGCATTATAATCTTAACTGAGCTGTCTTACGCCAATTACTTGATTTTATTTTAAATTTTAAAATGTACCAGATCCTTTTCGCATACCTTATATATTTTACTAAAAGTTTAAATTTTGCACACACACACACATATATTACGGGGTGTTTCATCATAACGTTACCTAATACTAAATCCTAAACCTTTTTTTAGATGTATACTACCGATTGAAAAAATGTTTCGAATGCTGGTATATGTCATACTAAAAGCTATTTCCGTCAATAAAGTTATTTCTGTAAAATTACTAAATTTAAATTTGTATATGATCCCTAACTCCCATAAGTTATTAAAAAATATATATTATAAATACTCTAAAAAACAAAACAAAAAGAAAATTCTCTTTGTACGACCAAAGGTTTACCGGGTTATGTTAGTTTAACCCTTACCGGCAAAGTGGTCCCACTCCGGGCACACATAATTTTAATTCCAAACTTGTATTCGACACCAAGAATATTTTAATAAAATTTTGTTTGTACAATGAAAGTTTAAAATAAGGAGTTCTTATTGTCTAAGAAAGTCGTATGTAAATTCCGGTGTCAGTCAGTAATTTATCATTTTACGAATAAACTTTGTCTGTGCCGGAAAGGGTTATATGTTATCTATTTGTAGCATTCTCCGGCGCTGTAAACGGAACGACATCTTTCCATATCATGTACATTGTACAGTCTGTGCTAAAAAACAAAACTGTACACCACATACGTTTTAATTGCGAAATTGTCACAAAGAAAGACGAAAATAGCCTTTCAATTGGGAATTAAGACTTTTTTCCATTTATATTCAATAAAAAGCTTAGAAGGCCGTCTTCATGCTGAAATTGTAACAAACTATATAATTTTCAATAAAAAGTCCCAATTTTGACAGCCTATTTTGATTCTTCGGTAAATTTCTCTGATGAAGTCGTTTAGAAATTATGTAGATTTAAAGTTTGGGACCCATAATGTTAAATTCCCTTTCAATAGTTTCAAAACAAACTGTAATGTGGTGTTTTAAGAATAAATCAAAACAACTTTTCAAAATGAGCTGCAATTTTGAATTCGCATATTTAAATATTCTATAAAGCAATTTCTATTAAGTTTTTATAGGTTACAAAACGTTTTCTTATCGAATAATAATTTCAAAATTTTTATATATCGAAATTAATATTTAAAAAAAAATAATAAAAAAAATAAAAATAACAACAGAAATCAATATCTAGAAGCTTTAAATATGCGAATTTAAATTATATCTCATTTGAATTTAACATTGCGGAATCCAAACTTTAAATCTGTATAATTCCCAAACTACTTCACCGAATCATTTCCTGTTTGGTATAACCTTACACAGAATCTATGTTTTTGTGATAGGTAAACAATTAGACATTAGAGGATTTATACATTTTCATAAAGTTTGCTAAGAAAACTACTTTGAAATGTTTGCACACCGGAAAAAGTATATAGTCTATATTTAAATAATTTTTAAGCGCTTTTAACTAATTAGTCCCTTTCTAGTGTTGGAAATAAATTCATGATAAAATCCGTCTAATGGACGGATTGTAAAATGCTTTAACCCATTAACGACGACTTATTTTACACTTCTTTTAATACTTCGATATCGGTTGACAACATAAGACAGTAGCAAAAGAAACACAAGATAAGACAGGAACGGAAGAAATACAACATAAGACAGCAACAAAACAAACAAAGCAAGGTAGTTTACATACACAGCACAAATACAGATATTATATATATATATATATATATATATATATATATATATATACTTGTTTTACACTACAATGTTGTTCTAAGAGGCGTTAAGAGAACGAACCGAAGAACACATCTAAAAGCACGAGAAAACCATGAAACTGCTAGAAAGGAGTTGTGAACATTTTAAAACAAATTTCACAACTTATTAAATTATTGCAAATTGCCAAAATTCCAGACACTCAAAATAGCTACACAGAAAACAGCCCTTTTGTTACAGTAATACAAAACAGATTTAAGTTCAAATATTTATAACACGTTATAAAAGTTACGGACATATAAAACAGTTACAGGAAAATTATCGCCATTACTATATTACTATATACAAAACTTTAAAACATGTGCCATAATATTACACAATATGAAATACAGAATAATATTTATTTTACTAAAAAGGTGCTAATATACAAAAAGAGTTTTACATGTAAAATCCCGTCAAAAGATGTTAAAAACCCGAGCGGTTTCAACTGTTCCAAACAGTCATCATCAGGGGAAACTCGAAAAGTGTGAAAAGTCATGAATGTTTGTTGGTTAACCCTTTATCGGGCGGTGGTCACAAAAAAAGGACACCTAATTTTAATTCCAAAACTGACAAACGGCACCAAGAATATTTAATTAAAATTTTCCTTTTATACAATAAGGGAAAATCAGCAAGTTATTCTTTTCTAAGAAAATCGTTTGTAAAATCTGGTGTCTCCATTATTTCATTATTTTACAAACAGATTTATTCCGCGCCGGAAATGGTTAAATTGCCAGAGACGAGTCTATTTCAAAGGAGGGGAGAACGGAAGGAGGAGGTATATTAGAGTTAAGTTCCAAAATTGCCAGAGATATTTAGTGCACTATACCAGATCCTGGATATATTGTATGAGAGCATATCGTTGCAAGTGTTATTTCCGTGAGTTAAAATATCTAAAGATTCTCTGATAATTCATGCATTGTAATTTCAAGTACGGACTATGATTCTTGCTTTACTGAAGTCTATGTCGATATCTTGTTTTTGGTTTAATCTTGATAGAGCTGTTGAGGGCTTAATGTACTTTATGTCTGTGATATATTCTTTAAGTCTGTCTTTTTACTGTTTTGGTAATGCAGGATATTATTTAAGAAATATACATAGCTTCAAATATCATTCCTTTTACTTCATATCTTATACTGGAACTCAGATGCCCCAATAGATCAGATCACTGTGTCATATAACAGTTGTGTTTGTAATTATTATGCGATTGTGATGAAGAAGGTGCAACATTAAGTATTTTATGTGCAACACAAACAATAATCGCCTTAAGTGGTAGTGTATTTTAATTTCCTCTAACCAAAGAAAAAAAAAGTTATATAATGTACATTAATATATTATTATTGTACATGCGTCATTGGGTGGCCAATCATTCACTGTTGTCAATTCGCTACTTTTTTTTAAAATTTAGCTTGTTTGATTGCCACCACTTTTTTGAAGTAGAAACATTCGCCTTATTTAATGCCAGAATAAACAAACTGAAAATGAGGCGAATTATACTATTTAAAAAAGTGGTGGCAATCAAGAAATCAGAATTTTAAAAAAGTAGCGGACTGGCAATACAGTAACCATTTCCGAAAGAGGAACTTTTCATTTAACAACATTAAATCTCGTATCTATTTGATGATCATCGTTGATGAAAATGTTTGAAACGATGAAAGATTTCAAAATGAAAATACTGGTGAATTCCTTAAATCATATACATATTTCTTGGAAATCAAAATATTCTTATAAACGTTAGGTGTTGAAAGAAGCAGACAAGCACATGAACTTGTCATTATTCATCATTTTCTAATCGTATTAAAATTTACACAGAACCAATGGGAAAACAGTCCACTTTTGCAAACAAACAAACACGAAAGAAAATTTGTCCAAATCCAGTTTAAAAGTTATGCGTGGGCATATATTGAATATATATTCAATTTTGAACTTCAAATTTCCTTTTCAGTAAAAGAAGGATCGCAAAGTCTTTATTTGATCTAATAATCACAGGTTTCACAAATGCTCCACTTGTGGAAAATCAGTATTTCTGAAGAATATATTTTGTAATAAGATTTTACAATATTTGCAACAGAAATAAAGTTCGGGGTACGTTTCTGCCAAATTTGCAAGAAAAATCTAAAAAGAAGACCTCTGTTTGAAAAACCTGGTATTCAAAAAACGAACGATTTGGCTCCCTGTAATCATACGAACATTTATTAAAAATGGATTTATTCTAAATACAATATGAGATAAGTGCAAAATGAATAGAACAATGTACAGCATAAACAGATGTGTCAGTGTAAAGAAAGACACGCCTCAACTAACTTCACCGAAATCATCGTATAAAAATGTGATTGATACTAATTATTTAGTAATAACTGTTCTAATTAATGCTATTCTTAAATTTTGCTTAGGGGCGTTTACATATAGAAATTGTAACAAACTTTAAAATTTTAAATACAAATTTATAATTCTGACAACATATTTGGATCCTTTCATCTTTGGATACGAAACGAATAATTATTCAGTCGAGTAGTTTAGCAATTATACAGGTAAGTATTTTGGAACTTCTAATGCTAACTTAATTTTGAAAAACAGATTGCAACGGGGATAGTTGTTTAAGCATAACTCCAAACTACATAGCGGAATAAACTGTAATTTTGAATTGGTATACTTGAAGCTTGGAGATATAGTTTTCTTTTTAAGAAATTCATAGGTTGCAAAGATTAATTTTGGAAAAAAAATTAATTTTCGAAAAATAAATAAGAATTGTAACCTATGAATTTTTTAACAGAAATTCTATTTAGAAGTTTCAAATATTCCAATCCAAAATTGCAGATCATTCCGCCTGGTAGTTTTTGAGTTATGCTTAAATAACTACCTGCATTGCAATCCGTTTTTAAACAATGAAAAATAAATTTAGTATATGGAGTTCCAAATCTGGATAATTTATAAACTACTTGGACGAATGACTTCTCGTTCGGTATCCGAAGGAAATCCAACATTCTGTCGAAATCATGTGTTAATATTGAACATTTTAAAGTTTGTTGAAATTTCTATATGTAGACGACCCCCTAAGCAGCATTTAATTAAGCAGTAATTAGTAGACGTTTTCACTAATTGGTTGGTACCAGTCACATTTTTATAGGACGATTTGCTGCAGCGTTTGTAGGGCTGTATCTTTTTTTCTTTACATTGACCGTGCCTCTATTGGGCCATCCGCTTTGACAAATGAAAACAAAATCGATTATATAACGCACTCACAATCAACTAAAGTGACAGATTATTGGTCAACAATTCAACCAGTCACGTTTCAGTGTATTTGCTTTTGACAATTTTTCGTTCCATTTGTCAAACCAGAAGTCCCATTATAGGTACATGGCTCATTACCAGTACATTTACCTAAATTAAATTATTTTATAACTTGATTAAATCTGATAAATTCTTTGAAGAATGATATCAAATAAGACGATGAATAAAGTTATTTAGAGTTTTACATTTTAAAAAAGATCTTAAATAGGATAACTGGCAAAATGCAAATCTGCATGTCACATATTATGTTGTGGATACTTTGTCGTGAAGTTTAGTTTTTCCATATACTTTTACAATCAGAACCGGGTTGAGTTTATAAGCCCCACTTGTTTTTACACATGACATATTCAGTTTCAATTGGTCATATTGGATTTATATAAATCTAGAAGACACTCTAATAGAGATGGCACTAGATGAGTTTGTTATAACTTCGAGACATACAACTGAACTTGTCTGAATTTTGTTAGTGAAAATATTTCTTCATCAGATACTTCGAGTGACGTAACTAAGCTCAATTCAGGTATCATGTTTATATTGAATTTATGTGCAATTCTGTGTTGTTTTACCGACCGCATGTCTAGTAGACACATTTAGGCATAAACTTTATGTTTAGTTACATATATGTATTTATATTGGTACAACGAAATTCTCAAAAAATACTTTGAGCAGACCAACTAAGAAAATTTATTAGATATAATTGGCAGAATTTCGTGACATGTAACTAGAGTTGTTAGGATTTTCTAACCACTTATTCTTGATCTTCTATGTTACCACATCTATACTAAATTTATGACACACTGACTATATAACAGGCATTAGAATTTTACATATATACTTTCGACGTATTTTCAGAATCATGTTCAGTTTGTGATCGTAAAGAAATCTGTTTTTTGTAAGTCATATATTGAGATGATTTTACATTATATGCAAAATTTTTGTCTATATTGTGATAATCATGTAATGTAGAGCACTAGACCAGATTGATTGAACTTGGCGGCAAACCAATAATCTGGCGAGACTTTGATAGAAGAAATAATTTTTCGCTAGATACTTCTAATAACATAATATCAGGTACCAAATTTATATTGAGTTTACGTGCAGTTCGTTCATGTACCGCATGTCTTGTCGATACATTTTCATGTTAAGACTTCCCATGCACTTTTACAATTATACTCATGTTACAATCATAAAGAATAAAATCATTTTCTATCAAATATTCAATTTGAATGTCATTGCCCTTCATACAACATATATAAACAACACGACCACTTAATAGACCACTTAAGATAATAGACCACTTAAGATAGAATATTAAGATATGTTTACTTTAACTTGGCATCTTAGAGTTAATCAAGCAAGGTTGTGGAAGTGAAATTGTTTCATCAGCTTTTAAGTAGCATAAATATGTCCGACATTCTTAGGTGTTATGTGGATTTTGAATTTCTGTACAATCATTCATTTGATCGATGTGACTTGTCAACACTAATTTAAATTTAAATTTCACATGCATCTTCATGATCACTTTCGAGTTGGGATCTCAAAGAATTAAAATAAATTTTGCGTAATACACATTGAAAATGAAATGCAATTATGTTTATGCAACTTATTTATCCAAAAGTCCACCGAGCAAGTTATCCAACATACAACGTTAGACACGTTTAACGAAATTTACGAATGTACCATTAACCGCCCACTCTTTTCCGCACACGACATTTTTAAGCTAATGTTAAACCAAGGGAAATGTCCTCTACAGACTTTCTAGTTTGTATTTCAATATTTTTAAATGATCTGAATGTGATACGATATCTAAATTTCAGAGTTAAGTACGCTAACGTGAGAGTTTTGTGTACTTTTTTCGATTTTGGTTTCAGTTTAATACCAATTGCACATTCATTTTTGAAAACGATCAGGGTCACTGGTTCAGAATGAAACTGATACAGAAATGTACAAAACTATTATCACGTCAACCTTCGAACCAGACTCAGATATATTCTATACAAAAATAATCGTTTAAAAACACTCAAGTTGAAACGAGAAATTTTTAGAGAGCGCTTCCATTGGTTAACATTAGCTTCCGAATGTCGTATGCTGGCGTTCTTAAGTTCTCGGATACTTCCACTAATATAGCTAAACTCGACCTTCTCAGGCACCATGTTGATATTAAATTTCTAGGCGACACGTTCATCAATCGCATGTCTTTGCAATCGATATTTTTGCAGGTTTAAACTTCTTTCACAATCACATTCGCATTAGCAATCGTGAAGAATTACATTGCTTTTCATCTTATACAGGGTTTCTACATGTCGGGGAATTTTTAGACCAGAAAAATCTTGAGAACAAATATTTTCTTACAGGAAAACTCACCTTAAAGTAGGCAAAGTTTCGCAAAATTATATTAAGTGAATTTTTTATAAGAAAAAGCTGGTATATCTTTGCAAAATTCCTTGAAATGTGGGAATCCTGTTATATTCATTTGGAATCGCATTCATCTATAAAACGTCTATTCATTGTTCATATATATAATCAAAATTCAAGAGAAAAGACTACGTAAAAGAAAATAAAAAACATATTTTTACTTGGCTCTTAGAGTTTACCATGCAAGGTTTCTGAAGTGAAATTTTTTCGTCAGGTATTTCAGAATATGAACATGTTCGGTGGTCTCAGGTATCATGTTAATTTTGAGTATTTATCCTAGCATCAATTGACAATATGACTTGTCAAAACTAATTAAAATTCATATTTCCTAAGCCTTTTCATCATCACATCCGGGTTGTGATCTTGAAAAATTTCCTTAGGTTTCGCTTGTTACACGTTGAAAATGAGCTGCATTTATGTTTATGCTTAATATTTATCTAAAGTTTCAGAGAGGAGACAATCCAATATATAGGGAAAGTCTAAATAGTTGTCCTTATTACAATTGACAATAATTTCTTTATAAACAACAATACAAAGAAACAATTTGAACACAATACAAGAAGAAGCTCAATTTGTTGTTGGCGCACTTTATATCTGTTCTGCAAGACTCTTCAAGACGGTTCTTTATTTTTACAACCTCCGAGTTAATTGTTAAATGCGACAGTTATTCGGATATGTTACAGACATGACTCATGTCACAACTTGATACAAATGTTGAGTATCAACGATTATGTAACATTCTTCTATATACCCGATTTGAAGTGTAATTGTTTGGGTTATGTTCGTATAACAAAGCACAGTCACAAACAACAGTTATAAAATACGCAAATAAAACTTTGAACTTCCTTCTGTACTGAGTTCAGGTTGCTTCTTACTATCGTTGTTTACAACGAAGTTACTGTCATTTGTTATCAGGGCAATCATTTTGACTCACCTTGTATAACATTAGACCTGTTTACCGCAATTTGCAAACGTTCTGTAATTAATCTTGCGATGATACTCTTAAGTTTAAGTTCGATTAAGTTTGCCAGAGAAAGTATTTTTCTTCTCAGGTACTTTCAGTAATGCTGCTAAACTTGACTTTTCCAGGTACCATGTTTATACTTATTGAATTTCTGTGCGATACCTCCATCGAACGCATATCTTGTCAATACTGTTGGATTTTTAAAATTCCCACGCACTTTCACTATCGCATTCAGGTTGTGAGTTTTTGGGAATTTAATTATGTTTTTCTTATTACACTCTGAAGACAAACTGCATTTATGTTTATGCAACACATATATCCAAAGCTCCAGGATTATCCACGATCACACTAAACGCGTTTTTTGCAATTTACATACATACGATTATCCTGGAAGCAGGCGCGCAAGGTATGATATGCTTAGGATGAAAATGTTTTTTAACTCATATCACCCCAATTTCCGAATAATAATATTTGCTTTATTTAGTCGCAGATTATTGTTGCAAATCCTACGATAAAATAAGACAAATACGAGATTAGCAATGGCAAATGTAAAAAAAAAAAAAAAAAAAAAAAAAAAAGCATACCCTACACGACTACTCCTGGGGTAAGTTTGACAGAGAAAGTATTTTTCTTCTCAGATACGTCCACTCACATATCTAAACTCGACCTTCCCAGGTACTGTGTTTGTATAGAATTTCTGTGCAGTATGTTCACCGATCGCATGCCTTGTCGATACTTTTGCAGGTTTAAACTTCCCACGCACTTTCACGATCACGTTCGGGATGTGGGTCAAGGAACTGGCTGGAAGAGAGACGATCAGATGGGATGGATGCTCTTCACATTAAAAGAAAATAAAAAGTAATAAGGAAACACGTACAGAGATTTCGTCGAAAGGAGAGATTGTCTTTAGCAGAAGTAAAAGGAAATCTGAGTTCTCTCTTGACCTTCCTGTCCATCACTTCCAGAGGACGAGATGGCCACAGTATGTGCTGTCATTAAACTTTGATGTGTAAAACTAAGTGGCGAAAAGTGTAAACAGAATTAGCCATCGTGACGACATTCGTTGCAAAGAATGTTAGATGACATTCAGGGTCATAAGAGCAATTAACCCATTCGCTGCCAACCACGAGTATATTCGTGGTTCTATCTACGTTTCTTCAATCTAAAATTTCAAATTCGCACCGGAAATTTTTAAAGAAGAATTTTTATTTTATGTAATCACGAAATGTCTGGTAATTAAATAAAGTAAATATTGCTAATAGTATTTTCTGGTATGAATTCGAACTTTCTAAATAAAATAAAATTCCGGTAATTTTAACCCGGGAGTGAACGTGTTAATGTTAAATTTTAAACTTTCTAATATTTTTGTCCAAGGCACTTGTGGTCAAAACACACATCCCCAGTGTACATGACGAATGGAGAGAAATGACAGGTTAAAATACTGAAAATTGGCTGGTAGCACAAAAAGATTAAGTAACTAAACAGAAAAAAGTGGGAAAAATTAGTTTCTAGAAAAAGGAAAATAAATAAAAATAGAAAGGTTCCAGACAGCGTTCCAACAAATAGATATTTTTATCATACTTTTTTTGTTTTAATTGTTTGTATTTTAAGAATTTTTTATAAATAGTAACACTTAAATAAAGTAAGGAAGAGTGGTTACATATTTTTGTGATTCTATACTGTATACGAAGAGGCTTGAGACATCGGAGAAGTTCTGCGGTAGGCAGATTTGGTAATATTGACCTTGAAAAGGGTTATTAAGCATTAATATTCCGATATCTATTGTCTAATAATTGAGGGACAGAATTTTCCGGTATGAATTGGTTTTCCCAAACGGAAGGAACTTTCCGAACGACCCAATACATATCGTCGCTACCATGTCAAACTATCGAATATGAAAAAATGCAATTTTCATTACTTTTAAAAATTGGCCGATAGTCACCACTAAATTTTAATAGTATTCTTCACCAGGGTTGCCAGTTTGGTATAATGTTTTATTCAGAAATTCTGAATTCATACCAGAAAATTTAAACAGAAATTTTTGCTTTATTTAATGAGAGACATTTCGTGATTACTTGAAGTAAAAATTTTCCTCTCAAAATTTCCGGTATGAATTCGGCATTTCTGAATAAATAAGAAGGCCAAACTGGCAACCCTGTTCTTCACAGATATTTTATTAGTGCCCATACCAGGCGAAGATTTTTGATAAAATTTAGTGGTGTATGCCGGCCAATTTTTAAAAGTAATGAAAAATACACTTTTCACATTCGCTAGTTTGACATGGTATCGACGGTATATGAGACAATCGAATCGCAACGCACGGATTTCGATTCATATGATACAATTCCCCCAAAACAGCTTAAAACAATAATCATAAAAGAAAAAATCACCCAGACTCGATGCATGCGGTGTCGCTTCAAACCATTTCAATGGCGGGGTTTTCTGGCGCGAACACTTAATTTTAAATTCAAACTGCCAAATTGCACCCAATTTTTTTTTTTATACTTTCTTCTACTTTTACAAGAAGAAAGTATTGGATTCATAAATAAAATTAGACTTCCGGTTTCGGCGAATTTATATTGTTTATGGGGACCTGAAAACGATTTAACTGATTTTAGAAAATGTCTGTCTGTGACAAAAATGTGTTCTGCGGTCTATCTCAAGAACTAATGCACGGAATTTCATAAAATTTTAGATTCAGTCCCTGATAAAAATTGGTGCTGATTAGATTTTGGTTTAATACGTCCAACAGGTGGCGCTGCTATGCTACATTTTTCACGATTTTCGTGATAGCTCTACCTCAATAACTAATTCACAGAATTTCATGAAACTTCAGATTCAGTTAGATCTTGGCATAAATAGATGCTGGTTACGTTTTGGTGTAAACAGTCCTACAGGTGGCGCAACTATGCTACATTTTTAATGATTTTCGTGATAGCTATACGATGGGATTCCTGTTTTACAAACAGGTTGTCAGACAGATTTTTTTTCATGATCTTAGAATATGTTTAAGTATGTTATTTATATATATAAGTTAAAGGCTGTGTGTATGTTCCTTACACAAATCTACAATTTTTAACCGATTTGTATACGAAACTTGACATATATACGTTTTAGAATCCACGTAAAATGAGTAATTATTATTCAAATTTCTAAAACCACGCTTTACCCCTTTTTCCAACCACGTCCCATAATTTGTATTTATCCGTATCTATTTCAGGTACTTTTATGCTAGCCATGCGTAAGTGATAAATCGCCAAATGTTGTTTCCATCTTCATTACACACTACAGGCCGCTCCTCTTTTATGCTCTGTAATTCTTGGAGAAGAAGCACAGTTAACCTGAGGCTCAACTATTGGATTATTGGAGAATTAATAGAGGAACTAATATGTAGTCAACACTTGCTGTTGCAACAAGATGCTTCTTATAACTTTCCAAACTTCTCATGCCATTTTGACTTGGGAAATTTTGATGTGGCCTAAATTTTGAGATTACCATGACTTGTAACAGATGAGCACTGATGGTTTATTACGATTTATTGTTAGTATAAAAGTCTTTTGTACGACATTTGCCAAAGAAGTATTGCTTCAGTGCCCAATGTACGATGCAGTGTGAAGAACAATAACAGCCATTAAAAAAAGAAAAACTATTAATAAAATTGCATATATTTATCATTTTTAGAATCTAAATAATTAAAGCCATTGAAAAAACGAAAATTGCATCAGTAGATCATATGTGGTAACTGAAATGACGAAACTTGACATACGTACGTTTTAGAATCCAAGTAAAACGAGTAATTACTTTTCAAATTACTAAACCACTTTTTTAACCATGTCCCATAATTTATATTTATCCATATCCACAGAGATTCCAAGTTCCCACTAATCTTCTGTAATATGTAGTTTAATCTGTCCCGATTTAACAAGCTTCGACCCAGAAAAAATATTGAATGAATCTTTATTTACTTTATTTCAGGTGTCTACGTAAGATTTCAAATAGACTGGGCGTAAAGTTGACCGCAACTCAGAAGCCCCTTAACCGACATCAACTGCTCGGCAACGTAAGATTGGTTTAATTTAATTTCTTTAAAAAATTTCTGGTACGAAACGTATTAAACCTGGGTCAAATTAACTCATGTCTTATTGAAGATAATTAAGAGCTTTAGCACCTCTGATATCTATTTGAGGTACTTTTATGCTAGCCAGGCCTAAGTGATAAATCGTCAAATATTGTTCACATCTTCATTTACCAGAAAGGTTTAAAACAACGAATATTGACTAAAGTTTGATCGTGGAATAGGAAGCCGGTTTTAAATTCCGACTATTCCTTCTCTTTGCATCTATGTATGTATGTACTATAGAAATAATAAATAGCTGTTAAATTGTGTAAAACATCATCAAAAGTTTAAATTATTTATGAAAAAATTAATATTGTAAAAGCAGTTTTGTCACGATTTTGACACCCAGGCTCCATATTTTTCAGTCGTTGTTTCTTCTTCATGCTGGTTATGACGGTGTCACTCGATTAAAACTAAAACAAACAAAAAACATAATTTAAATAATAAATATTAAAAATCCATATTTTTTTTTTTAACTTGAAACAAAATCTATACAGGGTGTGATAAGCACTTTGAATGATTATTACACCAGTTTTTATTCACATGTAATTAATATTTAAAATTCAAAAGAATCTAGTACATAAAATATATAACTTTTTCTCCTATCTCCAGATGTTCAAAATTATTACCGTTCTGGTCAATACACTGCTTATAACGGTGGGCTGTTGATTCACAAGCTTCAACAAATATTTCATTTGATGTTATGGCGCATTCTTGCTCAATTGCGGTTCCGTAACTTTGTCTACGAACATCCATTCCTTTTAAACTTATCTTTCCTCCTATGAATTGTAAGTTGCATAGGTGGATCTGTCTGAGACTCCCTCCGGTATTGTTTTTCTACTTCTGCTGCATTTTCGTACTAACAATAGTATTTTAAAATAATTTTTCTTTTTTCAAAAGTTAATCTTGTCCCACTCATTATTTTCAATTATTTACACTTTGAAAAGAAAGAAGAATTGGAAACTTATGCCCCGTTAAACAATGTATGCGTACATTTTTCTGCAACCTGCACATTTGTTTTTCAGGCATAGTTTGTACAGAATTACATTTCCCTTATTCATAAAAAAGGAAACATGTAAATCCGATACGTTTTTCAAAAGTTATCGTGGCAGAACTGCCGAAAATGAATGTTTCGAAATAATTGATTTTAAAGTTTTGTCCGTCGCAGATGTAACCGGTCTGCGCGGATGAACGTTTACGGCTCTACAACTTTAATTTTAAGATTTTTTTTTAATCTAACCAACTGTACAAACTTTTAAAAAATAATAATGCAAAAAAAAAACAAAAAACAAAAAAAAACATTATTTCGTCATTTTAAACCATTTTAGTCCCCTTAAATCTTTCAGGGGAAACTATCTTCCATTGCTAAAATGTTGAAAAGAATGAACACAAAGGAATTTACGAACAAATTTATTTGGAAATAACGGAAAACTATATTTCACCTGGTAAAAGGAAAGTTGTATACCAAACAGGGTTGCCAGTTTGGCGTTTTTTTTTTTTCATTCAGAGATTCCAAGTTCATACTGTAAGTTACGAAAGAAGAATTTTTGCCTTGTGAAGTCAAGAAAAGTCTCTCACTAAATAAAACAAAATTTTCTACTATAAATTTCTGGCATAAATTTCTGAATATTAAAAAAAAAAAAGCTAACCTGGTAACCCTGATACCAAAATTCTGATGCCATTGTGGCGTTTGGGAATTAAAATTAAGTGGTTTCATAAAGGTTCCACAGTCCTTGAAAGAGTTAAACAACGGAACTTTGATGTAAATTGTAATACTAACATACATTAAACTAGAGCAAATATGTAAAATGTTTTCTATTTTCAATAACACGTGTTTCTGTGTGAATAACTATAAATGCAGTTAATCCATCCAGATATCCAGTGCTTTAGAATTACACAATGTGCTTTAGATTATCGAGGCTATTCGATCGAATAATCGAAAATGATATTTTTGAATTTGAATAGAAACTTGTAGACGACATGACAAGCTGGAAGTAGATCTCTATCCACGTTGTTGAGATATATGTAGCTTCAGGTGTAGTCAAAATGAGATCTTAATGTAATCTTTTATGTAAGTTGCATCATCTCGTGTGACATTCTCAAGTAATTCTTGGACCATCTCTCGCGAGTTACATAAGAATATGGTCGAAAATGCGGAAGGCAGATGAGTTGATTCGTTTTGTGTTCGTACAAATCTGGGCGTTCAGTTGCTAAGGAAGCCTTGACATCGTCTTTTAACCCAATTTTCACCTTCTATGGCCATTCAAGATGCTTCTCAAAGAAGATGGAAAGAATTTTGTGAAATGATTTAGGCTTTAATAATTCGACAATAACAATAGGGAGAAAGCATTCGCGAAGGCTTTTTTTTTCAATAACTCATAGGTTAGCTCGAGGTTAAAATTATTTTGAACTTATAGATGCGTGTTCAGAATGTTATTGTTGATAGTACATTTTTTATTGCTTATTGTATAGTTTTATATTTCAATGATTTCAGTTTGTTTTCTCCCTTTTGTGAATTGCTACAATATTTTTGATGAATTAGAAAAAATATTGAAGTTTCAAAATTAAAATAACAATCTCTCTTAAATATTTCCGGGTTTTGGACTTCATTTTGTTTATTTTTAAAAAACGAATCTGCTAGGGAAATAGATTATCCCAAATAAAATTTTCTTTACCTTTTCAAAATTCTTCTAACAAATAAAAAATTACAATCATAAAAGATAAGCTATATATTCAAATAAAGAAATAATACATAAAAAAGTTGTGGACCCCATTAGGAATAACCCAAATAACATAAAAGCTGCAGAAGTTATCAATTACCGAAGAAGCTATAATATTACTTTTAAAACTAGTCACTATTCCAAGTATACCTGCTATATTGTTATTCAAAATTATTACTGTAGTCCGATATTTTTAATAACAAATTTGTGAATGATGCTGACAATCACAGATGAACTTATGAATCTTAAATATTACTAGCCTGTCTTCGCCCGACCAGCCGGGCGGGTTTTTGAAATGAACCTAAGGAGGGGGGGAGGTCTCCACTGCCTTGACAGTGAAGACCCGACCCACGGCCTAGTTCTTCTTCGCAATCATAAATCGGTAATAGTACATAGGTTACTGAAAAAGGACCCTGCGCGTTTCGCGCCTTCAAACGTTAATACGGTAATCATTAAAACAGGGGCCTTCACTCTAACTGGGTCATTATTAACGATTTATGGTCGCGAAATGTATTCAATATTTTGTATTCCGCTGATAGTGAGTTCGGAATGATTCCACCTCAGAGGGATTCCAAATGCTTCAGTGAGTGAAAATGACGTCATGGTAAAAAGCTAAATATGACGAAAGTGTCTGAAAAAATAAATCTTGCGGTACCGAGATTAGAACCGCAAGTCAAGAGTGCGAATGTTCACATGCAAAGTTGTTGCTGGCAAGCGTGGCAATAAATTTTGAAAAGCATTTATTTATAATTTTTTTTATAAATTCAATCTAATGGTTATTTTAAATATTTCCATTCGTCGAATTCGACGGATTCAGACTCGTATCTCTTAAGGTATCCACACACCTTCGGTGGTGATTTTTTGAAAATTTTGAAATTTGCTCTTTATACTAATTTTCTCTAGTGACATTTAAGTTAAAACTTAGAAAAATATATAAACGTTTTAGCAATTACACAGAAATAAATTTCTAATAAGTGAAAAATAGTCAAAGTTATGTGAAAAGTTGACATTTACGCAAAACATGATAACTCAGAATCAAATCAATGCATTCACAATATGTAAATTGCTTTATAAAGATAATAATTTTCTCAAGGACATAGACTAGTCGCATTATAATGTCATCTCTATCGCAAATGCTGTGGTACTTGAAGTACTAATGTAAAGAAAAATTCGTAAAATTTCTTACAACTTTTTTAATTTATACCGGTGTAAATCTAAAATTAATTAATATATTTTCATAATTTTAATCTATTCCCTCAATAAACATTTGTAAGATAAGTAGAAAACATTTCAAGGCATTTCATGCATAATTTTTTGCTATAGGATGCTTTGCATATAGTAAATATCTGAACAACTTCATTTTCAGAAAAACTAAAAAAAACTTTTAAACGCGGTTCTTACTATAATAATTATTATTATTCTTTAAAGGTTTAAATCTTGACTCCACGTAATTTCTTGAACATATAATCCAATTTAAATACTAAATCTCCAAAAGGAAGAATGTAAACATATATTTCAGCTTACTTCCGATTTTCAGAACGATGCATCCAGTTATAAAATTCTTCGGCAAACTGTAACAGCTTCAACTTTAAACGGCTGTAACTCGGGTTCTAATTAAGATACAGACGCAATTAAACGAGAATTGATAGATAAAAAATAGGATTTTAATATTATTTCAAAAATGAAAAATTGTTATTTTTATCGAAAATGACGTTTCAAAGGAGTGCGTGTACCTTAATATCCGTCAATACATAAAGTCGTCTAAAATTCCTTGCGAAATTTTACCCTTGATAAATAGTTGTAGCAAACATCAAACAATATTGATCAAGTTATTTTAGTATAAAACCATTTCTATGCAGCCTAACGTACTGCTATTACAGGTGGTTTTACAGAGATCGATATTAAAACTAACCTAAAACACACTTAATTCAAATTTCTTTCTTTTTAGCAAACAATCTAGAAGTCTATTAGGTGTTGGTGCAAGATATTTTACAAAATTATCTCTTTTCAACAAGTATCGAAGGCTACATAAATATGCTAAACAGCTCATTAAGAACCTTATCTAGCGCTTTCACCCAATAATTTGCTTTAATTGAAGGAGTCGTCTATTTTTTTGTTGCGAAATTTCACCCAGCTTAAATAGGTGTAACAGCCATCAGGTAATCGTAGCCAAGTTATTTTTGCATAAAAACATTTCTATTCTACTCTTGGCTTTTTGCTATTTCTGCAAGCCACATGCCGATACCTATTGTTCCGAAGGGAAAAGGTCAATGATAAGGCGAAGCCCAGTTGTCGCAGTGCTTAAAACAATACGAAGACAAGGTTCCATAATTAAATTGATTGGAAACAAGTCTTACGAAACTGAATTATCTTAATGGTCTGTGATAAAAGCTGATAAGTGAAAGTTACTTCGTATCAAGGTTTATGATTAATTTCAGAGATTATATCTTGGCCATCAATCAGACTGCTACTATCAAATGGCAAAATTTCATAACGTTCATTGGTTTAAATTTAGTCAGGTTACTTAAGCAGAGATCTATTTTAAATAAATATAATTAAATTCTGAAATGTGTCCGCCTTTTAGTATTTACTATCTGTATGGCTAGCAGGTAATAGGCTAGAAACATATGTTTAAATTTAGTCAGTTTATTTAAGCAGTGATATAATTTAAATAAGCCCAGTTAAATTCTGAAATTTATCCGCCATTTAGTATTTACTATATGTATAGTTAGCAAGTAATAGGCTAGAAAAATAAGTTTAAATTTAGTCAGTTTATTTAAGCAGTGATATAATTTAAATAAGCCTAGTTAAATTCTGAAATTAATCCGCCATTTAGTATGGTCTACTATCTGTACTATCTGTACGATGTACTATCTGTATGGCTAGCAGTAATAGGCTGGAAAAATAGGTTTAAATTTAGCCAGGTTACTTAAGCAGAGATCTATTTTAAATAAACATAATTAAATTCTGAAATGTTTTCGCTATTTAGTATTTACTATCTGTATGGCTAGCAGGTAATAGGCTAGAAAAATCGGTTTAAATTTAGTCAGTTTATTTGAGCAGTGATATAATTTAAATAAGCCTAGTTAAATTCTGAAATTTATCCTCCATTTAGTATTTACTATTTGTATGGCTAGCAGAAATAGGCTAGAAAATTATGTTTAAATTTAGCCAGTTTACTTAAGCAGTGATCTATTTTAAATAAACCTAATTAAATTCAGAAATTTTTCCGCCATTTATTATTTACTGTATGTATGGCTATCAGGTAATAGGATAGAAAAATAGGTTTAAATTTAGTCAGTTTATTTGCGCAGTGATATAACTTAATAAGCCTGCTAAATTTTGAAATTTATCCACCATTTAGTATTTTTTATCTGTATAGCTCGCAGGTAAGATGACTAGCAAAATAGGTTTTAACCTACCATGCATGCGTTTTTTTAAATGAATGGAAAATGTATTTTGAACTTAAAATAGATTTAAAATTCATTAATAAAAACAAATAATGTTGAACGTCATAAAAATGTTATGTTTATTACGAAATA
The DNA here is from genome assembly GCA_963931845.1 of Maratus michaelseni. NCBI lineage: Eukaryota > Metazoa > Arthropoda > Arachnida > Araneae > Salticidae > Maratus > Maratus michaelseni. The sequence goes on along the minus strand of OZ007591.1, from coordinate 389,121,261 downwards.
GCAAAACGGCCCTTATATAAAGTTTACAAGTATTAAAAAAGTATTATTAATAATACAATTACAAACTCCTTTCTGCAAAAATAATAGTTGGTCCTGGCTATTTATTTTTTAAATAAATATGGCTGTGAAAAACTTTCAAATTTTTTTAGATATGATGGATTAGTGTAAAAGAAGGAAAAAAATAGAACTGGAGCCTTTTTACAACTATTGAATTTAAATGCATTTAAAATGTCTTTTAGACGTCTTTAAAAATATCTTTTAAAATATCTTTCAAAAAAAAACTTTTTTTAAGTTGAATTTTGATAAAAGTAAGATTTGTAACCAATGAAGTTTTTTGTTAAACAGAAATAGTTTTCTAGAAGCATTCAATACGTGAATCTAAAATTACAACTCATTCCGCCATGTATATTGTGAGGTATGCTTAAAAAAGTAACCGAATTGTATTTTGTTTCCCAACTATTATAAAAGAATTTAACATTAGAAGTTCTAAACTGTACATCTGCATAACGATTTCATCGAATTAATTCCTGTTTGGTATCCGTGGATAAAAATTTACGCTTTGTGTAGCTTTTATAGTTCGTTTACAGGGACACACAAAAGAATTACGTTACATTACGATTTACGGGAAAAAATCGTTCATGGTAAATTTCATGATGTTACGATACATTAAACATAATGAAATTGATATGTATTACTGAGATGGACTGAAACATGTTTTTTGTGGAGCATAGAATACGCTGCATTTATAGCTTGTTTACAGGAATGACATAATTATTACATTACATTATGATATATGAGGAAAACAGTTTTCGTTGCATTTTAATGGTATTACGATATTTCAAACTTTAAACTTTTGTTTTGTTTATACCTTTCTGTTGTATTCATTAGATGTCGCCATTACATCCTTCCAATCATGCTATTGGACGAAATTCAATTCTTTGTCTCTCATACTTTATGTGTTCATCTCTAGACTTTTAGTTCGCGTTAACTTTACATCCTGAAGATGACTGCAGATGCAGGTCGAAACGTTGAATTTATGTATATATAATTATAATTATATTTGACAAGTTCATATAATTGTTCTTGATTTTATGTAACATTAAGTAAATTTTGTGTCTTTGTGTGTAATGATTCTTATATGGATCAATGAAGTGTACTACAATATGTTTTCCATATATTATGGATTGCATAATATTTATCGTTTATTTACAGAGCCACACAAAAAAATTCCTGACTATGAGCTATAATTGGTGGAAGCGTGTTTTCAGCTTTGATATGCGTTTTTAAACTTTCATAATTTTTAGTGTATCAGGGTATGTATAAATTCTGTAGATCATATACAGTGTTGAGAAAAAGAATTCGCACAGATTACACAATAGAGACAGCAAATACTGAAAATGAATTTTTACTGCGCTATGTGTTTTATAAATTGCTTATTTAAATATTTCATTTCCTTGAACGAAAAAGAAGAATTTCTTAACAATATTCTGTTACTATTGGAAAGTATTTCATTATATATGCCTTATGAATGATTTTTCGTTCTTGTTTTTTTATTTTTAGTTTAAGTTTATAAAGTGTATAATATAGTACAAATAACGCTTCTAATTGCTTTGAGTTTTGAAAATTTAAACTTTCATATTGAATATACCTATAGTAGCCAATAAATACCCTTTTTTTATTCGCTGAATTTATAACCGTAATAAAATTAATAAAATAGTATTTGTTCATAAATGTGAAAAAATTCATACGTGCTGATTCTTTTAAAAATGACCTATTAATTTTATCTCTTACTTACGAAACTTTTATTTCATTTTCTCGAACATCGAAAGTTTAATCGAAAATAATCCCCTTCCAGTTAATAAAAATTATGAATTTTTAAAATTTAAACTTTCATATTGACTATACCTATAGTAGCCAATAAATACCCTATTTTTTGTTCGCTGAATTTATAACTTTAATATAATTAATAAAATAGTATTTGTTCATAAATGTAAAAACGTTGATACGTGCTGATTCTTTTAAAAGTGACCCATTAATTTATCTGTTACTTGCGAAACTTTTATTTTATTTTCTTTGAACATCGAAAGTTTAATCAAAAAGGCTAATAAAAATTATGATCTTTGAAAATTTAAACTTTCATATTGAATGTACCTACAGTAGCCAATAAATACCCTTTTTTTTGTTCGCTGAATTTACAACTTTATAATTAATAAAATAGTATCTGTTCATAAATGTAAAAACGTTGATACGTGCTGATTCTTTTAAAAGTGACCTATTAATTTTATCTCTTTACTTACGAAACTTTTATTTTCCTCGAACATCGAAAGTTTAATCGAAAATGATCTCCTTCCAGCTAATAAAAACTGAACAGACATATTGTACCATCCTTCTTTAAAGGGAAATGAACAGATCGATTTATCATATCAACCAATTTAGTGTCATATAAACGAAAGTGAAAGTGTTTTTGGAAGACTATACAACTGGGGAAAAGGTAATATTACACATTTATTTCCCACTTGCGGTTTTCAAGTGTATGATGTAATGGGTAAATCTCCGTTATTTTTTATTCTTAGAAAGTAACAGTGTAACTTATTCTAAAATTGCTCAAAGTATAATTTTGGAATTGCTTTATTTCGGGCTTGATAAAGTATTGATTCTCAATTTGGTGTTTCATTGTTCGAATTTCTAAAACGCTAAATTTTAATTAAAATTATCAGACTAAATCGTACAAAAGTAATTGTAATAATAAGCAAAGAAAATGCATATTGTTTAATTTTGCTGTACTTTCGCTGCTTTCTTTCGTGTAAATTTTATTTTATGCATTCGATGGCATTCCGTTTAAGGAAATCTAACACAAGTCTGTTAAAGTCTGCTTATTATGTTTATATTTGAATACGTAATAGCGCAGTGAAAACGCTTTGCTTTCGAATTATTTATTTATTTATTTTTAAAGATGAGATGTTCATTTATAGCCATTCTTAATAAATAATAAATCTACATTTTATCACATACATGCAAGATTTACTGAGCTTAAACATCTGAAACCAGCTAAACATATCTGAAGCCACCAACTTAAACGATAAAAAAAATACGGCAATGTAACCCAAAAAAAATCAACCATCAATTACGCAAATTTCGCGCTGTTTTAAAACTTGCTCTTCCTGTGTCACATATCGTCACAGTAGAGTGACATCCTTTCCCTGTGCAATGTCGCATTTTCTTTATCATTAATTAAGAACTAATTTTGATTAAATCGACATTGCGATTGTTAATTTTATTTTTATTAATTTTAAATATTTTATGATTGCATACTGAATTAAAATCTATCTTTAAATTATTTCTGACACTTTTATTAGACTTACTATTAAATCCATGGATTTTCACACCAGTCTTTGATAATAATTATTAAAGTAATAAAACACACCCCTTCTTCTTTTTTGGTAGTATTAGGAAGATACCTATCTATATATTTTCATGCTTTAGATATGATGACATAAGGTATTAACCCACCCTATTTCTCTGTCACATTGTGTCACATTTTGTAGACTAAATTTATTTCCTATTTAAGTATAACATAACTAATGAATAACCCCATAGGCAAATATGTAACATATTTCATTGTTCCTAAAATGCAAGAAATATCAACATTAATATCTCTGGGTAGATACAGATTTTTCATAAACTTATAAAACTAAACTTGCCTTTCCGGCTACATTTTAATAAATCTAACCATCTGGCATCCAAAAGAAGCAAAAAATTTATCACGTTTCTCTCTCTTAGAAAATAATATTCTAAAACTAACAGCGGTATAATATACATACGGAAGATTCTTTCTATACCAGGAGGAGTTCTCAAACTTTTTAACTACTACTAAACAATCAGGGATGAGATTTCTCCGCTTTTTTGCATACCAGTATAATTTTACAGAAAATGTTTTTTTTTATTTAATCGGGACATTCTGTGATTTACGAGAACAAAGTTTTCCCTAAGATTATACTGGTATGAAAAAAAGCGGAGAAATCTCATCCCTGTAAACAATACCACTAAATCGAAATTCATAATTGTGACGTATCAGCTTTAATAAAGGTGATGTAAAATTTAAAATGTCATTAATAGATCATTAAATTCATTCTCTGATTATATACTTCTATCGATATTTAACTAAAATATAACATCATGGTTTAATAAAAGTTTCAATCAATAAATAATAATAAAAAAATTATATATATAATTTTTTTACCGGCATCGGAAAAGTTAAACATACTATTTTATTGTTATTTATTAATAATTAATTGTAAAAAAAAATCCAATTATGCCGTATGTAAGCATATTATCCTTACTGGTCACATTTCTCTTAATCTAAAATGGTGCATTTATCAGATTTCTAATAATAATTAAGCATTGTGTACCAGTATTAGAAGGTTCGTGTACCACAGTGGGAGAAATACTGGACTATACAGTTCTAGTGAATTTCCATATGGCGGTATATCAATAATTTATGTAATAAACCGATATTGCATCGCATATAAGCCTATACGTATAATTTAAAACACTTAAACACTTAATAACTGTTAAGAAGATCTGAAAATAACTAATTTAAAGTCAAGAAATAACAATGAAAACCCCAAAGGCAAATTTGTTTATAAATTTCACTACGCCAAAAATGGCAGAATTATCAGTAGCTATATCTTAGTGGAGATTACTAAACTTGCCTTTCGGCTTCATTTTAATAATCCCTAAAATACTTTCCCATAGCAAAGCAAAACTTATCACGTTTCGCTCTCAGAAAAATCATTCTAAAAGTGGCAACAGTATAATATACATAAGGAAGATTCTGCCAGTGACTTTTTATACGTCAAAGTTTCAACTAAGCAAACAGAAATGTGTGTCAGAAACCGATAAACAGAAATTCTCAATCAAATAACAAAGGAATTATTATTTATTTTACTTTTGAAAATTATATGTTCTGGAGTGACAAGTTAAAACTAATCCTTCCGCAACTGTAGTTAATTGTTCTATAGATATCATACAACATGTTTTACATGTGGAATGAGGAAAAGGACATTGTAAAAGATTTATCGATTAGTGTGAAATATTAATTAACTATTAATCATTCACTGGAATCAGGAAATGTATGGCTTTTATCACTTTTGTTATAGGCGATTAAGATTATGCTTTTTAAATTACTCCATTTTGCATTTCTATTTTCTTAAACGGCTGTAAATAGATATGAATGTTTTTTTAAAGCAAATAATAGAATGATGTAAGAGTATTTGTTTATTTCAATTATTTGGCTGTTTCAGAATGGAAATAAAATATTCCAAACACATTTATCATTTTCCAGCATACATTTTGGTACCTAAAAGTTAAATTCTTTTTCGGTATATTTGACCTGCTGATTCCAAACCTGGCACTGTTTTCTTCCTATTAGTTCTGGCTCCTGAGATACAGAACATATGCGGTTAATTTCTCATGTTGCGATAATAAAATTTGTGGTAGATTCTAGAAGGCTTTTTAAATTTCAACTTGAAATTTAACTGGGTTATTTTTTGAAATCCTGTAATTAGCAGCTGCTTTCATCAGGTAAAGAAAGCTGTGGAAACGGTAAAAGTGAATTTAGTTATGATATTTGCCCCCGAAATTATAATTACACTAATTGTTTTCGCAAAAATAAAAAGTTTTCTATTCCTAAATTACCTGTTTTCACTTTTTCACGTGCCATTTTCAATCAGTCAATTATTTTATTTTATTAACAAGTATATTAATAAACCTCACATACGAGACAGATGTATCTAATACGTCGAGGCAGAGAAAAGAGAAATCTGTATCTTAACCCTTCTTTGCATGAGTTTTTCTTTTACAATTGTGTTTTTTATACATATATTAAATATTAGATACCAGAAATTTTAAGATAGATTTTTAACTTTGTTCAGCAACATAGTTCACGGGAAATTTACTCGATTAATATTTCTATATAAATATAGTGGTGGCGCAGAAGTTGATTTATTTATTAAAAGTTAAATAAACAGTGATGGGAATTTACATCACTATGCAATTAAGGGTTAAATTGTAGAAATTTTATTATATAATTTAAATTAAAACGAAATGCAAATATTTAATTAGCTTCTCAAAGAAATAAATAAACTCATCAAAAGTTTAAAATGCAATACCATGAAGGAATGCGCGTAGCCATGTGAAAATTGTTGAGCAACAGAGATGACAGATCCATAGACATATGATTAAAAAGACAAAGAAAGATATGCAAAAGAAAACTGTTTATTTTGTAATTAATGTACCTCCCCCCCCGTACACGTGCAACTATACAGGCCGCACACTGTCAGTGCGGCCATTAATGGTCATCTCAGTCTTTTCTCGCCAAACCGCGTCCACTACAACGCGCAGATTCTCGGTATGTGCAAATGTTGCTACGATAGTATTCGGTGTAACTCTTGTCCGATGAGGTGCCAAACATGTACTATGGGAGAGAGATCGAGCGAGTCTACCGTTCAGGGAAGCATGTCGATTTCGCCTACAATGTTAAGAGTTCTCTGTGCGATCTGTGACCGAACATTGTCCTGCTGAAAAAACATGCCATGGGCAGCCTGTACCATTGACAAAACTACAGCCAAAACAACTTTGTTGACGTACCGCTCCGCTGTAAAACTTCCGGTAACGTGCACAAGGTTACGAACATGATGCTTATCTAAAGCATTATACGCAGTCTGGGGGCGGTATGACGCTTGACAAAGTGGGCTGCCAAATGGCGTTACCCTGGAGCTGCCACATTAATCCACAGCCATTATTCGCCCATAGACAAAAGTCCGATTCGTTAAACTGTCGAACTGGCGAGCGCTTACTGAAATTCCAGTGGGTGGTTGCCTAGCGCGAAGCCATACCCATAGGTGCCAACCTCTCATTAATATTCCGTAATATGCGGGTTAATTTGATCCAGTTTAACAACGCTTCAAACCAGAAAAATTATTAGATGAATCTTTATTTATTTAATTTCAGGTTTCTACTTGGAATTTATTTAATTTAATTTCTTAAAACAATTTCTGGTGCGAAACGTATTAAACCTGGTTGAAATTAACCCACATATTACGGAATATTAATGAGAGCTTGGCACCTATGCATACCTAATGCAACATGTTGCGGATAGATTGAGTGGATACCCGGTTTGGGATGTACCCGGTTTTAAATTCAGACACTTTTTTCCAGAAGGGATTTCTGTGGCTCCGAGGGGGGCACATTGTAGAGTTCCGGGGGAGGAAATTGTACTTTTTAACCATTAACCTTTTCAAGGGCGGTGGTATGTTTATGAAACCACTTAATTTTAATTCCCAAATGCCACACTGGCACCAGCATTTTGGTATAAAATTTTCCGTTTATTATGTATGCGAAATATTGCTTTTCGTATTTCCAAATAAATTTGTTCGTAACAAACGTATAATTACTATATAGAAAAAAAACATTACTAAATAATAAAAACTTAATTAGAGAACAAATAGATCATGTTATCATTTTACTTCAGATTGCGTTTAAACGATTTACTGTCATATTTCCGTTCTGATTGAATCGCAAGCGATTTCCTGTTCTTAAAAAAATAAATTATCACCAATAAAAATGAAATATAATATATTATTGATTTTAAACTTTACTTGCTGTAAAACTTTCGATAGCAGTCGCATTGAGAAAAAAAACACAATCAAACAAAATAAGGATAGATGAATGATCCACTTGCACTCGTGTTTCTGATAGATAAGAAATATATCTTTGACTGGAATCTGATAGAATTCAATCTTAATTTCTAGAATGATTGTGTGCTATTTTATTATTTTAATTTAAAAAAAGCAATCTATTTTTAACGGAAAAATTATATACATATTTAAGAACTATGAAGCGCTTCGTAAAAAAAAACAGCATCCAAAAGTAAAACTGTGTGACCTATCGCAGTACAGAAAGAGAAAAAGAGCATAAGCCCTCTTGGAGTGTTGTAATGCCGGGTGTGTCGGTCTGACTTTTGACCATTCATCTGCTAATCTAACGAGCACTTGAACAAAAAAGAGACTCTTTTGCCAACTCTTTATGAAATCTACTCACGAATTGGTCAAAATGGATAACGTTGATTGCAAGTTGATTTCGTAGAAAGAACCACACACCTTCGTAGAAAAAAAAAGTTTATCATAGTTTTATTAGTAAACCTTATTGTTCGCATTCCCATGTGTTTGTTTCGTTTATGGGAAATGTCATGTATGATTATTTCATTAAGAATTTGAAAATGGGTGTCATTGTCTACTTTAGTATGACTAATTGAGAATGCACTCATAACAATAATTTCTGCGGTCGATATTGGAAAAAATACGTATGGTGCAAACTTTTTTCCATGCATCATGAAGGCATGTATTTTTAAAATTAATCCAAATTTAAATATTAATTTAACCCTACACTGTGCAGTGTTATATATATGAATTACTTGAAGTTTAATCTTTAATAAATTAATTCAGTTTTAGTGTATTAATATATTTAAAGAAAAGTTTTCAACTTAATATAATCACATGTTTGCTTTTAAATAAAATAAAAAGTTACTTTTAAATTTTTGTGGTATCTAACTCAAAAATTAATATATATATATAAAAAATACTTCCTAAAGAAAAATTCGTGTAGTGTAAGGGTACAGCTTGATTTGTTAAACGATGCAAACTTAGAGATAATTGTATGAAAAGGAAAGAAAATACATAAATTAAGAGTTAATCCTTTATATCCGACGCGACTTTAGAGTTAAATTAAAGGAAATGTAACAAAATTTATTTCAGGTGACTCGATACCCTTTAAACTATTTTTTTGAGTAGTTTATAACACACTTTTGACATATTAGTAAATGGTTTTATGATGGTAAAGTTTCGAAAATTTATTTCTTTTTTAAACAAATTTACTTTTTTTACAAACTTAAACTTTTTCAAAAATCGTTTTTCATACTTATTTTTTACAACTCTGCTCTGTAACTAGTTGTATTATAATTAATAAGGTATTAATAAAGTATTAATAAGTATTGTATTATAATTAATGAAGAACTTCTAAGTCGTAATCATTTACTCCATTTTAGATCTATCTATAAAAAATCAATCAATTAAAAAAGTTCTTAAGTAAAAGTTTCTTATCAACATAGAAAATTCAATCTGTAATGATAAAAATCGGAATAATATGACCTGAACGTACAAAATTTATTCTTTTTAAACTTTCATTCTTTTTTTTTTCTCATTTTCAAAAATAGTGCGTATTATCATTCAAAAGGAATATTATCATTAACATGAAAAGCGCTTAAGTATAAAAATATATCAAATATATTCATTGTATATTTATGAAAACAATTCAGATATGCCTGTATTGAATAGTTGAAGCTAGGGATGGGCCGATTCGAGATCTTTTAAGAATCGATACCTTAGTTTTCGAAAACTTTTCAGAATCGGAATCAGAATCGATTCTTTGTATTCAAATATTGAAGCACTGAGAACTACTCCCGACTTCGTTCAAACTAAATGAGGGGCGACATTTCGTCTGTTTCACTATTCGAATGTTTATTTTACGTAAAATCGTTTGCTTTTTGTTATGATCACGTGCCAGATTCACATCATTCTATTAGAACAGGATGATTAGCGCCCATTTCAGACAATCAAATGTTTATTTTTCGTACAAACGCTGCTCTTTCGTTATTGATAACGTGTTATTATTTACAGCTGCTCTGAGAACAATCTCTTTTCTTTTTAATATTTTTGAGATTTGATATAAATATTACGAGTGTCATAATACTTTGTTTTTCGCAAACTATTTGAATGCTGAAAATTTCTTTAAAAATTTAAATGGTAAATGTTATCTTATTTTAAGTTACGTTTAATTTAAAATTTTATTAATCCGTTCAAGTTATTATAATATATAAAAAAATGAAACCAGGTAGCAAAAGATCAGAAGTTTGGAATTACTTCAAAAAAGGTGAGAGTGGTAATTTTGTTAGGGAATCATACCTAGTTGATATATTCTCTTATTATAAGCGCTGGCAAGTGGACAGAGGAGGGCCATTTCTCATCCCTGGATTTTGAAATTTAATTAAATAAATTTCCTTTATCTGATTATTTAATACATGATAAAATTAATTCTTCCAAGTGTCGTTAGAATCAATTAACATCAAGACAAAAAAAAAAAGAATGTTTTGTCAGGATGACTCAATCTCATTGAACCCTACACCACACCCCTCCCAAGGTAAGACAATTTTTAATTTTGCTTTCCTGTTTATGTTCATGCGTTTCAAACCTATCTAACAAAGAATTCAGGGTGGCAAAGCCCTTTGGCGGAAAAAAAGAATTGCTTAAATTTTCCCTTTAAAAACATATGTTGGTAAAAAAAAACTTATGTATATTTAATATTTCTTAATTGACAAATTTTCTTTTTATGTTGTTATGTTTAAAAATTGTCTTGCATGAGAGTTTTAACAACAACAAAAAAAAATCTTAGTTTAGATTATTTCATGTTTAGATTATCATGTTAAGATCATGTTTAGATTATTTATTTTATTCTGAAATTTCAAAAGCAGACTAGACTGTGGACCATTGCTACGCGTGTTCCAAAATCTTGCCCCTCCCAAGATATAATTCTGCCGGCGTCCATGTCTCTTAGTATTGCACGTTATATCTTATTATTTTCCAAGATTTAGAAGGCGAAGAACCCTACCTCCCCTGCAAACGCCCGTAAAAGTAAGCAATTTGTCTTCAATTAGCGAAATCAAGAAAAATTTTCTCTTTTAGGAACGTACAATTTTATTTTCTACCATAAGTATCTATTTTGATCGTTGAATTTTTAAAGATTTAATAAAAAATTGATATTTATGATTCTTAAATACAAATTCACACAATTTTATTCATTATAATCGTTTTCTTAAATTTATATTCATATGATCGATTTAACTAAAAATATATATGTATATTAGTTGAACTGGTGGAAAATAAAACAAAATTTCTAAACTAAAATAGCGCCGATCATCCTGCTAACCACAAAGGTTACTGTTTGAGAAAAGTCTCAAACAGCGCTTAGTAGTCTAGTATTTGAATACTAGCATTCGCTGGCGCATCTGATGAAATCATAGAAAAATCAAGCGATGAGAACTGAATACAGTCGTAATTTGTCTAAAAACCGCAGTTTTCGTCGCCGATACAGGTGCCATGTGATTTGTATTCGAATACTCCTGTCTGAAATCCAGACCACTTCAGAACTTGACTGAATCGAGAACACAGACATTTTGTATTCGAATACTCCCATCACTAGTTGAAGCATTGTCAAAGTTGAACTATTATGTATAAAAAATGCAATATATATGTAACTTATCATGAAAAAAATTGTTTTTCTTGATGAATATGCCAACTGGAGAATTCTATCTCCAGCAATTAGCTATGATTTCAATTTGGAAAACACATGCAAACATATGAAGAAATTATATGTATACATTTGTGACAATAAATGTCACACGAATGGCATTGATGCACTCAATCACAAGTTAAGCGGCTTTGCATCTCTTTTTCAAGTAGAGCAAATCTGTCATCGTTAACACAAAAATTTATTGGAATAGTAAAAAGAAAATTAATTTTAAGATAATAATTGTTTGTATAACGCTTTCATATTGATGTTTTTAACCGTTTCTCTGAACGCAGAAGAAATGATTTAAAACACAAACACACACACAAAATGATGGCACATGAACGTTCAAGATGTCTTCTGAAGTCGAAGGGAGAATTTGTCTCATCCGGCCCTGTAGATTACAACCACAAAAATCTCATTCTCTTGAAATTTTGATAATAAACATAAAACATAATTTTTCCACAGTTTGGTTGGTCTAAGGAATGCAATGAGTGAAACGCGCGGTTATCAGTTTGGCTTTTTGTAAATGTAGAAATTTCACGTTCATACCGCAAATTCCAAAGGAATAATTTTTACTATTTGTAATTGCGAATTGTTTGTCATTAAATAAAACAAAAATTACAATTTTGAATTCCTGGTATGAAATCGGAATTTCTATATTTAAAAAAATGCCAAACTGGTAACCATGTTGAAGCGTAAAGCTTGACCCATGTCGCCAGCCTCGTCAAGCAAGAATCTTAGATGCCCATTAAAAAAATCATGTCTTGCCGCATCACTCGTTTCATTCGTCACCTTCATGTCTATTTTTATCTTGTAGTATATTCTTTATATATATATATTTAAAAGAAGTTAAGATCTTTTTTGAAATTTTTGTTGAGCGAAAGGCTGGCCGTCAACAATTTCCAGCGGCCAGGCTCTAGAAACTTTTTCTGCTACTTCTTTCCTCTGACTATTTCAGAGCAGAAAAATGACAGTTGGGGAGGTAGCAATACTTTCGTCAGCGGGGTTTGTCTGGGCAGATTTCCAGCAGAGTCAATCAGAAAGTATAAACATTGGGTGAAAAATTCTATACGATATAGAGACGTCATATTGAAAGTTTAACGGACTTTTTCAAATGTTTGAGAATCAGACAAAGAGAGAATCAATATGAGTAATAGACAGAAAGCAAGTAGATAGGACGTCAACAGGTGCATATAACGCCATATGGGTTTGAGGAACATATTGAATCATGATAAAAACCCGATTATGGAAATATTGACATATTTTAACATTTCGAAGTTCAATGTACAACATGTTTATTTTTTAAATTGATTTTCTTACACAAAGATTCGTAAAATCCCGGACAACGTCGGGTACTTCAGCAGTTCAAAATGAATTTAACATTGGGAGCTCCAAACTTTAAACATTCATAATTCCTAAACTACTTAACCGAAGGATTCCGAATGATTTCCCGCTTGGTAACCCAAAGTAAAATTTTCCGAAAAATCCAGAGTGAAAATTACATTCAAAAATATTCTTATTGAAATTTTCAGAGTTTGTTGCGATTTTACTATGATATTTTGGTACTTTCAGCTTAACGTTTTAACATAAATTGAAAGAAGATACAATTCCAAATCGAATGGCTATTTTTGTTATTCTCTGCGAGAATTTGTCGATTAAAATTGGAGGTGCGTCTTTGGTTCAGTTGTACTTTTACTTATAAGAATTGACAGATTTAAGAAAATATATATTAATTGTTAATTAACTTGGGTATTGTAAGCGTTTTACAAAAAGGCTAGTGATTATCGATTTTTATAAGTCAGTTTTAAGGAACAAATCAATCCTTTCTTACTTTTTGAATATTATTGTATAAATCTTTCGAATACTAAGGGGGAAAATGTTTGAGAAAAAAATTTGAAAATTAACAATTTGAAACAAAAAGAGTTTAAATTACAGCATTGTTTCCCTGCTGTTCTCAAATCCAAACTGGCTTCTTTCTAACACACTTTTAAATTAATTTTGTTTGCAATCATATTAAATTGACATGTGCTGTTATTCAGAAACTATGTAATCGACAGTTTTTTACATTTTTTGGCGAAAACAGCATATTTTTCAAAAAATGCTGTCAAAGTTTGAATCACAATTCAGGATGCGACATTGCTAGAAAAGAAAAAACTACCATCATGAGAGAACAATCGCTTTTAACTCATTATGTAATTCATTTATCGAAAAAAGGAAAAACATATTCTAACGCAAATCCATTCAATAATCATGCCTGTAAGTGTCATGTTTTTTACGCTTAAAAAGGAGTCAGAAAATGTGTCAAGAAATTTTGCATTGTTGAGAGGATAAAAATATTTTGTTGAGAAGCCTTAAGAAGTTGTCAATAATGGTTAACTGTGCTAGATTACAAAATAGACAGAGTAGGTGAATGCGTATGGGCCCGGAAGTTTTAATGTCCCCGTATCCATAGAAATTCAAACGTATTTGATTTACCGCTTAGGTTATGTTTTATGAGAGACTTATTCTAATAGCGCAGCATTGTTAAAGTTTAAGAACCGAAATACAACGCTTATCAAACGTCAACGTTATTCAAATATCCCTTGAAAATGATTCGCATTTCCATATATGCATTATTTTTTCTATTCTATTTTTTTCCTAATATGAGTTACTTGAATGCTTAATAGATGAAAAAAAGAATAAAATAAAGAAAAAACATTGTAAGAAAAATAAAGAAAAATCATTGTAAAAAATAAATAAATAAAAAACATTTCAAGATAAAATCTGATTTTGAAAGTCGTGGATGCTAAAAGTGCATCCTGATCCAATCCACCGCCCCCTGAATACTAGGCCTGAGCGTTGACAACAATGGCGGCTATCGCAGGCCGATTTCTTTTTCAGCGTTTGAACGGTCCCTGGAAATTCCACACCAATAATTTCTAAAAGTTTTCTTAGCCTTGTTTTTCGGAGATCAAATAAGTCAAAGATAAATTTTAGATATTATTGGTGTTGAAGTTCGAGGGACTGTACAAACGATTCCGCCTGCGACAGCCGCCATTTTTTTCAGCGCGCAGGCCTAGTATTCAGGGGGCGGTGTCCAATCCGTGGATTGCGTCGAGTTGACGCTAAAAAAAAAAAAGAAAAAATCCGTTGCGAATCGGGTTGACTCTAATAATTTCAAGTTCAGGTTCGTTTCGAATTGAGTTATGATTTTTTGCGAGTCGATTTTGTGTTAGAAGATGAAGAATTATATACAGTCGAATTCGTTTAATATGAGCACAGCTAAAACGAGAACACGGTTAAAATAAGCAATTTTTATGTTAAGAATGGTTCATCATTTAAATTGTATTAGGAATTTCAATCTTTTAAAGAACTACAAAAGCAGGGGCACAGTTAATGCAAGCAGAAACTCATCTGTTCATTTGAATGTGATTTTCAGCGAAAAAGCGGGGTAGAATTAGGAAAGAAAGCCCTTTCTTATCGAACACTGTTTATTGTCTCTTAGTGATAATAATTTTACATTATGTGCTACTATCTGGCAAAAAATAGTAATTTATCAGTTGTACTAGACGGAATTTCAACCATCAAGTTGACCGCCCATCCACGAAAATGCAAAATAAAATGCCATGAAGCCTTGAAAGAATGAAAGAAAGAAGGGACGGGTAAGGACGTTTCAATACCGCACCTTTGTAATATTTACAACACAGCCATGGAAAGGAAGGAACATAGAAGAAAACCTTTATTTATTTAATTTTAAATATGGACTCTGGGCTAAATTCACTAGACATTTCATGTTTCTTATTGCTTTGTTAAGGTTGCTCTTAAATGACCCGGTCAACAACGCAAACTTTCTGACTCATTTTTAAGCGCAAAGACATAAAAATGGGAAACCTGACTATTCATGCAATATGAAATCGAAATGAGTTTTCCATTTTCTGATAAATAAATTACTTATCCAGTTATAAGCGATTCATCTCATGTGACGATGTTTTTCTCCTTTCTCTTCAGCATCGAAAATTCAGTTCAAATCACAGACTTTGACATCAGTTCCTGAAGTATATTTTGCCTTTACCAAAAAATGGAAAACGTCTTTCCATTACCACGTTTCTGGATAATAACACCTGCCAATTTCATGCGTTCTTGAACAAAAATGATTTTAAAAATAAATATCATAAAGTAGACAGTTTGAGTTTGAGAACAGCCTTAAAATGAAAAGGATATGTTCTATAGCTCGAACACTGCAGAGACTTACCAAGAAGGTCTCATTAAAGCACATACTCAGATTATTTTGAAAAAAAAAATGCTAATGGAACTACTCATGTACGTAATAAAAGATCAGTCAAATTTAACTGCGGAATCCCAGTAAAAAACCTGTAAAAACATAAAATACCTTCGAGCATTTCAAGCAAAAACACTCGATTTGGAGTGCGCACTTTTTACTCACCAAGTACAAGCGATTTTAATTCATTTGACAATTCCTCGTTAAATGATTGTTTAAAAAGCGTAGTACTTTGTGAATTTAAACTAAAACAATTAAATAGTTTATTATTATTTTTTATAAGATTATAAAATATATATACAAGCTACGTATTGTTTTAATTGCTTTACGTATTGCTTGTAAGTTATTTAATTTTACACGGTTTCGTCGGCTGTATATGTTTTAATTGTGTTTTAACAGTAACTGTTCAATGAAGAACGTTCTTATTATGTTTCGATATTGAATAAGTCGATTTCATTGTGTCGCCAACCAATGATAAATCGCCAAAAACACGAAATTTTCATATTTTTTAAGGTCGTTATATAGAGGTCGTTATATAAGGTCGTTATATTTCTGCAACAATTTTTTTTCTATAAACGTATACATCTTGATCAGAAGAATATTTTGTAATTTTTTCTCAGTAGGCCGTTATGGAGACCTTCCTTGTTAGATTGCAATACTGAGATTTTGGTAGACGTAAAAAGAATGTTCGGTAACACGTCCCATCCAGTTTTGATGGGAAAAGCAACTGTATGCAATTATACCATACATAAAATGAATATGGTTTATTAAACAGTTATAATTTCATAAATTATGGATAGCTGTATTGAAAAAATATGTTTAAAAGGGCCGTTCATGGGCCCAAGCATTTTCAATGTTATACGAAAAAATTTAAAGTTAAATAAAAGAATTGCTGGGAAAGAAAAATGAATTAAACCAATCTGAGGTATTTGCAAGGTATGTGGCATCTCAGATGGATTGCTGAAGGGCTCTATCACACTAAGTTTCCTTTTTTTTATATAAAAGAAACCGAAAAATCTACGACAATAATTCAAAAAATACTTTATTCTTCTACTTATTTCTACTACATAATACTTTATTCTTTATCATATTGAAAAAAGATACTGAAAATAAATACAGGAAAAAACATAGAAGACAATATTATATTAAAAAATAAAAACTTTTATAGAAAGGAAAACTGAAAAACAAAATTTCAATCCAGTAATTTAACTGTACCTTTGCGTCAGTTAGAAAGAAATAAGATTACTTTATAACGCATCACTTACATCCATAATTTTTTTTAGTTATGGGCATAATCGAGTTATTCTGATGCTCGAATGATTTAAAAGGGCACAAAACCTTTAAACTTCCAAAAAATAAATTTTCAGATGTTGTTTTATTCTGAATATTTAAACATTTCTGAACAATATGCTAAAAGCCGCATTCCAAAAGTCTGCATTATTTCTTGAGTTACAATCATTTGTAGATGGCTTTACAAGGATACTTTAAGTAGATATTGTCTCAGATTGATAAATTTTGAGTTTGTTACTTTCAAACTATATAAGTTAAAATAAAAGTGTACACAAAAACATGTGATTCACATTACCTAAAAGATGATTAAAATTTTTATTACATTAAAATCGAGCACTTTCGGCTGTGAACCCAGCCTTCATCAGGATTTATAAAAACAGATGTTAAAGCACAAACGTCTAGATCACAATTATATAACAGTATGTTTGTGATCTAGACGTTTGTGCTTTAACATCTGTTTTTATAAATCCTGATGAAGGCTGGGTTCACAGCCGAAAGTGCTCGATTTTAATGTATTAAAATTTAAAATCTAATTAAAGTTTTAATCATCTTTTAGGTAATGTGAATCACATGTTTTTGTGTACACTTTTATTTTAATTCGAAAAGATGAATTTAAGCATTCCGAACTTGTTTTCTATGTAAGTTAAATTAAAAAAAATTAACAACATGAGCGTTACTTTATAGTCTTCATGCTAAAATAAAAAAATTAACATATTTTGTTTTTGTTTTTTTACTTTTTTGCACTTGAAAAATATGTTTTTTTTTTTAATTTTGTTTAAAAAAATTAAACTTTAAATAATATTTTTCGTGTATATTTTCTTTTAAGTTAGAGATGAGTATGTTATGATTATATTTTGGTCAAAAATTGTTTTTTGTATGCATAATTTCTTATATCATCATACGCTCAGCACTTTATGATTTTAATTCATGTATTAGTAATATAAATTTTAAAAATTTAAATTAAAATATTAATTTTGAACATGCAACATTTATTTTTCTGTATAATATACTTGAGAATATATTACTTTGGATAGGAAGTAAAAAAAGAAATCTGAACTTCATATAATGAGAGTTTTGAGAATTTGAAAATGGTAATGTTTTTGATCGTTTCAACACACTCAAAGCGTCTGTGTTCCCTTACGTTTGAAGTATTTTGATAACGTAATGATGGGAAAAATACAACTGGGATTCATTTTTATGATTCACATTCACCGTTCTCACCAGGAAACCACGCCGTTAGTGTAATGAAAAATCTAAATCAAAAGAGCATAGTAAAATGTTTTCTGACGCATAAATAATTTGCCCTCGTCTCCCCGTTATCGAGGTATAAAGTCTTAAAATTTGCTAATTTATTTATTTAATAGGATGGAAGAAGGAGTCGATAGGATGGAAGGAGGAGTCATTACGTTTTCAACGTAACAACATCATCAAACTCCAGTCACTTGCCCATTTCCAGTTTACTGCACAGCAGTACTTCGACATGATTCGGTATGCTTTGTACAAGTCTGGGTTTGTGCAAACAGAGCCACTTCTATTTGAAACGCCCTTACAATTTCGTTTTTCGCAGGAACTGGACTATTGTAATCATTGCACTAGAGTTAATTTCATGAAATATTCTTGGTGCCACTATTTTCTATGTTTCAATTATTTTTTGGTTCAGTACCATATTTGCATTTTTTTGCGGGCTTCTTTCATTTTTATATTACTTTATCTAAATATGTTTTGTATTTTATATTAATCTGATTATTAAAATTTTTGAATCAGAACCACGCCTTTTATCCCTAAATTAAACAAATAAATTAGCAAACTTTAAGGCAATATTTCAATAACGAATAGACACATGATTTCTGCGTTAAAAAACACACTTCACTATGCTCATTCGATTGCTACTTACTTACATTTTTTTTCCATTATTACACTATGGCGTGGTTTCCTTGTCAAATGCTAGAAAAATTCCGTAGATAGAGGAAGATTCAAATAATTTTAAGGATTTAGGAAACACTTCCTTAAATCAAAAGAAATTTTCGAAAGATGGAAATACTTTCCTATAATTTTGGAAAAAGAGCGTTTTATCCGCCATTTTTAAATACTTCTACAGTATTCGTTCAAAAACCTCACAGTCTTATGAACTAATCCAAAACACACTTACTCTGTACAGTATCAATATTTATTGACTATCCGAAAACCAAATCGCTCTAGTGATGTGCATAATGAGCGATTTTTTCATTCGAATGAATTATTCGGACATGCGCAAAAGCATAGTTGCCAACATTCGCATTTTTTTAATCAAACACTGCCAGAGATTTTGTAAACAAAAAAGAAGGAAAAGTATAGTTGCCAAAATTCGTATTCATTGTAATCAATTCCCCCAGAAATTTTGCAATACGAAAACATTTTTTATTTTTATATGATTCTTTATCTAATTATGATTAAAATACAAAATTCCTTTTTCTTTTCCAAATTTCTGGTAGTAATTGAATAAAAAAAAAAAAAGAAGTTTGGCAGATATGCTTCTGCGCATACCCAAAGGATTCATTCGAATATCAAAATCATTCATTCTGCCTATCACTATGGCTCAAAACAACTCAGGTGACCGAAGAATTTTTTCAGTATTCCGATTCGCCTATCAGTCGTACATACATACAAGATTAAGCTTTCAGGTGGTTCATAGCAGTGTGTTGCATGTAGTTAGCTAAAGTGATAAGTATAGGTTAAATGCCACTGAAACAATTTTGCTTTTTCATGTTTGCTCTTTCTCTCTGTCATTGCTTAGCTCGCAAAAATTTCCCCTTAACAACAGTTTGTAAATAATTATATCATTTAAGAAATAGAAACGTTTTGAATATATAAGAAAGATGTTTTTCTCAAAAACGCTGCACCAAATTCCATGAAATTAAAATATATTGTAGAGCTAGTTTTTAAAGGCATATAATTGCATTTATTAAAAGAATTTTCTTTCAATGATTTAAAAAAATTAAAACGTACCTATATTCATTGAACAATCACCTTTTTTTCTGTCACATATTCAATGTATCAACATATTTTGAGATACATATCTCATAATTGTGTTATCGGTATCCACATAAATATTTAAAATGTATCAGTTAAAATGCAAAAAGAGAAAACAAATCTAAATTTGGGGCAGAGCCATCAAGTTCCAAAAATTTGGAGCTTGGAGAAGCTCCTTCCTAAAAATTGCCTTTATTTTCTACTATCGGAAGTTTTTTGAAGTCATTTTTTCATGACATTGTTCGATTTCAATATTTATGCATACCAGCTACATAAGTACCATGTGAAAGTTTTTTTTAATTATTATTTCTTTTTGGATTTATCATAATGACAAAAGAAATCGTGTTTCTGGTAAAAATGTAAATACAATATTATTTTTAAATAGCAATTTATAAAGATTTAATTTTAATTTCTTTTAGTAGCATATTCTTTTTAATTGTAACTTATTCCTAGAATAATTCAATACCACTCTACCAGCAGCTAAGATTCTTGAAATGGACAGTAATTTTCTAGACCTCAAATAATTTTACATCGTAACATCATTATAGATGAATTTTAATATTATCTAAATATATTTAGCAAAATGTAATAAGTAGTGTGTTGAAAAGAAAGATCAATTAAAAAAAATTACGGGTGCTGACATTTAAAATTAAAATTTACTAATTTGTAACGCGGAACGTTTTAAAGGTAACATAAACTTTATTTAAGCAGAAACAAATCTAAGATAGTTTTATAGCATCGAAATATAAATATTTAAGAATTCAAAGTTGACCCCCTTTCCCCCAGGGAGGCAGAGTTGGGGCGGAGGGACTTTGGTATCCATAAATAGATTTTTCAAAACTATTAAACAAGACGTTTTCCATTTTTCAATCGGATGTATATTTCTAGAGTTTTTCAACCGTTTCCAGACTTTTCAATACAAACGATTCTTACTGCATTGTACTCAATTACAGCGCCATATACGATTTTCCGAAGAAAATGTTCAATATGAAAGTTACGTATTTTTTCCCGTAGAATCCGAATATGCATTAAAAAAGGGGGCTTATTATTTAGGATTTGAAAGTTTTCCCCCTTTCCCCCCAGGGGGGAGTTGGGAAAACAACTTTGATATCCCTAAATATATTTTTCCAAAATATTGAACATACATTTTTTGTTTTTCAATCCGGTGTATGTTTCTCGAGTTATTCGACCGTTTCCTGACATTTCGAGCACCCTGCATAGTTTCTATGCAGAGGTGCCAAGCTCCCACTAATCTTCCGTAATATGTGGAATGATTTGACCCAGTTTAACAACGTTTTGAATCAGAAAATTTATTTGATAAATCCTTATTCATTTATGTTCCACTGTTGTTCCAATACAGAATTCTGAAGTGCCGACGAAGACCTCACTGACTTCGCTTACCTTCAATCGACAGTAAAACTTCTGATTTCTATGTGGAGTTTATTTAATTTCATTTATTAAAAAGAATTCTGGTGCGAAATGTATTAAACGTGGGTTAAATTAACTTCTATAGTACGGAAGATTAGTGGGAGCTTGGCACCTCTGTATGTATACAGGGTGTTTCACTACCAGACCGACAAACTTGCAGGAGGTGGAGGGGGCACAGAGACGACTCGGAATCACATAGCAATGCAGGATCGAAAATGCCGTAGTTGCGAGCTATGGTTAAAAGAAGCAGATAGAAAGAACAGAAACAGAAACACATTAATGGGACAAAAAACATTTTATTGAAAGGTTGTAGTACAGAAGATGTTTGCAATTACAACCAGAAGTCGTCAGGCAGGCTTGACAGCGGTGCTGCATGGATCCCCGCAGCTACAGATATTCGATCGGCGAGGTCTTCAACTGAAGGAACGGGGATCTCGTACACCAAACTCGTCATTTGACCCCAGAAGAAGAAGTCAACTTCTATTCGTAATTTCGAACGTCTTCTGTATCCTTTCAATAAAATGTTTTCTGTCCCATTACTACGTTACTATTTCTGTTCTTTTTCTCTGCTTCTTTGAACTATAGCTCTTAACTATGGCATTTTCAAACCTGCATTGCTATGTGATTCCGAGTCGTCTCTATGCCCTCTACAATACCTGCAAGTTTGTGGGTCTGGTAGTGAAACACCCTGTATATATTGGGTTGTCCTGAAAATTCGCGCCGTTTGGGAAAATTAAATCATACTGGAAAACTCAATCACTGAATTACTAGACATTAATTCCGATAGCTAATGTTTAATAACAGAATTTTCAGCTACAAATTAATTTTCCCAAACGGCACGAGTTTTCCGGACAAACCAATATACGTATATACACGGCTGCCAACTTCTACGCTTATTTTGAATCAAATAATTATTTTAGTACTGGGTATTTCACTTAACCCATTAATGACGACTTATTTTACACTTCTTTTAATACTTCGATACCAGTTGACACCAGTTTTCCCATACTGTTATTTTAAGTGATTAAATCTCTGATAGTTTCACATTAGATAATATGATTTTTTTTTAGTTAGATACTTGTGTTCATATTTAAAAGTTTCGTATCACTTATATGGTAACTTTTCGTACCAACCGGCATTAATGGGTTAATAATCGCAATAAAGTATAAAGTACTGCATGTCATTAAAGAAAAAGAAATCACTGCACAATTTATTAAATATTTGTCTGGTTCAAAACATGAATATTTGACATAAAAAGACGTAGAAGTTGGCAGCCCTAATGTATATATTTGTCTCTTGGTCGGTTTTAAAACTTTTTAAAATCACATTAAAACGTATTTATCAAATGAAATCGCAATTCTGGACACAAGTTCTTGGTGCCTTTCAGCATAACACATCTCTCAGATCGCAACAATACGTGCTAAGTAGAAGGCGTGTGCACGTTTCGAATGACACATGTTACATCACCGTAGGCACTTCAATTGCTGCAAGGAATTTTCAAAATATATTCGATTCTATTTCTCCTTTTTTTGCCCAGCTCATTTATTTGCCTTCAGAGAGCTGATTTTAGATTTCTCTATTTTCTCGAGTTGACTATAAAAGACCGTATTTTGACAGCTGAACTTTCAGAATTTGGTTTAAGAATTTTGTTGCTTTTTTTTTCTTGAATGTTTTGATTGCCCTTTGACTCAACGAGTGTGTATTCGCAAGAAACCCAAACCTATTGCAAAATGTATTTAGAATGTGTGTTATAATCACACATACTGCATTTTTGTTCTCGTTTTCTGAATTGATAGAGTGGATTACTCGTTTGAAAAATGCGTGTTTTGAAACAGCTACAGTTAAATAAATGATTGATTTATAAAATATTGAGAATTGGGTTTCGGTTGTTAGATATAGTACTTTATTACAAAAGTTTCAGTTTCAGTTAGAATATGTCAATAGAAGTGTTTACTTATCGAACCTTTCACTTTTAAGTCTAAACTATTATCATGAAAGTAAAATCATGTATCAAGCATGGATTATGAAACACTTTCCAACACTTCAAGAATACTTTAACGAACCTTCGTTGTTTAATAAGTTAAATAAGATATCTAAGTAAACATTTTCGAAAATTCAAAACACATTTGAAAACCAAATTTCAACAGTTGCAGACCATAGCCAGAAAAGTACTCTAATTCTTTTGTACAGCCCTGTATATAATCTATAGATTTATATATACTCTATATAGTATAGTACAATTTAGTTTAGCAAGAAAACACATAACACAGTTGAAAATTCACCTTCAGCAGTTTCTCTAATAGACAGTAACATATTTGAATTCTTTTGTACAGCCCTGTATAGTATATATATTGTATGGCTTTTGAAAAGTACCTTTTTTATTGTGAGTATGACAAGTGGATGTTGGCCTACCATCTTTATTTTCTAACTTCGAAACAGATGGAATATTTTTATTTGGGTTTTTATTCTCTTTTTTTATACTTGAACTTTAATTTAATTATTTATTCTGCTACATTACCTTTATTATTTTTCTAATACTTTTTATTTTAATTATTTTTTATGTAATTTCATACTACACTTAAACTTAGTTTTTCAATGTCTCTCGGTAAATCGGTTACACTTCTCCTGAATGTAAAGTTTTGCATCAGAACTAGGATGTCCACAGTGACAAAGGCAGTTGCACTAAATTTTGTTTTTCTTTCTGCTATCAAGAGTGTCTTTTGTTTATTTATGTCAAAACGGCATCGTGATATTATCTATATTTTCCAAACTATTGAATTATTATTTTTTTGTGACTTTTGGTTCATCCTGCACATCAGAACATTCATTTGGCGTGTCATTTATTTGTTTACAAATTTTCTTTTGTTTTTCAATTTTGGACTTCAGGCTAAAATTAAAATAAATTTGATAACACACAATTGGCCATTCTTCAAAAATAAATAAATAAATAAATAAATAAATAATAAAATAAAGAAAGAAAATACAACGTTTTTTTTCACTACTTCCGATCAAATTAGAAAATATGCTCAACATAGTGGTCTAAATTACTGACACAATAAAGCCACACCAAATATACAAAATCTATTTGTTGCGTTTAGGTGCAAATGCAAGTTAAGTTCAAATGCGACTGTTGCATTTGTCGATATTCCAATAAAAAGTAATATTGCAATTATATAGCAACACATCTATATAATGGCCGCGAAATCTGTCCGCTATCTTGAGGTGTCCGCATTTCAGAGGTAAAAACACACAAATACATAGGTATTGGATGTTGCAAAAGAGTTCTCTGAATTGAGGCGTCCGCTATTCGGGAATTTCCGTTCTGGAGGTTTTGCTGAATTTAAAGAAAAGATTCATTCAATATGTTTTAGTAAAACTGAATATTTTTTTTATGTGTAGTACCCGAAAAAAATATGACGTTTTATAAAATTATATTAATAACAATAAATTTAGCAGGCGAAATTCATAGTTTCCCTTGCTTATTAACAAATATTGACGTACTAGCCGGTCGACACGTGGTCTCTAATTCTGTAACAGTGTATTCAGTGCTGTTATAATTTTCTCTCTAATTTTCGCTTACCAGTATCTGAAGCTTCGTATATTAGAACAATTATGAATACTCTAGTTTGGGAAACCTATAAAAAAATATATTTCTCTCCGTTTGTCTTTTGAAGTAATCATAATTCCCATAGTAGTTTTTTTAATCCAAACATTCGGCATTGTAATTCTGTGATTCTTGCTTCTTTTTCTTCTTTTATCAACATCGAATTACCATTTCATCTAGACAGGTACAAGTAAATCTTTCTTCCCCTTTTTTTTTCAAATAGAATAGTGTGAACTTTATTAACCAGACAGATACAAAGAAAAGATTTTTAATCTCGTAAATTAATTGCACGTGATTACCGCTGCTGCAGATTAAAACTTATTTTCTTTCGTCTTATCAGAATTAATTATTGTTATTTAACCTGTTTCTCTGTTTATTAAGATAAAGGAATGATTTGTACGACAATATCATTAAATAAATAAGAGAAAAATATCAGTTTAAGATAGAATAGCTGTTATGGTTTCCGGTATTATATCAGATTTTGAAAAAGAAGCCAAATTATACAAATCAATATGATCAACATCTTTTTTTCATAACTACTGTATAAGCTTCTTAAAAACATTAATTCCATGTACATGGAAGTTTTACATTTTTGTGAAAACAAAACAGATTCTTCATTCGCAGTATGCTAACGTTAGCAGAACCGTCATTTATCGTTAATGGTTAAGGTCTTTTACATGAAAGGGGAATAAGCAACTGGTGCATTACGAAAATTCCGCACGTTACAAGGACTCAAGACGAGAAAAATGCTTGTTTCATATGCTGGGATACTGAAGCTTGTCAGACACTTCAAAGAAAAGGTCGTTTGGAGGATCAGTAACGAAGTGGAAGATCTTCTTTGATATCTGCTTCATATTATTCATGCCAGCGCCATCTATTGGTAATTAATTGAAACACAGCTTTTTTTGTTATTAAAAAAATCCGATCTCCTTCCAATCCCATTCGTGCAAACTGAAATTTTTGTAGCATCATTTGTTACTGTTTAATGAATTTTTAATGTTTTAACGAATTTTCATAAATGAATATGCTCTAATATTTTTCTGGTTATATACATTTTTTTTTTATAAATTATTCTCTTTTTTTTTCAGAACTACTGTATAAGCGCGTGTATAAGTCTACCCCAAACTTCGAGAAAAATAACATAATAATACATTTTATTATCAGTACTTGCGTACAGAAGTGTTCCTATTATTTAATCTTAAAGATTTATTATGAATTATGTTATTAAATAAGATAAGAATGCGCATCGAAAACACTGGTATTAAAGTGGAAGGACATTTCATTTTTCTCAAAATTTTTTGGGTCGACTTATACACGTTTATTTACGATTTAAATACGAATGACGTTACTTTAAAACGGTACAACGTTTTGAATATTTTATATACATTTGTCGTCAAAAAGACGCGAAATTTATTAACATGGGTATTAAGTTATTTTTGATTTTAACGTTTAAAATTCATGAAATGTTCCAGAACATTTTCATCAAGGTATATTTCAAATCTTCTTCAAGAAATAGCACTTTTCTTCTCTTTTCAGAAACAATGGCAAAAAATAACCGTAGAAATGCAAGAGATTTTTTGAATTTTTGCACCTGTAGCGGTATTTCAAAATAATATAATTTAAATATACGAAACATAAATGTCATACACATACGTACAACTGTGCACGCTGAATGAATATTTGACGAATGTTTCGTACAGTATTTAAAAGATTATTTTCCCAGACATTTAGAACAAATTTTAATTTCCGTCTGTTCTAATTATTTGCTCGTCTTATCGTATTATTAAAAACATAGAATTTACAATTTCTACAGTAAGAAGTTTTTCTAACTGTATTTTTCAAAAATCTAACAGAAAAAAAACTTTCTCAGACTACTAGATCTCTGTTGTTAATATAATTTCGCAGACCAAATTTTATGCAAGAGAGAAATACTCTTTCTGATATATTCATGATGTCTGATACATGTTCATTGTGCTATTAATAATGTTCATTTTTCAAAACGTATTTTATCCCTCTCAAAAATTTTGATGCCTGAGCCTGCATTACAATAATTAAAAAGAAATTTCACAATGGGAAGATCGGAAAATGAGAATAGAGAGTACCAACATATAAGGATCATTCTATCTTAGGATAGTTTGGAAAACCCTTTATGTGCAGTGTGGCGATAATTAAAGTATAGGTGATTAATGCTCAATTAATAAATGAACGGATTTTTCTACGAAATGTTTGCTTCCTCCATCTTAGGATAGTTTGAAATACCCTTTATGTGCAGGATGGCGGTAATTAAAGTTTAGTTGATTAGTGCTCAATTAATAAATGAACGGATTTTTCTACGAAATTTTTGCTTCCTCCATTTTAGGATAGTTTGGAAGACCCTTTATGTGCAGGGTGGCGATAATTAAAGTATAGATGATTAATGCACAATTAATATATGAATGGATTTTTCTACGAAATGTTTGTTTACTCCATCTTAGGATAGTTTGAAAGCCCCTTTATGTGCAGGGTGGCGATAATTAAAGTATAGGTGATTAGTGCTCAATTAATAAATGAACGGATTTTTCTACGAAATTTTTGCTTCCTCCATCTTAGGATAGTTTGAAAAACCCTTTATGTGCAGGGTGGCGATAATTAAAGTATAGGCGATTAATGCTCAATTAATAAATGAACGGATTTTTCTACGAAATTTTTGTTTCCTCCATCTTAGCATAGTTTAGAAGACCCTTTATGTGAAGCGTGGCGATAATTAAAGTATAGATGATTAATGCACAATTAATATATGAATGGATTTTTCTACGAAATGTTTGTTTACTCCATCTTAGGATAGTTTGAAAGCCCCTTTATGTGCAGGGTGGCGATAATTAAAGTATAGGCGATTAATGCTCAATTAATAAATGAACGGATTTTTCTACGAAATTTTTGCTTCCTCCATCTTAGGATAGTTTAGAAGACCCTTTATGTGCAGGGTGGCGATAATTAAGGTATAGATGATTAATGTTCAATTAATAAATGAACGGGTTTTTCTGCGAAGTTTTTGATTTCTCCACCATAGAATAGTTTGAAAGACCCTTTATGTGCAGGGTGGCGATAATTAAAGTATAGGCGATTAATGCTCAATTAATAAATGAACGGATTTTTCTACGAAATTTTTGTTTCCTCCATCTTAGCATAGTTTAGAAGACCCTTTATGTGAAGCGTGGCGATAATTAAAGTATAGATGATTAATGCACAATTAATATATGAATGGATTTTTCTACGAAATGTTTGTTTACTCCATCTTAGGATAGTTTGAAAGCCCCTTTATGTGCAGGGTGGCGATAATTAAAGTATAGGCGATTAATGCTCAATTAATAAATGAACGGATTTTTCTACGAAATTTTTGCTTCCTCCATCTTAGGATAGTTTAGAAGACCCTTTATGTGCAGGGTGGCGATAATTAAGGTATAGATGATTAATGTTCAATTAATAAATGAACGGGTTTTTCTGCGAAGTTTTTGATTTCTCCACCATAGAATAGTTTGAAAGACCCTTTATGTGCAGGGTGGCGATAATTAAAGTATAGGTAATTAATATTCAATTAATAAATGAACGGATTTTTCTACGAAATTTTTGCTTCCTCCATCTCAGCATAGTTTAGAAGACCCTTTATGTGAAGCGTGGCGATAATTAAAGTATAGATGATTAATGTTCAATTAATAAATGAACGAATTTTTCTGCGAAGTTTTTGATTTCTCCACCGTACGATAGTTTGAAAGACCCTTTATGCGCAGGGTGGCGATAATTAAAGTATAGGTGATTAATGCTCAATTAATAAATGAACGGATTTTTCTATGAAATATTTGCATCCTCCATTTTAGTATAGTTTAGAGCACCCTTTATGTGCAGGGTGGTGATAATTAAAGTATAGAGGATTAATGCACAATTAATAAATGAACGGATATTTCTACGAAATATTTGTTTCCTCCATCTTAGGATAGTTTGAAAGCCCCTTTATGTGCAGGGTGGCGATAATTAAAGTATAGGTTATTAGTGCTCAATTAATAAATGAACGGATTTTTTTACGAAATTTTTGCTTCCTCCATCTTAGGATAGTTTGAAAGACCCTTTATGTGCAGGATGGCGATAATTAAAGTATAGGTGATTAATGCTCAATTAATAAATGAGCGGATTTTTCTACGAAATGTTTGTTTCCTCCATCTTAGGATAGTTTGAAAGCCCATTTATGTGCAGGGTGGCGATAATTAAAGTATAGGTGATTAATGCTCAATTAATAAATGAACGGATTTTTCTATGAAATTTTTGCTTTCTCCATCTTAGGATAGTTTGGAAGACCCTTTATGTGCAGTGTGGCGATAATTAAAGTATAGGTGATTGGTGCTCAATTATAAATGAACGGATGAGGGGGAAAAGGATAACATTCCAGCTGATGTATATGTTGAGAAAACATAAAAATCATTTATGTAAAAGATCCTATCAATTTCAGAAGAATGTTCACCATTATTTGATTGTCGATCATAATTGATGAGGATTCATCCTATAAGTTTCAAACATAAATACTGATTAATTTATTAGTTATGATTAATTAAACTACCTTACTTCAGATTTTTGGAATGTTATCCTTTTTCCACCCACCCGTTCAAATAATTTACGGGTGAAAACGCAACACCAATTCTTATTGTATAGCATTGGGAATCGATCTAAAGGGAATCTAAAGTGAAAATTTTTCACATTTTCGGCAGCAGGGGCAAGAGTGGTGCAGCAGACAGACTGATGTTTGGTTGATATCCTACATAAGAGAGAGATTGTATACTTATGAAATATTCACCATTTTTGTGCAAAAACAGATGGATTGCCGTAGAACGCAATACAATTTCATCAACATCAAAGCTTTTTTATTCTTCTATAATACATGGAAAATTCGTTTTATATGCCTTCATAGAGTCATACACAACATTAATATAAGTGCATTGTCACTTAATCCTCTCATGGATCCTTTCATGGCAATATAATTTTGTTGATAAAATAGTGAAATAATTGACTGCCGCTAGAATTTACGAGCAAATTAATTTCAAAATAAATAAATGCTTTTCATCATGTCCATTATAAAATCAACATTTTTTTTCAAAGATACTGGTACAATTTTGGCAATTGGAAATCAATATTTAGTGGGAAGAATACTTTCCACTGCCTTTGAAAGTGTTAAACTGGTAAATGATTCTTTCAAGGGCGGTGTTTGCGTGGCGCGAATACTTAATTTTATTTCCCATCTAGCAAATGTCGCTCAGAATTTTACTAACCCTTTCGCTGCCAACCACGAGTATATTCGGGGTTTTTAATCTAAAATTACGAATTTGTACAGAAAATTTCGAAAAAAGAACTTTTAATTTATGTAATCACGAAATGTCTGTAATTAAATAAAGTAAATATTGCTATTAGTATTTTCTGGTATGAATTCGAACTTTCTAAATAAAATAAAGTTCCGGTACTTTTAACCTGGCAGTGAACGTGTTAATAAAATTTTGCTGTTATAATAGACGTCAGGTAATGCTTTTAAACGTTTTGCAATAATTTTGTTCCTAAATTCTGGTGTCAATCAATTATTTCAACATTTTAGCATCAGAAGTACTTTGCCCCTGAAAGGGTTAATACACTATAAAAAGTACTCCGAAACGTTCCGAAAATCAGTGGCAGAAAAAGGAACTTTGTTTTTATAAGTGCTTCTTTAACCCTTAATTGCATAGTGATGTAAATTTCCATTACTTTTTATTTAACTTTTAAAAAATAAATCTACTTCTTCGCCACCACTATATTTATATAGAAATATTAATCCAGTAAAATCCCCGTGAACTATGTTGCTGAACAAAGTTAAAAATCTATCTTAAAATTCCTGGTGTCTAATATTTAATATATGTATAGAAAAACACAATTGTAAAAGAAAAACTCATGCAAAGAAGGGTTAAATCTCAAAAATATATTGGTGTTTGAGGTTTCTAAAGACTCTTTTTTGAATCGTGGGTAATTGTAAGAGGTTTCTATTTATTTTCGTTATATTTTCTAAACTAAAAAATCGTTTTTTTTGTTTTTGTTTTTGTTTTGTTTTGTTTTGTTTTGTTTTGTTTTAAACAGTGTATAGTGTTTTTTTCTCTTGCAGTGTATAGTATATTTTTTTCTCTTACAGTGAATAGTGCTTTTTTTTCTTACAGTGTATAGTTTTTTTTCAGTGTTTAAGACATTAAACGCAATTATATTTAAACTATTTTCACTCAGTTGACAATATGTAATTCTATCAACATGTGTAATATTAGTTTCGCTAACAAATTGTGATTTTAAGCGATAAAATATTTTTTATTGAAAATGATTCACAAACAAATGACTTGTTGATCTTTTTAAATATGCGTGGGCATTATGAAACGTGCAGTTCATTTGTCACGGTCGACGTGTTCATGCCTGAAGCGGTGCACGTGCCCTAGCCCCAAGTTGTCGTTTCAAACAACCTGGTGACAGTGACAGGATTGGTTTTTCCCTCAGAACCGAATTTCTTGATACCTGATTTTTGTGGTTTCGATGGCATTATTTTTTCTTTCTTTTTCATAATTATATGACCGTTATAGCTGATATGATTAGCAAATACAATGTGAGTCACATCAGATTTGTTAAATGATATGTCGAAAAAAAAAGGATAAAAGAAAAACTGTAAAAAAGAGAAAAGAAAAGATAAGTCATTGCAAACTGAACATATGGAAATGAGCATGACGCAGATTTCTTCATTTACTAATTTAATTTCTTTTAAGAAATTGGGGCACAAAAATTTATCAAAGTATATTTTGAACGTGGGTCATTTTCCGTAGTAAGTTATTATATTTTTTTTCCTTGCAATTATATCAAAATTGCCATACAATCGAAATTATGCAAAAGCAATAAATTACTTGCTTCGCAAGAGTGAGTAAAGATGTGAAGACTTATATGTAAGATTTTTCATAATTATAAGAATGTTATAACTGGTATGATCAGCAAACACAATGAGAACGACATCAGATTGGTTAACTTAACGGTTGAAAAAAGAAAAAAAGAATAAAAGAAAAACTGTAAAAAAGAGAAAAGAAAATATAAGTCATTGAAAACTGAACATATGGAAATGAGCATGACGCAGATTTCTTCATTTATTAATTAATTTTCCTTTAAGAAATTGGTACACAAAACTTTATCAAAGTGTTTTTTGAACGTAGGTCATTTTCCGTAGTAAGTTGTTACATTTTTTTCCTTGCAATTATATCAAAATTGCTATACAATGGGAATTATGCAAAAGCAATAAATTACTGGCTTCGCAAGATTAAGTGAAAATGTGAAAACTTATATGTAAGATTTTTCATAATTATATGAATGTTATAGCTAGTATATTCAGCAAACACAATGAGAAGGACATCAGATTGGTTAACTGATCTGTCGAAAAAGAAAAGAATAAAAGAAAAACTGTTCAAAAAAGAAAATTTAAGATAAATCATTGTAAACTAAATGTATGGAAATGAGCATGACGCAGATTTCTTCATTTACTAATTTATTTTTCTTTTAAGAAATTGGTACACAGAAATTGATCAAAGTTCTTTTTGAACGTGGGTCATTTTCCGTAGTGCCTTATATATTTTTTCTTGAAATTATATCAAAATTGTCAGACAATCAAAATTATGCAAAAGCAATAAATTATTAACTTCGCAATATTAAGTGGATATGCGAAGATTCATATGAAAGATTTTTCATAATTATATGAATGTTATAGCTGGTATAATCAGCACACACAATGAGAACGACATCAGATTGGTTAATTTATATTTTCGAGGGAAAAAAAAAGAATAAAGAAAAGTATCAAATCAGATAAGTCATTGCAAACTACAAGAAAAAAAAATAGACACTGATATAAACAATTCGCAGACTTTTTTTCATTTACTAATTTATTTTTCTTTGACAAAAATTGTTACACAAAATTTCGTCAAAGTGAAATTTGAACATGGATCACTATGCTTACGGCCTACACAATAACTTTGTTCTTACGTAATTAAAAAACAATTATGTCAAATTGACATACAATAGAAATTGTGAAAAATCAATAAATTACTCACTGCGCAATATTAAGTGCAGATACGAAAATATATACAGGGTGATTCAAAACTTATCGTTCAAATTTCGTAGGGAGGTAGGGAATACGTCAGGAAACCGATTTTACATAGGAAAGTATGTCTGCAAATGTACGCATGCGTTTGTAGAGGGCGCTGTGTGTACCCAACCTTCCATTGCGTCCCAATCATTGTTTTGACTTTCCTAAAGCTAGTATTATTTCTTCTCCTATTTCCACTTCTCATTTGAACTCCCACGAAGACTTTTACATTTTTAAAAACTCCAAAAATCTCGTTAATGACCTTTATTCAACGCCTTTGTTATCTGACGCTTGGAAACTTCTGGTATCGCTTGGCCACCCAGATCACCGGATTTATCACCCATGCATTTCTTTTTGTGGGGGACCATGAAAGACTATGTGTACGAGACCCCCGTCGACAGTGAAATGGACCTTGTTGCACGAATAGTGGCTGCCGAAAGCATTGTCTGTGATATGCCAGGCGTTTTATGAAAATGCTCAGCGGTCAATGCAACGGCGCTGCACTGTGAATACTGTGTTCGTGTAAATGGTCGCAATTTTGAGCACTTACTGTGAGGCTGTACTTCATGTGGTGTCTATCCGTCTATAGAATAATAAAATTCCTATGCCTGGTAACACTACTTTTGGCCGTTAGACAAGAATCTGAATTATATTTTTTTCAGGTTAAATTCATTTTCTATAGTCTAAATAGCATTTACATAAAATTTTGCTGCGTCCGGCCTGTGGATTTTTTTTAAATACTAGAACGCCCAACAGGAGTCAATTCGACTACAACCATATGATTAAATGTCGATACGAACCAGATTTTTTTTTAAATGAAATATGTTAAATAAACAAGTGAAATAAAATAACTTGAATAGTTTAAAATAAACATTCTGGAATAAAATATTTTTTGTAAAACTTGAGTAAAATTTCCGGTTAGTCGTCCCAGTTTTAATCAAGCTATAATCGTCTCTGTTTTTATTATGACCAAATTGAGCAATAAAGAATACCAGTGGCCTCGTGCGAGGATTTCGCACTGCAATCTAATATAGTTTAGCAATGTCTAATAATATTTAGATGAGGATTAAAACTTCGAAAGAAAAATTAAGGATACAAATATTTGTAAACAACATTAGGGAAATCATATGAGTTCTAATTTTCCCAACTGTGCTAAAAAGTCCAGGCCAGGTTTCGAACCAGGGATCTCTTCGCTGAAGCTGCCAATGCTATACCAATTGAGCAATCCCGGACAAATCTGGCGGATCTAATTGAACCAGTTAACCTTATGGAATATACAGGGTGATTCAAAAATTATTGTTCAAATTTCGTGGTGAGGTAGGGGATACGTCACGAAACCAATTTTACATAGGAAAGTATGTCCGCAAATGTACGCATGCGTATGTAGAGGGCGCTGTGTGTACCCAACCTTCCATTGCCTTCCAATCATTGTTTTGACTTTCCTAAAGCTAGTATTATTTCTTCTCCTACTTCCACTTCACATTTGGACTTCCACAAAGCCTTTTACATCTTTAAAAACTCCAAAAATCACGTTAATGACCTTTATTCAACGCCTTCATTATCTGACGCCAGGCATTTGTGAAAATGTTCAGCGGTCAATGCAAGGGCGCTGTGAATCCTGTGTTCCTGTAAATGGTCGCAATTTTGAGCAGCTACTGTGAGGCAGTACTTCATCTTCTTGGAATAATAATCACATTCGTTACCACTTAACTGTACTGTTTCCTGGCGTTCACTTTACTTGTCCATTTTGTCCATGTAGATGACGTTTGCGGACATACTTTCCTATGTGAAATCGGTTTCCTGACGTATTCCCTACCTCCCCACAAAATTTGACGATATGTTTTGAATCACCCTATATGTAAGCTTTTAAATACATGTTGTTGAAAATAATAAAAAAAAAAAGAAAATTATTAACCAGATTTCTTTTTTTTTTTCAAGGTATGGTAATTATTTTTTTTGTACTGTGCAGAAATCACTTCATCTTTTAAGAACTCAGAATGACAATATTCTTTCCTTATAATAAATTAAACTTTAATCAAAATAGAAATGTGTGCAGCAAATTCCGATTATAAGAATCACTTTTTTTTTTTTGTGTGTGTGTGTGTGTGTGTGTGTGTGTGTCTAAGATTTCGATTCTTCTGAACGGTTGATTATTATAACAAGTTGGAAATTGTACGTTAAACATGACAAATATGAGATGCGTTCGTTTTATAACCAGTTTCACAATGTAAAAAAATCATCCTTATTATTTCAGTGAAATGAATTATATCGTCTGCTATGAGCGTCGAAATGAGCATGCCTTTTTTTTATTAGGGTTTCGTTCATCTCACGAAACCCTATTACTCCCTATTGTCTGTGCGTCACAGATCCGGTTCTCAGAAACTATGTAACTTACAGTCACGAAATTTTGTGTACATATAGCTAAATACCTATTATGAAGCTCAAAATCGTGAAATTTGAAAAAATCGTATTATTTTAATATAGAGAGATAAAAAACCAAAAATCTAACAGCCTTTTCTATTAAATTTAAACATTTTTTATTATAGCAGTTGTCAACAATTAAAAATCCACAATAAAATTCTTTCTACAATAATTAATTTTCTATTGAAAGATTTCCACGTGAAAAATGAAAAGGAAATAAAAAGTTTCACCATTTGAAAAAAAAAATAATATAACGTCATATTGGTAATAAAACGGAAATTTTCAAACATTTCTCAATAATACAAGGACTATGAGTATGTGTAAATACAGAAAGCAGCTTAATATGACGTCATTAGAGAATTAAAAAGAAAATTAATCTGACGTCTAATATTTTGAAGGTCTCTATAAAACCGCGACCTACGTTATATACGTTATATACGGTATAACGTAGGTCGCGATACAACATGTCTAAATTTGAAATTGATTTTTTTTTAATATCGCATTTAATCCACATAACAGATGTTATTATGACAGAGTATAATAGCGGTCCGATTTATCTACGGAAGTCCGATTCATCTACCGAAGAGTATAATAGCGGTCCGATAGCGGGCGGTTCACAATTTCGAAAAAAAAAAAACGAGAAAAATAGACCGGTAAATTTTTACTTTATAAAAAACATGACTTTTTTTTTTGTTTTTGAAAATGAAATTTATTTGAATTTATAAAAGGAACGATAAAGTGTTGTGAAAGGAATATTAAACGAAACCCTTTGTGCGATCTTCGATCACACTTACCCACTTGTTATTATTACGTAGGCCACATTTATAAATGCGAATTTATTTTCTGCACCAAACAGTGCTGCAAAATTCACCATGGAGATCTTGCTTTGCGTATGATTACCTTCATGGTTTAATATTTTAATGACTCATAATAAACGAATCTCCTGTGCTCATTTACTCTAATGGATTGAGATATTCGGCTGTTAACCTAATTTCCAGTAAAGTTATCTCAGAATCTATACATTTTTTAATGTAACTCATCTCTCAAGGAAACAATTTTTTTGAATGATCTTTCTAAAAATGCAACTTTTATGCAATTTTATTCGAAAAAATAATTTTGGATAAAAATGGCCGCCTCGCATATGAAAAAAGAAGTGTTTTCCTCAGTCACATGACTTGCGCTTTTATTATGTAGATTACCTACGATAGGATTTAATAGAATAAAGAAAACTTTTATTAATATCTTTTTATGTTTTGATTCAATTTTCATAAAATTTGAAATGACTCGACAAAATTCTGCAACGATAATATATATTAAATGTCAAACCATTCGGTTGGGTAGGTTTTGAGCTGTTATATGCGGACGGACGGACCAGACGACGAGTGTAGGCGCTATGTATTTATATAATTACGGACTCACCAAATAAGGGATCACTGTAAGCCGTGGTTACAAGAATGAGGGAGGGGAGTGAAAGTATCGATGAATAAGGTATCATGCAAAAGGTTTTTGAAACAGGCTTTTGACATAGTACAAGTATAATCATATTTCTTTAAAACTCATTTTTTGATTAAATTGCAGTTAATTGAAAATTATTTTAAAACGTCTGCGAATAATCTAAAAGATTGTAGTGCAAAAACCTTGCTCGGATACATTGGTCAATAAATAAAAGTAATAATAATAATAACAATAATAATAATAAGCCATGCATCGTCTTGAAAAATCGTAATACCCTCATCCAATTTATTCCAGAAGCCTAATTTTATTTTGAAAATCAGCGATAGATATTGAAGCACTCAAAAACATTTTTAAACTATAGCAGTGTTTTTTCACACATTAATATTGCATTGTTAAACATACTTTGATAATTATTAGGTAGCTTTCAATACAAAAAAGTATAAAGCTACCTATTGCAACCGTTCGGAGGAAAGCAGTTCCGGAAAATTTCGATATATTTTCACCGATCATGACCCCCAGACCCCAAAACCACCCCAAAACCACCCTCCGGTCAAATGTTGATATATATATATATATGACCTATGTCATATGATAACGCTCGTATTTATAAATCAATTTTGATGAAACTAATTGTGTGTATTAAGCTCACCAATGTCTCGACCGAGTTCGTTGGCCAGCTTGGTCCGCCATTTTGTTTTAAGATGGCGGCCATTTAAAAATTTTAAACTAAAATAAATATACAAAAAAATTAAAAATTCAAATTTATTTTTTAATTACGTTTTAGGCCTTGATACAAGGATTCTAGAGCATTTTTTGGTTTACCTCTATCTTTTTTTTTTTTTTGTTTGAGACCGGCGACCAGGCCCCTACCTGCCAGGTTTCCCTAGCTTAAACGGGTTTAGTGCCTGGTACCGGGGCGCGTAGCGCCACTGAAGAGATGCCGCGTAGCGGCTGGCCGTTGCTGACAGGACGGCTATGTGGAGGACTTAGTTTTGTTTCCATTTTGTTTTGCTGCTAATTGATGTTATTCTTTTTATATGGACCTGTCATCGTTATGCGAGTTGGTCTCGTAATTTAGAGCCTTGATCAGGTGACGAGACCTTCACCTGATTAGGCACCCCCAGAGGTATTATTCACAGGGAACTTGGAGGACTTTACACCCACGACGGATTTTACATGCACCAGGCGCCATTAGCGTACATGATAAAAAAAAAAAAAAAAAAAAAAAAAAAAAAACCTGTAAGGGAAGGGGGTTAATACATGTTTATTTAACTTTACATAAAAAATAGAAGAAATGATTACTTTTACCTGTGTTGGATTGTTTTTTTCCCTTACTTTTTCTACCGTACTTTCCAGTTACCTGTTGTTTTTCTTTTGCTGCTTGATTTTTGTTGCACATTTAGGTTTATCTCGTTGCTTTTTGGTTTCTCATGTGATGCAGTTGTTTCTCTTTTGTTGCATTTATTTTGGTTTCTCATTTGTTGCAGG
Organism: Maratus michaelseni; assembly: GCA_963931845.1. Lineage (NCBI taxonomy): Eukaryota > Metazoa > Arthropoda > Arachnida > Araneae > Salticidae > Maratus > Maratus michaelseni. The sequence continues at coordinate 389,082,759 of OZ007591.1, read as the reverse complement.
TTTCTCATTGTGATTTGGGTTTCTCATATTTCTCTGTTGATTTTATACTCTGTTGCATCACTGGTAACCCTTGAATTTGTTGTCATGAATGCCCTCTAGTGGCGATCAGTCCATATATACCTTATGGCTGTTTTCATGAGCTCGATGAAGCTTTTTGAGGACTTGGTGCGCTATGGGGTGGGGCATATTCCTTGGCCATTAGTCCGTTAATTAGTTATTAACTTCCACCCTCTTAGACGCTAAAAGAACGATTTTTTTTTCGCAGGAAAGAGGTATACTTTACACTGCTATTTTATTATATATACACATATATACATATATATATTTTCTTTTTTTTTTTTTTTTTTTTTTTTTTTTTCCTGGAAGGTAAGATTAATTAGACAGAGGTTATACACACTTTGAATATAGAGGTATGGTGGCTGCTGGGACTTTTATGTTTTTTTTTTTTTTTTTTTGTATTAGTCTATGTTTGTCTGTTTCATGTCGTCTACATTGTTCATTAGCCATCTGATCACTGCTCTACCTTTGTTTTGTACATGTTTGTTGTTTGCAAGTTGTCTGTGCCATAGTATTTCGTTATTAACTGTGATGGTGACCAGATGGTGTGGTTCTGTGAGTGGGCAGGCCGTAAGGTAGTGTTTTATGGACCCTAATTCCCCGCATATGCATTCTGGAGAGCTAAATTTAGTAAATCTATGTAGGTATTGTGGGAATGCTCCATGATCTGTGTAGATTTGGCTCAGTAATTTACAGCTTATAAGCCGTTTTGTGTCTACTTTTGGGAAGTATCCATGAGTTGTTCTACCCGTATCCCCATAGTCCCACTCGAACTGCCATTGTTTTATTGTTAACTCTTTTAATATACGCTTAAGGTTTGATATTGGTCTTTCTATGTGGTAGGGTCTATCATTTTTTTTATTTTTAGCCGCTTCTTTTGCTAATTCGTCAGCATCCTCGTTTCCTTGGATGCCAACGTGTGCCTTAACCCAATTAATTTTAAATTTGTTGTTTGATTTTCTTATTTTGTTTTGTATGTCTGCAATTAGTTTTACTGTGTTGAATGGTTTGCTGAGTGCTAATATTGCTGATAGGCAGTCCGAGTGAATGCTATAATCCATCCCTGTTTCGTTGCCCCATTCTGTTGCCTTTAGTATCGACAGTAGTTCGGCTTGGAAGACACTGTTATGTTTCCGCAATGGTGTTGACCATAGTTTAATTTTTTTGTCGCTTTTGTATGCTACGAAAGCCGATCCCGTAGCGCCTGATTCCAATTTTGAGCCGTCTGTATAAATTGTTATATCTGTTTCGTTGTAGCCTATCTTTGGTTCTGTTGTTTCTGCTGGGTGCGTTTCCCATATGTTTATTTTGTTATCGTAGTCTGTTGGTTGAATTGTATTACCGTATAATTTACATGTTTCTCTTAACCTTGTTATTGTTCCATATGTTGCTTCATATTTGACCTGTAGGTGTATTGGAATCAGGCCCGCCAGTACCTGTAGGGCTGCTGTTGGGGCAGTTTTGTATGCCTTGACTATGTTTACCTCTATCTTAAAAAATGGCTGAGATAGAGCAGTTTCTAGGGTGGAATTCTAGGGTGGCTGACATTTTGAAACAAAACAGCACATTAACGCGATTACTCGCAAATTATTCTCTTTCATTGTTGTAATAATTTTCCCAATCATACGCATAAAACTTTATATTCATATCCGTTAGCGCCAAATTTGGCGACCAAAATAAGTTTTCATAAATGAAGCCAATTTGGCTATTGCTCAATAATTTGGCGAATTTCTTATTCAAATTCAGTATTACCGAATCCTTTGTAAACGTATTCTTTGCATTTTAACTTGCTGTTTTCGTGTAACATTAGCTAAAATTTTAAAACGAAGATATAGGAAAGCTACCTTTTCCTCCCGGTACAGGCCGGAAGGACTTTTTTATTATGAAGATCATATTTTACAGATCAATTGTGAGGAAAAATATATTTAATCCTTACTTTAACAATAAAAATAAATAAATAAAATAAACAGAAAGAAGCTATATGAAAAAAATTTTAAAGAAAAAATTCATTGGAAACCTTCTTTTTTTCTCTGACGCATAAAATTGCAGCGCCTCTCTTAAATGATAAGCCAGACGATAAAACGAGCTTTATTATCCTTTTAATTAAATTTAAAAGTAAAGAAAAAGTTAAACTCTTTTATCGGATTTTGATAGCCGTTTTCGGAAATTGCTTTTTTCTAATTTTTAAGAGCTATTAATTTAAATTAATCATATTTTTCTTTCACAGATTCTGTATCCAAGTTTCACTTTTATGTATTATAGCTTTTAACATACTTTCATATTTTAAGCTATAACTATTTTAATCCCTTATTCCTATGTAAACACAAAAAAAAGTAATAAATATAATTAAAATAATTAAAATAATTAAGACCACACAAAGCTTGCTTATATAACACTTGAAAAGCCCTTTCTAACATCCATCTTCTTTTTAAACCCGTATGTGACAAAAAAGATGTTCACAATCATTGATTATTCCTATCGGTAATTTTGAATAGAAAATTTTGCCTTATTTAATCACAGAACTTTTGCCATTATATTAAGCAAAAAATTCTTTTCGGAATTACTGGTGATGAAAGATCACAAATTCAGGAAAGAAATAAGAACTAAGCAGAAGACAAATTAAACATTCTATACTTTTTATTAAATTTAAAATTAAACAAGTTGGAAATTGCACGTTAAACGTGACAAATGAGGTGCGTTCGTTTTATAACTAGTTTCAGAATGTAAAAAAAATCATCCTTATTATTTCAGTGAAATAAATTATATCGTCTGTTATGAGCGAAATGAACTTTTTTTTTTCTTATTACGTAGGCCCACGTTTGCAACATAAGAATGTTTTTTATTTTACACCAGGCAGCGCTGCAAAATTTACCATGGACACCTTGCTTTGCGAATGATTACCTACATGGTTTAATAATTTAATGACTCATAATGAACGAATCTCCTGTGTTTATGCACTTCAATGGATTGAGATATTCGGCTGTTAACCTAATTTCCAGTGCAGTTATCTCAGAATCTATACATTTTTGAATGTAACTCACCTCTCAAGCAAACCACTTTTTTGAACGAACTTTCTAAAAATGTAACTTTTATGCAATTTTATTCGAAAAATTAATTCTCAGTGAAAATAGCCGCTTCGCATATGGAAAAAGATGTGGTTAGCCCGTATTTGTTTGCACCGTGACATGAGTTGGGCTTTTATTATATACATTACGTACGATAGGATTTAGTAGAATAAAGAAGTCTTTTATGAATATCTTTTTATGTTTTGATTCGATTGTCATAAAATTTGAAATGACTCGACAAAATTCTGCAATGTATATATTAAATTTCAAACCATTCGGTTGGGTAGTTTTTGCGCTGCCATTTGCGGACAGACGGACAGACAGACGGATCAGACGACGACTATACACTGTAAAAAATGACCAATGTTTCTTATTTTTTGAAAATATGCTATAACCACGAACGAAAATATAATATAATCTTCTGAGTTATCCGAAATTTCAAACAGCATGTTCCATTGTCTTTTGAATCCCCAGAAACCAATACATTTTCAAAATTTAAAGAATAATTTATAAAAACAAATTATTTTTAGCTGCCCGAATTTTCAGAAACGTTTCCGAAGGGTTTTTAAAGTGTATTAATGAGTGTCCTCAGGCTGGAATACCTGTTTTTCGAATGTTATCCATTCTCAAGTACACGTTTTCAGCCGCATAAGTTAATTTATACATGAAAGAGTAAAGAACTTTATGTATTTTAATGTTATTGTTAACGCTGTTAATTTTGCATGTTTGTCTGTTAAACATTTTTTTTTTAGCATGAAAATGTTTACTTCAGAATTGATAGCATTCGAAAAACAGGTATTCCGGGCTCAGGACACTAATTAATACACTATAAAATCCCTTCGGAAACGTTTCTGAAAAATTCGGGCAGCTAAAAATAATTTGTTTATATAAATTATTCTTTAAATTTTGAAAATGTATTCGTTTCTGGGGATTCAAAAGACAATGTAACATGCTATTTGAAATTTCGGATAACTCAGAAAATTATATTATATTTTCGTTCGTGGTTATAGCATATTTTCATAAAATAAGAAACATTGGTCATTTTTTACAGTGTAGATGCTACGTATATATACAATTACGAACGCACCTAAAAAGAGAGAAAATTCATGACTCAAACCTAGATTATTCCCTTTTGAACACATTTAGAATCCTGTAACTAAACGTCACCGTTAATTAAGTCGTCTAAATAAACAAATTGGAAAATGCACAACACATTTGAAAACCAAATTTTATCAATTACCATCTATAGTCCGAAAAATATCCGAATTCTTTTCTACAGTCCTGTATATGATAAAAAATTGTATATATACTACATAGTATTAAAAAGATTTGGTTCAGTTATGTAACGTATAATACAGTTGAAAATTCCTGTTCCGCAATTTCCGTCAATAAGCGAAAATGTACCCTGATACTTATGTGCAGTCCTGTATATGATTTATAGAATTTGTACAAACCAAGTAATAAGCAAAAAATTAATTAAATTTAAAAATGCATATAATTAAAAATGCATATAATTAAAACCGAACTTCCAGCAAATATTGCTCTTAGACAGTACCGTGACCGAATTCTTTTGTGTGTCCCTATAAATAAATGATAAATGCTATGCACACCATATTCTACAGTAAGCATTTTTAGTGCGTCTCAATGATTTCAATACACAATATACCAAATTTTAATTGCGTACAACCAACAGAGAGAAAAAGTATTCAAGTCGGGACTCGAACCCGGGTCATCAGTATAGCGCACTGACGTTCTACCAACTGAACCACTTGGAACGACACCCAGCCTGGCACTTCTCACTATCACTTGGTATGAATGCAAGGCGTGACAAATTTTCGATTGAAAAATTTCCAAGTATTAAGAATTGATTTATTTAATGTCAATACACTTCATTTTGTTTGAAATAGTGTAACATCAATAAAGTATGTTAAAAAAAAATTCCTCCATTATGTAGCCAAATCCTTTTGTGTGATCTTAAAAATAAATGGTAAGTGTTTTGCACATTATACTCTATAGAAAGCATGTTTTAGTGCACCTCAGAAATACATATCACTTTTATTATGTTTGAAATAATATAGATTTCCTAATGTAGTCCAAATTGTAAACGGAATTCCTTTTAGTGCCCCTGAAAATGGATAACTGTAGATAATTGAGTATTTATTGCATTATAAAGTAAAAAGCAAATGGATAACTGTAGATAATTGAGTATTTATTGCATTATAAAGTAAAAAGCAAATGGATAACTGTAGATAATTGAGTATTTATTGCATTATAAAGTAAAAAGCAAATGGATAACTGTAGATAATTGAGTATTTATTGCATTATAAAGTAAAAAATAGGGCAGAAAATGTTGAAAAATTGTATAATTTTAAAGATTTTTAGCTCACAGGCTATCAAAGCCCCATTAATTTACTGTCGATTTCTTTATTTTTAGAGGGCATAATTCTTTGAAATAAGAGTATAATATACAAATAGTGTGAATATAGCCTGGTGAGCTCAATGCCATCAGTTTAACTGGGCAGTTTTCTTTTTATTAAATTTCTGTGCTAAGGATGGGCATAAGGATAGTTTTCGAGGAGAAAGGGAATTTGGAATACCTTTTTTAAAAAGCGAAAATCTGCTGAAACCGAAAAAAGATTCTTATTCTTCTAAAAATAGAACGATGTACATGGTACTGTACGATTAAACGCGATAAGTAATATAAATTATTCGCTAAGTTGAAGGAGTATGTTGCCTCATGTGTGCACATAAAAAAGATAAAAAAAAATCAGCTCTCGCAAGTTGACGATTTTGATTGTCTCATTTCTCGCCAAATGAAGCATTTTCTCGGGAATTGGCGTTATGGCAATCGGCAGCGAGAATCCTGCTGGAATAAAAAATTCTCTATCAAAGCTATGTTATTAGGCGCGAAAGTTTTGAATATATTTTGCTAGTTTATGTTCTTATTTTTACTATTTTAAGTTTTAAGTCCCTTTGTGAACACACACAGAAAAAAAAAACTGCCTTCAAAGCATGTTTGCATAATAGTTGAAGGTCCCTTTATAACCTTTCTTTAAGCAGAAAACAGAGGGATTTCTTTAAAATCATTTTTATTAGATTAAAAATTAAAAATAAAAGAATATTTTTTTCTTAATAAAAATACTTATTTCAATCATTAATTAGATCCTGTGTGAGCTCACCAGGCTATATTAATGAGGCATTGAGGCATTATGAGGCATTATGAGGCATTATGAGGCATTATGAGGCATTATGAGGCATTATGAGGCATTATGAGGCATTGAGCTCACCAGGCTATATTAATTGGATATACTTTTGGATCACTGATTATGTATCCCAATTGCATTATTACATATTAGGGCTTTTAACATAGTTTACTATTTTTAAGCTCTTTGTGAGCTGTAAAAATAGGAAAAAAGCTAACTCATTCACTGCCAACCACGAGTATACTCGTGGTTTTTCAATCTAAAATTACGAATTCGTACCGGAAATTTCGAAAGAAGAATTTTTATTTTATGTAATCGCGAAATGTCTGTACTTAACCCTTTCCGGCACAGTGGTCCCACTCCGGGCATACCTAATTTTATTTCCAAATTTGCATTCGGCACCAAGAATATTTTAATAAAATTTTGCTTCTACAATGAAAGCTTAAAATAAGGAGTTCTTATTTTTTAAAAAAGTCGTTTGTAAATTTCGGTGTCAGTCAGTAATTTCGCATTTTACGAACAGAATTTGTATGTGCCGGAAAGGGTTAAATAAAGTGTGTTAAATAAAGTAAATATTGCTGTTAGTATTTTCTGGTATGACATCGAACTTTCTAAATAAAATAAAATTCCGTTAATTTTAACCCGGCAGTGAACGTGTTAACTCCCGTCAAAGTCTTATTTGAGGACACTTTTTTAACTTTTTAGATTACAGTTTCTTCCTTCCTTTCTTTTTTACTGTTTCGATATTCTGCCAACTTCAGCAGCTCCATACTTTGAGTTACTTGATGGAAACAAGTTATAATATCTTGTAAGTCATTTTGTTTTGCGTCCGAAAATAATTTACTTAACCTTGTTTTAATGCAGAAAATTCTTAACTATCTGCAATGTTGACTGACCACTCCTCCATTCCAGGTTAATAGTTGACACCTCGACGCAATTAATTAATATAACGACAATTAGCTTTATTACCTCCTATCCTCTTGTTTTTAATCATTCCGAGGAAAAACTTAGTTGTGTAACCGCAGAAAAACTGTACTTTTGGTAGTGCTGGCTCTTTTTTAGGAGGTCACAAGTCCTTTTTTTCGCCCATTACGGCCTCGTTCTAATACTCGGCCATTTTACTTGCTCTATATTTACTAGCAGTGTTCGGGTCAAACTGATTGGGTCCCTTTTTTATTTCTTGTTTCTTATTAGTTCGGAATATTTTTTTTTGCCCTTTTTTTAAAATCTTCTTTTTCTACTTCGTGATAGGAAAAAGTGTATCACTTTTGGTGCGACCGGTTTTTTATACAGAGGCAACAAGGATATCGACGAAAGCATCTCTCACCTTTTTTTTTGCTCTGTTTGTTTGTTTGTTTTTATCATCTCATTTATAGTTGGTCTTTTTGCCATAAAAAGTGAAAATAAAAAAAATTATATTTTTTTCTTTCGACTTGCAACAAAGGAGGTTATATAATTTGTTTGTGCCCGTATACATACAGTGACCTCTCGCTTATACGCGATACACGGAAATAATTTTTTAGCACTAGTGTTTTTTTTAACCCTTCTTTGCATGAGTTTTTCTTTTACAATTGTGTTTTTTTATACATATATTAAATATTAGACACCAGAAATTTTAAGCTAGATTTTTAACTTTGTTCAGCAACATAGTTCACGGAAAATTTATTGGATTAATATTTCTATATAAATATTGTGGTGGCGAAGAAGTTGATTTATTTATTAAAAGTTAAATAAAAAGTGATGGAAATTTACATCACTATGCAATTAAGGGTTAAAGTAATTTTCGCCTTATTAAATTGCATAATTTATAAATCGAATTTTACTGTTTTAAAATAGTGGTATAAAACAGTAATTACTGAACATCGCGTATAAGTGAGAGGTCGATGTAAATTATTACATATGTCCACGCATAACTTTTGAACAACTGCTCCGATTCTCATAATTCTTCTTTTATTAAGTTATGTTGAAATGGCCTCGATTTAGTAGCAGTCCTATAATGGATTTCATTAGGGTAGAAAAATGGTATGTTTGCCTGTTTCTGCATTTTACTTATCTTTTTGTTTTACTTTATAGGCTGTAAATAGTATAAAAACGGGGTCAAACGTTACGAAATATTTATATGTTTTTACACAATGCTAATTTCTTTATACAGGGAAGACCGGCAACGTTTGACTCACTCTTTATAAAAAATTATCATAATTTAAGGTGTCTTGTACCTTTTAAACTCGCCGAAAATTAGCAAAATCATTTAAAGTTTGAATTAATGTATCATTAAAAACGTCTTATACATAAACATAAGATTTTGACTATTGATTAAACTAATTGGTCTTTTTAATATTCTACCATTAGAAACTCACTAGTTCTTTACAGCATTTGTTTATTGATGAATTTAAAATAGCTCTTTTTCTTACTTCGTAAATCAATGCGCGCATGATATCTTGAGATGGATTGTTATGAAATTTGATATAGATAATAAGCACATGTGTATTTTTAAAATTATCTATTCTTAGGTCAAAATTATTCCATTAACCACGTAAAAAAATATATTTGTAAAAAAAAAATCCAAATTTTACATTTTTTAATGAATAAAAATAGTCATACCTAAAATTTTTATCACTGTAAATATTGAAAAGTAGATCTTTTTAAACACACATATGTGCTTAGTATCTATATCAAATTTTACAACAATGCATACATTCGTTCTCAAGCTATTATGCGCGCAATGTCTTACGGAACAGAGTTATTTTAATTTCCATAATGCACAAATTCTGTGAAAGACTAGTCAATTTCTGATGTTATTATATTAAAAAGCTTAATATGATTAATCAACAGTCAAAATTTCATGTTTATACGTAAAAAGGTTTTGAAGATACTAATTCAAACTTTGAATGTTTTTGTTGATTGCCATCGTGTTTAAAAGATACAAGACCCCCATAAGTTTGACATATAATAGCATCCCAGCTTGCCGCATATAAGTAGCTTATTATATATTCTATCATTTTAAGCGTCGGAATTTTGAAAAGCACTAAATGATTTTTTTAAAAATTATTTTCTACAACTTGGTAAATTAGATCAAATCTTCCCACTTCAGGGATGTTTGACCCAAAAAATATTAATAATAAAAAGTATACTTTCACCATAAATTTTAATTGGTGCACAGGAACAATGTAGGATTCTTAACACGTTCATTGCCGATTTAAAATTACCAGAATTTTATTTTATTTAGAAAATTCGAATTCACACCAGAAAATACTAATAGCAATGTTTACTTTATTTAATTAGAGACATTTCGTGATTACATAAAATAAAAATTCTCCATTCGAAATTTCCTGTACGAATTCGTAATTTCAGATTGAAAAACCACGATTATACTCGTGGTTGGCAGCGAATAGTTTAATGTACTTCCTTGTTTCGGTGCAACTTTACATCCTGGTTTAATTACAGACATTTCGTGATTACATAAAATAAAAATTATTTTTTCGAAATTTCCGGTACGAATTCGTAATTTTAGATTGAAAACCACGAGTTTACTCGTGGTTGGCAGCTAATTTGTTAATGTATTTCTTAGTTTCGGTGCAACTTTGCATCCAGGCGGCATGTAATCAACTTGCAGAGACACAAGGCAGCCATTGAAAATAACTACGTTTGACTGTCGTTTAACTGTTGTATAACTGTAGTTTAACTGTAGTATGAAGCGAATAATTAATATATATAAAGAAGAAAAAACTAGTATAAAAATAAATTAAATCATATTTTGTTTACAGTACAAATTTAATAAAATAATAAAGAGACAAATCTCATTAGTTTCTAAGCTCCAATAAGAGACTATCCCTAACTCTTAAAAAAACTCGGCCAAGTACGAGTTTAACTCACGCTCAAAGGGAACATGAAATTTATTAATTACTGTTTATTAATTAATAATCTCCTACTACCTCTTTTTTTCATAATTTTATTTTCAGTATATTCGGAAATAGGACGGATGGGGGGGGGGAGGGGAGAACATATTTTTCGAATATACTTTCCACGATATCTCTGAAAATATAATACCTAAAATTAAAACAAACATATTTTTGGGTTCGATGTTACGATATCTTTCGAACGATATCCTACACGATACATAAAAAGAAAGTTTTTTTTTCAAGTAACTTAATTAATTCCGGCTAATTACCAACAATTTTTTTCGAAAATCATTATGAAATATCTTTGGATGATTCTGTGTCGACATATACCTCGAGCGTCCGTCAGCTCCAACGCTGACCGCCCGAAAAGTAAAGTTTGTGTGTAACAGAAAAAATCTTTTTTTCTCAAAAACTGTTATACCTAGGAAAATCGCTACAGTTTTCCTGCAAGCTTTAAGTAAATCCTACTATCCGTAATTTTTCATAATTTTAGTTTCAGTAGATTAGGAAATAAAAAAAGGGGCGGGGGCATATTTTTGCAGTGCGTTTTCTACGATATCTCTGAAAATATAATACCTAAAATTTAAACAAATGTATCTTTGAGTTCGATATTATGAAATCTTTCACACGATATACAAAAAGAAAACTTTTTTTTCAAGTAACTTAATTAGCCCCTTAAATTTTTCCTAAACATATTTGTGAATGGCTGATGATCTGAAAATACGTATGTGGGTAAAAAGGCTATATAACCTTCTCACGTTTGAACTTTCCACGGCCCATAGTTTACGAGAAAAGGGGTTCTGTCAGACGGACAGACAGACACAGAAGTGATCTTATAATGGTTCCATTTTTACTTTTAAGTACGGAACCCTAAAAAAAGACACTTTTCACTGACTATACATTTTAATATAATCTATATAAAGTTACAACAATAACTGGCTAATAGGTTTTATTTTTTTTACATATAATTTACTTTAGACAAAACACAAAGACAAAAATAAATAAATAAATAAATAAATAAGAAGTTACTTATAGCTGCATGGTATTTTTTTTCTTTTATTAAATACATTTTTTGATACGAAACATACTTAGTTGATCTGGCCACTAAAAATAATGTTAATATCTCACTTCACAGCTTTACATAATTTACAAAATAAATAATTTCATAACCAGGGAAATCAAATATTATTTTAAAGCTACATTTTTAGGTAGCTTTTATTAGAAAAAGCCACCCATTCCAGCCGTTCGGACGAAAGCAATTCCAAAACATTTTGGTATATTTTCACTGATCATGACCCCCAGACTCCAAAACCACCCTCTGTCCAAATGTTGATTTATATACATATATACTGGAAGTCCGAAAAGTCAGGAAACGGTCGAATAACTCGAAAAATATACATCGAAATGAAAAACGAAAAATATGTATTCAATATTTTTGAAAAATCTGTTTAGGAACATTAAAGTTGCCTTCCCAACTCTGCCCCCTGGGGGAAAAAGAGGGAGAACTTTGAAATCTTAAATGATAACCCCCCTTTTTATTGCATATATCAAAGTTGCCCCCCTTCCCCCAGGTAACAGAGTTGGGGGATGTGAGACTTTGATATCCCTAACTAGATTTTTCAAACATAGTGAACATGTAGTTATCCATTTTTCAATCCAATGTATATTTCTCGAGTTATTCAATCGTTTCCAGACTTTTGGGACACCCTGTATATCCATATATATATATATATATATATATATACATCTGACATTTGTCATGCTGTAACTCTCTTATTTATGAACCGATTTGAATATGACTGAGTATGTGTATAGCACATACCAAGGTTTCGACCAAGTTCGTTGACCAGCTTCATTCGCCATCCTGTTTCAAAATGGCAATCAGTTAAAATTTTAAATTTTTAAAAATTCAAAAAGATTTCCAAAAAATTATAAATTGAAAATATTATTCCCGTTATGTGTCAGAGCGTGATACAAGGATTCTGGAACATTTTTTGTTTTAGCTTTATCCTAAAAAATGGCTGAGATATGACAGTTTGAAATGCTAGGGTTTCTGAGATTTTGAAACCATCTGATATTTGTCATTCTGTACTAACTCTCGTATTTATGAACCGATATGAATGTGACTGATCATGTGTACTGAACATTAGAAGGTCAGAATGACTTCGTTGGCCACCTTCATGCGCCAGCTTGTTTCAGAATGGCGGCCTGTTAATTTTTTTTTTAATTTGTTTAAAAATTCAAAATAATGTATAAAAAATTATAAATTGAAATGTTGTTTCCGTTATGTATTAGATCGTGATACAAGGATTCTGGAACATTTTTTGTTTTGGCTTTATCTTAAAAAATGGCTAAGATATGGCAGTTTGAAATTCTAGGTTGGCTGACATTTTGAAACAATCTGATTTTTGTTATGCTGTAACTCTCATGCTGAAATTCGCATTCAAATTCAGTATTAACGAAGCCTGGGATTGAATATTCTATAATCGGGTTCCAAACAATTCAGCTTCGGGTGTTTGAGTAAAATGATTTGAATTTTTAAAAACATGGACTATGAAACATGCCTTTTCCTCCCGGTACAGGCCGGAAGGAATTTTTAAACAATAACTGGTCAGTGGATGTGGTAATTTAATAAGACCTTCACAAGAAATTAATGCACTATCTTTTGCACAAACTGTGATATAAATAAATTATGCAAAAAATATTTAAGATTTACTAAGCTGTATTCTGAATAACTTTTTTCGAATAATAAAACTCTTTTGTTTAAGTTTTTACAAAACATCTTTTATTAATAAGTATTTTTTACTTCAGTTTCGATTGAAATAACGCATTATAGTTATATAAACATTGCTATTAATCACTGAAATAAATAAATGATTATTATTTTCTATAAAGTAAAGCCTCGTTATTAAAATATTTTCAAATGCACTAGATGAAAAACGGTAGTTTTTATCCGGTCAAACATCCCCAACAAACACTCTGATACTGCAATTGAAAAGTGGTACAAACACTCTGGGACTGCTATTGAAGAGTGGGACAAACACTCTGAAACTGCTATTGAAAAGTGGGAAAAACACTCTGAGACTCCTATTGAAAAGTGGGGCAAACACTCTGAGACTGCTACTGAATTCGGTAGACTGAATTTGGTAGATTCAATCATTGGTAGATTACATACTATTAGTAATTGCCTGTGATTAAAAATTATTAAAAATTTATTAATACATAATTAAATATAAAAAATATATAATTACATAATTAAATTTAAAAAATATATATTATTACATAATTAAATACGGAAGATATTGTATTTTCCGCCATAGCGAAAAGAAAACGCGTAAAAGACTACATTAAAAATACGCTTATCTGTTTTGTAAAAAAAAAAAAAAAAAAAAAGAACGCCAAAAAATTAATAATATTCAATGTAACACAACTCAGTAAATTTTAGTCGTTGAAGAATGGCATTTTTACTGTTTTACTTGCTACAGCATGAAGAATTCTTTTTTTTTTTTTTTTTTTAATATAATTTATAGGATCTAGGGATCATGTAAAATTTTAAATTTCTTAACTTAAAAAAATAAGTATTTTCAATTAAATGGATTTTCATATGGTGAAGAACATTGAATATTTGAAACATTTTTGCGACTGGAACGATACCTATAAAACTAACAGTTTAGAAACTCGATGTTGCCCAATAAAATAAGAGGACACCCTTTCTAACTACCTAAAAGTTAAGTGTTTTTGTAAAATGTGTAAAATGTAAATTATTTTTTGGAAACATGGTTTACTAAAGAACATGTTTTGTTATGCATAGGTTGAACCTTCTTGTTTGAATATGTCATAATTAAACAATGATACTTTATGTCTTTAAATAAATTATGATATCATTTTAACTAATCAAACTAATTTTTAGGGTTTCGTTCATCTCACGAAACCCTATTATTCCCTCTCCGTTGTCTGTCTGTCACACCGCCGTTCTCAGAACCTATATAACTTACAGAGTTGAAACTGTGTGTATATATAACTGTATACCTGCTATGAAGCTCAAAATATTAAAATTTGAAAAAATCGTATTATTTTAATAAATAGAGATAAAAAACCAAAATTCTAACAGTATTTTCCTATTAAATTTAAGCATTTTTCGTTATAGCAGTTGTCAACAATTAAAAATCCACAATAAAATTCTTTCTACAATAATTAATTTTGTATTGAAAGATTTCCACGTGAAAAATGAAATAAAAAGTTTCACCAATTGAAAAAAAGCTTAATATGAAATAAAAATGATGACGCATATTGGTAATAAAACGGAAATTTTCAAAGCTTTCTCAATAATACAAGGAGTATGAGTATGTGTATGTACACAAAGCATATTAATATCACGTCATTAGAGAATTAAAAAGAAAATTAATCTGACGTCATATCGGAAGTTTAATGGATTTTTCAAATGTTTGAGAATAATACAAAGCGAGTATCAATATGAGTAATAGAGAATAGTAAATATATGAGTTTGAGGAGCGTATTGAATCATGATAAAAACCCGATTATGGAAATATTCACATATTTTAACATTTTGAAGGTGTACAACATGTTTAATTTTGAAATTAATTTTTTTAAATATCGCTTTTAGTCCACATGACAGATATTATTATGACAGAGTATAATAGTGGGCTTCGCCCTCTATCGGGGCGGTTCAGATATTAAAAATAAAAACGAGAAGAATAGACCGATAAATTTTTACTTTATAAAAAACATGAGTTTTTTTTTCTTCTCTTTTTTTTTCTGAATCCATACACATTGAAATTCTTCCCTAATGAGTAAAAATTGTTCAAGACGATATTCGAACCGTGGAACTTTTGGCTGAAGTTGTCAGTGCTCTACCAACCAAGTTATCCTAGACGAATCAGGCAGACACAATCCACTTCAAAGGTTGACTGAGTGAAATGTTTCAACTTAACGTAAATTAAAAGTATTATCTATTAAATTTTCAGCGGAGCTGAAATTACACTGGAAATTAATGAATACAAAGGATGCGAATTATTGCTTTACTACGCAGCGTACAACCAACAGAGTGAAAAAAATGTCCAGACCAGGTATCGAACTTGGAA
Source organism: Maratus michaelseni (assembly GCA_963931845.1). Taxonomy (NCBI): domain Eukaryota; kingdom Metazoa; phylum Arthropoda; class Arachnida; order Araneae; family Salticidae; genus Maratus; species Maratus michaelseni. Next base: position 389,067,433 of record OZ007591.1, on the reverse strand, counting down.
CACTTGGCCTTACGCATCAATGCTCTACCATTTTGAGCTATCTGGATGACGTCCAGTATAGAATTTTCTCACTCCAGACCGGGGATCGGACCCGGAACCCTTCGTATTACGCACCAATGCTCTACCATTTTGAGCTATCTGGACTAGTTCCAGTTTAGCATTTTCACACCAATTGTAGCCTTGCCGAACCCGGAAACCTTCGTATTAAACAACAATGCTCTACCATTTTTAGCTATCCGTACGACATCCAGTCTAGATTTTTCACACCAGTTGTAGTCTTGCCATATGAGAGTAGACTGGATGTTATACGGATAGCTTATAATGCTACAGCATTGGTGCATAATACTAATGGTTCCCGGTTCGATCCCCGGTCTGGACATTTTTTTCACTCTGTTGGTCGTACACTGTGTAGTAAAATGATAATTCACATCCTTTGTACGTAAGATAAATGTTTAACACATCCCAATCAGCACCTAGAATACATTAAAGAAGCTCGCTCTGTGTCTGCTAATAAATCAGTGAATGGGCAAAAGTGGTGCAGCATGATACAGAATATCACGATGCTGTGTTTTTGGGAGCATGGCCTTAATACGGCACAGACGATCGTGACAAATGGGATTAACCCTCCCACCTTCAGGCCGTCCAGACACGTGATCTACAAGAGTCCCGAAAATGTCGAACTCTATACTATCAGATGCCTCGAACAAAACAAGTTTCCCAGATTCAATAAATAAATCTAGAGAAAGTCGAATTGTGAAAATTTTAAGTAAATAACACTGGTCGGCAAAAAATATAAAAATTTCTTCCTTACAAAACAAATATGTAAGCTGTATAGATCTAATATTCATAAATCTAAATATGACATCCAAATTAGTACATCACGTACCATTTTTCTACGATATAGTTTTATATGAATAATAAATAGTGAAGGATTATGATATTAATTTGGAGAGCTCGTGTCCGAATTTACTATTTGCTATCCACTAACATATTTTCATTTCTAATCCCGCTATAACTCGACTGATGTTTTTTATTCATTTATTTATAGGTAATTTACGCATCATTATACACATTTTATTATTTACACATTTTCTACTTAGGTTTCAACATGACATAAAATACCTTAAATTTATCTGCAAGTCCTTCTAGCTAAAAAATGGTACGTGATAGAGTTTAAAAATCACTTAGCATAAATATTTGAAAGTAATTATGTACGTTTATGTTTAGTATGCAATATAGTAGATTCTGGTTACTTAACCCTTTTCGGCGCGGAGTAAGTCTGTTTGTAAAATGATGAAATGATGGACTGACACCAGAATTTAAAATCGAATTCATTAGAAAATAGAAACTTTCTTATTTCTCCGTACTTTATAAAAGGAAAATTTTAATTAAATATTCAGCCGTTTGTCAGTTTTGGAATTAAAATTAGGTGTCCTTTTTTGTGGACACCGCCCGCCAAAGGGTTAACCCATTTATGCCTAGCGTCCATGCTTTAGTAAAATGAGTAAAAGGGTATTTCACACCACTTTTTTTTTTAATATAAATCTGGTGTCATTTTTTACCTAGGACTCCTCGATAAAATAAGACACCAAATTTCTATAAAAGAAAAGTGGTGTGAAATGCAGTTTTTTCCCCATTTTACTAAAGTGTTCCAAAATTGGGACGCTAGGCATAAATGGGTTAAGACATTGTTGAGTTTAGGTTAGGCTTTTAATTGTGACAGTGTCGAGAACGAATTCGAAAAGTGTCATTAACAGGCCGCTTCACTGAAACTCCCCGATCAGTAAATTCCATGTTAATCTATTGGAAAACTTCAATGCGCTCATTACTTAATATAATTATTACTCATTACCTAATATAATTGTTAAAATACGGTTTTCCCGATCAGTAATTTCCATGTTAACCTATTGGAAAACTTCAATGCGCTCATTACTTAATATAAATATTACTCATTACCTAATATAATTATTAAAATACGGTTTTCCCCACCAGAAAGTACATGTCAAATACTGATGATGTGCGTTTTTAAAAGTTGCCTCCTTAATTTTTAAGTATTTAAAAAATCTTTATAAACTTTGAAATTTTGACTTTATGAAATTTTATCATCTTCTTAAAATTACTTAAAAATTACGGAGACAATTTTTAAAAACGCACATCATCGGCATCTCACGTGTCCTTTCAGGTGGGGAAAACCATATTTTAACCCTCTTGGTACCAATATTTAATTTTTGATGAGAGTCCTTAGTTTTGGATGATTCGAATCAGAAATTAATTAAATTAATTATATTGAATTTCTCCCGAAATGTCTGTTTGATTCTATTTATTATGCTTAAGTTACTACTTTTTTCTATTTCTAAACATGAAAAATTTCAAAACGAAAATAAATGTGGTCCAAAATTACCCCAATGGTACTAGCAGGATTAATAATTATATTAAGTATTGAGTAGTCGTGCTATGAAGTTTTCCCATAGGTTAACATGGGATTTCGCGATCGGGGAGTTTCAGTGCAGCGGCCTTTAACTTTACTTCTGATCGTCATAGAGCTATAATGATGAATGATCTCGAAGCCGCAGCGGTCGTCGCGCGTAATAAAAGTCCCGCCAGCCTGAATCGCGCTGGCCGGTGTTTTAAACATGTGGAATTTGGCTTTTAAAACTTTCTAGTGACATCTTCCATGATCGGGTCTACTGTTATCGTTCCGGTCGGTAACTGTAAGGAGGTAACTGTAAAAGCAAAGGGACCTCCTACACCGTGCGCCCACCAACTTTTTCTGAGAAGTAGCGGCAGTCTATATCAGGACAAGCTCATGCTAGAGCAGATAGTATGTCCCAATTAACTGGAATCTACTGTAATGCTAAATAATTATCATTAGGGAAACAATAGTTACAAATATATTTTTACAAATATTTGTAAATTGTTATTCGTTTCCTTTCCAACTGGCACATATTTTACTGATTGTTTTGTGTCTCGTTTAACCGTCTATATTTATACAAAAACAAAATAAAGAAGATAAATAACATATTCAATAAATCTGAGTGTTTACCGTTGACTGGCGAAATCTTACAATACTTGTTCTATTCATCATCTTAAAATGTATGTCTCATAACGGGTTCCGTGCGAGCTCAGCTAAAATGTAGTACCATTTTCTGAGTCCAGCATTTATGGAAATGTATAAAACAATTTTAAATATAATACGTTTAATCGATAGGAATTGTTTGATTTATGGTAGCCTAATGATATGTTTAGTGGAATCAGTGCTAAGATAACAAAAGGAATAACGGTCAGGGACTTGATAGTAATTTCGGAAATTGGGTGCAAATCACTCAAGCATTGTTTGAAATCGATAAACATTATCGACGAAATGTAATTATCTTTAGAAAAATAAACTTTATATATATTTCAATAAACAAATATGTAACAATGAAATATCAGGCGCACCATAAGTTCGTTAAAACATTAAAAATTCATTACAAAGAAAAAAAAATGATGCTAAAAAATTGCGGTTTGCAGGAATGGAATTAGCAGGAGATCGGATTTTGTTTTAATAACAAAACAATTGTCCAAAAATTATCGATAGATGGCGTTTCATGCATAATATGAAGCAAATTTATATAAATCTGGCTGTCAATAAAACGTGTCGATGCGCACAGATTCTTCATTCGATGACAGTAGTATGCTATCGTTATCAGATCAAGCGCTGTTGGTTAAACTGTTTTATAAGAACAGGGAATCAGCAACTAGCGCATTAAAAAAATTCGGCATGGCAAAATGACTGAAGACGAGAAAAGAGCCTGTTTCATGTACTGGGATACTGAAGCTTGTCAGACGCTTTGCAGAAATGCGTCTTTTACAATAAGCCTAATTTGTATACATCTGCTTCATGTTACGCATGTCAGCGCCATCTGTCGGTATTTTTTTTTAATCACAACTTTTTTTTTAAATTAAAATTTCCCGATCTCCCTCGAAACTCATTCCTGCAAACCGCAAACTTTTAGCACCATTTGTTTCTTTTTAACGAATTTTTACAGTTTTAACGAACATATGGTGCAACCGGTATATTAATATGTTTCGATTCATCCATAGAAAAGTATCCAGTTCAGAATGGAATTCAGAACATAATAGAACATAACATTCAGCACATAATTAAATCGTTTTTGACACTTTCCTGGATATAAATAACACACTATACAGATATGGATATTAAAAAAATTAAATATTATAAAACTGATGATGATGATACTGCAAGAATTCTTTTCAAATGATTTACATTTTAGGTATATATTTGTTTATATTTTTAAAAATAACAAAATAAAAATCAATGTACAGGGTGATTATAATTAAAGTCCCACTTTCAAAATGCTGTACAAAATGAACCACTGGTCAGATTGACTTCAAATTTGAACTGAATATACTGCAACAAGAAGGGAAAACGGTATGGCATAAAAAAAAGTTCCAAAGTATATCATTAGATGGCGCTGTAAGCGGCATACTATGCAAATTAAAAGACACTCATGCGCAATTAAAACTGAATCATTATGTGCTTTTTATTCGGTTTTTGGCCCAAGCACAATTAAAAACCGATTTTTCTCATCCATTGTGGTACGACCTTGCCGTGGTGGATGGGCTTTCCACTAATAGTACCACAACTGTTGATTGATTTGGAAGTCATTTTTTTCGTCAAACAACCGAAACACTCCTGCACATTGAACAGTACAGTTGGTTTACTCTGCATCTCATGCCAAAACCGTCGTATTTCGATTAGAAATGTAAGTTGCAGACGAATCCACTTTCGCCATGCCGCTTACAGCGCCATCTATTGATACACTTTGGAACTTTTTGTTTCTTATGCCATTCCGTTTCCCCCTTTTTGGAGTATATTCAGTTGTGTACTGACCAGTGGTTCCTTTTTTACAGCATTTTGAAAGTGGGACTTTAATTTTAATCACCCTGTATTTCAACCAAATTTTGAACTATTTCAAAAAATGTAACTCCTTCTACAGAAAAATATCATACTGACTATATTAAGAGGAATTTAAATATATTTCAGGTTATACAACTGCACGGTATGAGCATGAAAAATTTCATTCTGTGTCTATCTTAATTTTTTTGCCCAATATTGCTGTTTTTTCAAATGTAAATAAAATGTTAATTATTTTCACAGTTTTATGTCAGTATATTGTGTCATTTTTATTTTCTGTATACAGTAACACCACGCTATACGGTCACCTTTTAGTATCTAAAGATTGTGATGCTTTAAACAGGTTGACAGTATATAAGTGAATTAAATTATTTATTGAAGTAAAATTAGTTAAATTTTAATAAGTTTATCTGTTTTCAAGTAAGCATAACTAAGTAAATAATTAACGAGTCATAAAAAAGCTTTACCATGAGTTTTAGTATTAGTTTAATGTATTATATTGGGCATGGGTAATTTTCTTTGTCATACACTTAATCAGAAAAGAAACAGTAAAAAGAGAAAATTGAGCTAGAGCTTACATTTATAATGCATTTATTTTACAACTCTTAAAATATCGAAAATTATATTATTACTAAAATGTATTACAATATATAAGAATTTAGCATGTAAAACAATTATTATCTAAAAAAGATATGTCTAAAACTTTTTCTTTAAGTTATGTTTCATTGATTCAATATTAATTTTTAGTTTCATTAGCATTGCGAAATTACCATAATCGTCTTTTACAACAGAATTTAAAAAATTACCATGTAAAATATACACAATGCCTACAGAATCCATAAAGCTACAGAAACTTCGAATTTGGATGTTGTTGGTTTCTTTTCAACGTCAGCGTTGTCGATCTAACATATCTCTTTATCACAAACTATCAAGCTACACCCGCATTGTTGGCTGATTTTTCCAAACAAACTTAGAATGATTAAAACATCTTTCAGTTCCACCTTCCACCGACAGTAGGTTCATTGTGTTCTAAAACAGAATCTTTCCGAACGAAACTCCGGAACGTGTTCCCGCCGCCTATGCCGCCGTATAGCAGGCGTGATGCGTACGCGCCGCAAGATCTTTTAGTTCAACCTTCCAACCTTCTACCACTAAGAGGCGCATTCTATTCTACACGCGCCTCTGGCACGTGTCTCGCTGCCTCCGGCATCGTCTAGAAGGCGTGCTACGTACGCACTGCAAAATCTTTTAGTTTCATCTTCCACAGCAGGGGACGCACCCTTGTCCAAACAAACCTCTTTACAAACGAAACTGTGACTCGTGTGCCCGCTGCCTACGACACCGTATAGCAGGCGTGCTGCGCACGTGCTGAAAATCTTTTAGTTCCACTTTCCATCACCTGGGGGAGAATCTACAGCTTAATTAGTTATCAATATCTTAATTAGTTCATATTAAGTTGGATGAACTGATTCCCGTTTAAATCGGGCCCACAGAACCCGAGAAAATAAATCCCCCATCCTGGAGATTAATATTCAGAAATGGTGGTAGCCCTCTAATTAGAATCCAGATTAACTTATCTCTGAACTAATATTGCTATGAATAAACCTAAAATTAAACCAAAATTAATGCAATATTTATTAAAAAACCGTTAAACGCGGCTAATTATCTTTTATTGAGTAGATAAAAAGTTTTCAGCCGATTTTTTCAAAAATTAGGTTTCCTGAAATAGACTTTTTTTGCGTACGTATTCACATTTCCAAATCGCTACGTGAAATAATTTTAATATTTTTAATATATCCTGTAAATTCTGACTTCTGGTTTTAAGTAATTAAATCCATTATCGATTTTGTTTTTATTTCTTTCGTTTCGGAAAGTAAATTGAGATACGTACCTCGCCCTAAGCAGAAGTAAATTCAATACGATACCCTTTTATGAAGCAGGTGTTCGTTCTTATGAGATAAAGACATCACATATTCGCGATATTTTTAATGCTGTTAATTAATATCTCAGGTAATTATGGACCGATTTCTATGAAATTTGAAACAATTGATAGAGGACAAAATTTACTATATTAGGATAAAAAACTGAAGACGTATTATTTTTATTAATGTAGAAAAATGATTGCCATAATGTAAATTTAAAAAAAAACGCTAAAAATCTCATTAAAAATTAAATTAAAAAAAACTATTCAAAAATTCCAAAATCGGGATTTGAGGTGCATTTCTTCAAATATAGAGAAACATAATTCAAAAATGTTGTTGCTCTGTGTGCATCGGTCTCTTCAGAACACAGCACACACATACACACACTCACAGAGAGAGAGACAGACAATTGTTTTCCTTATTATTATAGATTTATGATTCTTCTATCATTTTACAGCTATCGTTTGTAGAAAATTGAAAATCGCACATCGACACTGACGGTTTAACAAGCTATCATATTTTTCGAGTGACACAATGTTCTCATATTTTTGGCCGTGACTTAAACTGACGTCATATGCATGATTACGGTTTAAAAAAAGTGTACTGTATATGCATTTTTATACATAAAAAAGACGTTCTCAATGTGGACAGACCACCCTTTAACGCATATATCTCAATTGATATTCAATATAGTTTTAACACGAACATGTATTTTTTGTGATTACATTGTTTCTCGTTTGGGTATCTAACATTATAAAAAAATATAACTTATAAAAAAATTTCGAAAACAAAATAAAAAAGATAAATAATAAACAGGGCTCGCAGCGTTCCAAAATATTTATACTTTTGCTACCACTATTTCAAATCAAAATTTTCGTAAAATTTTTCAAACCTTTTAACATCTGCTGTAGAAATCTACAATAAAGACCAGCGCTTTAAAATAATGGCAACAGAGCGAGAAATTTTTAGAAACACTGAATATATTAATAAAATATGAGTGTTGAAATGCAATTCAACGATAAAAACTCCTAGTCGTATGTAATACTCATAAAATATAAAATTTAACAACTTTTTATAAGCAGTTGTTAAAGTGTCACTTTACGATATTTTTAAATTTTTAATATTTAAAGCAAGCGTACAATTTTCATAATTCAAATTCGGAATTCTTGTAACAAATTTCATCGAAAAGTACAGAAACTTTTTCAAGCCGTACGAATATTTATTTTCTTATAAATATTTAAAAGTAATGGCATATTTAAATATTATCTTTGAAACACTTCTACAATAACCGTTGGTTACAAAAACAGTAGTTAAAATTCACTTATTACAATATTCCCGAATTCCCATTCATCACCTTTGAAAGAAGCATATTTTTTACATGATTACGTTGTCTTTCTTTTATCCATCTAGCATTATTCCATAATATATTTATACAAAAAAGAAAATAAAGAAGATAAATAACATATTCAATAAATCTGAGTGTTTACCGTTGAATTGCGAAATGTCATAATACCCGTCCGATTGATCATCTTGAAATGTATGAAATTATAACTGGTTGTACAACTGGATGAGAAACTTATTCTTTGAATCAAACATTTATGGAAATGTATAAAACAATTTTAAATATAATACGTATAATCGGTAGGAATGGTTTGATTTATGGTAGCCTAATGATATGTTTAGTGGAATCAGTCTTGAGATAACAAAAGGAATAACGGTCAGGGACTTGGAAGTCATTTCAAAAATGAGGTGCAAATGACATATTCAAATTGGGAAAACAATAAGTGTTTAAAGACAAAACGTAATTATCTTTAAAAACTAAATCTGATATTTGCTGCAATTCAAAACATAAATGATTAATTTGTTATTTTCTCATTTTCCTGGGATTATAGGAATGAATACATCATAAAATTGTACATTTGCATTGAGGATGAATATTATATGAAAGTAAGAATATAAAAGGATGCAATTTTAATTATTTACTTATACTGTAAAAAAATTCAGAAGCGTTTCGGCACAAGGTGGAAAGGTTTCCGGAAATTTATAGTAAACTTTGTGTTCTCCTCAGTTACTTGTTATTTCGGAATCGTTACACGTATTTTCGGAAAAATATTCAAAGCGGTGAATTATTCTGAAGAAGTCAGAAACGTTTCATTCCATACCGGAAATGTTTTCGAATAGGTAGTGTAAAATGATGGTTACTGAAAAATTCATAAATGTTACACTCATTCCGTGTAAAGTTTTAAAATGGAATTCGAAATGAAGTAATATTTGTGTATGCTCATCTACTCCGACATATTGCACATGTCATTATCACGTGATTTCTATTGTTCTTGAGAGGAAAGACAGCTTAAAACAGATGCAGATGCAACGTATTTATATGAGCTGTAAGTATTCTGTTTTATAATTTCTTTTATTTGAGAGAACAATATGCTTTTTTAAAAAAATTAATATTATCAGATTCTATTTTATTGCATATTAATATTACATTTGTAGTTAATCTTTTGTTGTATACACAAAGTTAAATAACTCGTTCGATAGTTTCTTTATAATCTTGTTCCATGAATCTATAATAAATATTAGATATTTGATTGATGAATAATAATGTAGTACTAGTATTAATGAAGTACAGATAGCACCGCGTATGTACGTCTTTAACATCTTTTCGTTTTGAGATCGGTTCCGTTTCATAACTTTTCTAATGATGAAATGTATCGTTTATATGACAGAAGAAATTCCTAATTTCACTTATACTATACGTTTTTCCTTCATTTTTTATGAATCAGATATTTATAAATAAATATAATGGAAAATTTGATTTATAAATCTATAAATAATTCTTTTTTAAAATCCGGTCTCTTGAATTCCATGCTGTAAACAGATACATATGCATTATGAAAATGTTTTATTTCCCAAAATAGATGTATTATTTTTAATACCTTTAAATATATATTTTTTTTATTGTTGTAAGTATAGATATTATGTCAAAAGATTTCGTATCTGTAAATAATTATTTTATTTTATGAACTGTATACTTATAAAAATATATTTATTTTCTCAGGTTATTTCAGCACTTCTCAAGTTCTACGAATAAAATAATACCTTTAAATGAATATATTTAGAAGCATGATAGTTGTAAAACACTATATTAAAAATATTTACAAACAGACTAAACATTTTTATCAATATATCTATTTATAAGTATACAATTCGTGAAAATAAAACAATTACCACAGATATAAAATATTTTCGAATAGTATAACTATTTACAAGATTTAAAAAAAATGTTGAAAAGTATTACTAAAATCTATCTATTTATAAGTATAGGGAAATTAAATATTTTCATTGAGTATCTATTTAGAGGATGGAACTCATGAAGCTGCATTTAAAAAAAGAAATATTTATAGATCCATAAATCAAATTTTCAACGTTATTTATTTACAAATATCTGATTCATAAAAACTGAGTGAAAAACGTATAGTATAAGTGAAATTAGGAATTTGTTCTGTCATATAAACGATACATTTCATCATTAGAAAAGTTATGAAACGGAACCGATCTCAAAACGAAAAGATGTTAAAGACGTATATACGGTGCTATCTGTACTTCATTAATACTTGTACTACAGTATTATTCATCAATCAAGTATCTAATATTTATTATAGATTCATGGAACAAGAGTATAAAGAAACTATTGAACGAGTTATTTAACTGTGTATACAACAACTTCTAAAGTTGTTGTACTTGTACACTTGTAGTAGGTATACTAAAGAAGTTTCCAGACGACTCAACTCTGTTCCTACAAAGGAAAATTTGGAAGCCTCTCTTCAGCAGAAGGACATGCTCTCAAATTTGGAGTTATTTTAAAATGACAGAAGTATTTGTCATAGAATTAAGTTTTTTCGAAGTTTATTTCGCCTGCATAAATAACTTTAAAGTGATATCTTGAGTAGCAGTCTAATAATAAAAGGTGAATAATAAAACGAGTTCAGAAAAATATATGTTTTACATCAGAAATTACAGAAGGTTAATAATATTGCTAATTCTAGAGTATAATTCGTCTACAAGATCATACTTCATAGGATCATTTCTATAGTATGTTTAGCGAGTTCGCTCACCGAGCTTCGCAGAAAATCCAACCACGGTGATGTGGAGTGGGGTTTCGTCTCGAGCGAATGTAATACTAATTTTTTTTAAAGCATTTTGTTCACTCAAATATAAGAAATTATAACACAGAAACATTTCCGATGTATACAAAAACATTTCTGATGTATGCCGAAACCTTTCTTATGTATACAAAAACATTTCTGATATATGCAGAAACCTTTCCGATGTATACAAAAACATTTTCGATATATCCAGAATCGTTACTGAATATCTGACTGAAATATAAAGAAACGTTTCCGAAATGCACGTAAATGTTTCCAAAATATACAGAAACATTTCTGAATATCTGACCGAAATATGCGGAAACATAACAGAACCGATGGGCCACATTGCTGCCCCACCAGATAGAGTAACGTTTCCGAGTTTTTTTTTTACAGTGATACAATATCAGTTTATTTTTTTTTTAATTAACAACAGTTTATTCTAATGTATATATGAGATTTAACTTTTGAAATATGCATCATTTAAACAACTAACGCTTAAACTTCACTTTATATATATATATATAAAAAAAGTAGGCTATTATCTTTCCCTGGCGCTTTTCGTGGTGTAACAGTGTTGAGAAATTGGATAGCACAAACAAGCACTGTATGCATATCTTCTCATTATTCATGTACGCAAGTTTTCTTTTGTACTAAAGCAATGCTGCTCTACAACTTTATAATTGACTATTTTCCCGTATCTGGTATAGATTTCAAATATCGACACGCTAACTCCTGATTTTGCGACTATGAGGTGCTGTAAGCGGTCTCATCGAATAGTGCATGGTCACTTTATTATACCAAGACGGCATTTTTATGACTGTAACTGTCACCTTACTAAAGTTAAGAAGGTAAGAAATGTCTTTACCTGAACTTCCTGTATATTTTTCATGAATATATTTTCTCTTGTTTAGCCAACTAGACACTTTTTATCCTTAATGTCTTTATAGAAAAAGAAATGAAGATAGATAACATTAAAATAGATAATATATAAGTATTTAGTGTTAAAATTGTGAATTGTCATATTACTTATTCGATGGATGATCTTGAAACATAACATACTCTGGGTGGCCAAAATATTAGGAATACCCTGATACGCAGTGCTAATATTTTGTCTCCCATATCCCCTGGTTTTGATAACGGCAGATATTTTTAATATACGTTTTAAGATCTAGTAGAGCATGCTGATATCCTGAGTTGTATTACGCTACAACTTGTAATGTTGTAGCTCTTCTGTTACTGCACACAATGTGGTTTAGTCGTCTGGCACCCGTATCGTTCAAAAGCGATTTCTTTCCGCTATTCCACTTTTCGCTCGAGGTGTCTTGGCTTATCTGTCACTTTCTGAAGCAGTGTTGAATTCAGGCATTTTTCTCATGTAGGGAGACGATTGTGCAGCTTCGGAAGCGCGGGGGAGGGTGGGGGGGGGGATTTACACTTTCAGACCATTACCTAACACAAAATCTCAAATTTCCCAAGGAGATTATGCCCATTATTCCCTGCTCATTAATTAAAATGTCTCACATTTTCCACTTTTCCAATCTTGAAGCTCTGGAGGAATGTCCCCTCTCTCCCGGGCCATCCTCTGAATTCGTCACTACTTTGAAAAATTCAGACATAGCTGTAAAGCCAAGAGAGTTAGCGGTTTCAGACACGCTGGAACCAGTCCTTCAGGAGCTCATAATCATGTGCAGTGGTGCTTCTAACCAATTTACAGCTTTTTATCAGAAATTCTGTTTTATTGCATCAGATCACATGCTGTATGGTCGTGTCGAAGTTTGAGTGAGGGGTGTCCCTAATATTTTGGGCCTTCAGTTTATATGTATTATAACTGGTTGTACCTGGATACAACTGAATGTGTAACTCATTTTATAATCTAGCGTTTATGAAAATGTATAAAACAGAATGGCATTTGATGCAATTAATTCTATTTCTACAAAAAGAAATGCACTTAAAAATTTTTGTTATATCAAACATTCCCCATAAAATATGTAGTTTTACTTTTATATATTTTTAATTACTGTCATACAGGAAGAAAGTTGAAAAAAAAAGATTGGGAATTCTGGAAAAATAAAGCTAATAAATAAAATCAATTACCAATATTTTTAATCAATTTCATCTATTCTAGATAACTCATAGTACTTGTCTTAAGCGTAAATATCTCGTACTAATATTTTTTGCAGGTTTTCTATTGGATTTACGTCAGGTTTCTGTGATGGCTATCTAGTGATGAGACATCATTTTCTTTAAATCATGATTTTGATAATAATTATTCATAGATTGGGGCATTATCCTGTTGTAAAATGTTTTCGGCTGACTTAATGAAAGGACCTTCTGGTAATACATTTTCAGCTTCATAATTTATTTTATTATTTAAAAATGCTTTTGGAGTTGTCCAATTACATGGAAAACCACCCCAAAACAAACACACTTCCTCCTCCGTACTGCCATTTACAGAATATTGCTTTTTAACACCAAAGATCATATACCAGTAATAACACAAACCGTTCGGTTAATCTAAACTGAGCTTCTTGTCGTCTGAGGAAAACACATTATTCTACTTCTTGTCATATGCCACATGCATTTTTGCAGATTGTACTCGATTAAAAGGAAATGACTTGGTTTGGGTAGTTTTGAATACAGCAAGCTAATTTCAATAGCATTTTTAAATAATAAAACAGATTCTGTGGCACATCAAAGTGCTGTTTTTGAAAATGTATTGTGGGAAGCATTTCTTATTACATTTAAATAAATAATACTTTTTGAACAGGATAATGCCTCACTCTACATGTCATCATCCTGAAAATCTTGATTTAAAGCAAATGAGATATCAATCACTCAATGGCCGTCACAGACACCTGACATAAATCCAGTAGAAAACCTGTCAGGAATATTAGTGAGAGATAGTTACACAAAAGGCAACTGTTATGTCAATAAAGACGAACTAAAATCAGCTCTCAAAATATACTGTAAAAAATTCCCATATATACTTTAAAAAGACTTGAACAGTTAAACAGTTTAGACATTTTATGGGCTTCCTAGTCGACGCCAACTTTACGCTCTGTCTAAGAGCAGCTGTATTCCTAGAACATGGGAAGACATGATATCTAGAATACCAATTGTATACCCAAATTTTAAGTTTCGAAATTACAATTAATCAAAATTTTCACCATCTAATATTAAATTACTTTAACATATTTTTATTTTTAAAAATAATAATCTTTGCATGCTTATTTTTTTTATGAACACACAACTTAACTCCCCAGTATCTGATTTTGTCATTTTTATAACTTTGAGATACGAAATATAAATTATACTCTACGAAAACTTTTAATGCATTCAATTTAAAATTATTGAAATACGAACGAGATATTTGTAGGAAATTCGAGAATACTTTTATAGGTTTTTTCATTCGTTTTTGAATGTCACACGAGGCGATTGTAGGCTCTTCAATTCGTGTCTCTCTATAAAGTTTGTTTATGTAACACAAATAAAAAAAATATTTGGATCCAATTTATATTTTTGCAGGCCAAAATCAATAAAAAGTTTTTCCCTAAATATCAACTTCATTTCTTAGATGAAACCGTGTCAAAGATAAATTATTTGTATTTATTTCTTTTTAATTCTACTCAAAGTGTGTGCTTCTTTTCTGATAATTTAAATTCTGCAAAAAGATTTTTTTATGTAACAAAAATTTTACAATAGTTTTACTTCTTGACATTCAATTTTCTGTTTGGAACTCAAAACTAATCGTTAACAATGTTAAGTTAGTAATGTTAAGATTATTCTTATTTTAGCTTCAATTTTAACTTTGCTAACTGAAATCTGTTAAAAGTTAAGTCAAATTTAAAACGCTGCTTTTTTTCAAAGACAAAAGAATTATTTGTCTTAAAAGAAGTGGATTAAAGATAAATTATCTGTAATTAACTTTTAAATCAACTCTCAGTTACTGCTTCTTTTCTGCTAACTGAAATTCTCCATAAAGTTTGTTTATGTAACACACATAAAAATTTTTTGGATCCGATTTATATCTTTGCAGGCCAAAATCAATAAAAAGCCCTTTAGCTACATCGCTTTCCCCTAAATATCAACTGCATTTCTTAGATGAAAGCATGTCAAAGATAAATTATTTGCATTTATTTATTTTTTCAATTCTACTCAAAGTGTGTGCTTCTTTTCTGATAATTTAAAATTTCCAAAAGGATTTTTTATCTAACAAAAACTTTACAATACTTTTACTTCTTGACATTGATTTTACGTTTGGAACTCAAAACTAATCGTTAACAATGCTAAGTTAGTAACACTTTTTTTTTTCTGAAATTCATCAAAATTTCAAGACCAAAAAGACGTAAGTTAAAGACAAATTAATTGTATTTATCTTATTTGAAAAAAAGCAATTCAAAGTCTATGGTTCTTTTCTGTTAACTAAACATCTTCCAAAAAGTTTGTTTATGTAACACAGATTTTAGATTATTCTTATGTTAGCTTCAATTTTAACTTTGCTAACTGAAATCAGTTAAAAGTTAAGCCAAATTCAAAACACTGCTTTTTTTCAAAGTCAAAAGAATTTTTTGTCTTAAAAGAAGTGGATTAAAGATAAATGATCTGTAATTAACTTTTAAATCAACTCTCAGTTTGTGCTTCTTTTCTGCTATCTGAAATTCTTTATAAAATGTGTTTATGTAACACAAATGTTACATTTGTGATTTTTTTACTCTGATTTTTATCTGTGCATGTCAAAATCTATTAAAAGATAAGTCATGGTCGGTAACACAGCTTTCTCCTGGAAATCAACAGAATTTTTTGTCTGAAAAGAAGGTAAAGATAAATGATTTATATTTAACTTTTAAATCAACTCACAGTTTGTTCTTCTGTTCTGCTAACTGAAATTCTCCGTAAAATTTCTATATGAAACACAAATTTTACAATATTTGTGATTTCTTACTCTGAAATTTTATCTTTGCATGTCAAAATCAATTAAAAGATAAATCAAAGTATTAAAGTCAGTGACACTGCTTTTTTCTGAAAGAGAATTTCTTGTTTCGTCAAAGATAAGTGATCTGTAATTAACTTTTAAATCAACTCTCAGTTTGTGCTTCTTTTCTGCTAACTGAAATTGTCCATAAAATTTGTTTATGTAACACAAATTTTACAATATTTGCGATTTTTTTACTCTGAGTTTTTATCTTTGCAGATCAAAATCAATTAAAACATAAATCAAAGTATTAAAGTCAGTGACACTGCTTTTTTCTGAAAGAAAATTTCTTGTTTCGTCAAAGATAAGTGATCTGTAATTAACTTTTAAATCAACTCTCAGTTTGTGCTTCTTTTCTGCTAACTGAAATTGTCCATAAAATTTGTTTATGTAACACAAATTTTACAATATTTGTGATTTTTTTACTCTGAAATTTTATCTTTACAGGTCAAAATCAATTAAAAGATAAATCAAAGTTAGTGACACTTTTTTTTCTGAAAGAGAATTTCTTGTTTCAACTAAGATAAGTGATCTGTAATTAACTTTTAAATCAACTCTCAGTTTGTGCTTCTTTTCTGCTAGCAGAAATTTTCCATAAAATTTGTTTATGTAACACAAATTTTACAATATTTGTGATTTTTTGTACTCTGATTTTTATCTTTGCAGGTCAAAATCAATTAAAAGATAAGTCAAGGTCGGTGACACCGCTTTTTCCTGAAGATCAACAGCATTTCTTTGGCTGAAAAAAAAAAACGAGTCAAGGGCGGAAGAGGACCTAGCTCTTGGGCAAAATCAACCATTTTCCGCAACCTTGAAAGAAGAGTGAAAGGGGTGCGGTTCATAACCGAAAACAGAGCGATGATTCTTCACAAAATGTAAAAAAAGAAAATAAATAAATAAAAGAAGAAGAAAGAAATTTCCAAGTGACAATGGAAAGTGAGAAAGGTTAGTAGAATAATGGGTCAAAAACGACATCCACTTTCTGTTTCACCTTCTTGAAAGGAAAAAGGCTTTCCATTTCTTATTGAGTTAAACTTTCTTCAAAAGTGATGCTAATCAGAGAGGAACAATGAGTGATTAATTATATGGTCTACTGTTCTAATTTTGAAATGAATTATCTCGTATATAAAATAATAATAATAAATATGAAATTTATTGTTCTTCGTGATGTTAGGAATCTGTGAAACCTTAATTGTTTATTTCCAGTTACAACACGTTTAATGTAAATTTCCAACCTGATTGGAGTATGCTAATTATAATTCAAACTATCAAATAGACTTTATAATATTTAATTTTATAATGTTATGATTTAAAACCTTTTAAATGTGTTCTAAAAGTGTTTAACATTTGTTTAATATTTAATAAAATAATAGCACTGAAAAACATTTAGTATGCAAACAGTTTCGCGTAATAAATGGATCATTTTATATGTTATTTTCCGTAGCAAACAGTCTGGTCCTTCAGCAGTTATTATAGATCATTAGACATGTGCGAGGTTTTCGCACTGCACTCTTTGAGAATTTTTGCTAATACGTTTTTTATTAATGTTTAATTAACTATAATAACTTTTAAAATATTTAAAATTCAAAAATTGTTAAGTGGATGCCATTTTGAAACAAGGTCGTGGATGAAGTTGGCCAATGAACTCGGCTGAGATTTTGGTATGTCTTGTACACATGCTCAGTCACATCCAAATCGGTTCATAAATACGCGAGTTACAGCATAACTAAAATCAGATTGTTTCAAATGTCAGCCAACCTAGAAATTCAAACTGGTATATCTCAGCCATTTTTTACGATAAAGCCAAACCAAAAATTGCTCCCTTGTATCACGATCTAACACTTAATGGAAACAAGTTATTCCATTTATTTAATTTTTTTTTGTCCATCTTTTTTAATTTTTAAAAAATTTTAATTTTTTATGTGGCCGCCATTTTGAAATAAGATGGTGGAGGAAGTAGGCCAACGAGCTCGGCCACGATATTGGTATTTCCTGAGCACATACTCAGTCATATTCAAATCGGTCATAAATACGAAAGTTACAGCATAACAAAAATCAAATTGGCTCAAAATGCCAGCCATCCTAGAATTTCAATCTGCTATATCTCAGCCAATTTTTACGATAAAGCCAAACATAAAAAATATTCCTGAATCTATCTAACACTAAACGGAAACAATTTTTTCATTTATATATTTTTTTATAATTTTGTTGAATTTTTAAAATTTTTAAGTGGCTACCATTTTGAAACAAGATGGCGGATGATGCTCGCCAATGAACTCAGTCTAGACCTTGGTATGTCCTGTACGCGAAATTCTAAAAGATAGTCACGTTTTAGCATTACTGGCAAATCCAGCCACGTCATTGGTCATTTAGATGTGTCCTTTTTAGAGAGTAATCCCTTGGCGGTAGGAAAAACGTCGCCAATTGGTTTGTCTATTTCTACGATTAGAAGAACGAAGATGAAAAAAAATAAGTTGGTAATTTTGAAGCAAATGTTATCTTCAGCTTTCATTTAAAATAAACCATTGAAAATAAGATAGTTTGATTACATTTTATAGAATGAGAGTGAAACGGTTTAGATTTTAAACTGCATAAATATTTA
This sequence comes from Maratus michaelseni, assembly GCA_963931845.1. Classification (NCBI taxonomy): domain Eukaryota; kingdom Metazoa; phylum Arthropoda; class Arachnida; order Araneae; family Salticidae; genus Maratus; species Maratus michaelseni. Next base: position 389,048,868 of record OZ007591.1, on the reverse strand, counting down.
AAAATGATATGACAAGTACTTTTTCAGAAAATGGAAATTAAAAATGAAATGTTACTTTTTTTGCTTTTTAAATCCAAAAGAATATGAAAATTCCCACATTGCTCTAGAAAATTTAATAACTATCGTTAGAAAAACACATTTTACAGTTTAAGATAGTATAAAAAACATTAAAATATATATATATAATCTCTTATTAAATAAATATAAGCGTCAATACTGTACATTTTCAAAAAATTCTATCTAAAAGAAATTATCTAAAAAATCTCTGACGGCTCGGCCTACAGGCACGGGTAGATTTCGAACACGCAGACCGCGGGGCGCCTTTTTGTTGGGAATTGTGGAAGAAATGACCTTTTTGCCATGATGCCGCAGTCGGAACCGCCCACTTCGAAACCTAACTTGTTTGCAAGCGAAGCCGGCAGGGAAATTTTTTTTTCTTTTGGCTATAAGGGTTGGTCCTATAAAAAACTTGTCAATATAAAAGTTTTACATAATATTAAGAGGATTTATAATAATTTTAAGCGGATTTGATATCTTGTGAATTGACGAAGTTATGAATTTTTTTTTCTTTTAAAACCCCCCTTTTCCAACCCCCCCCCCTTGGAACCATTTTTAATGATATCAAAAATTTGTCATGCATAAATTTTTTACCCTTTTCATAGAAGTAATAATAACTTTAAACGGATTCAATACGTATCATAATTAAGAAATTATAGGGTTTTTTTGTTTTCACAAAAAGCCCCCCTCCCATTTCCCACCTCCCCCTGGTTCGATTTTTCCCATTAACGAACTTGACCGAGATTTTATGTATCAGTTCGGAAGAGATTTGTGCAGAATTATTGCAGTTTTCGTGTCCATAAAAAAGCATAGCTAGCTAGCTAGATATATATATAAAGTTTTGAACTGGGGGTGGTTTTGGGTTCTGGGAGTCATAATCGGCGTAGATCTGCAAAAATTTTTCAAAAATTCCAAATTAGGGGAGAATGTAATAGGTAGTATTTCTTACGAAATGTACCTAAAAAACGCTGTAAGTTTTTAAATAAATTTTAAACATAAAGTATAAACATTACAAAAAATATTATATAAAAACCCCTGACGGATCGGTCTAAAGGCACAGGTAGATTTCGAAGACGCAGACCGTGGGGCGCCTGTTTATTGGGAATTGCAGAAGAAAGAACTTTTTGCCATGATGCGGCAGTTCGGACCGCCCACTTCGATATATACGTGTGCGTGTGGGCGGAGCCAGCAGGGATTTTATTATTATTATTATTGTTAGTATTTTTTTTTTTTTTTTTTTTTTTTTTTTGCTGTAAGAGTTGGTCCTATAAAAAAATTGTGATTATGAAAGTTTTAGATAATAGAAAGGAGATTTATAATAATTTTAAGCGGATTTGATATCTTGTGAATTGACGGAAGTTATAAAATTTTTTTCTTTTTAAACCCGTATCCCCCCCCCCCCGGTCCCTTGAGAGCATTTTCAATGAAATAAAAAAATCTGTCATACATAAATTTTTGGCCCTTTTCCTAGAAGTAATAATAACTTTAAACGGATTCGATACGTATCATAATTAAGAAGTTATGGGTTTTTTTTTCTGTTTTCACAAAGAGTTCCTCCATTTCCACCCCCCCCCCCCCCCCTTGGTTAAATTTTGCCCACTAATGAACTTGACCGAGATTTTATGTATCAGTTCGGAAGAGATTTGTGCAGAATTATTGCAGTTTTCGTGTCCATAAAAAAGTGACATAGTTAGCTAGATAGATAGATAGATAAAGTTTTGAACTGGGTGTGGTTTTGGGTTCTACGAGTCATGATCGGTGTAGATCTGCAAAATTTTTTCAGAAATTCCAACTTAGGGGAGAATTTAATAGGTAGTATTTCTTACGATATCTACCTAAATTTGGAATGTACAGGCCCGTTTATAAAATGATACTCGCTGATATTGGCAAATCGTTTATAATAAAATGACGATGAAAGTTAACTCTGAATAACGTCTTTTTTTTTTTTTTTTTTTTTTTTTTCCACGAACATACATAACTCTACGCCTATTGGTATTTCTATAAAGGCTGTATTTTCCGACTAACCTTAATATGCATAGGCGTAAGCAGGAGTGTGCAGAAGAAAGCTACGGCCGGACCCTCTATAAATCTTCCAATAAGGTAAGAATTTAAAGAAAAAGTATATAGAATACAAATATCAAAAGCTTGCATGTAATTGGGATTGAACATGTTTTTTCTGGTTATTGCATGATTGCAAAAGGTTTTACATTATTTTATTTAATTTAACTTGGTTCATGTATCTAAAGATGGAATTTTGAAATCGATCTTTCATACACTTCCTGATAGGCTAGAATTATAAAAATGATGTACACACGTGTGTTTCCGATGACAATACAACGTTTTACTATTTTTAGAACGTAATTATAAATCTATCTTAAGGCATTTTAACGTGAGCAGGGCAAAGCTGATAAATTGCCATATATTATTTATAGTTACAAGTGTAAACAAGTTGCAACAACAATGGAGGTTAAGGTTATATGCCAAACCATGTTCTCTAAAATATGCCAACTGGCTGTGAAAATGCACCAATGGAATATTTAAACACTAAAAAGTAAAAAATATATATAAAATAAAGAGTGTAATTAAAAAAATATATATGTTTTTATCAATTATTACATTAAAAAATAATTAAATTATGATTATACGTTGTGAAAACAATTTAGAAGTCCTGAATAGATAATTTAAGTAATCCTGTTTCTCTTTCCTGTTACCATATGTTGAAACTAGAAACAGAGCAAAAATTATAATTCTTAATGAATTCACTAGTTCGCACTTTCTACCAAGCATAAATACAAGCAGTGAATTTTCCATAATCGGGGCCCACATCAAATTAACACATTGTAATAGAAATTTTTTGGAACAGCATGATTTGCAGTCATGAAATTAGGCGGGATTTTTACAATAAACATTCAATGCTTATAAAAAAGTATTTAAGAAAATTTTTGTTTTACTTTCATACTTATTTTATGGGGGAGAGAAACTTATATGTTTTTAGCTACTATACCATTATTTAACATAAAAGTACATGGTAATTAATTCATTTCCCAATTAATTTGGGGAGGGACACTCGTCCCTTCCCCATTTTTATCCAAACTTAATAAAATTAGGTTATAATTTTAAAAACATTCTTGATCTTTTTTTCTTATAGATTTTTTTTAAAACCATTTTTCTGGTGTTGAAGGTAGATAATTTTCATTCCTTCTCCCCCCCCCCTTTCCCGGCACACACAAATAGGAAATTTTTTAAATAATTTTTTTTAATAATTTTAATAATATATATATATATATATATATTTAAATAATTTTTATAATAATAATAAAATTGAAAATTCATTTTCATCATGTAATATTTATTTTTTTACTATTTACACTGATATTTAACGAGAATTTATAATATTTAATATATTTTTATACTATCTTAAAGTCTAGAAAAAGTCCTTTATGTTTCTGATGATACTTATTAACTTTTTCTAGGTTAATTAGGTTAACTTCTATGTTGCTTTAAATTAGGTTAATTTCTATGAAAAAACAGACCCATGATTTAACATTAAATTTATTAAAATAAAATAATGTATTAAAACTTTTATAAAATTTCCTATTTTAAAAGTCTACATTTAAAACAAAATGCACAAAATGCCAAAAAAAAAGAGGCTTTTAAAATAATATGCAGTTGTTTGCTGTGGGGTAATAATAATCAACAGTATGAATAGTGGACATACTAAATAACATTTATTATTAGTAATGTTTTTTTGTTAATTAGTTACATTTAAAGAGAAAAAAAATCGAAACCAGTTTGGATGTAGCATTCAAAAACATTTACATTTTTTTTTTTTTACTTCATCTACATCAAGGGCCGTCATTAATACGAAACTGAAACTATATCTGTAAACTGTTCAATTTTCGAAAATTTCCAAGACATATTGGAGTGCGCCAAATCTACAACGCCAAGCACCAACAGCGTCTATTGCACGTGACTGATAACAGCGAATGAGAGCGGAGTTCAAACCAATAATGCTAAAACGTGACTATCTTTTAGAATCTCGCGTCCTGTACACATACACGTTTCGGACCAGAAAATTCATTTGATTAATCATTATTTATTTAATTTCAAATTTCTACGTAGAATTTATTTATTTTCATTTCTTGAAAAAAATTATGGTGCGAAACACATTAAACCTGAGTCAAATTAACCCACATATTACGAAAGGATTAGGAAGGAGAGCTTGGCACCTCTGTTATTATTAACAAAAGTTTTATTGTATATATATATATATGTGTGTGTGTGTATATATATATATATATGTGTTTCAATACAAATACCCAATTTTAACAACATATTTGAATTTTTCGGTACATTTTACCTTCGGACATCAAAAGGTAAATCATTCGGTGAAATAGTTTAGGAATTCGAATGTTTTCAATTTGGAACTTTTAATGTTAAACTAGCCGCCACTGGCGACCAGTTTGGTCTCCCTTAAATGTATGTTAAACATTGCAACACGTTACATTTATTCATAATTTAATTTTCCCTTAATCCTTCGCCAAATCGGAAGATTCTAATAGACAAATCATAAACTTTTGCGATCATGGTAGCATTTCGCATATTTTTTGGGCGCAAATGTCACATACGCACGTTGGCGCGATTCCCCCCCCCCCCCCCTCACCCGCCAATTTGGCGAAAACTTTGTTATGGAAATTGTTGTTTATTTACTTTTATTTTTTATTTTAATTCTATAAGTTATTTTTGATATGTATATCAATATTTATTTACATCAAACTATCATTTATTTATTTTTATTCTTTTTTTTAATTATGAGTATTTTTGTTAGCCGGGAGCAGATGATAATTCGCCAAATATCGTTCCCATCACCGTCATTCATACTACAATTAATTTAATTTTAAATTATAAACCTGTCACTCATTTCATTTAAAATACTTAACTTTAATCTAAAATGCTTATATTACATAAATTTAAAATACTTCACACTTTTCATTTAAAAGAGAAAATAAATAAATAAATAAGAAATAATATCATAAATCAAAACATTTGATTTCAAAATCAAAGTATCATTTCTAATTTGTACACGCGATAAATAAAAGCTGTATTAGCGATTTTGTTGTTGTTGTTGTTGTTGATTCGACCCGAGGGCCCGGTGAGCAGCTTTTTATAGCGATTTTAAAAATGCTAAAAATCTGATTCATTAAATATTATTACATGAGTTCAATTTACGTCAAGAAAAGGTCCGAAAGTTGAGTTGTATAGCACATAATTATGGTAAACTTTGATTGTCTCACTGGTGCGAATTATTTTTTTGACGCGAGGCAGCGGTCCAAAAATTCATTCGCGGAGAACTTGCTTTGCGAATGATTACCTCCATGATTTAATATTTTAAATGTTCACGACGAATCAATCTTTTTTTTGTTTACTTTTATGAATAGAGAATTTGAACTGCGAATCTTTCGACTGAAGTTACTGCAGAATATATACATAATTGAACGCAAGTCATCTTTCAAATATTAATTTATTTTGAACGATCTTTCTTAAAATGTAACTTTTATGCAGTTTATTCGAAAAAATAATTTTGAATAAAAATGGCCGCTTGGCATATGAAAAAGTGAAACGGACATCCCGGAACTGTTGAGGACAGTCACATGACTTACGGTTTTATTTTAGAAGATTCATTTTTAATCGTTGCAGAACAGATTGCAATGCAGGTAGTTTTTTAAACATAACTCAAAAACTTCGTGGCATAATGAGATGAAATTTTGGATTCGCATATTTGAAGCTGCTATAAATCTATTTCTCTTTTTAAAAAAATAGACGTTACTATTCATACTTTTATTATAAAAATAATCTCGAAAGTACATATTTTTTACTTCTGTAATGTTTTTGTAATGTGTTTAACCCATTCGCTGCCAACCACGAGTATACTCGCGGTTTTCCAATCTAAAATTACAAATCCGCACCGGAAATTTCGAAAGCAAATTTTTTTTTATGGAATCACGAAATGACTGTAATTAAATAAAGTATATATTGCTATTAGTATTTTCTGGTATGAATTCGAACTTTCTAAATAAAATAAAATTCCGGTAATTTTAACATGGTAGTGAACGTTTCTTTCAAAAATCATTCCCATCGAAGCTACTACCATTTGTAATCAGGTCAGTCATTTTGACTCACCGTGTATAATACATCTGAAAGTACATATATCAAGTAAGTTTGAAAAATAACAACAGATTCCAAAGAATAGTTAATTTCTTTTCTTTTTTTTTTTCACTGATATTTACTTATCACACGCCAGTTGCTCTATTTTATACAGATTGGTTTGAAACAACAGAGTGTTTTCATGGCAATCCTTTGTTGTTATCCCCATTCATTATAAATTTCATAGTTGCCAATATCCCTCATTTTGCCGCGCAGTAGGCGATCATATTATTAAAACCTTTTATGCGTCCCTTTAAAAAACCTATATAGGATACAAAGGTTATTTAAAACAAGAACGAAAAATCATGCGTCAAGCATAGATTATGTAACACTTTCAAACACTTCTAATATAATTTTACAAGTCTTTACCGTTTACTAAGGTGAAATATGATATCTTGTAAAGAATTTGGAAAACAAATAACATATTTAAACGCATAACAAACCTAATTTCAGAGAATTACCAACAACATTCATAAATATATCCGTACTTTTTTGTTAACCCTGTGCATGATCTATAGATTTGTATATATATTACATAGAATGCTGAAATTTAATTCACTTAGGAAACGCGTAGCACAGTTTAAAAGTTTCCTTCTGGAATTTCCTTCAGTAAATGGAATTGTACTCGAGAACTTTTGTGCTTCTCTGTATATGATCTATAGAATTTATACACAACAAGTAATAGAAAACAAACAACAAATGAGTTCAATTTTAAAACGCGTTCAACAACTGAAAACGCACTTCCAGTAATTATTGTTAACAGAGAGTAGCGAATTCTTTAGTGTGTCCCTGTAAATGAACGATGTATGAGTAAGCCTCTTGTAATGCACCTTTGTGAAATATATCAATTTCAATATGTTTGAAATAGTGAAACATGAATAAAATAAACCGCAAACGATTTTCCCCACAGACCGTAATGTGATTGAATTCTTTTGAGTGTCCCTGTAAAGTAACTATAAGTGCTACACACTTCAGTTGAAATAGGGAATATGCTATAGATAACGACAATAACATATAAAAATTGCAGGGCAATCCGAGCATATTTACGGAAGTTAGAGCACGAACAGACGGCAGACAGCCAGACAAACCGAAGTCATAAACACTTTTCAACTAGGTTGGAAAGTGTTAATTACCATGTAAAATACATAATGCCTACAGAATACATAAAGCTACAGCATCTTAGAATTTGGGTGGTATTGGCTTTTTTTCAACACAAGTGCTACACACTTCATTTTCAATACCGAACATGCCATAGTAAACCTCAATAACATATATTAATTTGCATGACAGTCGGAATATATTTACGCGAGTTAGAGCACGGAGAGACAGACAGACAAACCGAATTCATAAACACTTTTCAACTATAACAATATAATAAATTATAACACCTTGTAATAGTATATTACTTTTAAATGCTAAAGGTGTAAAATTAACAACTATAATATAAATTAAAATAACTTTTATTAGTTGTTTTACATGTTTCGACTCTTTCTGAGTCATTTTCAAAAACGAAATGAGAATATTCTAAAGCTGCACGGACTTTGAGGTTATTATTTTCATGTACTTTTTTAAAAATTACGCACGTTATCTATTATTTTTTACTTGATTACTCCATGGTCAAAGATATGAAAATAAACAATCAAGTAAAAAATAATAGATAACGTGCGTAATTTTTAAAAAAGTACATGAAAAAAATAACCTCAAAGCCCGTGCAGCTTTAGAATATTCTCATTTTGGTTTTGAAAATGACTCAGAAAGAGTCGAAACATGTAAAACAACTAATAAAAGTTATTTTAAATTATATTATAGTTGTTACTTTTACACCTTTAGCATCTAAAAGTAATATACTTTTCAACTATGTTGGAAAATGTTTAAAAGGATAAAATAGTACTATGTGCCTTAACGACATATTTTCCTTACCCCATGAATCATTTAAATTATCCTTATACCGGATGTTCTAAAATGAACTGACAGACTTTAAAATTCAATAACTTGTAAACGCCGACAGATATTTTAAAAATCCTTGCAGGAGGGTTGTGTAAGATGTCAGGAGTTTTTTTTTACTGTGATTCTTAATTTTAGTTTGAATTACCAGCAATAGATGGCGCTGCGAGCAATAGCGTCCAATCGACGCTGAAGCAGAAATCACCCAGCATTGTTAAGAAGGAAAGAGGTTAAATATATGGAATGGGTCTCATTCACCAATATAATCTTGTTACATAGTTTCCATTTGAACAAAATTGTATTCGCGAATGTGACCCACTCCATATATTTAACCTCCTTCCTTCGCATCAATGCTAGGTGATTTCAGTTTTACCCTCGATTGACTGCCTATTGCTTTCAGCGGTATCTATCTCCGCTATTTGAAACTAAGACCGGGAATCGCATTAAACAAACTCCTGACATCACAAATTACTCTTCTGCAAGAAATGTTTTAATATCTGTCACCGTTTTCAAGTTATTGAATTTTAAAATCAGTCAGTCAATTTTAGGATTAAATTAAATCTTTTTACGTTTCCCTGTGAAATATATATATACATTAAATGACGACTATTTTGTAGTGCAGCGTATCTTATCACGATATTAGAACTTCGTGAGGGTTGGTCAATTTTTGCAAATATTAAAGCCTAAAAAAAGTGAAGCAGTCACACGTAAAAACATACCACCAGACTCCCAACACACCACCACTTAATAATAACAAGTTGGAAATTGCACGTCAAATGTGACAAATGAAGTGCGTGCGTATTGTTATTACTTCAGTGAAATGAATTATATCGTATGTTATTATGATATGATTAATTTCCGTAATAAAATAAGTACATTTTAAGTTGACAACATTGATCTTTTGTTGACATTTACTGAAAATTCCAACGGGAAACTTAAGCCTAGCTTTGAAAATATTAGAAATTAAAATTCGTATTTAGACTTTTTTTTTTCATTTAGTATCTATTTCTCCGGAAACATCTATCCAAAAAACTGTCAGTAGATTATAAGATTTCTATAATTAAACAATTTTAGTATGCAAATTAGGTTTTTAAATTCAGTAATACGGAAATAACAGGACTCAATCTAAAATAGGACGTAATCACCATGGCAAACTAGAATCATTACCAATTAGGGGATATCATTGAATGAATTACGTGTGACAGGATTTCATAGAGGAAATAACGTGACTATAATTTGGTCATAGAGGTTATAAAATGTTATATACGTCATATATGACTATAACTTGGTCATAGAGGTTTTAAAATATCATATACCTTATATATGACTATAACGTCATACATGTCGGATAACGTGACGATACATCTCGGTCGCTTGACGATTAATCTTCAGAAATAATCAGAAGGAAGTACCGATTTTTAAAAAATTCAAATTACTTAATAAATATTTTTATTAATATCATTTTAAGTTTTGAATCGATTTTCATAACATTTGAAATGACTCGACAAGATTTTGCAACGATTATATATATTAAATTTCAAACCATTTGGTTGGGTAGTTTTTGCGCTGTTATATGCGGACGACGGATCAGACGACGACTATAGGTGCTACATATTGATATATTTACGAACGCACCTAATAATAATAAAAATATAAATTAAAAAAGAATGATCAAAATCAAAGCATCGCTCAATAGTTATAAGTAGGTACATAAAAAAATATATATACAAAACGATTCATAACCCTTTTTGATGGAAATTGGTTAAAAAAGTAGCTTATCACAATTACTTTGAGAGCTCATTATTAACAAAAACAAATAATATTTCAATAAAAAAAAATGTAAGTAACGAACGTAACACATATAACTGTTGGCAAATCTAAATTGATAACTCAAATGCTAATAACTCTTGATGAACTATATCTGAGAAGATAATCAGATGATTTAATTTATGATGATCTACTTTATGTCGTGAATAATTCATAACAGAATAAAACAAAATTTTAATGTGTAGAATATTAAAATTAGCTTAAAATGAAACATATTTGATATAACATTTATAATATAATGGGACTTGTTAAGAAATATATAATGCGTTTTTCGACATTTCTCTGATTTCTCTGATTAGCTCTATTGTTTTCTTCACATTAACGACATTCTGTGAATCTGAAAGTAATTCAGAAGTAATCGCATAAAGTAATTACAAAAGAAATCAGAAGCAAGTACAAAGTAATGACAAGTCGTCAATAGACGACTAAGCTTTGAAATATGGCGATTAAACAATTTTTTCAACCGGCCTAATAAGCTTCTTAATTTTTAGCACTTTCCAACATAGTTGAAAAGTGTTTATGAATTCGGTTTGTCAAGCCGTCAGCCCATGCTCTAACTCAGCCATACTCAACCTTTTTGTTTCGCGGGCCGCAACACACTTTTATAATAATGTAAAAAGGTGTAAATAAAATAGTAAGATAACAAAAGTAGTATAACAAAGTTATATAATTACTAGGATTGAAGGTTTGTCGCGGAAGAAATGTTACCAAAACATTTAACACCACTATTTCCAAACAATTTACTTCTTAGTAGATTTCTATTCCTAACGGTATAAAAATATGCCGTGAAGATTTTTTGTTTGGAATTAGTGGTATAATATTTTTTTCTGCGGCAAACGTTTAACCCCAATGTCCCTAATAGGCATTATTAGCTATATAATAAGTATAAACGTAACAATATAACAATGCAGCATTTCCAAGTTTCTAAAAAAAAATCGGGTGATTTTCTTTAATAAAACAGTCATTATCTCAATGCAAAATCTTTTTTAGAAATATTTAGTGCAGATTTAATTAATTTGAAACAATGTTTGTTCAGTGTTGAAGATTATGAAATAGTGTATGTAAATGTATATATATCACTATTACTAAAATGTATATACATCACTATAGCACAAATACAGGGTGTTTCACAAAGGACCCCTAACTTTAAAAATCAATAACCCGGAAACGGTGATAGATAGAAAGATGATACCAGTGGTATGTTTATTAAAAAAATCGTAAGAATCTTATACGTAAATCTCAAAATTTAGTTAAAAATAGCACCGATAGATGGCGCTGAGAGCGTTAAGAATCCTTCTAAAGAGAGTTCAGAAGCATAGAAAGAGCCGTCGAAAATTTCTCCATTGAAATCTTGCCGCTATTTTCGTATAGTGAAAATAATTCGCATCGGCCACGTTGCCTGTCTGTTGAATTTTTTTGAAAAGCTCACGACCTGCTTTTCCATCTGGGCCTTTTGCGACTTGAAATTGCGTTTGAAAACTTCTCCTTGTGACAATATGACTCTGATTTAATCGGTGGTACTCTAACACAATAAACACACGTTCCTCCACGGTATACACCACTTTTGGAATTATTTTCACTATACGCTAATAGCGGCCAAATTTCAATGACGAAATCTAGGACGACTAGTCTTTCTATGCTTCTGAACTCTCTTTAGACGGATTCTTAACGCTCTCAGCGCCATCTGTCGGTGCTATTTATAACTAAATTTTAAGATTTACGTACAAGATTCTTACGATTTTTTTAATAAATATACCACTGGTTTCATGTTTCTATCTATCACCGTTTCCGGGTTATTGATTTTTAAAGTTAGGGGTCCTTTGTGAAACACCCTGTAGAAAGAACATGTAAAAAGAACATTTGACTAACGAAACGACCTTTAACATGTTTTAAGATAATTTTAAATTAGTGATTATAAATAACAGGGCAGATTTTGTCTTCCCATGAAAATATATAAAATAATTGTGAAGGTCTTAAAAAGTTTTTGTGCACATCTCAACTGATTTTATAAATAGAGATTAATGATTATGTGTAGCGGGCCACATATTAAATGTCGCCGGGCCGCAGGTTGAGTATGGCTGCTCTAACTCGTGTAAATATAATCAGATTGTCATATAATTAGTATAAGTTATTAAGTATTACCAAAGCATGTTCTGTATTGAAAAAGAAGTATGCAGCTTTTATATTTCGTTTACACATGATTTGTTACATTATGGTCTATGGGGAAAAATTATTTGCAGCGTATTTTAATGATATTACGTTCTTTCAAACATATTGAAATTGATATGTATAATTGAGGTTCACTAAAAGATGCTTACTGTAGAATATGCTGTGTATAGCATTTATCATTCATTTAAAAAGACACATAAAATAATTCTGTCACAGTATTGTCTATAGGAGTAATAATTGCCGGAAGTACGTTTACAATTGTGGTATGCGTGTTTAAATGTAACTCATTTTTTTTAATATTACTTGGTGTGTATAAATTCTATAGATACTATACTGTATTTTGAAGATTACTTAATTAAATAAATATACATATTCAATGAGGTGGTCGAAATGAATTTTAACACATTTTAATTAACATCACAACACAAGTACTTACATCACATTACACTTCACAGAGCTACATCTACATTCTCTGAGTACTGCAGTGAAACAATAACATCCGAACTATAGGTATCAGTAGCGACTGGAGAGTATTATTCCTGTGGTGCTGCCATCTAGAGTTTGTTATTAAAACTAAAACACCATAGATACTATACAGGGGTTCACAAAAAAGCATTCGAGAACCTTTCCGCCTATTGACAGAAATTGCTGAAGGGAAATTTTCCCTGTGTTATGCGTTTCGTAACTGAACTAATTTTTTACATACTATGTAGTATATAAGTAAACCTATAGATCCTAGACAGGGTTGCACAGAATAATTCAGATATTTTCCGATTATAGGCGGTAATTGCTGAAAATGGGTTTTCAAATGTGTTATGAGTTTCCAATATTTTTACTTACACTTAACCCCTTAATCGTCGCGCCCTTTAAGTGTAGGCTACTTTTTACAAATTCAGATTGCTTGATTACCACCAGTTTTTTTAAGTAGAAATGTTCGCCTTATTTGATAGACGGATAAAATAATGCAAGAGTAAAGCCAATAACACTATTTAAAAAAAAAAACTCGTGGGAATCAAACAAGCAGAATAAACAGGCGTAACATACGCTGCCCGTGAATGTCTCGGGCACGACGATTAAGGGGTTAAATGTTTGTTTATATAAGGTTGTTTCTAAAAAAATGAAAGAACAAGAAAAGAACGAAAGAAACCGAATATATCCAAATAAAACTCTAAATCTTGCACGGTTAAATCATTAATTGTCGTATATCTATAAGGACAAAGTGGATTCGTAAAAATCAGCTTTGGTGGTTATTTTGCAAGTTTATTTAAAATGTTCTTTTACTCTTAGATTTAAATAAACACAATTTTGGAGAATTTTCTATACATCGCTTTTTAAGCTGTTTATGTATGTTTTGCCTATTAATGAAAATATTCATAATAGACAGTACATGGCTCCTAAGTAAAAAGTAACAATCGGAAAAACCTGGCTTCTAAAAAAATGGCACCTATTGGCCAGTGGCTACTAACCAATGTTTTTATTTTCCGCTTTAACTGTCTATACAGTAGAACTCCAATTATCCGAATCAATTGGGACCGGACCCCATTCGGATAATCAAAAATTCGGATAATTGGATTCTTTCCGAAAAAAGGGTCTATTTTAATTAAATACTGTATGTAAGTTGAAAATAGGAGAAAAAACTATTTTTAAACAAAAAGAGATTTTAATTAGTTAAATGAAAAGGCAACACTTTTACATGTTAAGCGTACTTACAAGTGCTGTACATTAGTACAGTATGTACGTACCATACTGTAAATGAAGGTCATTACTTGCTGAACATCTCGGTCAAAGTAAGCTGTTTGACAGTCTTCATCCGTTTTCGGGCATCCAAGTCGCGCATCCGCTTGACAGTGAAAAGTTGCATGTGGTCACACTCGGACTGACGCTCCATCCACTTCAACGCAGTTTGAAGGCCAGCAAATACTTTACTAGCTGATGGTCCAGTGTCTGCTTCAACTTCGACATTAAGGTCATCTTCTTCCTCGACACTTTCTTCTCTCACACTTTCAATAAGTTCATCATCATTTAGAATTTGAAACCCAGGGTCTGACGAATCACACACCATCCACTCTCCTATATCTTCAGCACTAACTTCTGAACATCCAGGAATTTTCAAAAGAATGTTTCTGAATTCCTCAAGTGGCACGTCATCCTCATCTTCTCCTGTCTCTTCCCTTTCCTTTTCTTGATCTTCTTTTTCCTTTTTCTCCTTTTCCTTCCCTTCGTCATTTGATATGCCTTTCAACTTGTTCCACGCACGTTTTAATGTGAATGCCTTAACCAAGCTCCAAGCTTCCGCCACCATGTAAGCGCAATCTTTCAATTTATTTTTTTTGTGGTTAGTCAACACACCTTCTTTGTCTTCGCCCTATACCAAAAGTTTTATTAAAAGTTGCCTTCTGTAATGAGTTTCATGGTTCGCCTACACTAGCTTCGCGGAGGGAAGGACAATAGCGCGCGTAGACTGAATCATTATTTTGCAAATCGCAAATCGCAGTACGTTTCCGTCTTAAATTTTTTTTTTCTGAAATTCTGAAAGCGATTCGGATAATAAGCGATTCGGATAGTTGGAGTTCGGATAATTGGAGTTCTACTGTACGTTTATAACGAAAAGACAGTTGCAACTAAGGTTAAAGAAATGACAGCATTTTTTAATGATTTCTACTTTCTAATGGATTCTACTGTAGTTACAAAGGAGTTACAAAAAGAAGACCACACCAGAAAATTGATTAAAATTATGACGATGGTTCGGAATTTGAAATAAAAACACTATTAACAATGAATATGTTCAATTTTATCAATCCTTACACAGTTTGAAGTTTTTTATGCCAATGAAATTTTGAGAATTGCCCAAGAGATGTTTCTGAATATGCAAAAGAGCAATCGCAAACATGTCAGAATCAATGACAAACCATTTGTATCATTTGCTACATTCACGAGAAGTCTTACTGTAAGATTTATAATACCGATTTATTACTGTCGCAATGCGACATATATAGAATGTGTTAATAAATGGGGGAAAAGCAGTGTTTCGCAACTAATATCAACGATCTATCACAGTGTTTCATTGTACAGGCTGATTATAATTATAGTCCCACTTTCAAAATGCTGTAAAAGAAAAACCACTGGTCAGAATGACTTCAAATTTGAATTGAATATATAGGAAGAAGGTGGAAACAGTATGGCATAATAAAAAAAGTTCCAAAGTGTATGAATAGATGGCGCTGTAAGTGGCATACTATGCAAATTAAAAGACACTCATGCGCAATTAAAATATTAATCATTATGTTCTTTTTATGCGGTTTTTGAATCAAGGACAATTAAAAACCAACCTTGCCGTGTTGGATTGTCTTTTCACTAACAGTACCACAACTGTTGACTGATTTGGAAGTCTTTTTTTTTCGTCAAAGAACCGAAACACTCATGCGCATTGAACAGTACGGTTGGTTTACTGTGCAACTTATGCCTAAGCCATCATATTTCGATTAAAAATGTCACTTGTAGCCGAATCCACTTTCGTTATGCCGCTTACAGCGCCATCTATTGATAGACTTTGGAACTGTTCTTTCTTATGCCATACCGTTTCCTTTTTCTTCCAGTATATTCAGTTAAAATTTGAAGTCATTCTGACCAGTGGTTCCTTTTTTGAAGCATTTTGAAAGTGGGACTTTAATTACAATCATCCGCTGTTTACTCTGGTAAAAAACTTCCGCTGCGTTGAACCAAATTTTGTTGCTGTATAGATGGTAAAAAAAGTGTACTATAATTTGGTTTTACGTAAACCAAGAAAAAGTACAATACTAAAACATTATTTTGTTTTAGATGCAACCATGTACTTAGAATAATAAACATTCAAAAGCATTGAACCATAAATTGTCTATAATAATACTTTACATAAACCATGAAAACTCACAGTACTAAAACATTATTTTGTTTTAGATGCAGCCATGAACTTAGAATCATAAACATTCAAAAGCATTGAACCATAAAGAGTCTATAAAAATACTTGTAAATAAAAAATAATCAGACCGTGAACTCTGTTTCAGTTGGAATCCAACATTCAACGAGCACCCAAACCTGAATCAAGATTCGAAACTACACCTATTGAGTTGTAGGAGTGTACAACCTGGTGGATATACTCGTACTCTAAAGCAGCACTTTGAGAGTACATAGAACTATTTGTTCTGATTGGCTATTGAATAATCTCATTTTTTGTTGAAAGTTGAAATCATTTTCAATATTGAACTATAAAGAATATTTAAGATGATTTTTTGAAAATTTAGAAAAACAAAATTGTGACTCATCCAATTATTTCACTCTGCTCAAAGGCTTATCTTTGATCTAAAATTTTTAACCATGTGAAAAATGGCGTGGATGATCGAATTTAAAACATGAAAGTATCAGAGTATGATTTCACCTCAATGATGTTATGAATTTAGCTTATATTTTTTATTCAAAATATCTACCAGAATGCATAGATAAAAAGGCTAAACAAACAATGCTTGATTTGGTAAAAATAGCATACTGCTGGCATGGAATGAAGAATTTACGTGTATCGATATGTTTTATTAACAGCCTGATTTGCACACATCTGCTTCATATTATGCAGCCTAGCGCCATCTATTGGTAATTTTCTAGAACTTTTTTTTATTAAAAAAAATCCGAAAACTTCCTGGTGTCTTTCTCGTCCTTATCATGAAGAAGATTTATGTAATTTGCCAACGTCTTGTATGTATTTCTGTGAAAAAAATATGTATATATGGATCATTCGAGACAAACAGCCTAGTAGCTTAAAGCAATGCTTGTAGCAAAGCTTGTAGCTTAAAGCACCTCAAAGCAATTCTCCTTCAAATGTATCAAATGTATATATATATATATATATATATAGTCTTATTTGCGTAAGTCTATAAACATGTAACATATCATGAAAATTTTTAATGATGACACTTACCACAAAATTAATTTTATCTATTGTTATTTGTGGCAGCATATACACAGAAGTTTTTACCTGTAGTGATGTTTTCTGTACTTAAAATAAGCACTATCTCCACTTGTTACAGTTATTTTATTAACTCTCTGTTAACGCTCTGTTTTCAAAACAATTTTACACATCCGGTATCTGATAAATCCAAACTGTATTTTTCCCAACTTTACAAAGACCTTTACATATAAGTAGAGGATTATTACATTTAAAAAATAAATATAAAGCATTTCAAAAATAAATTTAAGTACTAGAAACAATTTTATTGTCTTTAAAATACTTACTTTTACGATATTGACGTTAACTAGTAGCATTAGAATGAACGAAATACAAATAATACGAAATACAGGAAGCTTGGGCGGGGGGGGGGGGGGGGAGGTTATGTGGGTGCGTTTGTATGGGAGTGTGTGGAGTTGTCTAATGATTCATAGAATATATATAATGGAACTTTTAATTTGTTTGACCATATTTAATTTCTTTGAATTGTATAGTAACTCACATTTTACACTGCAAAATTGGGAATTCATTGGATTTTTGAAATTACAAGTGTACATTTTAGCAACAAAAAGTTTTCTGAAATTTATATACATGACTGATGTGCTTTTACTGTAACTGTGTAAATCTATGTTGGTATTCATTGAATGTCTAATGAGAGAGCTGATTTTTCAATAGATCCCCTGCAGTTAAGGTGTTTCACAAAAAGCAATTTTTCGGCTCCAAAACGTGAATTTTCTGATGAATTCGGGTATTTTTTTTTATAGATAAAATCACAACATTGACAAGTATGACAATTAAAGTGTTTTGGAATCGTACAACATTTTTCATTTTTTAATGAATTTAAATCTTTATTTATAATAGGTTGCTGTGTCAACTAGTGTTGCCACTTTATGGCTATTTTTTATTTAAAATATTTGCCATAATTTCAGTGTGTTTGGTGCATTTAATGGACAGACATCCCGTAATTAATTGCTTAAAACCTCAACTTTGACAGCATTTTCTGAAAGACCCTTTGCTTTTATAGGAAAAGAAAAACGCTATTTTATTCCTTCATTACTCCAAAAGAACACCTGCAGATTTCGTGCTTGAAAGTAACCAGTTTGGATTTGTGAACAACCTTAAGGGTTTTTCGAAGAGACTGTTCTACACAATTTCTTTGGTGAGGTTAATCCTGCTTTTATATCCTTTAATATGTAAAAATAAAATTGTCTTAACAATATCCTTAAAAGAAAGATATCTGATAAGAATGAGACAGTATGATGTCGATAAAAATGATGTCCATATTCCAAAATGTATTTTAACCCATTCGCCGCCAACCACGAATATACTCGTGGTTTTTCTATCTAAAATTACGAATTCGTACCAGAAATTTTGAAAGAAGAATTTTTATTTTATGTAATAAGTCTGTAATTAAATAAAGTAATTTTAGTTTTTCTGGGATGAATTCGAACTTTCTAAATAAAATAAAATTCCGGTAATTTTAACCCGGCAGTGAACGTGTTAAGTAGAAAATCCCAGCCTGGAAAATACCATATTTCAAGAAATATGTGGACACCTTATATAACGTACCTGAAAGCAGAATTGTTGTTTTTTTCCCGACCTCTATTCATAAATTAACTATGATGATAAAAAAATAAAAAATAAAATGCTTAAGAATTTCACCATAATAACCGTGTCTACTCTTAAAGAATGTTACCTATGATTTCGCCGTTACGTGATAGGAATAATTGACACCATGCACTTTTACGTTATTAACGCTCAATTATAGTTATCCTTTAACATAATTTGAAGCATAAAATCACCACGCCTAGAAGTAAAGCACTCAAATATTAACACGAATAGCATAAAAACTACTTAATTCTCCATAAGGTATTTTTCAAAATCACATTAGGATTTTTTTTCTTTCATTGCCCACCCCCTTCTTGTTTAAACCTATTGTTTGTATTTTTAAAAGTGAATTAAATGCTTATTTTTGATATTCTCCGATTAAAAACATGGCTTGGACACGAAAGGTTACTGGAATTATGGGTCAAAACCGACATCGCTTTTTGTTTTGCCAATTCCGATCTTGCTGTGTCTCTGATGGTTATCTTAAAAGCGAAAGACTTGTAAATTATGATTAATCGAACGATTTCAAATGCTCTAGATTTTTCAGTCACAAATCGAAAGTGAAGTAATCAAGGTAGATTTGAGGTGAATTAGTGTTTATGTGCTAAAAATACTAAATTAAGAGAGATGTTTTCTGTCTTATCGAAAATATCTATAACTGAAATTAGCATTGTGGCAAAAACCTTGTAATAGGCCAGATGTCAAGAAGGTGCAAATCACTGAGGGCACAGCGTACCAAAATATTAACGAAAATTTTGAATTCTAGAAAAGGGTTAAAATCACAGTCCTGTGAATTAATAAGCTCTACGCGAAATAAACTCAAAATTAGATGAAATAATATTATCTGTACAGAAAATGTTAAATTACGAAAGATGCAATTTGCAATTTTATCTTTTTTTTTTTTTTTTTTTTTTTTTTTTCTGTGCGTTTCATGATTATCTCAAAAGCCAAATACTTGTAAATTATGATTAATAGAAAGATTTCGAATGCCCCAGATTTTTCAGTGAAGTAATCAAGGTAGATTTGAGACGAATTAGTGTTTATGGGCTGAAAGTGATTAGAGATAATTAAGAACTATGTTTTGTGTCTTATGAAAAAATCTGTAGCTGAAATTAGCGTTGTGGCAAAAGACTTGCAATAGGCCAGGCGTCAAGAGTGAAAATCACTGAGGGGACAGTGCGCCAAACTATTAACGAAAATTTTGCAATCGAGAAAAGGGTGCAAAATCATCGTCCTTCCTATGAATTAATAAATTGTACATTAAACGAAATTAATTAAATTTTAGATGAAATAATACTATCTGTATAGGAAATAATAAATTAAGAAATATGTAATTTTCGTCTTTATTGATAATTCCTATCTTCCTGTATGTCCTATATGTCCTTCCTGTATTACCTATCTTCCTGTTATATAAAAGCCAAAGGCTTTTAAATTATTATTAATAGGGCGATTTAGAATGCCCCAGACCATAGCTTTCAACTTTTAAGCTTTTCTGCTACCACTAAAAATTAATAGAAATTTTTGGCTTGATGAATGACATGATTTCGCTGATTTAATAAGTTTAAACTTACTATAGAATTTTAGTGGTAGGAAAAAAGCGTAAAAGTTGGCACCCATGCCCCAGACTTTTCAGGAAAATATCAAGGTAGATTTCAGATTAATTAGTGTTTATGGGCTAGAAATGCTAAATTAAGAGATATGTTTAGTGTCTTACGGAAAAAAAATCTGTAGCTGAAATTTGCGTTCTGTCCAACACACTTGCAATAAATAGGTCATGTCACAAGGATGCAAATCACTGAGGGTACAATCTACCAAACAATTAACGGAAACATTGCAAACGAGAAAAGGGTACAAAATCATAGTCGTACCCTTTGAATTAAAATCTACATTAGATGAAATAAACTCAACATTAGATGAAATAAAATTATCTGTACAGGAAATGCTAAATTGAGAAAAATGCAGTTTTTCCCCTTTTTTCGACAGTTCCTATTTTTCTGTGTGTTTCATGGTTATCTAGCCAAAGATTTGTAAATTATGATTAATCCACCAATTTTGAAGTCCCCTAAATTTATCAGTGAAATAATCAATTTAGATTTTAGATCAATTAGTGTTTATATGTTAAAAATGTTAAATTAAGAGAGATGTTTTGTGTCTTATGAAAAATCTGTACCTAAAATTAGCGTTGTAGCAAGAGGTCACAGGTGTCAATTGTGCATATCTCCGAAGACACAGCCTATTAAATTATTAACGCAAATTTTGCAATCGAGAAAAGGGTAAAAATCATAGTTTTAATCCTATGATTTTATAAACTCAACAACAGATGAAATAAAAATACCTGTACTGGAAATGCTGAATTAAGAAAGGCGCAATTTCGGCTTTTGTTCAATTCCAGTTTTTCTGCGTGTTTCATTGTTATCTAAAAAGCCAAAGACTTTTAAACTATGATTAATCGGCAATTAAAAATGTTCCAGAGTTTTTTGGTGGAAAAATCAAGGTAGGATTGAGTTAATCCATGATCATGTGTTAAGAATGTTAAATTCAGAGCTAGGTTGTGTATCTTATAAAAAAAAATCTGTGACTGAAAGTAGCATTTAGGTAAAAGTCTGGCTAAAGGCCATAGGTATTAATTGTGTATATCACTGAAGACACAGTCCACTAAATCATTAATGAAAATGTTACATTCAAGGTTGGTTTGTTTGTTGGTTGATTTATGACGGCCGATTATCATCTCGAGGGATATAGGCCCTAGGGGGAAGTGCCCTCCGTTCGGGTCTTTCTAAGGGATCCTAACCCGTATTTACGGCAAGGTTTGAAAAAAACCACGGAAAACTCCGAACGGTTAGGTCGACAAATACGACAGGGGTTTTTAACCCAGCACATCTCGTCTACCAGTTTTTGAGAGCAGAATCTCTCAACCACTGGAGGGGCCCTACATTCAAGGAAGGGGGCTAAATCGTAGTCTTCCCTTAGGCATAAAATATTTTTTTTCAAAAATATTCGATGAAATAAAATTCTCTGACAAGAAAGTGTTAAATTATGAAAGGTGCTTTTTGAGTTTTTGTTTTCTCAATAATGATCTTTCTGTGTTTCTGATGGGTATTTAAAATTATGATTAATCGAGCGATTTCGAATGCTCCACATTTTCTAGTCACAAATCGAAAGTGAAAGAATCGAGATAGATTTTATGTGAATTAGTGTGTCATAAAAATCCGTGAATTACAGGTCTTCTTCTTACGTTGCTTTTTTTCAGTTAAAACACAAAAATGTTCACTTTAATTCGACCATTTCTCCCCAAAATACAGAAATTTCACCTATCTAAAGTAAAAATTATCTGAAATCTTCCAAACTAAAATTTCATTTTCGTCCAATCACAGAAGTGTTGCGGTAACTGTGCTGCGTGTCATTTTTTTCGTATTAGCCCCTTCGCGACGAGCGTCTTTTACAGAATTTTTAATCTTTTACCACCGGTTTTTCAAAACAGAAATTTTCACCTAATTGAATCACAGAAATACTAAGATTAAATGAGGCAAAGCTTACAATAAAAAATAACTGGTGGGAATAATCGAGGATTCTGAGCATCTTATGCGTCACTTATACGTGTCGCTCGTCCCCAAGGGGTTAGATACGATATTTTTATGAATGTCATTTTCCCTAAATACGAAAAATTCGCTATTTGAAGCTCAAACGTTTTCCAAATTCTCCAATCAAAAGACGAAATTTCCTTCAAATAACAGAAAAATTTCTTCCAATCGCAATGGTGTTCGGGCAACTTGGTTCTGGTACTTTTTACATTTTTTCAAGAAATATTTTTTCAGAATGTATAAGGTGAAACCCACATTAACTGACAATTTAAGGATTCTTTCTTGTTCAAATCACTATTACAAAAATTTAAATCTATTTTATACATATCTTTGTTTTTGAAAGGATAGCAGAGATATATTAAAAAGTTATTGTTGACAAAATTTTGAAAAACCATACATCTTATTATTAAAGATTTATTTCATTTATAAATATGTTCAAAACCTCCAGTAACTGACACCATCCCTATTTTGAAGCACCAATAACTGACACAAAGTGAACCAGTGAGTGACACTTTATTTTAAAAGATTAAATGCTTTAAATAAACTTTATTCTTTATTATAAAAACAAAATACATTAATATTTATTATAAAAAGTGGGATTTAGTAAGCTGTACTGCATTATTAGTAATGCAGGGTATGTAGTAAGAGTATATAACAGTAATATTTAGTATTGCATTATTAGTAATGCAGATATCCAATAACTGACATTTATGAACCAGTAACTGACATCTGGTGTCAGATATTGGTAAAACAACTTAAATTTTAATGGTGTTTACTTAAACACAAATTTAATTTATTATTGTGCATTTTTAAACAGTTCAAATAATCGATTTCAACTTTCTTTAATATAACCCATAACTAACACTTCTGTAAGAGATTGGTGAAAAGAAATTCTATGAACCAATAACTGGCACCTCCCATTAAGCTAAATTAAATAACTATAAACCCGAAATCATGGCCCTAATATATCATATCCATCTTTAAACTAATTTATACTAGTATAACTTGAAGAAACACTTTTAGGGTGGTTGCATTACAAATAGATTAGAAAAACACTTTCTTAATTTTAGAAATAAGATGGTTGCTTCAAAATGGCACTTTTTGTATTCTCAAAAATTTCTTCCGCATTGAATATGTTCTTGGCCCTTTAGTAGTGAATAAATTGACTCCAAAATAAAAATAAGTGTCTCATTTACCACTAGATGACATTACTTTGCAGAATTTTACACCAAAATGCCTATTTGAGTTAGATTTTTGCTCAAGTGTCAGTTACTGGTTAGGTGTCAATAACTTCGGGTTTCGCCATATATAAAGTTACTTTTAACACGTTGACGGATACTTGCGGCTATAGCCGTCAAAGCGAAGTTCACAATGTGGCATGACGGCAATAGCCGCCCAAAACGAAACGGTCGTTTTTAGACACTACGGCTATAGCAGCACAAATGTGCATTTACCGGCGTACAAGTAGAAGCCCAGTGTCATGTTTTGAAAAAAAAAATTTTAGGTTGAAGTTCGTTTTCCACCTGTTATACGAGTTGCAGATTCAGTATGCACGTGACGTCAGGGTGGCTAGTGGTCAGGGAAAAATACAGTAAAAAAATGATAATTACCAGTAAATTCTTATAGAAGAATTCAAATTGATTATTTGATCGAATAATCAACATAAATTTTTCTATAAGAATATACTGGTGTTTACTACTTTTTTTTACTGTATTTTTCCCTGACCACTAGCCACCCTGGTGGTTGTGAAGGGAGCAGTGCAACCTAATTAAAGGTGCTGAATTAATCAAAATTAAGTTTATTTAAGCAGAAAGAGTAAAACTATACTTCTAATATTCTAAAAATTACAAAAACATATAGTGTCAATTTTCGAACTTCACTTGTTCTACTGTCTCCGTCAACGTGTTAAAAATTTTATTTTTCTTTTCTTGTTCGGGAAAAACGAAAACGAACGATGTATCCGAAAACGAAAGACGTATTGATATGACGAGGGTCCAGAACAGAGGCGACGAACTTTTAGAACTCGTGTCATAAGTCGCACGTGACAGGATATTTTCGGCACGGCATTGATTGTGGGTTCTAAATCCAATTAGAGTTGAAATAGAACAAAATAACGAATATAGACTAACTGAGCTTATCTAAATCCAACTAATTGACAGTTTATGATACTGGAATGCAATTTATTAAATTCCAATCTAGTTCAACAGACACACAAAAATTTATTAAACTAGGAGAAAATTAGAAGACTAACAACAACGAGAGATTGCCAATCTTTATAAACAAAAGTATCGATGATAAAATTTTGTCAACGTTGAGATTAATTCCAGACCCGCTGTTTAAGAAGATGGCGTTTGCCATTTTGTCATTCCAACGTTCTACGTATGGTTTCCTATCATTATTTCCGAAAACTTTTATTCTAATATTATTTAGATTTTTTTTATTATAATATAAAAACAAAATTGAGTAGAAACCACCTGTCAGATAATTCCAAATCGGCTAACACTATGTTTAAAGTAAGAAAGTGTAACTTCAATTATTTGACGTCCAAGATGCAATAGCAACAGAAATATCAGTACATTTAAAATTAAAGTTTATTTTCTTAAATATAACATCTATGCTGTGCCAGGTTTTTTAATACTAATGACAAAATTTCAAGTAATTTTGATTTAATATTATCTCATCCATTAAATGTTTTGGCTGTTGGCATGTCGTGGACACATAAAATATTTCTTGAGAACGAATTGATATGCGGACCTAAAAAGGTTTTTGCACTTCTGAACTAGAATATTCAAATTACATGCGAAATTTTAATGCGGTTGAAAAAACGATTGTTAGCATTTGCGAGATAACCGTAAGAGGGTTTTTATTATTTTATTTGTTTTTTGCTTAAGCCAGCATATATTATTTCTTATCAGAGTTGTCAGTTTGGCCACCATTTTCATTCCGATATTTCAAATTCATAACAAAATTCCGAAGGAAGAATTTTTTCTTTGTGCAATAATGAAATTCCTATCATTAAATAAAACAAAAATTACGACTCTTAATTTCTGGTATGAATTAGGTATATTTGAATAAAAAGGGAGATCAAACTGGCAACCCTGTTTCTTATTTCAAACAAGGTTGCCAGTTTGGCCCTTTCTTTTTTATTCCGAAATTTCACATTCACACCAGAAATTTTCGATAATGTTCTATTTTTTGTTTACAGACATTTCGTAATTGTTTAAAATAAAAATCTTTCTTTCAGTATTTCTTTCAGTACGATTTCGAAACTTCTGAATAAAAAAAAAAAAAATGCCAAACTGGCAACCCTGATTTCAAATCGACTTAAAAATGTGCTCCATTGAAAAAAAAATGCTTAAATACATAAAACTAAGTGGTAAACCTTACTAGAAATTTTAAGTAAAAAAAGAATCTAATTTATTCATATAATCAAATTAAAAGTACAACAAAAGTTGTCGATAATATTATCTTTCTAAAGAGCCTTTTACATAACCAATATTTATTAACTATTTCTTATTCATTGTATTTAACTATTTATTATGTATTACTTAAGAAAACATTTTTTCTTGTATGTAAATTAATTGCATAGATTATCTCTGTTCGTTTTTAGAAAGTCTAACATATCTTAATGTTAAAATTATTTTCATTTTTCTATTTTAAGTCTTTATCTCTTCATAAAAGGTTGTTGTAATACACTTGATTAGATAAATAATGTATGTCAAAGCACTTTTCTGCTATTCAAAAAGTATTTAAATGGAGTGATTGATAAGTAATTATCTTTTAATAGCTTTGCCTTCAAATGCTTTTCGCACCTGAATTACAAAA
The DNA here is from genome assembly GCA_963931845.1 of Maratus michaelseni. Classification (NCBI taxonomy): domain Eukaryota; kingdom Metazoa; phylum Arthropoda; class Arachnida; order Araneae; family Salticidae; genus Maratus; species Maratus michaelseni. The sequence goes on along the minus strand of OZ007591.1, from coordinate 389,022,678 downwards.
TCTAAGAATAACTAAAACCTAATCACATTATAATATGAATAGATTGAACTTATTATAAAGTAAACATTGATTTTTTTTTCTTTCGCTATTCAATTTAGCTCTTTTATTATATAACTTTTTAAAAATATCTTGAACGTATTAAAAAGAATGAAAAAATAATATGATATTTGGAAGCTCAATTTTTTTTTTATCGTAAAGAGTACTATCAGATTTCAAAAATCCGTCGTCGTTTTACAGCTGTAATATTATTACATTGAAGGCTACAGTTGTTGCACGTACTATTTTATAGAAAAAAATCTACAATTTTAATATAAGGAACTCAAAGTAAGGAATATATTTTAGACCTAAGTAAATTTTAAGATGCACAAGCTCCAAACAGAAAACGAAGTAAAATCTAAAAATTAATTTGTTTTAGAAAGATGTTGAGGCGACGTAATTCTGAAGAAAATTTTATACTCTAAAGCAACAACAAAAAAGTATATAGATGATAGCATTAAATGTTTCTTTTTTTTTAGATTTATAGATGTTTACGGGCGTATTACAAAAATACATTAATTTATTTTACATCTAAAAAAATCAAATATTTTTTTCACAAAACATTGGTAATGAAAATTTAAACAACAAGCACCTGTTTCATAAATTTCTGCCTTTAGACATTTTATTAGAAGAGCCTTTACTGTCTGTACCCCTAATCAATTAACCAATGAAATAAATAAAATACGTTACATTGCAAGAAATAACGGATACAAAGACAGCACTATTAATAAATTAATTACGAACATAAATAGAAGAAAATTCTTAATGAACAAAACTCAAAATTATCAACTTTACAATATTTTCTGGGTTCTTTGAATGATTAAAATATAAACTTAGCAAATTCAATATCTGCCTTATCGCAAAACCTCCCCCGAAATTAAAAAAAACATAGTATGTAGAAAAATAGATCCAATAGAAACTGATCAACTTTCCGATGTTTATGAAATCCAATTCACCAGGGCAGAGGGAACATTACAATACTATATAGGAATGACAAACAGAAAATTTAAAACGAGAATAAAAGAACATATGGCAGATATCAAATACGACAGAAAAACTACAGCCTTAGCTAGACTACACAGAATAGAGCCTTTGCAGATTAATTTCAAGAATAGTAAAATATTTTTTCCATCTACAGTTCATTTCCCATCCATTACCCGTGAATCAATAGAAATATATTTGCGAAACGAGAACATTTGCAACGAATCAGCTTCTTTTGAATTACCTAAAATTTGGCACGCGATGGTTTACAAATTAAAAAAGCAATGAAAATAATAATAAAAAAATAATAATTTTCACGTTTTCCAGTTTGATCAATTTAAGTACCTGCTTACATTGGACATGTGATCTCGTGATTTATGTGTATCATTTTCAAAAACTTTGCAAGAATATTTTATTTATCATTTTGCTCTGAAGAAGTCGGCGTTTGAGCGAATGAAACATATGTAATTTACATATTAAAAGGTATTTTAAGCCTTTTATGTTATGTTTTTATCACTTTAAGCAGTAATTACGCTTTAATTTAAAGAACCATGGTGTTAAAAATAATGCAATAGTTCATAAATGCAATATATCTTATCTCTAAAAGTTGAAAAATAATAGGTATGTGTATGTATCACCTTCTGATTCACTTTCAACCGATTAAAAAAAAAAAAAAACAATATTTCTTCACATAAAGAAATTTTTATAATAAATAGATTTCGAAATCATGGTGGTAATAAGCAGCTATTTTAATATATTCTGATTAATTTATGAAATATTTCAAGACTATTTTTTCCGATTGAAATAAATGTCTATTATATAAAAACATTTTGAAGTCATGCAGATAACAAGTTTTTATTATTATACTTTGAATTCATTTTTGAACTAATTAATCAACAACTAAAAAAAGGGACACCTCTGTTTAAGGGGATATTTCCAAATCCCAGCCCCTTCAAATAGGACATCGATTCCCAAAGTGGAGCAGCTGTATCGACTAGAGCAGGGTTGCCCGTTTGTCCTCCCTTTTTTATTCAAGTATTCCGAATTCATACCAGAAATTAAGAGTCGTAATTTTCACTTTATTTAATTATAGAGATTTTATCATTACATATAGAAAAAAGTCTTCTGTCGGAATTTCCGGTATGAATTTAAAATTTCAGGCACTTTACAGCGTTTTATATGAAAACGAGCGAAAATTGCGGGAAAAAGTAAAATGTAGTATAATGTCTCACTTAAGGACTTGAAATGTCGTTCAAACAATATTTTCGGAAACAGAGTAGTAAAAGTAACTGGATTTCAAACGCATTTAACGATTTGTTCTTTCCACAAACCGAAAATGTATCAGTTTTTGAAAAACAAATTGATTGAACTTTCGGCTGATTCTTCTTCACAATCTGATATATATATATATATATATATATGTTAAATCAATGAATAACTTGTTGTCTTTCTCAAATATCGGTGTTGTCGAAAGACAATTATTTTCGTCTTAAGCATATGTTAAAAAAATGTATCGAAACAACAGGATTCGTAGGATTTTACCACAAATGTTTGATACAATTTTTCTATTTACTATTTAAATAGCAGAATTTATAGAGTCCACGTTTGATTGTCGGATTTGTAATATTTTCCTGCGTTTAAACAAGGCAAAAAATTCTTTTAAAAAATTGTGGCAAAAGCGTACGAACCCTGAATAAGCTTGACGCTGCTCATGACTTGATTTTATGTGTATCTTCATTGGAACTTGATTTAATAAAAACTCCATGATACAAGCTCAAGGATCCCTGTGAGAGTATTTAAAGAAGTGTTTAAATACTTCTTGTAAATCAGGATGCAAAATTGTTATAAACTTTTATTGTTTGTTAGTTAAAAACTCTTTTAATGCTATATGGATTTCTTTTATGTTAAGTTAATGTTATAAAGAGTAAATTTTACTTTAAAATGTAAGATAAAAATAAAATGTTAGAAATGTCTATTTAATTTGAGTTCATTTGCTATTTATCTATACTAAGAAGATTACTCATTAAGAAAAAAAAATGTTTGTGTTATGTGCGTAGGTTGGGGCGTGTTTATGAGAAAAGTAGGTATTCCTAAATGAAAAGCCTAAGCAAGGGGTACGCGAAAGAAATAAGTTTTGAAACCACTGGTCTAGAATGATCGCATAAAAATTTAAGAAGTGTAACTTTCTAAAAAGTAACGAAGAATGGCTATATAATTACCACAATCCTATTTTCTACCTTATTTTGAATACTTTTCCATTTTTGTATTGCTTATCTAATCTAAAAAGTAAAATCATATACCACGTTTAAACGTTTTTAAGAAACCTTGAATATTATAATAACAAATAGACAAATTTGAAGAATTTATCATCGATTAAAAGGTATACTCAAATAATATTATATGCGTAACTTTTAGTTGTGTATCATGAGGTTGTACATGGTTCAATCAAGTACGCAGACTGTCTTGTGCAGTCTGATATGGAAAAATCTAAGTGCAGGTAGGGAGCAGAACTCTTTTTTCTGTCAATTGACTAGTTCGCTGGGGAACAGGTTAATGTAGATTTGAGCTGACGTTTTCTTTGTCATCACAGTCTGCTAAAAGGAACTGAATGATATTTTCGCTGTAACACAACAACTCCTTGTTACATGGTGCATGCCAGGAGACGAGACATGCAACCGAGGGCAGTAAAAATTTTAAATATATAGAATAATTTTATGTAAATAGAGTACCTTTGTCAACAAAACATTATTTAATTCGCATATTAAAATGTTTTTAAGAAAAATACCAATGGACACACTTTTATCATTGAATTATACTTAAAGTTACTTAGATAGTGTATTTTGTATAGAACTTTTCATTTTTGTCAAAAAGAAAAGAAGGATATAACAAAATACGCTATGAAACGAGGTGCGATATAATGAGGGGGGCATTTAATTTTTTTTAAAGTGAAAACTTCTTTAGGCGCGTTGGGCATTTTTTGAGATGGGGAAAAAACATTGAACTCGCGACACTGTTACTGTAACCGACACCTCTGTATATAAGTATGTACATGTATTGTGTATAGTTCAGTATGAGATAGGGTGGGGCGGGTGCGTCGCGCGCCGCATGCTTGCCTGTGCGCTATTGGTTCCCGAAATACACCTACGAGAGTTAGAAAAAGGGAATGCTTTCAGTAGTGCTGCTACACAATTCAACACACGTTTCTGTTAATTCAACATAGATATTATAATTGTGACAATTCTTGAAATTCATTATTTTCTTCTTTGATTTAGTAAGCTACATATAATCTATCATACAGTTAACTTACTAATGTGAAGTGTTAATAATTATATACTGTATATTGTTTAAATAAGAAATATATTGTGCTGCAGTGCTTTTGAGTTTGAATTTGTAAATATATCATTGCTGATGAATTAATAGAACTGCTGCTCATCATCACGTAAGTAAACAATTACTTAAATAAATAAATAAATTTACGTAACACTTGGATAAAAATGTGTGTCACTATATAATATATATGTACACGTCAGCTGTCTCTGTACCAACTGTTACGGTGCAGGAGAATGCAGCGATTGCGCGCCTTCTCTCTGCTTTTAATACCCAAAAATCGAGCCCTAAATTTAAAACATTACTTTAGTATAATGGAAAAACTAATGGTTGACGTTTATATTTCACCGGAAAAGTCTTTAAATGTAATACGAGAATTTTTGTATGAAAATTTATTTATTTATTCTAAAGACGCTTCTGCATTACTTCAAGATAAAATTGGGAGGAGATTTGATGATTTGCCAATGATTTTGAGTGGGGATTTCAACATAAACTTTGCGGATGATAAAAATCTACCATTAATGGAATTTTTACGTAGAGAATTTATTTTAACGAAGACCAATGATCGCAATCTTAGCGCAACGAGATATAAAACTACAATTGATGCGGTCTTTATAAGATATTTAAGCAGATTCGAATCACAATTGTTTGTTTACTATTTTAGTTACCATAAACCTATAGTATCAGTCAGTAGCGTAGCCAGGGTGGGGGTCCAGATGCTCTTGATACCACTAATTTTGTAAAGTTTTCTTTGTCTTATGTAATCGGAGAAATTTTTGCGATAATCAAGGTGGAAGAAAACTTTACAATTTTACTGGTATCCAGAGCGTTTGGACCCCCCTCCCTGGCTACGCCACTGGTATCAGTTCTGGAATATAATGATAATAATGATGATGGTAATGATGGTGATGGAAGAGTTGTTGAAATTGTGGATGAAAATTCATAAGTTTCATTGGTATTCATTTCAAAGAATACCAATTAATTAAATTTCATATTTCATGTATTTGTAAGTTTACGTTTTAAGCAATAGATTGCAATTTTTGTATGTAAAATAATATGCATTATTTTTCATGTACAAATAGCGCATTAAATGAAAATTGTAATATAATTTTTGTAGCAGTAATTTATAATAATGAATGAAAAAACACTTCATTTAAAAGTATTTCCTGCACAATAAAACATTTCCTGAAGATTCAAAAAATACACACGTAATTATTCAAGTTTTCACTTCTGTCGGCACTCCCGGAGTGCCACTGTTTTTTTTCTACTGCCAGTAAATGTAAGAAGATTTTTTCGAAAATCAGGTGAAACATAAGCCATAATTATGCTACCTTACTTACTATGAGGCTAACTATTAAAAAGTTACATAATTTTAGTTTTAAATTTATCGTAATACAATTTCATTACTTTAAACTTACCACTTTAACTTATACTTTTAATTTATTTGATAAAAAAAAATCATGAACAGATCAGTTTTGTTTTTGTTTTTTGTAATAAAACTTGCAGTGACATGAAATTTTATTTTCTAAACCTAGGTGCTTTTGCACACTTTTACGGATATCTGGATTTATGTATATCAAATGCTGTTTAGAGATTTCTATTTTTTGAAAATATCGTTATAAGCTTGACGCTGCTCCTGACTTCAGACTATGTCTGTCTTCATTGGAACCTGATTTTAAAAAACTCAGCTACATAATACAAGTTCAAGGATCCTATTGAGCCATTGAGTACTTGTATATCAAGATGCAAAATTGTTATGAACTTTCATCGCAATAATATTGTTATGAACTTCTCATTAAAAATTATTTTAATGATAAAGATTTCTCTTGATGTTAAGCTAATCTTATAGAAAGAAAAATAACTTTAAAATGTAAGATAAAATACACAAGATCAGAAATGTAACTGTAATTTGAGTTAATTTATTAGTTGCCTATTCTAAAAATATTATTAATTAAAAATATAAGATTGTGTGCGCTATGTGGGTGTGTGGGGGCGTGTTTATGAGAAAAGGGGACACTCCTAAATGAAAAGCAAGGGGTACCTGAACGTAAAAGAAAAAAGATTGGGAACAGCGGAAATAGGGCATATAACGCATTTAACCTCTAAATAATAGATCCCCCATTTAAGGGAGGCATCCGTCATGTTGTTAAGACGATTGTTCCAAATTAATTAATTATTTTTTTTAATTATAAAAAAAGCAACAAAATTTCTTCTTTTTTCAAAATTTTTAGCTCACAGGCTATCAAAGCCTCAGAGCTAATGAGCCCCAGGTTCTGTATGTACGTACGTCTATATATGTACGTATGCATGTACGTAACGCGATAACTCTTCATAGAAATATCCAATTTGCTTCAAATTTTGTATATAGGTTCATTGTGATATGGCGCTTCCCTGATTAGTTTTGGGGGTTCATTGGCTAAGTATAAAGAAGGTGAACGGGGAGGCTAATCCCCCCTTAATTTTTTCATGCAGAATTATCCGGGTTGCTTCAAATTTTGTATATAGGTTCATAGTGGTAATGCGCTTCCCTGATTAGTTTTAGGGGTTCATTGGTTAAGTATAAAGGGACGGAACGGGGGGGCTAATCCCCCGCTTAATTTATTGTCAAATTCCTTATTTTTTTAGGGGCATTATTCTTTGAAATAAGAGTATAATATACAATTAGTGTGAATAGCCTGTGAGCTCGATGCCATCAGTTTAACTGGGCACTTTTCTTTTTATTTAACCCATTTTAGGCCAAGCATAGAAATTTTATAAAATGTGGTCTTTTTTGCATTGAAATTTGCTTAAATTACATTCATTAAGACACCAAAAATGTTTCGTGCGAGAAAAATAATATTTTATTTAATTTGGCGTTACCATTATTAATTTATTATTAATAATTTACCATTAAATTTAAATAAAAAAAATTAAGTTTTCTTATGGTATTTGTTTTATTTTTATTTCATTTACAGAACTTGCAACTTTACTCCATTATAAAATCATATAATTAATCTCAAATGGAATAATAATACATTTTCAAAAATTCGAATTTGTCAATAACCGTTTCAAGTAAAAAACCAGCGTATTTCGAAAATTTCTCAACAGAAAGTGATTACTTCAATTGAATTACTAATATTTTATAGATGTCTCCAGAACCCTTAAAAATAGCAGAAAAATAAAATTAGTTAAAAATATACGTCACAGTGTTAATAAAAAAATATTTATTGAAATGGTGCGTTTATGGCCGAAAATAGATTGAAATAGGAAATGGGGGAAGAGCAATTTTTTTAAAAGTTTATAAACCATTGTATTTTTTCCTGTAAAGAAATTGTACTCATCCATTACAAAGAATATACCATAAAAATTTACAGCAATCTGTTCAGTCATTCGAGCGTTTTTATAGAAAACGGTTACTTAACCGTAATTTATACCTATTCCGAGAAATGAGAAAGGTTCATGGTATGGATAATTATGGTCAAGTAACCAGTATCTTTAAAAACTGTTATATGACTGAGCAGTTTGTTGCAATTTTTTACAATGTAGACTTTTAAGATCAGAATTTGCTTATGCCTAGGTGATGATAGTGAAGTGTTAAATTTAGTTAGTAAACTTAACACGTTGAGTGCCACCATATATATGAATTAAGCTTGCATAGGGTGTCATTATTACAGTTACAGGGCTGCCACTGACGACTATTTTTATATTCTATTCGCACCCCTATTTAAAAAGAAACAATTTTGTAGTATTTTTTTCTTGTACATGCATGTGATTTTTTTTTTTTTTTTTTTTTTTTTTTTTTTGAGAATGTGGTTCGAGATAGAATTAAAAAATAGTCGCCAGTGGCAGCCCTGCATTTAGCAGTAAACTAATAACTTTTGTGATATTTATTGCAAGTGTAAGTAGAATTTATATATTTTAAAAAAAAATGTGTTTTATGCACCGCCGCCGGCTATCACGCAAGTATTTTTTTTAATTTAATTTTTTTTAATTTAAATTTGTAACAGTACCAAAAAAAATGCTTTATCTAGGTGCCATAGAGCAACAGTAATGTATGTTACTGGAGTGCCATCAAAATTAATATGCTTTAAATTTAGATTTACATATGACCACCGGCGGTACACACGGCAATCTAATAAAAATAAAGTCTGCACATCCGGCTTTACACATGGCACTCAACGTATTAATGACAATGTATAAACTTATAAGACAAACTCTTTTTAATTTCTTTCAGCAAAGTAGTTCTGTTGCTAAAATGATTGATTGACACCAGGATTTATAAAGAGATTTATTTGAAAATAATTAAAAGCTTTTCTTCACGCATATAATAAAACCAAACATCTATTTCAAAATTCAGTTGCTAATCTGACACTTGGATATTAAAATTGAGGGGGTCGGGGCAAAAGAGTGCCAAGCCACATTTTTGAACTTCTGAGAAATTTCAATTTGAAAATTTGATCAAATACTCGAATAAAGTTATATAACCTAAAGTTTTTTCGCCAATGTCCTAGTAACATTTGAGATATTCTGAGTAACAATGTGGCATTGCTTTAATGATATTACTATTACGTTTTTTGTAAATTAGCTATCTTCATTGGGGGCATAAACATCTGGGGTAAAAAATAAACCTGTCACATAGGCTGCCACCAAGTGACATTAGAAACAAATTTTATGTTGGATATTATAATTTAAAATATTAAGCAACAGATTACAGTGTTAGACTTATTTCACCAAAAATGTGGCTTGGCACTTTCTTGCCCCAACCCCCTCAATTAAGTGGAGGTATATAATATCCCACCGCCCTTCCAGGGGTTAACTCAATATTTTAAATAAACAGAAGTACTGACATTTTCATGTATTCCTTGAAATATTTTAATAATACATTAATAATTGTATTAAACTAATATTTATAACTAATTTTCAATTAATAAACTTATTAAATTAATTAAGGCAAATTTTTTTGAATTATTACTCGTATTATCCTTCATCTCAACTTGCATTATTTTGAATATTTTCATCAATTTTAAATTATATTACGCATTTATGTATAAATAAAGATATTACTTTTCTTTTTTTAACCATAGCTTCTATAAATGGACATCTCCAATTAAGAGGCAAAATATCTGGTAATTTGGGTGTCACTTATTGAGAGGTTTTATTGTATACTGGCTGAAGTACCCGGCGTTGTCCGGGATTTTAAGAATCTTTGTGGGGACAAAATCAATTTCAAAATTAAATATACTGTACAAAGAACTTCTAAATGTTAAAGTAGGTGAATATTTCTATAATTGGGTTTTTATCATGATTCAATACGTTCCTCAAACCCATATGATGTTATATTCACCTGCTGACGTTCTATCTACTTGCTTTCTCTATTACTCATATTGATACTCTCTTTGTATAATTCTCAAACATTTGAAAAAGTCCGTTAAACTTTCAATATGACGTCACATTAATTTTCTTTTTAATTTTCTAATGCCATCATATTAACTTGATTTCTGCACTCATACTCCTTGTATTATTCAGAAATGTTTGAAAATTTTCGTTATATTACCAATATGACGTCATATTAATCTTTATCTCAATTGTTGAATTTTTTTATTTCATTTTCATTTTTTACGTGGAAATCTTTCAATAGAAAATTAATTATTGTAGAGAGAATTTTATTGCAAATTTTTTTTTTTTTTTTTTTTTTTTTTTTTTTTTTTGTTTTTTGTAGCAACTGCTAGAACGGAATTTTTTTTAATTTGATATGAAAAGGCTGTTAGATTTTTGGTTATTATTAAAATGCATTACTTCCATTCCGGATTACTTTAGTTGTCTCGGTCGTGTTTTAATACACCTATACATAACATTTCACAACTCTCGCTTCCAAAGTGTTGATTTGTATAGCAGTGCAGACAGACAGACAAATTTTCATTTTTATATTTTATATTGTAATAGATATGAATTTCATAATTAAAAAGAAATAGAAATTATGGAAATAATTATGAATTTGTCTTAATATGATCTACTGAAAATTCCGGGTATAACGTCTAAACTTTTGGACTTCATTTTTTTTTCTTTTTAGGCTTATTAGTCGTATTAAGTGCACATCCTTCTTTGCAAATACTTTTTTCTTTTTTTTTTGAGATACACAGCAAAAGATAAATAAATAAAGTGAAATAAAATAAAATAAAGATTATTATAATTATAATTAATAATAATAACTATTAATTGTTATTACAAGTATAATAACTATTACTTTTATGCAACCTGATAGAGATTTAAAAAAAATAAATAGCGCAAACATCAAATTAGAAATCTCAGTTCATATAATAATTTACTTTCTTCATTTTTAATTTTCCACTTATATTATCGGCATATAACACGCACTTGTAAATTACGACCAATTCTCTTATATTAAAAGTGCGCTATAGACTTTGGGATATACGGTGTATATTTGACCTAGTTAAAAATAAGTACCTTTTTTTACATTTTTAATTTGGAATTTTTTCTACCTTTATATTAAATAATCCAAATAAAGCTATAAAAATATAAATATATTCATTAGCATTGTACGCTAATTTTACAGAATCGTTGTTCACACAAATAGTTTAAAAATTAAATGACATGCTTACATGAACAAAAAACACGTTATTTAAATACGTTATTAAATAACGCCATAGATAAAAAAATATTTGCAATTAAATAAAATTAATGTTCAGAAAAAAATTAATTATTGCAAGGAGCTTTTCGGACCGCTATTTGAAAATCCATATTTATAGAATATATAATATAGATTATAGATATGTACTCTACACATAGCACAGGCCTCGCAGAGGTCTTTTTTTAACCACTATTATTTTCTAATGAAAATTTTCATTTTAGATTTCTCAGTCGATTGTCGCAAATACTTACTTAGTGCTGAACTTTGTCTATCATGTGCTGTAGTAATCTACCACGAAAATAGTTTAAAAAATTAATGGTGGCCAAAAAAGAAACGTCATAAGGTCATATCTCACATATGTATATATAGAGAAAAAGAAATATGATAATTAAATAGAAAATGATCCTTCATTCCTGCCCTTATGATCCATTAAATTTTCATTCCAAGGATTCCTTCCTTTATTTAAAAAAAATCTATTAACTTAATAGGAAAAACGTTAAAGTTTCCCAATACAAATTTGAAATCATATAATGACATTTGTGCAAAACATTTTAATAAAAATTAAATATTTCAGAACAATACCATTTTAGATTATAATATTAACCTTATTTAATGACATTGTACTAAACCTTAACTACCAGTAAGTAGCTATTTACATTGTAAGTGGTTTTGGATGTTGGTGAGTTAATTATTTTTTCAATGTCGTTTCTTTCGTCATTTTCCCATTATTAGGAATTTAATTCTAACTGCTCCCGCACTTTAAATTAAATTCCTTTTATAACCTTTTGAAGTACACAATCAATGAAAATGCTCACTTTTATTACTCAGTAGATAAAAGTTTCTTAAAAGGATTTATTAATTTTTTTAATTGTTTATTAAATCTGTTCAATTTTATATTATATTTAGATTCACTGCAATTGTTAAAAAAAATTGTGGTCAAATTTGTCTTTTGTATATTTTTACTGGTTATTATTATTATTATCTATTATTCTTTTTGATTTTGTTCAAAATATCGGCAATAAACAGTGCTGCTACAAAAAGTACAATGAGAGATGATAATTGTGAAATGGAAGATTTTTATTTCAACTTGATTTACAGGTGCAGCTCGACGTGTCTGCTACTACATACTAGTACTGTGTGCAGTCACGGTATTAAACCTGATACAGCATATCAACGGGAGTGGCTTCTACATATTGGCGTCATTGACTGCTTGTAAGCATTGAGGAATTCTTATGTAGACCCGTGGCAGCAAGGAAACTTAGAGAGTGCTTTGTGTGATCTTAATTTTGTGTTAAGTAAATGATATACATAGTACAGAGTGGCCAAGATAAAAGAGGCCCGATATACAGAAGTACAAATACTTACTAATTTTAATTTGAAAGTAGTAAATACAGAATATTATGAATAACAATACCTCCTGTGAACTATCGAATGTTCAGTATGTTGTTATTCATAATATTCTGCATTTTCTACTTTTAAATAAAAATTATTAAGTATTTGTACTTCTGTATACTGGGCCTCTTTTATCTTGGCCACTCTGTACAACTCCATGACATTCCCTGAAGCAGAGCGGCTCTATTCTCAAGATTTTCAACTAAATTCTTCATGCCATAAAAATTCCCGTATCATGCTGAATAATAACATGCAAATAACACAAGAATGTATTCTTTTTAGCCATCAAAAACATTCTTTTAGGTTATTTTCTGAACACTTTTATTTCAAATTTAAACACATTTTTGGCATAATATGTGATAATGTTTAGGAATATTAACGTCAGATCCCTGGTTATAATCTTTTAAGATTTGAAGAATATTTTTGTTCAAGAAATAAAAGTTCCATTATATCGCAAATGTGCACTTTCGTTACAAAATATATAAATACTATTTCTCAATTACTAACTTAGGGACTCCCGAAAACAGTACTTTTAGTGTTGTAAGAAATTGAAAACGTGTCTATCATTGAATGTCTGCGAATTACCCCGCTAATTTAAATGTCAGGATATCCACCAACATCTGATAATTACTTCTATTGAAGAATATTAATTGAGTTTTAAAACTTTCCATTTTATGCATAATGAATGTTTTTATTTATGTTTTGGAAAACCATGTGACCATATAAAGAGAATGAATAAATTAGGAAAAAATATTACTCAACAGGGGTCACGTTTCAGCTTACAGCTTTACGGCTGTTATTTAATTACAACATTCTAACTGAGTATAGAAGCAATTATCGCTGTGGCTTTGGAACTAATTCCTGTCATAGGCATTTCAAAACGAAAATATTTGAATTTACCATTATAACACACGTGAGGTTTTATCACGGAGCTTGAACATTCTACGCGGGACCTATGATCAGTCTTAGTTTCCAACAAACACTCCTAAAGCTGTAATCACACGGACTACCATACGATATGAAGTATATGCTATTGCCTGTCGCTTGCTTGGGGCTACACTTTCACGCTGCAACTAGGGTTATTTTCCATACTGAAAGTTATCTGCTAATGTAAGGAGAGAACGTAACATTTGGCGAGTAATCGCAGCAGGTGTTTTAATATTTAGTGTAGAGCTCGATTGATAAACAGGAAGCATTACCGCGTACTAACATTTTACATATTACAGTTTCTTTTCGTGTCTGTTCTATATATATAATATTGTGATCTTTTACTTAAAATTCCAAGATTATAAAAACAATACTCTCGCTAATATAACATTAAAATACTAAATTATAGAGACCATATCTTCACTTTACGTCTTTCATTATCTGTAAATATTAAGAATTCTCAACTATTAGTATTAAGTGATTTAGAAAAAAATAGTATGTTAAAACTAGTTTTTTGTCACATGTATTGGAACCGCACTTTATCGTTAAGCCGATATCTGTAACGCAAAGAAAGATTTTAAATTAAGTTTTAGTTCTTTTGCGCCAAAATCACTATTATGACATTTTTAGCTAATATATTTTAAATATTTTAAATGTAATTCATGTTACATATTGAATGTAATGTAAAATTGAAATACGTAATAGAATTTAGATATAGTTCCCACTCTTTTGCAGTGTTTTCTTCTTTGGTTTTGATGATTTTAATCATTTTTCGAAAGTTTAAATAAGTTTTTGATATTTTTCGTTTCAAAAACACAATCCTTATTTTTATACATATTGTGTACAGTCCTGGGTGCGGGGAGAGGAGTTATACCCTCTGCTAACTCTGTCGCAAATCACTGTATAAAAGTGTCACAAGTAACAATAGATTAGTAATAACATCTAATAATACTGTTGCACATAAATTTTGTTGGGGGGAAGGAGGAAGTTACGTATAGCAATTGTAACATATTCTAAAACTTTTAGTACTAAACACTAATTTCGACATCATATTTTTCGGTAAATTTTTTAAAGTCACTCGTTAAAGTAGTTTAGAAATTACGCAGGTATGTTTGCACCTCCTAATGTTAAATAAATGTTCGATCATCGCAAAACAGATAATAAGACAAGTGTTTTTTTAAGCATAACTTAAAAACTATTTGGCGGAATGACCTTTAATTTTTTGTTCGCATATTTGAAAATTCTAGAAACCTATTTCTGTTAGGAAAGTTTTACGTTACAATTCAGTTTTGTTTTCGAAAATATATAAATTTTGATTTTTTTTCTTTTGAAGGGAAGCAAAATATTTCAACTAGATTGGGGGGGGGGGTTATATGCGTTATTTATTATTAATACAAAGTAAAAAAGGGGCACAATTTACTTAACAAATTGGAAAACATAAAAAGGTTTAAAATTTATACACTGCTAGGAGGGGGAAGACAAAATTTTAGGGTGGTTGAAATTCAATAATTAAAAAGGAAAAATAGACTGAAAGGACATTCTCAGCCACTTACATTAAATACAATAATCCAACATGAAGTGAAAAATCAGCCAGAGCCAGGAATCGAACCTGGGTCCACAGCGTTCCGGGCTGTTGCTCCAACCACTGGGCCACTCCGGCCGATTCTGAGTCTGCAATTTCTCACTAATAAACCATGTTGGAGAGAAAGTCACCAGCCATCTAACAAACACCCTTTAATGACCGGACAACGGTGAATAGATTTTTACTATTCCACCGATCTACGAATAAATATGTATGTCTGTATAATAATTGTATATCTTTAAAAAAAGGTTATCAAGATTGTTTTAAAATAAAATTATTAAAAGGTAAAATATAATTAACTATAAATAGCTGCTAGATTAAATTTTCATTTATTAAATTTTATTTTTCTAAAAGTATAAGAAAATTTTCTGCCCCCCCCCCCCCTCCACTACAATATTTAGACTCTGAACACTGCATGCTAAAAGTAGGCTAGAATAATTTGTATTGCAATAAAATACCTTGATGCATGTTTGCTTGCATTTTTATCTTTGGCGACATAACTTGGCAACAAGTAAAAAATAACGTCAAATACAGCTGCAGAAAGTAATTAAACGAGTACAGTTTAAGAAGTAAATAAGTGACTACGACAGTACAATTATAACATATAGCAAATAATATAAGGAATTGAAATAAAATAATCGCAATAAATAACTTTAAATTAGTAAATAAAGTTCTTATCGGCAGTGGTAAATAACGAACTCCGAAGGGACAATCTGCGCATACGTATTATTTAATTTCAAAATAACTGCACATTTTTAAAGTTCTTTTCGTGTATAATTGGTCCCTGTGTTACCAAAGATATTGCTTTTTTCTTAATTCTTCTGTATTTTTGGTTTCAATATTTGCGACCACGCTAAACATAACATGTTGACTTACTGACGGTAGCCATCTTGGAATTTTTAGAGAGCTCTGATTGGTGGATTTCGAGCTGTTATCTATCGTAGAGGATACAAACAGCTGGAAGTTAGCGCTTGGCGAAATTACGAGAGGCAATCTATCACACGGGACGATTCCGAGAATTTTCCTCTTGGAAAACGTGTTTCGGATGAAATATCTGATATTTACTATGATATGAGAGTACGTGTGATAGAACCATTAGATTCATTCAAACACTTGTAGGAATTTCACATTCACTGGCAATATTAAGACATTGGTATGTTTACTACTGTTTTATTTGCCAATTTTACTACGTTTCTTAAATTTGTATTAAAGACGTTTGCAAAATGACACTTAATTAATTTTTGTATGTGGCGTTTAAGGTGTTTTCGATGTTTTCAGATACATTGATTTCAGAAATGTAGAGCTTTTTTTCTATCACCTAAGGTCTTCCCACAAAGTCAGGCTGAATATTCTGGCCCGAACATTTTTCGTCCATTTAGAAAATTATAATTCATATGGAATATTTGTCAAATAGAGTAATTATGTTAAAATTAATCTAGTATATAACCTTTATCACACAAGATGTCAACTAAAGTAAAAAAAAAAAAAAACTTTCTATAACACATAAAATTTGACATAGCTTCCATAGTCCAATTGGAAATTTCCTTCTTTTATTTCATAGACTTATACTTTCTACAATAGTTACTATAACTACAGCTGCACTTTTTCTCATGTCTTTCTCTATTGCCAAGACTCTCACTTATGGATTATGCATAAAGTTTATATCAATTCGGAAGCTTCTTAAAGCTGCTTACACTGTCCAGCTCTTTTCAGCATAGTCCTAAAGTCTTCTTTTTCTTCCGTCTGAAGCTTGTTTCAAAATCTTCCTCTAGTTTACTCTATGTAGCTACTTCATACGCAGCATTCAAGTATGCATATTCAAGGTTCGAGTAGATTATTTTTTATTGATGTTGTTTCTGATGCTATACTCTAGTTTATGTTGAACGAGGAAAAGAAGCAATCATCGCTGTGGCTTTGGGACTGCTTCCATGTCATAGGCACTTCAAAACGAAATGATTTTAATTTACCATTATAACACATGCGAGGTTCTCTTACGGGGCTTAAACATTCTACGCGGGACCTATGGTTAGTCTTAGTTTTCAATCCTTACACCAAAGTACACAAAATACACTTATTCATATATTCCGTAATTTTCCGTTGTTGCTTTATTACAACAAGATCCTTACGAACACACCAAAATCAGTTAACAAAATCGAAACAACTAATTGTAACTATAAAAATCGGAATAGAACACACATCGAAATATCTACTGTATATTTTGTTAAAGGTACGAAGTTTTACAATATAGAGGAACTACGGATATTATGGAATAGTCGGGTAATATGGAATACTAATATTTCTCATTGATAACGTGCTGTCACCAAGCGGCACTATCATAAACAACTTAAGAACGTTCCCAGAATGCCTCTCAGAGCGTGTCGTTCGTCGGTTTGCGTCATGGGGCATTGTTCGAAAAAACATTTGTTTTTCGTGTTTGGAAAATTTCAAGAGGTAAGTTTTCAATACTTTTTATTCATTATTAGAAATGATATTTTTACATTAAAACTAATCATGTTGTACATCCAAATGCTAGCAGTTTATCATATAAGGTTCGTTTTTTATTTCATGATTCATGACAATAAACTGAGGATATTGTTTTGCAAATTGAAGAGATCGGGTTATATTGAATACCAGTATTGACGACCCTTAACTGTACTTGTGCAGAGACGTATGCTTGTATTGTGATTTGTGCATGAAACCTAAACTATATTAACTGACTACCTAGATACTATACTTTAATCATGCTCCTTTGGTTCTGTTAAATTTGCATGTTTACAAATTTTGTTCTTTTTATTCTTTTTAACCCTCTATTTCATATTACTCGACTATCTCGTAATACCTTTCAAAAGGTTTTTATTATTATTATTATTTGTTTGCATGTAATGAAATTTCGTAAAATAATTTTTGTCTAAAAATAATCGCAGATAGTTGTAGTTTGTGACTGTATTCGGTTTTCGGGTGTTAAACAATATTGAGCTGTACTTTTGTAGCAATATTGAGCATATTGTTCAACAATATTGAGCTGTATTGATATTGTCGCAAACGTAAATGATAATACATAACAACCGAAGTTCCTGTATTAAAACACACTGCATAAAATTTATGGTGCATATGAATACACCTTTAATTTACAAATCAAACAGAAGTTATCGGTTTGTGTCGAAACTATACGTGCTACAGTTTTTTAAGTATTTTTTTTTAAATCATCATCCAAAAATACATAAAAAAAAACTCTTCACTTTGAAGAATATTTTTTATTGTAGACCTGTGGTATTATAGAGAATTAAAAACATAGCATCAAGGCACGTACTGACTAAAAGAGAAATGCAGTAAATGCATGCAATCTGTAAACTATGTTGTAAGATCCAACTCCATGTTACCATCTGATTAAAACAGTTACTTGTCGTCTAATTATGTGAAATTAAAATTATCATTTGAAAGCATAAATTAACACATTTTTGACAGGCGACGATTATATTCGTCTGTTCATAGCCGAAACTTTTTTTTTTTTTTTGTTATTAAAAGTTTTGAAAAACAAGCTCAGCCTGATCTCCAATCAAATTAGGCAGCGATATCGGTTATACATAAATTGCACCCTTCTTTCGTCAAGTACCTTATATTTAATATAAAGATTTTTTTTCAGCACATCATATTACAAACAAGAACGAAAAATCATGCGTCAAGCATAGATTATGTAGCACTTTCCAACGCTTCCAAAATAATTTTACAAATCATACCGTTTAATAAGCTAAAAGATAACATCCAAGTAAACAATTTGGAAAACGCATAACCTATTTAAAAACATAATTTCAGGAATTTCCAACATATACAATATTCGGAAAAATATCCGAATACTTTTATTCAGCCCTGTATAGGATCTATAGGTTTGTATATATACTACATAGGATGCTAAATTTTAGTTCAGTTAGGGAACGCGTAGCACAGTTTAAAATTCTCCATCTGGACTTTGTCAATAAACGGAAATGTGTTCGCGAACTTTTGTGCTTCCCTGTATAGGATCTACAGAATTTAAACACACCACG
The DNA here is from genome assembly GCA_963931845.1 of Maratus michaelseni. Lineage (NCBI taxonomy): Eukaryota > Metazoa > Arthropoda > Arachnida > Araneae > Salticidae > Maratus > Maratus michaelseni. Next base: position 389,003,762 of record OZ007591.1, on the reverse strand, counting down.
TAATAGACAAAAAGCGAGTTAAAATTAAAATCTCATTCAGTAACTTAAAACGCACTTCCAGGAATTATTGTTAACAGACAGTAGAGAATTATTTTGTATGTCCCTGTAAATGAACATGACTGCTATATACACAATATTCTGTAGTAAGCCTCTTGTAATGCACATTAGTGATATATATAAATTTCAGTGCGTTCAAAATAGTGAAACATTATTTAAATAAACCGCAGACGATTTTTCTCCATAGACGTAATGCAACGGGATTCTTTTGACTGTCCCTGTAAATTAACTTTAAGTGCTATGCACACCCTATTCCATATTAAGCTTCTTCTAATGCACCTTAGTGATATATATAAAATTCAATGCGTTTAAATTAGTGAAACATTATTTAAATAAACCACAAATGATTTTTCCCCATAGACCGCAATGTAACGGAATTCTTTTGAGTGTCCCTGTAAAAAAACTATAAGTGCTACACACTTCCGTTGAAATAGGGAACATGCTATAGATGGCAACAATAACATATAAAAATTGCAGAGCAATCCGAGCATATTTACGGGAGTTAGAGCACCGACAGACGGCAGACGGCCAGACGGCCAGACGGCCAGACAAACCGAAGTCATAAGCACTTTTCAACTAGGTTGGAAAGTGCTAATAAAAGGCACTGGGCTGTACCATTTTTTACCTTTTTATAATATAATGCATTATTAACACTAGAACGGCCGACAATTTCGACATCTTAAAACAGCCGCTGGTGTCATTTCGACACTGCTAATTTAATTTGCCAAAATGCACACTATAAATTCAAATTTAACACTATATTGCGTCATTGTACTTTAATTAAGCTTATATTGTTACATTATCACAAATGGACGATGATTTATTTTACAGAAAAATACATTAAATCAACTTAAATTTTACATTTAAAGAAAAGGAAACAAATATATTTTTTTTAAAAAAGAGAGAAATGTGTTAATGTTCTTCACATTATAATCTTTCTGCCAGATGTATGGGATTTGTATAGGATATCTTTATCACTAGAACCGCGAAGATGGGTCATTTTGACACGTACCAAATGAAAAAATATCAATTCGAACCAGAAATTTCTTCATAAAATAAGTTAAATATATATACCGCCAAATATTAGTTATATAAAGAAAGTTGAATGTTTTAAATAAAAATTCTGGTGTGAAATATTTTTATGAAATTTGAGTAAAATTTCCCGCGGTTCTAGTGCTAAGAAACATAATAGGAAAAAAATCGTTCATTATATCGATAGATTTGTTGCCAAAACGCCAAAGGCTCACTGTGGAGACCCGAAAAGTTTTTGGTTTCCGTCTGTTTGTCTGTCTATTCCGCGATAACTGCCGCAAAAATGAACCGATTAGGTTGATTTTTGGTGGGTATGTTAGTGAGGTACTCGGAATTAGCTGTATAGTTTTTAGTTACATTTGGTTCATTCGTTCGAAAAATATAGAAGATTTATTTTTAGATCATAATGCTTTCCTATGGGAATGCAGACGATTTTCAAATTTCAATTTTAACTGAAATGAAAATCACATATTTGATTAATGAATTTAAAAGTAAAATTATTAATGCTAAATTTTCGATATGGAGGTTTTAAATACATCCAATAGATTTGAAAATTTGCCGATACATTCATTAGAATTAAGAAATTAATTGTTTAAATTATTGGAAAATGCTTTGCATCTGTTCGGGAAATATAAAACAATTTGTTTTCATATTTTTTACAAATTTTAAAATACATTTCTTTTTACGTTGCTCTTTAATTTATTAGTTGCTTAGCAAACCTATTTCAGATAATATCAAAATAATAAAATTCAAGTAACTCGCATTATTTTGCTGCAATATTTTATTATCAAAATAAATTATTTTTGTATTCTATTGACATAAATACAAAATTTATTTTAATACAAGTTTAGTTTTTTTATCCAAAAAATTACATGAATAAGAAGTTCATAAGAATTTCAGAATACCATTGTATAAATCGTGTTTAATTTAACGCTTCTAATTTCAGAAAACTCTTAAATATTTTATATACGTATAAATATGTATGTAATATAAAAAAAATAAATAAATAGTGGATTGTAAGATGCTAAATAATATGAAAAGTGAGATTAAAAAACAATGACTTTCACAGCTGACGCTGAGGCTGCTGATCTGCAAATTTACTTGTTATAACAATTGTCCACTATAGTGGAGTTTAATTGCAAGCACTGTAAAGGGAAAATCCGTTGATTACCAGTGCGATTTCCGAATTTTTATGGAATTTTTTCGCTAATAAAATTCTTTCGTTAATGTGTCAGGAATTAGTGAGTATGGATTTATCCTTGATAGATAACGGCGCTGAAAGTTTAGTTTGTTTGTTGTGGGATGTTTTACATTTTTCCATTCTAAAAACAATTTCAGTATTTTACCAGTACACTTTCTGTATTTTTACGGATTTTTTCTTTTAGAGAGCAGTAATATAAAAAAAAATCCCACAGCTTTAGAGAAAATGGAAATTTAGCATTATCTGTCAGAGAAGCAGTTTTTTTTTCTGCTTGGTGTTGAAATAACACCAAGCAGCACCAAGCACACATACGCACAATGTCGAAATTTGTATTATGTGATTCGATTTAAAAACAAATAACAGCTAAATTCATCTAGAAAGTCCGTTGGTGTTATCCCAACACCAACGGACTTTCTAGATGGATTTGGCTGTTATTATTTTTTTTTTAATCGAATCACATAATAAAAATTTCGACAATGTGTTTATTAGGTAAAATCATTAAAAACCATAAAATTTGAAGAATATGTTAGATCAAATAAATGTGATAGAGAGGCAAGGCGAAATTCGGTTCGGTGTCGAAATGACACCAACGGACGTTGTAATGTTAATGTATTGTCGCTACCATGTCAAACTATCGAATATGAAAAAATGCATTTTTCATTACTTTTAAAAATAGGCTGGTTGTCACCACTAAATTTTATTAGAATTCTTCGGCTAGTAAAAATAATAATAACATTTGTCAAGAACAGGGTTGCCAGTTTGGCCTCCTTATTTATTCAGTGATGCCGAATTCATACCGGATATTTTGAGAGAAATTTTTTTACTTTAACTAATTAAGAGATAGGCTGTCATTATATAAAGAAAAAAAGTCTACTTTAAATTTCTGGAATGGATACACCATCTCTGAATGGAAAAAGAGGCCAAACTGGCAACCCTGGTGATGTTGTAACCCTGCAACCCTCTTAAAATTTAGTGGTGACAATCGGCCCATTTTTAAAAGTAATGAAAAATGCATTTTTTCACATTCGATAGTTTGACATGGTAGCTACGATATACGTTAAATTGCTAGTTGGGAAACCTAATTACCGTTAAAAGCAGACTTATTGTTGTAAGAAATTGAATGTATGTCTAACATTATATGGCTACTAGTTGCACGTTAATTTAAAAGTCAAGGCATTTACGAGCTCCTATAATTGCCTCTATTGAAGAAAATTAATTGGATTTTAACAACGTCTTATATATACATGATTCGCTTTCATTTCTGTTCTGGGTTATTGTGTGGCCATATAAAGAATTTATAAATCCACCTCTTAAGAGTAAAAGCTATTTGAGTCTACAGCTTTATGATTATTATTTGATTACGCATTTCTAAATGGCTGTAATAAACTAACCTTTTATAGGAATTTTACATCCATCGGCAATGTCGTGTCCTTGGCAAGATTGCTACTGTTTTATTTACCAAGATTAAGACGTTTATTAACCTTCGTATTATTATTGATGCTTGAAGAGTATGACATCAAGGCATAAACTTTAAAAGAAAGCTACAGAATAAGCATACAAGAAAGAATAAACCGCTTAAACTATTTAAGCTCCATTAACCCTTTCGATGGCGGTGGTACGTTTATGAACCCCTTAATTTTAATTCCTAAACTCCCCAATGGCACCAGAATTTGGTATAAAAATTTCTCTTTCTTATCACAGGTGCCAACCTCTCATTAATATTCCTTAATATGCGGGTTAATTTGACCCAGTTTAACAACACTTCAAACTAGAAAGATTATTGGATAAATCTTTATTTATTCAATTTCAGGTTTCTACGCGGAAATTATTTAATTTCATTTCTTTAAAAAAATTTCTGGTGCAAAACGTGTTAAACCTGGGTTAAATTAACTCGCAAATTACGGAATATTAATGAGACGTTGGCACCTATGTCTTATGTATGTGAAATATAGTTTTTCCTGTTTCCAAATAAATTTGTTCGTAAATCCCGGTGTCAATCATTCATTTCCACATTTTAGCAATGGAAGTGTTTTGCCTCTGAAAGGGTTAAGAAACTACCACCTAATTGAAGCAGTTACTTTGAATATACTTACTAATAATTTAATATTGAAATTATATTTGATGACTTTAATTAATTGAGAATGATAAATATTGTTTTTCAGAAAGCAAAAGCTACCTACTTAAGCGGAATAATTTTATTCAGTCAAAAGACGGTTAAAATTTAAAAGAAAAAACCTCACTCGAGAAATTACAATTAAAAAACAATGTACTAAATAGTATCTGTAGCATGGAACATTATGAATATATGGGTTTCAAATTGCCATTTAGGAAATCTCATTGCCATTGAAAATAAGCTTTATTGTTGTGGATAATTAAATACCTGCCGATCGTTATATGACGACTATTTGACCGTTAATTTAAACGTCAGGGCATTTACCAACCTCTGTTAATTATTTCTATTGAAGAAAATAAATTGAATTTTAACAACGTTCAATTTATATCCTATTATTTTAGAATACTATGTGGCCATATAAAGAACAGATAAATGAAAAAGCAAAATTAATTCGACGGTAGTAGCTAACTGTGCGGTGTTGTTTAATTTTACAATTTCGAGCTTATTATTTGATTGCGCAGTTCTAACTCGCTGTAATAGACTAACCTTTATAGGAATTTTACATCCATCGGCATGTCGAGTCCTTGCAAGCTTGTTACTGTTTCATTTGCAAAGATTACAACGTTTGTTAACCTTCGAATTATTATTGATGTTTGAAAAGTGTGGCGTCAAAGAGTGAACTTTAAAAATATCAGACACATAAATTATGTACAATCGTCCGTAACTAAACTGTCATATGACTGAAGAAGCTACTGTCATTTAAAAAAAATAAATAAAAACTAATTTATTATTCGAAAACTTCAATTAATAGGATATAATAATGAAGACGTCGCAAAATAGAAAAAAAAAACACATTTTTGCCCTTGGAAATGTTTATTAAATAAAAAGAATTTTTTCTCATGTGTAGGTTGAAACTGTGCATTAACATCAATAACTTGTTTGATAACTGCAATGATGTTATGAAGCAAATCAAAATACATATGAAATCAGGATACTTCTATAAAAGAATTACCTTATTTAATTTAAAGAATTAACTTATTGACTTTTGTAAATACGCAAATTTTACTTCATGTGTTTTGTGTTAATCGTTGATATTGAACTAAAATCACATCAATAGTTTTATGGTATTTTCAATTCATGATTTAAATGCATAAGCAATTTTCTAAAAGTTTTTGAAATGCTATATATATAACTAATATCGATTTTCTGATTTGTTTCAAGATATTAAGATTTTATTTAAATATGATTAATTTTAGTTTGTTTACATAAAACAAAATAATTTTAAAAGCTTTTGTATGTTATGTATGATAAAAGAATAAAAAGGTTTATTAAAACACAAACATATCTTCGGTTATTGTGGGAGTTGTGTATTGTCTATCTAAATTGCTAATGAGCATTTTAAATAGTAAAATGTTGTATGATATTTTATTTGACTTTCAGTATCAATAACTGAAATATCCGAATACAGAACTTTAATTTTTATAACCCCTTCAGGGGCAAAGTACTCTTGTAACTAAAATATTGAAATGACTGATTGACACCAGGATTCATGAACGAATTTATTTTAAAACAAGTAAAAGATTTTCCTCATCTAACTTATAAATTCAAAATTTGATTATAAAATTCTGGTGTCAATGTGGCATTTTTGGATTAAAATTAAGTGGTTATATATAATATACCGGTGCTCTTCAAGGTGTTAAAAATATTTTTCTATAGTTTAGGCTACTGTCATAACTGCCAACTTTTACGCTTTTTCCCTACCACTAAAATTTTATAGTAAATTTAACTTATTAAATCGGTAAAGTCGTGTAATTCAAGAAGGCAAAAATTTCTGTTAATTTTTAGTGGTATCAAAAAAGCGTAAAAGTTGGCAGCTATGCTACTGTTATCGATTACTTCTGAATATATTTTCTGGTAACGCAAAGATTGATTACACAGGCCTACAATAAAAAATTGCTTTAAGTGAAACGTGTTTCACGTATGGATGTTTATGCTTATTTCAGGGAACATTTATTTGACAATTCTATAACGTACACTTTTGAAACAAATTGAGAATTTCTGATTAGTTAGAAAATTAAAATTTTAATCATAAAGATGCAAAAAAAACTCCTCACGAGCACGGAAATTGTCCGCTATTCGGAGATTTTCAGAGATAAAAGAATATAAAAATGTAGGTGACGGTGATTGAAAAATATTTTTTAAATAGAGGTATCCGGAATTCGGGAGCAATCCATTACGACGTAAAAAAAGACATATGTTTACTAATCTAGATTTTATCTGTCTTAAGATTTACGAAAATACAGTATATCTTCATCCGAGTTACCAAGGATTCCGAAAAGTGTTCTTTTATCTCCAGAAACCTCAAAAACAAATAAATTTTGAATATTTAAGGCGCATTTTAGAAACAAAAGTTTCTCTTGCCGCCCTTAATTTTCGGCAACGTTTCCGAGTAGTTTTTACAAAGTAGTAATCGGTTTCTTAACCCGAAATATCTATTTTTAGAATCCATTAATTCTCAAGTAAACATTTTCAAGTTAAAGAAACGTGATAAATTAACAGCATTAACATTAACATTAATAACAATAACATTATCATTAACATTAATAATATTTCGTTATTCTTGCAGATGTAAATTCCGTTATGCAGCTGAAAATGTTTACTTAAGAATTGATAGCATCCGAAAAAACGATTTTCCTGGTAGAGAAAACTGATTTTAAAAAATCCCTGACGGCTCGGCCTTCAGGCACAGGTAGATTTCGAAGATGCAACCCTTGGGGCGCCTCTTTATCGGGAATTGGAGAAGAAATGGTCTTTTTGACATGATGCAGCAGTTCCGATCGCCCACTTTGAAATCTACCTGTGTTTGTAGACAAAGCCTGCAAATATTAAAAAAAAAAAAATCTGTAACAGTTGGTTCTACAAAAAACTTGTCAATATAAAAATTGTAGATAATATTAAGGCGATTTATAATGAACTTAAGTGAATTTTATATATTGTGTATTGACGAAGTCATGAATTTTTTTCTTGTTAAACCCCTATCCCCCCCCCTTGAGGCCATTTTAATTATATCGAAAATCTGTCAAACATAAATTTTCGCCCCTTTTCCAAGAAGTAATAATAACTTTAAACGGATTTGATATGTATCATAATTAAGAAGTTATGGGTTTTTTTTTCTGTTTTCACAAAAAGACCTTCCCCCCCCCCCCCCAATTTCTCCCCCTTGGCCCGATTTTGCCCATTAACGAACTTGACCGAGGTTTTATGCCCTTTGATTTTATGTATCAATTTGATTTATGTATCAATTTGAAGAGATTTGTGCAGAATAATGGAAGTTAGCGTGTCCAATAAAAGGAATATAGATAGTTAGATAGATAGATAAAGTTTTGAACTGTTGGTGTTTTGGGTTCTAGGAGGTGTAGTTGGGTTCTAGGAGGTTGGGTTCTAACTCGGTGTAGATCTGCAAAATTTTTTCAGAAATTCCAACATAGGGGAGAATGTAATAGATAGTATTTCTTACGAAATCTACCTAAAATGTAAAAACTACTCGGAAACGTTTGAGGAAGATAACAGCTAGATTAAGAAACAATTATCTTTTTTTTACACTGTATGGATTTTTACTGTGCTAGAATTTCTAGTAAGCAAATTATAAAATTAGCCATGAAGACACCATATACCACTAAATATAATAGAAGATCTACTACTGGTTGCTTCAAAACATGCTACCGCTTATAAAAAAAAAGACTAAAAGAAGGGGAGTGGCGCAGCTTTTTTCGTGGTGAAGAAAAACATTATAATGATTTTCTACTTTGTGTTGTGACAGCTATGACCACGCATGAAGATAGTCTTCCTCGTAGCTATGACAAACGCAAACAAGTTGGAAATTGTACATCAAACGTGACAAATGAGGTGCGTTCGTACAATGACTAGTTTTTATAAAAATTCAGATCTTGGTGGAATAGCTGTTGCACTCTTATGCAAAAATGCATGAATACAAAATTTATTTTATGTGCAGGCATTCCTATTATAGGTATTTATTTTATTTTATGAAATTAAGTTTCAATACACTTTTACACTGTTACATTAAAATTATGCTATCCGCAAATATCCAATACAAGACAATGTAAAAAAAATCATCGTTATTATTTCAGCGAAATGAATTATATCGTCTGTTATTATGACATGATTAATTTTTGTAATAAAATAAGTAACTCTTTTTCCGTTTAATACCTATTTCTTCGGAAACATCTATCCAAAAAACTGTCGGTAGGTTATAGGATTATTATAATTAAAAAAATTTAGTATACAAATAGAGTGTATTTAGTATACAAATAGATTAATTTATGTGTTTTAATGAATGTGATTTCTCGCAAATTATTATCTTTCGTTGTTGTAATCATTTTTCCAATCATACGCATAAAACTATATATTCGTATACGTTAAAGTCGAATTCTCGCCAAGCTTGGAGACACTTTGCGAAATATCGCCAAATTTGGCGACTAAAATAAGCCTCCATAAATGAAGCCAACTTGGCTATAGCTGACGAATTTCTTATTCAAATTCAGTATTAACGAATCGTCTGTAATCGGGTTCTTTGTATTTTTGCTAGCTGATCTCGAGTAACATTAGCTAAAATTTTAAAACGAAGATATAGGAAAGCTACCTTTTCCTCCCAGTACAGGCCGGAAGGACTTTTTTCATTACAACTGTCTGTCAAAATATAGTAATTTATCAGTTTTAACAGACAGATTTACAACATTAAAGAGAACCTTCCCCACGCGCACACACAATAAAATGCAAATATAGGTCTTAAGGGTGTCGTGTCAATTCGTCGCGCACAATTTATCGCGGAACAATTCATCGCAGCGTCAATTCATCGCAGCGTCAATTCATCGCAGCATCAACTCGTCACGGCGTAAATTCGTCGTGGTGTCAATTCGTCGCGATGTCAATTCGTCGCAACGAAAATGTTTTTGAAAGCTATGATGATAAAATTAAAGATAATGTAGGAAAGTTATTTAATGAAAATTTGTTGTTTAGATATAGAGAATTATAACTAATAATTTACATCATTAAATAATTATACTAAATTATATTTACTTTTATCATCATAGCCTTCAAATATATTTTCGTTGCGACGAATTGACGTTGCGACGAATTGACGCTGTGATGAGTTGTCGTCGCGTAAATTGACGCTGCGATGAATTGACGCAGAACCGGTCCTGAGATATTTAAATGACGAAAAAAAGAAGAAAGAGATAGGAACATTTCAAACACCACCCCTTTGTAAGATTTACAACTGAATTGTGGTAAAGAAGGAATGTAGAAAATAGATCTTTATTGGTTTCTTGCTTTAAATCCTGACTCTGGCTATGTTAAGCAGCATTTTCATGTCTTTTATTGCACTGTTAAAATGCTGTAAAAAAGGAATCACTGGTCAGAATGACTTCAAATTTGAACTGAATATACTGGAAGAAGGGGAAAAGGTATGCCATAAGAGAAAACTTCCAAAGAGTATCAATAGATGGCGCTGTAAGCGGTATAATGATATAGATCCTACATAAGAGGCATTCAGGGTCACTACATAATGAAAATGGATTCGGCTACAAGTGACATTTTTAATCCAAATACGACGACTTTGGCATGAGTTGCACAGTAAACCAACCGCACTGTTCAATTTGCATGAGTGTTTCGGTTGTTTGACGGAAAAAATGACTTCCAAATCGGTCAACAGTTGTGGTACTGTTAGTGGAAAGCCCATCCACCACGGCAAGGTCATACCATATTGGATGGGAAAAATCGTTTTTTAATTGTCCTTGGGCCAGAAATCGCATAAAAAGAACATAATTATTCAGTTTTTAATTGCGCATGAGTGTCTTTTAATTTGCATAGTATGCCGCTTACAGCGCCATCTATTGATACACTTTGGAACTTTTTTTATGTCATTCCATTTCCCCTTTCTTCTCGTATATTCAATTCAAATTTGAAGTCATTCTGACCAGTGATTCCTTTTTTTACAACATTTTGAAAGTGGGACTTTAATTATAATCACCCTGTATTACAGGGTTTTTACGAGGTCCTGGAATTTCCAGGGAAGTACTAATATTATCATAGAAAAATTCGCCTTATACAATCGCGCGATTACATAAAGCGAGTTTTTTTATGAGAAAATACTGGTAAAATCCCTGAAAATTCCACGACCCGGTATGAAATCTGTATTAGACGTTTTGAGGCTTTCTTCACTAATGGGATTTTGTTTAACCTCTTGAGGGGCACCGGTATATAATATATATTACTTTTTAATATATAACTTCGCCACCAGTATTATTAAATACAAATATTTAATATTAATTTAAAAATTCATTACTAAAAATTATTGGTGTAGAAACATCGCAAAATTTAGCATTTTTAGACCACGTGCCATCCAAGGGGTTAAAAAAAAATCCGTCTATAGAAAAAGACATTCACAAAGGAAAGACTGGATATTAGGGGAAGGTTGCCTAAATTGATCCTAGCGGGCAAAACTATCCACATATGTTTTCCTCCAGACAGGTCGCGCTATCTACGGGGAAACACATAAACTAGTTGTAATAAGTGAAGAAGAAGCAATGGCCGTATTCAAGCGATCGCAGTTTTACGCGTCTGAATAGAATTCTTTAAGAAATTGGGTTTTATAATATCTGTTATAAGGTAAGCGCTAACTTTATATTATTTAGATATTTATACTGTATTTATTTAGATATACAGTCTTTCATGTACAGAAATATGACTTGGTTTACTTAATGGAGTATAACAATAAATTAAATTATAACATCTTGTAATAATATATTTCTTTTAAATGCTAAAAGGTGTAAGTTAACAACATAAAATAACTTTTATTAGGTTGTTTGACATGTTTCGACTCACTTGTTCATCACTATCTCATTTGTTTTTTTTTAATGTCTCGGAGTGAAACGAAACATGTCAAACAACCTAATAAAAGTTGCTTTATGTTGTTAATTTACACTTTTTAGCATTTGAAAGAAATATATTAATGTAGTATGTTTTTAGATGTGAATTATACTTATGTATTGTCATAATTACTTTTATATCCTTTATTTTGCCGATAAAAAACAATTTACAACTATTTTTAAATGAAGGATCATTTTGTCCTTTTGGTGTGGATAAAATGATCCTTTGGACACATTTTAAAAAATCTATTTTTTTCATTACTCAATTTGGATTTAAATTATTATTAATGTATGTTTATAATGTAAAATATATTGTAAAACATTCTAGCAAAGGGCAAAAGATTTATTTAAACAGTTATGTTATTTTACACAAGTTTTTCCCTTAAGGGGATCATTTTAGGCCACCTTCCCCTATATATTAACTTTACGATATTAAGTTAATTTTAACTTTGAGATAATAGATACAATTGGTAGTGATAAGTTTTAATAATGTGTGTGTTTTTAAGATTTTTATTATCTTCACGGATATCAAGAACAATCGTTAATACGAAGACTTTTACAATTCCAATGCTTCTCGTATTAACAGAGTTCAACTGTACATTTTAATTTATCCAAAAGTTTATCTTCTACACTGCAAGAAAAAACGGCAAAATATACAGCAAAATGTTCTGTAAATTTATGAACCCAAATTGCCAGCATTATTTACTGTAAATTAACAGCACAATGTGCCTTAAAAACTTTTGTTTTTGGAATTTTACAGTAAAATATCTGCAATTATTCTAATTTTATTGTACAAATGACTGTAATCATGCTAAATTTTACAGGAAAAAATGCTGGCAATTTGGGTGCATAAAATGACAGCAAATATTGCCGTCATTTTTGCCGTTTTTTCTTACAGTGATATATAATCATAAAGTTTAACGAATAATATAAAAACACTACAATATCATATAAAAAGCACCTTTCTAAAGGATATAATGCTACTGCAATATTATAGCTTGTATATATGGCTACATTAGGCTACTTCCCTGTTGATAACTTTTAAACTTATACAAAATAAAGTAAAACTCTGTCTAAAGAGGACTCTGTCGGTGTAAGATGAAAATCTGGATAATACTGAAAGATTTTAAAGATCCCGCAGAACGATTTTGAATACTGTAAAACCTGTCTAATGTGGAATACCCTATACGACTGGAAATTATCACAGTGCCGATCCATTCCGCCTTAAGAGTTTACTGTAACTTTATTTCGTAAAAACTTTCCTATTACTTAACATCGGCTATTGTTGCTGGAAAAAACAGAATAAAATTGAATCGGTGATTTGAAAAACCACATAAATCAAAAAATTTCAAAATGTACCTTTTTATCGCAAATGCAAAAGGTAGGGCCATGATCTGGGTAGTAACCACATAAGTCAGATACTATATAAGTGCAATACTAGATTACATGCGAATACCATATTACATTACCATGTTACCATTTCCATGCAATATCCTATTAAAACATAAAAATGTTCCAGTATACTGAGCCATGATCTGGGTAGTAACCACATAAGTCAGTGTATTCCTTCCTTTTCAAACAATACCTTCTAATTTTCGTTCATTACTTAAACGACATAAAGTCAGCTACTTCAGTGGTTTTTGCATGCAATACCAGATTACATGCGGATACCATATTACCATTTGCATGCAATACCATATTAAAACTTAACATATTCCTGTATAAGTGCTATCTTCATTAATTTTGATTAAAAACATGGTTAATATAACTGTTTTTTTTGTTAATATTACTTATTATTTTGTTAATTTTTATGGTTAATGTAACTGGTTTTTGTCAAATTAAATACCATCTAACCTTGTTTCTTGTTAAAACAACATAAGTCAGGAACAGTTTTTATGTTATTCTTATTTTTATTATTGATAAATAAAAAAAAAATATTTGATATTTACAAACTTTGAAGTCCGAACTCTATAATCAGTACAAAAAAATCCATAAAAATTCTTTTACTTGTAAAAAATACAGTTTTTTTTTTTAATTTCTGAAAAGTTCTGATTCTGTGAATTATGTGGTTTTGAAATGACCGATTTAATTGCGAACAAGAGTAAAAAGATCTTCTTAACTTATCGTTGTAAACAGCGTTTCCAATTTAGCGTAATTTTATTAAAAATATATACCCTTATTTTTGAATAATTAATCTTTGCATTCAATCAGGGAATGATTGCCATTAATTAAAACAAAAATTACTATATCAAAATAGTAGTAGCTTTTATAAATATGAAAGCGGGACTAAATTAGCAACACTGGTTGTAACTAACTCAAAGGAAGAGGGTAAAAATTCTTTAAATATATCAACATCTATTAGCCCAGAAAACTACAAACACTGCACCACAAAACTGTTAAAACAGTCTCATTTAAATAACAGAGCGATAGCAAACACTATTACAGTACTTATTTTCCATTTTATTACTCACCTCGTAACCTTTTAATCTTATTAATGATGTTTTGAAAATACGCCAGCTCTTTTTACGAATGGAATTTATTTCCTATTTTGCATTTCTGGTGCTTGGTCTTTTAACATGGAAAATAATTGGGTACTTTTAACGATGTATTATGTGTTTTTAAATTTTTGGGATTTTCACGGACCATAAATTTGTTTTATGGAGATTTCCCTCACTTTCCATTTAACCCCTTGAAGGGCGGTGAGATATAATATATCACACTTAATTTTAATTGCTAAACGACACAATGACACAAGAATTTCGGAATCAAATTTTGCTTTTATAATATACGTGAAGAAAAGCTTTTACTTATTTTGGAATAAGTTTTTTGTTAAATCCGGGTGTGACTCAATGATTTCAAGATTTTAGAAACATAACTACTTTGCCCCTGAAAGGGATACGGGGTTTCCGAAAAATCTGGAAACGGTCGAATAAGTCGAGAAATATACAACGGATTGAAGAACGGAAAAATGCATGTTCAATAGTTTTGAAAAATCTATTTAGAGATAAAGTTACTAGGGTTATGTATTAAAGTTATTAGGGATAAGTTGTCTCCCCAACTTTGCCCCTGCGGGGAGAAAAGGGGTGGGCAACTTTGAAATTTTATGGTAACCACCTTTTGTATTGTAGATTCAGATTATACGGGAAAAAATACGTAACTTTTATACTTAATATTTTCTTCGGAAAATCGTAGATGGCGCTGTGATCATGTGAAATGCAGTGAGAATCGTTTCCTTTGAAAAGTCTGGAAACGGTCGTATAACTCAAGAAATATACATCGGATTGAAAATCGGAAAAATACGTATTCAATATTTTAGAAAAATGGCAACTTTTATATCCCTAATTATATTTTTCTAAAATATTGAACATATATTTTTCCGTTTACAATCCGATGTAAATTTCTCGAGTTATTCGACCGTCAGCAACGCTTAGCTTTTTATTAAAGAGGATGCGCCAAAAGTTCGTTGAAACTTTAAAAATTCATTAAAAAGAAACAAATGATGTTAAAAAATTGCGGTTTGCAGGAATGGGGTTAAATTGAGATCGTATTTTTTTAATAACAAAAAAAGTTGTGGTTAAAAAATTACCAATAGATGGCACAGCCATGCATAATACGAAGCACATGTATGCAAATTAGGCTTATAGTAAAATACACATTTTAGTGACGCGTCTGAAGAGCTTCAGCATCCCAACACATAAAACAGGCCCTTTTCTCTTTTTCAGTCATTTTGCCGTGCAGAATTTTTTCAATACTGCAGTTACCGGTTCCCCGTTTATGTAAAAGAGTTTAACCAACAGCGCGTGATCTGGTAACAACATCATAATGCTTGCATCGAATGAATAATCTGTGTGAATTGAGGGGTTTTACTGACAGTCTTATTTCCATAAATCTGCTTCATATTATGCATGCAGCTCTATCTATAAATAATTTTTTAACCAAAGTATTTTTGTTATTAAAAAAAATCCGATCTCCCTCTAATCCTATTCTTTCAAAACGCATTTTTTTAGCATCAGTTGTTTGTATTTAATGAATTTCTAAAATTTCAACGACCTTTTTGCGTACCCTATATTTCTTTTCGAGTATAAAATATATAAATTTAATTTTTAATTTAATTTAAAGTTTTAATTAGTTTTAATTTCTAATTGCCCGCCACACCACATATGAAAAAAGTGGAAAATTAAGTGTGGATCAGTCCTAAAAAAAATGTGATAAAATACCAAATAAATACCCATACATATCGTCACTACCATGTCAAACTATGGAATATGAAAAAATGCATTTTTCATTATTTTTGAAAATGGGCCGATTGTCACCACTAAATTTTAATAGTATTCTTCTGCAGCCTTGTCAGTTTTACCTCCGTTTTTATTCAGAAATTCAAAATCCATGCCAGAGAATTTTAATAGAAATTTTTGCTTTATTTAATGACAGACATTTCGTGGTTACCTAAAGCAATTTTTTTATTAACATTTCCGGTACGAATTCTGCATCTCTGAAAGCGAAAGTGGCAACCCTGTTTTTCACGTAAATTTTACTAACCCATTCACTGCCAACCACGAGTATACTCGTGGTTTTTCAATTTAAAATTATGAATTCACACCGGAAATTTCGTTGAAGAATTTTTATTTTATGTAATCACGAAATGTCTGTAATTAAATTACCGTAATTTCCGGCGTATAAGCCGCAGCTCAAAGAGTCGTTTTTCGACCCAGAAATATTATTTTATAAAATGTAACTTAAAAGATCGCTGTAAATATTTAACTACAATTATTGAATAAAATTTCTGGGTCGAAAAACGACTCTTTGAGCTGCGGCTTATACGCCGGAAATTACGGTAAGTAAATATAGCTATCAGTATTTTCTGGCATGAATTCGAACTTTCTAAATAATATAAAATTCCGGTAATTTTAACCAGGCAGTGAACGTGTTAATATTCTTACTAGGCGAAGAATTCTAATAAAATTTAGTGATGACAATAGGTCAATTTTTAAAAGAAATGAAAAATGCATGGAAATTTAAGCACTCCAGATATACATAAAAAAAGGACGTATCGATCAGATTGACATTTTTGAGTGAATTTTTTTAACTGCATAATCAATTATATTTATATCGCAACATCAAAAAATCAATTTTATTTTCATTAACCCATTTGCTGCCAGCCGCGAGTATACTCGTGGTTGTCAACATTCAAAATAAAAGTGAATAAAAAAAAACTGCCAAGCCACCACTATTTTAATATGTTAAAAAAATACTTTATTTAATAGCAAAAACTTTGCTATTAAAGTTACCAAATATTATCTTTCAGAATGTTTGGTGGGAAACGAATTTCAGTAAAAATATCGAAGACTCCGCCCACATAGTTTTGGCAGTTAATGGGTTAACTGTGATTCTGCCCGTAATTTTTGTCATAATTACACTATGACCTGATGAACGTATTTCTTTATCAACTTAAAATCATTTAAATTACCTTACTCCTCGTAACTAATCTTCAACTTTTTAAAATGTCCTATATAAATAAAGACATATAGAACTATATTCATCAATCTCATTATTTAACTCAATGATTGATTATGCAACAAGATTGTTTTAACTGCGTAGTTTCTTAGATTTCACTTCTATTTCATTATTACCAGACATAATTTGCTGCATTTATTAAGGCTAATTGATCGATAATGAGTTCAAATTAGGGTTAGACTATTACAATCTAACAATAATTAATTGGTGAAAGAAGTTGTCCTTCAGTGTTTTAATTAATATATAATTCGTTCAACTCAACCTGTATTTGAAATATAAAAAAAAATAACAGCCATGAAAATATTTAGCTAGTTTTGTTATAACTGGTACCCTCTCCTATTTTTATTGTTTCTTTTTTCATCCTCTTCATTTTATCCTCTTCAATAAATATATATTTTTTAAATTTTAATAATTCCTCCTCCCGCTGGTTCAGGGCTAAATTCTTTAACTTCATTAATCATTTGGAATAGATCAGTTGATGAGTATTTTGCGTTTTCATTAAAATGAGTATTAATGATACTTTGTATAGTTTAACAAATATATGCATTATTCATTATTATGATTCTTGTACGCTTTTAAATAGTTAATGATGTTGAAAAAATATGAAACACTGGCGCCCCGTCCCGGCTTCGCGCGGTTGGACAATATGTCGACTACAATGTAAAGGTAGAGATATGGGTACGTAATTTAAAACAAGTGGGTAAGTGTGATCGAAGATCGCTCAAAGGATTTCGTTTAATATTCCTTTCAAAACACTCTATCATTTCTTTAATAAATCCAAATAAATTCCATTTAGCAACAACAACAACAAAAAAAGAAGTAAAGTTTTATAAAGTAAAAATTTACCGATCTATTTTTTCGTTTTTTCAAATATCTAAACCAGCTCGCTATTATATTCTGTCATAATAATATCTGTCATGCGGACCAAATGCGATATTTAACCCGGGAGAAGTCACGCATACCCAGATAATGAATGGTTTTTACGTTTTCACCAATAAATACAATTAATAAGCGTACACCGTATTCAGTCTCAGACAATTGCTACAAATTATATGATAATGTAAATTGTAGATTACTTTTCGAAAAATAGTGGTGACAGTTGTAAAAACTGCACGCACCCTGGGGTATCTCATACCCCGTGCGACTGCTCCCGGGTTAAAAAAATATTTTCAAAATTAAACATGTTGCACACCTTCAAAATGTTAAAATATGCGAATATTTCCATAATCGGATTTTTACCATGATTCAATATGTTTCTCAAACTCATATATTTACTATTCTCTATTACTCATATTAATACTCGCTTTGTATTATTCTCAAACATTTGAAAAATTCGTTAAACTTCCAATATGACGTCAGATTTTCTTTTTAATTCTTTAATGACGTGATATTAATCTGCTTTGTGTACATACACATATACTCATACTCCTTGTATTATTGAGAAATCTTTGAAAATTTCCGTTTTATTACCACTATGACGACAATCATTTTTACTTCATAATAATCTTTTTTCCCAATTGGTGAAACTTTTTATTTCATTTTCATTTTTCACGTGGAAATAGTTCAATAGAATATTAATTATTGTAGAAAGAATTTCATTGTGGATTTTTAATTCTTGGCAACTGCTATAACGAAAAATGTTTAAATTTAATAGGAAAAGGATGTTAGAATTTTGGTATTTTTATCTCTATTTATTAAAATAATACGATTTTCTCAAATTTTAATATTTTGAGCTTCATAGCTGGTATTCAGCAATATATACACCAAGTTTCAACTCTGTAAGTTACATAGTTTCTGAGAATGGCTCTGTGATGGACAGACAACGGAGCGGGAGTAATAGGATTTCGTGAGATGAACGAAACCCTAAAAAAAAATTCTAAATCCGATAAAAGCGGGAGTGAGACAAAATTGCAATACTAACAAATTTTAAACTTTAAATAAAAAATTGTAAAAATGTGATAAATATATTTTTTCTTTTTATGTACATATTGAAAGTAATAAATTTATTTTAATATAGCAGAACCACCCGGCTTCGCCCGAGTTAACTTTAGCCTTCCGGATAACATAAGTAAATATGTAACATCATAAAAATACGCCGATCGCAAGAACGCAATCGCTTCCATAAACCATCAAAGTGACAATCAGAAAAGACTTACGTTATTTTAACGCAATCATACTAAATCAAAAATTCCTTTTAAAAATGTCTTACGCAAAATATCTAATCAAAAATTTGCGATAGTTGTCTTGTTCGTCAGTCTTCCATAATCAGGTTCATATCCGATGTTTAAACCCCCTTTATGGGTGACTTTCTAAACTCGCTGAAATAGGTGTTTAACTAATTTTTTAGTAGATTTGCTATCCTGAATTTGACGTAAAACTACTGCTGAGACATGGTGAAAGGACCTAAAACGTTCGAACCACCAATTTAACCCTTCAGTGGGTTAATTTTTAAAATCGCTGAAATATGTATTTAACTATATTTTAGTAGATTTGTTATCCCGAATTTCGTGCTCCTACCTAAAACTGCTGCTGAGATATGGCGAAATGACCTAAAACGTTCAACCTCCTCCCCCTTCATCCCATTCGAGGGTTAATTTTCAAAAATTCTTTTCTTATTGCTTGCCTTAGATCATAACAGCAATCTACTGTCCAAATTTCCTAATCCTGACTTTAGTCGTTTCAGCTGGGCGTTGATGAGTCAGTCAGTCAGGAGTTCTCGCTTCATATAACTGTATCTGAATAGATGTTTTTGGTGTAAATAAATTTGACATCCGCGGTATATTTCTAAACCAAATGCTCAGTTTGAAAATATATCTTATTTTATGCATTAAAACTGGTATTTTAAGACAAATGCAAATTCTGTTAGCACAAGTTATAATTACCTTAGTTATATGTATGTATGTGTGTGTGTTTCGTTTCCTAAACCAAAAATAATAGTACACTATAGCAGAAATGACGGTAAAATTTGCTGGCACCCAAATATCCAGCATATTCATATCTAAATCAACAACAAAATGTGCTTTAAAAATTCTGGGTTTTTTTTTTGGATTTTAGAGCAAAAAAAAAATGCCTGAAATAATGCTAAATTTTGCAGCAAAAAAAATCCTGCCAATTTGCGTGCTAGTAAAATTTTTTGTACTTTTTTTGTATTCTATCTTACACAATGATAATGAATCAAGCTACTTAAAATAAATATGAATTAAAAAATAATAATACATTAGCAATATTTAGCTTGATCTGAATTCTATCTGCTTATGCAGCGACATTACATAACCAATAGTTATTTTATAAATTGAGAGAAAGGTGTTTTTTAATAAGAAATAATAAAAACTAAATTTTAACTAATTGTGAATTGAAATTAAGTTTTAAAATTCTAAGATCTTTGAAATATGTTATACTATACACTCTCAAAGATATCCGTGAATTGAATTTTGTTTCTACTTCTCTTTTGTCGTTAAAACATGAAATTTTACGCTTTAATTTACGCCCAAATTTAAAAAAAAAAAAAAAAAAAAAAAAAAAAAAAACAGAAATTTACCAATCTATTTCCAATCTAAAGCTACATTTTTGTAAAAATAACGGGGGTGTTCCGTCAAATCTGCTGCGTGTTAATTTTTTATATTAGAAAATGAATTTTTACGTATATCTTTTTTTTTTTTCCTCAATACATGAAAAATTCGCTAGCCAAAGCTCAAACTTTCCTAAAATTCTCTAGTAAGAATAAATAAATAAATAAATAAAAATCCCCAAATAATAAATAAAAATCCTCTGCGCGTTCCTGACATTTTTTTGACGATTTTTATAGTATACAGTAGCTTCTCGTTACAGCGTACCTCGTTAACTCATTTTAGATGGACACGTCATTTAATGACATTTTAGTTTTTAATGTCACTAATTCTGTACAGTATTTTGTACCCTATTTAATCCGAGAATTCTGCGATTGGAGAAGACAAAAGTTACGATTTAAATATTCTAGTATTGAAAAATTAAAAACATACGCACCCTTATACGTCAAATCAGCCGCTGAAGAATTTCAATCGCCCGAACATACTTTTTCCACGACTCCCTTTGAGAAAAAGTTTCACATTATCTGCACTTTTTAAGTAATTACAAATGTAAGTAAAATTGATAAATGTAATGCTTTGCTGCTAATTCATTAAATGTAATATGAAAATAAATTAACATTTTGGAATCAAATAAAATGCACTTATAAATAACCATCTTTCTTCATTCTTTAAAGTCCTCGATTGCATAGCACATTTTATTTTTTCTCTATACAAGCGTGATATAATAAGTGGTACTGTATTTTTCAAATTTTTCGTAAATACATATGCATAAGTGAAAATACCTATTTCACTTGTAAAAAAAATAGAAAACGAAGTTTAATAATAAAGACAAGCCGGGATACTAGCAAAAGAACATTGAAGGAAATAAAAACTGAAAATAAATAAAATACAACACAAACAAGTGCAGTTGTATAAAACGCAACTTTATATCTATGTTTATAATTCTGAAAAATATGTTTACTTTACAGAAAAAACGGACGCTCTTTTCGACAGTAAAAAAAACTGTATATTTCACGGGGATTTTTGTTTCACCTTAGTTTATGTAACTGTAATGAACATATTTTTTTCCTATTAAATGAAGAGATTTTTGCTTTTGTAAAAATATTATTATTATTATTATTATTATTATTATTGTTATTATTATTATTATTATTATTATTATTATTATTATTATTATTATTCGTTACAAATTAGAATAAACAAGGACAAGAGAGACATCTTTAGTATACTAATAAATAAATAAATAAAAGGGATTTCGTATTGTTCCAAAGCGGTGTCATTTCACATTATTTTTTAATGCGTACATTGTACAAAGAAATAGATATACAGTGACCTCTCACTTATACACAATGTTCGGTAATTACTTTTTTGTACCACTATTTTAAAACAGTAAAATTAGATTTCTAAATTCTGCGATTAAATAAAAAGAAAATTATTTTAAAAAGACACTGGGGCTGAAAAATAAATACCGTGTAGCGCGTATAAGTGAGATGTCACTGTATATTTGTTTTACAGGGGGGGGGGACTACGCGTCAGCACCGTATAAAATCTGTGAGCTATATGTTTTACCGTCAAAATCTCTTTAAAATTCAAAAATTCGTACTAAAATGCAGACATTTCCCCCAAAACTGTTTATTTTATGGGAAAAATAAATAATTAGGCTTTTATTGGCATCCTGACTTACAGTGTACTAAAACATCATATCATTTTGCATTTGTATCGCTAACAAGGCAAGAAGCTGTGAAGAAGTGTGTGTGTGTGGGGGGGGGGGGGGGGGGTTACACAATGCAAAGACACTTTCAAGCTAATATTAAACCAATGGCAATATTCTTTTCAAATTTCTCGTTTGCACTTTAGTACTTTTATTTTATTTTTTTTTTGCTTAGGATATATGAGGTCGGAGTCAGGTTTTCGTATGCTTTTATCACAATTTTTTAATTATATTTTTTTATTTAATATTTAAATTGCTGAAATTGCTGACGCCTCTTTCAATTGCAGAATTTGTAATACTTTTTTGCGTTTAAATAAGGCGAAAAATTTTATTAAAACATTGTGGTTAAAGTGTACGAAGCCTGAGTGTCTAAACGGGTATTTTCGTACTATTTCTAGACAATGTGTCATATTTTCATTGAATGATTTTAATTATACATTTATCACCATATCATTCTTTTCATTTAAATGTTACTTTCATTCATCTTGTTTTTATGACAAAGTTTAATTCGTTTTTATATTTCAACTTGACGTTCTTATTTTAATCTTTTTTTTTTTGGCGCAGCATGTCCCTAAAGGGACTTTGTGCCATAAAACCCCAATCAACCAACCAACCAACGACTCTTTCAATTTTGATTGCAGTTTTTTTTTTTTTTTTTTTTTTTTCGCACTTGAAATCGGTTCCGATATTTTTGTGATATTTTCTCTGTAAATGAGATTCATAATCCATATGGCTAGTCTCTCATAACAGCAAGATTAGATGTTAATCAATCTCTTTTTCCAAAATTCGTAAATTCAAAATTGTTTAAAGTACGTGAAAATCTTACCAAAGAGAATGTAAATATACATAGATATTAATTAAAGAAATTCTTAAAACTATTACTGAGTATTAAAATTAAACTAAACAGAAGAGGAAAGGAAAGGAAAATACCGTAATTTTAACTCATGTATTGCCCACTGATAAACAAATCCATTGCTATTACTAGTCAATTTACGTAATGTAAAAGTCGTGCTGCAAACTTTTAAATACTAACATATTATTAATTATGCACTGTATAATTTAGATCCATATGCAACAGTAAAATTCAGTAATTTAATTTAAATTTTGTTAGATATCATGAAGTACAGTTAGAATTGCCTTGAATAGATGGATATACTTGAACAAGCCTTATGATGTATAGTGCTCAACTATTTGCATGGGATTTCATTTCTTTTTTTATATCCCATATTAAAATCGTCCTTGTAAATGACGATTTACATGACGTATAGTGATATTTAATTTTATACGTATTTTTCAATTTCAGCTGACTGTTTATTCTAAAGTGCACTAACGATGCCGAATACTGACAGTAGTATGTTTAAAAACAGTGACTTCCTAACATAGCAGTTGTATCAAATGCACTCTAATTTTATCTATAATATTTTTCGAAATTTTATGAAGTCGAACGCATTTTAATTATCATCTAAATCCGTTCAAACACATTTTGTACCAACACAAAACAATTTTCAAAACTATTACTAAATCTTCATACTGCATAACATAGATAAAAGTAATAGAACAATACTGCCATGGATTTCCAACAACTCATGTACGTTACAATAATCAAAAAGTCATTAAAATTACTGGTTAATTTAAATACTGCGATGCATTTTCAACAACTGATGTATACGTTACAATAATCAGAAAGTCATTAAAATTACTGGTTAATTTACGTAATGCAAAAGTCGTGTGTCGCGCATGTTTTTAATATTTCTGCACTGTAATTTACATTCATATGTAACCGTAAAATTCAATAATGTGATTTAAATTTTGTTACATTCCACGAAGGACCGTTAGGATTGCCTTGAGTGGATATACTTGAGCCAGCCTTATGATGTAGTGCTCACCTATTTGCGTGGGTTTTCGCAAATGACGGACAAGCCCATATTTGTGTTTCCATCCCAATTTCTTTTCATCGTCAAAATGGATGGCTTCGAGAACGATGCCTTAAAGAATTTATTCCAGGCAAGGTCACTGTGCTTGCAAATTGATAGAAAACTATTGTACTATCCACCCTCTTGGTGAAAAAGAATGCTGAAAGAGCATGATGTCATGGAAGATGAAGTTGGAATTTCCCTTTTCGACAAGAATTGAAATTATGGACCTTAAAAAGTAATTAGATATGTGAGATATTTATACAGTTCTTGAGCTTTTTGAAAGTTGCACGCGATAAGGAAGTATGGAAAAGGCATTGTTTCCTTCAAAAATATGATTATGGGTAGTGGCGGTTAAGGATTTATACGCTTTAATGCGCTATTTTATAAATATGTTATTTTGATTGCTTGAATCATGATACAAATTTTTAATTTATTTATTGCCCTTGAAGAAAATTTCCGCGGATGGTTTTTTGGATTTTTTTAATGACTTTATTTTTATATTTAGTAAACAATGGACGATGAAGATATAAATATTTTATAAGTTGTTTGATTACTGAACAAGTACGTAGTTTTTACACTCCTGAGGACATTAGTTGGAGAAATAATTATCTTTCATTTATGCAATAAGTACAATCAAATAATAATTATATTTTTATAACAGTTTTTAACAAACTGCATACTGGGAAGCTATGTCGATATATTTTGTTCTTTAACCCTTAAATGTCTAGTGTATCAAATTTAAAACACTTTTTATTTACCTTTAAATAAATAAATCTAGTTCTTCGCAAACACTATATTTATATAGAAATTTTAATTTTGTAAAATTCACATAAAAAGTATTACTCTGCTGCTAAATATACATAAAAATCTATCTTAAATTTTCTTGTGTCTAATCCTTAAGTATAAAAAAATACACAATTCTAAAAGAAAAATTCATTTATTTAATGGTTAACCTTTTGATTACGGGCCAGGACTGACGACCATTTTTATATTCAGTCGTACCACAATGTGCAAAACATTTTCTTTGTGGTATATGTCTCTTGAAAATATCCCAGTATCAGTGTATGGCAGATTTTTTTTTTTCAAAAAGTGGTATGAATAGCGGTTTGCCATGTAAAATAATAGTCGATGGGATGTACGGTATCCCACCCCCGTAATCAAAAAGTCAAATTAAAAATACTAATAAAAATAAAATAATGTCTACAATTTGAAAGGGGGTTATCCGAATTTCCATAAAATTCCAATGATCTTGCGTATTAAAATAGAAAGACAAACTTGTGTAAGTGACAAATTTTTAACTTCGTTTTCTCATGCCTGTATGTTAGGTATTCTTTACCAGTTATGTCTAATTTTTCTCATTTTCTCATTCTGCTTTTGAATTTCATCTTTTATGTTTCTGTGTACAATTTTTATCGAACTTCGATGTGATAAAAGTTGATATCTTTTTGGAGTTGTCTGTTGATGTACTTTATAATCTACTACATATCTATACCGTAAAATGCGGAAAAAGAAATAAGGAGAAAAGTTGAGTGTTACACGTAGATCCTTGAACAGTATCCATTCATCACAATGTCTACAAATTCATATTGTTGTGCGTTCGGGGTGTACAAAATTCATAACAATATAAAACCCTCTTGGTGAGAAAGAATGCTGTGAAAGTGCATTATGCCATGCGATGTAAACAAAGACAAATGTCAATAAGGTTATGATCAATACGATCAATAAGGTTAACTGGATGAATTAGGTTCTCCAGATTCGACCGGGATGGCTCAATTGGTAGAGCATGGCAGCTTCAGCCAAGAGATCCCAGGTTCGATTACTGGTCCGGACATTTTTCGTCCAGTTGGAAAATTACAATTCATAAAGACAATGTCTCTTAATCTAGGACAATATAATATAAATACATAGAAAATTATACAATAACCTCTACGGAGTTACACACGATTTCTAAAAGCGTTCTTTACATTTAGAAACCTCATAGATTAATATACAGGGTGATTATAATTAAAGTCCCACTTTCAAAAAACTGTAAAAAAGGAACAACTGATCAGAATGACTTCAAATATGAACTGAATATACTGGAAGAAGGAGGAAACGGTATGGCATAAGAACGAAAAAAATGTTCCGAAGTGTATCAATAGATGGCGCTGTAAGCGGCATACTATGCAAATTAAAAGGCTCTCATGCGCAGTTAAAAACCGAATCATTATGTGCTTTTTATGATGTTTTTGACCCAAGGATAATTAAAAACCGATTTTTCCTATCCAATGTAGTACGACCTTGTCGTGGTGGATTGGCTTTCCACTGACAGTACTACAACTGTTGACTCATTTGGAAGTCATTTTTTCTGTCAAACAACCAACCGAAACACTCATGCACATTGAACAGTACGGTTGGTTTACTGTGCAACTCATGCCAAAGCCCTCTTATTTCGATTAAAAATGTTACTTGTAGCCGAATCCAATTTCGTTATGCCGCTTACAGCGCCCTCTATTGATACATTTTGGAACTTTTTCTTTCCTATGCCATACTATTTCTCTCTTCTTCCAGTATATCCAGTTCAAATTTGAAGTCATTCTGACCAGTGGTTCCTTTTTCACAGCATTTTGAAAGTGGGACTTTAATTATAATCACACGGTATTTTCATGATTTAAACAAGAATTTTTAAAAACAAAGTTTATTTTGCTGCCATATGTCCGAAATGTATTCGGAGTAGTTTTTATAGTCTATATATAGTGTGTTAATTAGCTTCTCAACACGTAATATAGGTTTCTCGGATTCTCAGGTAAACATTCTCATGTTCAACAAACATGTTTTACACAAACAGGATACATTAACGGCATTAACATTAACATTAAATTTAATATATTTTTGTTACACCTACAAATATAAATTCAGTTACGAGGCTGAAAATGTTTAATAGAGAATTGACAGCATCCTAAAACCCGATATTCCAATATGTGAAAACTGATTAATACAATATAAAATTATTCGGAAATGCTTCCAAAAATCAGTGGCAGCAAAAGAAGGATTGCTTCATCATGTTTATTCTAATCTTAAAAATACCAAAAAGTGGCCAAAATTGTGGACACCTTTTGGGCAAAATGCTTTTTTATAGTTTGATGGATCATAACATCAAATATTTCTTAGTAATACCATAAAAGCTATATGCCACTAGAAAGATAATTTAATCAAGAACATTATGCAATACAGTTTGTTCAATTGTAATTATTTTATCAAAAGTTTCAGCCAAATAATCAGAAAAGGGCATTAAAAGCTGTTTAGGATGAAGTGAAAAGTATTTTTATTTTTCTTGAATGTAGCCAACGAATATGAATGTTTGGTTTGTCAGACAAACTCTATTTTATTTGGTAATGTGCCAATCAATCTAGTGTAATATTGAAAAAAAAAAATGCGGCACTGATAGAACTTTTATCACATTTTTTTTTATTATTGCTATCAAGTGAAATTTGTAGTAAAATTGAAAGTAAATTAACAAAAAAATGTCTAAGTCAGGCAAAACAAGACTGATTAAGGCAAGAAAAGGTGCAGGAGTGCAATTGGTGGTAGTAGAGTAAGGTGCCTGTGTTTAGATGACAGGAAAAAATACCTGAGAATATGGAAAATGAAATGGCGCACTGAAATGTAGATTTGAATCAAAGTACAGTTCTGTAGTGATTGCAGTATTTTGGTCTAAATGCTAGAATTTCAAGAAAAAAAAATAAAGGTTTAAAATATTAAACGGAGCTTAAAGGCATGTTTATAATAGAGAGGTCGTAGGCCATGTTATTTGGTGTGTTAAAAAGGATGGTATTTTTCATGAAATTCTAGCATTTAGATCAAAATACTCCACTCTCTATAGAACTGTACTTTGATTCAACTCCACATTTCAGTGCTCTATTTCATTTTGCACACTCTCAGGTATTTTTTTCTGTCAGCTAAACACAGAAACCTTACTCTGCTACCACCAATTACACTCCTGCACCTTTACCTGCCTTAACCAGTCTTGTTTTGCCTCACTTAGACACCCCTTTGTTAATTTTCTTCAAAAAATCTTCGAATTTCTTCATAACTATAGCTTTCTACACTTAACAATATTGTTATGCATTCACTTCTGGGTAACTAACCAACTCTTTATGATGTTTTCTTAATTTTATTATGCTCTACTAGCTCCAAAATGGTAAGGTGGTAAAGAACTTTAGCAACTTGATAGCAATATTGTTATGCATTCACTTCTGGGTAACTAACAAACTCTTTATGATGTTTTCTTAATTTTATTATGCTTTACTAGCTCCAAAATGGTAAGGTGGTAAAGAACTTTAGCAACTTGATAGCAATATTGTTATGCATTCACTTCTGGGTAACTAACCAACTCTTTATGATGTTTTCTTAATTTTATTATGCTTTACTAGCTCCAAAATGGTAAGGTGGTAAAGAACTTTAGCAACTTGATAGCAATATTGTTATGCATTCACTTCTGGGTAACTAACCAACTCTTTATGATGTTTTCTTAATTTTATTATGCTTTACTAGCTCCAAAATGGTAAGGTGGTAAAGAACTTTAGCAACTTGATAGCAATATTGTTATGCATTCACTTCTGGGTAACTAACCAACTCTTTATGATGTTTTCTTAATTTTATTATGCTTTACTAGCTCCAAAATGGTAAGGTGGTAAAGAACTTTAGTAACTTGATAGCAATAATAAAAAATAGTGATAAAAGTTCTCTTATAAGTACGCATATTTTGTTTTAATCTTACCCTGGATTTGATTGGCACATTATCAAGTAAAATTGAATCTGTTTGTCAATCCAAACATTTATATGTATTGGCTACATTCAAGAAAAAGAAAAATACTTCACATCAACCTAAACAGCTTTTAATGCCTTTTTCTGATTATTTGGCTATAACTTTTGTTAAAATAATTAAAATTGAACAAACTCTATTGCATGATATCTATGATTAAATTTTCTTTCCAGTATTACATAGCTTTTATTGTATTATACTAAGAAATATTTTGTGTTATGAGCCATCAAACTTGAAAAAAGCATTTTTCCCAAAAGGCGTCCGCAATTTTGGCCACCACTGTGTATTGGTTTCTGAGGTTTGGAAGATAAAAAAAGCGTTTCCGAATCGTTGGTAACGCGGAAAAAGTTTATTGGATATTTCCATTAGTGGTTATATATTCGTAGACTAAGAAGCAATTGTCATTATTTTAGATTCTTCTTCTATCTATCACCGTTTACGGGTTATTTACTATGAAAGTTAGGGGTCCTTCGTGAAAAAAAAAACATCCGGTATGAATAATCTTGAAAATTATGATTCCACATTCATGATTTATATTTCTAAAACATCTGTTAATTTCATAAAAAGACAATTGGTAAATTCAAACTGTTTTATTGAAACTTTCTAAAAAAAGTTTATGACTTTTTCATAAAACA
Source organism: Maratus michaelseni (assembly GCA_963931845.1). Taxonomy (NCBI): domain Eukaryota; kingdom Metazoa; phylum Arthropoda; class Arachnida; order Araneae; family Salticidae; genus Maratus; species Maratus michaelseni. Next base: position 388,974,266 of record OZ007591.1, on the reverse strand, counting down.
AAAGCAGTTCTTTTTTCTCATTCATAAAAATTTCCTGCTTTGAAAATAAATGTTTCTCATCTTCTATTGAAACCACTGTTCTGTCTGTGGGTCAAGAAGATAAACCTGAATTTTATACACGGTATTTCGAAATAAAATATTTGTTGGCTTTGAAAATAGTATACAATGAGGAAACTCACACCATATTATTTTTTTTTTCATTTTCTATTTTTCAGCTGAATGTCAGGTATTTTGACATCTATTGTATAAAAAGAAATCGTTAAATGAAAGTTTCATGAACTTTTAATAATTTGATATCCCTATAAAATTCCAGGTTCAAGGTAGTTTATATTTTTATTTTGAAGGACGCGTGACTAAATAAATACTACTTCCGGAAGTTTTAACAATCGTTGACATTTTTGTGCTTTTTTTTTTAACATACTGGCTGATTAATCTCACGTTATTCAAAATAATTCCAAACTGCGTAAGAATTTTGTTTGCGCTTTACACTAAAAAAAAAGAAAAAGAAAATAAAACTAGTTGGAAATTGTACGTCAAACGTTACAAACGAGGTGCGTTCGTACGCACGTTTTAGAATTAAATTCATGATATCCCGTGCGTAGAACGGGTTAAACAGCTAGTTAAGTATATATTTTATGACACTGTTCATACAAATATCTTAACTAGTTATATAAATATTCAGATATATATGTATCAGCTAGTTATATAAATATTCAGATCTTGATGATTTTTAATTCTGTGAAATGAATTATATCGTCTGCAGATTAATTTCTGTCATAAAATAAGTATCTCGGTCGCTTGACGATTTAACATCCATCGGAAGCTCCTATAACAAAAAACCACCGATTTAAAAAAAAAAAAATTCAAATTTCTTAATAAATATTTTTATTAATATCTCCTAAAGTTTTGATTCGATTTTAATAAAATTTGAAATGTCTCGACAAAATTCTGCAAAGATAATATATTTTAAATTGCAAACCATTTGGTTGGGTAGTTTTTGCGTTGTTATATGCGGACAGACAGACAGACGGACGGACAGACGGACGGACCAAACGACGACTATAGATGCTACGTATTTATATAATTACTAGGGCCACTAGAGATACGAGCCGAAGCATCCGCCATTGATGTGCCTTTGGGTTTGCCATAATGTACCCAGCGCCCAGTAGCTTCTATGTAAACTCAGAGCAACGGTGCTACATTTTGACAGTTATTTTTTATTAATTACACGTTATAATTAGTTACGAAGTTTATGATGGGAGGTTGCTTAGCGACGAATTGTTCAATCCATTTTAGAAAAGGACACAGATGTTCAAATTTCCCGAAGAAAACACAAAAAGAACAAAGTGGAAAAAACTGTCGTCGAGATATAAATGGCGGGATTTATGAAAGCGCCAAATTTAAAAGTCTGTTAAAACGTGTAAAAATGATTGATGATTATGATTCTTTTTAAATTTATTTATTTATGTTTATAATATTTACATAAGCGTATAAATATGCATAAGAGACAACGATTATTTATACTCTTTTAATTTTTTGCAAACTTTTGAGAGTTATTAGTCAATATTTACGAGATTTTGAATTATTTATTTTCTTATTAATCCCATTATTTATTTATTTATTGTCACTACAAAGTCCCAAATAGAGAAAAAAAAACTGAACTTCATGTATTAGAGAGAAACAGATTTTTCTTACTTTTGTTTGCGTAGGGGGGGGGGGTCGATAACTTGCTATAAAACATCTAGGACATATTTTATTTAAATTACAGTTTTAAATATCAAACTGTTTATTGAGCCGAAGGGGAAAATCGGGAAGCCGAATTTTATGAGAATTGTTTTTATTTAAGTGATGCTTATATAACTTTAAGTCTTTCTGCACCTTTTTAATTCGCTAAAAAATTCACAAATAGGTTAAACAATTTATTATTATTATTACTATTATTTTACAGATTTAGAAATTTATAATACAGATTAATTTGCTTATTTTTTTATATTTAAAATATTTTAGTAGGGTTTCATAAATTAATCAATTATTAATATAAACAGCGAGTTAATGTATAAAGGAGAGATATAAATGGCAAATTTCAGTAACAGTGGGGGTGGGGTGGGGCGGGGCGGGGCGGGGCGGGGCGGGGCGGGGCGGGGCGGGGCGGGGGTGGAGGGGGAAGAGGTTGATTAGTTATTTATCGACTCAGAAAGAAAAATTACAGTTTTGAAGACTAAGTTTTGCATGGTAGTAAAGACCGGGGGAGAGGTAATTTCAGGTGGTGGGAGGATGTTAAATAATTATTTATTGTTATTGTTACAATAAAGTAATAAATAGAGCAAAGAAAGTTTTAAAAATTAAAAATGTTTGAAGATTTTTAATTTTGTGAGTAGAGGGTGCCAAATGAAGGGAGAAGCAGAATTTTATGGGTGGGGGGTAGAAACTTCATTAGATGACTTATTAATTATTGTTACTAAAGATTTAAAATTATACAGAAAAAAAATTAAATTAAACAGTTTAAAGATTTAATTTTTTTTTGTGCTAGGAATAAGGGGGGGGGGGCTAAAGGGGAAGCGGTCATATCAGATGGAGGGAGGATTTTAGATGATTAATTACTTATTATTACAATAAAAGGACAAATAGATGAAAAAAAGAATACTTTTAAATATTTTAAACTTTATGAACAGGGGGGGGGGGGGCAAAGTGGAAGAAGCAGATATTTTTTTTTTTTTTGAAAGGGCGGAAAAGATTATTAGATGACTTGATATTTATTTACTTTACTAAACATTTACACATAGAACAACAAAAAAGAAAGATATTTAAAGATTTTAAATTTTGTGTGCTTGATATCGGGGGGGGGGGGGGGGGGAGGGAAAACGTGAATTTTGGTGGGGAGGGAGGAAAATATTATATGATCGGTTATTTATTTATTGTTTTAATAAAGTGACAGATAGAGCAAAAACAAAGTTTTAAAAAATTACAGTTTTAAAATTTTTAAACTGTACTGGGTTTTGTGAGAAGGAGGGAGGGGGTAGAGAGGGAAGCAAAATTTCGAAATAGAGGAATATAGATTAAATTTTAACGAAATTTGTATGATCATATTGTTACAATAAAATAATAAATAGAGTTAAAAAGTTAAAAACAAAAAGGAATTTTAAGGATTTTTATACTTTGGGTACTGTTTGAGGGGGGGGGGGGGGTGGAAGCAAAAGGAGGCGAAGAAAATTTCGAAAAGAGAGGGATTTATTTGAATTTTTTTTAATCGGAAATTCACTGAAATGAAGAAGAGTTTCACATTTGATTAAGAAATAAGAGATTAATTAAGGACTGTTTTCAGATTTTGCATAAAAATAAGGACTTTTAAGGACGAAAAATTATTTTTGAAAAATGTAAAGATTTTCAAGGGCAGTACGATCTTTATAATAGAAAAACTTTCCTGCTTGTGCATACTTGCATGATGCATCGACTTAGTTCAAATAATATATGATAAACAAATTTCTTCAAATCGCCAATAAGGCGCTAAAGTCGCCAAGAAGCAGGGGTGCACCCAAAGTGTACCTAAATATGGCGGTGATGCTCCGGCCCGTAACTTTAGAGGCTCTAATAATTACGAACGCACTTAAAAAAGAAGAAAAAAAGAGAAAAAAAGCGCCATAAACCGGAAAAATTACGGTAGCAGAGTTGCCTGAAATTCTACGTTAACGGAATTACCGTGAAGAGATCGGAGAATGTCTGATTAATTTTAGCTTATATTAGAGAATTTTCGAATGTTTTTATCTTCGACCGAAGAATGTTCAATGATTTGAGAGAAAATGGTCCAATAGGAAATTCTGTCCAGAAACGAAAAAAAAAAAAAAAAAAAAAGCTATTGGCGAGACAGTTGTGTTGAATCCTACATGATTTCAAGGAAATATGGCTTAGAATTGAAAAATTTCTTTCAATTTTAGGTAAGATTTCAGAATTAGAATTATACGTAAATTGAGGGAAAATAATTCAATAATCCGAAAACTTTCAATAGTTATTACCATAAAAATATGCGTCAATATAATTAACCCTTAAAGCTTTTTGTTAACCTTATATTTTTATAGAGTAGTATTTTTATTGGTTTGTGCTGGTTATATTAAAAACGCACAGTAAGGTGTAAACTACTTTCTCATTTAAAGTAATTGCAATAATAAAGTTAACTGCTTTATATAATATATAACAATCCAATCCAATATTTTATGTGTTTTCAATTACATGCCTTTCAACTGAAGGCTCTAGGCTACTTCTACACTTTCAATTATTATTTTTTTTTACTTTCTTCTATCTTTACAAGAAAATTTTGGATTCATAAAAAGGAATCAGCTTCCGGTTTTCGACGGATTTATGCATTTTGGAAGGTCTTGAATACGATTCGACTGTTTCTAGAAAATGTCTGCCCGTGAGTTTGTCTGCCTGTTTGTCTATGTGTGTGTGTGTCATGTGAGAAACCTTTTGTGGGCGCTCTATCGCTAGAACTAATGCACGGAATTTGATAAAACTTTAGATTCACTTACACCTTGATATGAATTGGCGCTGCTGCATTTTTCACGATTTTCGCGGTAACTATGTCTCAAGAATTAGCACACAGAATTTCATCAAACTTCAAATTCAGTCAGACCTTGACATAAATAGACGATGATTACGTTTTGGTGTAACTAGCCCAACAGGTGGCGCTGCTATGTTGAATTTTGCATGATTTTCGCGATAGCTATAGCTCAAGAACTAATGCACAGAATTTCATCAAATTTAGATTAATTTAGACGTTGACATTGTTATTGATTAGGTTTGGTGTAAAGGTTTGGTAGGTCTTTTGTTTATATTTAAAAATTCTATGTAATTTTTGGACAATTGTATTTCAGAATTTTACACAATTTTTCAGGTTGTATATTGAGTAAGCTTTGTGTTACTATCACTTTACAATATCTCACACGAACAAAAGTTTCTTAATGAATTTCCTTAAAGGTACAGTCGTGGAAAAAAAAACGGAACACCCCCCACTAACTCTGCAACAAATTATAGTAGAAGGACGTGACTGGTACCAAACGATTGGAAATAAAGTCTACTTTTAAGTGATGTATCTAAAATTTGCTTAAGGGGCCATCTACATATTAAAACCAGCCTAAACTTTAATTTTTTCAATGGCAACACCCACTTTTGACATGATATTTTAATTCTTCGGTTCAAACTATGCCTAGATACAAAATTTTAAGTCATTTGGATGATAAGTTTTTGAGTTATAAACATTCAAATTTTAGAGCTTCTAATGTTAAATTACATTTTCATATTTTTATTAATATCTCCTGAAATTATAATCCTAATGTGCTAACATTTTGTTTGGTTATAAAACTCAAAAACCCAAACATAACTACGTCAAATTTGTAATTTTTAAAATTTTTTAATATGAATTATGAATTATGAAATTAATATTCGAAAAAATTATGAATTGCAACCTACAATTTTTTTGATGGATTTATATTTATTATGTCCTGCTTTATGTGTATTCAAAATTTCAATTTTTTTTTCCAAGTAGTTTTCAAATAATGCTTAAAAAACGACAAAATGCTGCTTTAAGGGGCCGTCTATGATGTGCATTAAAGCATAGTTTGAACAGGGATGGGAGCGCTCCGACTCGAAATCCCGATTAACACCACTAAATTTTAATAGTATTTGTTACCTTATTCAAGGACAAAATTTCTGAAATTCTTTACGTTGGAGAATACTATTAAAATTTAGTGGTAAGAATCGATATTCGGGTCGGAGAGCTCTCATTCCTCTTTGAGAAAATATTATACTCATAGGCTGGGATTATAGTGACTTGATAAACTTAGAGATTAAGTCTGTCTTACACTATAAACAATGCGTAAACCGTATTTCAATGCTTCGTGATCTTACGTTAAACAACTCTGACAACGACCTGTGATAAGAGTAAGATATAAGATAGTAAGATATAAGATAGCGAGGCACCAGAACCCCAGCCTTTATTAGTATATATATATATATATATATATTTCTTTTACTTTTTCAATGTCTGCTTTAAAATTTTTCATTAAAATTACGTAAAACGTATTTGCATGAGATATATGTTTTGATTTATGGAAAATAGTTTCGTTTTTATTTTTAAATTAATAAAGCTCATTTTTGAAAAATATAATCAGTTCTACCTTAGAAAAAACTTAATCATTTTTGTTACCTTTAAATGGATTTATAGCTTCTTTTCCAGTCTAATAAAACTATATTGTTTTTTCTGCAGTATATATGTTTGAAGTGAAGTTTATTATAAATACATATGTGTAGAGTATTTGCTGAAACAAAATGGCCCCACAATTAACTGAAGCAACGAAAGGCCAAATGATTGGCATGTGGCAAGCTGGAAGAAGTTTTCGTTATATAGCTGGGCATTTTCAAGTGTCTCTTCAAACTGTTTCAACATGGATTAATAGGTAAGGTTTATATTGGAATTTTATTGCGAAGAAAAAATTACAATATTTCTTCTATAACTTTCGTATTTAAATCTATTCGATTAAACAGGCTAATTTTAAAAAAAATTACAAGTTATTTTTATGGTTTTCTGATAGGCAAGATTATTTCCGAATCGCTAGCAGTGTGCAAAAAAATCTAATAATAATAATAATAATAATAAATAATAAATGTCATATGGCAAGTTTTCTTGCCAGGAGGCATTAATGAGTTAATTGTAAAATTTCAAATGAACTACCAGAATAGGTTTAATCATAGAATTATTAACACCCTATTCCGAAGGAGAATAACGGATGTAAAGTTATTCAGATGTCTTTATAACATATATTTAGTTTTAGGTCTTCAAATAAATCGGAATGTAAATTCTGCGAACATATCTCAAAACAAGACACCCCCCCCCCCTCTCGCTACTAAAAAAAAGCAATGTCTGGATTTATTTTCAGACTAAAAAACAATTTATCTGCGTTTTTTTATTTGTTTTTTTTTACTTTGTTTCATTACGCTGCTTTATACTATTTTTTTTTAATTCTAAATTTTGTATCTGTCAATATTATTCACGTTTCTGCCAATAAACTAAAGAAAAGGCGAGTTAAATAGATGCAAAATCTGAGAAAAAGCATTATAAAAGCACCTGTAAAATTCCAATAACATTTACATATTCTAAGACTATTTTAATTACAAATAATATTATGGTTTTTCAATCCCTTCGTGACGAGAGTCTATTACAGAATTTTTAATAATTTACCACCGGTTTTTCAAAACAGAAATTTTCGTCTAATTGAATTGTGGAAATGCTAAGATATAATAAGGCAAAGCTTGCAATAAAAAATAACTGGTGGGAAAAATCGAGGATCCTGAGCATCTTATGCGTCACGCATACGTGTCGCTCGTCCCCAAGGGGTTAAAATCGGATAATTCAACACTTGTAAACATTATCTTACAGCATATAACAATAACAGAAACTTATTAAGTGAGTAAAATGGTCATATCGGTAAAACATAATACATTAAAAGGTGACATTCTGCAGCATTTCAACAATCGAGTACCGAACTTCAATTTGGATACAGCCCCTTAAATATGCTCATTATAAAGTAATTAATTTCTCAGAAACTAATCGTAGGAATTTAATGCAATTTGGTATCTAGGCATAGTTTGAACTGCAGATTTCAAATATGTTGTCAAATTTGGGTTTTGCTATTGAAAAAAACAAAGTTTGGGTGTGTTTTTATATGTATATGGCCCCCTAAGCAAATTTTATATACATCACTTAAAAGTAGACTTTATTTCCAATCGTTCGGTACCAGTCACTTCCTTCTACTATAATTTGTTGCAGAGTTAGTGGGGGGTGTTCCGTTTTTTTTTTTCCACGACTGTACATATAAAACTCACTGTTTCAAAATATTTATTGGGTTGTTCGGAAAGTTCCTTTCGTTTGGGAAAACCAATTCGTACCGTAAAATTCTTCTCGTAATTTATTAGACATTATATATCGGAATTAACGTCTAATAATTAAATGATAGAATTTTTCGGTACAAACCAACTTTTCCAAACGGAAAGAACTTTCTGACCAACCCAATAATTTCAATATTTGAAGAATCCAAACTAAGTACTAGAAGCCTCAGAGAATTAATAAAACCCAAAATGAGGATTGCAGAACGATTATAATATAGATTGTTTATAATAGTAAATTTTAAATAATCAAAATCTTAATTGTAAATTGTTTATGGTTCTGCTACGAACCCCATTTAAAGTATATAAATGTACATTACAGCATGCATTCTACATTTTAAAATTAGAGTATACAAAGCGATGAACGGGTAATAATGTTGAAGGGATGGCAGAAATAGAGATAAAAGTTAATATTGGAAAGAAAAATGGCTACTTTTAAAAATAATAAAAATGAGAATCCAGAAATGCTTCTAGTTCATTGTGATAGAGACATCTTGCTGCCCCAAAATACTCTATCTGTGTATAATGAAGTACTAAATTCTCATATAAAAAACGTATCAATTAAATCAGAACTATTGCTAGCTGTGCATAATTTTCAGAAATTTAGTGAAGATAAAATCTCAGACTGTATAAATATATTGTTTCAAACTTATGTAAATCAATCAAAGATCAATAATACTCTTTTTGATGTAAAGGCGGAGATATACAGTTTCGCTGTGCGTCATAAAAATACATAAAAAATAAAATGTTGGCAAATTTACCTGCCTCATAGGTTAAATAAATGTGAAGTGGTTGATGCTGCTACACTAGTCATTGTAAATGACTTTTTCCATTCGAATAAGAATTCACTTTTTACATAATAATGATAATTACATATTACGGAAGGCACTGTAATTTTTATATGCTTCTGTGGGACACAAATCAGAAAAATTTTGAGAACCAATGATATAAATTCAAAACAAATTTCAGTGACGGCCAGAGGGCTCTTAAGTACGAATATTCTTTCTATCTGTTAATTAGATGGTAAATTTAGATTCCGATGCTAATTAAACACTAGACGTTGTCTAATGCCATGAAAGGGTCCTTCTGTGATAATATTTTGGGCTCCCTAACCGACCCAAAGGCACAGTTAGGCTGCTCGATCGATGGATTCTAATATCAACTGTATAAAACTTATTCAATTTTTTAATTTAATGTAATATTTTCTGTATTATTTTTTCCGGTATGTATTTTTAGAATATATATTAATATAAAAAAGTTCAAAGTATATGTTTTTCATATATTCCGCATTTTTTTTTTTTAGTTTCACTAGTAATGAACTAATTTAGTATTTCGCAACAGAATCCTTCGGCCAGGCCCGTACGCAGGATTTCAAAAGAGGGAGGGGTGGCATTAATTGTTAAGCCTTTTATTTTAATTTAGGTTTTTAAAAAAGGACTATCTATAATTTATGTTAACTATGCATTTACTTAAAATATTTTATTATTACATTGATTGTATATGCATTTGAGTTTATTCTATTTTTAATTTCGCTACCTGCTTATTAATCTGTAAAGTACGACCAATTGTTACTCAAGAGGAGAAAATCACAATTGTTGTTCAAATCTGAAAACAAGTAAAAACGAAACGAAATTATGAAGCGCTAGTTCACCTAATTAAATGAATTATTATATAGAAGTAGTAGTTCATCTTTCTTCGAAAATTTGCTTATGTAAATAATAAATTAAAGAAAGTAATTTTACGAGCATTCGACTCATGAAAATCAACAATGTAAAAGTAAAATTGGGCAAAATAAAAGAAAGTCGTGTAAATAATAAATATTCTCCAAATGCAGAAAATAAAGGAAAAAATACCTTTAATTTTTTTTTAAATTTTTTTTTCTTGTGTTAAGTTATTTCATGCTCAAAATATTCTTGATGTTTAAAATTGTATTAAGATGCAAGACCTCTTTGACTGGTTAAATTTTTTTTTTGTCACTTAACCCTTTTTATCCTGACGGTACTTATAAGTACCACTTTAACCCTATCGCGACGAGCGTCTTTTACAGAATTTTTAATCTGTTACCACCGGTTTTTCAAATGAGAAATTTTCACCTAATTGAATCGCAAAAATGCTATGATTAGATAAGGAAAACTTTACAAAAAAAAAATAACTGGTGGGAATAATCGGGGATTCTGAGCATCTAAAATATAGCTGGAAAATTAATTCAGATATAAAGGGACACGAAAGTCATATTTTATTGGTAGATAATCGATAACGAAACTAAAAGGGCAGTTTTGGAGCGATAGAAGAACAGTGCGCCTCAGCGAATAAACACTTAAAGAAACTTAAAATACGTTTTTTTTAGGTAGATTTCGTAAGAAATACTACCTATTACATTCTCACCTAAGTTGGAAATTTTGAAAAATTTTTGCAGATCTACGCCGATCATGACTCCCAGAACCCAAAACCACCCCCAGTTCAAAACTATATATATATATATATATATATATATATGTCACTTTTTTATGACCACGATAACTGGAAAAATTCTGCATAAATCTCTTCCAAACTGATACATAAAATCAAGGGACACAAAATCTCGGTCAAGTTCGTTAATGGGCAAAATCGAACAAAGGGGGGGGGGAAATGGGGGGGCTTTTGTGAAAACAGAAAACCTCCCATAATTTCTTAATTATTATACGTATCGAATCCGTTTAAAGTTATTATTACTTCTAGGAAAAGGGCCGAAAATGTGTGTATGACAGATTTTTGAAATAATTAAAAATGGCCCCAATGGGGGGGAAAAGGGGGGGGGTTAGAAGAAAAAAAATCATAGCTTCGTCCATTCACAAGATATCAAATCCGCGTAAATTTATTATTAATCCTCTTAATATTATCTAAAACTTTTATATTGACAATTTTTTATAGGACCAACCGTTATAGCAAAAAAAAATTAAAAACAAAAAAATCCCTGCCTGCAAACAAATTATTTTTCGAAGTAGGCGGTTCCAACTCCCGCATCCTTTCGAAACTGATACATAAAATCAAGAGGCATAAAATCTCGGTCAAGTTCGTTAATGGTCAAAATTGAACCAAGGGGGGGGGGGCTTTTTGTGAAAACAGAAAAAAAACCCATAATTTCTTAATTATGATACGTATCGAATCCGTTTGAAGTTATTATTACTTCTAGGAGAAGGGCCGAAAATTTATCTATGACAGATTTTTAATATAATTAAAAATTGGCTTAAGGGGGGGGGGGGGGTTAGAAGAAAAAAACTCATAACTTCGTCAATTCCAAAGATTTCAAATCCGCTTAAATTTATTATAAATCCTCTTAATATTATCTGAAACTTTTATACTGACAAGTTTTTTATAGGACCAACTCTTATAGCAAAAAAAAAAAAAAAAAAACTCCTGCTGGCTCCGCTTGCAAACAAGTTAGGTTTCGAAGTAGGCGGTTCCAACTGCCGCATCATCGCAAAAAGGTCATTTCTTCCGCAATTCCCGACAAACAGGCGCCCCACGGTCTGCGTCTACGAAATTTACCTGTGCCTGTAGGCCGAGCCGTCAGGGATTTTTTAATTTAAGGCAGCATTTTTAAAATCGAGGACATTCGACCTTCACCAATCTTTAATCAATAAATTTTATCTCTTTGAAAATCAATCATTACATATTTTTATAGTGAAAAAAATAGATTTTTTTTTTTTTTAAATATTGATATCGCGCAGTTCTGTGTAATTTTAAATAAGGAAATTTGTGGTTGAAAACTTAAATTTTAACTTCGAATATGCTATTTAGCTAAAAATGGATATATTTTAAAACGACTACATACTTCACTAGCTTTTGGATTAAGGAAACTATTTTTTTTTTACTTACACTGTTATAGGTCAAATTTACGTGCTCACGGCTTCACCCTCATGTTTAGAAGTGCTCTCTGACATCAGCTGCATCAGCTGTCAAGCTGCCATTGTTTAATATAGCAATAAACAAAAAGTACGGTTTTTAACTTTAATATATACATAATAAATTATTGCAAATGGACATTTATAAAGAAACACTTCGCATTTCGTTAAAAAATATATCGAAAAATCTTTAAATTACAGGGCGTTAAAATGGTGTTGAAAGAAGAAAGAAGAAAGCATAAAATATCCGAGTCAATATGAAATTTTAATGACAAAAATGTATACGAGACATAAGGATTAAGCCCGGTAGCTTAGGGTTCAACGCGTTGCACTACCACGCAACAAGTCTACAGTTCTATTACGGATTGCAGACTGACCAAGATTCACTCAAACTTTTATCACTCCGCGGTGAATAAAATGAGTACCAGGCTTGCTTGGGAACTAAAGATTGAGGGTTCCGCGTTAGGCTAACCACCTGACCAGGGCATAGGCTGCATAATACTTCAGGGCCTATGGTCAAGAAAACAGGGACTGACCACGGTAGCCAATGATCCATAGTGGATTGTAGTGCCGCAAGTTTAGGATTTTTTTTATTTAAAGATTACAGCAATGCTAAGAGAATTAGAACAAAGGAGCGTCAGCCTTTACTTTATTTAAATTGTCTCGATAAGACTTCGAAATCTGGCTTGTGCACCGGGCAAAATCTGCCCTAGTTCATTTGGATTTTTATGATACTGTCAGTACGTTTGGTTACGTTCTCAATCATACCAAAGACATAATCCTCTTTAATAAAAAGCTATGAGTTGCTGACGACTGGGATTTTCGATAATCGTTGCCACAGATTAATCTCGGAAAATGAAACATTTGAAGTTGCTGAAAATTAATAGCACGAAAAGTGTTTGTCAAAAAATTGTTATACAAACTGCATTAGAAAGGTAAAAAATTGTATTTTTCTTGATATAAATTTCAGATCTAATGATTATGCCGGTTTTCAAATATTGAATTTCAAAAATTACAAAATTTCACAATGGAGTACCATAGCGAAACCTTCACGCGTAAAAAGATAATGATGATGGCCATGTGTCCAGACGTATACTGACTATAGCACGAGTCACAAATTATAGTAGCCTTATTATTCTGTTAAAATATAAAAGTGAATTATGATGCCACGAGTGCGTGACTTTTATTTAATTTTAATATAATAATCTTAGAAACAAGGTTTTGGAAAAAAATTTCGAATGGGATTACTAAATTGACCAAAACTGTATATTATTTTGAGTTTAAAAGAGGAAAGGTGGGGGAGCGCTTTATACTATTTCGGTTTCCTCAGGAAATTTTGGTCAGAATTGAAAGTTTAATATATCAGAACATCAGAAATTAAATCGGCACTAAATCGGCAATAACTATAACGACTGTCTTTCAGTTCGTTTGGATAGATTTTCATTTAAAAATATAAAATAATTCAACATTGATTTTAGGTATTTTTAAGGTTATTATCATGGCTCCGGGCAACGCCGGGCATGCCAGTTAGTAATTCATAATATTGCAATCAGGGGAGACTGAAGAACAGATTTTGGGATCAAAACTACAAATGAGTTCGAGCTTTTTTTTCGTAATCCAAACCCATCCGAGCTCAGCTCGACGATTTGAAATCCGAATCCGCCCGAGTCCTAAAAATTTTGCGTCACCAGAAGCCAAGCCGGATACCTAAAACACGCAGAAGAAAATTGTATAACATGTTAAAATTGCTTTTATTTTCTTATCTAAAAATGCCTTCTTACATAGAAATATCATTTATCCTAAATTCTCCCCCATGATAAAGTTACGTGATTTTTATGTCCCAGGAAATCTGTTTAGAAGATCAAATTTGTTATTCATACGAAATCATACTGGCAGAAATTTGTAAAAGTCACAATTCGTATTATTTTAAAATACCTTCGTACAACTATGGCAGAAAAAAAAACATGAGTACTGTTTTCCAATAATTTGGAAAACAGAAAGAAAGGATACAAGTGTTATCACACGACTTCTTTATGTTACTAGCACTGACCCTGCCTAGGCTTCAGAATCAGAAAGAATGTTAATCTTTATATTAGACCGGCAGGCGGCAGCACAGACAATCACATCATTGAGTTCACGGCTGAAATTCCAGAATTAGTTAAAACTTGATTCGCATATTAAAACGCAATCGGTCTGCCAAGTCATATCTTGGTGGAAAACACCCGAAAACCCGATTTTAGCGGTTAGTTTTACCATTCGTAGATTTACCATTGTGTGTTTCTGCTCCCAGTCCTCCATGTTTTCATACCTTTGGGTGCAGGAAAACACAATAGTAACCCTACGAGTCAACCGCTAAAATCGGGTTTTAAGGTATTTTCCACCAAGATAAGACTTGGCAGACCGATTGCGTTTTAATATGCGAATCGAGTTTTAACTAATTCTGGAATTTCAGCCGTGAACTCGATGAGGTGATTGTCTGGGTTGCCGAATCCCGGTCTATATCATTTAGTTCCCTTTCAAATTGATTTTAAAGAATTGTAAAACACTTAAAAAACTTACACTAAATTCTTGATTTTCAAATAGCATCCGCAAGTTTTATTTTTCATTTTTAGGTTCGTTCGCAATTATACAAATACGTACCACCTATAGCCGTTGTCTGGTCCGTCCGCTTGTCCGCACTTAACAGCGCAAAAACTAACCAAACGAATGGTTTCAAATTTAATATATATAATCGATGCAGAATTTTTTCGAGTCTTTTCAAATTTTATGAAAATTGAATCAAAACTTAAAAACATATTAATAAAAGTTTCCTTAATTCTATTAAATCCTACCATACGTAATTAATTCAATGATATCCCATGATAGGTAATGATTCTAGGTTGTCATGGTGATTATATCCTATTTAAGATGGAGTCATATTATTTCCGGATAACTGAATTTAAAAACCGAATTTGTATTCTAAAATTGTTTAATTATAGCAATCCTATAATCTACCGACAGTTTTTTGAATAGCTGTGTCCGGAGAAATAGATATTACATGGAAGAATAATCTAAATATGGATTTTAAGTTCTGAAATTTTCGAAGCTAGACTTATGTTTCCCATTGGAATTTTCAGTAAATTTAAACAAAAGATAAAATGTTGCCAACTTAAAATGTACTTTTGTTACGGAAATTAATCATATCATAATAACAGACGATATAATTCATTTTTCCAGTGAAATAAAAGCGATGATTTTTTATGTTGACTTCTAATGGATATTTGCGCTTAGTATGATTTTAATGTACCAGATTTGCAATTAATTGTTTCTAAAAGTGCATTGAAAGTTAATTTCATAAAAAAAAATAATAATAATACCTATATAATATGAAAATCTGCACGTAAAATTAAATTTTGTATTCATCCATTTTTGCATAAGAGTGCAACAACTATTGCACCAAGATCTGAATATTTATAAAACTAGTTATAGTAAAAACGCGCCTCATTAGTTACGTTGACATACAATTTCCAACTTGTTTCAATTTGGGACTGTTTTGGGCTTGAGCTGAGCCCGTCTCATCTCTAATCAACACATCCCCTTCACCGGAGACACATAAAAACACTATTACTTTTGTTGTTTCCGTTTTGTAGTCTTCTTTGCACATTACACATCGTCCTTACGCTGTATCCTTTTTGCAGTGTTTAGGCAGCATTGAGTAGCTGCCTTAATTGCGGAATAGGGCTAGTTGCAAGAATCATCAGGTTGTTACTATTTTCCAATATTCTGATGGCTTCCACTTTTCTAGCGAGAGTGGTTAGTTACGACACAGGATTTTACATGACAACATTTTATTGTTATCCACATTCAATTTAATCTGTTTAGAGTATTGTAACTATAAACATAAGAGAATAGCGACATGCGCACTTGTTTTTGCCCAAACTATGTCAAACTACATTCCAGAATTTGGAATTCGTCTGGACAAACTTGATTAGATGAGTGAGGCAAATCAACAAACAATAGCTTCACAATAATAATAGGATTGACAAATGTTTTTTCAAACTCCTCTCTAACAATTAAATTATATTATTCGAATATCTCCACTCTCTAATTTAAAAGGTACTCTAATTGATGGCATTGCTGACATTTGACACGTGGTAGACAATTGTATAATATTTTTAATTTGACTCCCTAAAAATAAACATACATGATAGGATGACAATTTTAATTTTAATATTCCCTGGCATGTTCTAGAACTTTAGTGTAACATTTACATCCAAATCTCTCCAATGTTTTTTTAGAAAATTACACATATGCATACATACATAAAAATATTCGTTCTTTTTAAGTTGCTTAAAAGAAAAGAAATTGTGAGATAAAATGTGTTTAAAAAATCAACAATAACTTAATGCATTACTCATTAGTCTCAGCTCACTTGTATGCTACAACAGACCGGTTGAGAAATTGTCTTACGGTATATATAGTTTCATAAATAAAAATTTTTATTTTATGTAATCACGATATGTCTGTAATTAAATAAAGTAAATATTGCTATTAGTATTTTCTGGTATGAATTCGAACTTTCTTAATAAAATAAAAATTACAGACCAGGACTAGCGAATATTTTTATATTCAATCGAACCACATTTCCCAAATAATTATTTTCTGGAACATATCTCTTGGAAACATCTTAGTATCAATGTATAACTGAGATTAGTTTTCAAAAAGTGGTACGAATAGAAAAAAAAAGTCGCTGGGACGTATGATGTCCCAACCCTATAATCAAAAGGTTAAAAATGCCTCATCATGTATTGTACAGTCTGTGAAACTTGATTGTATATTAAAGTTGTGAATGTCTTTGATAATGTTTGCACATGTTTTCTAGGCTGATCACGCTTCTGTTGCGTTGTCAATTTTAAAATAATTTACGTTCATGATGAATGGTGATTAAATTCATTGTCTGAATTTAAATGCATGTCAAAAATACCTGACTGCATCTCGCGCATTTTAACAAATAACCCATTTCCGGTAATCCATCAATGCTTGGCACATCGAAGAATACCTTAGGTGTTGAAAGCTGAGAGTTGACCTGTATGTATTCGAAACAGCTGAATAGTCATTTCTTAAATAGCAATAAATTTCTTGCGTAAAGTCAGTAGTCGAGCATCGTCTTCCCTTGAATTTAAAACCGCTGTCGATAATTGGGATAAATTTGCATGTATTTGCTTCGCGAAAAAATAAGCTTCGTCACATTTGGGTTTTGTTTTGAGAGTATTTCTTGCGAAAAGTTATAAACAAATTAGACCTGTCAGTTTTATATTTGATTTACGAGTTTCGAAAGCGAATAAGGTTAAAAAGAGAGATCGAAGCATTGACATGTAAGGAGATGTGCTTCAGGGAAATTTTTGATGATTGGACTTCTAATCACTTGCATTATAATAAATTTACCTTAGTTATAGAGTTGTGTTATGATTGCTTCAGACATTGCATTTTTATTACATAATGTGCATTATTTGTGTTATTGAATCATCAGATTTGAGGCATGAAGTTTTAATTTTCTGTCAGATGAAACATCTTTGACAACGGCAATAAATAAAATCGTATAAATCAACATAAAAACCATGTTAAAAAAACAATATTAAATTAAATTGCCTATCATCGCCAGGCACGCATAGGCACGTGCCCTTTTTTCTGCTCAATTTGTTTGCATTGCACGAAGATCTGGAATTCTTACACTGTTTATTTAAATACTGATTTTTTTTTAAATAAAAAAGGAGAATTGAATGTATTTATAACAAGAAATCATTTGTTCAGAAATTCTTATTTTTACTATTTGTCTCTGTTTTAGTTTTCTCAATAAATGTTTCTTTCACTATTTCATTTTTTCCGAGTTTCCGATAATTATAATTAAATTTTTAATTGATATTTTTTGGCGTTTTTGCCATCTAGGATCTAATCCATCTTGTTTCATTTTCAAGATTACGTACCTCAAAAGGAAAAAAACAGACCTTCATAGGATCACTTTATTGTCCGTCTGTCTGTCTGTACCAATTTTTTTTTCAGAAATGTCCCGAGGTATCAAGTTGAAATTAATATCAAATATTAAAGTCTATATATAATATTGTTTTTTAAACATTTCGGGTTTCTCACTCAATGCAACAAAAAGTTACGGCCTTAAAACAACATTCGTTTTTTCATAAAGACGCACTCTCAGAACTTATTGGTACTTCCCGTTGACCTAGAATCCTGAAATTTGGCACGAAAGAAGGTCTTATAGCATATGTAAAGTTAAAAATTCGAAAATCCTTAACTTATATTTCGATGTAGATCTTTTACCTGACAAATTCGTCTGACCGGTTGTCTATCAAGACCATTTTCTTTTCTCAGGAACGGCTGAAAATATCAATTTAAAATTAATATCAAATAATAAGAGTGATATCGAACCCATCGCAGTCTACCAATGTCTTAAATACTCCAGCCCTACCGGATCTACTAGCCGATGTGTTTAATTTAACGAAAATCGCTTTTAACACTAGAACTAACGGAAATTTTGCTGAAGTTTTTTAAAACTGTTTCACACCAGAAATTTCATTTAAAACTACTTAACTTATGCATTTAATGTATTTCCGTGAGCTTTATATTTAATTTATTTTAAAAAGAAATTTCTGGTTCGAATCGGAATATATTCATTTGGTAACCGTCGAAATGACGGCTCATGGTAGTTCTACTGTTAAATTTTTCCTGAACTGCCTCTTTCCCAATAGTCTCATGTTGAAAAGGGTCACAGTTTCGCCTGTTTCGTGAGTCAGGTACAGTGGAGTCTCGGTTAACCGTCACCCTTTTAACCATTAGTAAACTGGCGATAAATAAAAGAATAAAATTGAGTACAAAAAACAAACTTAAAAAACCGAAAATGAAATAACGTTTTTCTCGCTTCATATTAGATCAAATTAAGCACAATATTCAGTTCCACAATACGTATACTGTACTGTAATACTTTCATCAATAAATACCCAGTAAAAATACGTTCCATGCGGTAATATTTAATATCAAATACTGTACTGTACTTCTATTTATTGCTATCTGTTTAAAATGCAGTGCTAATCATCGTATAAATTATTATCACTAGTATCTGTGGTATCTGTGGGAAGGTGTAGGGGGTTCTATTATCCATCTATTCTCTCTAGCGTCTCGATGACGGTGCCGAGATTGACGGATAATGGAGACTTTACAGTAAAAATACGTTCCGTGCGGTAATATTTAATATCAAATACTTGTACTTCTATTGAGTACTTCTGTCTACAATATACTTCTATTGATTGCTACCTGTTTAAAATACAGTGCTAAACATCGTATGCATTATTATCACTAGTATATGTCGTATAAGTGGGAACGGGGGGTGGGAGTTGTTAACCATCTGTTCTCTCAACCGTCTCGATGATGGATCCGAGACTAGGTTTGCCAGTTTGGCTTTTTTTTAAATTCCGAAATTTCGCATTCATACCAGAAATTTTCTATGTTTCTTTGTTTATTTAATGACAGACATTTCGTGATTGCTGAAAGTAAAAATTCTTCTGACAAAATTTCCGGTACGAATTCGAAATTTCTTAATTTTAAAAAAAGGCCAAATTGGCCACCCTGTCCGAGACTTACGGATAACGGAAACTTCACTGTGCTTACTAAGCTTTACGATATTATGACATAATGGTACGGAGCTCTCAGGGTGCGAGTCCTATTCACACTTTGTCCTGTTTTCCCAAGAAGTTGTCGTTACTTTCGAAAGCGTCTGAGATCCTTTCTCCCCCTCTCGCCTAGGAACGTGCTTTATTATGTTTAATCTTATATACTTATTTTTATCCGATATTATTTTAACCTAGGAAATAAAAACTTTCTCTTCAGAGCCTTTGGTATTTACGTGTATTATCCGTTTCAGGAAGACACATCATGCCAACAATAGCCTTGATAATATTAATTGCATTAACAACTAATTACCTTATTTGTTTTTTTATTATGCAGTGTAATATACATAGTTAATATTGTACAGTTGCCGTATTGAAGGCAATTTCTGTAGTATTTATATATAGCTATATATTATGATATAGTATGAATATGGATATATATTATATGTATTTCTTAAATAGCATCTATATGTGTAAAGGAATAGGATTATATGTTATATTCCTACAACTACATTGTAAATATTTTTTATCGGTAAAGGTCTCGAATATGATTTTATGCATTTAAAATATATATACTGTGTTATTGTGTTGTAACGTTTTTGTTTACTTTTGTATTATTTACAATTTTTAACCATGTTATGTACATAACTTTATATATTAAATTACTGTTTTGAACAAAGATTGGCGATGTGTAACGATCAACACGACTGGCGATTGGCGATATTTTTTGACGATAAGTACCGAACCATTTCTACTTGTGTGGTTTCCATGTGTCTTGTTATGTCTGACGAAGGTAGCCGATAGTTAATTACATTGTTTCCTCTGTGAATAATTTAATTCTTCTTATTTTCTTTTTACTCATTAACACTAGAACGGCGGTGAGGGGTCATTTTGACCGCAACCAAATGAAAAAATGTCGATTCGAACTGGATATTTCTTCATAAAATAAGTTAAATATATACCGTACAAAAATGTGTGAAATATTTTTATGAAACTTGAGTAAAATTTCCCGCCGTTCTAGTGTTAAAAGAACGGTCTCCAAGTTCTCAAGAACTCCTATATTTTCCCTTCATAAGAGAGCTAACCAACATATAATATTTTTATCACAAATTCATAAACTCTCTTGCCGATACTATAAAAATATTTGATCTGACACTATAAGTATCGTAAGTCTCAGAGCACTTCAAACTTTTTACGTTACCTCTACATAAAGTGTGCAGTAACTTTCAGACTACTTGAAAACAATATGTCCTACTTATCTTCTACTTCTAATAGTACTCAAAAATCGCTAGGTATACATGCCGTCGACAAGAGGCGACATCAGCGACCCTTACTTCAATTTACTGCTGTACGCATCATTCCGGATTCACCGGTTGAAGTGAAGGTAGTCTGTCAAATGCATGGGAGGTATAGTCTCATGGACAGCTAACAAAGCGTTAGCTAGGAATCTTTAAGTTCCTCAATCGCGAGACCCGCAAACGGCTTTGACAGGCTAAATTTAAATTAGTCTTTCCATAAAAAGTTCTATAATATTGTACAAAATTATATATCTATGTGTCTGTAGCTGTGTTCCTAATAAAAATCATAAAAGGCTAGCTGTGTCCTGACATATCTATTCCTAGTACACGACACTTCAGATTAAGAAGTATTTTTATTATTTTTTTTTAAGTGATAACGTTTTGCAAAAACAGGGGTTTTAAGGACGCACCATATCCTTTGTAAGCATTATAAAATTATAAAAATAAAAAGTTAATTTATAAATGTAAGTTTTGTCATTTTATATTTAGAGCAAGTTAAACTCAAAAATTTTAATTATATTTATAAAAATAAAAAAGAAGGTCTGGGAAGGTTGTGTTACATATAATACATTACATCTTGAATTCTCTTAACTTACATTAAAAAAGGCTATAATAATTATCATTATCACAAAATAATCGATGTTTCAGCTAAATAGTATGTTCAAATATTATGGAAAAGAAATGTAGAATGATGGAGCACAAATAGCTAAAAATAACATATAGACAAACAAACAAGTGGTCATTTATCTCCAAGGTTCAGTCCAAATTAAAAGAAAATAACATGAAAGTTTATTTATTTTACATATAACTATTATACAATTATTAAGCTTCCAACCTTCTTTTTTACAAATCTATTAAAACCAGAATAATAAATTTAAAATAAAAAATATTTAATTTATAATTGCTTAATTCATTGAAGAATATCGTACTTCTAATCGTAAAATGTTGAAATGACTATAAAAAACATTTCGGAACTTGCAATATTTTAAAAAAAGAAATAAAAGGTTTTTGTTCCAAAATTTTCGTAGCAGTGTGACATTTTGGGATTAAAATTATGGGCTCCAAAAATAAATTATTGTCTTTCAATGGGTTTAAAAAACAAAAAATATTTCACTAAATAAATTTTCTTGTTTAATTCTGGTTAGTTCTCTTTAAAAATATATATATATATATGAAGATTGGCAGCTGTGAAAGCTGCGAAAGCGGAATCAACAGCTACCGAAAAATTGTACTGTTTTAGAGAGGTTTCCATCTCGTACGTCTATTTCCTTCCGACGCACGGGACTAGAACTACTAAATATATATAGCAGCCTTAGACGGAACCATAACTTCTTCCATTTAAGACAGAATTCCATTAAAGGCAGGTTCCGTTTTCACAGAGTTTATTCTATTATTTTGTGTATTAGGGAGGTCAAATCCCTTAAGAAATAGGCATATCTTTAAGGCCTTTTTAAAAATATATATATATATGAAGATTGGCAGCTGTGAAAGCTGCGAAAGCGGAATCAACAGCTACCGAAAAATTGTACTGTTTTAGAGAGGTTTCCATCTCGTACGTCTATTTCCTATGAAATTGGAGGATTGGGAAGGCATATGATTTTCTTTCAAATGGCTATTTCCGTATTTCCAGAGGAAATTTGGTTATTAAAATGTATGAAGTTTTTTTTTTTTTTTTTTTTTTTTTTGGCGGCTATCTGTACTTTTTGAAGCATATTAATAACATTTAATTTCCGTTAGAACAAGAAGAAATGCTAATGTTTTGCATGTCTACCTTGAATCTACACAGTATTGTTTGATTACACTTAAAGTTTTGGGGCCCTAAGCGCTTGTCGGCTTAATAATTTTAAAAACATTTATATTAGAAAAGAAGTGATATTTTATATTAATTTTTGCTTAACAACTATCGTTAATATTAGCAGAATGTACTTGCATACATTAAAAAAATGTTTATGGAATTGAACGTACAATGTGAGTGTCTATCAATCTATCTATATATCTATAGAATAATAAAATTCCTATGCCTGGTAACACTACTTTTGGCCGGTAGACAAAAAACTGAATTATATTTTTTTCCGGTTAAATCCATTTTCTATAGTCTAAATAGTATTTACATCAAATTTCGCTGCGTCTGGCCTGTGGATTTTTTTAAAATGCTAGAACGCCCAACAGGAGTCAATTCGACTCCAACCATATGATTAAATGTCGATTCAAACCAGAATTTTTTTTATGAAATATGTTAAATAAACAAGTGGAATAAGGAACTTGAATAGGTTTAACCCTTAATTGCATAGCAGTGTTGGGCAGAATCTGATTACAAAGTAATCAAATTACAGATTAAATTATATTATAATCTGCTCACTATGCAATCGATTATCATGTAATCATTACAAAGTAATTTGAATATAATCTGATTATCGCATAATCTGATTACCGTGTAATCGATTACAAGACAATTCTAATTTTCTGTTTTAAAATATAATTAGATTAATCTGTAATTAGATTAATTTGTAATTAGATTACAAGACACTGCCGATTACGTTTTCAATTGTATAATCCAATTAACCTGTAATGGATTACAAGATGATTCCGATTACGTTTTTAGTTGTATAATCCAATTAACCTGTAATGGATTATAGGTGAATTTCGATTACGTTTTTAATTATATAATCTAATTAACCTGTAATGCATTATAGGAAAATTCCGATTGCGTTTTTAATTGTATAATCCAATTAATCTGTAATGGATTATAGGTGTATTCTAATTACATTTTTAAGAATATAATTAAGATTAAATTGCAATGTGTTACGAGTTAATGTCAGTTATGTTCAGAATACAATTTGGTTAACGTGTAATGTAATGCAACTAAATCTTAATTAAATTCTATAAAATGTATTTAAATTAAACTGCAATCTATTACGAGCTAATTCTAATTGCATTTTTAACACTTTCCAACAAAGTTGAAAAGTGTTTATGAATTTAGTTTGTCTGTCTATCAGTACTCTAATGCGCGTAAATATACTCGGATTTCCATGCAATTGATATATGTTATTGAGGTTTACTGTGGTATGATTGGTATAGAAAATGAAGTATGTAGCATGTAATTTACAGAGACACTCAAAAGAATTCTTTTACATTACAGCATATTAGGAAAAATCGCTTGCGGTGTATTTTAATGATGTTACTGTATTTCAAACATATTGAATTTAATTTATATCGCTGAGGTGCATTACAAGATGTTTACTAAAAATTATGGAGTACATAATAGCATTCACCGTTCATCTACAGAGACACACAAAAATTTCGGTTACAGTACTGACTATGAACAATAATTGCTAAAAATACGTTTTTTTTTCAGTTGTTGCACGCGTTTTTGAATGTAACTATTTTTTTATATTGCTTGGTTTGTATAAATTCTATAAATCATATACAGAACTGCACAAAAGTTCTCTAGTACACTGACTTTTATAGACGGAAACTCCGAATGGGAATTTTCAACCGTGTTAATAACCGAATTAAATTTTAGCATACTGCTATGTAGTATATATACAAATCTATTAATATGCAGAGCTTCAGAAAAAAAATCGGATATTTTTTCGATTATTAATGGTATTTACTGCAATTGGGTTCTCAAATATGCTATGCATTTTCCAACTTCTGTACTGAGTCAGATATACCGATTTCAGCCTGTTCGTTATTATGAATACTCCATAATTTTACAAAGAGATAGGTTTTTTTTATAGGGATTTTACCCCCCCAAAAAGTAAATACATGAGTTTTAAACTATTATGAAATGTTAAAAACTACTTACCGCTCTCAAAAGAACGATTTTACAGTATTCTTAAACTATAGATCTTAAATATCTGTGGTTTAATTAATTAATATAATGTATTTAATTTTTTATAGATAATCTAACGATTGGGAATGCAATGTTAAAAATGAAGGAATATTAAATTAATCCATCCCGTGGACATACAACATTTCGGTTCCGACACTTTGGTCTTGTGTTTAAGTCGCAGCACTTCGATCCTGACATCTGAGTCCCAGTGCCATTTCAGTCCCACAAAGTGACATAATTTTACAGAAGACATTGTCTTTTTTTTTTTTTTTTTTTTTTTTTTTAATCCAAAACCACGTGAATTTTACTACAGTGCGAATATAAGTACCCCATAATCACAAACACATATAACTCGAAACCTGTATCGACACCAACACAAATATCGTATGATAAACGTAACCGTTTTAGAAAAGGGGGGGGGGGGTGCTCTATAGATTTTTTTATAGAAGCCCTCGCATATTTTGGTGTACCAAAATATAAGGTTCTGGCAAATTAAAACAATTATAACTTAAGCTGTAATTATCGTAGAACACTGATATTTTGTATGGTAAACGTAATCTTTAAAACGGGGAGGGGGACGTTGTTGGTGTTTTTAACAGAAGCCCCTAACTATTAGTATAGCGTAAATATAAGGGCCCGATAACTATACACACTTACATCTAGGATCCAAATTGTCGCAGAACATACAAATTTCATATGATAAAAGGAATCGTTTAAAAGGAGGAGGAAGGGCTTTTTTTTGGTCCTGTTTGCAATTAGTAATATTTTCTTGAAATTAATCTAGTGTTTATAGTTTAAAAAAAGTTTTATATTTAATATCGAAATTCATGGAATTTCTGTTTACGTTTACGTGCATTCTTTTGATGGAAAAATAATTTTTCACTTGTTTGGGTAATATTGGAATATATATGTTCATTTATTTATTATTCTCTAATTGATTAAAATAGTTTAAAGTCATCCATCGGGTTCGTTATCAGATTTCCACCCAGCCCACGAAGACATATTTTATCAGCGCATTTTTTATTTTAAACTTCTTGCAATTACGAATATATTCAAGGTGATTCAGCATTTATGGTTGAAAAAAATAAAGTTTTATATTTAAAATTCAAATTCTTCGAATTTCTGCATGTATTTTTATGCATTATTTTGACGAAAAATTAATTTTTGTATTTTTGAGTAATATTTTAATATTTTAGTTCTAATTAATCATTATTTTGTAATTACTTAAAAATACCGTAAAGCGTAGTTTTGCATTGGGTCGGGTAATCCGATTTCTACAGCGGAATTGAAGTGGGCTGGGGGAAAGCCACACATTCAAGGGATCGGCGAAACTGCAATTTTCCGTTTGTTGCTCACAGGCTATCAAAGCCTGAGAGTAAATGTGCCCGCAGGTTCTGTATGTACGTATGTATGTACGTATGTATGTACGCATGCATGTATGTATGTACCGTATGTACGTAAATGCAGGCAGGTAACGCAATAAATCTTGATAGAAATATCCGATTTGCTTCAAATTTTGTATATAATTGATAAGGCGCTGAAAGGCGATTTTGTATATAATTGATAAGATTCTGATAAGGCGCTTCCCTGATTAGTTTTGGGGGTTCATTGGTTAAGTATAAAGGGGGGAGACACGGGGGAGTAATCACCCCTTAATTTAGATAAATTGGTTTTTCATGCAGAATTATCGGATTTGTTTCAAATTTTGAAAGTAGGTTCATTCTGACAAGACACTTCCCTGATTAGTTTTGGGGGTTCATTGTTTAAGTATAAAGGGGGAAAACGGGGGGCTAACCCCCTTTTAATTTAGATAAATGGGATTTTTGTGCAGATTTATTCGATTTAACTTCAAATGTTGTACATACGTTCATTCTGATAAGACGCTTCATTAAATAGTTTTGGGGGTTCATTGTTTAAGTATAAAGAGGGGAACGGGAGGCTAAATCGCCCCCTTAATTTAGATAAATTGGTTTTTCATGCAGAATTATTCGATTTGCTTCAAATTTTGTATGTACGTTCATTGTGATAAGGCGCTTTCCTGATTAGTTTTGGGGATTCATTAGTTAAGTATAAAGGGGGGGGGGACGGGGGCTAATCCTCCCTTAATTTAGATAAATGTGTTTTTCATGCAGAATTATCCAATTTGCTTCAAATTCTGTATATAGATTCATTGTTATAAGGCTCCTCTCTGTTTAGTTTTTGGGATTCATTGGTTAAGTATAAAGGGGGGGAGGGGAGCTAATTCCCCCCTTAATTTAGATAAATGGGTTTTTCATGAAGTTTTATCCAACTTGCTTAAAATTTTTATATAGTTTCATTCTGAGAAGGCGCTTCCCTGATTAGTTTTGGTCGTTCATTGATTAAATATAAAAGGATGAACCCCCCCTTAATTTAATAAATGGGTTTTTTCATGAAGAATTATCCAATTTGCTTCAAATTTTTATATAGTTTCATTGTGATAAGGCACTTCCCTGTTTAGTTTTGTGGGTTGATTTGTTAAGTATGAAGGGGGGAGGGGTGAACTGAGGCTAATCCTCCCCATAATTTATTGTCAATTTCTATATTTTTTGAGGGCATTATTCTTTGAAATAAGAGTGTAATATACATTTAATGTGAACAGCCTGTGAGATCAATGTCATTAACTGGGCACTTTTCCTTTTTTTTAGCTAACATAGGCTATCAAAACCTGAGAGCTAATGTGCCCGCAGGTTCTGCATGTATGTGTGTACGTATGTATGTACTTAACGCGATAACTCTTGGTAGAAATATCCGATTTGCTTCAAATTTTGTATATAGGCTCATTGTGACAAGGCTCTTCCTAATTAATTTTGGGGGTTCAGTTATTAAGTATAAAGGGGGAATGGGGTTAATCCACCGTCTCTTAATTTAGATAAATGGGTTTTTCATGTAGAATTATCTGATTTGCTTCAAATTTTGCATATAGGTTCATTGTAAAAAGATGCTTCTTTAGTTAGTTTTGGGGTTCATTGGTTAAGTATAAAGAGCGGGGAACGGGGGCTAATCCCCCATTAATTTAGATAAATGTGTTTTTCATGCAGAATTATCCGTTTTGCTTCAAATTTTGTACATAGTAGTTTTATTGTGATAAGGCGCTTCCCTGCTTAGTTTTGGGGGTTCATTGGTTAAGTATAAAGGGGGTAACGGTGGCTAATCCCCCCCCTTAATTTGATAAATGAGTTTTCCATGCAGAATTATCCAATTTATTTCAAATTTTGTATATAGTTCCATTGTGATAAGGCGCTTCCCTGATTAGTTTTGGGGGTTCATTGGTTAAGTATAAAGGGAGGAACGTAGGGGGGCTAATCCCCCTCAATTTATTCTCGATTTCTTTATTTTCCGAGAGGTATTATTCTTTGAAATAAGAATATAAAATACAATTAGTGTGAAGAGCTTGTGAGCTCAATGCCATGAGTTTAACTGCGCACTTTTCCTTTTATTTTGTCATTTTCCGATTATTTAAATTTTGCTATATTTTATTACTAATTCTACAGGGTGCCAACCAGAAGTGCAAAATGTAGGTGCCAATGGACCGATTGCCGTCACTAAATTTTTAGTATTATTCGCCTAATAAAAAGAGAAAATTTAGGCGAAGTATACTAATAAAATTTAGGCGAAGAATACTAAGAAATTTAGTGGTGGTAATTGGCCCATTGGCACCCAGTTTTTACACCCCTGGTGTCAACGGTCACAAAAAGTTTATGAATTTTAAAAATAGGTTGCTTCGAAGCTCATACATTTAACCCTTCTCCACTATATGAATGTCAGCATTTATGTTAAACAAGATTTATTCTAATCTAAAACCTGAAAAGAAAAAAAACTGTGCCATATAGTTCATCCATCTTTTTTAGGGTTTCGTTCATCTCACGAAACCCTATTACTCCCGCTCCGTTGTCTGTCCGTCACAGAGCCTTTCTCAGAAGCTATATAACTTACAGGCATGACAATTTGTGTACTTATAGCTAAATGTCTACTATGAAGCTCAAAATAATAAAATCTGAAAAAATCGTATTACTTTAATATAGAGAGATAAAAAAAAATTAACAGCCTTTTTTTATTAAATTTAATCAGTTTTCGTTATAGCAGTTGTCAACAGTTAAAAATCCACACTAAAATTCTTTCTACTGTAATTAATTTTCTACTGAAAGATTTCCACGTGTAAATGAAAATGAAATAAAAAGTTTCACTAATTGTAAAAAATATCAATATGACGTCATATTGGTAATAAAATGGAAATTTTCAAAGATTTCTCAATAATACAAGGAGTATGAGTATGTGTATGTACAGAGAGCAGATTAATATCACGTCATTACAGAATTAAAAAGAAAATTAATCTGACGTCCTATTGGAAGTTTAACGGATTTTTCAAATGTTTGAGAATAATACAAAGCGAGTATCAATATGAGTAATATAAAATAGTAAATATATGAGTTTGACGAACGTATTGAATCATGATAAAAACCAGATTATGGAAATATTCGCATATTTTATCATTTTGAATGTGTACAACATGTTTAATTTTGAAATTATTATTATTTTTAAATGTCGCATTTAGTCCACAGGACAGATATTATTATGACAGAGTATAATAGCGGGCTTTGCCCGCTATCGGGCCTGTTCAGATATTTGAAAAAACGGAGTTTGTTATAAAGGGAGTTACATATGTTTTAATTATCGAGGGTGAAACATTTTTCTTAATTAATGCATTTATTTTTCTTTTAATGTTACGTGAACGACGTCACGGGTAACAGCTAGTAAAATATAAAATAACTAATCTTCCGTAATCTGTGGGCAAGGTTAGCTCCAAACATGGACGTTTGCTAGCAACAATATAATTTAAAATCAATGTAGATACTTTTAAAGAACTGTCATGAAAAGTCTCACTTTCTAAAATACGCAATTTGGCAGTAGGACCTGGATTACAGAGGATTACGCAATAGGTTTAAATATCTATTTTATATAATTGTTTTTATATATATATCACATTTAGTCCACATGACAGATATTATTATGACAGAGTGTAATAGCGGGCTTCGCCCGCTATCGGGCCGGTTTAGATATTCGAAAAAACGAGAAAAATAGACCAGTAAATTTTTACTTTATAAAAACATGACTTTTTTTGTTGTTGTTGCTAAATAAAATTTATTTGCATTTATTAAAGAAAGGATAAAGTGTTTTGAAAGGAATATTAAACGAAACTCTTTGTGCGATCTTCGATCACACTTACCCACGTGTTTAGGGTTTCGTTCATCTCACGAAACCCTATTCTTCTCGGTTCTCTGTCTGTCCGTCAGAGTGTCCGTTATCAGAAACCGTATAAGTTAGAGACTTCAAATTGTCTGTACCTACAGCTGAATACTTACTGTCACACTGATAATCATAAAACTTTGAAAATATCTTCATTAACACAATATATTAATTAAAACCCTAAAAACCCCCTCATTAATGAAAAAAAATCAACTAAAGCGTTGAATTTAATCAAACCGCAATCTGAAACTCCAGAAGAGGGGAAAGGGTTGCCATGGTCATTGCACTTCAATGGCGATAACAGATTGAACGTTTTCAAACACACCTCTATCTCACATAAACTATTCCACCTGGGAACGTGAAATTTCTGACACACACACACACAAAATTAGCTTTCAGAATTTCTAAAAATATTTTAATTACGCCCATTAGAAGTGTAAATAACAATTCAAAATCGATTTGAATAAATTCGCTTAATTTCCTTCCATTGGAAAACCACAGACGAACAATCCGACACCTGTTCACGCAGATCAAAGATGGCGGACTATGCATTTTTCAGGCTCTATAGATTTTTTTTTATTATTGCATTTATCGAATTGAAATTAATACATCTATACATATTTTTTTTTTTACTGCGAAGACAGAAATCTATTATTTATAAAGTTGGCGTGATTAGAACGGAAATTACGAATTAATTTTTTGTTAATGAATTTAATTTTTACCAGAATCAAAAGAAAATTTGCAGCTGGTTGTGAAGTTGGAAGACTTATGCCATTTATGAGCGAGACATCCCGGCCCTTCACTTTTCGTCTCAACTGTTGAAGGGAGGGAAAAAAACGCTGATTTTTTTAATATTGCATTTACCAATTTGAAAATATTGTATATATATGCATATATTTTTTCGGTGAATCCCGAAATCTAATTTTTATAAAGATTACAGTATTAGAACCGAAATTATATTTTATCATAAAATGCTGATTTTTTTTTTTTTTTATAAAACAAAGAAATATAATGCTAATAGACAATGCTGTAAATAATAATGCGAAAATGTATTTTTATGTATACTTTTCAAAAAATATATCGCATTTAGTCCAAATGACAGATATCATTCGCCCGCTGTCGGACCTGTTCATATATTCAAAAAAACGAAAAAATAGACTGGTAAATTTTTACTTTATAATAAAAGATGACTTTTTTGGAAAAAGAAATTTATTTGAATTTATTAATTAAATGATAAAGTATTTTGAAAGGAATATTAAGCGAAACACTTTGTGCGATCTTCGATCACATTTATCCACTTGTTTTTCCTATCTTTTTTTTTTTTTTTTTTTTTTTTTTCGTTTGTTTCACACAACTTCTTTTTTCATCTTCGCAAATGACTGGTTAAATTCAACATTCAATTCATTGAATCTGCTTCTGTTTTACCTCAATAGCTTTTCATACTGTGTCAGTAAAAACAGTTTGTATGTTGTTAGCACTGGGGTGTAATTTAAGAGGGCTGGTGGAGAGCACCCCGTAATTAACTTAGATTGTAGCAGCCTTCAGAAATCAGACAACATGAGATAGTTTTCTTGTATATCATTTTTTAAAGAATGAATTTATGAAATTGATTAATTTCGTTCATTAAGTTTAAAATGCAAACAACGAAGTGTGTTTGGGCAATCCAATTTTTTTAATGCGCAAAATATATACGTTTTCAAAATTACTTGGAAAATTAAAAAAATAGTAAACTATATAAAGCAGGGAAAGGGTTGATTTAAGACCTAATTTCGTCACTATAAATTAAAAAATAGGTTCCATATCCATAAGGTAACATCAGTGTTAAATCGATTCATCACTAGATCGCGATGTTAGATTGATGATAAATTTTGACATCGTTCTATCCTAATTATAAATATAATATGCTGACAACTTAAAACACTTATAACTTGAATTGTAATTATAGTAGAACACAAATATTTTGCAGAGTAAACGTAATCTTTATAAAGAAGAACATTGTCGGTTCTTTTGACTAAAATCTGCTAAATTTTAGCATAGCACAAATATAAGGACTGCGTAACCTCAAGCACTGATAAACTGTCGTAGACAACACTAATTTTTTTAGGTAAACTCAATCGTTTACCTTATTAAAATCAGGCTTTGTGTGCCATAATTGTTTGGCCCTTTTTAGGTGCGTTCGTAATTATATAAATATGTAGTACCTATATAATCGTCGTCTGGTCGAGTGATGAGCGATTCTGAAATAATCGAGAATCGATAAACATCGATGTCGTATAAAGCAACATCGATAAAAAAATAATCTTTTCTCAAATTCTAGTATCGATGTTCTAGAATCGATTCTCATACAGATACTGCAAAAAGAGTAAAATTGATCAATCAATTGGCAGAAAATTTGATCGAGAATCTTTATAACTGGGGATTTAACAGTAGATCGATATTTCTGGCGCTCATTTCATTTTTCTAACAGTATCTAGTCTTATCTTAAAATGAGTCTATGAAATTTTAGGCTATTTAGAAAAGGACTAGCTGTTTGTCCAAATATAGTGTTGTACCCGACCAGAACCTGAAAAATCCAAATGGAATCAACCCGACAGAAAAATTCTATCAAACTATAATCCGATCCAAAAAGGAGAAAATAATTTTAGTCGACACGGCAGCCGTATCGGAGATCCGAACCTGAAAATTGAAGTTAACCCGAAACCCGAACCAAACCCAACAAAGAATTCCATTGAACCGTAATCCGATCCGAAGATGACAAAAAAATTTCCGTAGAAATGCAACCCGACACCAAACTTGAAATTTCAGTTAATCCGAAACCCAACCCGAATCAGACAAAATAAAATCTATCGGTCCGTAACACGATCCAAACCCGACAAAATAAATTCTGTCACCACGCAACCCGATCCGAACCTGAAAGCCAAAGAAAAAATTTCATCGAACCGTAAACTAAACCGCACCCGAATAAATAAATTCCTTCATCTCGCAACCCGAAGAATAGGTTATCTAAGTTATATACACTATATTCGCAATGATGACCGGTCACTTGCGATTTTAGACGCTTTGTTAAATATCTGGAAAGATACATGAGGAATTATCCTGAAACTTCAGGTGTGTAAACAACGTGATAGACGTCATATATTTCCGCGAAGATTTTTCCCGAAACCCCATAAAGGGGCATCAACAAATTGAAGAAAAACTAATATCTTTTGGCTAACCCTGTAAAAACTAATATTGCAAAAGCATTCAAACTTTAGATTATGATTAAGTGGCTTATTGTAATAATTTGGGTTCATTTTTATAAAGATAGCATGTATACTCGAAGAGAAATTAAGCTTTTTATAAAAACAGTCCCAAATTTTACCAAGTTTTTTGCTTATAATTTGCAGAGTTTTTAATATAAAAACAAGTTATTTTCAGAAAATATAGACAAACAAAATTGTACACAACACCCTGCAATCAGAATTAAAAAATAATAAAAATTATATGAAAAATGAGCAGGTTTACTAAATATTGTTTCACTGCGCATGCGCGAAATTCAATCAAAATATACTGTACATAATATATTAGCTAAATATATAGACTAACTTTTATGAAAGTCTCAAAAACATAGCTTGAAAATTCTGTTAGTAATCGTCGATAGAATAAGCTCGAAATTCGCTGTTCCCAAAAGGAAGCAAAAAGATGAGGGGTTGTATCAAATATAGAATGCGAGACACTTCATTCTTATTATGTCAACTTTTATAAGCTAGTATATTTGGATACAACCCCTCATCTTTTTGCTTCCTTTTGAGAACAGCGAAATTCGAGCTTATTCTATCGACGATTACTATGAGAATTTTCAAGCTATGTTTTTGAGACTTTCACAAAAGTTGGTCTATACATTTAGCTAATATATTATGCACAGTATATTTTGATTGAATTCGCGCATCCGCAGTGAAACAATATTTAGTAAACCTTCTCATTTTTCATATAATTTTTATTATTTTTTAATTCTGATTGCAGGGTATTGTGTACAATTTCTTTTGTCATATTTTCTGAAAATAACTTGTTTTCATATTAAAAACTCTGCAAATTATAAGCAAAAAACTTGGTAAAATTTGGGACTGTTTTTATAAAAACCTGAATTTCTCTTGGAGTATACATGCTATCTTCATAAAAGTGAACCCAAATTATTACAATAAGCCACTTAATCATAATCTACAGTTTGAATGCTTTTGCAATATTAGTTTTTACAGGGTTATCCAAAATATATTCGTTTTTCTTCAATTTGTTGACGACCCCTTATGGGGTTTCGGGAAAAAACATTCGCGGAAATATATGACGTTTATCATGTTGTTTACACTCCTGAAGTTAGAGGATAATTCCTCATGTATCTTTCCAGATATTTAACAAAACGTCTAAAATCGCAAGTGACCGGTCATCATTGCAAATATAGTGTATTATCTATATTTTATGTAAGTTACTTTGAAAATTAAAAACTACTTATACTATACAATACAAGTGGAGGGGGTGATTTAAGATGTATATATATATATATAACAAACAAAAGAAAAAAAAAAAAAAAAAAAAAAAAAAGGTTTTCATATTTTAAAGGTAACATCGGATTTCAATCACCTTATCTCTAAATCGCGATATTACATAAATAATAAACCGATTTAAGAAATTTCTATCGAGTGCAAACCTAAATAAAGTGCTGAAAACTTCAATCATTTATAATTCGAGCTGTGTTCGTCCTGGAACACTCATATTTTATATGGTAAACGTAATATTTATAAAAGGCGGGGCAATGTCCGTTTTTTAATAGGAACCCCTAAATTTTAATATAGCGCGAATATGATGCCATGATAACCACAATCACTTAGATCTTGCTACAAATTTCGTATGGTAAACGTAAACATTTTAAGGGAGTTGGTTCTGCGGATATTTTTATAGATAAAATACCGCTGCAACATATACAGCCCAAATTATAACTGATTAATGTTCATGGCACCTTGTACTTATGATATATTAAAATTTGAGGGGTTTGATAAGAAATCGATAAATCCTCTCTAAATGATTGCGTTTAACGTAAGAAATTTTTGTGGGCAGCTTTAATTTGTATCCGAGTTAAATGTGTTTGTGATTATCGGGCTCTTACATTCATGATATACTACAATTTAGGAGGCTCCGATTAAAAAAAAAGAGAATGTCTAATATAAAGTTATGTCACGTTGCTCAAACACACACATTTTTTGCGCGGTGTGACAATTTAATCATGAGTTATAATTTAATTTTTTCAGCCTCTTATATTCAGCTTTTTATAAAAATTGGGTGATGATAAAAAAAACGGTAATGGATCCTGATAATGTATACTCATGATATTGAACCGTACATCGTTTGGTGGGCTTATGGTGATTACAGTCTGAGTTACAGGGACAAACCGAAATGGCATGACCCCTCATGAGCAAGCCCTTTATAAATTTTACGTGCTACGGCAATTAAAACAAGAGTTATATGTATTTTAAGTTGTAAAGATTTTTTGGTATACACAAAAATATGGGAAGCTTAAAAAAAATCGACAGATCCCCCCTACCCCACCACCTGTAAAACAATTACTGTTACCATACGAAATTTGTGATTGAACCTTGCGACAATTTAGACTCCAGTTATAAGTTCTTTTTGTTATCGAGCCCTTATTTTTGTTAAACTATCTTTAGTATAGCACGAGTATAGTACAAAATAATTCAGGCATGTGTTCATCTATTGTTAGAAATTGCTGAATGTGAATTTTCAACCTATTATGCATTTTCTCACTAAACTAAATTTTAGCGTACAATGTAGGATACATGCAAATCTACATTATACATACCAAATACAGTGTTACACAACATAATTGGAGTATTTTTCCCGGGTATGGTTGGATAATTCCTGAAATCTGGTTTTACATGTGTAATTAGAGTTGCAAAATTTCGGTTTATTCACAGGTTTATTTCCAATAGACCCGGTTTATTCCCAGGTTTATTCCCAAAAGGCTTGGTTTATTCCCCAAAAAACAAGTTTATTCCTGAAAAACTCGGTTTATTCCCAGGTTTAAACCGGGTTTTTTTTCTAGCCTTTGCAACTCTATGTGTAATGCGTTTGCTAAGATGTTTACTTTGGTGTTTTATTTACCTTATTAAACAGCGAAGTTTTGTTAAAATATTCTAGTGCTGGAAAGTGTTTAGCAGCATGATTGACGCAAAGAAGAAAGTATTCGATTCGTAAAAAAACTCCAATTCCGTTTTTGAAGGATTTATGCGTTTTAGAATGTCACGATTTGACTGCTTTTACAAAATGTCTGTCTGTGTGTCTGTATTTGACAAAAATGCTCTGGGAATTCTATCTTAAGAACTAAAGCACGAAACTTACTAAAATTTGAGATTCTGTTAGACATTGATATAAGTTAACGCTGATTAGTTGTTGGTGTAAATCGTCCAACAGGTGGCACTGTTATACCTTATTTTTTATGATTTCCGAGATAGCTATATATCTCAAGAACTATTGCACGGATTTTCATCATACTTCAGGTTCAGTTATACCTTGATACAAATTGGTGCTGATCAGTTTTAGCCTAAATTGCGTGACAGGTGGCACTGTTATGCTTAAATTTTCATGTTTTCCGCGACAGCTATATCTCAAGAACTAGTTCACGGATTTTCAACATACTCCAGATTCAGTTAGACCTCTATAAATTGGTGTTCATTAATTTTTGTATTAATCGCTCAACAGGTGGCGCTGTTATGCCCTATTTTGCATGATTTCCGCAATAGCTCTATCTCAAGAACTAATACACGGATTTTCATCAAACATCAGATTCAGTTATACGTAGACGTTGACATAAGTTGCTGCTGATTAAGGTTTGGTGTAAATCGCCCAACAGGTGGCGCTTCTATATAGCGCACTTTTCAAATTTTCTGCCATAGATATATCTTAAAGAATTAATTCCCGGAATTTCGAAAATTTCATATTCTGGTACCCAGCTAGAAAATATTTGCACTTTTTATGCAAAAAAGTATCAATAGTACACAATTTGTGCAAAAAAAAGTGAAAATTTTTGAATATTTCAAAAAGTGTACACTTTGTGTGCAAATTATATGCACTTTTTATACATACAAAAAAATGCATCTTTTTTGTTTTCAGAAAGTGTGCACATTTTTTGCATAAAATAACTGCATACTCCGTGTTCGCAAAAAGTGTGCATTTTTTATGCACAAAAGTCTTTATTTTTTATGGATGTAAAACTTTGTATATTCCAAGTTTTGATTATTCTATGCATGTGTTACCAATTCAAAATCTGTAATTTTTGATGTGCACGTTTTTCCTATTACAACACAATATTCCCTAAAAAGTGCATTTCTACGTCACAGATTGAGCCCTCTTCCACCAATATTTTCGCCTCACCCTTTGAGGGATGTGAAGGAGAGGGGGGAGAGTGTAAAAAATATTTCACACTTTCTGTTGCTCTATGACCTGAAATTTGACTGTAATAATATAAGATTACATTTTTTCTCAACATTTTTTAATAATAATTACTAACCAAATGTACAGGTTCTTAAAATTTGCAAATAAATGTTTAAAATGCAAAACAAAATACAAGATAAATGTAATAATTAATATTCATATAATTCAATAATTAATATTCATAGTTCACGTCAAACATCATCGGCGCAACCAGGGGGAGGGAGGTTGTAACCCTCCCCCCCCCGGGACGTATGTTGAGTTTGGAAGAATTGGACGTATATACATATGTTCATATTTTATAGATATTATGAAGAAAAATATAGCTTTAAGACACATATTTTACTGTAAATTATTTTTAAAAAAATTGATAAAATTATTGTTTTTTTTTTTTTGAAAATTACAAACTTAACGGTGGAGTACCTCAAAATTTTCATCTCCGTAAATATTCAAAAATTAAAAAAAAAAAAAAAAAATATTTAATTTGAAATTTTACAATTTTACCCCTGTCGAATGAACAAGTAAGATATTCTATATCTCCCAGAGACAGTCAAAATGATCTAATTATAAAAAGCATATATATTTATTATAATTTTGAAATGCGATAATTAGTCGCCTTTGAAGACGATTAACCACTGCTAATTTTTTGAACGGTCGGTGACTGCCTTGATGACAGGCACGATGATAAATAGAGGTGCCGAGGATATATTTAGTCTGCGTCTGCGCGGTATGGCGCGATGCCTGTCCTTTCCCTCTGTTGTCGTTTGTATAATTAAGTTGATGGCCGCGTAAACAATTTTTTTTATAAATAAGAAGTTATGAAGACTTATCTTTTTCACCGACTGATGATTTTTGTTTAGCAGAAAATAGGCAAGTTATTCAATTTTATGTTGTAAGTTTCTATAATAAATATCGTACGTATTGTAAATGAATATTGATTTGTATAAAACCACCCTAATTGTAGTTATAACGATAGGCTTACTCGGCTATTGAGAAAAAAAAACAAGTAGTTTGTTTCCTCTTGCTATTTCAATTCAGCTAATTTTTATGTATAAAAAATACTTTTATAAAAAAGATAATCGTTACTTTTAAATATTTTTAGCCGTCAGTTACATAAATATGTAGCGTACTAAAAAAATACTTAAATTTAACGTCCTTAGCTGCTTATATATAGCGGTCTCGCAGACCACTTCTTTTTTCAATTTTCACAGTAACTTTTTATTTTCAGTTTTAACTATAGCAGGGTTCATAAAGACTATTTAGACTACTTAGAAACACCTTAGAAATTAAAAAGTTTGCAAGGAGTAGGGGAGACTGGTACACGCTGGACCTATGGGCACAGTAGACCACCCCCTAATATTTTATTTTTTTTATTTTTTTTCAGCTTCTCTTCTATCCTAATAGACAACAGCACTGCACTGATTATTTATAGCCTTTAGAAAATATGTTTAGCTCAGATGGAACTATTTTATCCTGATTGGTTGTTTTGAGCTTCTAAAAGTAAAATTTTTCATCATCATATTTTCATATTTTTAGCAATTAAAGGTTGTAGATAAATAAGATAAAACACATTTTTTGCTAAGCTTTTTAACTTTAAAGTTGATATGTTTAAAAGAAAGCTATAAACAATATTAATATGATTATTTATTGAACTTCAACATGGGGCACAGTGGACCACCCACTCCTGGGGCACAGTGGTCCACAATCCACTCTGCTCCAGTAATGCAGAATGTTCAAAATATTTAATAATTGCTTATTTTCTATAAAGAATTATTGTTTTAAAGTAGTTATTTAACTGTAAAATAAAGTAAACAAAGAAAAATAACAATTTATTTAACATAAGAAATATTTTGTTTTGTATTTACTGCCTTTGATAAATATATATAACTAAGTCTAATTGGTGATGATTCTGTTAAAGTAAGATTCATGAGACACAAATTGAATAGATATCAGTTTATTTTTCCCGAAACTGTAGATGAATCGTTGTTGATGTCAATGATTTCATAATGTTGCTCTCAGACCCAAAAGTATTTCAGGAAAATTCCTGGATCAATCTTACTCATAAGTATTTTGAAATTTCATTTGCAAATTTTAATATGCGCTGATTTTTTTGTACTTAAGTAATGCCTTCAACTAAATTGCAATTGTTCCTGTATTAATCTGTTATTATTTTCAAAATATAATTAATTTTTTGTTTCAAAATGTTACTTGTAAATTTATTTTACTATGTTATTTTGCGGGTAAAGGGGAAATAAAGAAGAATTAGATTAATGAAAAATAGATTTATATTGCATTTCAGATAATACCTAATAGCTGTCCACTGTGCCCCAGTGGGTGGACCAGTGTTCCCCATTTATGGGGCACACTGTCCACTTTTTGGATGCCCATAAATTTTATTTGTTTTTAAATGTATTGGAAACTATGTTCTGAGAAAATTATGATGAATGCATAAAGGTTTAAGGAATATTCAAAAATATTTTCATGCAGATCGGCTTGTCCGTTAAAGAGAAAAAAAAATTAACTGAAAAAGTGGTCCACTGTGTACCAGTCTCCTCTACTTAGAACTCCTTAAATAAACAAAACAAAATACTTCTTAAATTATAACAAAATATAATTTAGTGTTGAATAATGATTAAAGGAAGTAAAATAAAAGTCTTCTCATGTTTATAAAAGTAAAGTTCAAGTAATTACTGCCATTCTAAAAAATTAAATTGTATATTTTTTTTTGTTTGGTTTGGTTTGGTTTGTACATACTGCATGTTTTTTCCATTCAAAATTTACTTTTAAAACCTAGGTGCATGTGATATATGATGAGACTTTGAGATTTACTGTCCTGTATATATATATATGTATGGCCATTGGTCACTTCATAAAATAGTTCCCTGGCACTTTTGTATTCAAATTTACGAAACCAATAAGCAATGCATTATGAATACTTTGTAAAATTTTAGCACTAGTTATTAGATTTCCTTTGAATAAAATACATTTTCTCCCTAAATGAGATATTAAAAATTAGGGTGGGTGTGCAAGTTGTACGACGCATGGCATGCATGAAAAAATATGCTAAGTTCTTTAAAATTCTTGTTCTCCTTAGAATTTTCCTTGACTTCTTCGATTCTTTTCTCCAGTCTGTATGAACCCTGCTATAGTTACTCGTAAAATTTTGTTTTGTTTGAAGCTTTAGTATTATTGCTAAAGACTTCTGAATAGGTAAATTTTAATTATAATAGTCATGTACATAAAGTTTGTAACAGATGCAGTATCCTATGCGTTAATCAAGCCTTTTATTCATCTTTCAATCAAGCGGTCTCTGAAACCACTCACAGTATAGTATGCGACTCTTTTTGTAACAGGAGTTAAGGGTTAAACTGCATAAAGTAATACATATATAATAACAAAAACAAGTTAAAACGAATATTTGTACGTATATCCTTTTATATCAAAATGCAATTTCCTTTCTTTAAAAGTAAAATTCAATAAATGTTCTTTTATTTTTAAAAGAATTGAATTTGAAAATTGAATTTTCTAGTTTGTAGCCAGAAATTGGTAGACATTTTTTTTAACTTAGTGGCCATTTTTCGCAATCGTAATTCTTGTTATGTTAAATTAAAATACATTATTTAGATTATAATTAACAGAGCATTCTCTGAACTATTTCAAAAGTGCAATCAATTTACAAAAACTCATTTTTTATTTCATTAACATACAAAAACAATTCAAAATAAATGAAAAAAATTATTTAAAAAATACAAAAATATGCTTTGGTTTTGTTTGTCAAAATTGGGGGGGGGGGAACTCTGCTGAATGAACGCTCGTTCGAGGCCAAAACTAACTTCACAGGAAGTAAACAGGGTTTTTGATGCCCCTCCCCCTCCTTCTTCCCAAAATAAATTTAAGTTTCTAATAGCCACCTTATTTTAAAATTAAAAATACATAATCATAAAATACATAATATTGAACTATGTAATCAGCTTTGTCAAATATTTATTCGATGAAACCTCTGAAACTGGAATCTAAAGGAATAGGAAAAAATACCGCTCTATATGGATTTCCTTCGTAGGATGTATAATTGTTGAAACATATGTTGTAGGATATGTTTGTAATCTGTAATTCTTAAAATGTAATCTGGAAAATTTTAAAAGCTTATAAAATAAATTTATATTACTATTAACATGTTAAGTTAAAGCATTACACACAATGTAATCAAGTCAAGTTAGTTTAATTTTTTTTTAAATGTTAGCATCAGAAGCTTGAAATTTTAGCCCCCTCTGAAACAATTTTAAAGGCCCTAAGTGAAATCAATTATAAGCCAATTTTTACTGGATTGTTATTGATTTTTTTGAATTACATCTCTTCCAGAGTGTGAAAATTGCGGATTTATATCAAATAGCTGATAGATGAGAAAAAAGAAAGCCGAACTAAAAATGTGGTTGAATACAGTCAGTCCATCACATGTAAGTATGATTTTATAATTTAATAAAGCTTTACATTATAAATATTTTATTAAGGGTGCACATACCCTTTAAACAGATGAAAAATTTGATTTCGGAGACAAATATTTAAAGTGGCCCCATGAACTCATTTTTACACTAAATACCTCAGTTTTTTTTTAATACTGTAATACTTTCTCCATGCAATATAATATATAATTTGCATTAAACACTGTATAATTAATTAATAATAATTATTCCTTAATGTCTGTTTTTTTTAATTAATGAAAAAGTATATAGCTTGCGCGCATGATTTTAAAAGATCTATACACTCTAGAGCTTTGAAACTTTTAATATAAGTTTAAAAACATTACAAAAATAAAATGAACTAAAATCTAATGAATAAACAAAAAATTTCTATTTTTTTTTTTTTTTTTTTTTTTAAAAGAAATTTTTTATCATTTTTGTCACTCGAATGCCCATACATTCAATAATTTTTGTTAAATTTCTTAGATTTTAGTTCAATTTGAAGAAAATGATCTAGTAAAGATATATATAAAGTTTCGAATCATTACCTTTGATACATTTCGAGTTATCATGCGCGCAAGTAAAAAAATATCGATTTTGAGGAAAATCAATTTAAACATAAATGTTGCATTAAAAATTCTTAAATAACACGTACAATGCAGCTATTGTTATTTAAAATTTCTATATTGTTGTAGGATAAACATGTGCAGGAATTAAGATGATTACATATGCATAAAATTTATTATGAGCTCCAAAACGTGAAATTATTAGTCGGTATATAACATGAGAAAATTCAAATTAAATATTAATGTTACATTAAAAACATTTTTAAGGTATAAAAAACTGAAATATTGTTTTTTAAAGTTGATATATTTCTATAAAATACATATTTGTAAGAATTAGATTTATTACCTATGTTTAAAATTTAATATCACCTTCAAATGTTGAAAAATTTTCACGAAACTCGAGAACGGCACGACATTTGAGATTGCTACTTAAATTTTACTTTTGTATTTAAAAACATTTTCAAGGTATAAACAACTCAAATACTGTTATTTAATGTTGATATATTCCTATAAAATACATATTTGTAACAATTAGATTTATTACCAAGGTTTAAAATTTAATATCACGTTCAAATGTTAAAAACATTTCACAAAACTCGAGAACGGCACAACATTTGAGATTGCGATTTAAATCTTACTTTTGTACTTAAAGTACTGCAAGATATATATTATTTTAAAACAAATTATAATTTCTGTTCATATTAAAATTAATATAGCAAAATAATAAAGTACAACCTTTTACTTCAAAATTAACTGCTCCAAATATGAAGATATTTTTCAATTAATGCAAAAGTATACAACTTGCGCGCATGATTTAAAAATATCTATACACTCTAGAACTTTGAAACTGTTAATATAAGTTTAAAAACATTACAAAAATAAAATGAACTATAATCTAATAAATAAACAAAAAATTTCTAAAGTTTTTTGATTAAAAAAAAAATGAAAATTTTGATCATTTTTGTCACTTGAATGCCCATACATTCAATAATTTTTGTTAAATTTCTTAGATTTTAGTTCAATTTGAAGAAAATGATCTAGTAAAGATATATATAAAGTTTCGAATCATTACCTTTGATACATTTGGAGTTATGCGCGTAAGTAGAAAAATAACGATTTTGAGGAAAATTAATTTAAACATAAATGCTGTATTAAAATTTCTGTATATCACCACTGTGTATATACAGCTATTGCTATTTAAAATTTCTATATTGTTGTAGGATAAACATATGAAATAATTAAGATCATTACACATGTATAAAATTTATTATAAGCTCCAAAACGTGAAATTATTAGTCGGTATATAACATGAGAAAATTCAAATTAAATATTAATGTTATATTAAAAACTCATTTACAATTTAAATTAGTATAAATAATCTTGAAAAGTCTAATATTAGGGGAAAAAAAGGTGAAAATATTTTGGTACTTTTCGTTAGCCAGGCGCCAGTGATATATGTACATATATAAATATGTATGTATGTACATACATATATGTGTATATACATAGATGTATGTATACATATCATATATGTGTATATATAAATGTGTGTGTATCATATATGTGTATATATATACATGTATATGTATCACTGGCGCCCGGCTAACTGAAAAGTGCCAATATTTTTAATGTAATCGTTAAAGTTATCGTTTTTCTTTTTTGTCGTTTTTTTTTTTTTTTTTTTTTTTTTTTTTTTTTTCTTTTTGTAAATGAACTTGGTAATATAATCTTATACAAGTATTAAAATTACTATAGGATATAAATGATCACTGGTAACTTATTTAAAATTTAAATTATCTTGGAAAGTTGAATATCTTACAATTTGTTGTTTACCTTACTTACTTAATTTTTAAAATCTACCTGCAGAATACATTTCA
Organism: Maratus michaelseni; assembly: GCA_963931845.1. NCBI lineage: Eukaryota > Metazoa > Arthropoda > Arachnida > Araneae > Salticidae > Maratus > Maratus michaelseni. The sequence goes on along the minus strand of OZ007591.1, from coordinate 388,930,018 downwards.
CCTTCAATATTTTTTAGCGATTCGACTTTTGCTGTTTTAGAACGTTATCTCAATTTCCTTTGCTCTTTTGTTTGCATACTTGCTTTTCTCTCTGAAGAAGCTATACGTTTATTATCTATGCTTTCAAATCCATGAATCGAAAAATTGCTACGAAGTAATTGCAATGAATCCATTATGTCATGCCGTCCTTGAAAATCTTCATTAAACAATATTGTAGCTTCGTTTGTTGCAATATGTACAATTGTTTTCCCCGATCCTGTAGTTTTGGGGCAAAATTTCCAAATCATGGCATTCAAGCTTTCATTTGGGTTTTGTGTTCGCCCTCCCAAACAACGTTTTAAAAGTGACGGCTGTGACAGATCATTAAACACTGGTTTGGTTGCTTCCATTACCACAGAAGGGATAGGTGATTTATGATTGTATGAAATGCCTTCTAAACGTGATTTATTGTACTTACACCAGGTGTAGACATTTTTTGGGAAAAAATAATGAATTAGATTATCATTTGATGATATTTTGTGATAAAATATCGCCCAAATTGCTTTACGCATTTCAATCAAAGAATCTTTATGTTCTCTGATGGCATTGCCATAGTAGCTTGTTATTTCATCAATAAGGTTATCAGTTAATCGCCCTTTACCACCCAGTGTTTTTCCATCACTCAATTTTTTTCTTTTCTTGCTTCAGCTTTCTTAGACGGGTCCCCATACGCTTCTGAACGTGTCCAACACATTCGACTTTTTTCGATAGTTACATTCCCATAAGGTTTTGCATTACACACTGAAGGAAATGTTTTTGTGTCACCGTCCCCGATGTGTTTCAAATATTTTACACCACGTGTTTCTTCGGATCTTAAAAATATTCTGACCATACCGTCAACTTCCATCTTTCCTGCAGAACCAAAATGGTTTCGATTACATTCGTGTTCTTCAGAATATTCACACTCTTTACAATACGAGGACATCACCTCAGTGTCAAATACTTTCCCACTTTAGGCTCCAATTATCGTACACACACCTGTAAGTGATGTATGACCACGAGTCTTCCATGTACCATCACCACTTACAGTAACGGACAAAGAAGAATTTGACAATATAGCTTCAGTCTGGGCTGCTTTCTTCATCGACATTTCTGCAGTTTCTGATGTCACTTTCAATATTTTATTTACAATGACAAAGTATGATTTTTGAGCAATAGGTGGTAGGAGATCCATGTCACAGTAAAAAGTCTCCATTCCTGCTCTGCCTTGTCCAATCATTCTCATAGAATATGTAAACCTTCTATTGATTTCAGGAATATTTTTGTTACTGCCTAACATTGTGCAATTTCTGAAAGTTTTTACAGAACACTTACATGTCATTTCAAATTTAGATGACAGTCCAAACAGTGACGACTCACTTAGCATAATATTACCCTTACAGAATTTACAAGATAAGTTTTGTTGTATAAAATTAATCAATAAATTTATATCAAACAATCTGTATCCTTCAAAATTAGGTGTTCTAAAAACACTTTGTTGTGCAGGATGTAAAACATCCAACTTTAATTTTTTGCTTGATGCACTAATGTGTTGATGAGTTTTCACATTAGTAAAATGATTGCCAGAAAACTTTCGTTTTTTAGGACGAGTCCCAGACTCTCGCTTCACATTCTCGGACACAATAATGAACGAAAATAAACTAGTAAAATAAATTAATAATATAAAACTAGTAAAATACACTCTGAACAAAAAGCTTACTCTCAAATGAAACGGAATCGAATTATAACGCTGAAAAGCACATGTAAAAAAACTTTAAACTGCAGATATTACGAAAGCCGGGAGTAGAGATGTTTCCGTCCTTCTGTTTCTCCAAAAGAATTAATAATTCATGGAGTTTGCGATAAGAGGAGAAGCAAAATCTGCAGCTTTTAAAACGTAAACAAACACACCGCCATGATGACAGAATCAGCTGACTCAAGTGGATCTTTAATTCGCGTGAAACGGACCAAAGCTGATTTACATTTTTTACTATAACGAGAGTAATCTTACGAATATTTTAATGCGGTTTGTGGCAAATTGTTCAGAAGAAAATTAGCTATCAAATGAATTAAAAAACAAAAAATCGATTTTTTCAAAATTTTAAAGGATATGTGTCCCCTTAAAGCGTCCAATTTAATTATGCTGTTTAGAAATTTGGGTACTTTCTTGTTACATCGACCCTAACAATTACAATTATACCAAGGTTGCAGTTATGATTTTGCGAAGATCATCGCAAATCTTATGTATGCATCAGATACAGTATGCTCTCTTATATGCTCAGATACAGTATGCATTTTTAATAGTATAGATACTAAATTTCAAGTTTGAGATTTGGGAAATTGTTTATAAGAACAACATTTGCCAGTTTGGCCGTATATTACGCATGAAAATAAGTGAATCAATTTTAACTATTATTTTTTCCTGTAGAAAAACAAAATACTTAATAAAATCTAATATTGAATTTTTATATTTATGTAATGTCTGTAAAGTAGTTCAGTTTGCATATTTCTGCATGATTTAATTTTTTTTCCTTTTTTTTACACAGGAAACAAACGGGATACAGCTTGAAATTGATTTGGTAAAAGAAAATCATCCAAAGATACAGAAGCGCAATCTAAGTAAAATATCTATTTGAACATTGTAAAACTGACTGTAACTCAACAATGAAAATGCTGTATATTTATTACAGAAAATACAAGAAAATTTCAAGTATATTTATTTTATAACATATAACAAGTATCATTACAAGTCCCGAACATTTATTGGTGGATACATTACATTACCGGAACAAGTACCATTAGTTTTATTTATGTTGTGATTTCAAATAAACGCAGCGGCTGTACCGCAATGGTAATTTTTTTTGTGTGTGTGCCGTGTTTTCTTTCGCTTTTTCCCAACAGCAGCTAGATTTCAGCGGTCGTCCATCAAAGCCCTCTGCGGTCAGAAGAATTATTGTATCCGGTTGCAACGGTTAAAATTTGCAATTACTGCATTGGAAGTGAAATGATGAGAAAAAGCTGATTGCACTTGTGTTGTAAATAAAAAAAAAAATAAGTAACGTTGATTTTTTAATACCTTTTTCTAAGTGCAAATAGGGCCTACCGTAGCTGAGTGGTCAAGGCATCACACCACTAATCGCTTGCGAGTGTCGGTCTGAGCGGGTTCGAATCCGGGTTCGAATCCCGGGGGCTCCGTTGCACACTCTTTGTGGAGCTTCCGGGTGTATTTCTGTGTGTTGTAAATTTCCTTCTGTGTGCTATCTCGTCCCTGTATACATTGACCATGATTTATAAGCGGGCGCTTGATGCCAAGCACACAGGTCAGATGTATGTTAATCAAATGTCAAATGTTTAGTACAGATACATTAGTTAAAACATTTTCAACCAACAACTAGAATTTAGTGCAGCTCTTTTCAAGTAAGTGTAATAATTTTCTCTTATTGGGTTTTAACAATATTGAACATTTTTTTTTTTACTGTATGCAATGTTATTTCTAATTATAAAATTTACATATTTAAATTTAAGCTTATTTTCTTTTTCCCCATGTTGGCGAACTTGTACCATGTCTGATAAAGTTATTATTTATAATCCTATTTATAATTATGCATCTTTCCAAAAGTGGGTTTATTACTATGGTGATAATAACTGTAAATTTCACAGTAAGCTGAATCTTGATATAAATATATGCTTAAAATGTTCGATATGCAAAAAGCTATTTTAAAAAATGCACAAAATCTGAGGTGCCAAATACGCTCAGATTTTGTGCACTTTTTATTTTACACATTTTTTTCATACCAAAAAATCCCTAAATTGTGCATTTTTATGCGTAATCAGAGGCTCTGATTATGCATAAAAAATGCACAATTTAGGGATTATTTGGTATGCAGAAAATGTGTAAAATAAAAAGTGCACAAAATCTGAGCGTATTTGGCACTTCACATTGTATATAAAAAGTGCACAATTTAGGGATTATTTGGTATGCAGAAAAAGTGCACAAAATCTAAGCGCATTTGGCACCTCTGATTGTGTATAAAAGTGCAACATTTAGGGATTATTTGGTATGCAGAAAAACTGCACAAAATCTGAGCGTATTTGGCACCTCTGATTATATACATTTTGTGCACAATTCTGTTGGCACTTTATATGCACAATTAATTTTGCACTTTTTATACATACGCCGAGGTGCCAAATACGCTCGGATTTTGTGCACTTTTTTTTGCACTTTTTTTGCAAACTTTTTCGAGCTGGGTAGACCTTGACATAAATAGATCCTTATTAGTTTGTTTATATACCGTGCAACAGGTGTCGCTGCTAGGTTCTGTTTTTCACGGTTTCCGTAGTAGCTATATCTTAAGAACGAACAGTTTGCATTTAACTTTGATTTCAGACGATTTGATTTATATAAAGAAAATGTAAGGCCACAGCATACTAGTTCTTTCTTGTTAAGTTATTAGTTTTAGTGAAGTCGTGAAAAATTAACTTTACGCAACCAAAAAGAAAAAAATAATCTTATTTTAGAGATGCAAAACAGTATCTACCACAGACGACTTTTAATTTGATGGAATATAAATATGGTCCATTACTAGTAAATAATAAAAAATTCAACATAAAATAAAGTAGAAAATATAAATTTCATTAAAATTGTTATATTATAGGGGAAATTATTTTTACACGGTAGATTAAATGAAAATCACAAAATTAACATTCGAAAAGTAAGTGTCTTTTCATGCAATTATAGAAAAAATGCTGAAGATTTTAGCCACTGAAAATGCATTATTTTAACGACGATATATTTCAAAAGTCATGCTATTTGTCAATTGTATTTTCCTGTTATAACTAACCTATAGATCGGTTCTGTTATTTTCTCGCAACATTAGAATCCCCGAGTTTCTACCATTACAGAAAATAAAGTAGAAATAAAAAAAGCAAGAGAAATCTTGCGTCAAGCATAGATTACGCAATACTTTCCAACACTTCCAGAATACTATAACGAAACTTTAGCATTTAATAAAGTGAGAGAAGATATTTAAGTAAGTAATTTAGTAAAAAGCATTTCATAAAAATAATTATTACATAGCAATTACCGTCCATAGCCCAAAAATAGACGAATGGATCTGTGAAGCTTTGTAAATGATCTATAGATTGGTATATGTAATCTAGATAGTATGCGAAAATTTAGTTTAGTTACAAAAAGCATAACACAGTTGGCACTGTCTACATTTAGCAATTTTTGACAATAAACGGAAGTGTACTAGAATTATTTTGTACAGCCCTGTATATTATTTACAGATTTTTATACATGTCACATAATATAGTAAAATTTAATTCAAGCAAAGAAACGCATTACACTATTAAAAACACACTTCTAGAAATTACTATCCATAGCCAGCAATGTATCCAATTCCTTGCGTAGCACTGTATATTATGAATTTATTTATACTCTACAAACATCTCTTAGAGTACTAAATATAATTCAACTCAAAATTACATAACTCAATTAAAAACTATCTTTAAACAATTCACGCCCTTTCAAAGTAATGCTTACGAATTCTTTTGTGTTGACTTTCTTTTGTGTTGAATTCTTTTATGTACATGTCATGCACAGTGTAAGAGAATGGCACAGAATATGAAAAATGTATTTTTTCACATTCGATAGTGTGACATGTTAGCGATGAATAGTGTATTTTAATGACAGTTTGTTTGTTTGACCATTTGCTCTATATAACGACACACTTTGTCAGTCTAATAGGGAGACTGCAATCAACTGATGATCTTCTAATCCGCCAATCGCAACTGCGCGTCCGACCTCCAGTAACACCCATGATCGTCACGGCACCAATCGCAACTGCCCTCCAACATTGTACCTCCAATGGTTTATTTGTGACGTCATTTGCAACTATTTCTTATCTCCCTTTTCTTATATCATTCCTTTGAAATAATTAAAATAAATATTATCAACAAAAAATCATGTAATTGATTTAATTAATTCTATCAGCAAAAAATGTGTGAAATGGAACAAAATAAAAACACCAAATTTTATCTACCGAAATCAAGTAAAAAAGATGCATCAGATTTAGAAAAACACCGTTCAAATTATCAACTTATGCAAATAAAGCGCTGTTTTCAAAATCACGTGACTCACATGCAATTTACTGCTGTCAAGTTATAAACATTATTTCTGTCGAGTGGTAGTTACGTGAACCTTTTCATGAGCCACGTTATAATATAATGTCTTTATAATTTTGATCCATGTGAATGAACTTTATTAAATTATGTTATAAAATTTGTAAAAATCGAATGAGAGCTTAGTGCTTCGTAATAAATTATGGAAGAAATTAGTTCATTTCAATCAGACAGTAGTGATTTACAAACTGTTCACCATGCTGGTACTTCCGGCACTACATGTAAAAAGAAACCGACTATTTTAGATGGACGTTTTTTCGAGAAAATTGAAAATAAATCTTCGTGTGATAGAATTATAGCGAAATGCACTAAGTGTAATATTGAGGTAAAAGCCTCAAATAATTGCACTTCCAATTTTGTTACCCACCTTAAAAGGAAGCATGGAAACACTTATTTTGAAGAATATCGTGCTTATTTACAGGAAACAAAAAAACAACGAAAATCAAGTATTTCTGGACAATCAAGTCAAAACATAGTATATTTGCAACACAATTTTGACAAAGATATTGTAAACTATTTCATTGATTCTATGATTTCGCTAAGAAACATTGATAATATATATTTCCAAAATCTACTGAAAAACCTCAATTCTAGTTCAAAATCTTTGAACATAATGAGTCGGAGGGCACTTGGGAGAAAAATTGGAATATATTACAATGAACAAGTAGCAAATATTAAACGTGACTTGGAAGATATATATTTCGTTTGCATAACCACAGACATATGGTCAGGGCGACGAAGAAATTTCCTAGGAGTGACAGCACATTGGATTCATCCAGTTACATTAAAAAGAATGTCTAGAGCCATGGCTTGTGAAAGATTCAAAGGCATTCATAGTTATGACAAAATTTTTGAAAATCTTATGAACATCCAAAAAAAAATTCGGATTGAATTCCAATAAAGTAATAGCTGCTATTACTGATAATGCAAGGAATTTTGTGAAAGCATTTAAAATATTTGGAATTGAAGAAAAATGTATTTTAGAAGATGATGATGATTTAGATACAAAATATAATTCATCTAGTAGTGATTATGATTCTGACACTGCGTCTAGCATAAATGATGATGTAGAAGATGTAATTAATTCGAGTGATTGTTTACCATTACACTTTAGGTGTGCATCTCACACACTCAATTTGTGTGTAACTGCTGACTCTAGCAAAATTCTGGAAGGCCATGACACAGAAATTTCAAAAATACACGAACAAGTGATAAAAAAATGTAATAGTTTGTGGAAAGCAGCATGTCGGCCTAAATCTTCAGAAATTATCATTTCCATTTTGGGACATACTCTTAGTCGACCAAATGAAACACGATGGAATAGTTTATTTGATGCAATGAAACAGTTTCTCTCCATCAAAGAAAAATCGGCTATTTTGAGCAAGGAACTGAATTTGATAACTTCATTGAAAGACCAGGACTTTACATATATAGAAGAATATGTGAAATGTAGTAAAGACATTGCCGGGGCTTTAGATATTCTTCAAAGTGAAAAAGAAACTTATTTTGGTATTTTATTACCAACTTTGTTGTCATTACGACATAAATTACGAAAATCATTGAATGAAGACTTTATATATTGTCGACCTTTGGCCGAAGTTTATTTAGAAAGTATAGAAAATAGATTTAGTGAGTTCTTTAATATTTCATCACCTCAAGCAGAAAAAGCTGCAATAGCAGCTTTATGTCATCCGAGTTTTGTAAAATTTAAATGGCAGTCTTGCATTAGTGAACCAGCTTATACAAAAATTAAAACGCTATTTATTAGCAAATTGACAAAAGAAATCAGAACAAACGAAAATCTGGATGTGCTGAGTTCTGTTGATAGTGAAGAAAAAGATGACTTTTTTACCATTGATTCTGCTCATGAAGAAGCAAAACAAGACCCTAAAAGAAAAGCCACATTATTGTATGCGCATTTCTGTCTGGAGGAAAAGAAAAATCTAAGTATATTGAACTCTTATAAAGAGATTAAAAACATCTTCATAAAATACAATACACCGCTGCCCTCGTCGGCATCTGTAGAAAGATTACTTTCTTATGCAACTATTACGAATTATTGTAAAGCTAAAGTAAAGTGTGGCTTTCGGACGAAATGTTTGAAAAACGAGTAGTTTTAAAAGCCAATCTTAAATATTACGAAGAATGTCCATAAACACCTAGAAACTATTTTATATCTAAGAAGCAAAATGTTTGCTTCAACATTAAAACAAAGTATGTTACTGCTTCATTTTTTAAATTTTGTAAATTGGTTTAATTTTTTTTATGTGGTTTAATTAAGTCTATTTTCCAGAAAGAAATTTAGAAATGTTATTGATTAAATGTAACTGTAAATAAAATATCAATGTCTCTGAAATTTCAATTTGCATGGTTTTATTAAGGTAACTATAAGTTTAGCATAATCCTAAATGTGCTCCTAACCTGACTTGAAAAGAGGGAGGAGGAGGGCGAAAGTCTGATTGGGCTAAATGTACTAGCTATATTTCTTTATATTTAATCTTTTCATAATAATAATTATTTCGATTAAATTTTAAAATGTAAATTTTTTTCAGAATGGAAAAACTCCTTAATCATATATATTATTTCTCCTGTCAACATCCCTTTTTCTCAGAAAATACAAAACGCAGAACGACGAATGAGATAGCATATGAAAGGATTTTGAACAGGCTTCTGACATAGCACACTTAACATTTCGTTAAAACATGTTTTTGATTAAAATTTGCTGATAATTAAACATTAAATCGGCATTGTTTTCATAAAAGAAATGAAAGGTTTTCCTCAAAATATTGTTGCCAAAAAAAAATAAAATACCACATTATATGACGCTCAGCAATTATTATAAAAAACACCGCACGGGTTTATTCTATAATTATGATTAAAAAGCGAAATTGAAATTGAAATGTTTAGATTTATATTTCTATGTCCCATGTTTTTTTCCTGAAGCGGATGACGTCATCCTATAATGCAGTTAAAATACGATTGTTATTTTTTTTTTCTCGCGCGTGCATTTTGCAATCTTGGATCAGTTTTTACTATAACTTTGATGGAATAAATTAGATGATATTCTGGCTTGACTAAAAACTAAATGTTTGCAGATATTTTTATCCTTACTTTTTCTTTAGAAGTTTAAACCTGCATCTAAGAAAAATTACATCTTGATAAAAAATGGTTCTTCTCTATTATCCCGTCGACCACTTTTCATAACAAAAAACTATCGCCAAATAAACGGGAGAACGTTGCCATTGGAATATCAAAATGAATAAATAAATAAAATATAAGAATTTAAGGACACAATTGTTATTTTAATTAATGAAATAACTAATAAATCAGTGAAACATAATGAAAAATACACGCAAATGTCGAGTTAGAAACCACTTGATGACGTAACAAACACGTATAATGCTTCTGATATCAAGTAAATGGGACTGCATTTTTGGTGTTTAGTCTTACAGTTTGGTGATAGTTTTTTGTTATGAAAAGTGGTCGACGGGATAATAGAGCAGTACCTAAAAAATATTAGATTTCAGTGCGAAATCCTCGCACGGGCCCTCTGGTTTATTTTAATTGCATTTTAAAACGAAGAATGTTTACTTTGTTTAATTAACATGTGCGATTCCAGTGCTGCCTGAACGAGTCTGTTTTGTGGGTTATGGTTTTTAGTTATTCCTAAGTGAAGAAATTTCTATGCAAATAAGCTTCAATATAAAACTCTTACGAAACTTATTTATTTATTATAGAAAAAGAGAAAATATCACATTATCAAATTAGTAACTATAATAAATATTTTTATTATTATTATTTAATTGTTTGCTCAGGTTTAGTTAATGATAAATTCCTGGTGAAGTTAAAGTTAGAGTAAAGTGATTTAATTAAAAAAGGATCACACTTTACTTTATTTGATTTCATTGAAACTAACCTTATTTCTTGAAGATCCTTGATGGCTTGTTCATCCCTTTTCTCGATTTTTTGGCATGGTATATTTTTTTTATTGAATTATGAATATACAGACGTGAAAAGATGATTGTAGTCTGACATTTTACCCTTTAACTACTGTTAATGGTCTCAGAGACAGCTGCTTTTTAACACTTTCCAACATAGTTGAAAAGTGTTTATAAATTCGGTTGGTCTGCCGTCTGTCCATCGCGTAAATATGCTCGGATTGCCTTGTAATTGATATATGTATATATAAGTTCATTATTGGTGTTTACTATTTCATCTTTGGTATTGAAAATTAAGTATGTAGAATTTATGTTTTTTTTTTTTTGTTTTTGTTTTTACAGGACACTCAAAAGAATTCCTTTACACTACGGTCTATGGGGAAAATCGTTTACGGCGTCGTATTTTAATTATGTTACACTATTTTAATCAGATTCAAATTGACACATATTACTGATGTGCACTACAAGGCGCTTACTGTAAAATATCGTGTGCATAGAATGTATCGTTCCTTTACAGGGACACTCAAGAAAATTCTGCTACATTAAGGTCTATGGGGACAAATCGTTTGCGGCGTATTTTAATGCTGTTACACTGTTTTAAACATTTTCAAATTGCTACCTATCAATGAAGTGTCCTATAAGGTTCTTACTGTTGAATATGGTGTCCATAGAATACATAGATCATATACAGGGCTGCAGAAAATAATTTGAATATTTTCTTTGACTATAGGTAGTAATTCCAGAAATTGGGTTTTTAAATGTGTTATGCATTTTATAAGTTTACTTAGTAAACTCTGAAGTTTTGTTGTGTTGGAACGTGTTGGAAAGTGTTTTATAATATATACTTGATGACACATGATTATTCGTACTTGTTTAGATTTTCATAGAGACTATCACTTTAACTAGATACTAGGGATATTTCTTTTTGCATTGGATTGATAGTACTATATGCAATGACTTCGGAAAAGGTGAATTTTGATTAGAATAGTCCTTTACAGATGGTGCAGAAAAAGTATGCTATCCATTTAAAGGTTTAAAGATTCTTTTATTCATATTTAGATCAATCAGTCACAGAGATTGCTCACATTAGGAATGCTACAGTTTTTTTTATAGTTAGTTAATTGTTAATCTGTGTTAAACATAATATTGATTACACTCTAAAAAATATATATGTAAATTTACACATAAAAACAGGTGTATAGATAATACAAAAACGATTTGTCTATGAGTGTAAAATGTTGTGTAAATTGCCAAAATACACGCCTAATGTGTAAAAAAACACATTTTAGTATGTAATTTGATGATAACACTAAGCGAATAAAAGTGATCTGATAACTCTTGAAATATACACTTTAATGTGTAAATTGCACAAAAATACACATATTTCTGTGTAATATTCTTACACATGCAAATGTGTAATATTCAGTGATTACACATATTTTTGTGTATTATGCAAATTGCACATATTTTGTGTAACTTGTAAAATACACAGTTTCTTGTGTAACATGCAAATACACAGATTTCTGTGTAATAATCTGTTCTTACACACATTTCTGCGTAATATACAAAACACAGATTTTTGTGTAATATTCAAAATTGACAGATTTTTGAGTACATAGCTTTACCTTTAAAATTTGTATGTATAAATTCTCAACTAAATGTTTTTATGATTGCAAAACAAAATTTCATGGAGAAAAAAAGAATTCATGGGCATGGTGTGTTTATTCTTTCTATCAGGTTACACATATAGAAAAATCGTTTTTGTATCATCGATATACCTGTTTTTACTTAAAAAAGGATCAAAAGCATGGCCTTCCGGCCTGTACCTGGAGGAAAAAGTATCTTTCCTATATCTTCGTTTTAAAATTTTAGCTAATGTTACACGAAAACAGCAAGTTAAAATGCAAATAAAACGTTTACAAAAGATTCGTTAATACTGAATTTGAATAAGAAATTCACCAAATTATTGAGCAATAGCCAAATTGGCTTCATTTATCAAGACTTATTTTGGTCGCCAAATTTGGCGATATTTTGCCAAATGTCGCCAAGTTTGGCGAGAATATGGCGCTAACGGATATGAATATATAGTTTTATGCGTATGATTGGGAAAATTATTACAACAATGAAAGAAAATAATTTGCGAGTAATCGCGTTTATGTGCTGTTTTGTTTCAAAATGTCAGCCACCTTAGAATTTCAAACTGCTCTATCTCAGCCATTTTTTAAGATAGAGGTAAACCAAAAAATGCTCTGGAATCCTTGTATGAAGACCTAACACTTAATTAAAAAATAAATTTGAATTTTTAACTTTTGAGTATATTTATTTTAGTTTTAAATTTTTAAGTGGCCGCCATCTTGAAATAAAATGGCGGACCAAGCTGGCCAACGAACTCGGTTGAGACATTGGTGAGCTTAATACACACAATTAGTTTCATCAAAATAGATTTATAAATACGAGAGTTATCGTTTGACATAGGTCAGATATATATATATAATATAAATCAACATTTGAACGGAGGTTGGTTTTGGGGTCTGGGGGTCATGATCGGTGAAAATATACCGAAATTTTCTGGAACTGCTTTCCTCCGAACGGCTGCAATAGCTTTATACATTTTTGTATTGAAAGCTACCTAATAAGAATAGCCAGCTTTATCTAAAATTCTCAAAATATTAAATAACAGCATTATCACCACTCAGTGGGGATTATTAACATTCAGTGTTTCAAGTTAAAAAATGAAAGTATTGCATTATTTTCAATCCCCAACTATTTTTTTTTTATTTGGTGTACATGAGTTTAACAGTAAAAATGAAATTAAAAAAAAGTCCTTCCGGCCTGTACCGGGAGGAAAAGGTAGTTTTCCTATGTCTTCGTTTTAAAATTTTAGCTAATGTTACACGAAAACAGCAAGCTAAAATGCAAAGAACCCAATTACAGAACATTCGTTAATACTGCATTTGAATAAGAAATTTGCCAAATTAGTCAACTATAGCCAAGTTGGCTTCATTTATAAAGACTAATTTCGGTCGCCAAATTTGGAGGTATTTCGTCAAATGTCGCCAAGTTTGGCGAGAATTTGGCGCTAACGGATATGAACATATAGTTTTATGCGTATGATTGGGAAAATAATTACAACAATGAAAGATAATAATTTGCGAGAAGTCGCGTTCACTAAAACTCATAAATTAATCGTTGGATTTTTGTAATGTGCTATCTTGTCTCAAAATGTCTGCCACCCTAGAATTTCAAACTGCTGTATCTCAGCCGTTTTTTAAGATAGAGGTAAAACACTCCGGAATCCTTGTATCAAGGCCTAACACTCAAGGAAAAATTTTGATTTTTTAACTTTTTTGTATATTTATTTTAGTTTTAAATCATTAAATGGGCGCCATCTTAAAACAAAATGGCGGACAAAGGTGGCCAACGAACTCGGTCGAGACATTGGTGAGCTTAATACACACAATTAGTTTCATCCAAATTGATTTATAAATACGAGTGTTATCGTATGACATAGGTCAGATATATATATATATACATATATATATAAATCAACATTTGAACGGCGGGTGGTTTTAGGGTCTGGGGGTCATGATCGGTGAAAATTCATCGATATTTTCCGGAATTGCTTTCTTCCGAACGGCTGCAATAGGTAGCTTTATACTTTTTTGTATTGAAAGCTACCTAAAAGTATAAAGCTACCTATTGCAGCCGTTCGGAGGAAAGCAGTTCCGGAAAATTTCGATATATTTTCACCGATCATGACCCCCAGACCCCAAAACCACCCTCCGTTCAAATGTTGATTTATATATATAGATATATCCATATATATATATATATATATATATATATATATCTGACCTATGTCATACGATAACTCTCGTATTTATAAATCAATTTTGATGAAACTAATTGTGTGTATTAAGCTCACCAATGTCTCGACCGAGTTCGTTGGCCAGCTTGGTCCGCCATTTTGTTTCAAGATGGCGGCCACTTAAAAATTTAAAACTAAAATAAATATACAAAAAAGTTAAAAATTCAAATTTATTTTTTAATTAAGTGTTGGGCCTTGATACGAGGATTCCAGAGCATTTTTTGGTTTACCTCTATCTTAAAAAATGGCTGAGATAGAGTAGTTTGAAATTCTAGGGTGGCTGACATTTTGAAACAAAACAGCACATTAATGCGATTACTCGCAAATTATTTTCTTTCATTGTTGTAATAATTTCCCCAATCATACGCATAAAACTATATATTCATATCCGTTAGCGCCATATTCTCGCCTAACTTGGCGACATTTGGCGAAATATCGCCAAATTTGGCGACCAAAATAAGTTTTCATAAATGAAGCCAATTTGGCTATAGCTCAATAATTTGGCGAATTTCTTATTCAAATTCAGTATTAACGAATCTTTTGTGAACGGTTTCTTTGCATTTTAGCTTGCTTTTTTCGAGTAACATTAGCTAAAATTTTAAAACGAAGATTTGGAAAGCTACCTTTTCCTCCCGGTATAGACCGGAAGGACTTTTTAATTTTTTACAAGCCTAAGGAATTAAGATTAGAAACAATTATATAATGCTTTTTTTGTTTATTTATAAAGGTAAAATACTCACAGAAATTTTCCAAATTATGTCCAACTTAGATTTTATTACTTTTTATGCAATTTTAAACATGTACAAAATTTAGGATTTTAATCAATGATTTTTATTTAAAAAAAAGTCAATTGATTTAAGTCATGATTTAATCACTGATTTCAATCATCTGATTAAAATCGTTGACACCCTACTCGCTACATAATTTTTTTCAAAAAATAGCATGCTACACTACAAATTTTGAGGTGGAAATTTGCAACCAGTGTGGTTTTGCCACTTGTAGCACACTACTTTTGACCACTGGACAAGACATATCATTTAAAAATAACACAAAATCAAGCGTAATGCAGATTCATCGAATACTGAAAAACATTCTGAGAAGTGTGTTTTGGTAGTCGACATTCTCATATACGTTACATATTACACATATTCAGGCTTAAAAAGCGATATCCGAAGAACTAAATGTCCCCTATGGCAACTTCTAAATGTTTATGTTATTACTATTTTTTACGACTGACAAAAAACAAATTTTAACTAAACTTGCTTAACTTTAACGCCTTGTAGAGGACGTTTTCAATTGACTGACAAGGATTGCTTGAATATTTCTCTCATACCGCATAATTTTTACCAAACAAATATACTGAACTATTAATTGTTATGCATAATGTATAAGCGTGGTCGTCAAAACATGAAAACGTTCTAGAATATTATTATTTGCTTCGAATTCTTGAACTGCCATCACTGATACTTAATGAGAAACAATTTCCAAGACATTCAGAATACTGTAACAAAACTTCACTGTATAAAACTAAGGTAAAGAAAAATGTTTAAGTAAACAATGTGGAAAACGCATATCGCATTTGAAAACCCATTTTCAGCAAGTCGGAAAAATATGCGAACCCTTTTACGCAGCCTTGCATATACAGTTGACCTAGCTATGCTCGGTCAAAATTAGCTTTGAGGCTCCAAGCATGTGTTTTGGCATTGAAAAACTTAAAAGTCAATTTCCCCTATCATATGTAAATTGATTGGTTGAATTCTGTTTTCGAGAACGTTCTGTGGACTCTGATTGGTTCGATCATGTATCTCGGCTACTATTGGGAATTTCTAGAAAACTCGTTCAGATTCTGAAAGCCAGCTTTTTCGCCTAATATCGCCAAAATATCGCCAAGTTTGGCGACATTCTTTCATTTAGTGCCAAGCATGTGTTTAGAAAGTTCTATGTACACTGATTGGTTTAATTCTGTTTTCGAGAACGTTCTATGGACTCTGATTGGTTGAATCATGAATCTCGTCTCCTATTGGGAATTTCTAGAAAATTCCTTCAAATTCTGAAAGTTATTTTTTTTTGCCAAATGTCGCCAAAATTGCCAAATTTGGCGATTTTTTTCCATTTGGCGCCAAGCAAGTGTTTTGGCATTGGTAATCTTAAAAGTAAATTTTCCCGCCAAATCTCGCCAATGTCGCCAACACTTTTTAAGATAAAAATATCTTGACCCATAATGATCAATCACCAATATGATCAACAACATGATCAACCAACATGACCAACAATCGAAATTTCTCGAACATGTGACCTAGCCCAATAGTCTTCTCGTTCTCGAAACCCGTAGGATATAAAATTTAGTCAAAATAGTCTGAGACGCTTTTTAGATAAAAATAGCTTGAACCATAGTGACACAAAAATGACCCACTAATCGGATTTTCTCGAGCATGTGACTTAGTCCAATGATTTTCTCGTGCCCAAAATCTGTAGGATACAAAATTTAGTTCAAATCGTCTGAACCGCTCTTAAGAGAAAAATAGCATTCTGAAATAATATTCTGTTCATGTTGGAAAGTGTTTCATAGTCTATGCCAGATGCATGATTTTTCATTATTTCTGTATCAAATTAATACTGTGTGTGATAGAAACTGTCTTTTATGGTACATATAGAGGGTTGCAGTTATTAATAAAAAATAAAAAAATCTTAATAATACTAGAGGGGCCCGGCCCCCCTGCTCGCTACGCTCACCAACCCCCTGCGTAATCGTGCCCTAGCCAAACCCAGACGTAATCCTTTCGCGTTTCCATTCTTCCATTCTGGATCGCCTCACGATCCTGTATTTTCTATGCATTCAATTTTTAGATTCCACTACGTAATTGTTGTTGTAATTTAAATGAAACCTAAATTTATTATAAGAAGAACGAAAAATCATGCGTCAATCATAGATTATGAACACTTTTCAACGATTCCAAAATAATTTTACAAATCATTACCGTTTAATAAGCTGAAAGATAACATCTAAGTAAACAATTTGGAAAACGCATAACATATTTAAAAACGTAATTTTAGGAATTTCCAGCATATACAATATTCGGAAAAATATCCGAATACTTTTATTCAGCCCTGTATATGATCCATAGATTTGTATATATACTGCATAGGATGCTAAATTTTAGTTTAATTAGGAAACGCGTAGCACAGTTTAAAATTCTCCTTCTGGAGTTTCTGTCAATAAACGGAAATGTGTTCGCGAACTTTTGTGCAGCCCTGTATATGATCTACAGAATTTATAAACACCAAATAATAGACAAAAAGTGAGTTAAATTCAAAATCGCGTTCAGCAACTTAAAACGCACTTCCAGGAATTATTGTTAACAGACAGTAGAGAATTCTTTTGTGTGTCCCTGTAAATGAACGATGACTGCTATACACACACTATTCTGTAGTAAGCCTCTTGTAATGCACCTTAGTGATAGATATAAATTTTAATGCGTTTAAAATAGTGAAACATTATTTAATTAAACCGCAGACGATTTTTCTCCATAGACGTAATGTAACGGATTTCTTTTGACTGTCCCTGTATTGTAACTATAAGTGTTATGCACACCATATTCCATATTAAGCTTCTTGTAATGCACCTTAGTGATATATATCAATTACACTGTGTTTGGAATTGTGGAACATCATTAAAATAAACCGCAAATGATTTTTCCCCATATACCGTAATGTAGCAGAATTCTTTTGAGTGTCCCTGTAAAAAAACTATAAGTGCTACACACTTCAGATGAAATACGGAACATGCTGTATATAACGACAATAACATATAAAAATTGCAGGTCAATCCGAGCATATTTACGGGAGTTAGAGCACGGACAGACGGCAGACGGGTAGACGGCCAGACACACCGAAGTCATAAACACTTTTCAACTAGGTTGGAAAGTGTTAAAAATCAGCTTCATCCTTCACCAAACAAATCCAGCCTATCACCTCAATTATTTATGAAAGAAAAAGATAAAAAAATTGAAATAAAACAAATTTATTTACAAAATAAGTTTCAAATACTTTTCTTTATGATTAGATTTCAATATCTTGAATAGTCCTAGATTTGTACAATACTTACAATACAAGTGCTGAGTTTGTTTTAATAGATCAAAATGACCTTTCCCGAATTCGAAACCTAGCTAGATGGATTTCTCGTGCTCGAATTAGTATAGGCAACACGTTTCGTGTAAATCGTTTGAGTATTTTTCCATTTATAACAAAAAACATTTTCAGCGCTGAGTTTGTTTTACCCTGTAAAAACGAATTTTCTTGTATTCGGAACCTAGCTAGATCTTTTTCTCGTGCTCGATTTAGTATAGGGGACAAGTCTCGTGAAAATCTTCCCAGTTGATTACGATATCATTCATATTCGGGAAAATCCCTTGCTCGTTTAATATATATGAATAATCGGGAAAGTCCATTGCTCGTTTAATATATATGAATTTGGCGACAGTAATTTGGTCGACAGGATAACTAACAAGTACCAATTGTATATATAGTGTTACAAATATTGTAAATAGTTAGTGTTTGTGCTTAAAAATAATATAAATAGTTCAATTAAGCTCTATTCATAAGCTAATATTAATTTTTGTTGCATTGCAGTATCTCAATTTGTTGATTTTTTGCAAGCAAGTAAAAGCTATTGGATTTCAATGGGAGTCTATGAAAATTTGGCAAAATACTGAAAATAGCGCCAAGTTGGCAGCTAATTTTGGCCGACAAATTTGGCGTTATATCGCCAAGTTGGCGCCAAACTTGGCGACAGACCCGGGTCCCTATCCCTTGGTAACCCCCCCCCCTCAATAGTGCCCATCCTATCTAAATTCTCTACTTTCATGTTAATTCCCCCTAAGAAAAGTCATAAAGCGCTGACCAATCAGATACGTTTTGCGGTATCTACGCAGATTTTCATTGTTCCATTTCAAAAACATTACTTTTTTTTATATATAGAAGGATACTGTTCTTGGTAGAAAATGTTTCATAATATATGTCGGATGCATGATTTTTCGATCTTGTTGTATCATATTTCTACTGTGTGTGATAAAAATTGTCTTCTGTGGTACATATTTAGTGTTGCGGGTATTAATAACAATTTAAAATTTCTGATTTATATTCTGTTTATGTGGGAAAGTGTTTCATAATCTATGCCAGCTGCGTAATTTTTCGTTCTTATTGTGTGATAAAAACTGTCTTTCATCGTACATATTTAGGGTTGCGGGTATTAATTAATAAAATTTAAAATTTCTGAATAATATTCTGTTCATGCTAGAAAGTGTTTTATAATCGATGTCGGATGCATGATTTTTCGTTCTTGTTGTATCAAATTTCTACTGTGTCTGATAAAAATTGTCTTTTATGGTACATATTGTAAATGTGCCATTGAAATTACACGTAATTGTAACTATAAGTTCTCAATTATAATTATAATTACACCATAATCATAATCATAGCATTATAGTTATGATTACAATCCTAATTAAATTTCAAATCCAGATTATGATTACATGTAATTGAAATTATAATCTGGTACATGCAATTATATTGTAATCAGAGTACAGATTAATCAGATTTTTCTCAACTCTGTGTAATCATAATCATAGCATTATAATTACAATTACAATCCTAATTGAATTTCAAATTCAGATTATGATTACATGTAATTGAAAGTATAATCTGTTACATGCAATTATATTGTAATCAGATTACAGATTAATCAGATTTTTCTCAACTCTGTGTAATCATAATCATAGCATTATAATTACAATTACAATCCTAATTGAATTTCAAATTCAGATTATGATTACATGTAATTGAAATTATAATCTGTTACATGCAATTATATTGTAATCAGATTACAGATTAATCAGATTGCAAATTTGCCCAACTCTGTTGCATAGTGATGTAAATTTCCATCACTGTTTATTTAACTTTTAGTAAATAAATCAACTTTTTCGCCATCATTATATTTATATAGCAATATTAATGAATATATCTCCCGTGAACTATGTTGCTGAAGAAAGTTAAAAATCTATCTTAAAATTTCTGGTGTCTAATATTTAATATATGTATAAAAAAACACAGTTGTAAAAGAAAAACTCATGCAAAGAAGGGTTAAAATAAACATTCTGGAATAAAATATTTTTGTAAATCTTGAGTAAAATTTCCGGTTTGTCGTCCAAGTTTTAATCGAGCTATAATCGTCTCTATTTTTATTATGACCAAATTGAGCAATAATAAAGAATACCAGTGGTCTTGTGAGAGAATTTCGCACTGCAATCTAATATAGTTTGGCAATGTCTAATAATTTTTAGATGAGGATTAAAACTTCGAAAGAAAAATTAAGGATACAAATATTTGCAAACAACATTAGTGAAATCATATGAGTTCTAATTTTCCCAAGTGGGCGAAAAAGTCCAGGCCAGGTTTCGAACCAGGGATCTCTTGGCTGAAGCTGCCAATGCATTTCAGCCAAGAGAATGAGCAAATCCCGGACAAATCTGGCGGATCTAATTGACCCAGTTAACCGTATGGAATATACAAGATGATTCAAAAATTATCACTCAAATTTCGTGGGGAGGTAGGGAATACGTCACGAAACAGATTTTACATAGGAAAGTATGTCCGCAAATGTAGGCATGCGTATGTAGAGGGCGCTGTGTGTACCCAACCTTCCATTGCCTTCCAATCACTGTTTTGACTTTCCTAAAGCTAATACTATATTTCTTCTACTTCCACTTCACATTTGGACTTCCACGAAGCCTTTTACATCTTTAAAAACTCCAAAAATCACGTTAATGACCTTTATTCAACGCCTTCATTATCTGACGCCAGGCATTTTTGAAAATGCTCAGCGATCAATGCAAGGGCGCTGTGAATCCTGTGTTCCTGTAAATGGTCGCAATTTTGAGCAGCTACTGTGAGGCAGTACTTCATCTTCTTGGAATAAAAGTCACATTCGTTACCAGTTAACTGTACTGTTTCCTTACGTTCACTTTACTTGTCCATTTTGTTCATGTAAATGACGTTTGCGGACATACTTTCCTATGTGAAATAGGTTTCCTGACGTATTCCCTACTTCCCCACGAAATTTGAACTATAAGTTTTGAATTACCCTGTAGATCATAGCATCTGGTCTGATATCTGAATCAGCACAACAGACTAAATCTCAGGTAATGGGAAAGGAACTGCATTAAGCGCTGGATTACACTAGATTAATTTTGACACAATTATACAAATTGGTAAAGAAAGCATATAAGTTGTAATTTTCCCAACTGGATTACAACAAAATTACAACTCATATGATTTCTTTACCAATTTGTATACTTGTGTCAAAATTAATCTAACATTAGTGAAGCCAGAATATCATCTCATTTATTCCATCAAAGTTCCAGTAAAAACTGAGCGAAGTTAGCAAAGGCACACGCGAGAAAAAAAATAACAATCGTATTTGAACTGCATTAGATGATGAAGTCATTTGCTTCGTAAAAAGCATGGGACATAGGACAAAGAAAAATAAATTGAATACATATAAACTATGATTTAATCTAATATAACTAAAGGATACATTTTAGGTTACACGGAAAATATCAGTGCTTCGATCGATCGATGGTATATTTTTCTTCTAAACGTTGCAATTTCAAATTTGATTTTTAATCATAAATATAAAATAAAAATGTGTGGAAATATAACACTTTATCTTCTTTTGTATTATTTTTTTATAATCATATCTGAGCCTGATAAATTGCGGTATTTTATTTTCGTGACAACACTGATTTGAGAAAACCTATCATTTCTTTTATGAAATAATGATTATTTAATTTTTAACACGTTGACGGACAGTAGGAACAAGTGAAGTTCGAAAATTGGCACTATATGTTTTTGTAATTTTTTGAACATTATAAGTTTAATTTTACTCTTTCTGCTTAAAAAAACTTAATTTTGATTAATTCAGTACCTTTAATTAGGTTGCAGTACTCCCTTCACAACCACGTCAAGGTGGGTAGTGGTCAAGGAAAAATACAGTCAAAAAAAGTGATAAACACCAGTATATTCTTATAGAAAAATTTATCTTGATTATTCGATCAAACAATCAATTTGAATTTTTCTATAAGAATATACTGGTAATTATCATTTTTTTTACTGTATTTTTCCCTGACCACTAGCCACTCTGCACGTGCATACTGAAGCTGCAACTCGTATAACAGGTGGAAAACGAACTTCAACCTAAAAAATTGTTTCCAAAGCATGACACTGGACTTCTACTTGAACGCCGATAAATGCAAATTTGTACTGCTAAAGCCGTAGTGTCTAAAAACGACCGTTTCGTTTTGGGCGGCTATAGCCGTCATGCCACATTTTGAACTTCGCTTTGACGGCTATTGCCGCAAGTGTCCGTCAACGTGTTAATAAACGGAAATTTTTAATAATAAAAATAAAAAAACATGTTTTAACGAAATATGAGAGTACTATGTCTGAAGCAGTTTCAAAAATCTTTCGAAATATACCTCATTCATTGTTCTGCGTTTTGTAGATACATAGCAAAAGGGTGGTTGACAACAAAAATGATATATATAATAAAATTCGTGCAAAAAAAAAAAACTGTATTTTTTTGAGTCGGTTACTAATAGTGAGCGCAAACATTCCATTGTTGATTTTGTTTTTACCCGTAAATAAATTTGTTTTCAAAGAAAAGTAAATAAAAATAAAGAGAACTTTGCATTTGCAGTTCAACAACATTTTAAAGAATTCAACTGCACTAAATAAATTACGACCCTCATCGCCTTTAACCTCTTCTAAACCTTCACCTCTTTCAGGTAAGAAAAACTTAGCAAATGGGACAGCTAATAATTATAAAGAACAAAATGCTTTTTTGTTTTCAAAAATCACTTTTACAGGTTCAAGACTAGAAAATATATTTGCAGTCAAATGGGGAATATTCAATTTTTTGATTTATTTTTTACTTTTGACAGTCTTTAACTAAAAAGGTCGAATTAGATGTATTCTTAAGTAGTTTGTTAGCATGTCTATTTAAATAACAGTAGTTTTGCAATTTTCACATTTCCAACGCACTAATTAAAAATGTTCTAAAACATGTCATGATTTGTATGATGTGTCATGAATTTTATCTACGAAAAGTTTTAAATCATTTGGGAAATTAAAATACAGCTTGAAAATAAATTTTCCTTTAAATGTAACAAAGTACTGTTAGGCCTGTTGTATAAATGCTGTATGGGTGTTGCACTGTTTTCTTTGCATTTGATTTCTTTTAACGTCGGTTAATAAATACCGTTCGACTATTTGCGGATGGAATACAGAAATTTATCTTGTTATTCTGAATTCTCTTTTTTACTTACCCATCATACGTAGTATAGGGTAAGTCTTGTAATCGTTTTGAAAATCGATTTTTTTTTCTTTTTGACGGATCTGATGAATAACACGTTTCTGACACTGGAGATTCCGAAAAACATATTTTTAGACAAAAAAAAATTGCCGTCCTTCTGTGTGTATGTGTGTGTGTCTGTAAACGCTGTATCTCCCGAAAAAATTGAGATAGAGACTTAAAATTTGGTATGTACTTAGTATGTAATAATGAGAAGAAGCTTATTGAATTTCAATAACCTCGATTATCCGGAACTATTTTTTTCGGACTCTCGAAATATTCGTTCTGATAAAAGGTATATAAAAATTTTCGAAATTATTTATTTTATGTAGTGAATATAAAAGACAATCAAGAAGCATAAATTTTGCATAAAGCATGAAGTCGATCGGATAATGAGTTGCCTAGATATTTGTAATTCTATTTTCCACACTTTTCGATTTTTCATGACCCTGTATTTCATCCAAATTTCAATTCAAAGATATATTTTAAATGGAAATTAGACGCTTAATCAGATGCAATAAACCGCTAGTTAATAGTATTATTGTTTTTGGAGTTATAAGGATGTTTCTTTTAAGCAATTCAGTAATCGAGTCTTTAAAGTTTATGACGTCATCAAGCCACGATTTAATTCGAATTGCAATGCATTTTATTAGTAGTTTACACATTTTTTATTTTAATATTTTACATTATGCATATCCATGATGGGTAAGTATTACGGTGGCCCCCGACGACTAGTTTCTTCCTTAAACATTTATGAGCATTGATGAGTATTAATGATTTAAAATACTTCAATTTTGGGGTAACTGATAGACTATGATGAGACGTGTAAATGCAATATTTAAATTAATTTGAAAGCATTTCCAAAAAATAAACAAAACCAATATTTCCAAAATATTGATAATACAACTATACACATCTCCTTATATGTAAAGCAGATTGTTCTACACAGATATCAAGTACCGTAATTTCCGGCGTATAAGCCGCAGCTCAAAGAGTCGTTTTTCGACCCAGAAATATTATTTTATAAAATGTAACTTAAAAGATCGCTGTAAATATTTAACTACAATTATTGAATAAAATTTCTGGGTCGAAAAACGACTCTTTGAGCTGCGGCTTATACGCCGGAAATTACGGTACAAACTAAACTAGATTGCACTTTATTTAAAATTTCGGCTAAGATTAAAATCAAATGCTTTGAACTGTTTATAAACATTCCAGGATTCGTACACTTTTACCACAATTTTTTAATAGAATATTTCTATTTGATATTTAAATAGCAGATATTGCAGACGTTTTGATTGCATTCGTTTGATTGCAGTATTTGTAATACTTTTCTGCATTTAAGTAAGGTGAAAAATTCTATTAGAAAAGGGTGGTAAAAGCGTACGAACGCTGATCATTCTTTGATTTTTGGTGCAAATTCTATTCAGCAGAACCTGTTTTGGAGCTTTATATATGTCTTAAAAGACGCTGGTTTCTATCATTAGAGTATTTGTCATAAATATATACATATTTATGACAAAGATCCATCGAAATAAATTCATTAATATTACCGAAAATACCTTCATTCTTTCACAGTGGATGTTGATTATTGTGAATATCTATATTTGAAAAAAATTCGAAAGCAAATCTGTTACATATCAAATTGTTGCAAAAGTGGAACAGTTGTGGTTTGGTTACTTGAATAAGTAAAGTTTTACCAGTCATAAGATAATTCCTTATACAAATTAACGAAAAAATGCATATTATTATTGTTTTTTCTTTATTCCTTAACAAATTGTGTTATAATGTGGCTCTTTTATAAATGTAAGGTTAATTACATACATATTTCTACGAGATTCATTATTATATTTTCATACTATCTTAATTTGTAAACAGATTAGCTATTCATTTGTAAGTGGATTTAATTCACTTTCAAATATGCATGCAAAATATGTTGTTTATAATAATTTTACAATAATTTGTGAACAATTCGAAGTCATTACATAGTAAAAAGGATTAAATGGATTTTTTTTTTCATTTTTTTCATTCTTTGTGCTCATTTTGGGTGAAAAGGGAGAAACCGCTATTTTTCACGTGTAAAATAATTTATGTCCTCGCAGCTGCAACTGTCATAAGTTTAATTGGATTCCTTCTCGTCAGGCAAGAGTTAGATTAAAAAAAAACTTTACCATTCCGATTTAAAGTTGTTATGCCTAGATATATTTTATTTAAAATATAGCGATGTTTTTCCAACTTTTTTAATCTGAAGGCACATTTCTATTCATAGTTGAAATTCTATGGAACACTTGAGACATTAGGTAAATATTCGTGGCACACTTTAAATTACGGAAGTATTATTCGCTGGACGGCCGCAAGTTAGGCACATAATTAATCACTTTTAGTTACGCAAATAATTAACATAATTAGTCGCATATATATATATATATATATATATATATATATATATATATATATATAATCTTGCAACTTAGGCATACTTGTTTCGTTTCATACAGACGGACGTAACTTATATTAGCAAATATGCTTCAATATTGCTGATAGTATACAGAATGTCCTAATAGCATTGACCTCGGCTTGTTTCAATTTGTGCATCATTAATTATCTGTCGTCTTTATTATGGTTATACATATGTATATATACAGGGTGTCCGAAAAGTCTGGAAACGGTCTAATAAGTCGAGAAATATACATCGGATTGAAAAACGAAAAAATGCATGTTCAATATTACTGAAAAATCTATTTAGGGATATACAAGATGACCCCCAACTCTTCCCCCTGAGGAGAAAAGGGGGCAACTTTGAAATCTTAAATGATAACCCCCTTTTTTAATGCAGATTCGGATTCTACCGGCAAAAGTACGTAACTTTTGCATTGAATATTTTCATCAGAAAATCGTAGAAATCGCTGTAGTCGAAGAATATGCAATGAGAATCGTTTCCATTGAAAAGTCTGAAAACGGTCGAATAACTCGAGAAATATACATCAGATTGAAAAACGGCAAAATGCATGTTCAATATTTTTGAAAAATGTATTTCGGGATATCAAAGTTGTCCCCCCCCCCCAACTCTGCCCCCTGTGGTAAAGTTTGAAATCTTAAATGATAACCCCTTTTATATTGCAGATTCGGATTAAAAACAAACGAATGACTGGACAGTTTGCGGCAGATGTTTAACAGTGTATACATAAAGCTTCTATTTTTTCCCAATTAATAACCCCAATACAGCAGTACAATATATCAAGTGTGGTCTATAAAATTTCATCTCAATTTCACGTACCTACCTTATTAACAAATAAACCCTATCAACCATAGAATTAATACTAATGGTTAACATTGGTTCCAATTAACATTTACCTATTAAAAATTTGTATGTAGTATTAATTTATTATAATATATAGATATATGGCTGCAAATATGTAAGTGCGGTCCACCAGAGCATTTATCTACTAGGTTTTGACCCTTGATGAAATTTTTAAGGAGTATCACCAAGGTTGTGCTTAAACGGGGCAAACTGGGCGGTCACCCAAGGCGGTTAAAATTTTATAACGTACGTAACAAAAATTGATTCGTATCGATTTCCATCCTTTAAATAAGTAACTCTGGTAACATAAAACAGACATAAGAAATACACAGGCGAGAAAAATTAAAGGAACAATTATAAAAACTCATCGAACGTGAATCATTTTGTAGATAAGAACATGAACCTTGCACAAGATCTTTATTTTGTCATGTCTGAAATATATTCAAAATGCAGAAAATTCTGCAAAAAATAAACTTACATAAAAACATAGTAATGTGTGATATAAGAGGGGATAAGGAAATTGTACTGTTACAATATTTTAGAGACACACAGGAAAAATCAATAAGGTATGTGGTCACCCCTGACCGAAATGAAAGTTTTACAGTGATTTTCCATACTGTGGATTAGATTACGAAGATGTGATTATGGTAACAAAGTGTATTCACGATGAATAGCACTTTGGAGCTTCTGGAGAGTGCTAGTTGGGGGTTACCGAGGTGCAAGTCGGCGTCCTAATGCATCCCATACATGTTCTATCGGATTCAAATCCGGAGAATATGCAGGCCACTCCATTCGCTGGATTCCTTCACCCTCAAGATAATCAATCACTAGTGCAGCAAGATGAAGACGCGCATTATCATCTATTATGAGGAAGTTTCTACCGATTGCACCCCTGAACAACTTGACATGAGGATCAAGAAACTCATCTCTGTATATTTCTGCATTTACAGTTGCACTCGCAAAAATTTGTAGGTCAGTGCGGCCATTCAAAATGATGCCCTCCCGTATCATGATTCCAGGACCTTTGTATAGATGCCTTTCAACAATGTTTGCAGCCTTATTGAGTGTGTTTTCTTCCCTCCATATGGTAATACGTCTGGAATCACCCTCCCAAAAACTATCGGGATTCATCGGTAAAGAGAAGTCGGCTCCAGTCTGTGGTACTCCAATGACTATGATCTCTGCATCAATTTATCAGGGCGCATTTCGCCACCGGAGTTAGTGGAATACAAATAATGGGTTTCCTTGCTTGCAGCCCTCTTTTAACGTGCCTGTGACTCACAGTAAATCTGGATGTCGAGTTCCTGTTGCTGCAACGAACTCCATTGCAATCTGAATGGACGTCAGTTGCCTGCTTCTTTTAGCAATAGTTGCCAAATAACGGTCCTGAGAGTCTGTTCTGGCACGTTTTCGACCTTGACCTGGTTATCACTCCACATTACGAGTGTCTTTAAACTGTTTCGAGATTCTTGACATGGCGCTTTTGGCTATTTGTAAGTCTTTACAGATCCCTGACAGTGTCTGTCCTGCTTCCATTCTCCTAATCTCACGATATTTCTCACCATCGCATCGATCAAATGTCTTCTAGACGACCTATTCCACATACTACAAGCGAAATTTTTATGTAATTACACGTACACTCCTTAAAATTGGACTTCAAATCACCCAAGTGCACTCCTTTTCAAACGTGCTAAAAGAACGGGCTCAAAAATTTGCATATTTTTCTGTAGCAAAGATTAAATCCATTGGACTACGTGATAACGTTGACATTGAATTACCAACCAATCAGTTTTTATTGTAGTTCCCGTAATATAATTAACATAAAGCACCTTTTTATGGTTGTTCCTTTAATTTTTCTCGCCGAGGTATTATTTCTATGAAAGTTTGGTTGGTTTTTGTATTTTTTTTCTCTATTTCATCTTTGGTCATATTTGTGGAGACGCCCTTAGTCCCCTAAAATCATTTGATCATTAATTCCTATGCTTATTAAATATTTTTGTTGTTGTTCGAGATGTCTATAATAAGTTTGTTATTGAAGAATGAGAATCGACATTTTCTGTTTGGTTGCTGTCAATCCCAATAGCAAAGTAGTATTTAATGTAGTATGTATGGCTGGAACTATCTTTTAACATGTTTTGACTAATTATGCATCAATATAAACTGATTTACTCGAATTTTGATTTATATTTCGTTTTTATAGATTTATTCTGAATTATTTATACAGATTGCTGAAATGGAAACAATAAAAATGTATCAGTATATTTGTAAAGACATCTCTTTAGTGTATTTGACGTTTGGCCAAGTAGTAACTGACATCTCAACAAATTTCTTTTATTTTTGACGGATACCTCAGAGAATTCCTTCCAGGAGGTTCAAGAGTCACAATACTTCCCTACTTCATTCAGATCCACTAATATCCTTCATTTGGAGCCGCTAAAAACCTAGATAAGGCGCTAGGTGTCATTGAATTATGATGATTAAAAAACATGCATCTTTTTTATGTATTTATCAAGGAAAATAAAATGATCCGTGGTAGCGAAAGAAATTAAAAAAGTATATCAGAATATGTAAAAATAAATAATTTATTAAGGAGTCTCAAGACTCTTAAAATTGGAAAAATTAAAGAAAAAATGACCATTTTTAACATTTAATATCTTCAATTGTATATGATTTAAAAACACATTTTTTATTGAGATGAAAATATATAAGCGTGTTCTTTCATTTCACATATTTAAAAAGTTAGAAGATGCAGAATTAATATTTATAGGGGTCTTCAAACTGTCAGACATTTGTCGAGCACACAATTGACATGACAGCTTACGCGCACGATTACAAAATAATTGTTGCATCTAGAATGAAATTTTTGGAGTCTAATTATACTTCATATGGTAATAATTACACTGAACCTCAATAATATTGTATTTAAAGCATTTTTATATTTTTAATGCAAAACTGTATTGAGCTAATAAAATTTTTTTTAATTTTCAACATTATAACCACTTAAAAAAATATTTTTTTTAAAATAAAAATGAAATTTTAAGTTCAATTTATGTAGACTAACATGACACATGTTTTTGGAAAATTTCATGAAAAAATATTGATAAGTTTTTGAGATGTCATGCGCGTTGTGCCCAAAAACAACATTTTGAGAAAAATGATGTTTTGCTTCTGTTTGAGTATGCTTCAGATTTGAGTGGGTATAATTCTAAAACCATAACGTCTGTTCTAATGGGAATTTCAAGAAAACATTTACACTAAAATGTTCAGGAAAGATAGGAGTTTAATATACAAAAAAATTAAAAATTCGAAAATTTTGTAGGATTAAGAGTCTTGAGACCCCTTAAATAAATAAATATAATACTTGAAAACTTATTTTTTACTTCTTTAAAGATTTGATCATACATCTAAGTTTGACGGATTTTTTTTTTTCAGTTCGAATTTTTCGGATTGGCATTTTCTTTAATGCAAAGATTTCTTTAGTGAAGATCTATGTTAATTTCTTATCTTTTTCATTCACGAAGAGTTCACCTTAGACACACAATATTGAGAACAAAAGATTCCGTTTGTAATATTTGTAAATTGACAAGTGAGAGAAAATGAATAGATTGACTAACAAGCGTTTTAACTAGTTTACATTTTTTTCATTAATTCAAATATTTCTGCAGCTTTTTAGATTTTAGCACTTCTTATTCTAGACGAAAAATGTTTATCTGTCTGCATTAACTTTATGTATAGACGCGAGTACATTCTCGTGATTCTTTCCATATCCTTAATAAAAAATGTTCAAACGTTGAAATAAATTTTCAAGAAAATGAAAGAAAACTACTAACTTTACTGCAGAGATGCTTAACCCGTGCAAATAACAAACTATGAGAGGATCTTAACCCATTCGTTGCCAACCACGAGTATACTCGGTGTTTTTCAATCAAAAATTACGAATTCGTACCGGAAATTTCGAAAGAATTTTTTTTTATTTTATGTAATCCCGAAATGTTTGTAATCAAAATAAAGTAAATATTGCTATTAGTATTTTCTGGTGTGAATTCAAACTTTCTAAATAAAATAAAATTCCGGTAATTTTAACCCGGCAGTGAATATGTTAAGTTTGGCGAGAAAATTTTTGAGGATCGTTAATATAATTATTATCTTTTCACATTTTCTGGGTGCTGAATATCTAAGTATTACAGAAAAATGCATTGTTATTTTTATAAAATACTTCTTTTGTTCTTAACCCAAATAATTATTTGGGTTACTATTATTAATAATTATTAATAATAATAATAATAACCCTTCTTCAATTAAAACTCTTTAAAACCCTCTGAGCGTCTGAAATCTTTCCTGAATTTTCATGAAAATACTTGTAAAACTAATGTTAATTTAAATTTTCTCTCACGATTTGTTTCTAAATTACATTTCATATAACTTTATGTTACATATATCTTAAAATACAATTCTGCTAAAAATATTTTTCTCTACAGCCGATTTAAGTTGTTTTTGGGAAACGGAAAAATACAGGCAAACCGTTTAGAGGATTAAAAAAAGAAAAAGTTCGATCACGGCTTGAATCCTTCGGGGAAATTTTAATAACATGCCTATCACAAAATTCAATCTTGTAAAGAAGATATTTCAAAATAATATATGAAGCGCGAAAAGTAAGATTACAGTATTCATAAGTTACAGTATCTATTATTTTTTAGAAATATTGAAGAGAAATTTTTATAAACATAAATGAAACTTCGTATGAAAATTCATAAAAGTAGTATGACAAAATTACCAAAGTAAAATTAGTTTGTATCCTATTCCTATATATTCAATAGGGGTAACAAGTCGAAATATGTGTTTGTAGATTGAACGCAATAAAATGATAATGTAATGGTATCATAATGCCCACAAAAATTAAAAATTGAAAGTAAAAAAAAAAACATTAAAATTGGAAAGAGACAGAAAATGTTTAACAACATTTTCTTTTTTAACTTTCTAAAATCTACAGGAAACATGCAATGTATATTGATAAACAAATTGAGAATGTTGGAGCAAGAGAGTGTCAAGCCACAGTTTTGCACTTCTGAGATATTTCAACTCGAAAATTTGATCAAATAATCAAATCAAGATATATAACCTAAAGGTTTTTCTCCAATGTCTTAGTAACATTTGAAATATTCTGAGTAACAATATGGCATTACTTTAATGATATTGCTATTACGTTTTTTGTAAATTAGCTATCTTCATTGGGGGCATAAACATCTGGGGTAAAAACGAAACCTGTCACATAGGCAACTACCAAGGGACATTAGAAACAAATTATATGTTGGATATTATAATTTACAATATTAAACAACAGATTACAGTGTTAGATTTATTTCACTGAAAATGTGGCTTGGCACTTTCTTGCCCCGACCCCTCAATTGTTCGTTAAAATTTGTTTAACACTGTGATTTCACGTCACTGATTTTAATTACAATTTAAATACAATCAAATCCAAACCCGAAACAATTAAAGTCATATCGACCCTAATCTGACCGGCTTTGGAAAACATATATTACGGTTGGGTCAGGTTCGGTTAAAATCGGGTTAACCGACCCTATTCAGGAATATAATCTGTACCTGAAATAATTTTATTCTAAGATAATTACTTCGAATCAAATTCTTCACATATGATTTCTACACAAGACAAAAACACCAGAGTTGTAGACGATGAAATCCTAATATTTTTGCTATTCGCCTATCATAAGATGTCGCTTCAAAAACAAATCATTGAGGACCTTGACATTGTGAAAGTTCAGTGACAATCCTTATTAGCGAAGTGCTAAGGTGTGCCTTGCCTACGCTGTGCCACCTACGTGTAACGAGCGGAGGAGCCTGCGGTAATCGGTAGCGGATCTGACTCTTCGATAAAACAATTTGCCTACGCAATTATTTTTCATATTTCTGTCATATTACCGCATGCTGTGAACATATTTTAAGTAGATAAAACAGACATGGAAATTCAAAACAAACAGCGCCAAGAACCTGGCATCAATTAACAGAAGTAATGAGTGATTTGAATAGAAACATGTATACAGTAATCCCTCAACATTCACGGTTTTAACATTCGCGAGTTTTGATTATTCGCGAATATGAAAATGCGGAAAAACATAACATTCGCAAGAAATCTGACTTGATTGTTCGCGATTTTTTTTAATTCTCTTTTTTTTCCGAATTTGTAGTGGTTAAACATTATTGAAACTATTGAAAAACATAGCATTCGCGAGAATCTGACTTGATTATTCACGATTTTTTAAAAATTATCTCTTTATTTTTCCGAATTTATAGTGGTGAAGTATTATTTCCTTTGTGTTTTCATAGTATCTTTATACAATCAATTTTTAGTTGTCAACTGAAAAAGGAGCCAGTGTTGTAGGAAAGTAAAATAATAACAACAGCAGATTGCAATGAGGATATTAGAAGCGTTAAGGTAATGTCATCTTTAATCTATTAATTTAAAATGTTCAGGTTCTCGTAGAGATGGAGCTTAAACTGCTCTTAGATAGAAAATAAAAGCATTTCTGAAGCATTTAACTGTATATAAGTATGGTATTTTAATATTGTATTGCATACCGACCCACTAATACATTATAATCTCCTTGCGAATAGGGGGAGTGGAAATTACTTTATGCAAAAACCTATGCTTTTTTAGCTATAATTATTCATCCAGTCAGTTAATTTGAATTATCTTCAATAAATAAATTTCATGTTTATGAATATATGTGTACATTCACCTTCTAGATGTATGTTATGCATAACATATTGTTAATACATATACCCCTCTGTTCTTTGAAATGCTGTGTCACTATAATTAAAATTTTATAGAACGTAACTCCTTTTTCAGTACAGAGAGATAGACTCAACATTCGCGGATTTGACATTCGCGAGGTTTTCCTCGAACGTAACCCTCGCGAATGTTAAGGGATTACTGTATTTTTAAAATATTTTTTAACGTAAAATCATGCATCAGGCATATATTATGAAACATTTTTCAACACTAACAGAATATTATTAAGAAATGTCAGTTTTTTCATACGATGAAGTGAGATTAAAATAAGTGATCAACGTAAAAATAGCACAAATAAAAATATGTAAAATAGCAAAGAGCTCTTTCGGAGCCTCTAAAGCTCCATCATCAGTGCCAAATTAAAAAATATTTAAAACTAATTTAAAAGTTTAAGCCATGTAAATATGCTTACGTCTCCGCACGCGACCAAGATTGAATGGCGGTGACGTTTTCAAAAACAGCAGCGGAGTCAAGAAACACATGTGACGCAGGAGACCAATAGGATCACCCGGCCAGACTGGACGAGTTTAAGTACGAAGGAGAAAATGAGGGGGGGGGGGGAAACGAAGAGAATGCGTTAAATGAAAGGTATCCAGATATTTGAAAAATTTGGGTGTACTGGACATATCATTAACTAAGTTGCTTGAAATCTTCCGTATATGATAAGCTTCCCAAAACTCAAGGTCGTAAATCGATGAGCACTTCTGATTTATTGAACCTTCTGAAAAATTAAAACTGTGATTGCCAGACCAGAAATGGTTAGCAATCATAGAGCGTTTAGTGTCACAAATTACAAGTTTAGTGTTCAGTCCACCCATTCTACAGATGAAGTGAGATATTAATTTTGTATTAATTTTGTATTCATTTTATGTTTAACATAAAAGGAAAATTTGAATTTTCATTGACATATTTTTGTTACTTGCCAGAGTGTGGTATTTTATGGTAAATCTGTTCTTAAACTTAATTCGCATTTCTTTTCTCTTTTTAATTTGCTCTGAACCAATGCCAATTGTGGTAACTTTATATTTTTGTAGCAAACAAAGATGTATTGTCAAGTTAGAATTTAAAGAAAATCATGTTTGACATTTATTTAAAAGGCGTAAAAATTCACTAAATTTAGCTAAAGTTTTCAAACAAATTTCATTTAAAAGTGCATTTGAGTTCGTACGCCTCAGGAGATACAGGGGATTTGAATACCAGATTTTTCGTAAGTAATGGTCGTCATCCTATTTAAACACAGTATCCGCCCCCCCTTAAATAAGGCAAATATTACTTTACGAAAAATCTGGTATTGAAATCTCCTGAGGCGTACGAATCTTATGCATTTCTTCCCTATTCGATGACATAAAAATTTAAATTTTGCGAAATTTAGAAGTGCTATATGAGCGATAAAAATGGAAACTGAGATTTAGCAGCCGGCCATCCAAACGTAGGCAGTCTTTTTCTGACCACGGCAGAAAAATCTATCATGAAAGAAATAATATTTTGTAGTATTAATACATTATTTTTCAATAAATCAATGTGTTTAAGTTTTCCTGAAGGTTCTGATATAAATGTTCTTTATTTTTTTACATAATAAGTCATTTAAGTTTTAACGTTCTTCGTCACACATTTTTAGCATTTTATTTTAATTCTGTTTCTTTTTTTTCTTTTATTATTTACTTTTATTATTTTTCTTTAAATAAACACGATTTGTTCTTACAATTTCATGCGAAAATTATTCTTTCCTATCAATAATGTATTAGTTTTTATTCCTATAAACCAGGGTGTCAAACTGTGGCCCACCAGATACCACTAATATATATATATATATATATTTTAATTCGACTTCATTAAACGCAGAAATTTGATGATTAGATAAAGAAACGACTACTATTAAATTTTAGTGGTATCCTGCGGGCTACAATTTGACACCCCTGCTATAAACAAACTCATTTAATAGTTTTTGACTAAAGTTGATCCAAGTAGTTAATTTTATAAGTGATCGATGTAGTATAAGGATAATTATAATAAAACTACTGTTTTACAACAGCATTTTTATTCTGTTGTACATAATAATAATAATAATAATAATAATAATAATAATAATAATAATAATAATAATAATAAATTATTAATTAACCAATTCACGACAGGCGTGATGGATGCTCTAAATCCTTGATTATTCCTACGAGTAGCACTTATTAGTAAATTTTTCTTTATGTAATCGCCCAATTTCTACGATTGTATTTTTCAAAGTATTCCATTTTGAAATATCGGTGACAAAAGATTAACATATCAGTTAAGCATGCTTTTCGTGACAGAATTAAAGTGTGTTCAGGGACTGCGTCTATTCTTAGAAACGCATTTTTGAAAAATGCGCGATATTGTGCTTGATATATAGTTAAAGTAATGAAAATCTGTGTATACAGATGGGGGATAAAATAATACAAACACGTGTAAAAAATTATGCCATATTTCACCTTTGCAGTACAAGAGAGCCACTTGGAATAGAAGTCTGCCATCTTGTGGTCGTGAAAGTTAAGTTTAAAAACACAATTCATTGCCCATTTTGTTGCCACAGTCGGTATGACATCAGAGTTACTCATGGACATGTATTTGCTTTATAATATATTAACGATACGAAACTTTTGTACAGTTGTTTTATAAAAATATTTCTGTAAAATTCCCTGATATTCTCTACATGCTTTGAGATATTCGTGCAAAACACTTGCCTAATAAACTACAGTCATGATTACACGCACTATCATGGGTACTTTGATTGTATTCTTTGTATTGTAATATCAAGTAACTAATTTAAAAAAAAAAAAAACCCAAAATTTTCGAAAAAAAAAACATTTTTATCGAAGTGTTAAATACCCATTTTTAGCAGTGTAATCTCCAATGAGGTTCAAAATTTTGTTTATTTCTACTCTGAAATATAGAAAGACTTTATGGACCTTAAAGAAAAATTACAAATCAAGTAATTCCGTAGAGAGATGAAAGATCGTTCGAACTGACATTTTGCACACAGTCTTCCTAAACATTACATGCTAAAAGGACAAATTTTTCATCTGTGCTCATCAAAATCATCTTTAAATTGAAATATTTACAGCGAAATATCTTTTTATCAAGGTCACATGGAAAATGAGAACTTTAAAGCCCGCATTTAAATCAGAACAGGGTCTGCAGACTTTCGTAGCGGCACTTATTATTAGCTCAGAATTTTTTTTTTTTTAATGAGCAACTTCCCATGAATTTCAGAGTTTTGTATATTTTGTGATTTAGGAAGATTTTATTGATCTCACTGATGATTACGAACAGTGACGAATTCAGAGGGTGACCGGGATAAGATGGGAACATCCTCCTCTGGAGCATCAAACTGTCCCCCTATGGAGTTTTACAGATTTTGTATTTATTAATTATATTATTCAGAAAGTTCTTTTCGTTTCGGAAAGTTGTTTCGTAGCGGAAAATTCTATTATTTAATTATTAAACATTTATTCCGATATCTAATGTTTTATAATTGACGGGCAAAATTTTCCGGGACGAATTGATTTTCCCAAGCGGAAGGAACTTTCCGAACAACCCAATAAAGTGCAATCGCCCTCTTTTCTCCTCGAGCTGCAGAAACCCTCACGGAGAAAAATGTCTGAATTCAACACTGGTTACGAATCAAGCGTAATTCAGCAGACAGGCGAAGATTTTTCAAATTGATATTTTCCACACAGTCTTACTAAATATGGCATGCTAAACTGATGCATCTGAGTCATGAAGGTTGGGATTTTTCCACGTATGCTCAGCAGAATCATCTTTTACAGTGAAATGCTTACATAAAAAATCCCTTTATCAAGGCCACATGCACAATGAGAACCTTGATCCTCGTCCAAGGTCAATGACAGTCCATGTAGTCGCCATGTATTAGAAAGTGTCGCTCCCACACAGTCGCGCCCACAGATAATTATCGCCCAGTAGCCCTGCAGCAAGGCGCTGGTCACCCTCCATACGGAACTCTCCGGAACTGTTTACAGGTGTTAACGCTAAAGAAAATATGAAGAAAAAAATAATTTGCCATAAGAAATATGAAGGCGAAGGTGAAGGTAATAAAAATATAAGGTACTTCCTCCAACTTTGTACCTTACATAATATCTCAAATATATCTAACTTTTTTAACACTTTCCGACATAATTGAAAAGTGTTTGTCCATTCGGTTTGTCTGTCAGTCCGTGGTCTAACTCGCGTAAACACACTCAGAATATCATATAATTGATATATGTTATTAAGGTTTACTCTGGCGTGTTCGGTATTGAAAATGAAGTGTGTAACATTTATAAACCG
Source organism: Maratus michaelseni (assembly GCA_963931845.1). NCBI lineage: Eukaryota > Metazoa > Arthropoda > Arachnida > Araneae > Salticidae > Maratus > Maratus michaelseni. The sequence goes on along the minus strand of OZ007591.1, from coordinate 388,892,176 downwards.
TTTTCAGGGACACACAAAAGAATTAATACCGTTACATTATAGTCTATGGAGAAAAATAGTTTCCTATGCATTTTAATGTTCTTACACAAAATTCAAACATAATGAAATTGATATGAATCAATGCGCTGGACTAAAACATGCTTCTTCGGGAGTATGGAATAATTAGCATGTATAGTCAGTTTACAGGGATACACAAAAGAATTCCATTACATTATAATCTATGGCGAAAAATAATTTTCGCTGCATTTTACTGGTGTCATGATACTTTAGACATACTGAAAATAATTCTATAGATTTCTATAGATTATGGATCAAGTAGCATTTATACTTTATTTACAGAGACACACTAAATAATTCGGTTACAGGACTAACTATGATCGGCAACTGCTGTGGTAAAACGCATTTTCTTCTGTGGTATGTATTTTCAAATTTATTTAATTTTTAGGGAAATACATGATGTGTATAAGTTATAGCGGTCATATACAGGGATGGACGAACGAATTCGCGCTTATTGCCGGACACGGACAACAACTGCTGGAAATGTATATTTATTGAATTATGTGTTTTTTAAATCGCTTATTCAGATATCTCACTTCATCTGTAGAATGGGTGGACTGAACACTAAACTTGTAATTTGTGACACTAAACGCTCTATGATTGCTAACCATTTCTGGTCTGGCAATCACAGTTTTAATTTTTCAGAGTTTTTCAGACGAGTTTAAGTACGAAGGAGAAAATGAGGGGGGGGGGGGGAAACGAAGAGAATGCGTTAAATGAAAGGTATCCAGATATTTGAAAAATTTGGGTGTACTGGACATATCATTAACTAAGTTGCTTGAAATCTTCCGTATATGATAAGCTTCCCAAAACTCAAGGTCGTAAATCGATGAGCACTTCTGAATTATTGAACCTTCTGAAAAATTAAAACTGTGATTGCCAGACCAGAAATGGTTAGCAATCATAGAGCGTTTAGTGTCACAAATTACAAGTTTAGTGTTCAGTCCACCCATTCTACAGATGAAGTGAGATATCTGAATAAGCGATTTAAAAAACACATAATTCAATAAATATACATTTCCAGCAGTTGTTGTCCGTGTCCGGCAATAAGCGCGAATTCGTTCGTCCATCCCTGTATATGACCGCTATAACTTATACACATCATGTATTTCCCTAAAAATTAAATAAATTTGAAAATACATACCACAGAAGAAAATGCGTTTTACCACAGCAGTTGCCGATCATAGTTAGTCCTGTAACCGAATTATTTAGTGTGTCTCTGTAAATAAAGTATAAATGCTACTTGATCCATAATCTATAGAAATCTATAGAATTATTTTCAGTATGTCTAAAGTATCATGACACCAGTAAAATGCAGCGAAAATTATTTTTCGCCATAGATTATAATGTAATGGAATTCTTTTGTGTATCCCTGTAAACTGACTATACATGCTAATTATTCCATACTCCCGAAGAAGCATGTTTTAGTCCAGCGCATTGATTCATATCAATTTCATTATGTTTGAATTTTGTGTAAGAACATTAAAATGCATAGGAAACTATTTTTCTCCATAGACTATAATGTAACGGTATTAATTCTTTTGTGTGTCCCTGAAAACGGTTTATAAATGTTACACACTTCATTTTCAATACCGAACACGCCAGAGTAAACCTTAATAACATATATCAATTATATGATATTCTGAGTGTGTTTACGCGAGTTAGACCACGGACTGACAGACAAACCGAATGGACAAACACTTTTCAATTATGTCGGAAAGTGTTAAAAAAGTTAGATATATTTGAGATATTATGTAAGGTACAAAGTTGGAGGAAGTACCTTATATTTTTATTACCTTCACCTTCGCCTTCATATTTCTTATGGCAAATTATTTTTTTCTTCATATTTTCTTTAGCGTTAACACCTGTAAACAGTTCCGGAGAGTTCCGTATGGAGGGTGACCAGCGCCTTGCTGCAGGGCTACTGGGCGATAATTATCTGTGGGCGCGACTGTGTGGGAGCGACACTTTCTAATACATGGCGACTACATGGACTGTCATTGACCTTGGACGAGGATCAAGGTTCTCATTGTGCATGTGGCCTTGATAAAGGGATTTTTTATGTAAGCATTTCACTGTAAAAGATGATTCTGCTGAGCATACGTGGAAAAATCCCAACCTTCATGACTCAGATGCATCAGTTTAGCATGCCATATTTAGTAAGACTGTGTGGAAAATATCAATTTGAAAAATCTTCGCCTGTCTGCTGAATTACGCTTGATTCGTAACCAGTGTTGAATTCAGACATTTTTCTCCGTGAGGGTTTCTGCAGCTCGAGGAGAAAAGAGGGCGATTGCACTTTATTGGGTTGTTCGGAAAGTTCCTTCCGCTTGGGAAAATCAATTCGTCCCGGAAAATTTTGCCCGTCAATTATAAAACATTAGATATCGGAATAAATGTTTAATAATTAAATAATAGAATGTTCCGCTACGAAACAACTTTCCGAAACGAAAAGAACTTTCTGAATAATATAATTAATAAATACAAAATCTGTAAAACTCCATGGGGGGACAGTTTGATGCTCCAGAGGAGGATGTTCCCATCTTATCCCGGTCACCCTCTGAATTCGTCACTGTTCGTAATCATCAGTGAGATCAATAAAATCTTCCTAAATCACAAAATATACAAAACTCTGAAATTCATGGGAAGTTGCTCATTAAAAAAAAAAAAATTCTGAGCTAATAATAAGTGCCGCTACGAAAGTCTGCAGACCCTGTTCTGATTTAAATGCGGGCTTTAAAGTTCTCATTTTCCATGTGACCTTGATAAAAAGATATTTCGCTGTAAATATTTCAATTTAAAGATGATTTTGATGAGCACAGATGAAAAATTTGTCCTTTTAGCATGTAATGTTTAGGAAGACTGTGTGCAAAATGTCAGTTCGAACGATCTTTCATCTCTCTACGGAATTACTTGATTTGTAATTTTTCTTTAAGGTCCATAAAGTCTTTCTATATTTCAGAGTAGAAATAAACAAAATTTTGAACCTCATTGGAGATTACACTGCTAAAAATGGGTATTTAACACTTCGATAAAAATGTTTTTTTTTTTCGAAAATTTTGGGTTTTTTTTTTTTTAAATTAGTTACTTGATATTACAATACAAAGAATACAATCAAAGTACCCATGATAGTGCGTGTAATCATGACTGTAGTTTATTAGGCAAGTGTTTTGCACGAATATCTCAAAGCATGTAGAGAATATCAGGGAATTTTACAGAAATATTTTTATAAAACAACTGTACAAAAGTTTCGTATCGTTAATATATTATAAAGCAAATACATGTCCATGAGTAACTCTGATGTCATACCGACTGTGGCAACAAAATGGGCAATGAATTGTGTTTTTAAACTTAACTTTCACGACCACAAGATGGCAGACTTCTATTCCAAGTGGCTCTCTTGTACTGCAAAGGTGAAATATGGCATAATTTTTTACACGTGTTTGTATTATTTTATCCCCCATCTGTATACACAGATTTTCATTACTTTAACTATATATCAAGCACAATATCGCGCATTTTTCAAAAATGCGTTTCTAAGAATAGACGCAGTCCCTGAACACACTTTAATTCTGTCACGAAAAGCATGCTTAACTGATATGTTAATCTTTTGTCACCGATATTTCAAAATGGAATACTTTGAAAAATACAATCGTAGAAATTGGGCGATTACATAAAGAAAAATTTACTAATAAGTGCTACTCGTAGGAATAATCAAGGATTTAGAGCATCCATCACGCCTGTCGTGAATTGGTTAATTAATAATTTATTATTATTATTATTATTATTATTATTATTATTATTATTATTATTATTATTATTATTATTATGTACAACAGAATAAAAATGCTGTTGTAAAACAGTAGTTTTATTATAATTATCCTTATACTACATCGATCACTTATAAAATTAACTACTTGGATCAACTTTAGTCAAAAACTATTAAATGAGTTTGTTTATAGCAGGGGTGTCAAATTGTAGCCCGCAGGATACCACTAAAATTTAATAGTAGTCGTTTCTTTATCTAATCATCAAATTTCTGCGTTTAATGAAGTCGAATTAAAATATATATATATATATATATATATTAGTGGTATCTGGTGGGCCACAGTTTGACACCCTGGTTTATAGGAATAAAAACTAATACATTATTGATAGGAAAGAATAATTTTCGCATGAAATTGTAAGAACAAATCGTGTTTATTTAAAGAAAAATAATAAAAGTAAATAATAAAAGAAAAAAAAGAAACAGAATTAAAATAAAATGCTAAAAATGTGTGACGAAGAACGTTAAAACTTAAATGACTTATTATGTAAAAAAATAAAGAACATTTATATCAGAACCTTCAGGAAAACTTAAACACATTGATTTATTGAAAAATAATGTATTAATACTACAAAATATTATTTCTTTCATGATAGATTTTTCTGCCGTGGTCAGAAAAAGACTGCCTACGTTTGGATGGCCGGCTGCTAAATCTCAGTTTCCATTTTTATCGCTCATATAGCACTTCTAAATTTCGCAAAATTTAAATTTTTATGTCATCGAATAGGGAAGAAATGCATAAGATTCGTACGCCTCAGGAGATTTCAATACCAGATTTTTCGTAAAGTAATATTTGCCTTATTTAAGGGGGGGCGGATACTGTGTTTAAATAGGATGACGACCATTACTTACGAAAAATCTGGTATTCAAATCCCCTGTATCTCCTGAGGCGTACGAACTCAAATGCACTTTTAAATGAAATTTGTTTGAAAACTTTAGCTAAATTTAGTGAATTTTTACGCCTTTTAAATAAATGTCAAACATGATTTTCTTTAAATTCTAACTTGACAATACATCTTTGTTTGCTACAAAAATATAAAGTTACCACAATTGGCATTGGTTCAGAGCAAATTAAAAAGAGAAAAGAAATGCGAATTAAGTTTAAGAACAGATTTACCATAAAATACCACACTCTGGCAAGTAACAAAAATATGTCAATGAAAATTCAAATTTTCCTTTTATGTTAAACATAAAATGAATACAAAATTAAGTGATTTGCTTAAAAGATACGTGTCTTTAGAATATGATCGGAGTTGTATTTTATGTTTGTATTATTCTTATTTGTTTATTTAAGTTTTAATTTCCTTTGGAAATTTCGCTATATCTTTAGCACAATTATCGTCTGCCGTATTTTTTTTTCTATTTTTTATTGGAAGATAGTAGGTGACTTATTGAATAAAAATTTTGAATTAACTATTCGAAATTTATAATCGTGCTATCCAATGAATACAGGCGCTTTATGTATATTTACTGAATAGGAATAAGAACTGGAAGTATTGTACAGTAACACGTAAAATTAAAATTAAAATATTTAACTGTCACCGGATTAATTAAACAAAAAATCAATTTCGGTTGAAAACTCCACTAAAGATTCAATATTTCCACACATTCATTAAATTATTCAAGACTTTTATGTATTCTCGAGATATATTATATAACATATTAACACACTAACTCTCATAGTCGAATATTCTTATTCTTTATTCCTATACAGTAAATATAAACAAAAAAATATGCATTCAGTCTTCGACGGCATTAACAAAAGAGTTTTATCGTTGCATACTGATGTAATGTGAAAACCCCTGCCAAACAGAACATCTTAATACCGTGCAGTTAATTCATCGCTACGGGACAACCATTTTTTAGACGTATTTATGCCTCTGACTTATTCCTTTTTGAGCAATTAAGGCCTTTTAATTTATTGTTGATCCGAATGTCAGATCATAAAACAGTCACTTAGCTTTTATTTTCTTTTCGAAAAATTTAACGATCTCGTCTTTTTGGGCATTTGATGCTATTCGTTTTCCTTGTTTATTTCCACAAGGTCGTTGTTGGAAATTGACTTCACCGATGGCCTACAATTTAGTGTTTAAGTTGTGCCTTCCTTTTCTAATTTTGAATCAGTAAAAGCAATTAAATTGGTCGTTATCTCGTAAAGGTGGTGTGCTCCCGGTTATTTTAAATTCTTCCTGCTTTTTGTGTTGTGGAATTTCCTTAGAAAGCTATTTCAGATATATTTTTTATTACTATTGTTATTACAAAGATATTTTGAGGTTTATCTTTTCTGTTTATTGAAAGCAATTTTTTTTGTTTGAATTTTGTAAGTGATACCTTTCCTAGTAACAAATTAATATTGAAACACTATTTTTTATACTGACTATATCTTGGCCAATGTTAGCAATATTTCGATGAAATAGTGCAGCTATATTGCAAAGTTTCAATTTTACAATATTTCAGCAACATTTCATAGCTACCAACTTGTGCGGTTTGTTACCAGTAAAATGTGACAGAAATGTTTGTTTTATATAATCATTTAAAACACCTCTTTAAATTGTGAATTAAATTTATAAAAATTTAATATAAAATTTTAACACATTCTTGACCAGCAATTTAATATGGAATTTTTGTTTGGAGTCAATATAAGTCCCGCCTTCTTTTAAAAGTTTTTCGAATACTATTTCCCTAGTTAACTTTTTCAAACTTATACATCAGTAAATATCTTTCAGTATGTGAATTACATGTAAAATTTTTGATAGTCTATCAATGTATCGTATACATACACATTCTTTTTGATAAAGATTTTATGCCATAAAAATTATATAGGCGGAACTAAATATTTAGGACAATGTCTTAGTAAATGACATTTGTTTTAAAACACGAGTATACTCGTAACCGGTCAACAAAGTGTTAATGGTAAGAAAAAACACTCGTTGGCAGCTATGATAGGAAGTAATATTTTGCCATTTTATTGCCAATATCTAAAATGTAAAGCCAATATTTATTTAATGTTTCTTAATGAAAAATTTAACAATCGCATCTTCTTGCTCATTTGATACGCAATTTCCTTGTTAAATTAGGGTCCACAAAATCTTTTGAAGTTCGACGCTGAAAACTGACTTCGCCGATGGCCTACAATTTAGTGTGTAAGTTTCGGCAACTTTTTCTAATTCTGAATCAGAGAAAGCAATTAAATAGATCGTTATCTTGTAAAGGCGGTACGCTCTCAGTTATTATAAATTTTTCTGGGTTTTGTTTCCTCTTTTTATTTTTTTATTTTTCTTTTCTTTCCTTTTTATAATTATTTTTTTTTCCAATTTCATGTATACTTTTTTACAAATATTTATGAAGTTGTTTCTTGTTTTCATGATTTACAAATTTATACAAGATTTAATTGATAGAAAATAATATATATATATATTTTAATTAATGGTATACCATTACAAGGAAATCAGAAAAGGGGATTAATTTTATTTTAATAGTTATTATAACATAACATTTTTAAAGATTTCCAAATTCTGACATACTCTACTATCTATTTTCTCCTATAGAAAAACAATTTTAACAGAGACTTTATCAGTGTTCCTTTTCACTTTCCTTTATAAGTTCCATAAGGTCTCCTGAATTTCGTCGGCAGAAATTGACTTCTCTGTGGTCTACAATTTAATGATTAATAAGTCGTATCTTATCTTTCTTTTTCTGCATCAGAAAAAACGATTAAAATGCTCTTAACTGATAAAGACAGTATGCTGTCAGTAATTTTAAATCCATATCTTTTTAGGTGAGTTTATAATTATATAAATACGTAGCACCTATAGTCGTCACCTGGTCCGTCCGTTTGTCCATCTGTCCGCATATAAAAGCGAAAAAACTACCCAACCGAATGATTTGAAATTTAATATACAGGATGATTATAATTAATTGAATAGTAGTCCCACTTTCAAAATGCTGTTAAAAAGAAACCACTGGTCAGAATGACTTAAAATTTGAACTGAACATACTGGAAGAAGAGGAAACGGTATGGCATAAGAAAGAAAAAGTTCCAAAGTGTATAAATAGATGGCGATGTAAGCGGCATAACGAAAGTGGATTCGGCTACAAGTGACATTTTTAATCGAAATACGACCGGTTTGGCATGACTTGCACAGTAAACCAACCATACTGTTCAATGTGAAGGAAAGTTACAGTTGTTTGACGGAAAAAAATGACTTCCAAATCAGTCAAAAGTTGTGGTACTGTTAGTGGAAAGCCTATCCACCACGGCAAGGCCGTTCCACAAGGTCGTTGAATGGGAAAATTTGGTTTTTAATTGTCCTTGGTCCAAAAACTGCATAAAAAGCACATAATGATTCGGTTTGTAATTATCGCTAGACATGCGGGAGACAGGTTCCATTTGCTGTCCACTATTGTCCGCCACAAGTTGAAACCGATAAACAGCATATTCCGCAACAGATCGGAGTGTCTCAGGAGTAACAGTGGGAATCTGTTGCGTAATCCGTAACTTCAATTCAGCTAAATTTACAATCGGGCCACTATACACAACATTTTTAAGATAACCCCACAGCCAGAAGTCACAAAGATTCAGGTCTGTTGATCATGCAGGCCAGGCTGTTGGGCAATGACGACTAATAAGTCAATAATTTCTGAAATGCCTCTTGAGCAGTTGCATGACTGGCTTTGAGATGTTTGGAGGGGCGCCATCTTGCATGAAAATGATTCTATTCAGACATGCACGCTTTTGAAATGTTGGAATGACCTGGTTGCGCAAGTCTCTCATACCGTTTACCACTCACGGTACAGGTAACGGGACCCGCAGGACTCATCTCCTCGGAAAAAATGGCCCTACCATACACGATGCCGTCAACCCGCAACCGTTATTTGTAACTTTCTGTATTTTTTGTTTCTTAGGCGATATTTTTTAATTGAAACTCTAGCTATGAAAATAGTTTGAGAATTTGTTTCGTGATTTTTACGATTTGCCAGTCGATTTTGTTTATTGAATGATTTCATTGCGTTTAATAAAGTTATGCCATATTTATTAAGTTTTTTTGCCCTTTTTTATTTATAAATTTCTATATTTTCTGTTTCTTAGGCGATATTTTTTAATTGAAACTCTAGCTATGAAAATAGTTTGAGAATTTGTTTCGTGATTTTTACGATTTGCCTGTCGATTTTGTTTATTGAATTATTTCTTTGCGTTTAATAAAGCTATGCAATATTTATTAAGTTGTTTTGGCCTTTTGTTTTATTTTATAACTTTCTATATTTTCTGTTTCTTTTATACTTTGATGGTTTGATTCAGATTTTGTCTTTGATAATTTACATTTTTAGTTACTAAAACATATAATGTGTGCGTGTTCGTATGTGACAGAGTGCTCTTTTTTTCCGACACAATTATTAACAAAAACATAAAACACTCGTTATTGCATCTTTATTAATTTATTGAGTTTGGGAATCCTTATGCAAGTTTAGGATCTTGATTTTTTTAAAGTTGCACGTCTAAAAGATTGAAAATTTGCCTTATCTTCAGATTTTATCAACGCACACGCAGGATGGGTAATAGGGGCCAAATTGTATATTTTAATTGGAAAATTAAAATGTCTGTAATAATATTCTTGTACGTAATGTTTTTGCCTAAACAAATTCTGCCAATAAGGAGTTCACATTTTATTCTTTGTAATCATTGTTTAATAACATAAATAAAATTCCTTAAAGCTAGGATAAAAATATCATCAGAGTTTTTTTGTCGTTTAATGTTTTTTTCTTTTTTTCTTGCTAAAAAGCATTATTGAAATAAAATAGAGCTCAACCAAACTGCACGAAAATTTACCATTTATAAAAGCTTGATAATCTTTTTAAGGAACAGATTTTTTGACAGAAAATTTAACAAAACCTGTCATTAAACATTTATCTAATACATTATCTTTGCTTCTTTACTGTACTAAAGGGCGTTTTCACACTTCTTCCTCATACTTTTAATGCACCAACTTATATTAGATCATAATGCAATCTTCTAAGTTTAATCATGCAGGGTAATTGTCGGGTCTGAAGTCATTTCAAAATTCGTTTCGTGTACTAGTCATCACACGCATTGAGGTGGGATTCAGCTGAAAAGGTTTAAAAGAAACTTTTTATGTTAATTTTTTTTCTGAGATACATCCGTCAGGTGGGATGAAGATGACTGAATAGTATCTAGTTATGAGAAGGCAACGTCTTCGCCTTTTTGTTTCAATGCAAAATTGTTCTTGGAACATATGACATTTACGTCCTACGTATTGAAGATGTTTGACTTATGAATAATATTTTTTTTCTTTAGCATCTAAGATGCACGAACTTTGCAATGATATCTAACATTGAAAAAACAAACAATGTTTACCTTGCACCAGTCGTAGTCCTGATTTGAACCCAGTGGAGAGTCTCTAGAGTATTTTGACTCTAATTTTTTTTAATACGTTGACCACCACAGACTGGGACGAAGTGATTTTTTGGCAGATATTTGCAAAGTGGTTTTCAGTGTTTATCAAGTCGGTTTACAATTTCCAATTGCGACAATGTTTGTTAACTCTATACAGAGTTTTAATTTTATACATTTTAAATTCAAACATAACAAATTTTAATTATTTTTACACATTGAATACCAAACTGAAATCACTAAACATGGTAATAATATATGGTAATAAGTTATTAATAGTCCCGTTTCATAGAAATATATTATTTCCAATGAAAATATTGATGGAACGCGTATTCGTGTGGTATGGTGCAAAAGGGAAATACTTATGACAAACATATTTGTGGACCATAGCAGTCACTATGTTTACATGGTTGGGAGGGAATGTGGGGTTCCTTTTTGAAAAACATGATAATAAATTATTAAAAGTCCCGTTTCATAGAAATAAGTTGTCTCCAATGAAAATATTGATGGGACGCGAATTCGTGTGGTATTGTTCAAAAGGGAAATACTTATGGCAGACATATTTGTAGGCCATGGCAGTCACGGTGTTAACATTGTTGGGGGAGGAAGGTGGGGTTCCTTTTTGAAAAACATGATAATAAATTATTAAATGTCCCGTTTCATAGAAATAAATTGTCTCCAATGAAAATATTGATGGCACGCGTATTCGTGTTGTATGGGTCAAAAGGGAAATATTTATAGCACACATATTTGTGGGCCATGGCAGTCACTATGTTGACATGGTTGGGGGAAGGTGGGGTTCAATTTTGAAAAACATGATAATAAATTATTAATAGTTCCGTTTTCCAGAAATAAATTGTCTGCAATGAAAATATTGATGGCACGCGTATTCGTGTGGTATGGCACAAAAGGGAAATATTTATGGCACACATATTTGTATGTCATGGCAGTCACTATGATAACATGGTTGGGGGGGGGGGAGAAGGTGGGGTTCCTTTTTGAAAAACTACATTATTAACTGTCCCGTTTCATAGAAATAAAGTGCATCCAATGAAAATGTTAATGGAACGCGAATTCGTGTGGTATGGCGCAAAAGGGAAATATTTATGGCATACATATTTCTGGGCCATGTCAGTCACTATGTTAACATGGTTGGAGAGGGGGGGGTGCGATTCCTTTTTGAAATACATGGTAATAAATTATTAATAGACCCGTTTCATAGAAATAACTTGTCTCCAATCAAACTATTGATGGCACGCGTATTCGTGTGGTATAGCGCAAAAGGGAAATATCTATGGCACATATATTTGTGGGACATGGCAGTCACTATGTTAATGCGGAATTCAATTTACGTAAATAAAAAACAAATTTATGTACGTAAATAACGTACGTATTATGTACGTATGTAAAATAACAAATAATTTTTTTGTGAGAATGATCTTGTTATCGCATAAGAGAGGTACAATATTTTAGATTCAGAGCTTCGAATTCCCATTAATGAAAAACAAAGTTTTATTAAAGACAATACCACAATGATATAATTTTTATTTACATAAAAATATTCATAATTGTAACACCCTGTTAATTTGAACCATTTACACCGCATTCGAAAGTTGCAATAAGATATCACAATGTTTCAATTTAATGTGCTTTAAGAAACTTAAACACATTTTATTGGAAACCAAGTTGAAATTTAAACACATGACCTTGGTTCCAGTTTATTTTATACTTTTCTTCTTTCATATATTAAAAATATATAAATTTCTGATGGTTTTTTTAACTCGTATTTCTTGTTGTTGTTTTTTTTTTTTATATAATGTGTGAAAAGTAAGTACATATAATTAATATAATTTTTAACAAAATCACGGTACATAAATAAAACAAAAGCTACACAACAAGTGGTTCATAGCTCTGTTAACCCTTTCCGGCGCAGACAATTTCTGTTCGTAAAATACGAAATTACTGACTGACACCGGAATTTACAAACGACTTTTTTCGAAAATAAGAACTCTTTATTTTAAGCTTTCATTGTAAAAGCAAAATTTTATTAAAATATTTTTGGTGCCGAAAGCAAGTTTGGAATTAAAATTAGGTGTTCCCGGAATAGGACCACTGTGCCGGAAAGGGTTAAGTCTGTCGTTCTATAGCTCTATAAAATGAAAAAAAAAATTGCGCAATTCGTTATAGTGTAAAAGAGCATTTAAAAAAGCCAGAAAAATTCATCCAAAAATTATCTTGCATTAACCCCTTGGGGACGAGCGACACGAATACGTGACGCATAAGATGCTTGAATCCTCGATTATTCCCACCAGTTATTATTTTTTTGTAAAGTTTTCATTATCTAATCACAGCATTTTTGCGATTCAATTAGGTGAAAATTTCTCATTTGAAAAACCGGTGGTAACAGATTAAAAATTCTGTAAAAGACGCTCGTCGCGAAGGGGTTAAATTTGGCATTGGTTTTCGGAGCAAAATCTAAAAGTTCTACTTTTTGGTTAATTTGGTCTCACTAATTACTATACTAAGTTAAGGGTGTCGCATATTAAAAGAAATGCACTGATAAATCAATTCTTTTAAGCAAACCAATCGATTTCTCAAAAAAGCAAATAGTTGACAACAATTTTCTTTTGGTACATCTTATTTCACTGAACTTTAGAAAAGAAAAGTAACTTTCAGGCCTCCACACCATACTCTTATTCTACTGATGCTAACTTTCGATTTCTTCTAACTTTTTCAAAAAGATATTTCATTACACAGAAACGTTTTTAAATATTATCCGCGTAAACTCTGAATACTTTAATTAATGACATAAGAGTTTCTAAGAAGAGTTGAGGGGGTCGGGGCAAGAGAGAGTCAAGCCACATTTTTGAACTTCTGAGATATTTCAATTTGAAAATTTGATCAAATACACAAATAAAGATATATAACCTAAAGTTTTTTTGCCAATATCTTAGTAACATTTGAAATATTCTGTGTAACAATATGGCATTACTTTAATGATATTACTATTACTATTACTTTTACTGTTACTTTTTTCTAAATTAGCTATCTTCATTGGGGGCATAAACATCTGGCATAAACATAATTTACAATATTAATCAACAGATTACAGTGTTAGATTTATTTCACCAAAAATATGGCTTGGCACTTTCTTTCCCCGACCCCCTCAATTAGGTATGATGCGTTAAAGAAATTAATCAGCCAGATGATGGTTAAAAAAAAATTTAATTTTTGAAACATTGCAGTTTCTTCTATCTTGTACGTCTCTTTAAAAGATTCGAAGATAATACAAATACTTTCTAACTTGGGAATTGTTACAAGGCATTTTTACAAAAGCGAAACATTATAAGTATTAAATTGTGGTTATGAACATCCAGAGACGAAGAACTGTAGAAGGAATGCTATAAGTATTAAGAAAAAGAAACTTTACCGTTTCTTTTCTATTTCCTTAAAAAGATACAGAGGATGAAAGAAGTGCCTCTGCTCAGAAATGATGCAAGACTGACTTTTACAGCCGTCATAAAATAATGTGTTCCAACTGCGTGGGTGAACGCCCAGAAACAAATTGCAGTAAAATGAAAGCTATAAATTTTATGCAAACTAAGAAACAATTGCTAGACGTACTTCTATAATAATTCCAATTTTGTAGCATTTTAATCTTTCTTTTGACAGTTATATATTATAGTTTTTGCACTATTTTGAATTATAGTTTTGATGAAGCAATTTTTATAAAGCTCACAACTAGCATTCAGACCTGGTGCATTTTATAGCCTTATATGCCAAAGTTAGAGAACCGATCAAATTTGTCGGCAAAAATCGTATTATGTGTATTTTTGTATACATTTAATTTTTAATTAATTAATTTTTAATTGTTAATTTCACGCCAAAAGTGAGTCTTTTACAGTCGGCATGAAATAATGTGTTCCAACTGTGTGAGTGAATGCCCAGAAACAAATTGAAATAGAATGAAAACTATACATTTTATGGAAATTAGAAATAGAAGTCGCCAAATATGGTACTACGAATTTTTTACTCGTTTCATCCTGAACTATGTGTGCGTGCATATTAGCACATGTTAGAATTAAACAGATTACGTTTTTTTTTTGTTTGTTAAGTTTAATAAATTTGATAGCATAGTTTTTTTTTTTTTTTTTTTTTTTTTTTTTTTTTTTTTTGAAGCAGACGATAAATGTGTAAATAATATCTATTATATTTCTGTTAAAATCTTTCATGACTACTTACATACTTACATGTTTACTTTATTAGAAGTACTAAATAGAATAGTGGGAAAAAATAATATTTTTATACAATTTAGATAATTCACAGTGCCTAACCATGTCGGGACATACAATTTATAAGGGAAACCAAACTACTGCTCACAAGGCCTGATTACCGGAAAATTGAACAGAAATGTTTGCTTATTGTTGACAGAAATTCTTTAAGAATATAGCGTTTAAATAAAGCGAAATTTTCTATTGAATTTTACTGGTGAAAGTTTACCCCGCCGGTAATCAGGGTCTGACTGCTCACACACATCACACGACTATGACTTTCGGCCAGGGTTGTCGGAATATTTCAGAAATGCAATTATAATGTTGTATTTTTTCAAAATGAAATTCGTGAGTTGTTGAAAGAATTTTTAAACTTTTTTTTTTCTTAACTAATTTGTATTTTAAAGTACTTTTTTCAAAAAAACTTCTACGTTAATAGTCGGAGAAGTGCTCTCAAAATTTGCATTTTCGGAAAGTTATGCTGCTGTAAAACCAAAAAATGCGATTTTGGCAGACAAGTTTTATCCGTTATCTAGCTAGAGGGCTACAGGACTGTATAACACACTAGGTCTCAATGCTAGGTGTGAGCTTCAAAAGTGGTTCCCTTGTTCGAAGAAAGCAGGGTCGCACTACAGCGCCTAGAATACATAGTGTGGAAAACGGTTTTACCGTTTTTTAATTCAAAATTTTCGAATTCAAACCGGAAATACTGAAATAAGAATTTTTACTTTAAGAAGTCACGAAATATCTGCCATTGAGTAACCAAAAGAACATTATAGGGAGTTTCTGGTACAAATGTGAAATTTCGGAATTTAAAAAAAAGCCAAACTGGTAATGCTATAACCCTTTCCGGCACAGTGGTCCCACTCCGGGCACACCTAATTTTAATTCCAAACTTGCATAAGGCACCAAGACTATTTTAATAACATTTTGTTTCTGTAATGATTGCTTAAAATAAGGAGTTCGTATTTTCTAAGAAAGTCGTTTGTAAATTCCGGTGTCAATCAGCAATTTCTCATTTTACGAACAGGCTTTGTATGTGCCGGAAAGGGTTAAAAAGTGCTGAAAAATTGTAGCCGATAAACGTGCAACGATGCGGTACAATAATAGGGCGATCCCAGCGACATCTGCTTTAAAAATAGATTTACCTCTAGCAAAAGAAACCGTTTCGCTATTGACAACATGGACATAATTTCTGTTAATAAAATCTTCTTGTAAGTGTATATTTCAGATGTAACTGATTTTGAAGTTAGTTTTTTTATCATATCAGGGAATTAATCTTTACCACTCTTCTAGCAGAGATTTATCCTTTGATATGCTAAATAGGGATAGTTTCTAGTTTTCTGTCTTGTATCGAGAACTGCAACCAGTCACAAAATAGTGCGTATCACGTTTTTTGGCCATGATCAATATGATTCACATTTTCAGAGCTTATGAAAATCACGATCCAAGTCATAGGAAATAGGATATAATTTAATTATTTAAAATATTTACCGCCAGCTGAAAGGTTTTCTCAGTTCGATTCTTACACAATGTTTGCGTTGAAAAGAGCTAGCAGACAGTGGAGTAGGAATGCTCTGGAAACCAGTAATATTATAAAGTTTTCTTCGACTTCAACATCGCAGAAAATTCTCCGGTTAGATAAGGCAAAAATATTTTTATAACATTAGTGGGATACAAACCATCTGGCCACTGCTAGAAGATGTTGCTGCGATCGACCAGTTATCTTTTCAGCATCGTTCAACATTTATCTGATTAAATTTTTTAGTACTATTTTGTAACCGTTTTCCACGCTATGTATTTTAGGCGCTGTCGTAAAACCGTACAGGCGGATAAAAACCGGATATCTCACAAGTTTGACTCTAATTCAGCAGCCCTCTATCGGGTAATTATTGAAATGCTTACCTCTAGACAAGAAAAAGAAGCGGCCATTACTTTATCCCCATAATGGCATTTGTTTAGTTTCTGTGATGGGAAGATTAGTTTATTTTTTTTTTAATGCTTGCTAGTTTTCAATTTTTTTAAATATTCAGAAATTTAAAGTTATTGAAACTTTTATATTAAGGTTTGCAGCATTTTCAATAAGGATTTATTTTTCCATACTGAAACTGTTGTTATCATTTATTGTTGCATTTTTTTTACTTTTTTTGCTATCCTCATTCTTTCGTAATCAGACCAGATTTCTAACGTGTTATAAAACCGGCTTTTGAAAACAATGCTTGAAGAAACATCTGTCTGAACTATTGAGTTGTCCAGAAAGTTCTTTCCGTTTGGGAAAATTAATTTGTACCGGAAAATTCTGCCCGTTAGTTATTAGACATTAACTGTCGGAATTAATGTTTAATAATGAAATGATAGAATTTTCCGGTACGAATTAATTTTCCCAAACAGAAAGGACTTTGCGAACAACCCAATACATGGACAAAAATTATGATGATTTTTCTAAGCTTTTTTAAGGCTGGGACATCTTTTTACTGCAATTTCTCAAACTGTAATGGAGAATTTTATCCTTTTGCCTTTAAACATTAAACCATTAGTCTTATAATTAAAATATTTTTAGCTAAATTTGTAAAGTAAAATATTTTATTCCATTTTAAAGAAAGTATAAACTCGGTGAGGTAAAACCGGATAATTTGACTTTCTCTAGAAAAATATTTATAATTAAAAATGTTATAAACAAATCATATATTTATAACGATATTATTGTAGAAGGATATGTGTAGAGTGTTTAAACAAAGACTCACTAAATTCTGTTGAAAATTCGGGTTTCAAGAACTAACTAATACAAAGTATCTTATTTTGCCACATTTTCTCCAAATCGTGTCATTTTGACTCAGGTTTTGTTAATTGTTCTGAGTCTAAACTGCAGGGGATATGAAAATTACGCAAAGTTCTGAAATAAGTATACAATTCATTAATTTTTATTTGGATGAAAACTCTGAAAAGTTATAGGAATTACACATATTTTATTTAACACATTACCGACAGGAAACGAGAAATCACGTTTCTATTCAAAAACATTATTGACTAAAGGCGTGGTTTCTACCTTAGAGAAAATTCATTTATTTCATGTTATCCATATGTTTTTAGATTGTAAGACATTTTATATTAAATTGGTACATTGAAAAATATTTATTACTACATAGAAAAATATCTAGAAAACCAATTTTAGAAAAACTTTCGGAAAAGGAAGGAGCTTCTACAGTTTTAAAACCCATATTTCACAAAAACATGTCGTGGATAGCATGTTCAACAAACGTAGTCAATAATTTAATAAATGGATAATTCATATTAAAAATGTTTGAAAATACAGCTAACCTTTTTCGAAACAAATTAATCCAATTGTGGTAATTAAATTTAAACTTATTAATTTCCAACAAGAAACTCTAGCAGACTACACGACGGACGTAACGTTCTCGATGCACATGCAGGGTTGCCAGTTTGGTCTTTCTTTAAATTCCGAAATTCCATATTTATAACAGATATTTTAAATAGAAACTTTTACTTTATTTAATGGCACACTTTAGCGGTTAAATAAAGTAAAAATTCGCCTTTCTGAATTACCTTTATGAGTTCGAATTATCTGAATTTTAAAAAAAGAAAAAACTGGCAACCCTGTGAATATGGAGGGCAGAGAGATACAGCGAAAAAAAACGCATTGAACTTGCTCCTTTCGACTCATGGGCCCAACTTCAAACTTGTCATGAAAAGTTAATTTTAAATTACAAATTCATCTGTTAAATCAGTTTGGATGTATGGAATCATCTTTCATGCGAAAATTACATGAATCTATTTCTGTTCTAAGAACGTTTTTCGAATATATTTATTCATTTATTTATTTATTTATTCAGGTGTGACATTATTCGATTAAATACGGTATGTAAAGTATGTTTAAAAGATAACCTTTATTTTAACATGAGACTATTCATTAAATATATCTTTTAATTATATTCGCGGCACAACCCCAATAAAAACACATAAACGGCAGTAAAACAATGTGTTGAGAGTTAAGATGCTACTGCTTTCGTTTATGACTAATATGCCCTCGACAACAGAATACAAATAAAATCTCCCAGGAGGCGTTGGACGTGAATTTTTTTTATCACAAATCGCTCTCTTCTTATCATGGAGGCTTTTAAAGCCTTTCTAATGTCTTAGGTGTGTCTACCTGATGATTGTCATGACTGTCAAATGCTAATCTCTTCGCGCGAAGAGTATAAGTTTTAAGTAAATATTAATCGTTGTCTTTTCTACGTGACAAACATTAAGCATCACCAGTTTTAATTAACAAAAGGACAAGTTTCTTTGTTATTTCGAAACAAATTTACAAGGCTACTCTTAATTTCCATTTTTTAATTGCTTACGTAAATGTTAATTATTACTCAAAAATGTTTTAATTTTCCATATGTTTAATTTAAGCTCAAAATGTTTACTACATTTATTCAAGTATACCTTGTCTTCTTGTAACGCGCGTACTCTTCTTACAAGCTTTTAACTTGAATTGTTTATCTGTTCGGATGAAATCTTTTCAATCAATTTTTACAGACTTCACGTGCTACAACTAACGTAATTTTTGGTAGTGTGACGTATTTCCGGTAACAATACAATATTCTATAAAACATATTTGAAATTTGCCTGCGCTATCCCTCAGAGGGCATAAAGGGACATCGAATAACGGGCGTAAATGTCATCATCTATGTGATCACGTAAATGCCATTGATTGCTTCAGATATAAGCTGATGGTCTTCGATTGAACCATAGAATAGTTGGTAAATGCGCTATATTTCAATTCCACGCAGTGTGTGAAAGGATGTGGGTTCGATCCTCATGAAGACGGTGATCGATTTTTTCCTTGCCAGGAAGCTGGAATCAAAATTGTATATCCATTTTATTTTTGTAATAATAATTGATAAACAAAAATACAAGCAATTTAATTTACTTATGTTAAAAAATGTATTTATTTTAATCAATTGTCTTTCGACATGTCATACGGTAAGTTTATCTTGTAAGTTTTTTACTTTTTAGTATAAAAGCTTGTCTTTTTAAAACATTATTTTACTTATAATTTATTTTTAATGTGTTATTTGAAGAGAAAAATTAGAAGAAAAACATTTTAAACAGATTTTATTTAATTAAAATATAACAGTTAGTATATAAAAATTGCACAATATTTCGCTATTTGTAATTGCACAATATTTATTTACAATGTATTGATTCATGATTCTATAAATTTATATACGAAATTGCTGCACAAGGATTTTATGCAGTCATTATTGGTAATGCATACAGACGCCAGTTAAATCCGAAATACGTAAGTATCACGCACGCCTCGATATTTTAAGTAAATTTTTATGTAAGATAACCGCGCATCACATCAGCAAAAATAAGATAATTTTTAAATACTTTTCTTAATAGTTTATTCAAGACATTTTTATTGTAATAAATATTTGCTTGGTCTCACAGCCATATGCTGTAAAATATAACCATTCTTAATCACTGTGCAGTAAAACACTATGTATTAGGTGCATATTTCAACACTATATTATTTTTCGGTTTTTAGATATGTTTTCATACTTTAAGTTTAAAAAAAAGAATACTTATAACAAGAGTGAAACTCTTGAATCTAGTTAGTCTTTCAATTTTCTTATTTATGTAGTTAAATATATAAAAGCTACGCCCTGGCACAAAACATTAGACAGCGGATGAATTTCTATCAGTTCATGGCGTTCTTAACCTTCCTACCCTGAATGGGTCGAATCGACCCACTTCTATAATTTATTTAATTCTATTGGAACCAGATTTTTATCCATAAAGTAAGTTAAATAACTATGTTAAATCATTATCAAAACAAATTCTGGTGTGAAATGTTTCTATCAACTTTGAGTAAAATTTCAACAGGGTACGAAGGTTAAATATTAGGTTGTTCGGAAGTTCTTTCCATTTGGGAAAGTTAGTACATACCGGAAAGTTCTATCACTTAATTATTAGAAACTAATTCCGATATATAATGTCTAAAATTGACGGGCAAATTTTTCCGGTACGAATCAGTTTTCACAAACGAAAGAGCTTCCCGAACAACACACTACTTTCCAGTCATACTGAACTCTTTCTTCTCGCGTGCCGCAAGCATATGTTTTCCCACGTTAGGTGGACCGCAGCACATTATATACTTATATAGTACCGTAATTTCCGGCGTATAAGCCGCAGCTCAAAGAGTCGTTTTTCGACCCAGAAATTTTATTCAATAATTGTAGTTAAATATTTACAGCGATCTTTTAAGTTACATTTTATAAAATAATATTTCTGGGGCGAAAAACGACTCTTTGAGCTGCGGCTTATACGCCGGAAATTACGGTACTGTAAAAAAGGGTAACTAATATAGTACAACAAAAAAAAGTACTTTAACAAAACGGTATAACAAAATTAATACTACTATCAGTATAAACTATATAAGTATAAAACGTAATAGTATAATAATATAGAATTTTCCTTGTTCTAAAGATGAAATATCAGTAGATTATCTTTATTAAATCAGAATTTTGATCAATGTAAAAATGTTAAATATAAAAACGGATGGTGTAAATTTAATTAAATTTAAATATTTTTTAATTAGTGCTGAAGATTAAATATATATATATATATATATATATATATTTCTTCTTCTTTTAAATAAGTATTTGATATCTATATTCAGAGTATTGGAGAACACTTACGTTGTCAATAAATTATTACTTACTAAATCATAATTTCATAGTTTATGTTGGTGATTCGGTAATGTTTCATTAATGGTTATATATATATAGCTTTATTAAATCAGAATTTTGATCAATGTAAAAATGTTAAATATAGCGACTAAGCAAGTGATAATTATGATGTTTTAACACTATTTTAAATAATGGGTAGTTGGTTGGTTAGTTGATTTTATGACGGCCGATTATCTTCTCGAGGGATATAGGTGCTAGGGAGGGATGCATCTCCGTGGGGGTATTTCTAAGGGATCCTAACCCGTATTTACGGCAAGGTTCGAAGAAAACCACGGAAAACTCCGAACGGTTAGGTCGATGAGTGCGACAGGGGTTTTGAACCCAGCAAATCCCGTCTACCAGCTTT
Source organism: Maratus michaelseni (assembly GCA_963931845.1). NCBI lineage: Eukaryota > Metazoa > Arthropoda > Arachnida > Araneae > Salticidae > Maratus > Maratus michaelseni. The sequence goes on along the minus strand of OZ007591.1, from coordinate 388,870,503 downwards.
GAGAGCAGAACCTCTCAGCCACTGGTGGTCCGGAAATAATGGGTAAGGTTTTGTCTTTCTATATATATATATATATATATATATATATATATATTACAAAATTTAAATTTTTTTCCGCAATTATTCTATAAAATTTGTCCATTCAATAATATTCGGTATATAACCCAGCTTATTAAAATAATTCTCATTCTTAAAATAGCCTTTTACTATCCATATGTAAAGCCAATTATTCCTAATCCACTTAATAATATTTATTCGAATGTAGTTATTCTAAAAATGGCGATAGCTTTTTTAATTTATTCTTTAAATAGAACATCTTTATTTTAATCCATTATTAAAATTCATTAGTATTATTCCCGTGTGGTCAAATTGCTATAACTTCTTTATTTAAATGCTAAAATATCGTATCTCTTAAAATATTCCGCTCAAAAAACCTTATTTCATAAAGTTATCCTATTATTAAATATCAAATGTCTATTAAAATATTTCCGAAAAACTTTAATTCTTTCTTTTTTTTTCCCTTTTATAAAGATTCATTTTCTTTTCTTCTTATTATTTTTATTACGTATTAAATTCGAAGTTTAGCTACAGCCTCAAAAACAGATAAGCTGGTTTGTTGATATGACAGGCATCTGGTACGAGATTATGGAATATTCTGGATAGGCGTAGAAAGTTTTTGCATTTTACAACAAAATAAATCCACCGGAAATATTGAAAAAGTTCCAAAAGAGACCTTTTGATTCGATAGAAGTGGGTCACGTGACGTATTCTGTATTATTACGCAAGCTAGTTTAAAAACACGATCGTCCTGATTCGGAGAGGATTTTTTCGACGCTGGTGTTTGCTAAAAGAATCGGGACGGATTCTAGAAAATAATGGAACGTTGTATTTTTTTTCGTTTAGCGTTGGCTAATGAGCATTTTCCCTGAAGAGATGTCTTAAACTGGAAATAAAAGGTTCTTCGACAAAAATATGGACTGACATTTCTTGTTGTTGATGATACCACCCGGCCGCCTGATGCGAACTAAAAGGGAAACCAATAACATCGCTAACCCTATTTATCACGAGCACGACTGCCTTTCTCCCGGATTTGAACTTGGAAACACGACATTAATATAATAAGTCAGACAGGATGCTGTTGATCAACAGAAAGTTTGTGTAGTTAAACGTGAAATTTGCCGATTAGAAGAATATGTTACGAGGACGTCTACGCCATTACAGCACGTTTACGTCTGGTGTTTTGTTATTTTGTACTTTTATAATAAATTAAAAATGGTCAAGCCTAAAAGAGAAAAGAAGAGGAAAAGTTGGCCTAAGTGAAGTTGTTGCTAGAGAATATACTATTCATCTTCATAAGCGTCTTCATGGTGTTGGTTTTAAAGGATTGCGAAAAAGCAGAATTTTTGTGTTATCAAGAAAATTAAAGATTTTTAGATGTGTGAGACTTTCCTGTGAAATATGCTCAAGAGTAACTGTAAGTTGGTATTTTTATTTATTGGTATCTTTATATGTTGATATTTATTAGTTTATGTTATATTTAAAATGTTTTATTTATTTAATAGTCTACCTTGAAATTTAAAGGTTTTATATACTATGTTATACTGATTAAAATTTTGTTTTTAAAATTTATTTCTGTTGCAAATATTTAAGTGTTGTTAAGGTTAATTAATTTATTTGATGATTTCGTGTGATACGTCATTGTAATATTATAGACAGCGGTATAATTTATATTTTCATGTTTTAAGAACAGATATTCTTAAAAAAAAAAAAAAAAAAAAAAAAAAAAAATCTATTATTTTTAAAATGTTACTGAGATCGTAAATTACATATTTATTTACTATTTTATCTATTTCGTTATTTGTATGGTATATAGTGTTATAAGTTTAAAATTTAATGTTTTTAAGATCCGGATATTTAAAAGAAGATCGAGTTAACTCTTTTGTTAGATTAAATATTATGGCAGAACCAAAATTTATAGCATTTGATCCAGATTTAGGAGTTGAGATACAGGCGTGGTTAAAATACTTTGATGATGCTTGTGAAAAAGAAAAGAAGGATGATGATTGGAAGTTTAAAAATATTTCTCAAAATTTAAAGGGAGAAGCTCTTAAGATTTACATTAATGATTGCCTTAATTGCACTAAATACGAACAGATAGCTGATATCTTAACTGAGAATTTTATCAGGGTAAATATCCCGAAATTTTCTGAATTTTCTGCTTTGAAATTGGATAGTTTAAGTAACTTAGAAACTTATTTTAGAAAGAAAATTGAAATTGGTAGGAAATTGCATTTATGTGAAACTATATTACTACAAGGATTAACCGATGGTTTAAAACCAGAATATCAAAATTATCTAATTGTTAACCCTCCTGAGAGTACAACAGAATGGTATAGAATTGTTAAGCAATTTGTGGAAGTTTCCACCCCTGCTGTTACAAGTCCATCATTACCAAGTAAACCTAATGCAACTAATTTTGACATTCCTCGATATAGTGTGCAGCCTAATAGACCAAATTTTCAACAAATTAATACTCCTAGGCATTGGATTCAGTCAAATCGGCCCAATAATCAATTTAATTCTCCTCGAAACTGGATTCCTCGACCAAACTATAATTTTCAAAGACCTAGAAATTTCCAAAACGGAGTACAAAACAATTATTTTCAGAACCAGTACCCATCTAGGCCATGTAGAATTTGTGTAAACAAGGGTATAATGAATGCTTTTCACTGGGAAAAAGAGTGTATTTTTAATAACAACTCAACACCCTCTGATACTCTTCCAATTGGTACTCCTAATATTTGACAATTAATTGTGTATGGATATACGAATAATTATAATTTACCATGTGTCGACGATACCGGTTCAACTATCGCAATTTTACCATTAAAGTTTGTTAAAAAATTGAATGCTAAAATTGAAATTGTTCCTCCAGTTACTATTGGTCAGGCAAAGGGATTTTTACAAATTAATCAAAAGTGTAGTATTCTTCTTAAAGTGGGTAAAATCCAAAAATATGTTAACTTTTTAGTATGTGATACAGATTTGGATTACTGCATCTTGGGGTTAAAAGAATGTTCAAAATTTAATTTAAATATAAATTGTAAGAATTGTACAGTAAAACAGGGAAGGAAGATTATAAATAGGTGTATATCCATACATGATGAGATATCACTTCATTTTAATACTGTAACTGTAAAAAAACTACAACAAGGTAAGGATAACTTGATAACTTCTGATTGTGACAATTTGAATTTATTTAATGATGGTAACTTGATAACAACTTATAATGAAGATACTATTTCATGTAAAGATGAGTTATTAACAAATGGTGATAGTAATGAGAGTTTAAATGGATATAATGATGACAAAGTATCACCATATACTAATGAAAATTTTTTGAATACTCAGGACTTTTTTGCAGCTAATTACAATGATTGTAACGTGCAGCCTGATCACAGAAGTTCAATGACTCCTCAAAATTTTCGCGATATTAATGATTATAATTCAGATTTAATTGGGGAAATAAATTTACTAGAAAATGGGGATTTAAGGGAAATAGTTCAAAATTATAGGGATATTTTTGCAAAACATAAATATGATGTGGGTAAGATAAATATTGAACCACAACGCGTTTTACTAAAATCTGACCTACCTATATCTTTGAGGCCCTACAGAACTTCCCCCTTAGAGGAAAAAGAAATAAAAAATCAAATTCAATCTTTGTTAGCGGCTGGTCTCATAAAAGAAAGCAATAGTCCTTATTCTGCCCCCGTCACCTTGGCTGTGAAAAGAGAGGAAGGTAAAAAGACCCGACTATGTATAGATTATAGGAAATTAAATGCAATAGTTAAAAACGATGCAGAACCTTTACCTCTTATCGATGAAATTTTAGATAAATTGAGTAGTGCCCAGTATTTTTCCACTTTGGACTTAGCCTCTGGCTACTGGCACATACCAATACATCCATCCGATACAGAAAAATTAGCTTTTGCCACCAATTTTGGCCTCTTCGAATGGCTGGTGCTCCCCTTTGGTATAAAGACAGGGCCCCCGATATTTAATAGAACCATTAGAAGAATCCTCAATAAGTATAAAATTGATTTTGCTTGCCATTATTTCGACGATATCATAATTTTCTCCTCCTCTTTAGAAGAACATTTAAATCACTTAGCAAAAATCTTTGAAATCTGTAAACTAGAAAACCTTAAACTTAAACTTTCTAAATGTAAACTAAATCAAAATAAAATTAATTTCTTAGGCTATGAGATCACCAATGGGACTTTAACTCCAGCTAATACCAATATTGAGACAATTAAAAAATTGAAACCTCCCTCTAATGTTAAAGAACTACAACGATTTTTAGGTTCCATTAATGTTTATCACAAATTCATAGATAAATATGCTGAAATTAGATACCCCCTCAATAAATTACTTAGGAAAAACACAATATGGGAATGGAACTCAGAATGTCAAAACTCTTTTGAGAAATTAAAAAATACTCTAATTGCAAAACCAATTCTAAAAATTTATGACACAAAATTACCCCTCCACATGTTTGTAGATGCCTCTCAGGTAGCAGTAGGTGCAGTTCTAAAACAACCAGGGAAAGATAATTTTTTGCATCCTATTGCTTACCATTCTAGAATTTTGAAGAGTTATGAACAAAATTACTTTATAACTGAATTGGAATGCCTTGCTATCATAGATACTCTTGATAAGTTTTATCACTATTTTCATGGTACTAAATTCACAATCCATACCGACCATGCATCTCTGGTATGGTTAAAGAATGTTAAAAATCTAAGAGGTAGACTTTTTCGATGGTCTTTAAAACTTAGCATGTTCGATTATGAGATCAAGTATCAAAAAGGTTCTACAAATGTCGAAGCGGACATGTTGTCACGAAATCCTGTTGCTTATCTTAATCAACATGTAAGTTTATTATTGGACAAAAAAGAAATTATAGCGATGCAAGATAAAGATAATGTTTGTGACAGAAAATACAAAAAGAGAATGGGATTATAATTATTCAGAGAAAAGGATTCAAAAAAATAGTAGTACCAATGTCACTCAGGAGAAAATTATTACATATTGCTCATGATAATTTTGGACACTTAGGAATACAAAAAATGCTTAACTTAATATCTCCAAACTATTATTGGCCCAACATGACAATAGATATTACACAATTTGTTAAACATTGTGATACATGCCAGAGAAATAAAAAAACAAAACAAAAAAGATTTGGCTTGTTACAAGCTATGCCAGCCACAGATCAACCTTTTTAATGTCTTTCTATTGATACTGTGGGTGGATTTAATTATTACAATTCAACAAAAAAATTCTTACACATAATAATAGATCATGCAACTAGGTTTGTTTGGGCTTTTCCATCCAAAAGTGTTACTACCGAAACATATACTAACTGTTTAAAACAAATTTTCAATATTCAAGCACCTAAAACATTACTTAGCGATAGACATAAATCTTTTAGGTCTCCAAGATTCAAAAAATTCTTCAGAAAATATCATGTTCAACAACGTTTTACATCATCACATCACCCCCAAACCAATGGGAAGGTAGAACGAGTGAACCAAACTATAGTTACTAGACTTAAATGTAAAGTTAATTCCATTTCTTCTAAAATACCTTGGACTAGATTATTAGACCAAGTCATCCAAGAATACAATAACACACCACATTCCATAACCAAATTCCCACCTGCCTATTTATTTTATGGTCAATTACCTTATGAATCTCCTTTAAAACAAAATTATTACCCTCCTGTTAATAAAGCACTCAAAATTGCAAAAGCGCGAACTTGTGAATTCCACCTTAAAAGTAAAAGACTCTATGATAGAAAATTTGTTGAATCTCCACTAGAAATACAAGATTATGTAATTTGTGAAGAATTTAAATATCCTAACACTAGAAAATTAGAACCTACTTTCTCTGGACCATACAAAATAATAAATAAACTTTCTGATGTGACCTATGAAATAGACAAATTTAATTATGAGACTAAATTAAATTCAGTTATTGTACATGCGTCTAAATTACGACCCTATTTTTCACCAGATAACTTCAGACTATTTCATGAGCAACCCAAACAACAATCAAAATCACCACAGACATCACAATCACCATCACAAAATCAAACTAAAGTAAAAACAATAGAATAAATTCTAATTCTTTAAATATCTCTTATTACTCTAGTTTCAACATTATCAGGTATGTCTTTGGTGTACAACAGAGATATTACCCATTTTTGAAAGTTTAATATTTTAAAATTTAAAATAAATGTCACAGCTTTTATTTCAACATTGTGGTTATATTTTAGCCTGCTCAACTAAAATATTTACTTGTTTTTGAGAGTTTTTGAGGTTGAGTAGACACCTTATGCAGGCATAAGATGTGTATTTTGATTTTAGGAATTGTCAAATTGATGTTGAAAAATGAAATTAAATGTTTTAATTCTACATCAAAATAAACTATTTTTACTTTATTTACTTTTTCTTAAACCAATTGTTTCAAAAATTTAATATTATGTTATTTACTTCAATAGATAATCAAATAGTAACCGTTTATAAGTATTTCTATAATTATACAAACATATAAATGATTGGATAGTGATGATGTGATTTTACAGTGATTGTTTTGGTGTGACAATAGAAAATTAAGTATCTAAACTAATTGCCTTTGTATTCCATTTCTCAGCTAAAATTAACATCTTTTATTTGTTATTTATTGTCTTTATTTATTCTAAGTTTGCCAAAAAAAAAAAAAACTCTCTGCATTTAGGATATGAATACTTATAACTTAACAGTATAATTTTGTAAAAGGGTATCAGAGGAAAAAATTATTGTAAGGAACTAATGGTTGAGAGTTCAATTTCTAAATATTTAGATTTAAATTTATTTGGATTTTGAAATTATTATATATATTTTTTTTGTATACTTTCGACTGGCAAAAATACTTTCTTATATAATTAAAAAAATAAGAAATTTATTTATTTGCTATGTAATTATTTTATCCTCAACCAATATTTTTCCTAACAATAAATAAACAAACTGTGATATTTTCTTAAATTATACTGATGTTATTATATTATTATTCCTACTATTGAATTATATTATGAATTACTACATATGTTGAGAAGTATTAGTTATATTGAAAGTTATTATTGTTATGTTTATGAATTGAATTTTATTATAGCATTTATTTATATTATTGAAGAGTTATATTATCTATTAGTGAAAAAATGTTTGACAAATATTAGTTAAAGATGGTGGGATCCCAACAGAAATATAACAAATCCCACAGGAATATAACAAAGATAACATATTCCAAGTACAATAAACGACCAAGAGATAATTTGACTTGTTTATTATGTGAGAAAATTAATGTGATACTTAAGAGAAGATGTTGTGACAAGTGCTAGCATTATAAGGTCATTATAAAGTATTGGTAAGAATGACTACAGTTTTAAAATTTTGATGGAGTAATGTCTTTATTTTCAGCCTTTACATAAAAACTGTATTTTTAAGAAAGGGACTGCAGTAACCATTTTTTTTTAAAAAACAAAATGAGGACTTATCACGATCCAAGAAAGAGACTGAAATAAAACAGTTGGATCTAATGAACTCAAATTTGAATTAAGTCGAATTTTTTTTTAAAAACTTTGTTTTAACAATTTGCTAGTGACTACTTATTCTAAAGCTTGTGAACTTGGTAAAAGCAAAATTCTGTTACTATTATTATCCTGTTTTTCTTGTTTATTAATATTTATTATTTATTGTTATTGTATTTTTCTTGTGCACTTACAAATGGTAAGTGAGATTGTAACCATTTCTTGTATTATTTTACAGGGGAAATGCTCGTAGCTTTATTTTTATTTATCTATTAATTTTAATTGATTACTATTATTTTATTTTTGTTTTTGTTTTTGTCTTCCAGTTCTTCAGAAATTCCTCATCTCCTTGCTGGCAGTCTCTAAATTTATACTAGTCAAAATTCAAATTTCTAAAGTATTAAATTTATATTGTCTGAATTTATAGTTACTTAACTATTAACTTCATCCAAAATCTTTAGGGAGGGGGGATAATATTACAAAATTTAAATTTTTTCCGCAATTATTCTATAAAATTTGTCCATTCAATAATATTCGGTATATAACCCAGCTTATTAAAATAATTCTCATTCTTAAAATAGCCTTTTACTATCCATATGTAAAGCCAATTATTCCTAATCCACTTAATAATATTTATTCGAATGTAGTTATTCTAAAAATGGCGATAGCTTTTTTAATTTATTCTTTAAATAGAACATCTTTATTTTAATCCATTATTAAAATTCATTAGTATTATTCCCGTGTGGTCAAATTGCTATAACTTCTTTATTTAAATGCTAAAATATCGTATCTCTTAAAATATTCCGCTCAAAAAACCTTATTTCATAAAGTTATCCTATTATTAAATATCAAATGTCTATTAAAATATTTCCGAAAAACTTTAATTCTTTCTTTTTTTTTTTCCCTTTTATAAAGATTCATTTTCTTTTCTTCTTATTATTTTTATTACGTATTAAATTCGAAGTTTAGCTACAGCCTCAAAAACAGATAAGCTGGTTTGTTGATATGACAGGCATCTGGTACGAGATTATGGAATATTCTGGATAGGCGTAGAAAGTTTTTGCATTTTACAACAAAATAAATCCACCGGAAATATTGATAAAGTTCCAAAAGAGACCTTTTGATTCGATAGAAGTGGGTCACGTGACGTATTCTGTATTATTACGCAAGCTAGTTTAAAAACACGATCATCCTGATTCGGAGAGGATATTTTCGACGCTGGTGTTTGCTAAAAGAATCGGGACGGATTCTAGAAAATAATGGAACGTTGTATTTTTTTTTCGTTTAGCGTTGGCTAATGAGCATTTTCCCTGAAGAGATGTCTTAAACTGGAAATAAAAGGTTCTTCGACAAAAATATGGACTGACATTTCTTGTTGTTGATGATACCACCCGGCCGCCTGATGCGAACTAAAAGGGAAACCAATAACATCGCTAACCCTATTTATCACGAGCACGACTGCCTTTCTCCCGGATTTGAACTTGGAAACACGACATATATATATAACAATAATGAAAATCTTAAATACTTTTTATACACAACTCAAATTTTTATAAATGTGGATTGATGATAGTGTGATTTTGGGCTGCTAATAAAGAATCCGACGAACCACATGTGACCCGCATACCAAAGGTTGCGTGTGGCGGGTGGAGGCTATTGAACAAAATGCCACAGAACTTCTTACACATTCTTATTAAAAGAAAAAAGTTACTGAAAAAAGTTACTTAGAAAAAAGTTACTGAAGTTTTTCATGTAGGCTGCGCCCTTGTATATAACGCGCAGCCTGATTTTTAATTTCTCATTTTTAGAAAAGAAATTCTGATACATAATAGGAGAAAAACATTTCAAGCAGATATTATTCTATTATAGCCTAATACTAATATCGCATAGTATTCACAATATATTGATTCATGGTTTCGTAAATTTAAGAACAAAACATCCTCCCACCGCTTTTATGCAGTGACGAATGGTCATATATACAGAGGCCAATGAAATCCCAAATACTCATGCACTATTTAAAAAAAATAAATTTTGAAGAGATAAAAACCACGCGGCAGACCCGTGAAAATACGGTACGTTATAAACATTGCAAAACATAAAATTAAGTTGTCTGGCAAGTTTGGATTAAAACAATATTAAATCAAAATAAAATATGAAATGAACAAGAACGTTAAATGAACAAGAATCAAAATGAAATGAAATTTTCTTTGTTCTCAATCAGTTCCAAAATATAAGTTTCAGTAGAAGAAACGAAATTTTACAAAGTTCCTAGTTTGAATTCGAACAAAAACAAGTTCAATCAAAACATTCAGTTCATTTCGAGAAAAACAATACCGATTATCTTCATAAATTTTAAAAGCCACATTGCACTACATATTCTCCATTGGGATTAGACTAGAAGGCTTAGGACTATAAGTTAGACAATCCAGAGCATTATAGTTTTTGAATTGAATCAGACTGCGAATGCACCGTATGCATCTATACATTATCGAGTAGAAATTCAAATTGAGAACTAAATAACAACTAAGCAAAGGTTGATTACATTTCATTCCAATAATCATATATCGGGTGGTTATAATATAAGTATCTCTGTTTGGAGCTGTCTGTAGTTTGAAAGAATAACCCGAATGAAACCAAAATCGGTACACTTACTTTTCGAGAAGAGGGAAGGGGGATGGAAGAATAATAAAAAATAATCGCAATAATCGCCGTTAGATGGCGCTTTTGAGGGTGAAATGTAATGTGTAATATAAGAACAAAGAATTAAGGCGTAAAACCGGTAGACAAACCTAACTTATTGGAAAGTGTCACAGTGAATGTGGTTACACCTTCGCATGGCGGTGCCAATCAAGTTCAGGTTCCGGATGGCCATTGTGCTGAAGGACACAATCCAGGCGGTGCACAACGTGCTCAACTGCGGAATGTAACGCATCAGGAGTGATGTCTTTGAAGTTTTCGAAACCTCCACGGTACACAATTGGTGCGTTTGCACCGTAGTGCCATCTGTTGGCAATTATTGCAACTATTTTTTATTGTTCTATCCTTCTTACCCCTTCTCGAATAGTCAGTGTAGCGATTTTGTTTCATTCGGGTTATTCCTTCAAGCTACAGGAAGTTTCAAATAGAGATACTTATATTATAACTACCTGCATAATGCTTGAATGTCTGGCAATCATAAAAAAAGTTCTTAATCAAGCAGTTTGTAGCCCAAATCCGCGAAAGAACGATCACTTTCTGTTCCCCTAAAATGTCCGAAGTTCTTTGCATAAAATTTAGTCGCAGTGAATTCTTTCTCACGCATACGAATTATTTCAAGCTTAATTTGATTCATTCACAGTTTATTTCAAGGCTAAAAATAAATAGCTAAATAGTTATCTCTTATCTTTATTTCAAGGTATAATTTATCATGTGATATTTTATAATATATAATACCTTTGAATCAAAATACAAAAAAACAAGTTCTAGCAACAAAACTGACCAAATCTTCAATATTTTAAAGATAGGTATATTATATATATATATATATATATATATATATATATAAGGTATTCTATATTTAATTCCACAACTGCAAGAATTGCATCTTAAGGGTGTATTCAAATCCAAACTGCTTATTTTGAGACACATTTGTAAATTCATTTTTGCTCTAAAATGCATCCAATTGGCAGGTTCTCTTATTCAGAAACTTTATAATGTCCGAATTGTCTCAATTTTTTTATAAAGTTAGAATATATTTAAAAAAAGGCTGTCAAAATAGACATTTTGAACCGAATTTCCCGAAGCGATAGTGCTGGAAACAAAAAAAAATGATCGCACTGTGACAATAATTGTCTGTAAATCAATTTCTAATTAATTGAACGAAAAATAAAAACATGGGGCCCTTATAAATGTCTTTATAAATCACGCCGCCAATTTTCCTGTTGTTACTTTTAAAAATGAGTCTGAAAATGTGTCTCAAAATTTTGAGTTGTTGAGCGTGGAAAAATATTTTTTTTGAATACCGCCTTAATCACCGAATTACTATCTCAATTCACAAACCATTTACTATCTTTATAAATTTATATGTAGTCCAAAAATACTTTTCTATAGGTAGTGTAAAAGTCGAAATATAATAGTTAATGGCATGGCTTAAGAACTCAACATCCATCTATTTTGTAATTTAAATGCTACGAGTATAGAAAAATAGACAGATGTACATGTAAGCTATACATGTAGACAGCCTATACATGTAAACCTTTCACATTTCAGACACAATCCATTATTACATTTTAATATATATATATAACCTAATCCCTCTTAGCATTCACATCCCATATCTTTGCTTGCTATCATTCTCATGTATCTTATCTATCAAAAAATTTATAATTTAATTTCACGCAACTCGAAGAAACAGTAACAGATGGATGTTAGGAAATTTCATTGACTCTATATTCTCATAAAGTTAATCGTAATTCATGAAAATGATTTTCGATAAGAAAATAATTTTTATATTTTTTGAACGGACCAAATTCAACTTAAAGCTATATGGCTTGTTTCATGTGCCTCAAAAACATATCCACTAAATGTCTAGGTAATCGGCTGCTTTTTGCGACAGATTTCGTGGATAGACAGACACACAGATAGGAAAATCAGACATAAAAATCTGACCGATCTCTATATTAGGCTTCAAGTGAAGTTTCGGCAATCACTAAGACTTTTAATATCTTTGCAAGTTCAAAGTGTAGTTAAAAAAGCTTTTTAAAGATCGTAGAAAAGTCTGCATATAATCCCCTATCTAATTTGCAATTCAAATGCTATACGACTAAAAAAGAAAAAAGTATAGATGTAAACCTTTCACAGTTTCAGACACAATGCATTATTACATTTTAAAATATATCATAACCCTAATCCCTCTTAGCATTCACACCCCATTTCACTGCCTGCTATCAACCTCATGTGTCTCATTTATTATAAGAATTTAGCATTCAATTTCACGCAACTCGAGAGAAACAGTAGCAAATAGATGTTGCCAACTTTTATGACATGAATAGCATCTCGTTTTCCGAACCTGGTGCCACTGGCCAAACCCTAATCCATAAATATTGCATGGTGTCCGTTAAAGAAAAGAAAAAACTGCATAAGATTAAAGAAGTTATAAAAAAAAGACTTATTGATAGCAAATGAATATTGCTTGAGATTCAGAGATGGTACATAGGGGAACAACTTATAAATAAGTAAGAAGGATTTATGACACACTTTGACAAACGAATTTCTTGAAAGGATTATGAAAAGAGTCATGTTAGACAATAAATGGTAAAATGAATATGGACCAGTTCATACAAAAAAATGTCTTATTAATGTGTATTTTGCATGTCACGATGTTTTTTCTTTTTTTTTCCATTAACTTTTTCAGTCACGGTTTAATATCTAATGAATTATTGAAGTTTCGAACTTTAAAAAGTTCACTAACGAGACAAATATATTGGGTTGTTCGGAAAGTTCCTTCCGTTTGGTAAAACCAATTTGTACTGAAAACTTCTGCCCGTCCTTTATTGCTTTACTGGACTGCACGTATCAGAATTAATGTCTAATAATTAAATGATAGAATTTTCAGGTACGAACCATCTTTCCCCAACGGAAAGAACTTTCCGAACAACTCAATAAAAGCCACTAATAAACAAATCCGTAATACATTAACCCCTTCGGCACTGATTTTTTTTTCAATTTTGAGAAAAAATTTCTGTTATGCTAACAAAATTAAAAATAGCTATCAGAATCACAGAAGTTAGGGTTTAATGAAAGTTAACGAATGCGTTCTTTACCAAAACCTCACAAATGTAGTTATTTTGAGTGTTTTTCATATAACAATAGTCTAAGGAAGAATTTTTGAAGACGTTTGAAAAATGTCGTATTACAACTAAATTAAACAAGCATAAAAATTTAGTAACATTTTTTATCTTTTATTAAAAATTACCAATTCGGAAAAAAATTCACAAATTTTAATTTAAAGAGTGAAACGTATTTTTTAATTAAAAGAAATGCCAACGGCTTGCTAATAATTATGAAAATTATTATTATTATTATTATTATTATTACTAAATGCTAAAACATAAGTGAAATCATAATAGGAAATGTAGAGATTCATACTATCAATATTAGGTGCTGGAATTAATAAAAATAATATTTAAAACAAAATAATACTCAATAAAAGATATGTCCTCTTAGTAGGACGTCAGGGCCAAAGGGGTTAATAATTAGCAACACATTTATTTCGCATACTTTCTTTAAAAGACCAACTGTAGACAGTTCAATAATTTTATTTTTTAACAATTTCCAATATAATTCAAAAGTGTTTGTGAATTCGGTTTGCCTGGCCATCTGTCTGACCGTTCTCTAACTCGCCTAAATACACACGGATTTACCATTTAATTGATATGTGTTATTGAGGTTTACAATGCCATGTTCGGTATTGAAAATGAAGTGTCTATCATTTCTGGTACTCAAAAATATCCCGTTACTTTACGGTCAGTAAAAACTGTGAGGAAAAATTGCAGTGAATTTTAATAATGTTACACAATTTCAAACATAAAGAAATTATTTTTCGTCATTGAATTTTCGTCATTCTAGAATGAGTAGAAAATATATTTCATTTACAGAAACACTCAAAAGTATTTTGTTGGATTACGGTGAATGCGGGAAAATCGTTTTTAGTGCATTTTAATGATGCCGCATTGTTTATACATACAAGAGTCTGAAAATAAAATTAATTTTAATGTTAATGGTGTTAATTTATCGTGTTTGTCTGTAAAACATGTTTGTTGAACCTGAAAATGTTTACTTAGGAATGGATAGTATCCGAAAAATCTATATTCCTGGATGAGAAAATTGATTAATATATTATAAAAACTACTCCGAAAGGTTTCCGAAAATCCGTGGCAGCAAACGAAACTTTGCTTATATAAATACTTCTTTAAATATGGAAAATATAATGGTTTGTGAGGTTTCTAAAGATAAAGAACGTGGCGTTAGTCAGCCCAGATTGTAGGAACCTTAGATTGGGACGGTCGGATATCACGTGATCTGACGTCATGAATTACAAGTTAAGGCAGGAAAAATAAACAAAAGCTTTATCGGTCGTGAACCAACCCAGGCTACCCGGTAGCCAAACGTACTGCCCGGTGTTCACAACACAAGTGAAAATGATTCAATAGGTTTTTTTTTACGTTTAATATACATTTTGAGATAGCCCACCAACTACAACAAAAGCATTTTCATACGAAAGCTATCAATAAGGTATTCAAATTATTAAGTTTTGAAATTTATTTTAAAAATACATGTTAAACGAAATAAGTAGCTTGTGTGTTAATTTAATTTATAATATTGTAGAGAAAATCCCATATAATCCAATTAGATGTCCTTCTCAATTTATCAATTATTGCTGTAACTTTTTGAGTTTTTCGATATTTCACTGATCTTTTTATGTGAGTTGCCCTATAGTATTTACTATCAAATCATGACAAAAAATCTTTGCTGTAGTTCGCGCATGCACAGTTAAAATTTATTTCATACAAATACCTATATATGATCAAATATTCAATATATTAATATTTTAATTTCAGAATACTATTTCTACGATTTTTTGTCAAGTTTTTGGAAAGCGGTGTTAAATTCGGCTGTAAACTCTGCATGCTATAAAAAAAACAAAAAAAAAAAAACTTTTGAATTTTTCACAGAAACGTTAACATTTTCACGAATATACGTGCTATGCTTACACAAATGCACACAAATGTTGAACAGGACCTACATAGTCATTTTCTACAGTGACAGACCATGCCTATCATTTTCTGTTACTTGGGTGAACGAAATATTATTTTGCTATTAAAATTATTACCTCCCCCCTCCCCTAATTGTCTAAAATCTTCATTGAAAAACATGAAGTCAAACATGTTCTTTACATCCTCAAAGTTCAAGGATTTCCTCACAAGTTTCAATAGATATTCGACGAAACGTCTGAAATTGATCACTGCTCCTTAATTTCTGGACATCAGTGTATTTTTACATGCCATCTTTAAATTAGCGATTCGGTCATTTTTGTTGCATGAACTTGCATATAACTTGCATATTTTCATTTTAAAACTTTTGATTTAACAACTTGCAATTTTTTCATTTAAAAGGCATCTATAAATAGTATATACATATTTCTAACCTTATAGAATCGTCGTGATTCGAACCATAGACCTCTACGTTACCTCTCCTCTACTAATGCTTGATTGCAAAGCATCTACATTGAAGTCGACAAATTGCGAAAAAATAGAAAATTTCATTATTATTATTAGTAGTAAAAAGCATTAACCCTTAATTGCATAGTGATGTAAATTTCCATCACTTTTTATTTAACTTTTAATAAATAAATCAACTTCTGCCACCACTATATTTATATAGAAATATTAACTCAGTAAATTTCCCGTGAACTATGCTGCTGAACAAAGTTAAAAATCTATCTTAAAATTTCTGGTGTCTAATATTTAATATATGTATAAAAAAGCACAATTATAAAAGAAACTCATGCAAAGAAGGGTTAATTTGCACTTTTTAGTTTTCTCAAGTATCGGATTTAAAATCAAATGCATGCTTTTAACCGCTGATTTGCAAGCATTTATTAACTGCGAACTTTTAAATTCAACATATTAGGCTCACATTTTTTATGAAAGTTTTTTTTAAAATTGTCATTGGAATGTTTTTAATGTATACACTAACTCATTGCCAAACAATTTTGAAATTATTTATGGTCAATTGTTTCAATAATTGTGTTATAAAACTCGTTGAAAATGATACAATAAATTTCGGATAACTTAAAATTTGTATTCGTTGATATAGCATTAAAATGCTACAGCTGGACAAAGTAAAATAATACAGGCTCTTTTAGTACTAATTTGAATTAAATATGAATTAAAAAAATAATAATAAATACTAGAATGGACATTACGGTCATTGCGTGCAGTACCAAGTACATATTTCTTTCAAACCAGATTTTTTTTTTTTTTTTTTTTTTGGTAAAATAAGTGAATACATTTTACATAGACCCTTTTTCATTTTTATTTTTTTCTCTAGTTTCATATCTTTAATTTAAATAGTTTTTTGTTTAATAAAAATTCTGATGTGAATTTTTTTTTAACTTGAGTATAATTTTCGGGCGTGATAATTGTACGTGTACGTTGTATTTTTAAATTTTAATAAACAGTTCGACAATACATATTTAGTTTTTTTCTTTTGCAAAATAATAGTGATTTCATTCAGATATAAATTGTCCAGACGCTATATCGTTTATTCAAAAGGGTTTACACTCTTTCTGGAAAATATTAGATTTATAGAAGACGTACATGTAAAGAGTAGGTAAATATAACAACAAATATATTTACGTATATATATATAAGTAACGAAAGGATGAATCTAGGCTGGGGGATAACACATTAAGTATACAGTATCCAGCTTGAATATAATTAAATGTATACTAATCTCAGCGAGTCTGGCGAAAAATGAAAAATAAATGCAAAATAAATAAAATAAAATAAATTTCAATGAAAAATTAATTAAAAATAAAAAAAATAAATAATAAAAAGGAAAGAAAAGAAATAATTAAATTAAAATAATTAAATAAATGGCGAATAAATACAATCATATACACATATATATATGTGTGTGTGTGTATTATATATATACATATATAACAAAACCAACTACAAAAGGCGTTTCTTTTTGTCAGTTGTTTTTAATTTGACAATATAAAAATTCATAAACACAACCTTTGATTTATATGAATAAAGCTGATAAAAAAGACATTGTATTATATGCGTGCAACCTATGGTTTCCCCTCTTATTTTGAATTTCATCGCAACTTATTTAATTTTTTTATTAAGTGGACATCTTAATAAAAGGTTAAGATGTTTCGCGTTCCGCCCTGAAATACCTTAGGGAATCCGAACGGAAAATCCCGATTGTTTCGAGCAGAAATATGTGGAAGAACAGTATATCCGTTTCTTTCACAACGATCTTCGTGATAGCCATAACTAATACGGTTGAAGTTAACACCCATTCCGGGAATCCTCGGTGTTTAATAATATTAATTTATTCCGCAGCGGAAAAAGTGTGGAGAGGTGAATGGTCTTGATGACCGGTCGCTGGGAATAACCATCAGAAATAAATTCAGGATAAAAGTCAAGAACGTTAAGATGTTGTAGAAAAAAAGAGCTGTCACAAAAGCGATTAACCCTTTCAGGGGCAAGCACTTGTGCTCCTGTAACGTTGAATTCCCACCGGAACTTAGGAAAGAATTTAGTTCAAAATAAGAATAAGCAATTTTTCAACTTTTTCTCGTCAAAGTTAAAAAAGTAAAATTTAATTAAAAGTTTCTGGTTTGAATCGGATTAAAATTAGGTGGTATATAATATATACCACCGCCCCTCAAAGGGTTAATATATTTTCAGCTATTGATTTTGTGATGCAGATGTTAAGATATATTTAAGACCTATGATTTTTTTTTCTTTTCCTTATGCTCTGACAATTGCGAAAGAGCGTCATGTCATCTAATATATAAATATAAAAATCTGTTTGTTGGTCTGTATATTTGTATACAAATCCACAGTTTAGAAGTGGGAATTGTGAAATTATAGGCACAGTCGTATTAAAACACAGCCGAGGCAAATAAAGTAATCCGGAATCGAAATAAACAATAGTTAATATTGAATTAATAAAAAAAAACTAATCTAACAGCAGTTTCCTATCGAATTTAAACATTTTTCGTAATAATAACTGCCAACAATTAAAAATTCACAATCAAATTCTTTCCAGAACAATTAATTTTCTATTAAAAGACTTTCACGTGAAAACCAAAATAAAATAAAAAGTTTCAATAATGAAAAAGGAAGATGAATATGACGTCATATTGGAAGTATAACAGAGATTCTCAAAGAGTTCTCGATTATGGAAGGATCATAAATATGAATAAGTACAGAAAACAGGTGAATATGACGTCAGCAAGTGAATATATAACGTCATATGGGTTTCAGGAACGTATAGAATCATGATAAAAACCTGATTATGAAAATATTGGCATATTTTCACATTTTGAGGTTATCTCAATACGTTTTTACTATTTTTAAATCTATTCCAGATATATATGTGTGTATGTATATCCGTGAATATTAGAATTTCCATAAAGGCTTAGGTCCCCAGATCTCATTCTTAGTGAAGAACTGATATAAAGATTTCAGATTTTTTGTTAAAATAAAAGTCATAGAATTTTTGTATTTGCCACTTTTATTTATCATGAAAAACTTATTTAAATAAAAAAACATACTCGGAAACAAGTTTTCAGCAAAATGAATTAATCTCGGTCTGAATCCAGACCACATATTATTTACTAAGTAAGTAGGTAATCTGTCGTCCGGATTAAATGTAGAAAGAGGAAAAATTACACAGATTAAAATACAAAATTAAAATGTAAATTCAAACGTTGTTTGTTTAGAAGGGCAACACATGTACTTCGTTTACATGCAAAGTTGTATTTGAAGAAATCTTAGAAGTTGTGGATTTTCAGCTTTTGTTGCTCCAATGATGAAGGGAAGCTTGCTGATTTCTGATGAGTTTATGATATAAATTTTCATATTTTAAAATGGGTTTTTATTTAATTCTTGCGTATAATATTTCGTATGCTTCTTTTATTATGTTTTTTTTTTTTTTTTTTACTGATTATTTAATTTTGAACTTGATTTTAGTAAACAAACATTCTTAAAATGGCGGACAAGACCGGGTGTTTCAGCTAGTTTGTCATAAAACAACGTCAATTTTGAAAGCATCTTGCAGTGCACCTCAGTGATATATATATATTCATTTCAATATGTTTGAAAAAATGTAACATGATTAAAATGCCCCGCAAATGATTTTTTCCGTTGACCGTAATATAACAAAATTCTCTTGAGAGTCCCTGTAAAGAAATTATAAAAATTACACACTTTATTCTCAATACCATAGTAAAACTCAATAAAATTTATCAATTGCATTATATCCGAGTATATTTACGCGAGTTAGAGCATGGACAGACAGACAGAGAAACTGGATTCATAAACACTTTCAATTATGTTCGAAAATGTCAAAAAGGCAAAATTTGAATAAAGAGTGTCTCAACAGCATTGCCACGTCTTTTAATTAGCATCTTATGACGAGTACAGCGCCATCTATCGATCCACTTTTGAAACTTTTTTTTGGCAAAACAAATTCCCATTGTTTAACGTATACTCAGATGAAATATCAGGTCATTCTGACCAGTGGTTTTTTTTTTACAGCCTTTTGAAATTTCAATCTTAATTATAAGCACCCTGTATATACAAATCTACAGGTCCTATACCGGGCTGCACAAAAGAATTCAGATTTTTTTTCGACTACTGATGGTAAATGCTGAGATTGGTGTTTCATGTGTATTATGCGTTTTCCAAATTGTTTATTTAGACATCATCTTTCTCCATATTAAACGGTGAAGTTTTGTTACAGTATTCTGAATGTGTTGGAAAGTGTTTCATAATCTGTGCTTGACGCATTATTTTTCTTTCTTTATTTTACATAACTTGGTACATGTATATAAGATGGAATTTTGTAATAAATTTTGCACTCGCTTCCTGATGTGCTAGAATTATGAAAATTATGTACACAAATGTGTTTCCGACGACAATACATTTTAATATTTTTAAAATTTAATCCTTAAGTGCCTAGTGTAGCAAATTTGCATTACTTTTTATTTAACTTTTAATAAATAAATCAAGGTCTTCGCAACCACTCTATTTATATCGAAATATCATCCCTGTAAAGAAATCTCATAAATTTGCTACTAAATAAAGTTAAAAATATATCTTAAAATTTTTCTGGTGTTTAATCCCCTTGGCGACCCTTAAATGCGTGAATTTTTCTTGTAGATTTTTTTTAACTTATATTAAGGATTAGACACTAGAAATTTTAAGATATTTTTTAACTTTATTTAGTAGCATATTAATGTGTCTTTTTACAAGATTCATATTTCGATATAAATATAGTGATTGCTAAGAACTTGATTTATTTATTAAAAGTTAAATAAAAAGTGTTGCAAATTTGATACACTAGGCCTTTAAGGGTTAACACTTTGTTGATCGGCAATTTTGTATGAAATCTGGATTTTCGAACAGTCAATGCTCCTCCCTCTTCAGAAAGAATTTTATTAAATGGTTTTCTAGATAGGTTTTTAAAGTTTATGCGTCAGTAAATATCGTTCAATGTATGGATTTAATATAAAATTTCTTACAATCTAATATATATATATATATATATGGAAAAAATTATATATAGTATGTATTTTTTCCTTTAAAATAAGATAAAAGCCCCGCCCTTAATCAATGATGCTTGGTGAAACAAACATGAGTTAACTCGTGACCGGTCAACAATGTGTTAATTTAAATTAATAAGTTAATTTTAATTCTCCATTAGGTGATAATACAAGGTTCGCACAAATTTTTAACAGTTTTCTTCGCTTTATTTAACTGCGGAAAAATATTGCTAATTCTGTGAATAAACGCGGTGGTTACGAATTCTGTGTTTAAAAAATTAAATAGAAAATTTCTTCTCATTAAAAGTGGTGTCAGACTCCTTACAAAATATAAGGATTGTGTGAACTTTGTAATAGAAGATTGGACAAATATTCTTTATGGTTGCAAGTTGCAACTGTATACAACACTGTAACGAACAATGGAGTTAGCGATGCGCCAAACCACGATCACTACATTCGAAACTGCAACACTGAAATATTTTAAATACTAAGAAGTAAAAAATAGAATACAAATAAAAAATAAACAGTATAATATGTATTTTTTTTAAATACGCTGTTATTCAATTTGTAGGCTCTACAGTACATTAATTGAAAATATTGTTACAATGTGATGCGAGAATGCAATTTATTTAAAGAATGTGTTCATTATATTTCAAGTGTTGCGTTTATCAGAAATAACGTTATAACAAACACCATGTCTCCCAATGAAAATCACCTGGTTGATATGATTGTGTCATTGCTCTTCAAAAGTAAGGAAAGATGTGGAAAATATAATGGCGTTATAAAACTATAATTTTGTAGAATCAGAATAAGTGTTCTATAAAGGCCACTTTGTTGTTAATTGACTGCCTTTTTTAACAGCAAAGCGTATTTTGACCAACATTATTTTGACTAAAATAGTATCATGAGGTGGAAAATTGGAGGTATGTTTGTAAAATCAGTAGTAGATGACAAATAACCATTGAATAACCACAATTCATGAAATTTCTGATACAGGCAATTTACCCATTTTCTAAAATAAAACAGGCAAGAATCTATAGCTCAATTTTCGTTGATTACAATATGTTCCGAAGTAGGTTTTTTTAAAATATAAGGTTAATATTAATACAGTGAGAATGAAATTTTATTACAGTTACGAAATATGAAAAATGAATTTCTATCATACGTATTACCGTTCATGTAAATTAGTTTTATAGGTACTTGGGAATAATGAGTATAAAATAAAGGTCGTTACAGAGGTCGTCCTTAGGGAAGAGTTTGTAAACATTTTCTCGTAACATTGGAAAATGTATCATAACCTGTACTGAACAGGGGGTTTTCCGTTCTGCTGACTTTCACGTTTTTTGCATGGAACCTTTATTTAAGGTTCTATGTGTTTTAAATGAATAATAATTTTATTTATTTACCTATACGGAAAATAATCCAGTTTTTTTTATATTTATTAAATTTTCTGTATAAAATATCTGGTGACAACTTATTGATTTTTTTTTCCATTACAATTTTTTATATGATTCACGCTGATTGTAAATATTCAGAAATGACATTCATGCTACAATAATAGCTCATCAACCAATGATACTCACATGACAAAATGTACTATGTCATGTGTACATTTTGACATTTCTTATAATACTTTATAAATTTTATACGTTTTATGCATCGTATTATATCGTAAAATTGAATGTAAAGTAATAGTGAAGTGAAAAAGAACAAAATTTTTTAAGAATTTTTATTTATTAGTAAAGCATATCTGCGGATCGAAAAAAAAAAACAATTTTCCACTCAAAAGCGGCCCGAAGGAAATTTCCCCTGAAAATGCCGCCGGAGACAAATTTCGGCCCTATAATACGGCCAGAGGAAGCCAAAAGGTTGGACATCCCTCATATAAACGTCCTCATATAAACGTTAATACCAAGTGAATATCTTTCAATGAAACATTGCGTAATAAATTCACACGAATGCATGGACAAGTTGTATAATTTTCAAAATGTTTTTCTTTACATCAAGGAAGATAAATTTTCCAACACTTAAAGTAAATCTTTATAAAATTTTCCAACTCTGTCTTCCTGTTTTAAAAACACTAGTGACTTAAAAAAATGTTTACACTCGTGACTTATTTATCAATCTCGATGACATAAGAGTATAAATAATCATACAAAATGTGTTTGCAATTACATAAGTCACGTCTTCCGCAAATATGAGTGCACTCCAAATAAACGGAATTTTTTTTTCACCACATTCTTTTGTATTGGTTTATATTTAGACAACAAAAGCAAGGATGAATTCTAAAAAGAGCTAGAAATAACCTGCTAACAGATTAATGGCGACTTTATTGTGCAAAAGTTGTTATTACGTGTGATTGAAAAATCTTAAACGGTAAATTACATGTTGTGGTTTCAAGTCATTACAGATACAAAAGGGATATTTCTAACAGCTGATCGATTAACTTTCCGTTTTTTTTTTCCGCGATATTTTCTATTTGGGAATTCAGGTCGAAACATTAAAATGTTGTAGTTATTCGCTCTTCCTTTTCCATTCCAGTTTTTTGACAGGTGGTACCACCCCTGCGATAAGAAAATGATTTTTTATTTCTGCCAATTACGATTTTCGTTTCTTCAACATATGATATTTTTGAACACTAATTAGTTTTGTAACGTAATTTATCTTTGCGTGTAATATGTTACACTTAACATATTGTATAATCCATTTATCTTGATACATTTTGCTACATAGTATGATGAGATGTCCAGTTTTTGGTTTTAAAGATGAAATGAATGTGCTTGTTCACTTGTCACCTGTTTTTGCAGACAGCAGCCTAACAGCGTATCCTAAGGAAAATAATTTATGTTGACATTTAATCAATGGAATATGACTAATGTCCAATGAAGACAACAGTGGATTAGGTTACATACAACATATTTAAAATTATATAAATGATATGTCAATTTTTACATGTTTTATTTTTAGTAAAAGAGCTACTGACATTTACTAAACCATATTTTTAAACACTGTAACATAATTTTACGCTTAATCAATTACTCTTTGTAATTTGAAACACTAATTAGTTATTTATTAAAAATTTTGTTTGCGTTTATCTTTCTATATTAACCAAACTGAAAATTTACTTTTTATCAAAGTTCCAAAAACCCCACGTTTTATTTAAAAAAGAGCTGTTTTTGTTTTTTCAGTTTAAAACAATTTTATTTGGTTTAAATGATTTTTTAGCAATAATCAATATTATAATTTCTTTTTCAATAGCATATTTACAACTGAATGTAATTAGATTAAGTGAAACCACCTATTAAAAATATAGTAGTTTTTTTTTTACAACATATAAATAATCAACGCAATTTATATTTTTTTATAAGTATTACTTTTTTTGTAAAATAGAGTAATTTAAATAATTTTGAATTTAGCCACTTTCGAAAACAGTACAGGATATATTTATTACATAAAGCCTAAGAAAAAGAAGAAAATTGAACAAAGAAATTCAAATATTAAAAATCTCTTTTTTTCGATAACACATACGTTAAATTGTTTTAATTATTTCTGCTATGAAATAAAAACAATTCAACTATCTGTTGCATACAACTTTGTTTATTTGCCTAATTTCATTATAGTTCTCAATTTAAAGTGTACAAACCCAATTTTGTTCAACATTACTAGAAGGTATCCTTGCAGATAAAAGTTTCAGAATTTTTCTAAATACATTAATTAATGATAATTTATTATTAAATTATGATGATTATTAAATTACCGTATTCCCCTAACACTAGAAGGCCATGCTTGAAACGGAGTCCTCTGATATTATGTTTGTTTCTTTGATTTTTTACAATCAGATTGTTTTTACTTTTTAATAATAAAACGTTTGTCTATTTTCTACACAAATTTTAAGTAAAGGGCAGCTTTTAATATACATTTTAATACATCAAGTATTACAAGGAAGCAGTCGTTTTATATCATTTGTCTATGATCAAAAATAATTTCTGAAAGTTGCGTATTTTTCAGCTGAATTAAATTTTAATTCATTATGAAGCGTGTATAAAAATCTGTATATAATATTCATCACGGTAGTGACGTAGCCAAGGAGGGAGTCAAAAGGCTCTGGATACCGATAATATTGTAAAGTTTTCTTTGCCATGTTTATCGCAGAAAGTTCTCCGATTAGATAAGGTAAAGAAAACTTTGCAAATTTAGTGGTATCCAGAGCATCTGTACCCCCACCCTGTCTACGCTACTGCATCACGGTAAAAAATTATTCGAATTCATTTTCCTTATTGGTGGAAAATGATGACAGTGACTGTATTACGCGTTTTGTAAATTAGTTAAATTTTATATAGTGTATATACAAATCTATTATTATTATTAAACCGCAGACCAGGCCCCTACCTGTCGGCCATTATGCCTAGCTCAACAAGTTTGTGTACCTGGCCGCGGGGCGAAATTCGCCTAATCTCCTCATAGAGGAGATCTACCTGACTAGCTCCTTGGGTATCATGGGCTGCAACGCTATTTGGCGAGAGTCACCTTTTTTACTGTGTTGGCCGGCTCTAGTGTTTTATTAACACTTTGCCGCACGTTGACACCACAGTGGCGTCGTACGTAAAGTAACTTACTTTTAATCCTTAAATGCTACATTGGCACCAGAATTTTGGGATGAAATTTTCCCTTTTATCAAGTACGTGAAGAAATGATTTTACTAAATTTTGAATAAATTTGTTTCTAAATTCTGGTGTCAATCAATCATTTCAACATTTTACGAATAGAAGTACTGTTTGTCGATCACAAGAACAGCTCTCGCCAGGAAGTCTGTGTCTGTCTGTTGCCGTGGAAACAAGACTCGCTCCATTTTCGACAGGTGAAGCCAGAAGATAGGCATTCACATTGGTTTACTGAGCGCCTTGACGGCGTGTTGGCGATGTTTTTATTATTACATATTGCTTTTTTTTTTTGGTAGTTATTTTAATCGATTCATTGAGTGAAATAAATCTGTTTCGTATATTATTTATATGATAATATTTATATTTTACAAATGAAAATGAAATATGAATCAATATGATTTAATCAGGAAATTTATTACAGTAAAAATGAAATGAAACTAATTTAAATAATTGTTTCAAAATTAATATTTTCATAGCCATTAATAATTATGAATGACTTTAAATTATTAATACAATGACCGAACTTCAGTGATTATTATAGATTTCAGCATGTATTTTCACACAATTTGCAAGGACGGAGAAATTTTTTTATCATTATTTTTTCATAATTATCATAATTTTTATCATTCCGCATTTGTTCGTCGCAGTACATTTTGTTGTTTTTCAGCCAGTCTATCATAACTTTTTTTGTAGAATACTTTGTAGGAGTGCGGTTTTCAACAGCCGTATGATACGGAGCATTATCCATAGATACGACACTGTTTGAAGTTTTTCCAGGATCCATTTTTTGAAGTTTTCGTAGTTCATTTGCCCGTGATAGTCACCGCTTTTTGTCGATGCTTTATATACTAGTTGAGCATCCGTAAGAAAACCTGTTGCTGATCCAGCATGAACAACTATAAGTCTATTTTTCGCATTAACATTTACTGTAACTCCTAAAACTGTGTCGTCTTGCCAGCATTTCTTAAATGTCAAGTTGCTATCGACCCAAGTTTCATCAATATAGACAATCAGTCGTCCAGTTTTCTTATGACCTCTCATTTCTCTCAAATATTTGTATCTCCAAGAAAACAATATCTGGCCTGTCCATGAGAACTTTTCTTTTATTCACGGACTTTTTCCATCGAAAATTCATTGAATGTAAGAGTTTGCACAATGTGTCTCTTTTCCACGAAAATTCAATTTTTTCTTTCAACACGGGTGATAATTTTCTGAGAGATGATACTTTTCTTTCTCTTATATAAATGTCTTGAATCGTTTGACGTATAACGCACTTGTCAAAGTCATCTATTTCGCAATGTCACTCACTAGGTCTTTTACGATTTTTACCAGGTGATTTTAAAATTATCGAAGAGCCCAATGCAGAAACTTATTTTCTTATTTTTTTATTGTAGCTTCAGAAACTCCACTTGCTCGGGAAGCTCGTTTCAGAGCTTGTGGGAGCGGAATTAATACATCGTTAGATGAAGCTTCACTGGAACAAAATTCCGCAACATTATATACGATTTTACGTGCTCGCGATTTCAAGACTTCACCTTTTCTAAACTGAAATGGAATCTTTCCAGTTTAACGAGTTAGCAAAATTATTTAAATAAATTGAAACAGATAATTTTAAAAGCAAAAGCAAAATTAAATAAAAATAAGATAACGCAACTGCTGTAGATCCGAGAAGAAGAATGCCGGAGGTAACCTTTTATTCCGCCAATTCCTCAGACGCGTATTCCCCATTCGAAATGGACAGGTCTTGTTACTATAGCGACCGCCACTAACCAGACTTCTTGGCGGGAGCTATTCTTGTGGTCGACAAACAGTCTTTTTACGAGACATGCGGACAGCAAAGTGCTAATTATGGGTTTCTGGGTACGTTGCCGAATAAGGAAAGGAAAACAAAAGGTTTGCTTCCGGGATGTATTCACACTGACTATGTTTCCTAATATATACTATGACAAGTTAAGATAATTCAGTTTAAATCTACAGATCTTGTACAAGAATGCACAAAAGAATTCGAGTCCCATTCCGGCTATGGACGGTAATTTCTGGAATCTGGTCTTCAAATATGTTATGCATTTTCTAGGTTGTTTACTTAGATAGGATGGGGTTAGAATGACAGTGGAGTAAGTCAAAATTTAGTGATTTGAGAAATAAATGGTTTTGTGAAACTTGTTGTAACACCGTTGCATTGGGTGGTCCAACTTATTATGCCATCTAGCGACTCCCTAAGTGAACTATGACTTATTTGACTGGCACATTGAGCAGAAATTAATATACGTTCAGTGAAAATATGGTTATCATGATTTTCAAAATTTTTTACTTACATCCACTGTTATTCTAACCCCCTCATATATTCTTTCACCTTTTTAAACAGAAAAATTCCGTTACAGTATTATGGAAGTGTTGGAAAGTGTTTCATAATCAATGCTTGACGAATGATTTTTATTTCATTTTTTTTAAACAGTTGGTTTAATTAAAAAAATAGGGGTTATATGTCGGGATAATTTAATGATTAAAACAAGAGAACAAAAAAGCACACATCATGAAATAAATTATGAAAATTTTTCGAACACTAACAGACAAATTTTATTTTTTCATACAATGAAATCTAGTAATAGTCCGTCCTGTAACCGAATACTTTTGAGCATCTCTGTAAAAGAAGCTAAATTCTACACACTTCTTAATCTATAGAAAACATGTTGTATTGCACCTGAATGATTTTTTTATTATTTCATTATGTTTGAGGTATCATAACATCATTAAAATGCATCGCAAACGATTTTTCCCCTAGATTGTATTGTTATGGAATTATTTTGTGCGTCTCTGTAAACAAGTTATAAATGCTACTTATAATATACACCTCAGAAAGCATATTTTAGTCCCCCTCAATGACGCATACAAATTTTATTATACTCTAAAAACGACATTTCAAAACTAAGCAAAATATACTCAAATCTGAGTATGTCACATAGTCAAAATAGCTCCGAATCAAAATTACTCAAGTTTGAAACATGTACATACTCATTTTTGAACACATGC
This sequence comes from Maratus michaelseni, assembly GCA_963931845.1. Lineage (NCBI taxonomy): Eukaryota > Metazoa > Arthropoda > Arachnida > Araneae > Salticidae > Maratus > Maratus michaelseni. The sequence continues at coordinate 388,841,852 of OZ007591.1, read as the reverse complement.
ATACACTCAAAAATAAAACATCATGCGCTAATATTTGAGTATATCCATGTTTCAAAAATGAGTATGAACTGACCTTTACGTACACAGTTTTGCGTGTGTCCATGTTTCAATATTCTGAGTATTTCTGGTATTTCAGAATTGAAAACATTGGGTCGTCATATCTGAAACAAAAAGTTTCATAACAAAATGAAAACATCCATTTACTGAGATTTGAATGCGTCATTTTTCTCAGTGTATGTTTGAAGTATTGTAATATTATTAAAATGGAACGATTAAGATTTTCCCCCCGTAGACCATAATGTAACGGAATTATTTTGTGTGTCCCTATAAACGAGCTATAAATGCTAGACACTTCATTTTCAATACCAAATATACTATAGTAAACATCAATAACATATAAAATTTTCATGGCAATGCGGGTATATTTACGAATGTTAGAGCACAGAGAGACGACAGGAGACAGACAAACAGACAAACCAAATTCATAAACACTTTGCAACTATGTTGGAAAGTTTTAAGAAGAAATAATGTACCGTAAAGTAGTTATATCTATTTAATCCTGCTATAATACGACATTTTCTATACGTCTTCAAAAACTCTTCCATAAAATATTGTCATATTAATAGTATGCAAAATGCCTATATTAATTCGAATTCAAATAATGACATACTCATGAAATTTCGGTAAAACTTGAATTTTGCCATTCGAATAGCTATTTGTATTTTATTTTTTTTAACCAAAAAGTAATTTTTCAACGAAGTTTTTCAAAAAACCTAACTCTAACCCCTTGAATGTGGAATATATTTGAGAAAAACGTTAAAACGTTAATTGAAACACGTTAATTGAAAAACGTCAATTGAACACGTTAATTGAAACACGTTAATTGAAACACGTTAATTGAAAAATGTTAATTAAAAGACTGATTTTTCTCTTGCCCGAACTCCGGTCGGGTATTCAAAAATTGGCGCGTTTGCGTTGTCCGAATTGAGTTCGGGCGTCACAGGCAAGGGGCTAATCATCTCGAAAATCATTCATTGAAATCTAATTAATGTTCGAATGGATTCAATAGCAAATCAAGAAAAATATATATATTAAACATATGAAACTTAATACACTGATGATCTGCGACGTTTCACAATCATTTTTATTTGTTTAAAGATTCGATAACATTATTTTAAATGTGTGAATTTACTTTTATTCCAAGAATATTTATTAAAACGTTTCCCGAAAATTGCTTTATCCTTTGAAGGGCGTTATATTATTTATAACACTTAATTTTAAATTCAAAAAATCAAACTGGCACCCAGAACATTTGAATAAAATTTTGCTTTTATAATGTATGTTAAGAAAAGAGTTTATTTATTTTCATATCAATTTGTTCATAATTCCTAGTGACTGTCAGTCATTTATACATTTTAGAAACATAATTTCTTTGTCCTGGAAGTGTTAAATCGCCAATAATAGCTAAACTCAATGTTGATTCATATAGGAATTGTAAGTCAGTAAGAGAAATTTGTTACTATCGCTAGAGGGTATTAAAATATTTTATAACAATAATATGAAAATTAACACTATTACTGAAAATATTATTATTATTTCAGAAAATATAGAAATATTATAATAATCAAACTAATTTAAAGGTAATAGTTTAAGTAATTTAAATATTACCTTAATTTGTTAATAATGTTCCATTATTCTTGTGAAATTTCTGTGTAGTACCCCCCTCCTTTAAAGTCACCATTAAAATACAAATGCCTGAAAAATTCGAAACTTAAATTCGAAATTCGATATTGATTAATAAGCCGATTTACTAAGCTTGAAGCTGTACAAAGTTTCAATTTATTATTATTATTATTATCAGTATAAGTAACTCTATGGTGAGATTATAATTACGAAATTACTTTACAACATGCAAAACAGAGAAGGGAAGTACTTCATTTTCATTTTATTCGTTTAAATTTTACTGCTAAAGTCGGTTCTTTCAATTTATAAAATAAAGAGTATTTCCGCATGTACCCAAGCAAGAGCTAAACCTTTTCCAAATAGGGTAACTAAAAATAAAATTTCATGCGTATCAAAATTTATTTATTATCACTACAAGTAATTCTATGGTGAGATTATAATTGTGAAAATATTTTACAACGTGCAAAACAGAGAAGGCAAGTACTTCGTTATCATCTTAGTTCAAATTTTACTTCTAAAGTCGATCCTTCCAATTTTTAAAATAAAGAGTATTTCCTCATGTACCCAAGCAAGAGCCAAACCTTTTCCAAATAGGGTAACTAAAAATAAAATTTCATGCGTATCAAAATTTATTTATTATCACTACAAGTAATTCTATGGTGAGATTATAATTGTGAAAATATTTTACAACGTGCAAAACAGAGAAGGGAAGTACTTCGTTATCATCTTAGTTCAAATTTTACTTCTAAAGTCGATCCTTCCAATGTTTAAAATAAAGAGTATTTCCTCATGTACCCAAGCAAGAGCCAAACCTTTTCCCTTTAGGGTAACTAAAAATAAATTTTGATGCTTATCGCAATAATACAAAAACTTTTTATACATCTCATCTAAAATAATTTATGCAAGTAAATATTATTTTTACGGAAAATCGTCTTTAATTGGAAAAGCAAAGTATTTATTTTCACCTCTGATGACAAGAAAAGGATTTATTAAGGGTTACCAACGATTACCAAGGTTTGCACACTCCTTGGAATTTCCAAGGAGCCTCCCACCGATATTTAAGATAGGAAATGTTGGTACTTCTCTATTATCCCGTCGACCACTATCCATAAAAAAAAACTATCGCCAAATTATTCGCCAAACTGTAATGCCATATAAACAAATGGAAGAATGTTACCATTGGAATCGACAAAAAATACAACAAATTTGAAAAAGCTCTACACACTAAAGTGTCAACAATCAGTAACTTTAAAGCAATAAAATTTTCAATATATTAATGAAAACAGGAAAAAAAAATCTTGGATATTTATTTATTTACATTATTTTTTCTTAATTACCACTCTCGACTGGTGAATAAATGTTTGTGACTTCGTCAGTTGAAACAGATCTATTGTACGTAACTATGCATTCTAATGTTTATTCAAACCTTTTTCTCTTTTAATATCATGGTGCCGTCATTTAAGGACGTAAATGTCATTTTAATTAATGAAATAACTAATTAATCTGTAAAACATTTAAAATACAAATAAACGTCGAATTAAAAATCACTTGATGACATAACAAACACATGACGTCAAGTAAATGTGACGCCACGATCATGCATATTTGGCGTTAAATCCTATAGTTTGATAAGATTTTTTAAGGGGGTGGGGGAGTGGTCGACCGGCTAATGGATAAGTACCGAAATGTTCTATTATTTAAAATGTAGAATTTGTAATCGCCACGTTTATTCGCAGAAATTTCAATATTTTTTTACTATTTAAAACTGGATTACAAGTTTTATTTCAGAAATCAGTTCTTTTAATTTATAATATAAAGACACTTTAACCCTTCTTATTAGAAATTTAAACTTAGCTTTCGAGTAAATATTCTTTTGTTCTGTATACAATTTTATTTGAAAACAATGTACCTCAGTAATAATAATTAAACGCACATACAAGATATATGGAGAATATATAAAATATATTGAAAATACGTACCGGAAAAAATGTGGTAGAAAATATTAAATTAAAATAAAAAAATTCATCATTTTATCAAATTCTTTTTCTGTCAACAAGCCAATCACGCTACCTAGCCGTACTTTTCTGCCGGTTAGAGAGTGCAAAATAAAATACAGCAGAACTCCGATTATCCGTATCCCGGTTATCCAAATATCAGCTTAACCGAAATACCTTAAAACTCTTTTACCTCTTTTTTAAAGAAAAATTTTATGTTCATGCAAGCATGCTTTTTTATTAAATAATTAAAGAGTCAAATTACTTATATGGGCATTGCGTAAATGCAGGCATTTTATTGCATAGACCCATACAACTCTGAATTTCTTTACAAAATAAGTTGTGTTTTTTTTCAACTTTGCATTGTTTCGATGCTGCCTCATTACGCTACCTTTTAAACAACAATACATCTGATGCTGTTGTTGCATCATCCTGCACTTCAATATATTGAAATGCCATTATCAACAACTTAAGATCTTCATAAATATAAAAACCCGTTTACGCTTTAACCTTTTTACTTACCCATCAAACGTAGTATAGGGTAAGTCTTGTAATCGTTTTGAAAATCGAAAAAAAAAATTTGACGGATTTACATGTTTCAGACACTGGAGATTCCGAAAAACATATTTTTAGAAAAAAAAATTTTGCCGTCCGTCTGTGTGTCTGTAAACGCTCTATCTCCCGAAAAATTTGAGATAGAGACTTACAATTTGGTATGTACTTAGTATGTAATAATGGGAAGAAGCCTATTTCATTTCAAAAACCTCGATTAACCGGAACTATTTTTTTCGGACTCTCGAAATATTCGTTCTGATAAAAGGTATATAAAAATTTTCGAAATTGTTTATTTTAGGAAATGATTATAAAAGACAATAAAAAAACATAAATTTTGCATAAAGCATGAAGTCGATCGGATAATTAGTTGCCGAGATATTTGGAATCCTATTTCCCACACTCTTCGATTTTTCATGACCCTGTATTTCATCCAAATTTCACTTTAAAGATATATTTTAATTGGAAATTTGACGCTTAATCAGATGCAATAAACCGCTAGCTAATAGGATTATTATTTTTGGCGTTATAAGGAGGTTTCTTCCAAGCAATTCAGTAATCGAGCCTTTAAAGTTTATGACGTCATCAAGCCACGATTTTATTTGAATTGCAATGCATTTTATAAGTAGTTTACACATTTTTATTTTAATATTTTACATTATGCATATCAATGACGGGTAAGTATTACGGTGGCCCCCAACGACTAGTTTGATTACGGGATTGGACTGGCGACTATTTTTATATTCACTGTCGTACCACAATTTACAAAAGAACTTCTTTGCCGTAGATTTCTCTTGAAATTATCTTGCTATAAGTGTATGGCAGGTATTGGTATTGAAAACATGGTGAGAATAGAATAAAGAAATAGTCTCTGAGACGACATATGTCCCAACCCTGTAATCAAAAGTTTAAAGTATTACTCATCGTAAATAAAGTTTGGAGGAAATTAAAACACGTGTAGACAGGAAGGGGAAATCGCATACAATACGGACTCTTGCTATTTCTACATGAAAATCTCCTATAAGAGTATTTATTAAATGAGTTCTAGCTGCATCTACAAACACGAACGCGTTACCTGACTGTCCGGGAGTGAGAAGGGTGAGTAGTGCCATCTGATAGAATAAATATAGGAAGCCTCTTGGTTATCCGAAAATTTCTACGGAATCCCGGTTAACCGAAAATCCTTTGGCCCCATGCTTTTCGGATAACCGGGGTTTTACTGTATTACAAAAAAGAATAAAACACAATCAGAGCATATTCTGATGCAACGCATCTTTAATTAAGTTCAATATAATTTTATATTAAGTTTATGCTCAAAATAAAACGGAAATCTGTCTTTTCATTAACAGATATTCAGTATAGAGCCAAAGTGCGATAGCTTATGGTACAACGGTTCCCAAATTGTGAGTCTCGGGCTATGGTTGGTCAAAGAACAATCAGCTAGATTTCCAAAAGTACAATTTAAAAATGATCTGCTATGAAAATACAAAGAGCATAGGATGTTACAAATTCAAAGGCAATAATATGCGTAGATACATAATTTCGTGGAAAAAACAGTGTTTTGTTAAATATTTGGTATGGCGCGGTTTGAGTCTAAAATTAACAGTTTTGAGCCCTGATATATTGCTCCCCCTGACACACTAATGCGTAAACTTTCACTTTTTGGGTTTATTAGCTGGTTGGATCTCTATTCTTGGAATCTAGGTTTTGCCATATTTCTCGAACATATATCCCCTGTTGAAACAATATTACAAAGCATTTTACGAAAGTGAAACAGATGAATTATGAGGGCATAGTGAACATTCAAATGTCGTTTCACAAAAGTCTGAATCATCCGTTTCTCAGACTTCAGGAGACGACAGTATACTATCTTGTTGTTGCAAAATAATGTAAATAACTTCATTTCTTAAACTGCATTATAAAATATCATTAATAACGTATTGGAAAAAGGTTTCCTTTTTTGATTATTTCACTTTTACATTATAATTACTTATTACTGCAGTTGTTTTCATTTAAATAGTATTCACATTCACTTTAAAAGACATTGTAACTATGATGACAACGCTTGAAAGTATAGACATATAAGGAAGATTAATTAACCCCTTCGGCCCTGACGTCCTACTAATAGGACATATCTTTTATTGAGTATTATTTTGTCTTAAACATTATTTTTATTAATTCCAGCACCTAATAGTGATAGTATGAATCTCTGCATTTCCTATTATGACTTCACTTATGTTTAGCATTTAGTAATAATAATAATAGTTTTCATAATTAGTAGCAAGCCGTTGGCATTTCTTTTAATTAAAACATACGTTTCACTCTTTAAATTAAAATTTGGGAATCCTTTTCCGATTTGGTAATTTGGGATAAAAGATAAAAAATATTACTAAATTTTTATGCTTGTTTAATTTAGTTGTAATACGACATTTTTCAAACGTCTTCAAAAATTCTTTTTTAGACTATTGTTATATGAAAAACATGCAAAATAGCTACATTTGTGAGATTTTAGTAAAGATTCGTTAACTTTCATTAAACCCTAACTTCTGTGATTCCGATAGCTATTTTTAATTTTGTTAGCATAGCAGTAACTTTTCCGCAAAATCGAAAAAAAAAATCAGGGCCGAAGGAGTTAAGTATAAAAATAATTTATAAAACGAAAATAGCATGAACAATCAGTTGCAAATTGTTCTAACACTGCCTCATTTTCTTTGGTTGCTTTACATTATTGTAGCAAATGAATGGTTATCATTGAGATAGATTAAAAAAATATCACGTTTGAAAATTATTAAAAATTTTATAAAAAATCAGTAAATTGAGTTACAGTTTTCAAACAAATTTCATTTGAAAATACATCTTTTATTAGATAGTATAAAAATTGAAATTTTGCGGTATTTAGAAGTGATGAATTAATGAGCGGTTAAAACAAAAGCGATAGCAATGATTTTTGCCACCATCGTTACGACACCCGTATACTACTCTTTGAAATATATTTCTAATATTAAATGGACAACACATTCCTTATGGCAACGGGTAAGTCCGTAATGAAAGAAATAAGACTGTCACTAATAAAGACGGTTTCCTTTACACAATCGAATGCAGACCTTTTCCATTCGGGGTAACTAAAAGTATATTTTTCTGCCTATCAACATTTTCTCTCGGCGTAATAATACCCAAACTTTTGATACGCTTCATTAAAAAAATTATATAATTTAAAATTTTATTCGAAAATAAATCTTTAACCGTTTCATTACGGGCCAGTACTGGTGACTATTTTTATATTCAATCAAACCCTAATTCGCAAAAACATTATTTCTGGTGTTTCTCACTCGGAAAATATGCTAGTATAAATGTATGGCGGAGATTGTTTTAAAAAAGGGATGCGAATATAATAAAAACATGTAGCTCACTGGGACACATATGTCCCAACCCGTAATCAAAGCGTAAGCCTTTCGCAACGAGGGTCCTTTACAGAATTTTTAACCGTTTAGCACCAGTTTTTATAAATGGAAATTTTTTCCTAAGTTAATCGTAAAAATTCTATCATTAAATAAAACAAAATTTTCTATTCAAAAATATTGGTGAAAATACTTGAGGATTTTGAGCATTTTATGAGTCACGTATACGTGACGCTCGTCAAAAAGGACATAATTAGTCTTTTCTGTTCATCATAGAAATCGTAAAACATTCTCGACAACATTTTTTAGTCTGTTCTTCTAATTTATATTTTGTCATATATTCAACCGGGAACAAACTTTTTCTTATTTTGAATAGATAAAATTAATTTTGCTGCCTATCAAAACTCTCTCTTAACAATAATTGGGATAGATATCATTCAAAACATATTTTTGTACAGTAAAACTTTTCTTACAAAAGGCATTATCTAATTGATAAAGTCTTGTCTTTACACCCCCGAAGACAGAAAACTATTCTTTAAATACAAATATTTATTTTAATATATTTTTTTCCAATTTATAAAAAAAAGATTTTCTTGTTTTCCCAATCGGCAATGAATATTGTCTATTCAGAAGAGAAAAAAATACTCGCTATCAAACTTTCTCCTAATGCAATATTAATGCAAAAACATTTGACATATTTCATGTAAAAAAGACGTAATAAAACTTTTCATGCTTTAAAGAGTTTTTAATTGAAAAAGCATAAATCTTATCCTTCTTCCTCTGAAGATAGAAAAGAAATTCTTCAATTATGGATTTCATTTTTGAAGAATTCTGTTCCTCCAATTTATAATATAATGATGATCTTCCCATTTACTCAAACGAGATCAATCTTTTTATTCAGGATAGGTAAAATTATATTTTACTTCCTATCAAAACTTTCTCTTGCTACAATAATAGAGACTATTGTGACAGATTTTATATATAGAAAAAAGTTATGCGATAAAAATTTTCAAACAAAAAAATAGTCTTTAATTGAGCAAGCATAAGCTTTATCTTTTCACCTCCGAAGGAAGAATTTGGGTTGAGGCAGCGTAAAGTGTTTTTTGATTGGCATGTAGCCCAGCCCTTGTCCGAAAACAGTTGTCTTCCCCACCCTCGAAGAACTTTCTTTTTCTCTCCTCAGGTTCTTTACTCTTTCTAAAGATGGGAGTGCCCTGTCATTTTAGAAAGCATACACCAGTTGGTGATTGTGGCTGCTTCGCGGTTGTCAAACTCTGTAAGATTTGACACCAAGTATGCCTCAGTTATGCCAAGGCTGATCCGTGCATGTTGACTTAGTTCTACCGATTAATTTCTTTGCTTATTTTGATTGCAGTATTCAAGACTGGTTGATGCAGCAGCTATGATTGCATGTAGCCAATATTGGGTGTTTCCTTGGTGTCATAGATAACTCCACTGGTACGTCATAATCTCTCATTTACGAAATTGAACGTGATGGAAGATAATATCAGTTTAGAAAATGTACAGTCCTGGAAAAGAAAGTGAACACCCCTTGCTAATTCTGCCTCAAATCATCGTATAAAAAAGTAATGAGAACAATCGATTGAAAATAATGTCTACTTTAAAATGATATGCATAAATTAAGCTGTGAGGGCCGTCTTCGTGTTAAAATTTAAGCTAACTTTAAATTTTTAATAGCAACAAACAATTGGTGATTGTGAGTGCTTAGCTATTGTCAAACTTTGTTGGATTTATTAATAGTGTGCGTCAGTTATGTCAGGATCACCGCCCCCTGAATACTTGGCCAGAGAGCTGACACAGAAATGGCGGCTGGCTGTCATAGGCGGAATTTTTTAAGCATTTGTACAGTCCCCTGAATTTACACACCAGTTATTTCTAAAAGTTTGCATTGACTTGCTTGATCTTAGAAAAATTTCGCGAAGAAAACTTTCAGAAATCATTGGGGTTCAAATTCGAGAGGAGGTACAAATGCTTAAAAAAACTCGCTTACGACAGCCGTCATTTTTGTGTCAGCGCTAGAGTTGCAAAGGCTAGAAAAAACCCGGTTTAAACCTGGGAATAAACCGGATTTTTTGGGAATAAACTTGGTTTTTTGGGAATAAACCTTGTCTTTTGGGAATAAACCTGGTAATAAACCGGGTCTATTAGAAATAAACCTGGGAATAAACCGGCTTTTTACAACTCTAGTCAGCGCGCAGGCCTACTATTCAGGGAGTGGTGCCAAGATCTGTGTATGTTGACTTAGTTCAACTGATTATTTTCTTCGTTTATTTTGATTGCCTTACTCAAATCTGGTCGATAAAGCAGTTATCTAATGTTAAGTGTCACCGATAACTACGGTGAAACTATAATTTATTACGTAAGATTGAACAAAATAAAATATAATGTCAGTTTCAAAAATGCACAGAACGAAAAATAATTGAACATTGCCTGCTAATCTTGCTGCAGATCCTCGTATGAAAAAACAAGAACGAAAAATCATGTCTCAAGCATAGATTTTTAAACACTTTCCAACGCATTCAGAATTCTGTAGCAAAACTTCATAGTTTTCTAAATAAATAATTAGAAAATGCATAACAGGTGTGAAAACCGCATTTTCACACAACAATTTCAGCAATTACTACCAATAATCAAACAAACTATCCGATATTTTTTGTACAGCCCTGTATATGATGTATGGATTTTTATGTATACTACTCAGTATTCTCAAATTTTCTTCGATTAGGCAATACATAGCACAATTAAAAATTCCCCTTCTGGAATTTTCGTCAATAGACGGAAATGTACGTGAGATCTTTTGTGCACTCCTGTACATGATCTATAGAATTTATATACACCAATTAATATGCAAAAAATTAGTTAAATATAAAAACGCTCACCACAACAGAAAACGAGCTGCTAGCAATTATTGTCCATAGACTACTGTAACCAAATTATTTTGAGTATCCCTGTAAATGAGCAATACATTCTATGCACGCCATATTATACAGTAAACGCCTTCTAGTACACCTTAGTGATATGCATAAATTTGAATACGTTTTAAATAGTGTAACATCATTAAAATACGTCGCGAGCGATTTTTCCCCATAGACCGTAATATAACGAAATTCTTTTGAGCGTCCTTGTAAAGAAACGATAAATGTTACGAACTTCATTTTCAATACCAAACATGCCATAGTAAGCCTCAATAACATATATAAATTTCAAAGAAATCCGAGTATATTTTTAGGCGAGTTATAGCACGAACAGACGGCAGACAGACAGACCAACCGAATTCATAAACACTTTTCAACTATGTTGGAATGTGTTCAAAACATATCGGTATCAATCGTCTAACAATATTCTCGGCTATTAAATTATATAAATAAATGAAGTTTCTAGGGGCCATTAACATAATTAAATTTGAACTAATTATACATTTTTTATAACACCACACACTTTGTGATTGCCGCTGCTTTACAGTTGTCAAACTCTAAAAGATTTGAAACCAATTATACTTCAGTATTCTAAGGTTTATTCATGCATGTTTACTTTGTTCCACCGATGACTTTTTTCTTTCTCTTGATTATAGTACTTAAGACAGGTTGATACAATCTTTATTCTTTATAGAAAGCCAAGATTGGGTATTTCCTGAGTGTCACAAATTATTACACTGGTATCCCATAATCTTCCTTTGGATGAGTTAACATTTATCAGTTGATTTATTAGTTTCAACTTTGCACAGTAAGGAAAGAAAAAAAATGGGAGATAGTCCGTGGTTTCAGTTTTAATTGGTGAAGAAAAAAACGTAAAGCATTGTTTTGATTTTTAATAAACAGTACACATAAATGTTTATAAATTTATGTGCACTGTTTTGTGATGAGGATTAATCGATATTTTATCTATTTATTTGGGAATATGTGTGAAAAATTATTTTAATTTGATTGTGTGGCCGACCCGGCAGCGTGGTTGGTAGCGGAGGCAACCGCCACGGTGAGGGCTCGTGTTCGAATCCTGGTAAGGCATGGATGTCATTGTGTGTGTGTCTTCAGTGCTGTCTACTTAATGGTGTCTATCCCGTCCTTGTGAAGAAGAAGATTTATGTAATTTGTCAACGTCTTATATGTATTTCTGTGAATAAAACAATATGAATCATTCGAGACCAACAGCCTAGTAGCTTATAGGTCTCAAAGCAATTCACCTTCAAATGTTGATAGTGTGTGAAAAAAATAACTCCAAGAAATTACAATATCGTCGCTACCATGTCAAACTATCGAATGTGAAAAAATGCATTTTTCATTACTTTTAAAAATAGGCCGATTGTCACCACTTAATTTTATGAGAATTCTTCGCCTAGTATGGGTACTAATAAAATTTCTGCGAAGAACAGGTTTGTCAGTTTGACCTTTTGATAAATTCAGAGATGCCGAATTCACACCGGAAATTTTGAAAGAAAAAATTTTACTTTAGGTTATCCCGATATGTCTGTCATTAAATAAAACAAAAGATTCTGTTTGAAATTTCTGGTTTGAATTTATAATTTCTGAGTAAATCAGAAGACCAATCTGACAACCCTAGTGAAGACTATTAAACTATTTAACTATTAAAATTTAGTGGTGACAATCGGCTAATTTTTTAAAGAAATTAAAAATGCAGTTTTTCACATTCGATAGTTTGACATGGCAGCGACGATATATTCTATATACAAAATAATGATACATTCATAAATATTTCCAATTAAAGATATTTATCGGTACTTTTAGTATGGATATTTCTGATGCATATAAATCGACATAATGCTTAGCCATTTAAGTAAGGTTATATAATCATTAATAATAAATCGTATTAGCAGGAAATAAACTTGATACAGGATAGCTTTCGCTGCGTAATATCTGGTATATAATTTTCGTTCCGAATCTCCCAAATTGCAATAAGCAGTGGCCAAATTTCATCTTTATTTTTTTTTGCTCACTTATCTTCTGTAGTTTCAATTATAATTTCTACAAATAAAAATATCAATTGTAATTTCTACAAATAAAAATATCAATTATAATTTCTACAAATAAAAATATCAATTATAATTTCTACAAATAAAATCTAGTCGTTGGCGGCCACCGTAATACTTACCCAGCATGAATATGCCTAATATAAAATATGAAAATAAAAAATGTGTAAACTATTTTTAAAATGCATTGCAATTCGAATCAAATCGTGGCCTGATGACGTTATAAACTTTAAATTATCTATTACTGAATTGCGTAAAAGAAACATAACTCCAAAATTGATAATCCTATTAACTAACTGTTTACTCCGTTGGATTCAGCATCTCATTTCCAATTAAAATATATCATTGAATTCAAATTTGAATGAAATGCAGGGCCATCAAAAATCGAAAAGTGTGGAAAATAGGATTCCAAATATCTCGGCAACTCATTATCCGATGAACTTCACTCTTTATGCAAAATTTATCTTATATATATATATATATATATATATATATATATATATACTCTTTAAAATAAAGAATTTCGAAAATTGTTATATACCTTTTATCAGAACGAATATTTCGAGAGTTCGAAAAAAATAGTTCCGAATAATCGAGGTTACTGAAATTCAATAAGCTTCTTCCATTATTACATACTATGTACATACCAGATTTCAAATCTCTATCTCAATTTGTTCGGGAGATAGAGAGTTTACAAATACGCAGAGACAGACGGACGGCATTTTTTTTTTCTAAAAATATGTTTTTCGGAATCTCCAGTGTCTGAAACGTGTAAATCCGTCAAAAAAAAATTTCCGATTTTTAAAACGATTGCAAGATTTACCCTATACTACGTATGATGGGTAAGTAATATTTTTCTCAATGAACACGTTTAAAAAGTAATGAAGCATATTACTAAACATTATATATCCCTTACAACCATTGTATAGTGTTTTACAAGGAGGTAATGATTGTAAACAATCGCATTTCCAACAAGGTTAGCATTAATCGATGACATTTAATAACATTTATGTCTAAATAGACATCAAAACTGGTTTTAGGTTATTAGAAACGAAACAAAACTTTTCAAGATTCCCTTTGCAAATTACTGGATTTATTTCTGGTTTTACACAGGTTCTTTTCACCCTTTACAATATTAAAAGTAGTATCATTTTGTCTTCCGACATCAAAACAACTGCTTAATGATCCTAATTATGGCAATTTTCTCACGTAAATTTTATCCCGGAAGTTAATTCATAGTTGCAAATGTTATAAAAATTTACCTTTTATCAGATCCTAACGAATTCACAGACAATATTTCATAATTATGTCAAAGTTAGCCTTCGTAATGATGGATGGGATTTTTTCCACCAGAAATCATTCTTTCAATGCAATAAAATAAACATGTAATCATGAACATCTATACGGTCAATATCTACATTGAATGCTTAAAAGAAATCAAGGAAAAGAGGTAATTTAGAATTCCAATTGTTATTAAATTAAGATTGATATTAAATTAAGATAATAATTATTCTGTTCATTTTGTAATCCTGTTTACTTACGCTAAGAATAACGCATTTTTAAGTAAATGTCCTTAAATATGGCTATGGTTATGATCTAACATCATAGCTCCCAACTTTTACGCTTTTTTCTTACCACTAAAATTTAACAGTAAATTTTGTTTTATTTAATTGACTTGTTTGCCTACTATAGGATTAGGGCCCATAAGCCGTGTTTTTGACCCATGAAATAAGCCTAAACTCGATTTTGTTATACTGACTTTTTAATATTAGAAGGTTTATTCTGTACAATTTCAACAATAGTTTTTGCATTTTGTTCGGATTTATATGACTTACACAAGCTCAAAGTGCGTATTATTCCTAGTTTTTTATGAAAAATATGCAATTTCTCCTAATTTTATCTCCATTATTTATATGAGCGCAATCGTGCAACACTTTCTTCTTTACATATATTATAAAATACATCAAAATGTACACTATATATAAAAATAAAAGTGTTGCAAATCTGTGCTCATAGTAAAATATTCAAAAATATATTAAAAATTGAGGTAAAATTAGACGAAATTGAGTGTTTTTCATCAAGAACTATGAACAATACGAACTTTGAGCTTGTGTAAGTTATATATATCCGAACAAATTACAAAAAATATTGTTGAAATCGTACAAGATAAACCTTCTAAAATTAAGAAGTGAAATAATTAAGTCAGTATAACAAAATAGAATTTTAGTCTTATTTCATGGGCCAAAAACACAGCTTATGGACGCTGATATTTTTAGTCGTAGCAAAAAAGCGTAAAAGTTGACAGCTATGATAGCATGCATCACTTAAGTTTCAACATTGAGAAACTACGCTAGTGATGCGAAGACACTCGCAAGCTAATATTAACCCAATAGCAGCACTCTTTTCGAATTAGTATTCATCTGTATTTCAATATTTTTATTTTTATTTATATTTATTTTTTTGCATAGGATACCTGAGGTTGGTGTTCAATAGTATACTTTCGTACTGTTTCGATTTTGATTGCAATCTTTTTCTTCTGAGCACAAGTATTCACTTTTGGAACCCATTGAAATCCATTGAATATGTGATTGCTTCATAGGGATGTTTCTTGATATGTTTTAATCTTTACGATTATGTTATACTGATATTGATTAGATTTGTAATTCTGTTTTTTTTTTTTTTCAGAAATAAGTAGTTTCATAATTATCTTTTGTATTCTTTTTAACAGTTTTCATAAACCTTTCAGGCTTGTTTTATATTTGTGAGTTATTAACACTAAATATACCGAAGAATTTTATTTAAGCTTTATAAAAATATTTCACATCAGAATTTTTATTTAACGTTTACTAAAAAAAAAAAAAAAAAAAAAAAAAAAAAAAAATTGGTATCTTTTAAAATGTACCTAGCATATTTAGTATTAAATACTTTATACACTACTGCCATAATGATACATTCATAAATGATCATAACAATCATACGTCTTGTTTGATTGTGAATCCCCTATTTTACAAAGGGTTTATACACTCACGTCCAAAATTAAGGTCACAAACATAAAATCTGCGAAAACTGATGGACTATTCACTGTGCTGCCACGAAATTTGGCACAGAGGTATATTACAATGGGAGAAAGAATATAGCAACATAACAATATGGAAAATATTTTAATTGTGAATTAAGATACAGGGTATATCAAAAAGTGTTAAATCATGAATCAGAGATAAAGCATTTATCGCGTTTAAGGTATGTCTTAAGGTATGTAAAGTATGGAGTGTGACCACTTTGCACTGCTATACAAGCCTCACAACGAGCTCTCATACTGTTTATGAGGGTGTCAACAGTGGCGTAGCGTCAGGGGGGGGGGCACAATCATTTTACTACCAGTATAATTATATACTACATTTAGCCTTGTTTAATCTTTGAACGGTATGAATTAAATAAGGCTAAATATAGTGTATAAAAATACTGGTAGTAAAGTGATCCGTGCCCCCCTTGACGCTACGCCTCTGGGTGTCAATAAATGTTTGTGGCAACAAAGCCCATTCTCCCAAAAGCGCGGCTTTTAACTCCTGGCGACACATGGCAGTTGAGTTACGCTGAGCAGTGGCTCTTCCTAGACCATCCTAAAGTCACCAGGAAGACCGGCCAAGACCGCCACAGAGCAACGACACCTGCACAGAATAGCTACTTGGCATTAAACGCACGACGACATATGCTGGCAACGACTCCTCAGCTTGCTGGTGACCTTACTGCTGCGTCTGGAATAAGAATTTCCAGGCAAACAGTATATAGACGTGTAGCAGGGAGAACCCTTTATGCCCGCCGTCCAGTCGTGTGTCACCATTTCACTGTATCTAACAAGAGAGCCCGGTTGTTGTGGAGCCGAAGACAGCAAAGTGATTCTCGTCGAATCTTCATCTGGAGAGAACGTGGAGCTCACTATCATCACTCCTACGTAAAAGAAATCGACAGATTTGGGGGCAAAGGAATCCTTGTCTGGGGCGGCATAATGTTAAGCAGACGTACCTGACTGCACGTCTTCGATGCGGGTACTGTAAACGCACATTGCTATAAGGATGAGGTCCTTGAAGCCTCTGTGAGGTTGTTCCGGTGTGCTGTAGGCCCAGACTTCATTTTATGGACGATAATGCGAGGCCACACAGAGCTCACACTGTTGATGATTTTCTTGAAAAAGAGGATATTCGCCGTATGAATTGGCCCTCGTGGTCTCTGGAACTCAATCCTATTGAACATGTTTGGGATGGTCTAGGAAGAGCCATTACACAGCGTAACCCCACTCACAGGACCCGCCAGGAGTTAAAAACCGCGCTTTTGGAAGAATGGCTTTGTTGCCACAAACAATTATTGATACCCTCATAAACAGTATGAGAGCTCGTTTTGAGGCTTGTATAGCAGTGCACGGTGCTCACACTTCATATTACACAGACTTTTCCCGAATGAAATGCTTTATCTCTGATTCATGATTTAACACTTTTTGATATGCCCTGTATCTTAATTCACAATTAAAATATTTTCCATATTGTTATGTTGCTATATTCTTTCGCCCATTGTAACATACTTCTGTGCCAAATTTCGTGGCAACAGAGTGAATACTTCATCAGTTTTCACAGATTTTATGTTTGTGACCATAATTTTGGACATGAGTGTAAATTTATGTATGTTAAAAAACATCGATAATGCATAATGAAATCCTATGCGATAATAGCCTCTAGAAACAAAATGCTCAGTTTCAGTACAGTTGTAGACAAATGTTATAATTAAGTTTTAAAATAGTTAATATTAAAATGTATGATTCTTACATTCATGCGTACGGATGTGGATGTGTACTTACTTTTACCTCCAAAATTGTTTTGTACTAAAGGGTATAAAACCCAAAATTTATATTAAATATTTTATACATGTTATAATATTTTATGCTTAAGCAACATTTATTTACTGTAATAAAACAGCGATGATTTTCTAAAACATATTTTTTATAGTTAAAAAAATAAAGGTTTTCTATTCCATGGATGTCACATGAAAATTCTCCTTTTTAGATATGAAAATGTTTGAAAAACAGCCAAGCTCTACCAACTGAGCCATCTGGAGGACCTAATTCATTACGAATCTGGAGGACCTAATTCATCCAGGATTCGACCAGGATGGCACAGTTGGTAGAGCACTGGCAGCTTCAGCCAAGAGATCCCAGTTTCGAATCCTGGGCCGGACATTTTTCGCCCAGTTGGAAAATTACAACTCATATGATTTCTTTACCAATTTGAATAATTGTGTTAAAATTAATATAGTATGAAATTAAAATTCCAAAAAATTATTAATTGCAACCGACAATTTTTGATGGATTTATATTTAATATATCCTGTTTTATGCGCATTAAAAAATTTCTTCCAAGTAGGTTTCTAAATATGTTTAAAAAATGGCAGGATGCTGGTTTAAGGAACTATCTCTGAAGTGCAGAAAAGTGTAAAGCGAAAAAATATTTTACTCATTTTATTCTTGATTAGAATAATTTTTTTTTCTGTGTCTGCTTTAAATTTTTTTAATTTAAATTGTGTAAATCGTATTTGCATGCGATATAATTTTACATTAGTTATGCAAATTAGTTTTGATTTTATTTTTAAATTAACAAAGCTCGTTTTTTTAAAAATGAACAGTCCTACCTTAGAAAAAAAATCTTACTCATTATTTTTGCTACCTTTAATTGAATTTTTAGCTTCTCCTCCAGTCTAATAAACCTATTTTATTTTTTCTGCGGTATATACGTTTGCAGTTAAGTTTCTTATAAATGCATATGTGTTGTATACTTGCTGAAAAGTTTTTAAAATATGCCATTAGCAATCGAGTTAAAATTTATATTCAGACTAAAAAGTCTGGGTTTTTTCTACATCTTTTCTCTATACTGATTCATAGTATTTTTTATTCTAAATTCTATTATTTGTATTCGCCGATATTCTTCACATATAAATTTAGATAAGAACAAGTAAAAAAAAATTCAAAATCTGAGAAAAAGCATTATAAAAACACCTATAAAATTCCAATAACATTCACATACTCGAAAACTGTTTTTAACACAGATAACCTTATATATATTATAATCGTATAATTGAACATTATCCGATGTACTGGTAACAATATAAAACGAATATTGAAAAGGATTTTACCGTATATAACAATAGCTGAAACATATTAAATGAGTAAAATGATCATATTGGAAAGAAATAATACATTATTAGAAGTGACTTAGTCATTCTGTAACATTTCAACAATCGACTACCGAACTTCAATTTGCATACAGAACCTAAAATATGCTCATTTTAGATAATTAATTTCTTTAAAACTAACTTAGGAATTTCATAAAATTTGGTCTTTCTGCAATAGTTTAAGTTGAAGATTTAAAATATCTTTCCAAAATTGGGTCTTGCCATTGAAAAAAAAACAAAGTTTAGGTACGTTTTGATATGTAGATGGTCCCTAAGAAAATTTTATATACATCATTTAACCCTTTGAAAGGCGGTGGGATATATTATATCCCACCTAATTTTAATCCAATTCAAACAAGAAACTTTTAATTAAATTTTACTTTTTGAACTTTGACGGAAAAACGTTGAAAAATTGCTTTTCCTTATTTTGAGCTAAATTCTTTCCTAAATTCCGATGAGAATTCAACGTTACAGGAACACAAGTGCTTGGCCCTAAGAATAGACTTTATTTCCAATTGTTTGGTACCACTTTCTTCTGCAATAATTTGTTGTAGAGTTAGTAAAGGGGTGTTCAGTTTTTTTCCCACGACTGTGCAATGTATTTCGATATTTGTATCAGAAATTTAATAACAACCAGAAAAAATATATAGAATATTTTATTATGTTTAAGAATTCTTTGAATGTTTTGTCTTGCGCTCTTAATCTTTCTAATCAAGTAAATAAGCTGTTTAAATCGACAGCTCTTGATAAAAAATATATAGATCTTACCTTTCTTACAGTTTCTAGGGAAGCTGACACAGAGTTTCCTAAACGTTAACCATAAACTGAATATAGAGTAATATTAATGATAATGCATGGGAAAAGAGAATGATGGAATTTGTTTTAGTTCAAATTAATGCAAGTAAAAATGAGTAAGCACTGTTGTAGTTCGCAGAAATATGTTAATAATTGTATGGAGTTTATTTCGTTATTAGGGCTCATCTACTTAACAAAATTGAACCTAACTTTTAAAAGCCCAATAGTAACACAGCAATTTTGTTACATATTCATGCTTAACTTGCCAAAAACATGGAAATACACATTTTCGTTGACTTTGAATGATTAGTTAGTGAGATCTAAATTATTGAAAGATGTACCAATCAATGTTAAACATATATAGATATCCGTTATTTAGACATATATCAAGCAATAATTTGTGTATTTTATTATTTTTTGTTTTATATAATGCTCTGTAAAATCTCAGATCTAATACGCATATTTTGGATTAATACGCTAATTTAAAACGCAACGTTTTAATTAATAATGCTATCGTTAAAAATTTATAAATTGAAACACGCTCTTTTTTGTTCACTATTAGATCGGAAACGACAAATATAAAGTTTATTTTTCCCCATTAGTTGTGGAATAAGCTAATATGTAAAACCGGCTACTTCAAAGAAACATGATGTTACAATACTAACATATAAACAATAACATAACATAAAACAATAACATAAAGCAATACTAACATAAAACAACATAATGTTACAATATTTTACATTACAATTGATAAATTCTTTCCTGCTATTCCGTGTGTACTAAATACATCGAATTAACGATACATCCATGGCTTTGAGAGGTGTATTGTTACTTCATATTAACAAATATTTTTTATATTATTACTTTAATAGTTTTAGACGCAATATCAGTCAACAATCAAAATGCGTTTCTCAATACTAAAAAAGTCAGTATTAAATCAAAACACATTTTAAGTGATATTTAAGTGTTTTTTATGATAGGGAGAGTTAAAATCGTGTTTGAAGAAATAAAAGAGCGAAGAATGTTTTGCGTTTTTTAAAGTTCGTTTAAAAAATAATATGTATGCGCCTTCAAAATAATAATAATAATAATAATAATAACTACAATAATAGTTGTTCAGAATATCCTAAACAAGGAACTTTGGTGTAAGCAGCTATATCCACAACTTGCGTTTGTTTTTGTTTTTTACCTGTTTTACATTATGTTGATTTGTATCTTTAACGAGATAAACTTTTATTAGTGTGAACTTATTTAACTAATTTAAGCATGTTCTTCTCCTGCTCAATACTTCTTGATTTTAATTATTCATTCCATACCTATTTAGAGTTTCCAACATTGTTGAAAAATTTTATGACTTAGGTTTGTCCATCTGCCGTCTGTGTGTCAGCCCGTTATCTGCGGTCTGTCTGACTGTACGTGCTCTAACGCTTGTACATATACTCGGATAACCATGCAATTAATATAGGTTATTGAAGTTTATTATGGCATGTTAGCTATTGAAAATGGCGTGTGTAGCCTATATAGATCGTTTACAGGAACACTCAAAAGAATCCCGTTTCATTATCGTAAATGGGTAAAACCGTTTGCAGTGCGATTTAATAATGTTATGCTATTTCAAACAATGAAATTCGTATGCATTTATGAAGTTCTCTAAAGTATACTTTCTGTAAAATATGGTGAGCAATGCATTCATTATTCTTTTACAGAGCCACTCAAAAAAATTCGGTTTCATCATGTTTTACGAGGGAAAATTGTTTGCAGTATAATTCAATAATGTTACAGTATTTCAAACATAATGAAACATTTAGACATTATTTAGGTGCACTACAAGATTATTACTGTTCAATAGGACGTACATAACAATAATCGTACATTTACAGGGGTACAAATAACATTTCGATTAAAGTATTTTTATGAGCGATAAAAGGTGCAGGTGCGTTTTCATATGCGTTATGCATTTTACGTGGTGTGTATAAATTCAAAATGTCATATACATGGCTACAGAAACTAAATCGTAAGTCCTTATTGTGTATGAGCGTGAATTGCTTTAGAATGATTTTTTTTATGAGTTCCAGCTGAACTATAATCAGTATACTAAGAGATTTTTGTAGAATATAAAAAAAAAATTAACCCATTAAAGCCGGAATTATTTTCGTCTTTAAAATGTAAAACTTACATTTCACACCAGTATTTTTAAATTAGCAATTTTTGTTTGCTTTATCAAGAACTTGGAGTCATAAAATAAAGATAATGTTTCTGTATAAAAATACTGGTGTATAAACAAAAAAAATAGTTGAAACTTATCTGGTACCATATGGTACCACTAGGATTTAATGGGTTAATTAACAAAGTCACGCAAAGAACCGGATACATTGCCGTGTATGGAGGGTAATTTCTGAAAGTACGTTTACAGTTGTGTTGTGCGTTTACTTTCCTGAATAAAATTACAGTTTAAAACGAGGTTCGTATAAAAATCTGTAGATAATATACTGTACAAAATTCTTGGAGTGCATTTCCGTCTATTGGAGGAAATAGCTACAGGTGAATTTTCGACTGTGTTATGCGTTTTGTACCTAATCTAAATTTTAGCATACCATGTAGTGTATATGCAGATCTATAGATTATGTATAGCGATTCACAAAATAATTCGAGTTCCTGTCCGTCTATAGACGGTAATTGCTGGTTTTACCTTTTTAAACGCTGAAATTTCGTTGCAGTACTCTGGAATTGTTTGAAAGTATTTCATAATCTAGGCTTGAAGCATGATTTTTCTTTCTTGTCTCATTCTTGAAATTGTTTTCAAGCAATGAAGAGAATAAAATATACATAAATAAATTTTTCTAGACTCGAAATAATCTTTTGTTGCTGAAATACATTTTGGCGAAACTCAAGCAAAAATTTTGTGGTTTTTACAAATTCGAGCGGATAATCTATTTGCTTGTCCAACCAAAACTTTGTTAAATTCGTTCTCTTGAAAGTGTTCGCAAATACTTCATCAAAGGATTGTTGAATTTGTTTATTTTTCCCCATTCATGTAAGTGATGAGGATAGGGTATCTTCAACGGAAAGGGGATTTCTAACCGAGAATCGGGTGTTAGATTTTATGGAAAATATTCTTTTGAGATCTGCTATTGGTTCTGAGAATGTTCATTTATATCACTTGTCTTATCAGGGTGCACTTTTGTTGTTTTATTTTAAGTCATCAAAAATAGAAACGATTTTTTTAACGAAGTATTTTCTGAAAACTTTTTGTTTGTTATGGACTGAAAGACATGTGGTATGCAATTCCTAAAAGACCCTATTTAACTTATTCAGAACGCTGAAAGTGTCTGCCAGATTCCGTTCCGCAAAGACTTAGTTCTTCAAAGAAAATATTCTTTGCATCTGAGGTAATCAGAACAGTGTGGGGTTCCAGATGCTCTTGATACCACTAATTTTGTAAAGTTTTCTTTGCCTTACGTAATCGGAGAACTTCCTGCAATAATCAAGGCGAATGAAACTTTACAATCTTAGGGTATCCATAGCGTTTGGACCCCCTCCATGGCTACGTCACTGAATCAGAACCTAATTAACGGATTAACTACGTCCACGTACGATGACTGCGTGCTTGAAATTGTGCTGGATTTGTGCAATCCTTCAATTGGAAAATCGATATTTTTGTATATTCAATTTTTTTGTAGTTCGCAGAAATTCTGCGATTAAATAACAATAAAAAAATTTTAAAAACTTGGCACAAAAAATAAAAATTTTACGCTGTTTTGCTTTAATAAAATCCGGTTATGTGGATTTCAAATGCGACGTAGTCAAGGGTTAAGGTTGTTTGTGAGCCAAGGTCTAGCACCATGTCGCGTCTCCTCAGAAAAAAGTAGCAACTAGATTTTTTTTTCAGGAGTATCTTAAATTTTTATTTTAATGTAGTTATCTATAACTTGGATATAATTTACCTTACAATTATGAAATTTGTAATATCTAGTCATTTATATGTAAGGAAATAAATCAAGTATTTAGGCATTTTAATAAACCAGTGGGGAAGACCGAGCTACGCTCGGTTAAAATTAGTTTTCTGCTCACCTCGATATAAAAATAAATTATCTAAACAACTCTAAATGAGAAAGTTCCATGTATCCTGACTGGTTGAATTCCGTTTTCGAGAACGTTCTATGGACTCTGACATGAATCTCGGCTCATATTGGGAATTTTCAGAAAATCCCTTCACATTCTGAATGCCAATTTTTTCGAATGCCAAAAGTCGCAAACTGGTCGACATTCTTTATTTTCGAACCAAGCATGTGTTTTGGCTTTAGTAATCTTAAAAGTCAATTTTCCCGCCAAATCTTGCCAATATCGCCAATATTTCGCCAAATATAGCCAAATGTGGCTAAATGTGGTCAACTTTGCGACTTCGTTTATGCCAGACAACTCAATAACTCCTTCAACCTTCATTCACACTGAAGAGCATTGATCCGTATTGACCCCAAATTGACCCAAAATGATCCAATTTTCTCGAACATATGACCTACCCCAATGGTCTTCTCGTTCCCCAAAACGATAAAATACAAAATTTAGTCAAAATCGTTAGAGCCGATTTTAGATAAAATTTGTGCATATACACAAACACAAAATTTGCTCGTATTACATATTATATGTATACATGAATTCCAAAATTCTTCACATTTGTTATAGAGATTAGATTATACTACATTTCGGCAATACAGGCTACCGGTATAGGTACATACAATGAGAGAAGATAGAGTACAGTCATTGACACAAATATATTTTGCATAGGAAACTACCCAAGTAGCACAGGTTGATGGCGGCTCGCCGTTGGTAGCTTGTTGAAACCATTGTCAAATTTAAAAAGAACGCTCCCATAGTATTAACATTAGCTTCCGAGTTTTGTCATGTGACTAGCGTAGGCTCTTAAGGTTTAACACACCGACGCCTGAATACTAGGCCTGCGCGCTGACACAAAAATGGCGGCTGTCATAGGCGGGTTTTTTAAGCGTTTGCATTGTTCTCTGAATTTCGACATCAATATTTTTAAAAAGTTTTATTTGACTTATTTAATCTCAGAAAAATAAGACGGAGAAAACTTTTAGAAATTGTTAGTATTCAAATTCAAGGGACCGTACAAATTCTGAAAAAATATCCTCATACGACAGCCACCATTTTTGTGTCAACACGTAAGCCTAAAATTCAGGAGACGGTGCGTAGCAAAAGGAAAGAAAAATAATTACATTTGGGAATTATTTTTTTTCGTTTATAGATAAGTTATAGCAACTGGTTGAAAAAATATGTAAGGGGTGGTCTGAAAATTCTTTAAAGTAGCTAGTAGTTTTCGCCGTGTTGCAAAACGTATGCATGTCCAATTTCGTGCAAATCGGTCGAAAATTGTATATTTGTACAAGGAACATACACACAAATTTTTATTAAAGATTGTTTTTTGTATTGTACAGAATTAGAAAATTACATTATAAATGTAGAAATTTTGCAGAACTGAATTTTTATCATCCACTAAGAAAATTAAACAGTTACAACATGAAAAGAAATTATCCATTGAAAATATCAATTTAATATCCATTGAAAAATAATTTTGTACAACGAATAATTTTTTGTAACATGATGAAATAAAGTAACTAGAATTCAACTTAAATTGTATTACAACTAACTAATGTGTTAAATGAATTTTAAAACACCTTCTTTTTTATGGCATTTACAGTACCGTCGTGATTTAACCCTCTAGCCGCGGGCGATGTTTCCATTTTCTTATATAAAAGCGCGGCTATTTTTTTATTCGTCACTTATAATAGTTATAAGGATTGAATGTCGCCGGAATTTACAAACAAATTTATTTCCAAACAAGTGAAAGCAGGTTCTTTATTTACATTATAAAAACAAAGTTTTATTTCAAAATTCCGGTGGGAATGTGGCATTTATAGATTCAAAATATTTCAAAAACCGCATAACTTTCCGAATGACTTGATATATGAAATGATATATATATTATAATTTGTAAACGAATCTCTCTATTTCTAAATAAAAGAAGATAGATTCAACGAAGAAATAGAGTCTCCCAATGCTTAAGTATTATAAAAATTGTAGGCAACGCCAAAATATCGTATCCCGCTGAATTGTATAAAATAAGTGAAACGCAATAGGAGCGTTTTCCGAGGCTGGAGGATTCATGGAACCCTCACATTACTTAACATGTTACTTATGGATCGTCTATCTATAATAATAATAACAAAAAGATTAACACAAAGAATAAATAACTAAAATTATTTAAATCAATATTTGACACTAAATCTTGCAATCAAAATTTAAAAAATAATTTCTAATCCATGGAAAAGTCTAATCGCGTTCGAGAATTATTAAAGACGATCCTAATTACCTAAGAAAATTTTAGATTTATGTAGATGTATTTAGATATATTTAGATGTATGTTTCAACAAAATTTCGTTGAATTTTTGAAGCTGACTGAAAACTATTATGATTTTAAAATCAACATGATACTGGAATGGTTAAAAAATTCTTTTGCTACAAAATGAAATATTCTAAAGATCATGCAAAATTGTACAGATTTCTTTGGTTTATGCATCTTACATTACATTATTGTTCAAATTGTGCATGGTATACATCGTTCTGCTGTCTTACAACGAAAATGGTATTTCTGCAGAAGCTCGAGAATATTTAAGTAAATAAAAATTGGAATATCACATGGAAAGTGTTATTTTGACATTAAGATACTTTCTCGAAGGTTTATACTTGATTTGTTACAGGGCGTCGTAATTCAAATCAAAGACAACTAAGGTTACAATTCAACTGACTCGCATTTCATACATGAGTTTGAAAATTTCAAACATTAATCTGACCTGTGATTGCGTAAAACACATGACAGTTCAATGGTTGCAACGTTAAAAAAGACAAATGGTACGGTATCCGGATTACTTGTTTACGAAACAAGTGTGTAATAATCCTTTGGCGCCAAGGTAGGAAGTGTTCTCAAAATTCTTGCGACTTTTTCAATTGTACTATTTTTTACTATACAAAGGTTATTTATGCATATTTTCCAATTGATAATATTTCTATAACAATATAGGGTATCATACACCGTGATCTCTAAAATATATTTTGAGAAAGACAGAACAACCCGTTTATTATGTCCTTTATATTCTTACATTTTATTAACCTCTTGAGACTTAAAGTTAAAACAATACTATAATATTTTAAGAATTATCATGAATTGGTACGAACACATTTACATTGGGTTGTTCGGAAAGTTCTTTCCGTTTGGAAAAGTTGGTCCGTATCGGAAAATTCTATCATTTAATTATTCGGATATCTAATCTCTAATAATTGACGAGGATTATTTTCCGGTACGAATTGGTTTTCCAAAACGGAAGAAACTTTCCGAACAACCGAATAAAATAACGGAAACAACAACAACAAATGAATTCATAATAAACAGAGGAAAGATATAATAAATGAATTCTCATTTTATTACCACTTTTATTCTAAAACTTTTATTTTAAGATAAACCTTTTAAGATTTGAATAATTTCGAAATATTTTATTATTTATGTCTATTTTTAAACAAAGAGTATAATATAAAAATGAAAAACAAGTTTTAGATTTATTTTCGTGATTTTTACAAGAGGATTGTTGCGATCTTGTTGCTGTAACAAAGACCATAACAAAAGATAACAGCACCACAACAAACCATTAATCCGAAACATCGGCCAAGACATTAATTTATATAGTAGACAATAATTTTTCATGCGGTGTTATACGAATACATGTACAGCTATAATAATAATATATCTAAGTATAACTGCGATTTTACAATGAAAATTTGACGATGAAATTATACGGAGTTCATACCATAATTAGGTAATATAAATATGTTTCAATATCTAGTTTTTCATTAAAGAATCTCTAACAAAAAGTGAGCAAATAAAGTAATTACACAAATCTATGAAGGATTCTTTTGTAATTCATTTATTCAAGTGACCTGCACTTAACTGAAAGAACCTTCATTAACACAGCAAACGACGAGATGAGCACAATGTTAATTAAGCAGTCAAGTTACAAATACAGAAAGGGTTTTAGATTTTTCTCAGGCCGCAAAAATTAATCCTATTATTCAAACAAAATTTTAAACTTTGAAGACAATGTTTGTGGAAAACGTTAGCTTCTCAATTATTTCATCGATTTTCCATCATTTTTTCGTAAAGCAAAAATTATGTATTCTTGCTTATAAGCTTGGGTCTGTATTTTTACTTAACCCTTTAACGGATAAAGCACTTCAATTGCTAAAATGTTGAAATAAATGATTGACACCGGAAAAAAGCTATATTTCATACATAATAAATAAAAAACATTTCTATTAAAATTCTGCTGCCATTGTTGAATTTCGTAATTAAAATTTTGTGGTATCATAGGGAAACCAATGTCCGTTAACCCTTAATTGCATAGTGATGTAAATTTCCATCACTGTTTATTTAACTTTTAATAAATAAATCAACTTCTTCGCCACCACTATATTTATATAGAAATATTAATCCAGTAAATTTCCCATGAACAATGTTGGTGAACAAAGTTAAAAATCTATCTTAAAATTTCTGGTGTCTAATATTTAATATATGTATAAAAAAACACAATTGAAAAAGAAAAACTCATGCAAAGAAGGGTTAAAGGGTTAAAGAATATAAGTATAAAATATATCCAATGAGTGAGAAAAAGCAATTATTGAAATTCATTCTAGTAATTTCTGCATTAGTATTTCGGTTACACTCCTGTAAGAACTTTTGACTATCTTATAATATCTAGTTTTAATTAAAGTTTCCCAAAAATGAATAAATAAGTATAAAATAATTGCATACGGCAACAACACATTCTTTTGTAAAACATTTATTTATTTGACCTGCATTTAACTAAAAGGGCTGCCATTAATACATTCAACAACGAGATGAGTAACAATGTTCAATTGAATAGTCAAGTCACAAATACTGAAAGTGCTTGAGAGTTCTCTTGTACCGTAAAATTAATCACATCATTCAAAAAAAATGTAAAACTTTCATGACTAGGTTTATGAAAAACGTTCGCTTTTCAATTATCCCATCGATTTTTTATCATACAACACTGATGTTGCTGATAAATTTATCATGTCTTGCAACTTTATCGTAAAATCGAAATAAATACGTATTTGTACTTTTAAGTTTAAGTCTGTATTTCTATTTATATGGTTGAATCTATATTTCTTCTTATAAGTCCTGGTTTCTACTTAAAGGACAGATGTATAGAATACAGTAATCCCTTAACATTCGCGAGTTTTGATTATTCGCGAACATGAAAATGCGGAAAACTTAACATTCGCGAGAATCTGATTTTATTATTCGCGATTTTTTAAAAAAATTATACCTTTGCTTTTCCAAAATTTACAGTGGTTAAAGATTGTTTCCCTTGTGTTTTCTCAGTATGTATTTACAAATCAATTTTCAGTTGTCTACTGAAAAAAGGAGCGAGTGTTGTAGGAAAGCAAAATAATAACAACAGCAGAATACTCATTGCAATGGGGATATTAGAAGTGGTAAGGTAACGGAATCTTCAATCTATTAATTTAAAATGGTGCTTGTGCAGGTTCTCGTAGAGATGAAGCTGAAGCTGCACTCAAAAAATAAAAATAACTCTGAAGCATTTAGCTGTATTTAAATAACGTATTTTAATAATGTACCGTATACTGATCCACTAATACATTATCATCTCTTTGCGAATAGAGAGAGTCGAAATTACTTCATATTTTTTAAAAAAAACTATGCTTTTTAGCTGTAATTATTTCTTCAGTCAGTTAATTTGAATTATCTTCATTAAATAAATATCATATTTATGAACGTGTCTGTACATTCCCCTTCTGCATATATGTTATGCATGACGTAAGGTAAATACCTATATCCTTTTGTTCCTTGAAATGCTATGACACTCTTATTATAATTTTACAGAACGTAACGCCTTTTTTAGTGCAGAGAGACAGACTCCACATTCGCGGATTTGACATTCGCGGGTTTTTTCTGGAACGCAACCCTCGTGAATGTTAATAGATTACTGTACATCAATTGAGTGAAGAAATCAATTAAAAAATACATTTTAGTGATTTTTGCAAAGGATTTTGCTTCTCAATTATTCCATCGATTCTCATCATGCAACACTGATGTTGCTACTAAATTTTACGTTTCCCGCATTCTTTTTAGTAAAAGCGAAAATTATGTATTTTTACTTATAAGCATAAGTTTGTTTGTTTTTTAATTAAAGAATATAAGTATAAAATACATCAAATGAGTGAGGAAAAGCAATTATTGAAATGTATTCTAGTAATCTCTGCAATAAAGTTTTTAGATTAAACTCCTCTAATAACTTTTGACTATCTTATAATATCTCGTTTCAATTACGTTTTACAAAAAAAAAATAATAAATAAATAAAAAGTAAAATAATTGCGTAAAACAATAAAAACGTTCTTTTGTAAAGCATTTATTTATTTGACATGCATTTAACAAGAAGGGCTGACACTAATGAATCGAACAAAGATGAGCAACAATGTTAATTAAGTAGTCAAATCACAAATACTGAAAGGGTACGCAGCAAAAATTAATCATAACAAAATTTTAAACTTTTTTGATTGTATTTATGGAAAACGTTCGCTTTTCAATTAATCCATCGATTCTGATCATGCAACACTGATGTTGCTAGTAAATTTCTCGTTTCTCGCATCGATTTCGTAAATCCAAAAATTACGTAATTCTATTTTCAAGTCCAGATCTGTATTTTTACTTATTAGTCGATGTTTTTATTTAAATGATAAAAATATAAAGTACATCAATTGAGTGAAGAAAATCAATTAAAGAAATTAATTTTGGTGATTTCTGTAACAGGTTTTTTCGATTACACTCCTGTAAGAATTTTTGACTATATTATAATATCTAGCTGTTATTAAAGTTTTCCAAAAGCAAAACAAGTAAATACAATAATTGCAAAAAGCAGTAAAAGCATTCTTTTGTAATTCATTTATTTATTTGACCTGCATTTAACTAAAAGAGCTGCCATTAACGCATTCAACAACGAGATGAGCAACAATGTTAATTAAACAGTCAAGTCACAAATACTGAAAGGGTTTTAGATTTCTCTCACGCACCAAAAATTAATCACATTATTCAAACAAAATTTTAAACTTTCATAACAGTGTTTATGGAAAACGCTAGCTTCTCAATTATTCCATCGATTCTCACCATGCAACACTGACGTTTAAATTCACATTGTGAAAAGAACATCTCTTTGGAACCCTTGTCAAAGAACAGGAAGAAAAAGCACGAGCGTATTTCTTGGTATCTTCGACTACGCCCTATTTGATTTCGGTTTCCAATTAACTTACAAAAAAGTCCTGCTTCCAAATAGATTTTTCTGAACGAAAATTCTCTATTATGTAACGTAAAATAGTTTTTGTTATTTCTGTTGTCGTGCTCATCCTTAATAGCTATCGGTCGTGACCGCACCGAACAATGGTTCCCCGTGAAAGATGGCGTCTTACTTGTGGCACGCCATTTTCTTGCAAAACGTCTTGTTCTGACACGATGCTAGCAAAGAAATTAACAAGATTCATTTCTTTTTAAAAGAGTATGTGCTTAGGAGTTCTTTTATTTTGCTGTCACTTATAGTTTTTTATTTCTTTATTTAAAAGAAATGTAAATCCACTTTCATGTATACTACTGGAAATACATTCCATGTCCCAAGTTAAATGGGACGCTCACACGAAAGTGCTGTTGTCAAAATCAGCAATTGCTGAATCTAACGTCCATTTCAAAATTCAGAATTATTTTTTTTTATTATTCATAAAAGACGATAAAAAGAACTGTTTCATTCACAGACTTTATTTACATTCCATTGTGGCAAAGAATAATGAATGCTTTTTAATTTTTATTTTAAAAGATGTATTTTGTACCTTTGTTTTATGTTAACAAATTCTACAAAATAAAAACATTTTTTGGTGTTTTCAGTTTACATTATCTTAGTATTTTGTCTCGTAGTTTCTACATCCATTTCTATAATCTGGCTGAGTTTTTCCTTTCAGCAAGTATCATTTTGTGTTTCCTTCAATGTCATATTAAAATATATACATCAAGATGCTGCATCATCATGACATAAAACAACTTTTAGTTAGGAATCTCCGTCCCCTTCTTATACTTTGCAATACGTTGTTTAACTTAACACCTACTGTAGATTTCCTTTATTTTTAGAGTTATATTTCGTACGTCTAATTTTCTTTTTTAATCTAAAAAAGTAGTTTTAGTAACTGAATGCTTGATATTAAAGTATTTTCAAATTTTTCGTTGATAAGCAAATACCTAATTGATTTTTTCCATGATTTAAAGTTTTAAAAAGTTGTTTTTTTAAATCTTAATTCAATCTAAAATTAAAACCAATAAACCAAAAAATAAACAATACATATGAAGCTAATTTTTTTCTGGCACGACGTCAATTTTACGAAGGATTTGTGACGACGTGATTCTAAAAAGATTAGTGATTCCGTGTTAAAAACAACGTAGAATCAAAAAAAATTTCATTAACAAATTTTTCTGGTTCAAAGTATGTATATTTAACTTGGAAAACAAATGTGGAAAGTTGGCAGCTACAAAGATTTTTAATTTTTCAATTGGCAATTAAAAAAAAAAAATCCCGACTCAAAACTTGATTGCAGGTGACGTAAGAAACAATATTCTGAACTATTTGGTAAGATTGTACTGCATTGGTGCACACAGAAGAGAACGAGGTTCAGACTGTCACTACTTTCGAATCGAAAATTTCGCTTTTTTAATCACAAAATTTTCTGATCAAATAAGACGGATATTTCTATTCAGATATAGTCATAGCCCCCCCCCCCTCCCATTTATGTGTGCTGCTAATGTATTGACTGTTATTTAAAAGTAACAAGACTTTGTTGATACTTATAGAACTATGTAAAACGATGTGTAAAAATTTGGTTAAATCGTAAACTACATATGATGTTCACCAAATTATCAAAAACACTACCCAGATTGTAACTTTCGTTCATTCTTTCGCTAATAGAAAATTTGACAAAATTTCTTTTCTCTTCTTTAAAATCTTAAGAAAGTTACACGATTCTCTGAAACATATGATTAATTTTAAACAAAGTTTAGAAAACGACTATACAATGTATGACGTATACAATGAATGTTCCATACATCAACTAACTACGTCAATCCAAAATAATATATTTTTTACGATTGATAGATA
Source organism: Maratus michaelseni (assembly GCA_963931845.1). Classification (NCBI taxonomy): domain Eukaryota; kingdom Metazoa; phylum Arthropoda; class Arachnida; order Araneae; family Salticidae; genus Maratus; species Maratus michaelseni. The sequence goes on along the minus strand of OZ007591.1, from coordinate 388,808,905 downwards.
AAGCTTTTGCTTGAAAATTTTCAAGCACAAATTTTATTGACATTGATGGACATGAAAAAAAAAAAAGAATTCCCAAAGCTTCTAACGTTTACGCTTTTTTCTTGCCACTAAGATTTTACGCTAAATTTTATAGTTATTTAACAGCTGGTTTCGGCGATTACATAAGCCAAAAAAATCTATTAAATTTTAGTTTTTTAAAAAAGACGTATAAATTTGCCAGCTATGGGCAAGGCATCGACATCCATATAACATATTAATGTCACCTGGACATCGACACTACAGGGGCCGGTTATATCCGACCCGAACCGGAACAACTACCCAAACCCGAAAGAAAATGAATCCATATTTTAATAAAATTAGCTTTCTACAATTATATCTCTAATAGCAATTTTACCTTTTTGTATAAAAATGAAAACATATATAACATAAACATATTTAACCCTAGAATGCTACCCTTTCGTCTTCTGGACGAAGCTCATAACAAATAATTCTTCAGAAATTCTTCGACACCTGTATTTTATTACAGAAAATCTCTCCTTAAAAAAAAAAAAAAAAAAAAAAAAAAAAACGTCCTTTTTTTTTTAAGTAGAGTTTATTTTCTGTAATAAAATACTGGTACCGAAGAATTTCTGAAGAATTATTTGTTATGAGCTTCGTCCAGGAGACGAATGGGTAGCATTCTAGGGTTAAATATATAGTTTTTTCATAAAAAATATATTCAATATTTTCTGTTGAAATGCCAAGTTAATCCGAACCCCCTCGCGATAACATATGAGGGTGAATCAAAAAATATGTTACACTTAGAGCTAGTTGTCAACTAACTGCTATAAGAACGAATTTGTATGGCGAGATACTTAAGTGCTTCGAAAAGAAAGTGAATAATTTGTTTTGTTCTAGCAAAAGTTCGTGATGTGCAATGGCGCATCATTTGTATTTGTACACCAAATTGAAGGTTCGAGGAACTGTATGCTGGTGTAAACGCATACATGGCACATACGTTTATCATCAAAATGTCTCTGTTTATGTCAAGTATGCAACACGTCACACTAAAAGTGTCAAGTGGTGTGAAAATTATGAAAATGGACGCATAGATCTGATCGTAAATGTAGATCTTAAACATACTTCTGTTATATTTTTTAAGAAGATTGCAAAAGAAATCATTAAAATTATACCCGTAACGCAGAAAGTCCTAACACTGGTAAATCGGATGCGGATTATATAAGACAATTAGGTGTATTTTATTATACTATTTTCTTGTAATGAAAAATGTGTTAAAAAATAGATACCGGAAAAAACATATCAGAATATTTTGAATTACGAATTAGAAGTTTGACTTGTCATTTAGTTATTAACCTGCTATAATATAATCAAGGTGCCTAACTGGGCCTCTCGGACAAGTTAGAGTTCCTGAAGTTATAAAAGAATAGTCACAGTTTTGTGTTACTTTGCGTTAGTATCAATGTTGTCTACTTAATGGCTGTCCTTTAGATTAAGGGAAGACATTTGTAATTAAAATTAGGAGAAAAATAAAATTCCACCTTTGTAGAAATGAGTAGGATTTTCATATTCTTTTGACTTTCATTAAATATTCTAATAAAGAAAAAAATATTATATTCATATTTAACATTTTATATTAGCAAACCGTATGATAGGCATAGGAAATATCCCCAAAATAATGAAACACATTTTATTTTTGACGATACAACTCGAAACAAATTTAGCTTAAATCCGACCGAAACCACGTGCCGGGACAGAACTGTACTGTATTTGTCATATTTTATGAAAATGTTTTTAATGTCGTTTGTTTATTTTTGTCGGGTTTTGTTTTCAAACTACAGTTGTTAGAAACAAAAAGATATACACAAACTTGTTGGAAAACTACCATGTCACATTGCGTAATAGTAGTACTTTTGTATCTTTTTAAATACTGAAACCAGCTGCGACTATCACGTGAAGAAATCTGATACCCAATAATACGAAATACTGCGAAAGTATGTTCTTGTTCAAAACATATAAAGGTATACAAAAATCTGCAACAAAGAAATTCGTAACGATGGTGTAAGTTTTTTCGTGATTTTTTTTTCTTGAAAACATTTTTTTCAATATATTAGATTGCTTTAAAATGAGAGTATGGATGCTTACACATGACTCATCCTAATGCCATATTGTTTTAAACATGTTATCCGTATTCGCACAATAGAAGGTTTTTTTTTCTATTCGTAAGAACAAGGTCATCAAATGATAATAATACCGTAATAATACCGTAATTAATATCGTAAAGACCGTAATATAATACCGTAATTACTCAAACAAAAATAGACTGCAACTTTTATGCGGGGAAAGTATTTTGGAAGAATGTGTGTGCTTCAAAATTAACATGCGACAACTATGCGAGGGCGACTAATGCGCTAGTAAATACTGTATTGTAAATGACTTACATCTTTCTTTTTATTATTTTTATTATTACATTGATGTCTATAAACAAACCTACTGACTGCGTTCTCATTTTTTACAGTCCATTGCTTCTCAGACCTTGGCCTGATATTGTACATGTAACAGTAAAAGAAAATACAACATTCATTCTTTTCGGCCCAAATTACATTTCGTGCAACCAAGTGTATCTTCGACAGCATCTCCGTGTAATTTTCAAAGAGATATACTTCACCTTGATGGTTCCATTCCGTTATAACGTTATCTGACGCATTTATCTGAAACATGAAACTTTTCTTTTCTACATCATTAGTACACTCTGGTCAATAAAACCACGAGAAAGTGACGAATTAAAAAGCAGTAAAAATAAGGAACAACTGATAAGCATCTGGTACCTATTCATCTTTGTGACGTGAATGATTTCTATTTACATCAAAGGAAATATTTTCAAGGTTAGACAATTACTTTAGTGTACCTTAACTGAAAATACAATTGAGAATAATTGATCTTCTTTAATTAAAGGTTTTGATTTACAATCAAGGTCTCTTGCTGAAAGACATTTAGAAAAAACAAATTATTTCAGGCATAATTTCTGATATAATAGGAAGTAGAATATTAGAATATCTTCTAAGAAAGAAAACATCACTTGATGTTCCGTTATTTCCAATTAAAAATGCCTTTGACAGTTATTTGATGAAAATGTCTATTAATAATAAAAGGAAATCACACCAGAAAAGATGAGGAAAATTTCCTTAAATCACATTGTACTATATTAATGACAAAAAAAAAAAAAGCCTAATGTAAGTCAGATATAGGATAAGCCTTCTGCGAAAATATAATTAACAGAAAGATAATAATAAACTTATGAAAATTTTACCAGCGAAACGTGTTTTTTCATTATTCCCAAACTTTTTTTCTTTTCTTTAACCGTAATAATTTTTTTAATGTCCACCATGTTCTTAAAATTCTGTATGATAATTTGATGAATAATTCTAAAATGATGGATACTTTCGTGTGCCTTAACTAAAAATACAATTGGGAATAATTAAAGTCCATGAATAAAAACTTTTGACTTACAATCAAACTTACAATTTACAATCAAAGCCTCTTGCTGGAAGACCTTCCAAATAAAAATAGAATGTCAGGCATACTTTCTGGTATAACAGAAAGCGGACAATCTGGATATCTTTTTTAAGAAAAAAAAAAGAAACATAATTTATTGTACTGTTATTTTCAATTAAATCATTGATAGGTATTTCATGAAAATCTCATAAAGAGTCTTATAAAATATTGGAATGCTCGTCAGAATAAATTGCAATTAAATACTGATGAAATATTCCTTAAATATGTTGTCTAGTGTGTAAGTGTACGCTTTACGCACTACCAGAACAAAATAACTGCATTCTGAGAAAACATAATCAGTAGAAAGAAAATAATAAATATATGAAGTTTCGACCGGCGAAAAGTTTATGTCATTCTCTACGATCAACCGTAACAGAAAAAAAAAAAAAAAAAAAAAAAAAAAGCAAAAAAGAAAAAAATTACAAATATTCTCAATTTTCTTGCAATTTATTTTATGAAATATTGTAAAAGTATGAAACAATTTTGCACGTCTGAGTTGAAAATGCAATTCATTATAACTGATGCTTTTGACGCACAATCATGACATTTTGTTGAAAAACATTTAGAAAAAGGAAAAGAGATTATCAGGCATTATTTCTGATACAACAGAAATTGAAATATCGGGATATCTTCTGCTTCAGAAATTATCCTTTGATGTACTTATATTTGCAATTAAAAACATTATCAAGAATTTGATGAAAATATCTTACATACTAGAAAGATATTTTGTTAAATTCAAATGTTGTTAAGGGTTCAGAATAACCCATTGCCCATCAATAATGATAAAAATATGCTTAACCATTTCTGGCACAGTGGTCCCAATCCGGGCACACCTAATTTTAATTCCAAACATGCATTCGGCACCAAGAATATTTTAATAAAATTTTGCTTCTGCAATGAAAGCTTAAAATAAGGAGTTCTTATTTTCTAAAAAAGTCGTTTGTAAATTTCGGTGTCAGTCAGTAATTTCGCATTTTACGAACAGAATTTGTCTGTGCCGGAAAGGGTTAGCACTAAAACTACCGGAAATTTTACTCAAGTTTTATTAAATTATTTCGCAACAGAATTTTTATTTAAAACTAATTAACTTTTTCATTTAACATACTTCTGTGAGTTTTCTATGTAATTTATTTGAAAAAAAAAATTCTGGTTCGAATCGGAATATATTCATTTGGTAACCGTCAAAATGACAGCTCGTGGTAGTTCTAGTGTTAAGTGAAAATCACTGATGGAATAAACTATTCGTGAAAATATAACAAGTAGAAATAGAATAATATATTTACGAAATTTGGATGACCGAAGCGTTTATTTCATAATTTACAAGTATTTTTTAACACTAACAAAAAGCAATTCGAAACAATTAATGAATGTTTTTGTTCTTTACGAGGAAATGCCTTAAAATCATGGGATACGTGAAAAATTTAAATTTAATATTTAAATAACACTATTTGTAATTATCACGACTCATCGCAGAAGTTGGACTATTTTTCTGAGTTAAATAAAGCAAAGATTTCTTCTCAAAAATTCTGATGGAATTCTACTAGTACGCACTCTGTAATACTTTTCGTATGAAATACTTTGCTTGACCGCATTTAGAAAGCGCAGTGAGAAATGCGAAGCTAAATATTTTTTTACAGTGTTTATCTTCTCAACCATTTACATAGGGACATAGGTATAGATTTTCTCTTATTAAAAAATGTTATACTGAAAAATTTGCAACTACAAAAACCTTTCGATTCACAATACTTTTATTTACATTGTTTTTATAAGAATCGCCAGATTTCCAAAGCAGTATTTTCTGTTAACACGTTCACTGCTGGGTTAAAATTACAGGAATTTTATTTTATTTTGAAAGTTAGAATTCATACCAGAAAATACTAATACAAATATTTAGTTTATTTAATTACAGATATTTCGTGATTACATAAAATAAAAATTCTTCTTTCGAAATTTCCGATGCGAATTCGTAATTTTAGATTGAAAAACCACGAGTATACTCGCGGTGGGCAGCGAATGGGTTAATTATTATAAATATTCTTGTAAAAAAAAATTTAATGAGCTGTTGTAACTTTCGATTTACTAAATTAGAGTTAATTACAAACCTATTTAAATTTCATATTTTCATTATATAAACTGTTTAATATATATTTAGATATTAATGAAAGATAATAATAATTGAGGTGGAGCAATTTCTTAATTCATAAATTGGAGAATAAAGGGTTAGTTAAACGTTTTTTTTATTGATAAACAAAACCTCTTTTTAAAATACATTTAAAAAAGTAAAAGAATGTCAGACATAGTTTTCGGTTCAACAGAAAGTGGACATTCTTTACCAGTTAAAAAATATACATAATTTATTCTACAGTTATTTTCAACTAAAACAGTGACAGTTATTTGATGAAACAATCTTTATAGAAGGAAATCTTACAAGGATAAAATATAATTAACGGCGGAGGAAAATTTCCTAAAAACACGTTGTCTAATATAATAAGATTAAAAAAAAGCCTAAATGTGAATCACTGATAGAATAAGCCATCTGTGAAAATATAACTATCGGAAAGAGAGGGAGAAGTTTAACCCATTCGCTGCCAACCACGAGTATACTCGGGGTTCTATCTATGTTTCTTCAATCTAAAATTACGAATTTGTACTGGAAATTTCGAAAGAAGAATTTTTATTTTATGTAATCACGAAATATCCGTAATTAAATAAAGTAAATATTGCTATTAGTATTTTCTGGTTTGAATTCGAACTTTCTAAATAAAATAAAATTCCAGTAATTTTAACCCGGCAGTGAACGCGTTAAAAAAGTTTCTTACCAGTTAATCGTTTATTTCATAATTTAACAGCATTTTATAACCATGTAAAAATCATGGGATATTTTTGTGTACCTTAACTTAGAATACAAATCAAAGTAATTTATGTTTAACATTAAAGGTTATGATTCATAATAAAGCCCTCTTGTTGAAACTTATTTTTAAAAAAAATTCTCGTGTAACAGAAACTTGGAAATGAAGATATCTTTAGAAAAAAAAAACTTAATTTATTATATCGTTATTGCTAGTTAAAAAGCAGTGACAGCCATTTGATGAAAATTTCATACGGAGACTTGTGTATTAAGGGTAAATCTCGTATGAATTAAATGCTATAATGAACTGACGAAATTTTTTCTTGAAACCTATTGTCAGGGGTACAAAAATCTAGGCGCTAGCGGGCTGATTCCCACCACTAAATTTTACTAGTATTCTTCGTTAAATTTTATTAGTATACTTCGCCTAAATTTTATCAGTATTAGACGAAGAATACTAAAAATTTAGTGGTGGGAATCGGCCCATTGGCGCATAGATTTTTGCACCCCTGCCTATTGTCTAATAATAATAATATATACGCTTAAATGTATATCGTTGATAAAATGAACTTTCTATAAAAATACAACTATCAGAAAGAGAAAGATACATTTATGAAGCTTTTACCACTGAAACATTTATTATCTTTATTTACATTTATGAGAATGTTTTTATGCAATTGAATTATTTCATGTGACAATGTAAATGAACACTAATTGCTTTGCACTCTATGTTATGCAGAAAGCATGTTTTACTGAGCCTCATAAACACATATAAATGTTATTGTTTGTAACATCATTAAAATACCTGTGATTGATTTTGTCCCATAAACCATAATGTAACGGAATTATTATGAGCGTCCCTATAAACGAATTATAAACGCTATATACCTAGTCCGCAATAAGGAACATGCCATGGTAAATCTCAATAACATATATCAATTACGTAGAAATCGAAGTATATTTAGTTCGAGCGTGTACAGACAGGCAGACGGACAAACATACAGACAGACGAAGCGAAGAAATAAACACTTTTCAACTACCGTAATTTCGCACGTATGAGCTGCATCTTAGTGTCTTTTCAAACCGGAAATTTTATTGAAAATAAGATGTAAATAATAAAAAAATGTAAGTAAGTAAAGTAAATAAGTGCAGTAAAGTAATAAGTGCTAAGCAGAATTAAGTCACATTTTATTTAAAATAAATTCTGGTAGGAAATCGAATTGTCTGAGGTGCGGCGTATACGCGCGAAATTACGGTATGTTAACTCGGGAGAAGTTGCGCATACCCAGATAATGAATGGTTTTTACACTGTCACCAATAAATACAATTAATAATCGCCACCTTATTTAGTCTGAGAAATTGTTGTTTATTCTATGATAATGTAAATTGTAGATTACTTTAAAAAAAATAGTGGTGAAAATTGTAAAAACCGTACGTAACCTGGGGTATGTCATACCCCATGCGACTGCTCCCGCGTTAAAAAGTGTTAAAAATGAGACATGAAATAAAAGAAATACTTCCAGAATTAAAGGCAATGAAGGACTGATGATTTAAAAAAAAATATTTTACTACGGTTTAATAAAAGGTACGCATACGCTTAGGACAGACGCTCATCAGAACATACAATAATTATATTATTTGAGTATTTACTAGATAACTCTGACTAGGAAGAGTTTTTTATAAATATCCTTTTGTCATAGAAGTTATTATGCTGGAGCGTGTTGACGGAAATATTACATTTTCTCTTTACAATTTCCTTTGTTGAGATGTTATTAAAGAAGAAACGAATTCATGAACATTAAGGAGGAATTTTTCAATTTAAACAATAAAAAGTCAAAGGGGAAATCATTTGATCAATTATTTCTTTTTTACAAGGTTGCATACTCTTCTCCTTTTTATTTGCATATCGGAACTGTGAAAATAAAAGCAGAACTAATGAAAATACCGAAATCCCAAGGACATCATCTCACGTGCTATTGAATTAAAAAGTTAGGAAGTGCAACGATGAAAAATATAACTTCACGGTTTTATCGTGAAATTTTGTATTTGTAATCATATATATTATTTCTGTTGTCAACATCCCTTTTACTATGAATATACGAAACGCACAACAACGAATGAGGTGCCATTCGAAAGGTTTTTGAAGCGGTTTCTGACATAGTACACCCACATTTCGTTAAAACATGTTTTTTTTTATTAAAAATTGTTGTTAATTAAAAATTAAATCAGCATTGTTTACATAAATGAAAGGAAAAGTTTTCCTCAAATTAGTATTGCCACAAAAATAAAATACCGCATAATAATAATTATTTTTAAAAATATAAATAGTACGAAAAAAGATAAAATATGATTTCTCTGCACGGGATTATTTTATGTTTATGGTAAAAAAAGCGAAATTGAAATTGAAATGTTTAGAAGAATAAGACACCATCGATCGATCGAAGCAGTGGTATTTCACGTGTGGAATAAAAGGTATGATTTGTTATATTAGATTAAACTGTATTTTAAATGCATTCAATTTAGTTTTCTTTGTTTCATGTTTTTCAAGAAGCAGATAAAATACGGTTGTTAATTTTTTTTTTCTCGCACGTGCCTTTTGCCATCTTCAATCAGTTTTTACTGCAGCTTTGATGTAATAAATGATATGATATTCTGGCTTGACTAATGTTGTTTGCAGGTATTTTTATCCTTAATTTTTCTTTAGAAGTTTAAACTTGCATCTAAAAAATATTAGATATTGCTAAAAATTATTAGACTACAGTGCGAACGTGGGTCCATTGGTATTTTTATATTGCTCTTTAACTAAAATTTACATGGATTGGTAGTATGACATATCTTTGGATTTTTTCCCTTTAAGGTACAAAATGATAAATTTAAATGTGAGAAATGCCATTTGAAGTTTATAAGAAAATTAATTGCCGAAACGTCAGTGAAGGCTTACTGTGGAGACCCGAAAAGTTTTTGGTTTCCGTCTGTCTGTTTGTCTGTCTGTCTGTCTGTTCCGCGATAACTGCCGCAAAAATGATCCGAATAGGTTGATTTTTGGTAGGTATGTTGGTGAGGTACCCGGAATTAGCTGTATAGTTTTTAATTACATTTAGTTTATGCTTTCGGAAAATATATAACATTTATTTTTAAGTCATAATGGTTTCATACGGGAATTCAGACAATTTTGAAATTTTTCATTCGTTGAAAATAAAATGGGGCATTCGATTAATGCATTTAAACGGTAAGTTATGAAGGCTAAAATTTATCAAGTCAGGTCTTAAATTATTCAAATTAATTTGAACTATATTTCTAGCAACTATATTGCAAAGACTGTCAAAATAATAAAATTCAAATAACTCGGACTCTTTTGCTGCAATATTTTATTCGCAAAATAAAATATTTTCGGGCGATTTTAGTATTTTATTGAAATAAATGAGAATTTATTTTGATACAAGTTACCTTTTAACTGCTATAGAATGAGTACCGAAACATTTTTACATGAGATATTATTCATTTTCTGGAAGAGATGTGGATTTTTCCTGGTTGAAAATTAGTATTATTTAAAAAATAGGATAAAATCTCTCGTACAACGAGATGGTTAATTTAAGGAAATTAGCGTAGTAAAACGCATCCATATATCCTGAAATAGCACAATACTTGAAACTGAGATCATAAAAAGCTATCACAAAAAAATACTTTATAGCGCCAAATCACGTTTGCTATTTAGCGAATTGGCAGTGAACACGATTATACTTTTTAACCCAATAGGTTTAAAAGTTTCCAAATATATTTTCTTTTTTGGGGAAGGGAAGGGCGGGGGATTTTAGTATCTATTGCCATCGAGTAAGATCAGGATGAACTTAGATAAGATCTTGTATCTAAATATTATAGAATGACCATCAAAACTGTTTTTCCGAAACAAAAATTGTAATTTCTCTAGATTTCTGAAATAGATATAAGTGAAATATAGTAGATCCAGTTTACATTTACATAAGTTGCTTTTGTACAAGAGATATTATTCAACTTATCCATCAGATGCAGGTGTTTCGCGGTTGGCAAGTAATATATGCTATTGGATATTGCTATTTGGGTATTAGGATAACATGAAATTATTTTCTAAACTGTTGCTTATCCTAATAAAACCACAGTATAAAACGAAATCCAATATATACTACAATCATTCACACTATCAATAGGAAATCACGAATATAAATTTAACAAGATTACGGGGGGTGATAAAATGTACTTTTTCCAAAAAATTACATGAATACGAAGTTCATAAGAGCATTTTATTTTCAAGGATTACTTCTAATACTGTTCTTTGTATTTCATCTGTTTTCAGTCCTTTATTTTCCCTTGTGACCAAATCTTTGTCGAAAATTATGAGATCCGATATGCTCATTATCTCACTAAAATTTCAAAAAAAATCATCAAGTATTTCTCTGGATATTTGACAAAACGTAAAAAATTTAAAATGTCCGATGACTTTTGGCCATATAACGTACAAGACAAGCCAAACGAATTTCAATACCTTACTGAGTACAACTGGTAATTCATAAAATTTAGTGTTCAGCTGTTTTATGTATTTTTTAAATCTTCTTTCTCCGGCTCTGTATTAAAAGAAGAAGTTTCGTTACAATATTCTGTAAATGGTGGAAAGTGTTCTGAATATTTTTAACTCTTTCCAACCTAATTGAAAAGTGTGACTTCGGTTTGTGACTTCGATTTGTCTACCCTCAGTCATCTGGCCGTGCTCTAACTCGCGTAAATATACTTGGATTGCCCTGAAATGTTTGTATGTTATTGTCGTTTAGTATAGCATGTTCCCTATTTCAACTGAAGTGTGTAGTACTTACAGTTTTTTTACAGGGACAGTCAAGAGTGTTCCGTTACATTACAGTGAATGGTAAATAATCGTTTCAAGTGCATTTTGATGATGCTACGTCATTTAAAACATTATGAAATTGATATATAATTATGAAGCGCATTAAAACATGCTTTCTGTAAAATATGGGGTGCAAAGCATTTATTATTCATTTACAGTGTCAAAGAAAAGAATTCTGTTACACATCGTTCTATGGGGAAAAATCGTTTGCAGTGTAATTTAGTGATATTTCACTATTTTAAGCATAATGAAAATTATATGCATTACTGAGGTGCACTATAAATTGCTCTCTTGTGTGCATTGCGTTTATTTACAGGGACACACAAAATATATCGGTTACAGTACAGGTGCGATATGATAAGTGCGTTTTCAACTTTGGTTTGCGTTTTTATGTTTAACTAAATTTTTTCATAGTACGTGTATGTTTATAAACTCGGTTGATCATATACAGGGAATTCGTTACACAAGGGAATTCGTAAGTATTACAAACTATGGGGAATGAATTGCTTAAGGGTAATTTTTAATTGTGTTACGATTTTCTGGCTGAACTATATTTAGTAGACTAATAGAAGTTTGTGGAATATTAATAAATTCATATACAGGGCTACGCACACAAAAAAATACATTGTCGTTTGCGGTTGGTAATAGCTGCGAGTGAGTTTTAAGTTACCTTTTAGTTTAATATATGTTGTATACAAAAGTCTTCAGATAATATACAGGGCTGTACAAAATATTTCGAGTGCATTTCCATCGATTGGCGAAAATTGCTAAATGTGAATATTCCAACTGAACTAAATTTTATCATGCTATATATCCACATCTTTTGATCATATACAGGGCAGCACAAAATAATTCGACTACTTTTTTGACACTGGAAGGTAATTGCGAAACTGTATTTTTCAATGTGTTACATGTTTTCTAAATTGTTTATTTACATATCTTCTTTCACCTTATTTAACGGTGAAGTTTCGTTACAGTTTTCTTGCTGCGTTGGAAAGTGTTTCATAATCTATGTCTGACGCATTATGTTTGTATAAATCTTGATTTTTAAATTAATAGACGATTGTATGTGTTACATACGTATATGCACTACCAACATATGCTGGTTTTTAAATGTTCTATACTATACTAGCTAAATTCAAATCGTTTAATAAACATCTACACAATTAACACGAACCGCACATCGCAACCATGTTTTTAACAACACCATCTACTAAACTCTCATTCACAAAGAACAGGATGCAAACAAATATAATAGTAAGAGAAATAAAAATTATAGTTAAAAACTTTCATGATCCTAGTTATCAATCACAATCAAGCCAGTTCGGGTGAAGCATATGTTATAATCTTCCCCTCAACCTACATCAGCGGTCTCCAGATTATAGGTTTTAAATACGCTGTACTACGTTAGCCAAATTCTAATCGATTTAATTAATTTTTAATTAACAAATATTTATTTACTACAGTTAACAGGAACCGCACATCGCAATATGTTTTTAACTACAATATCTGCTACACTCTTATTTACAAAGAACGGTATACAAGCAAAACATGATAGTAATAGAAATTAAAATTATAAAAACGTTCATGATCCTAGTTATCAATCACAATCAAGCCCGTTCGGGTGAAGCATGTGTTATTATCTTCCCCTTAACCTGCACCAGAAGTCTCCAGATTATAGGTTTTAAATGTTCTATACTATGTTAGCCAAATTCTAATCGATTTAATTAATTTTTTATTAAACATTTATTTACACAACTAACATGAACCGCACATAGCAACATGTTTTTAATTACACCATCTACTGCACTGTCATTCACAAAGAACCAAATAAAACTAAAAATAATAGTAAGAGAAATAAAAATTACAGTTAAAAACGTTCAGGGTTCTAGTTATCAATCACAATCAAGCAGTTCGGGTGAAGCATATGTTATAATCTTCCCCTTAACCTACATCAGCGGTTTCTAGATTATAGGTTGGAATATCAAAGATGATTTCGACATCTCTTTCTCTGACTGGATTCATTGATGACTGAATTGTTTTTCTCTATTGTTGTGGGTGAGATTTTTTTTTTGTCCGATTTGTTTTTCTTTGGATGATTTCGAACATCGGCAACATGATCAGACTGTTTTAGAAGGAATATTAACTGATTAGATTCTTCTTTGTTGGCCTACCACAGGAATGAATAGAAATCGGATGACTTTTTTCTCTTACTTCACAGATTTTAGAACTCAAATATAACAATGACCAATTGGGGAGAACATACTTTATTAACATGATCATAGAATGCAAAGAATTTATTTTTGAACATTACATAAGATTCTTTACAGTAGGGCAAATGCTTGGAACAGCTTGATTTTCTCAGATTCATTGGATGAAGAAAACGTATCTCATTTCAGGCAATGCTTTTATGATGCAAAGCGTTATAAGGTTTTCAAAACCCATCCTACTCTTCATCTTCAATTTATTGATGGAGATTTTTCTGATTTATCTCATGCTTTTGGTATTTGGTAATGTTTTTCTTTCTGTTTTGTTTTTAGTATTTTGTATTTTTCTATGTTATATATCTATATATGTACTACATTATTATAATTATTATTTTTTCCAGTATAAAATGCTTTATTTTTTCACAATCATAAATGTCATTTAGCTGCTGAGCTCTGTAAAGTCTACTTTAGCACGATCTGGTAATATATATATACATATGTATACAATATATATGCACTGTAATTATTTAAGCAGCATACGTGTAAAAGGTCATCTTATGCGGATTGGCTGCTTTGGAATTGTTTATACTCATAATAATAAAAAAATGGCTGCTTCTAAGCGATAAACCACTCAATGGTCTGTGCCTGCGTTGTTGATTTATTAACCTGTTTCTTATTTCTCACTTCTTACCTTACTTCAAAACTTTGATCATGAAGTTGTAATAAATACTGAAATTATTTAGATGGTCATTAGCATCTGGGTGCTAATATTAACATGTGTTGGAGTAAGCTTTTCTACACCTCCTACCGTTAAATCATTTTCCGGAAACATAATTAGGAATAATTTTTTCTATATTCCAGTCTAGGGAACCTATGCTAAAATGTCTATAGCACATTCTTCTCGCCTGTACTAACTGTTTATCGACAATGTACCACAGATGGCAACGTTCTACATTTTTCAAGTTAAATAAACATATTTTGAATCACAAATTTTACTTAATCACTTCAACGACAATAACATTGTTTCCATATTTCTGCGGCTGTTGAAGTGATAACAAATAAACAAATTAAAATACATACTAAAAAGAAACCTTTTATTAAATAAATTTCCTTTTTCAAAATATGTTTTCTAACCGTAAAATATTAGGAAGGTTGGCACTTACATTGCACTTATGTTTGACAACTACAGCTATACCATTTCACTTTCTACCAGTTATGTAGACTGTATCCTTAATCTCCTTTGCTTTACTTTTTTAATCCAAATTTGTTATCATCTCTTTTCTTAATTTTACATCTATCCTTTTTATTGTAATTGTTCTTTTACCTTGTAGTTAATACTACATCTTAACTTTTCCCAACGGCTCAATTTAATACAAGACACTCTACTTACAAATAGACAGGACGTAAAGTTGTGTGGAACTCGGAAGATCCCTTAACCGACATCAACTGTTCTTTCTTTCTTTCTCTACTTACTTCATTTTTCTTTCCTTTGGTTTCGAAAAAAAAGTGTTACTTGAAACTACAAAATTTAAACTGTTAAAAACATTAGTACTGTGTTTAACATGTCAAGAACGCTTGGTTGATATTCACATTAGTCAGATCAATTTAAGCCTTTAGTAGTAATCTGCTTATTTAATCATATGTTATTGAACTTAAAGACAGACACGGTATTATTAAAATTAAATGTGATTTTAAGTAACGGGTAGGATTTATAACACCGATTTTCTGAATATTGAATACATGTGCTAAATTGAATGTGGGAAGGTTTAAGCATCACAGAAAAATTTCAGACCAAATTGACTGAAAAAAGTCAAATTGAGAGACCCTCTGCAATAACAAGGCAAGTGGAGTTACCTTGATTCCTGCTAAAAAAAAAAAGACTTGTTGACCTACCTTGCTATTCTTCGGGCTTTATTTGATATTCGAGCTGTCATGGCTTGTAAAAACTTTTTTCAACTTTCACGTGGCTCAGTTTCCCGATCCTGGTAACGGGCTGAAGGCAGTATTAGGACTATTTAAAAAATAAATAAAACACTAAGATAATTTCATATTTTGCAAACTCTTGTGTTGCACTACATAAAAGTTGAAAAAAAATCCTAAATGTACTTTTTCTTTCCCACAAAATTGAACCTTAGGATATGCAATAATAAGGTAAATGTTCAATTTACAGTTTTATGTAATGCATTATTCAACATAATCGTCGCTACCATGTCAAACTATCGAATATGAAAAAATGCATTTTTCATTACTTTTAAAAATGGACCGATTGTCACCACTAACTTCTATTAGAGTTCTTCGCCTAGTAAAAATACTAATAACATTTCTGTGAAGAACAGGGTTGGTTGTTTGGCCTTCGTTTTTATTCAGAAATGCGAAGTTCATACCGGAAATTTTGAGAAATTTTTTTTGTTGCGGTAAGTCAAAACGAAATGTTTCTCAGTAAATACAGCAAAACTTTTTACTTGAAATTTCTGGTATGGATTCGAGATTTCTGAATAAAACAAGCAGGCCAAACTGACATTCCCGGTGAAGAATACAATTAAAATTTAGTGGTTACAATCGGCCTATTTTTTTAAAGTAATAAAATATTTCTATTTTCACATTCGATAGTTTGACGTGGTAGCGATGATATAAGGAAAGATAAATTTTATGAACATATGCAAAGAAAAAATGCTAGAAAACTCTTATTAATAGGAATATATACAAAGAAGTTACATTCTAAATTAAAATGTCGAAAGTAAATTTAAAAGCTTTGTAGCTGAAAACTCTATTTTTCTCTTGTCTTGTCATTGCAGAGCGCCCCTCAATTATGGTTGAGACTTTATTGGTTGAGACGTCTCTAAGTAACATAACAGAAGCTACATGTATAAATTAAGACAATATGATTTCACAATACTTCATTATCTCAATGTCAGCCGTAAAATAGACAGTGAGAAATGTCGTTGAAAAAGTAGAACGAAAAATGCCTGTGTGAATACTTTGCCCCAAAAATATATATAAAACATTTAGGTTTCGTATAGATATTTGAGATAAATTAAGAGGTTTGATGACTGATTTACTATCCATAGATGTCGTGAATTATATGAAATGGATAAAATAAACAAAAATACATTTTATTGAGTTTGTGTGGTACAAAACGAAAAATACATCATTTGTGCATCTGAGAAAAACAACTAAAAAGTGCAATTTCTTGACAGAAAATCATTTAATAGAAAGCATGGTTTTAATCCATTCGCTTCCAACCATGAGTATACTCGTGGTTTTTCAATCTAAAATTATGAATTTGTACCGGAAATTTCGAAAGAAAAATTGAATATTATGTTATTACGAAATGTCTGTAATTAAGTAAAGTAAATATTGCTATTAGTATTTTCTGGTATGAATTCGAACTTTCTAAATTAAATAAAATTCCGGTAATTTTAACCCGGCAGTGAACGTCGGACTGAACAAAAAACTGGCGGACAACACAGTTGAATAACTGTGAGTCATTAAGTGTAGCAGATTATTCATAAATGACTGTGGTATTACGTCCCATTCTTCTCTAAAAGCTCTTTCCGGCTGTCGAATTATTTATCGAGGCAATACGGGAGCAACAATTAGTCTGGAGGAGAAGCTGATCAATCCATATATATCCCCCCCCCCCCTCCCTCCTCGTCAGTAAAGAAATCATTTATATATTTTATTTCTTTTTACATTGTAGTTCTGCCTTTGTAAAATTGATATAAAATAATAATGATTCATATCACGAGGATTCTAATGAAATTAATGGTGTGTAATCTTATCGAATATGCAATATAAATTGTTTATTTTTAAAATACAAAACCATTTTAATTGTTATAAATAAATTTTATTACAAATTGACGTTTTTGTTATTAAAAGACTTTGCCCCGCTAAATGTATATAATCTTGCACTGTGGGGCGGGATAAAGCGTTCGCATCCCTCTTTTTGAAGGAGAAGAGTTCACAGACTAACACATTTCTGTTAAAATACCTAATAATACAGATGTTCCCTAATAATACAGAACGTTTTTTAATCATCCTTCATATAAACATCACTAAAATCATGATACTTCCTTTGACATGTAGTTTTCATTTTGTAAAAAGTGAATTATTATTCACGGGGAGGGCTAAAACTCATTAACTTTGTTTAAACAAGCTTCTTAAGAACACGACATCTTTAAAATAAATAAATTTATCAAAAAAAACGAAAGGACAGATGAATTACTGCGGAATAAATCACTGTGAAATTGTTAAAATCATAATAATAACAATAATATGAAATAATATGAAAAAACAGCAAACAAATTTTCAAAACATGTAATAAAAAAACAAAATACACAAAAATAAAATACACTCTTTCTAGAATGCTTTTGTCATTTTAATTACTGTACAATAAAATAAAGATACCTCATAAAATTCAAATACAAGACTCAAGGAAAACAGACAAAAATTAGTGATATCCATGTGCCTAGTGCCGGTTGCAGAGCGAGTTTTTAAAGGATAGAGCGTTTCATTCTGTTGGGAAAATTTGTTGAACTGTGACCTCCACCTTCAAAGAATTATTACTTCAGGTTGAAATCTCATATGGGTATAATTATTATACATTGAGTAATGGAGTTTCTATCTGTAAAGTGCTCATCGATTAAGCCATCGAGTTGCAGGTCTGCTGATACTAACAAGTGAGTGAATTGTGTCAGGCTGGATATCATCTGGATAGCGCAATGGTAGAGCATCGGTGCATGCAGCCAAGGTCCCAGGTTCGAATCGTGGGATAGATGCTTATCACTCTATTTGGAAAATTTGTTTAACTTTGACTTCCACTTTCAAAAAATTAGACAAACATTGATTTTGTCGGCTTTAATCTCACGTCTACTCATTTAGTGTTGGCCACATCAAGTTGATTTCTTTTCTTCAGCAGCAATTTATTTGCAGCACTAAAGTCCCTTTCAATTAAATATAAAGGTCGAACGGTAACAACGATTTCATTGCAAAATTGTCTGAATTTGTGTATTCAAGTTGTTCATTCAACGAACTTTTTTACAAAATAGATGTCGAATAACTTATACATTCTTTACGCTCAGTGATTAGTAAGTGTTCTCCTCCCCTAGAACTAATAAGTTAAAACTGAGACGCCTCCACCCCTTTTCTTTACACCTTTCCTTTTACTCCATTTTACTCCTTTTACCGTTATTCCTCCATCCAGTAGGACGGCAGAAATTCCTCATTTACTATTAACACCTATTCACCAATTGTTCTCATTATAAATCAAATCGCCGCAGGAGGGAAGTGTGAATACATTGAGGAACATGGCACTGATGTATAAAAATGACATATCAGGGATGGAATCGCTGCGCCACACATGGCCAATTGTTACCAGTAAATTTTAATGGTTTTCTTCACCTTATTAAATTTCAGAATACAGTCATTAAATTATGTGAAAAATACTATTAAATTTTAGTGGTGACAATCGGCCATTTGTGGCGCAGCACTTGCATCCGTGACATATTAATAAGACCTTGAGATCCAATTCCGGATAGAAGATACTGCCCTCGCCCCCGTATACAGAACATAGAAAAAAAAACATTTTTTAATTGAAAATTGTAATAGATTTTTTATATTTAATGTATTTCATTAAGTTTTTTTTAGAATTTTCCGACTTTACACATTAATGTCCTGCAAGAATCACTTCAATAGCTGTCATCATTTATTTGTTATTAGAAAATGAGTAGTACGTTAAATTTAGATGAAGTACACTTTGGTGATCAATGTAGTTTTTTAAGCGGGAATAACCTATACATGTATTCTATATAAAATTGAACTGGCTGTGAATTTCAGACAAACACCTATTTCTAAATTCATTTGAGTATTTAGACGACATAGTAAAAAAAATAGCATTTAATAAAAATTGTCTGTCTAGCTGTCTGTTTGTCTGGAATATGTTCAGAAACAGTTGCATATGAAACACTAAACTTATCAGGGACAAATAGCGAATGCTTTTGGAAATAATCTGCAGTTTGTAGCATTCCGATATCAGGGCTCCCAAATCGTCCACGTTCTGAATACCGGTATTTTGTTAAACAAATTTTATTTTAGATTTTTCTTGCAAATTTTGCAGAAACCAGCTTCGGAGGTAAATTGTTGCGGAAATGTTGTAGAAACCTACTATTAAATCTTCTGTTAAAAATTATTGGCATTTAGTTGGCGGACCATTTGGAAGCCCTGCAATATCTAAAATATTTTTTTGAGGAAACAAGGAAAAACCGAGATAATTACGCAATCAACCAATCTTTTAATACTCCAGAACTCTTGAATAATTGATCAGTTTTTGGGAATCCTATGACGATGGAAAGATCTAATTAAGATTTATAAATAATAATTCTGGCCACAATCTGCAGTTTATCACATTGCGATATCTAAAATATTTTTTTAGAAAACAGGAAAAAAACCGGGCGAGTCAATCAACTAATCAACCAATATTTCAATGTTCAAAAACTTGAGAAATAATCGATCAATTTTAAGAAATCCTGCGTGTTTATTAAAAGGTCTAATTAAGTTTTATAAATGATATTAATTACATTTTTAGCTTATGTAATTGAATCCACATTGTTAATTATTGAATGTTATTGTTAATTTTTTTCCAAAATACTCGAAAGATCCTATAAACTAACAATGCAACACAACGGGTTGCTACGCAACTCGTGCTTAATAAAAATTAAAAGGTGAACCGATTTCGATCGTAATCCATTATCCCCAAAGAACCAATTTTGAATCGGGGTCAGTGGGGCCGGGATTATTTCCTTCTGTTCCGGGGATCAGAGTTGATGGCTGATGCCGCGTTCAGGGTCGAATAGCTTCTTTAATAACACCCGAATGCCTTGGACATTGTAACTTACTCTTTCGGCGCTCTGTTTTTCCACTCGGAAGATTTCAGAAGATTTTAGTCATCGTGAGAAAAAGTGACGACGCCCTACACAAAAACACATGGTGATACTGCACTAGCAGTGGATGATATTTGCTTAAGACTTTGCATTCGTGAGCTTTCATATTCCTCTCGCTAATGTTAAACCTTTGGCCGTGTGATGCATTCGTATTTATTAAATATCTCCTGAGTAGATTAATATTTTAAACTTTTTTTCTGTGTACTCTTCTGGAAGGATTTCTCCTTTTTAGGTAGCTTTCATTGAAAAAAGCTACCAATTGCAGCCGTTCGGAGGAAAGCAATTCAAAAAAATTTTGGTATATTTTCACCGATCATGACCCCCAGACCCCCAAACCACCCTCTGTTCAAATGTTGAAACACCTAAAAATTATAAATTGAAAAATTTATTTCTGTTAAGTGTTAGAACTTGATACAAGGATTCTGGAACATTTTTTGTTTTTGCTATATCTTAAAAAATGGCTGAGATATGGTAGTTTGAAATTCTAGGGTGGCTGAGATTTTGAAACAGTCTGATATTTATTATGCTGTAACTCTCGTATTTATGGATCGATATAAATGTGACTAATCAGTTAAATTTTTGAGTTTTTTTTAATTCAAAAGCATGTATAAAAAAGATAAATTGTAAAAAAAAATTTCCTTTAAGTGTTAGATCGTGATGCAAGGATTCTGGAACATTTTTTGTTTTGACTGTATCTTTTTTTTTTTAGACCGGCGACCAGGCCCCTACCTGCCAGGTTTCCCTAGTTTAAACGGGTTTAGTGCCTGGTACCGGGGCGCGTAGTGCCACTGAAGAGATGCCGCGTAGCGGCTGGCCGTTGCTGACAGGACGGCTATGTGAAGGACTTAGTTTTGTTCCCATTTTTGTTTTGCTGCTAATTGATGTTATTCTTTTTATATGGACCTGTCATCGTTATGCGAGTTGGTCTCGTAATTTAGAGCCTTGATCAGGTGACGAGACCTTCACCTGATTAGGCACCCCCCCAGGTATAATTCACAGGGAACTTGGAGGACTTTAGACCCACGACGGATTTTACATGCGCCATTAGCGTACATGATATAAAAAAAAAAAAAAAAAAAAAAAAAAAAAAAAAAAAAAACCTGTAAGGGAAGGGTGTTAATACTTGTTTATTTAACTTTACATAAAAAATAGAAGAAAATGATTACTTTTACCTGTGTTGGATTGTTTTTTTCCCTTACTTTTTTCTACTGTACTTTCCAGTTACCTGTTGTTTTTCTTTTGCTGCTTGATTTTTGTTGCACATTTAGGTTTATCTCGTTGCTTTTTGGTTTCTAATGTGATGCAGTTGTTTCTCTTTTGTTGCATTTATTTTGGTTTCTCGTTTGTTGCAGGTTTCTCATTGTGATTTGGGTTTCTCATATTTCGCTGTTGATTTTATACTCTGTTGCATCACTGGTAACCGTTGAATTTGTTGTCATGAATGCGCTCTAGTGGCGATCAGTCCATATATACCTTATGGCTGTTTTCATGAACTCGATGAAGCTATTTGAGGACTTGGTGCGCTATGGGGTGGGGCATATTCCTTGGCCATTAGTCCGTTAATTAGTTATTAACTTCCACCCTCTTAGACGCTAAAAGAACGATTTTTTTTTCGCAGGAAAGAGGTATACTTTACACTGCTATTTTTATTATATATACACATATATACATATATATATATATATATATATATATATATATATATATGTATATATATATATATATATATATATATATATATATATATATACATATATACATATATATATTTCCTTTTTTTTTTTTTTTTTTTTTTTCCCCTGGAAGATAAGATTAATTAGGCAGAGGTTATACACACTTTGAATATAGAGGTATGGTGGCTGCTGGGACTTTTATGTTTTTTTTGTTGTTGTATTAGTCTATGTTTGTCTGTTTCATGTCGTCTACGTTGTTCATTAGCCACCTGATCACTGCTCTACCTTTGTTTTGTACATGCTTGTTGTTTGCAAGTTGTCTGTGCCATAGTATTTCGTTATTAACTGTGATGGTGACCAGATGGTGTGGTTGTAAGAGTGGGCAGGCCGTAAGGTAGTGTTTTATGGACCCTAATTCCCCGCATATGCATTCTGGAGAGCTAAATTTAGTAAATCTATGTAGGTATTGTGGGAATGCTCCATGCTCTGTGTAGATTTGGCTCAGTAATTTACAGCTTATAAGCCGTTTTGTGTCTACTTTTGGGAAGTATCCATGAGTTGTTCTACCCGTATCCCCATAGTCCCACTCGAACTGCCATTGTTTTATTGTTAACTCTTTTAATATACGCTTAAGGTTTGATATTGGTCTTTCTATGTGGTAGGGTCTATCATTTTTTTTATTTTTAGCCGCTTATTTTGCTAATTCGTCAGCATCCTCGTTTCCTTGGATGCCAACGTGTGCCTTAACCCAATTAATTTTAAATTTGTTGTTTGATTTTCTTATTTTGTTTTGTATGTCTGCAATTAGTTTGACTGTGTTGAATGGTTTGCTGAGTGCTAATATTGCTGATAGGCAGTCCGAGTGAATGCTATAATACATCCCTGTTTCGTTGTCCCATTCTGTTGCCTTTAGTATCGACAGTAGTTCGGCTTGGAAGACACTGTTATGTTTCCGCAATGGTGTTGACCATAGTTTAATTTTTTGTCGCTTTTGTATGCTACGAAAGCCGATTCCGTAGCGCCTGACTCCAATTTTGAGCCGTCTGTATAAATTGTTATATCTGTTTCGTTGTAGCCTATCTTTGGTTCTGTTGTTTCTGCTGGGTGCGTTTCCCATATGTTTATTTTGTTATCGTAGTCTGTTGGTTGAATTGTATTACCGTATAATTTACATGTTTCTCTTAACGTTGTTATTGTTCCATATGTTGCTTCATATTTGACCTGTAGGTGTATTGGAATCAGGCCCGCCAGTACCTGAAGGGCTGCTGTTGGGGCAGTTTTGTATGCCTTGACTATGGTCAGCAGAAAATGTCTTTGGCAAGTGGTTAGGACCGCTTTGCTTCTGGCATTTAATTTGTGTCCCCAGATTGGGGCTGCATATGTTAGCACTTTTTCTGCTACTGTTCGATACCAAATTTTTATGATGTCTGGTTTTATTCCCCAACCTCTTTTTGCCATTTGTCCCAGCATATTGAATGATTTGCGTACTTTGGTTGTTTGGTGTTGGCAATGTGGCAGCCAGTTTAGGTTACGGTGTATTATGACTCCTAGGTATTTGATTTGGTCTTTACCTTCTAGATCCTTGTCCTCTAATTTGATTCCCTCTATCTTTCCCGAGACTTGATCTGGGAGGTTGTGTATGCACGGTCTGTTTAGATACAGTAGCTCTGTTTTTTCCCTGTTTAGCGTAAAATTGTTGCTTTTTATCCAGTTGTTGAATTCTTCTATTATTTTATTTGCTAAGATTACCAGTTGCTCTTTAGTTTTAGCTTTGAGTATTAGGATGAAATCGTCGGCAAATGCTTGGATTCTAACCTTTTTACCCCAGTTCTTTTTTAAGGCTGCGTCTGCTATTAGAAGCCAAAGTAGCGGGCCGACACAACTTCCTTGCGGACAGCCGCCAAAGGTTTGTCCGATTGTTTTATTCCGGACGTTTATTCCGTCCTAGTGTGACAAACCTGTTTTCAAGGAAATTAATTACCCAGTTTGTTAAATAAGTTGGGTTCGGGGAGTTTTTTAGTATATTTGCTATTATTGGCCATCTAATATTATCAAAGGCTCCTTTAATATCCATTGCTACTAGTAGTGTTTGGAATTTATCTTTTGAATTTATCTTGGAATTTATCTTGTTTTATCGTTTTTATAAGGTTGTTTAGTGCGTGTTCTGTTGAAGTACCTTGTTTAAAACCATATTGCTTTTTGCTCAAATATTTGTTTAATGTCAGATGGTGCATTATTCTAATGTATATTATTCTTTCTAGGATTTTACTGAAGGCCTGTAGCAGGCATATTGGTCTATAGTTTTTGGGGTCCTGGGGGTTTTTTCCCGGTTTGTGGAACAGGACCACTGTACCTATTTTGAATGTATTTGGGAAGTGTTTTAGCTTGAGGCATGCGTTGAATAACGAGAGCATTAACTTTGGCGTCGCTTTGTGTATTTTTTTAACTAAATTGTAGTCTATGTAATCGAATCCTGGAGCTTTGTTTTGCTTTATAGTTTTTACTATTCTGTTAAGTTCTTGTTTTGTTATGTCTGGTGGGTTAATGTCTCTGAATTTTGGGGCGCCGGTGTGAGTTTATGTTCTGAGTTTGGGTTTGTTAAGTACAGGTTATCTAGAAAGTGGTTAAGTGTTTCTTTTATTGTTACTGTTTGGTTGTTTGGTGGTACATTTACTAATCGTGATGGCTTTGGTTTTTTACCTGAGGCAGCTTTGTATTGTGGCCCGTATGTATCTATGGCTTCGTTACAGAATTTTTTCCAAGTTTCCCTTTTTGTTCTGTTGATTAGTTTTTTAAGTTTTGCCCTTTCTTTTTTATATTCTATGTGTTGTTTGTATTTTAGTTCTTCATCTTGTTGTTTTTGATATTTCCTTCTAAATGCTCTAACTCGGTTTCGGGCTGTTTTTATCTCCATTGTCCACCATGTTGGAGCTGTTATATTTGGTGATTTTCTTTGTTTGTAGCATTGTAATGCTATTGCTGTGATTTCATTTTGTATTTTCATTGTTATATTGTCTAATTGTTCTTTGCTGGTTATCCTTGTAAGTTCATTTATATATTTGTTCCCTATTTGTTTTATTTTTTTCTCAAATTTTGCATGTTTTCCATGTTTTGTCTCTAGTTTGTGTCTGTAATAACTTATGTTGTCATATGTTAGTTTGAATTTAATGTATTTGTGGTCGCTATGGGACTCGTCGTCACTTACTTCTCATTCCGTTATTTTGTCCCCAAGGTTTATCGTTGCTATTGTTAGGTCTGGCCACCCTTGGATAACTTTTTTCCTCCTCATTTTGACTGTATCTTAAAAAACGACTGAGATATGGCAGTTTGAAATTCTAGGGTGGCTGACATTTTGAAACAATCTGATTTTTGTTATGCTGTAACTCTCATGCTGAAATTTGCATTCAAATTCAGTATTAACGAAAACCGGGATTGAATTTTCTATAATCGAGTTCCAAGCAATTTTGCTTCAGGTGTTTGAGTAAAATAAGTTGAATTTTTATAAATATGTACTATGAAAGCTGCTTTTTCCTCCCGGTACAGACTGGAAGGACTTTCTTCTTTTTAGTTGTCAAAATATTTCTAAAATATATACTTAATTTTATGTGAAAAATTTAAATAAATCTAAAATATATACTTAATTTTGTGCGAAGTGTTAAAATAGTTCTAAAATATATACTTAATTTTATGTTAAGATTTTAACACATAAAATTATAAATTTAGTATGTATTTTAAAAATATTTTGACAGCTAAGAAATAACGAGACAACCTTTAAGAATAGTACTCAGAAAACAGAAATTAAAAATATTAATTTATTCAGGAGGTATTTTAAAAAAAAGAATGCATCCCACATCCAAAGATTTAATATCAGTGAGGGGAATTTGAAATCTCACTGATGCATAGATTTAACCTTTTATGCTCCGATGGTACTTTTAAAATACCATAGACAAATACATACTAAAATAATTACAGGTTGCTAACCAGCATACAATTTAATAAAACTGATATTAAAACATAAAAATACAATTGAAAAAAATACCCGACCTTTCAACTTTACCTTCAAAGCGATCTTCTGTGGTAACCGATTGACATTTGTAGAGAAAACTCGGTGGATTCTTTCAGTGGCGTAGCCAGGGTGGGGGTCCAGATGCTCTGGATAGCACTAATTTTTTAAAGCTTTCTTTGCTTTACCAAATTGGAGAACTTTCTGGATATTCAAGAGGAAGAAAACTTTACAATATTTCTGCTATACAGAACATTTGGGCCCCCTCCCCGGCTACGCCACTGGATACTTCACATAACTGCAGAGGTGCCAGGTTTCCACTAATCTTCCGTAATATCTTGTTTAATCTGACCCAGTTAAACAACGCTTTAAACCAGAAAAATTATTGGATGAATCTGTATTTATTTAATTTCAGGTTCCTACGTGGAATTCATTTAATTTCATTTCTTAAAAAAATTTCTGCTGCGAAACATGTTAAACCTGGGTCAAATTAACCCACATATTACGGAAGATTAATAAAAGTTTGGCACCTCTGCATAACTGTTATGTGAAGTACTCACTGACTGGCGCCTAGTCAAACCATTTGCTTAATCTTGTTTTAAGCATCATTCCTTTCAGGACATTTCAAGATATGTAAGTACAACAAATTATAAGTAAAAAAATTTTTAAAGACAAGCTTTTATTCTAATGTACTAAAAAGGAAAAAAATGTTGAAATATAATTGATTAAAAAATATTTTTTTTAAAGAAATAAATTAGCGATTTTGTATCAGTTTGTTTAAAAAAAAATAAATATACAATTTTAATTTAGATATACAATTTTAAGTACAGCTTCCTGGCAAGAAACAAAATTTACCAACGTCCTCCTTGGAATTGAACCCACATCCATTCATGTACTGCACGGAACTGGAAGATGATGCATTTACCAACCATGCTACGGTTCGATCGAATAGCATGAGCTTATTTCTGAAGCAATCAATAAGACTTACGTCTTCACATACGCAATGACATTTACGTAACCTTATTAGACAAATGTTTTTGCCCTTTGAGGTTTGGGGGAGGCGAATTTCACAAAATTCTTTACAGAATTAGTGTATTGTCACCAGAAATACGTCACACTACC
Source organism: Maratus michaelseni (assembly GCA_963931845.1). NCBI lineage: Eukaryota > Metazoa > Arthropoda > Arachnida > Araneae > Salticidae > Maratus > Maratus michaelseni. The sequence continues at coordinate 388,781,689 of OZ007591.1, read as the reverse complement.
AAAAATGAAGTCAATTGTAGCACAGGAAGTGTGTTAAATTTGGATTGCAAGATTTCAGCCGAACGGACAGACAAAGCAAGTTAAATGAAAGGGTTATAATTTAGTTTATTTTTGTATGAGAGAGGTGAAACTTTGTACAGAGACAAACTGAGAAATAAGGAAGATATTCCCTGCTGTGGAAATGGACTTGAAGTAGATAGTCACTCAGTAGATACTTCACGTGATATGTGCTGGCGGTCGGCCAACAGTACCGTCCGGCCCGCAATCGGTTGTTTTTGTCGTTATTCATCCGCATCTTTGGAATGTTTACGAGTAAATAAGAGCAACGCAGTGTCATTCTTAATTAGCGGCAGAACGAGTTGGATTTTGCGAAGTTCATCGGCGAATAAAGGCAGTGTATGGAGCATATAACACTGTCACGATGTCTTGAGACGAATAGGGATAATATCAGGATTATGTAAACTTGCGTTATGTCCATTTCTTGGCAAATATTATGATGGTTGCCATTGCTTTTGTAATGTCCAATTATATGCTTTTATTTTTACCACTATTAGTCGACTGTGTTACAATAGGATAAATATCATAATACATAAATCAAATTACTACACTCGGCTCATAGCTTTCCAACTTTCACGTTTTTTAGAATGTTCGTAATAAAATTTCGGTCTTCCGGTTTTAATTTACATATTTTGAAAAGTCTTGAAATAACGACATTTAAATCAGGTTTATTCTAATGACTTGAAAAGGGTTCTATTTTTCAATATTTTAACGACATATGCCATTCGTTTCACAATGTCCAAATGATCTGCCTTCGGTATTTTCGTTATTAGACTTCTATTACATATTAGGGTACGAAGCAGGACTATTAAGCTAATGAAATGACTTGATTCCAAGTTTTCCAATTTTCATCATTTTGTGCACGTCTGCATACCTGCCAACTTTCAACTAAACTTCGGTAAAATACGAGTTAATTTGATCCAAGTTAAAGACGTTTCTAACCAGAAAATATATCAGAGAAAATAATATATAATTAGTTTCATGTTCTACGTGGGACCTATTTGAATGCATTTCTTTAAAAAAATTCTGGTTTGAAACGTGTTTAACCTCGGTTAAATTAACCTACATCGTACGGAAGTTTAGTGCGATGTTGTCAAGTATGACGTCTTCCTGTAAATTTGTTGTCTGTATTTGATTTGAAAATACGTCTTTAAGCTTTGCAAGCATTTCAGATTTTTTACAATAAGTCTCAGCTAGAATCACTTCATTTTTTATTCAGTCATATAAATAAAGTTACCTCACAAATATTGTTTAATATTCAGTATGTAACAACATCGTAAAATTAAACGCTGACAATTGTTTCATTTATTTCCTCAAATGCTTATACAGTTCACTCTTCACAAAATTTATTAACAACACGCCACACCGAAAAAAACCGTAAAATACATTTTTCCGCAATAAATTCCATACAAAAACTACAATAAACAATGGATGTGCACATATTGCCCTAATTTTTAATTCAACAGACAAAGTTATAATGATTTCAAAATGAACACCACCTTGTTGTCTGTGAGATAAGTCTAAAAAATAGAGGAAACATAAAAAGAACTATAAAAGATGAACTGGGTTTCTCCCATGCAAACATTTTAAGAGTAATTGTTAAGGAAATCCGGCAGAATTCAATGCGATTTTCTGAAAAATCAAAAGAACTTCTTTAAACATAAGATTCATTTGGAAGGACAAACTAATTTCAGATGTATTCTATCAAAGGAATTTTTCTTTTGTGCTGTCATAAGAAAATACCACTGCAAGGTCATAACAAATCTTCATAATTTTTTCTTTTCCACATTTAGAGAAATTTACGTATAATGGAGAACAAATTTATCCAAATGATGTAAGAATGTAAATTATTAGCCTTATTTTGTATCATCTGCACGATTACGTGTAATTTCAGGCTTATAATACTAGATTACGTTACTTATTATATCATTCATTCAAAATAAATTCTTTTTCAATTTCCTTTGTCGCTGTGATTGTAATGCAGAAAAGTCATTACTAAAATTAATTTCTTAACACAATTTTGGTGAAGATAACTATCTTTTAATTTAACTACATATTACAAAGATAATAAATAAAATAAATGACCTGTCAACAAAAAGATAACCAATGTTACAAAAATAGTAATCGTGTGTTGTTATGCATCAAAAGTTGTGTTCAAGTGCTTAAACCAACCGCCCACCGCGACATGCTGGTGTGCCGTGAAATGATATTAGTGATACCGTGAAAAATTGTTAAAAATCATTAATTAAAATTATCGTATTGACTGATTGGCTATCAGTCGTATATTTCCCAAATAAATTTTAAAAGTTACAGAAATATTTGTTTCGTTCTCAAAATGCTGTTCATATTTGTGCAAAATTAAATAATTAAGAGAAAAACAGAATATATGAATACCAATAATTTAAAGAATTTTAATAACTGAATTTTGTAGTGCTAGAGTCTCCTTTTACCTAGTTAGAAAAAAATGTAGTCAGTCTTATTTCTCTATTTTTCTTATATGTTTTGCTTTTTCATATTTTTAAATTTTCCATATTCCATACTTAAATTCTTTTTAATTAAGTCCTTTAATTACTTTTAGTTTAATTTTATACTATATAAAATCTGTTCTTTTTTGCGTAATTCTTTTTATGCATAATTACGGTTAAACATAATTTTGCATGGCTCCCTACGAGGCTAACGAAAAAGAAAGGCTACCGCGGTGCTTTACGCATATCTTTTTTTACAGACCGCGGGAGTCACGTGATGCTCGAATGCACCAATGCAGGTGTACGGAAAGAGCATCACGTCACTCTAGCGGTCTGTAAAAAAAGACAAGTAGAATGTACCGCGGTAGCCTATCTATTTCGTTAGCCTCGGCTCCCTATCAGTTGGTAAGACACGTAATTCTAGTCTGGATGTTGTTTTGCATTGCAACTGGTCTGAGATATAATAAGTTGCATTGCCACTAAGAAGTCCCTTGAAGTGCTCTTTAAGTGTGTCATAAGAGTTTAACTATGGGTTCAAGTGTGCCACGTATTAAAAAAATGTTGAAGAACATTTTCCCTATTGATTAAAAGAATGGATAGTTGATTACTCAAATAAATAAAGTGCATTAACGTAGTGAACACTCACATGCATATTTCAATAAGTAAAAGTTTCTTTTTTTTTTTTACTTTAAAGTAGACTTAAATTTTTAAATTATGACTAATTCGAATAAACCATTTTAACTCTTTGACTGTGTATATCGCGAATACCACGACCAACACAAAAGTAGAAAAAGTGCAAAAGTGAAGGGTGCAAAGAGCGTTAAACCAGTTTAACATTTTCTTGCGAATGTCATACGCTGCAAGAATACATTCAAATATACTACAATTTTCCATCCACAATAGTATTTTACGATTTTCATCTACATGGTTGTTCCACAAAGAACCCCCTGATTTTAAAATTATATACCTTGGAAACGGCGATCGGTAGAACAATGAAACAAGTGGTATGTTATTTGTAAAGGCGCAAAAATCGGGTACAGAAATTTTAATATTATTTAAAAATATGACCGACCGGTGGCGTAATACGCTGTTGTCGGAATACGGAGTTCAATAAATAGGCTATAAAGTGTCTTTTGCAAGCATCCGTTAAAATCATATCACAATCTAATCAAAATATGTACCTTTCGCAGCATAGAGATGACGTAATCGAAGAATGAAATTTTCAATGACGCGTGTCAGCGGAACCTGGACGCACATGGCATACAGATAAACTCTTCAAGCTCGCCCAGTGCTGCAGAATTATTCCGTAAAACAGTTACCTTCTACAAAACATAGTTGGATGGGGTAAGATCGGGTGAGTAAAGAGGTCAATCCATGATTGTTCTAGTAAATGTGGAGAAGTCCAAAGCAATAATACTGTTCCTAAAGTATTCCTCAAGAAAGGGAAAAGTCACTGGGACTATGATATAGAATCATATATATTTTATGTTTTATTCTAAAATTTAATTTTCATATTATAAAGTTTCTCTATGTGAATTAATTTCTTATTCAAAATCTTTTTATTCTTTAATCCGAAAAGCAATCATTTCTTCCTATCTAAATATGTTCCCAGAAATGTTCCCATCGTAACAAAATGTACGTTACTTCTCTGTGGTTTCAATTCGGAATATTAATGTACTATGCAGATGACCTTAATATATGCTGTTTCTCTTTCTTCGTATCTTGTGTTAAACCAGGCGCCGTTTTCATAATTTGACTACTGCATAAATATGCAATATTAAAATTCTTGTTCGCTTCTAATAACACATGTCTAACTTTCTCAAAACAATCTCGGGTTGTACGTTAAAAATCACCAAAATTGATACGGGCCAATTTATGGTGTGCCTTTTTTTTCTCATTCAAAATTCTTAATATTGGTTTATCAATAACTGTCAAAAGTTTGACGGTTTAAGCCTGTCTAGAAATGTAATAAGGTTTGGCATGTTTACATCTAATGTGTTGGCGATAATGCATCTGAAAAATTAGATCAGATCTTCTCTCGCTTTTGTCAGATAAAGATGTAAACTTTTGGTAGAATAAGCGAAGGCCATCCTCTGTTTTCTTGAGTCGATTGTTCCGATAAAATAAAAAGAGTTCCATGGATCTAAGACTTATTTTCATCTAATGCCTCTTGTGTGGATCTACTTATTTTTTCAGGAAACAAACTTATATTGCGGTACAACCAATGCACCATTATATCTCGACTCTATTCGAAGAACAATTGCTCATTTTGGTATATTGAGACTTTGCCATAGGGGCTACGGTTGAAAGGAAGGCAACATCAAAGGACATAAACAAAACACAGTTTTAATTACGAAACAACAGTTTATTTAACAAAAATGTAAAACTCAGTGGAACAAATGAATTTTATTAGATGGCTTCGACTAAATTATAATATAACCTAAAAAAGAAAAATGTTTTCTCCTCAAACTTGCTAACCTTAAAGTACTTCACTCAGTTCACAAACCGTGATTACACAGATCCTTCACTTATTCTTAGCGATAATTTCTATTATCATTTGACTCCGTAAATCCAAACACTCCTTTACTCAAGTAGATAAATCAACTTCTTGCCAATTGTTCACATATTTGGAACAGTATTTTTTTCTCGTGTTCTAAGCAGATTTCGCTGCTTCACCTCAGGGGAAAGTGACTTCGATAGTACGTATTTGGCGCAGCTCAACATCCTAGGAAGGCAGAATCCGCTGTAAATTCAAAACTTCTTGTTGAAACTTCCTTATATATAACGACTACACAACCACAGTTACCTGATTAACTGATTTTTGCAAAATACTAAAGAAAACTACTAAATTCTACAGATCCTTTTACACTTTATGAAAGTTATAATAGGTTCCTCATTCAGCGACAAATATTAGCAACGTAAAACAACAAAAAAATCCAAAACTCATCTGACCACTAGAGAAACCTTATTGAAAAGTAAGTAGGCACACTAACACAATGTCACAACAAATGAATTTTCTTAGATGGCTTCAACTAAATTGTAATTATAACCTAAGAAGGAAAAATGTTTTTCCCCAAACTTTCTAAACCTTGAAGTACTTCACACAGTTCACAAACAGTGATTACAGAAATCCTTCACTTATACTTACCAATAATTTAGATTATCATTTGACTCCTTAAATCCACACACTCCTTTATTCAAGTTGATAAATCAACTTGTTACAAAATGCTCTCATCCTTGGAACAGTATTTTTTCTCATGTTCTAAGCAGACTCCGCTCCTTTACCTGAGAGGAAAGTGACTTCAATGGCACGCATTTGGGGCAGCTAAAAATCCTAGAAAGGCAGAATCCGCTGTAAATCCAAAGATTCTTGTTAAAACTTTCTTATATACACCCACCACATAACCCCAGTAACCTAATTAACTTATCTTTTCAAAATATTAATGGCAACTGAATTCCAAAGATCCTTTCACACTTTATGAAAGTTATAATAGGTTCCTCAGCCACAAATATTAGCGACGCAAAACAACAAAAAATTACAAAATTCATTCGACCACTAGAGTTTTATTATTGAAGAGTAAGCAGACTACTATCACAATATCTCAGGGTGTGTCCGATCCCCATTTTCCAGGAACAACGAATCGTCTCATCGGTATTCCAGCGTTTGTAGAATGGGGATAAATTGTTCGAAACCCCCACCTTACCGTTCAGTAGTGATCGGTTCTCTCACAAAAAAGGAGGCAATGATGCCTTTGTTGGATACTGCAGCTCATAGGGTAACTTTGGGGGGAATTCAGTGGTCGTTCTTTCAAACAAAAGAGGGTTTGCGGTACCCCAAAATTGCCAGTTTTGTCTGTTCATGAAATCATCCAGGTTAAAATGGATCTCATCTATGAACACATCAGTGACCACATGCAGCCAACATAGAATCAAACATCATCATTCAGCGTGAGCATATCGTTCGCGAATTCTTTTCCTTGTCGCACAGCTAGAATTGCAGTGGCTTGGTGGCATTGGATCTCGAACAGAAACTTGTGTAGGGTGTTACTGGGTGCTTTGTGTAAGCTGGATCGCTTTAATCCGGATTCTGATGCAGAATCTAGTATATTTTCTGGATTATGCTGAATAATTGCGACATTTTGAAGACTAACTGTAGATTGTCTAGAACCAACATTTTCCACTAATTCATGAGCCACGCTGCCTGACTTTTGAAATTTGTGGAAAATCTAACGAATTCTTTTCGGATCAAGACATTTTATAACTTTAAATCGGTATTGATAACGCCGCCTAATTGCCAGTGGACTGCAATTTAACCGTAATACTCCAGTACCAGAAAAGCACGCTGCTCCATGGAATGCATGACTTCATCCATTTCCTTCAATACGAAACCTCATTTCACCTTTAAGCAATAGAAATGTCCGAAAACTCATCGCTCTCTACTTCAGCGCATTCTATTTAGGGATCCTTTTATGACTACAGAATACAGCGTCACCTGTCGGAAACATTTGTAACAAATCTTGAAACTTTGTATCAGATTTATTGGCTTCGAAAACAAATGTGCCAATTGTTTCAAATTTTCTTCGATCTCATTTTCCAAGCTATTTAATTTTTAACCCTTAACCCCTTCGCGACGAGCGTCCTTTACGGAATTTTTAATCTTTTTTACCACCGGTTTTTTAAAACAGAAATTTCGGTTAATTGAATCGTAGAAATGCTTCCATTTAATAAGGCAAAGCTTACACTAAAAAATAACTGGTGGGAATAATCGAGGATTCTGACCATTTTATGCGTCACGTATATGTGTCGCCCGTCCCCAAGGGGTTAAATGCATGATTTTGTCTTTTAGAATTGTGTTTTTTATATGTATATTTAGACTTAGACACCAGAAATTTTAAGGTAGATTTTTATTATTATTTAGTATGTAATTTATGTGATTTTTAGACAAGTAATATTTCTATATAAATATAGTGGTAGCAAAGAACTTGATTTATTTGCTAAAATTTAAATAAAAAGGATTGCCAATTGGATACACTATGCATATAAGGGTTAAATTAGCGAGTTCTTTCTGGGACAACTTGTAAAGTAATTTTCTTTAAATAATGCTTCGGGATTTTGAGTTTGAAGTTTTAATTCCCGTTTTGAGTCTTAAATGTTATACTAATTTATCATCAGTAAGTCATAAAGGCCAGAAAATATTATCATTAAAATATGCATTTTTAACTTTTATTTCCATTCGCGGAGAAAACATCTGAGGGAAGAGGGGTTTTTTTTCTTTTTAAATACAGGATATGCCTTGGTGTGATAATGACGCGACCCTTGCAGTGATAATGAATTTCATTTAGAATAAACACTTTATGCATTAACGGTTGTCAAGCAAATTTTGTGCGCAAAAAGTAATGAAAGCCAGACATAACACATAGTGTTATGCAATGTTAAACTCAAGGACAATTTTTCAAAGAGACGGATCCTAGCGGATCTCTATAATGTATATCCGTATTATTGTTGACAGATTATTATTTTTTCAAATCGAAATTTCTAGCGTTTGAATTAAAATAAATTCGGAATTTGAGCTCAAAATAGGGAAAATTTTGAATCAATTTTTTTATTTTTATGCAAACATTCAGTGTGATTTATCCCATAATTATAGATCACAAACAAGGTATTGGAATAATACGATTACACAGGTAAATACTGCTAAAAAATATAAATAATTGTATTTTGTTGAAGAGGCAGATTGGCTTTTTTTCCTCTGAATGTATTTGTAAAATTCAGCGCAGTACTGCACGTTGAAATGAATAGATAGTTGTGAATTTATTAGAAAGTATTTCCTTTGCATTAGACTCCTTTAAATTCATCTTAGAAAATATCATTTCTACAGCAAATGGAAGCTTGCATATGTCTTTAGTATATTTTTCTGGGAATGTTTTGAAACACTTATTCCATGCGTCTGCCGCTAAATCTATTGCAATTAAGCAGGTGGTTTCAACAAATTAAATTTTTCGTTCTGCAACTCAATCTTTAAATGTTTCAAAAGAAACTATGTTGTATATTATAGGCCTAAACGATTTACATTACGAAGCATGAAATTAGTTGTCCCACGTGAGATATTTAAATTTAGTCCATGTTGTAAATTACAGGTTATACGTTTATTGTATATTGTATACAACATGGTTTATTGTAGCATAAACATTTTGCATATTACAAGCCTAAACGATTTACATTGTGAAGCATGAAATTAGTTGTCCTACGTGAGATATTTAAATTTAGTCCTGTTGTACATTGCAGATTATATGTTTATTGTATATTGTATACAACATGGTTTATTGTACCATAACCATTTCGTATATTTCAGGCCTAAACGATTTACTTTACGAAGCATGAAATTAGTTGTCTCACGTGAGATATTTAAATTTAGTCCATGTTGTAAATTACAGGTTATGCGTTTATTGTATATTGTATACAACGTGGTTTATTGTAGCATAAACATTTTGCATATTACAAGCCTAAACTATTTACATTGTGAAGCATGAAATTAGTTGTCCTGCGCGAGATATTTAAATTTAGTCCATGTTGTACATTGCAGATTACATGTTTTTTGTATATTGTATACAACATGGTTTATTGTACCATAACCATTTTGTATATTATAAGACTAAACGATTTACATTATGAAGTATGAAATTAGTTGTCCCACGCGAGATATTTAAATTTATTCTGAAATTCGGAATGTCCCGCGAAAATCGAGACGTCCGATAACCATAATCCGTAAATACATTCAATTGGGAAAAGTGGGATTGATAGTTTGTAACATACAAAATTGTAACTATTTCATTACTTACTTATTATGATATGTTTATTTTAAAAATTATACCTAGTCGTAAATTGATCGTTTATATTTCAATCATTAAGTTTAGTTTTAAATATGACAGATTTTTTTCAAACAGTTTTTAAAGCAGACTATTTCAGATTTAATTATTTTTCCCGTTTCTTTCCATATTTCTCATAAGGATAGGTAATCATTGATCGATTGATGATCAGTTTCCACCCAATAATTATTATCCAATATTTACTACTATTAATATAACATAAAGGACATTTACAGTTACAAGTAATCAACAAAAACGCATTTTGAAAAATGAATTCGCGAAAGAAAGATATTGGTTAATGATTCATGTCATATTAGCATACCAGTATAATTAATCTTATTACATTTTTAAAAAATCTTTTAATCCTGTATGTGACATAAGCTTTCGGATTACAGTCACAGTTACTTTCCTACCATTTTGTTACGACCCAAAAGTTCTTTGTCTTGTTATGACAGCTGTCACAGTTTACACCATTCTTTCATGTCGATTCTAGGCGCCATGTTGTCGAGTTTGAAGGTAATGTACCACATTTTTGTTGCCTATACTTTGAAATGAGTTTTATTTTTTTCCTTTGCTCCAAAGGAAACATCATGTTCTGAGAAATCGAAGAAAGAAATTATTCGCTAAAACACGATAAGGAAGTAGAAACCGCAGAGATGGTTATCGGTATCACAGGTTAAAGGGTCCGGATTTAAAACGCAACTGATTTGCGTTTAAATGTATTTCTCATTCTAATAAAAGTTTTTAAATAAAACTGAAAAGTATTAAACACATCAAATAAGTAGTACATAAGAATGATATTGTAGATAGGAATGGTAGCTACATATTGATATATCGAAAGTATCAATATACTGGGCCAAAAATATCGTTTTTCGACGTCAATGTTACATTTTTGATATATATCGATTATCGGTATTTCATTTCAGATACGTTGGTACTTCTTAGAAAATTTTAATGAAATCAACTTTTCACGTATATTTCTAAACAAATCCAACTAAATCGACTATATTCTCTTTTTTTTTCTTTTTTTTAAGAAAAAAAACTCTTTTTACTGACTTTTATGAGCTAAAAATTTTAAGTGTCGTGATAATTTCATCACCAGAAAAGCGATGAGAATCTAAATCCCATCATAATTTAGATGATTTTTAACTAAACATCATCATGGAATTATACAAAATAATATTTTGGTTAAAAACGCTTTGTGCTTTGACTTTACTTGTTGGCGAATGTTGTTTGATGGATAGTTTCTTGTGCCTTTCGCGAGCGTGTTAATGTGACCGTTTTTCTTGTATAACAAATAGGTTTTCTGTTACTATCGAACAATAGAGTTTCAAGAAGATATTTTATCAAAATTATTAAAACTAATGATAAACGCAATTATTGTGGCAAAATACAGTGATCTCTCACTTATACGCGATGTTCAGTAACTACTTTTCCATACCACTATTTTAAAACAGTAAAATTCGATTTATTAATTCTGCGATTTAACCCTTTAACGTTCATTGGTTTTCCCACGAAACCACAAAACTTTAATTACGAAACTGAACAATGACAGTAGAATTTTAATAGAAATGTTTTTCATTTATTATATATGTGAAATATCGCTTTTTTATTATATAAAAATAAATTTGTTCATAATTTCCGGTGTGAATCATTTATTTCAACATCTTAACAATTGAAGTGCTTTATCCGTTAAAGGGTTAAGAAGATAAAAATAAACTTGAAAAAAACTGGTGCTGAAAAATGATTTCCGTGTATCGCGTATAAGTGAGAGATCACTGTATTAAAAACTTCAGGAAATATTTCAAATGGAAAATCACATTTAAAAATTCACAAAGTGAGAAATGAATTGTTTGCTTAACCAAACAAACTCAACCAAATCAGAATATAAAAAAATATGTGACGTTACAGAGCATTATTAAGGAGCGGAAAAAAATGGTAGATATTTTGAAAGAAGTTCCCTAATGACTACAAAATTTGAAAGTACTAAAACCAACAAAGTAATTAAATGTTATGTTGTACTGTATAAAATGGCTGAACTTGAAAACTTTATAATGAATTCTGAAGTTTTTTAACACTTTCCAACAAAGTTGAAAAGTGTTTATAGATTCGGTTTCTATGTCTGTCTGATTCAGGACGTGGTCTAACTCTCATAAATATACTCTGATTGGTATGAAATTTTTATTGTTTATTGAGGTTTAGTATTGAAAATGAAGTGTATAGTATAGCATTTATGGTTCGTTTACAGGGATACACGAATTAGTTACGTTACATTACGGTCTATGGGGAAAAATCGTTTACTGTGTATTTTATTGATGTTACAATGTTACGCGGGGGATACATCAGAAAGGAAAGTGTTTCCAACATTATATTATACAAAAATAAATAAATAAATAAATAAAAATAGCTATTCATCTTAGAACGGTAATTGTTATAGCTAAATTATATAGTAACTTTTGTCCGCAGCAATCTTTACGGGTTGCGCAATTCTATGGGAAAAAACTAATATTGATATATCCTTTTTCTCGATAACTAATGAAGCTCTTTCAATATATTTTGTATATACAGTGACCTCTCACTTATACGACTCTCAGTTACACGACTCTCTCGGTTATACGCCGAATTCTCTTGGTCCCGTTCACGCTTTATGGCAAATAATGCTAAACTTCTCTCAGTTATACGACTGCTTCTCTCACTTATGCGACGCTTTAAACGGTTCGGGTGATTTTACATTTCTTACTCAAAAATTCATTTTTATAATCATTAAAGTACAAATCATTAGCGTTTCTTATCTTTATCCTTTTGACTATTGGTAAAGTGTTTATCAATAATGAATAACATTTCTTATCTACCTTGGTGTGTTATTAACGATGAAATCTATGGCAGGAAGGTGGTTGTAAGGAATTTTCTTGTGCCTGCCATTTAACAAAACCGATTAACAAAAGCCAAATGACCACTTGCAGCTCACGTTTTCTTATAGTACTGAGTGAGAAATAAGGGTTATTGCAAACTGCACTTTCCTGGATCAATGTCCATCAAATCCAGATATAAAAGATCCACCGTTTCTGCAACAAATTAAAGTTCGATTTTTGCCAGAAAATTCTACAAACAGATTAAAGTTATTAGATTTAGGGATTATAAAGAATTTCAAGTAAACTACAGAAGGAGTTTGATTTGTCGTTTTATTTTTGATTGGGAAAACAAAAAGGAAGCTAAAGCAATTTCCATTTTAGATGCTATGCATCTTACAGCATGTGCACGGAAAAATGTGACATCGCAGATAGTTAAGAAATGTTTTAGGAAATGTGGCTTTTCACAAGACCAAACTGTTAGGTCAACGGATGAACCCGATTTTGAGAGCGTATGGGAATCCTTTAATGAGAAATCTTTGAGGATATCAATAATGAAGACGTGAGCGAGGAAGGTGACGAAGATGAGAGAAATGTTCCTGCTGTTGTAAATTTTTCAGAAGCAAGTGCCGCTTTAAATTCATAAAAAAATTATGTCCGTCCAAATGATTATTCCCCAAATAGCTTAAAAGCTTTAATAGACTTAGAAAAAGACATTTTCTCTTTTCGTCGACGATAGAGACACTAATATCACTTCATTTTTTGAGAAAATCTGATCTGTTAATCTTTCAAATAAACATAGTGGTGAGTGAACTATTTTATGACCCTTTTAAAATATATTTTGTTTTATTTTTTAATATTATTTTATAAATTTTGTTAAAATCTGTTCTTAGTACTCAAAACTTATCGCTTTTAATATAGGTAAAATAATTAATGCATATAAAGTTGGAAACTTGTATAATAAGACGGTCTCTCACTTATACGACTCTCTCAGTTATACGACTTTTTTCTACGGTCCCCTGAAAGTCGTATAAGTGAGAGGTCACTGTATATATATATATGGTGTTTTTACGAAGATGAGACACCACGAGATGTAATATTCCACGAGAAAATGGCAGTTTGTTAAAGATATAGAAAGTTGCAGTCGACATCAATAATCATGGCGAAGAGGTGAGGCAATGATGAGACACCAGAAGAGTTTCGTCAATAAAGACCAGCCAATTTTCAGACAAATCGTTTATTTATGAATAAGAGCGATGCAGTAACAGTTCCCACAGGTATAAACTTATAGCCCTCAGGCTTCACGATGGCTCACTACATCGTTTTAAAAGATCTTAAAGAGCTGATAGGAAAATTCTACATGACTACAACACCAGATACCCATTTGGTTACACTTCCAAACACGTCAAAAATCTGCGCTCCAAAGCATGCAAGTGAGTTTTGTTCACGGAGCGTAGACATACAGAATACGACGTCACGAGCGCACAAACCAATGAGCGAGAGGCGAGCTCCAGCCCAGCGAATGAGGAGCGAGGGAGAAGCTCTAACACGAAAGAATTCCTCTCGAGTCGCGCATTAATTTTGAAGTGAAAAATACCTAGCGCGCGATACCGAGCATGGAATAAAAAAAATGGCTTTTAAAAACATTCGAAATGAAAAAGACGTCTTTCAGAATTTTATAGATTGGGGAGCTGATAAAAGTTACGGATGAACTTAAAATTTTAGATTAAGATTTGGAATAAGATAATTAGTAATAATTCACGGGGTTAATACTTTTAAAAGGACATTAAATAAGAATAAATATTATTAAGAATTAAGGAAATACTGACTATGTCAGAAGTTAGGTTAATTTAAAGGACTAATGCGAAATAAATGTGAAGGATTTGCGAAGGAAATAAATTATATATATATATATATATATATATATATATATATATATATTTGGGGGGGCTATTAAAATTTGCCATATTTCGACCATTTTGTTTTCTGGAAAAATCATTTATTTTCAATACCATTAATTTAACAAGAAAGAAAAATCATAGCTTATGAAACACTTTCCAAAATATTCAGAACAATGTAACAAAAATTCACCGTTTAATGAAATTAAAGTTGATTCCTGAGTAAACAAGGGGGAGACGATGACTACTCCGGGAACTCAGCTTTCGTTTTAGAGTATAAGTGCAATCCCGGAGGAAAGAAGACTAACTAAACAAGGTCAAGATAAAACTGGGCGGGTAGGCCTACCTTTCGTCTTAAGCTCAACTAGCGCACCCACCAGGTTTGTTTATTAAGCGGAAAGGTCCCAGGCTAGGGAATGATGCCCGGAAAAATCACCCAGGAAGGGGATCTTCACTATAGAAAATTAATTGCCAAAGATTACAATGTCAATCACAAAGACACGGTCAAAGTCAAACCGGGCGGGGAGACCTACCTATCGGCTTAAGCTCAACTAGCCCCGCCCATAATCACAAAGACAATTTGGAAAGCTCTTAACACATTCGAAAACCTAATTTCAGCAATTGGCATCTATAGTCGGAAAAATATCCGTATTTTTATTTATTATTTTTGTGAAGCCCTATACATGTTCTATATTTGTTCTATATTTGTGTATATATAAACATAGCATGCAAAAATTTAGCTCAATTAAGAAACACATAACACAGTTCAAAATCCCCCTTCAGTAATTTCCGTGAATAAGCGGAAATGAACTCGAATTCGTTCGTGCAGCTCTGTATATGATCTATAAAAATTATACACACCAAATAATATGCAAAAATTTAGCTCAGTTAAGAATCACATAACACAGTTCAAAATTCCCCTTCAGTAATTTCCGAGAATTAGCGGAAATGAACTCGAATTCGTTCGTGCAGCTCTGCATATGATCTATAAAATTTATACATACCAAATAATATGCAAAAATTTATCTCAGTTAAGAAACACATAACACAGTTCAAAATCCCCCTTCAGTAATTTCCGTGAATAAGCGGAAATGAACTTGAATTCGTTCGTGCAGCTCTGTATATGATCTATAAAATTTATACATGCCAAATAATATGCAAAAAATTAGTTCAGTTTAAAAACGCATACCACAATTGAAAACACATTTCCAGCAATTATTGCTCAAAGACTGTAACAGAATACTTTTGTGTGTCCCTGTAAATGGACGATAAATGCTATCCAGACCCTATTCTGCAGAAAGCATCTTGTAGTGCACCTTCGAGATGGATACCGATTTCAGTATGTTTGAACTAGTTTAACATCATTAAAATACGCCGCAAATGATTTCCCTCCAAAGTACACAGTGCATTATTTTGAGTACCCCTGAAAATGAACTATAAATGCTACAGTTATCATTTTGAATACCGAACACGCCATCAAAAATCTCAATAACGTATATAAATTTCATGGCAATCCTACTATATTTACGCGAGATTGAGCACGGTCCGGCAGATAGACAGACAGACGGCTAGACAAACCGAATTCATTAACACTTTTCAACTATGTTGGAAAATGTTAAAAAGAAACAAAAAACTAAAAGTTTTTGATTGTGAAATTGCATAACTGTTGTATTTTTACTCAACATTTATATCATTTTTATATGAATTCATATTTTCGCTACTCCCAAACTATTTGGTTCTTACTATTTTAATCGCGTCATTAATTGTCGAGAAAAGGGTGCTTCTCCAAGAAGCACCTTTAACAAGTAGCTTCCAAAGGTTCTACTTTCACCTTTAACAAGTAGCCTCCAAAGGTTCTACTTTCACCTTTAACAAGTAGCTTCCAAAGGTTCTACTTGCACCTTTAACAAGTAGCTTCCAAAGGTTCTACTTGCACCTTTGAGTCGTTGACAGTCTGTGGAAACTGTTTGGAAATGAAAGGTTTGGAAAATGGTGAATTTAGATACTCTCTAATTTGGAACGTATCTGAGTATAACCGTTACCTCTAGGGGTGCCGATCCAGGTGCAGGTCTCTCATCTAGAATTGGTTCAAAATCAAGAGACCAACTCTTCTGGGCGGGGTTTGTGAGTGCTTAGGCCATTTGGTAGACCTCCCCATCAAGCTGACTCTTGGAACGTATCTGACAAGGAGACCGCCAAACATGATGCGCACAGATTTTGATGATTTTAAAGTATGTTGTAGGGATCATACCCCTAACTATTCAGGTCAAAGGTTTCCTTCAAATGGGGTTCAGTTTTCGAGAAATTTCGGGTTAAAGTTAAGCATGCATTTCAAATGCCATTACTTCGCGATTCTGGACAAGGTCTCAGTGGTTCCGTGGTAGCGTTCGCGATTTGAGAGCCGCAGATGGGTGTTCTGTCCTCTCCTGTAACATTTACCTTTTTTAACAAATTTTATATATTTGTCGCGTTATAAGTTGTATGCAGAATTATGAATTCTGCATCTTTGAACTTTTTGATATTTTCCTAATAAATTCCATTTACATTTTCGAATATTTCGTAAAAATTTACGTTTTTTTTTTTTTTTTTTTTTTTTTTTTTTTTTTTTTTTCTTGTGCAGTTTTGAAATTAATATTTCTATTGACGAAATTCCAAACTAACTAATTCCAAAAACATATCTTGAAAGGAGTAATAAAATATTAAAGCAATAACGATTATATCCAAGTTTTAGCCAGTTATATATATAATTTTTTTATGTTATTTAAATACATTTAACTGTAAAGTTCAAACTCACCGTCATTTTTGATTTGCACAAATAAAAAATAATGTATTACAATTAATTTTTTTTCAGTCTAACAAGTCGATGCCATACAGAAAAATTCAACTAGAAATGAAAAATCGTTTGTAAATTACAATACATAATAAAAAATATCTGAAAAAAATCGTCTGCAACGACTTTTACGGTAATATCAGAATAAATAAAATTTTCTTTTTATCAATTTTGTTTCGCTTCCTTTGAAGACAAATACCTCGTTTGAAATAATTTATTTTTCAAATGTAATGCATTTTTAAATATATTTATCACAATTTAAGTATTTAAAGAATATATAATATGCTAATTTATACATTCTTCCGATATTGTTAAAACAATTATTTAAAGGCGATTTTTAATGCGAAATTTGTTTAGAATATTTTTGCGATAAGTATAACACAATTAGTTCCATATTTCATAAACTAAAAATGTCGATGTCGGTGATGATAAATATTTTAGTATTTCAGCAGTTAACATATTTCAATATATTTAGAACAAATCAAATATTAAAAGGATATATTATTTTGTTAATTTTTTCTTAATCATTTTTTTTAAATAGAAAATGTAAATTAAAAAAAATGTATTATTTCATAAATACAATAAATAAATAAGTAAATATACATAAATGTAAACAATAATCATTTAAAAAAGACGAGATATCAAGACATAAATTAGTTTGGATTTTCGTCAGCAGAAATATTCGAATAAAAATTGCGCAAAAACTATAAATTTTCATGCAATAGTCGAAAATGTAAATGGAATTTATTAGGAAAATATCAAAAAGTTCAAAGATGCAGAATTCATAATTCTGCATACAACTTATAACGCGACAAATATATAAAATTTGTTTAAAAAAAGGGTAAAAGTCGCAGGAGAGGACAGAACACCCATCTGCGGATCTCAAATCGCGAACGCTACCACGGCACCACGGAGACCATGTCCATGATCGCGAAGTAATGGCATTTGAAATGCATACTTAATTTTAACCCAAAATTTCTCGAAAACTAAAGTCTATTTGAAGGAAACCTTTGACCTGAATAGTTAGGGGTATGATCCCTACAACATACTTTAAAATCATCAAAATCTGTGCGCATCATGTTTGGAGGTCTCCTTGTGAGAAAGATTTTGAGAAACTAACGATTGAACCACTGTTGGGTATTTGATCGTAAATGTTTAGTCGGCCACTGGTACGTCAAGGCGGACATTTCTTACAGTGAGACAACTTGGAACATCAATTGGCCAACAATTAGCCAATGTTGGCCCAATCATTCCGTGCTACTTGATCAATATCAACTATTTTTCATAGGAATTCACAACTATTGTTGCCTCTTTAAACTGCCTCTCAATCCGATCCCTTTTTATTATGATAGGGGCGATAACCATCAATCTATAACGAGAGAATGATGTAAAACTTTATGCAGTTTAAGATATTAAATACTTTAGTTTTTAGATGGAATGACGGTGTTAGATAATTTCTTTTTATAAATATATTGATTGAAGAAGCTATAGTTCTGCAGAAGCAAAGTTAACCATTTCCTGATGTCTTATTCTATGAAAGAGGAAATATTCCAATTTTAGGAGCAAAAATAAAGGGATTATTTTTAGCAAACATTCATGTACATTTTTGGGAAAAAAAGGTGATTGGAAACATCGAGCATATCCTAATTTCGAAAGACAAATGTATAATAATTTGAATGCGGTATTTTTGTCTACGACCAATTTGAACATCCTTAGATTTAATCCTAGATCTTTCAATCGATTATATTGTTGTGATATTGATCAATATACAATGACAGAACGGTGAAGTCCACCCTCTGCCTTTTGAGTGACATGGAATTATAAAATTAATTTTTTATATATAGGCTTTCAATGATCCTTAAATCACGGATTTTTTTAGGGAAATTTAAAAAAAAAAAGAAAATATTTGAGTATAAATAAATAGAAATATTGATTCTATTTTTTACTTATCAATACCATTTTAAATCAGCCATTTTCTTTTCTTGAAAAAAAAAATAATGTACATTTTCGTATAAATTGAAAGAAAAAAAATATTTCAGACAGAAATGAACATGACATTTATTTCTCTACATCAATCTCTGGACATTTTTATCGAATTCTTCATCTATCGTTTATTATGATTTTACTATATTTATCAATACACAATGTTACTAAAGCGAATACTTTCGTACACTTGGATGACACAAAATATATTTACTTTAATTTATTCTTTACATGCAGGTATATATTTTTCCTTCTTTTATTTATTCTTTTTTTTCGGAGAAATTTTTAGCGATATGAAAGTACTTGCATATTTTTATATTTATTAGTTACATATATTTTTTTCCTGTTCGAGTCTATTTAAATCATGCACTTGGCTGTTTTTAACACTTCCCAAACTAGTTGAAAAGTGTTTATGACTTCGGTTTGTTTGGCCGTCTGCCGTTTGATATCTGTCCGTGCTCTAACTCCCGTAAATATCCTCAGATTGCCCTGCAATTTTTATATGTTATTGTCGTTATCTATAGCATGTTCCCTATTCCAACTGAAGTGTGTAGCACTTATAGTTTTTTTACAGGGACACTCAAAAGAATTCCGTTAGATTACAGTCTATGGGGAAAAATCATTTGCGGTTTATTTTAATGATGTTACACAATTTCAAACACATTGTAATTGATAT
This sequence comes from Maratus michaelseni, assembly GCA_963931845.1. Classification (NCBI taxonomy): domain Eukaryota; kingdom Metazoa; phylum Arthropoda; class Arachnida; order Araneae; family Salticidae; genus Maratus; species Maratus michaelseni. The sequence continues at coordinate 388,762,065 of OZ007591.1, read as the reverse complement.
ATATCACTAAGGTGCATTACAAGAAGCTTAATATGGAATATGCTCTGCATAGCACTTATACTTACTTTACAGGGACAGTCAAAAGAAATCCATTACGTTACGTCTATGGAGAAAAATCGTTTAATTAAATAATGTTTCACTATTTTAAACGCATTGAAATTAATATTATATCACTAAGGTGCATTACAAGAGACTTACTACAGAATATTGTGTGTATAGCAGTCATCGTTCATTTACAGGGACACACAAAAGAATTCTCTACTCTCTGTTAACTGGAAGTGCGTTTTAAGTATTCCTGGAAGTGCGTTTTAAGTTGCTGAACGCGATTTTAAATTTAACTCACTTTTTGTCTATTACTTGGTGTGTATAAATTCTGTAGATCCTATACAGGGGTGCACAAAAGTTCGCGAACACATTTCCGTTGATTGACAGAAACTCCAGAAGGAGAATTTTAAACTGTGCTATGCGTTTTCTAACTAAACTAAAATTTAGCATCCTATGTAGTATCTATGCAAATCTATAGATCATATACAGGGCTGAATAAAAGTATTCGGATATTTTTCCGAATATTGCATATGTTGGAAATATATGTTGGAAATTCCTGAAATTACGTTTTTAAATATGTTATACGTTTTCCAAATTGTTTACTCAGATGTTATCTTTCAGCTTATTAAACGGTAATGATTTGTAAAATTATTTTGGAAGCGTTGGAAAGTGTTACATAATCTATGCTTGACGCATGATTTTTTGTTCTTGTTTTTTATTATTATTAATTTAGAAATTCGGGAAATTAATAAATAAATAAAAACGGATTTTTGCAGAAAAGATGCAACATTTCAAAATGTTTATTTCTTTGAGATTATTTCACTGTAAAATATATTGAATGGTAAAAAAAAAAAAAACTAAAAAATCATTTTGCTATTAAAATAGTAATATTATTAAACTAATTATTGCTCAAATAACATAACTAGTTGTATTTGGTAGAAGATTTTACTTCTTGGGGAGCTTCTTTGTCTTATTTAGTGTAGTGATGAGGTATGAATAGTGAAATGAACTAATTCTAAATTTATCTGTTCTTTGCATTCCGTCATTAGACCATTTTAAATTTATTTTAGAAATATCATTTTAGCATAGAAATGGGAAATCTTAGTGCTTAAAAGGAATTATTCAATATATTTTCAATATAATTTTTCCGGTTAGGACTGGAAATACTGATACTATTTCTACGCTACCAAATGTTTTAAATTTTTGCAGTTACATTAACAGACGGTTTCAACAAATAAATTTCATCGTACAACACTTTTACTCTCTTTCGATGCTCCCAAATAAATTCTGTGCTGTGCGTTACGGACCTCGACGATTTAGCGGGTGTCCAATATGTCCTTTCAAAAAATCATAAAAAAAATTGTATCGTAATGCAGTTTGTACCATAACATGGTACCAATGTTTCGGATTTTTTGTGGCAAAGGGATAAAAAAATAGTTCACATTTTCTTCCAACTATTTTTTATCACAAAACATTCGATCATTTGAGAAGTCTTATGGTGCATTTCCGTTTTAGCTTCATCCAGACCAGACAACCAACTTGATCGTTTATAACTATTCATGCCTCACAGGCAAAAAACAACTGTTAAACATTATTTATACTTGTGTATTTTTCAACTTTGTGTTGTTATATTATTTGTGAATAATAGTTATTTGTTCCATGAACAGAAATCGAAATAAGTATTATTGTACAAACTAGGGTGCCTCTATATCATAGTGGCGAGATACGCAAAGGGTGCATGCTCAGACTGTGTTTAGACCGGTGCGTTTCTCTAAACTACGGTAAACCCATCCCAGAACTTGGCAATACTCGCCTGTGCCAGTTCAATTATGCGAGTGAGACAAGTTAAAAAGCATTATCGTTGCGATGATGCTTGGCGATTCACTTTTGTCCAGAATCGTTTCCACCAATCAAATTTTATACCCCATATGTCGCCACTCTCATATCTAGGTACCCTAATGCAAACCACTCGCCGATCGCGACCAACGTTATACTCGGCCGATGCATGACGTTTAAAACGTCACATGCAGTGGATCATTTTTGTACGGCGATTGGTGCAAAGCGGCGTGTCCCCGGCTTTGCACCAATCGCCGTATAAAAATGATCCACTCCATGTGACGTTTTAAACGTCATGCACCGGCCGCGTATAACGTAGGTCACGCGCCGATACGACAAAAATGTGAACGGAATTATGGGACGGTTTCTGAAACGTAATCGGATTTACGGGACTCCATGAACTATTTTATTATCTTTTGCCACGAAAAATTCCACTCTTTGAATAATCTTATATAGCAAACCGCACACCGATACGACAGTTTGCTTTTATTATTATTATTATTGGAACATTTTTATGGGTTTCTTTATTCTTTTTATTTTTAATTTGAAATTTCATGTTATTTTTATTTTCTTTAATTTAAAAAACCGACTATTTGACAATTGTTATGACGCAAACCGCACAACGATTCGACAATTTGTTACTTTTTTTATGAATCTTTGAAACGTGAACTAAAAATCGTGAACGAGGCATTAAAATATAATAAAAGAAAATTGGGAGATCCAATAAAAATTTTGACGCCTGACAAGACTATATATGAGGAACATTTACATTTTTGCATAGTGCAAAAGAAAGAACTATTTCAGATTTGAAAAAAACATCAACTATGCAGATGCTTATCTGTGCTTTAGGTTAAAGGGTCCACCGTTTAGTTTATGATTATAGTTTAATTTTACATCAAATCACTCTGAGCTAATTGAAAAGGCGTTTTAGCTTTGTAGAAGTTGAAAGATGGTATTTTTAACAAGGCCAACTACTTTTTCAGACTGTATTTCAAAATCAACGTTAATATTTAAACATAGATTTTATCAAATGAACGCCCAGAGATGAGTATTGATAAATATCATAAATAAACTTAGAAATTCCATTTAAGATGAAACGAAATCTTGTATTCCATCTTCTTAATTATGTAAGAATTTTTCAATGTATATTAAATTTGTCTTCATGAAAATTAAATAGTTTTTAATAACTTCGTCAATTATGAATGCTTTATTTATTGATGCCTTAATAAGCTGCTTACCCTGAATTTTCTTTCATTTAGGCTTTAGTTCATTTGCATACTTCCACGCTATCATATTAAAGTATAAGTTTGGTTATTAAGTATGCTGAAGAAAATTGACTCACATTAATTATTTATAATGGCATATTTTAAATGCTGCAATAACCAGCACCATATCTTTTTTTCTTTAACTCCTTGAGAAATGCCTGTAATAATAACATCAACTAGAAACATTAAATCTACTGTTTTATTTTACTTGAAGTATCTTTTTTGATAAAATTTATTATAGCTTATTATAAGTTCAGTTTTATCAGCTGATTGATAACTGTTTGCTTAAGCTGATTGATAAATTAGCAATAATAAATATACAAAATTTTAATTGATTAAGCCATAAAAGATAATTTTCACTCATAGCTTGTCTACAATACTACTAAAAGTTTATCAAACTTAGAATCTTCAGATTGTCTTTTTCAAATAGGGGATTTAAAACCTAAGAAAAGTAGCAGAATTGTTGCTTCAAAAACTACTGGTAAATGTTTTACATAGATAACAATAACTGAGTATAATTTTTTATCTACATTACGCTGAAAATACTGCAGCGTCAAAACACCGTCATAGTGTTTAGACGTTCAATTCGTTTAATTATTTTTAGTATATTTATTATTTTTTTAAACATTTTTTTTTCCACAGTTGTACCTATTTATTTTGTACCTATTTTTTAAATAAATATAGTTATCACAAACTGCAATCAGTTTTTTTTTTTTTTTGTGTGTGTGTGTGTGTGTGTGTGTGTTTATTAGATTTATTGTGTATAGTTTGATAGATGTTTTGTAAAACAGTATACATAAATCAGATTAATGGAAAAATTACTTTAAATTTCAGATTCTCAATTTTATTGATGATGGACTTTCAGCTGATTTTATTTAAATTACATGCAAAAATTAGGCTGAAATCTTATTGTTGATTATTCACACTTCTGTACCGTACACGGCAAAATCAGAATATTTTTATGGTCGTTTGAACATAGACATATAAATCAGCCAACGTCATATTCAAGCCCAATTTCCTTGAAACCAACTGGAAGAAATACTATTTCATATGGAAAAGCATTTCTAAAATCAATTTAAAAGCAATATAAATTAGAGAGAATCTCGTTTTTTGAAATAAAAAAAGGCTTTTGCAAATACTTTATTATTGTGTGGGATAATAGAACTTGATAAAATATATCTAGAGGTTAGTTTTCCAGTTTCTAAGTTTCAACGAGCTTGATTGTTATACACATGATAGTAATTTGTTGCAATAAATCGGTGAATCGTGCTTTACTAATAATAGTAATGCATTGTTTGTAACTAAACTACATTATTGTATTAATAATAAAGTAAGAATTGCCAAACTCATCATAGGAATTTCATCCGTTATAATCTTTATTTTCTAATAATAGATAATCACGTATATAAAAGTTTGAACTATTAAAAGGAAATGAGATGCATTACATAAATTCTGAATATATGTTGTCATTCCTTTCAAGTGTTTCATTTCGATTAACCCCTTGAAGGGCACCGGTATATTATATATACCACTTAATTTTAATCCCTAAAGGCCACAATGATACCAGAAATTTATAATCAAATTTTGAATTCATGAGGTACACGAGGAAAAGCTTTTACTTCTTTTAAAATAAATTCGTTCGTGAATCCTGGTATCAACCAATCATTTCAATATTTTAGCGACAAGAGTACTTTACCCCTGAAAGGGTTAATCGTATAACATGAAATGCAGTGTGGCCTTATATAGTTATGTGACAATGGTCGAAAGAAACTTGTCATGACAAAAATTGAAACAACGTGGAATTAAAAATGAAACGCAAAGGTCAAGGTACAGTTCTCCAAAGGTCGGGTTGCTCCGTACACGAAGCCAAAAATTCTGCTTAAAGTCGTAAGTCGACCCGACCCCAACAAAAAAAAACATTCGTCAACTCGAATCCCGAGCCGAACTTGACACCAGTGGCGCAGCCAGAATTCGGTTCTAGGGGGGGTTTTGAGTTTATAATAAAGATAGTCGCCGGTTATATGAATCATCGGTTAATGGAATCAGTCTTTTAAATGAATGAAATCATAATGCTTTTCTCCGCAATTACGTTGGTTATGATTCATTTAAACAGCGTTTACAATATTAGAAGCGCGATAGAATTAAAAATAGCTAAAAGAGGAACCACAACTAATTTATAAAATTTTAACGATAAATATACGAATCTCCATCATAAGCAAGAGTTCGTTGCAACATTACCAACAAATGAAATATAGTCTTTAAATTTGTGTACAGACCCCCTCAGGGCTCGGAAGTAGCGCGCTACAAGTAGAGAAACTACAGTAGCCGCTACTTTTTCCAGTAGTTTGTAGTGTAGCGCGCTACATTAAAAAAGTGTAGTGTAGCAAGTAGCGCGATACAAAATATCAGTAGTTTGTAGCGCGCATCGACGCTACTTTCGGAGGGAGGAAAAAAGGTCCCAATCTTCAAATCACATGATTATAACTCGTTTCTTTCGTGCGAAATATGTTCTCTGCAACAATTTGCGAACGTCAGCGACAAATCTCATTTGCAGTGTCATATATTTCTCCATAGACGACGGGCACAGTCACAAATTAGCTGTCATTTTCACAGTTTGGGTGTCAGAAACTTCGTGTACTGTTATTTAAATCCATAGAAATCTTCTCAATATAATGTATTTTTATACGACTACGATTTTTTTTTACCAAAATATAGTCGTCTGGCTATGTTAAATCTTTATTTGACTAATTTCTTCTACCTTTTGCCTCCCACTCCCAGCAAGCAAAGAAATGTAAAATCCTTATTAAAAAAAGAAAAAGAATGGATTTATCTAAACATAAATCCTCTAAATTATCCCTAATCTCTCAAATTCACGCTTCCCCATAGTAGCATACAAAGGAGTTTAAAATATTTTTAAATCTTTATTTTTATACAAAAATAAAATCTTTCACTCATTTGTCTAATGACAACAAATAAAAATTATTTCCTTGTCCCCAAAATTTACGCTTCCCTGTTTGCCCCTCCTCCAGCATACAGTTTCAAATATTTAAAACTCTTTATTTTAAAAAAATGTCCACATTTGTTTCTACCTAATAATAATATATAAGTAACTATCTAAATTGCCCCCTAACTTCCCATAATTTACTCTTCTCCCCCCCCCCCACAAGCATACAAATAAATAGAAAAATTTTAAGTTGTTTTTATTTCTATGTAAAAAAAATCTTCTGCACATGTTACGTGTGTCTAGATTTAGAGGTGGCCGCTATTCAGAGATATAAGCGTTTTCAAATATATAAATTTTAGGAATTAAAAAGTGGCGCTAAATAGAGGTGGCCGCCTTTTTGAAGAAAAACCAGAATGGAGGTCTTATTGTACATATATTTTTAACCTGAAAAAATATTTTGGACATTCTTTTGAAATTCGGGTCAACCCGACCCCTACCCGCTAGAGTCAAAACCCAACCCGAAACCGATCCGAACTCGAAATAATGAAATTCAACCGGATCCACAGTAAAAAAGTGGAAGTCAACCCGATCGGAATCCGACCCACAAAAAAAAATCTAGAGCCGGGTCGGGTCGGGTGCGGGTAAACCGACCCGATGCAGGACTCTAAACGGTATACAACTAAAAATCTAATCTTTAAATGTTTTTTAGGTGCGTTCGTAATTATATAAATACGTAGCACCTATTGTCGTCGCTTGGTCCGTCTGTCTGTCTGTCTGTCCGTCCGTCCGTCCGTCCGTCTGTCTGTCTGTCTGTCTGTCCGTCCGTCCGTCCGCATATAACAACGCAAAAACTACCCAACCGAATGGTTTGAGATTTAAGATATATTATCTTTGCAGAATTTTGTCGAGACATTTCCAATTTTATTAAAATCGAATCAAAACTTTAGGAGATATTAATAAAAATATTTATTAAGAAATTTGAATTTTTTTTTTTTTAATCGGTGCTTTCTTGTTAGAGGAGCTTCCGATGGATGTTAAATCGTCAAGCGACCGAGACACCTATTTTATTACAGAAATTAATCTGCAGACGATATAATTCATTTCACAGAATTAAAAATCATCTAGGTCTGAATATTTATATAACTAGCTACAGTACGAACGCACCTCGTTTGTCACGTTTGACGTACAATTTCCAACTTGTTTAAAATTAGTTGCGGTTTCAGAACTTCCATTTATAACGAAATACTATAAGAAGCAAAACGCTAAATAATCGTTTCCTGTCTTCCTGTCGATCTCACAGTTTTTTGCCATAACAAAATTAGAAGTATCAAGAATTAGAATTGTAACTATTCAGCAGAAATGTTTCAGCTGTGCAGGAGCATTCGTTATAACCATTATCGTACCAGTAGTTGAAAAAGTATGTTTATATTAACTTCCTGATACGAATTCTAAGATTAACAAAACAGACAGGCACGCATTTTGCTTTTGTGAAACTGTGATCTGCGGTTTATACAGACTTTTAATGTGAAAAAATATTTTGGACATTCTTTTAAAAAACCGGGTCAACCCGAACCCGACCCGCAAGATTCAAAAAGCCAACCCGAACCCGAAAGAATGAAAGCCAACCCGATCCGCAACAAAAAATTTGAAGTCAATCCGACCCGAACCCGAACCGCAACGGAAAAATATAGCCGACCCGAACGGCGGGTCGGGTCGGGGTAAAAGCGGGTAACCCGACCCGATGCAGGATTCTAAGCGCTACTGTGCTACATCACTCTCATAAATGTGTAAGATTATTACAATTTTTGTTTTCAAATTTCCTCTTTTAAAAAAAATTCCAACATAATTAAAAAGGTTCTATGAATTTGCTTTGTTTGTCTGTCCGTGCTCTAACTCTCATAAATATACTCCGACTGCCATGAAAGTTTTATGTTATTGAAGTTTACCATAGAATGTTCAGTATTGAAAATGAAATGTGTAGCATTTATATCTCGCTTACAGGGACGTTCAAAAGAATTCTGTTACATTATGGTCTATCTTGAAAAATCGTTTGCGGTGTATTTAATTAGCGATGATTACTGAAGTAGCGAAGTAGTGACTACTTTTGGAAAGTAGTTTGTAGTCGCTACTTTTAAAAATAAGTAGTTGTAGTTGTAGTTAACTACATTTTTTATAAAGTAGTTGTAGTTGTAGTTCGTTACAAACAAAAAGTAGTTTTTCCGAACCCTGGACCCCCTACGAAACAAATGATTCGAAAGAAACACCGATTGCAAAAATCTGCTCATAATCGAAAAATAGCTTTTTATAACTTTAAGTACTTTTTTTAAATTCTTACTTTTGCAAAGATTTGTTTCCTGGGTACGCACATAGCTTGGTCTTAGATATAACTGAGAGCAAAAAACGCAAAAAAAGCCACTTCAAACTGAGATAGACTTACAATGTGTATGTTTTTTTTTTCTCTGGAATTCGATGATCTGTTATTGTTTCGAACGTGGAACAAAGACAGAAATGCAATTAAAAAACAGACCACTGTATACTATATAACTCAAAGCGTCTCTGTGAGAGTATATGACCCATCTTTTACTATAAGACGTCTCGACAAGTGACACAGTCCAAAAATCAAGTTTTGACATAACCTATGCGTGTAATATGCGCTTTCACAGTTTTAAGTAGAATTTTCGCCGTTTAATTGAATCACATTGTTGTATAGAATTTGATTTAAGAAAGCGGTGGATTCTGCCAAGGCGGAAAGGCCAAAAAACTTAATTTTAACTTTAGTTGTTTTGATTCATATAAGCGGCAATTATAGTAATTTTTTTAGCTCTGGGGGGGGGGTTAACCCCCAAACCCCCTCCTTGGCTGCGCCACTGCTTGACACAGTTTAACACGAAACCGAACCGAACCTAAAGTGAAAGAAATGAATCCATATTTTAATTCAATTAGGGAAAATTAGTCTACAATTATATCTGTAATGTCAATTTTATCTTTTTTGTATAAAAATGAACACATATGCACTCACATATACAGATATATATTAATATTCAAATATATAGTTGTTTTCATTAAAAAATATTCAGGATTTTCTTTTGAAATGTGGGGTCAACCAGAACCCGACACGAAAGAACCAAAACTCAACCCGAAACGTTTAACCCTTAATTGCATAGTGATGTAAAATTCCATCACTGTTTATTTAACTTTTAATAAATAAATCACCTTCTTCGCCACCACTATATTTATATAGAAATATTAATCCAGTAAATATCCCGTGAACTCTGTTGCTGATAAAAGTTAAAAATCTATCTTAAAATTTCTGGTGTCTAATATTTAATATATGTATAAAAAAACACAATTGTAAAAGAAAAACTCATGCAAAGAAGGGATAAAGTCAACCCACAGATTAAATATAACCATACAGATTTAACAGCGAAGCGAAAACCCGAACCGGCGCGATATAAGCGCCACTACTGAGAATAGTCAAGATCTAACACACACGCCCGTGATCTATAAACTGTCAGATTGTCATGGTCACATGTACCTGTTGGCAGTTTTGTTTATTTAATATCGACACGACAGCTATTTTAGTATTTCATTTTACAGTATTTCATTTTCATGAAAGTTCTTTTCAGAGCTATTTTTCTTGAATATAATTAATTTATATTTCCAAGTGCTCCTTTCAGGGCTGTTTTCTTTGCAATTAATTATTGCAAAATGTCAAAAAATATGGTATTTTGTCAAGCACAACCATGTGCGTTTACGTTGTTTAAAATGTGGTACTAAATGGAATTTTTAAATATGCTATATTTATTACTTTTTAAATAAAAAATATTTAAAATGGTATTAAATAACGCTGTTTAAAATGTTTCACTAGATGGAATTTATAAATAAAAATTATTTAAAATAGTATTAAAATAACGTTGTTTAATACTGATTCGTTTAAAATTTAATGCTAAATAGTATTTCTAAATATGCTATATTTATTTATTTTTTAAATAAACACATATACATCGTTAAGAAATATATAAGTGGTTTTACATACTTTTCATAAGTATTACGATAACATAAACAAATTTTACAAGTATCGAATCATGTAAATATTTAGAAATTTCTCAGTTTAAATTATTAAGAAAAAGGTATAAATCTGTAAGAAACTCGTGTAAATATGTATATTTGTAAACATTTGTATGATAAAATAAAATATGTTTGATGTTTTAAACTATAACAAACATAACAAACTGCGGCGACGCATTTATAAAAAAAAAAAAAAAAAAAAGATAGATACTATACAAATAAGATAAGTAGTTTGCGACTGTTGTCACTAGGGGCTCTGAAGTTGCGATTCGGTTACCATTGAGATTATGGAAGTGTCCTATCTGTATGTAATATTTAATCTATGAGTCAACCCGAACTTCATCGAAAGAAAATTAGTCAACCCGGCCTAAGCTGAAGCGCTTTTCAGGTCGTGTTCGTGTGAAATCGCGTAACCTGACCCGATGCAAGACTCAAGAGTAAAGTGACAAGAAATAGAAGAAGAGAGAAAACACAGAAATTCTAAGTGACTTTCCGCGAAAACCTTAAAAATTGTTGCCAAAGTCCAAATGACACAGAATTTTTAGCTGTGGAATTTAGCAAGAATACAGCAATTGTTCTGTAAAATACCGAAAATAAAGAATTTTAAGATATATTTTGGTATTAGTTTAGAAAAGAAATTATCTGGCAATTTAGGTAGCAGCAGTTTTTTTTTTTTTTTTTTTTTTTTTTTTGGTAGATTTCGTAAGAAATACTACATATTACATTCTCACCTAAGTTGGAAATTTTGAAAAATTTTTGCAGATTTACGCCAATCATGACTCCCAGAACCCAAAACCACCCCAGTTCAAAACTTTATTTATCTATCTATCTATCTATCTATCTATCTATCTATCTATCTATCTATGTCACTTTTTTATGACCACGATAACTGGAAAAATTCTGCATAAATCTCTTCCAAACTGATACATAAAATCAAGAGATATAAAATCTCGGTCAAGTTCGTTAATGGGCAAAATCGAACCAAGGGGGGGGGGGAATTGGGGGGGGGGGATTTTTCTGAAAACAGAAAACCCTCCATAATTTCTTAATTATGATACGTATCGAATCCGTTTCAAGTTATTATTACTTCTAGGAAAAGGGCCGAAAATTTATGTATGACAGATTTTTGATATAATTAAAAATGGCCCCAAAGGGGAAAAAAAAGGGGGGGGGGGTTAGAAGAAAAAAAATCATAGCTTCGTCAATTCACAAGATATCAAATCCGCGTAAATTTATTATTAATCCTCTTAATATTATCTAAAATTTTTATACTGAAAAGTTTTTTATAGGACCAACCGTTATAGCAAAAAAAAATAAAAACAAAAAAAAATCCCTTCCGGCTCCGCCTGCAAACAAGTTATTTTTCGAAGTAGGCCGTTCCAACTCCCGCATCTTTTCGAAACTGATACATAAAATCAAGAGGCATAAAATCTCGGTCAAGTTCGTTAATGAGCAAAATCGAACTGGGGGGGGGGGGCTTTTTGTGAAAACAGAAAACCCTCCATAATTTCTTAATTATGATACGTATGGAATCCGTTTGAAGTTATTATTACTTCTAGTAGAAGGGCCGAAAATTTATGTATGACAGATTTTTGATATAATTAAAAATTGCCTTAAGGAGGGAAGGGGGGTTTTAGAAGAAAAAAATTCATAACTTCGTCAATTCCCAAGATTTCAAATCCGCTTAAATTTATTATAAATCCTCTTAATATTATCTAAAAGTTTTATATTGACAAGTTTTTTATAGGACCAACCATTATAGCAAAAAAATTAAAAACAAAAAAATTCCTGCCGGCTCCACCTGTAAACAAGTTATTTTTCGAAGAAGGCGGTTCCAACTCCCGCATCTTTTCGAAACTGATACATAAAATCAAGGGGCATAAAATCTCAGTCAAGTTCGTTAATGGGCAAAATCGAACCAAGGGTGTGGGGGTGGGGGGCTTTTTTGTGAAAACAGAAAAAAAAACCAAAATTTCTTAATTATGATACGTATCGAATCCGTTTGAAGTTATTATTACTTCTAGGAGAAGGGCCGAAAATTTATGTATGACATATTTTTGATATAATTAAAAATTGCCTTAAGGGGGGGAGGTGGTTTTACAAGAAAAAAATTCATAACTTCGTCAATTCCCAAGATTTCATATCCGCTTAAATTTATTATAAATCCTCTTAATATTTTCTAAAACTTTTATACTGAAAAGTTTTTTATAGGACCAACTCTTATAGCAAAAAATGAATAAATAAATAAATAAATAAAATCCTGCTGGCTCCGCTTGCAAACAAGTTAGGTTTCAAAGTAGGCGGTTCCAACTGCCGCATCATCGCAAAAAGGTCATTTCTTCCGCAATTCCCGACAAACAGGCGCCCCATGGTCTGCGTCTTCGAAATCTACCTGTGCCTGTAGGCCGAGCCGTCAAGGATTTTTTTTTTTGTAATTTTTATTTGAATTGTCGCGATTTCTCTTAAGTTTTAATTAAGATACCTGAATTCTGTATGAAATATGACTGGTAAATTAAAAACAATATTCCAAATTTTCACTACTCCATTGATATTTTTCACTACTTTTCGATGCTACATTTGTTCTACTAGCTTTAACTATTGCCAATTAAATACTAATCGCTTACTTAAAACGTTCACTGCCGGATTAAAATTACCGGAATTTTATTGTATTTGGAAAGTTCGAATTCATACCAGAAAATACTAATAGCAATATTTACTTTCTTTAATTACAGACATTTCGCGATTACATAAAATAAAAATTCTTCTTTCGAAATTTCCGGTACCAATTCGTAATTTTAGATTGAAAAACCACGAGTATAATCGTGGTTTCAGCGAATATGTTAATAGAGTCTGTAAGAGTTAGGCGTTAATAAATTTGCTTTATCGTATTCTATTTTGACTAATAACCCTGAATTGCAATGTGATGGTCGTTTTTGGAAAAAAAAAATTAAGTATTCATCGCATTTCTCATTTTCCTTTTTATGCAAATATTAAATTTCACGCCAGTATCTTTACTAGAACTTGTGCTAGATTCGCCCTGAATATGGTAATTTATTTTATGGCCACGCTGTATGTATTAAAACTTATTCTCAATTTTATTTGAAATGGATCCTAAACAAACGTCCCCCACACTATAAGCTGGTTACGTAACTCTTAAATCCTCCCTTATCACTGTAACAATGATACAGTGAAACTTCTATTATACGGGTTTTAATAAAGCGAAGCGAATGTGGTGCTTTTTTGTAACAGAAATTCATAGAGCAACAAGAGCAAAAAAGGTCAAGAAGAAGAGCGTGGGCAGCAAACAGGTCAGACTTACCATCTTCGTACGGGTCATTACCGTCACGTTACTGGTCAGAAATTCGATAATTTTCTAAGTCTTGTTATACTCGAATTGTGGGTGAATAAAATAAAGCATTCGTTTAATGCATTTCTTGAAACAGTAAATATTCATTCAACTTTGCCTAGAAATTTGCTGTATCAAAAAGGGTTCCTACAGTTTCAGGTGAAATACTAGTATTTTCTTATAGTAAAAATAGAATTATGTAATTGCACGATTACATAAGGCGAGTTTTTCTCTAAGTAAATACTTGGGTATATCTAACCTAAACCCTGATCCAGACTTGCCAAGTCTCCGGCTTTTGGAATACCAGTAATTTAGTACAGAAAATGTTCTTTTATTTAACCGGAGCATTTTGCGATTTGAAAGGACAACATTTTCTCTAAAAAATTACTGGTGTGCAAAAATCCGGAGACTTGGCAAATTTGCCTGATCAACGTTTAAACGTCATTTAAATATTGCCGTAAATTGTTCAATATCACTGCAATGTTGCAACAGTTATTCACTATTACTCAGTATGCAATATGAGATATTGAAATAGATAAAATACTCATTAAAAACATTCTGAAAAGGTGCTGAAAATGAGACAGACATATGTAAAATATAATCCCGAGATCTTTTGAATACAAACGAGGCCATCTTCAAGGGGAACTGCTGACTGATCATACAATTGTCGTTTCCACTGTTCCATTACGTAACGGAGTTTGAACAAGGGCTAGCCTATTAATCTGTAGGGGTGTATGAAAAATCCATGAGTTCAGGCGCTGGAGTCTTAGATAATTTCAAAATGTTAAACCATATCTTAGGCGCGTTATACGATAAACTATCGTTACAAGCTCTATTTCATTTACTCAAAATTTCCAATGATTCTCTGATTTTAGCAATAAAATCGTTCTTTGCAGGTACTATAATTTTTGCGTTTTCAAAATCTATATTTAAATTCTGTCGTTGACTTAACCTCGATATTGCTGTTGATGATTGGTTAAACTTGATGTCAGAAATATGTTCTATCAATCTTTCTGTAAATTTTCGAGTTGTCACACCTATATAGGATAAACCATTTTGCATTTCTGTACAAAATGGGATAGAATAGATTCCTGCGATGTCAATACTGAAATACTGTGTTATATTGCAGTATTTCAGAAGTATATTGCGTGCCTTTGAAGCATTCTGCTTCTGCTGACGTCAACGCTGGAATAATTTGCTTCTTACTTTTTATAACATACATTTTGAATAAACAATTTCTTCTGAAAATATCTCAACCTGATCTATCAACTCTCATTCCTGAGCATTACGTAATATATGAAACAATTAATTCTTTATGTGCCATCTGTTTATTCATATCATGCCCACATTTAACAGAGCCTAATTCATTTTCCGCTGTTTCTCACGAACACCTCTTATTCTTTCACAGATCACGCTCTTTCTGAGAAGGATTACTCCTGTGAAGATGTTCATAGATCTTCATCTATGGCGGAAGTAAAACTGTCCATTGTAATATAAGAACTTTTTTCCTGATTTTGACCTTTTATATGAAAAACATTATACCCTTAAATCATAGCTGCCAACTTTTACGCTTTTTTGTTACTACTAAAATTTAATAGAAAATTTTTAAATGTGTTATTAATTTTCATTCATTTAAGGCTGCAACTTAAGAGCGGATATTTCCCAAACCGAGTCCGTAAGATAATTGGTTCGCGATACAGTTTGTTCCCCCACAGCAGAAGCCCGCTGAATGCACACGCTCACAAATAAATCAGCCCTATAAACTTTGGTGACTTCCCGCTGTTTTGGGAAAAATATGTTTGTGATATTATAATTTTTAAAAATGTGTTACTGGTGGCAATAAAGCGCTAGTTAAAAACAAAGTTAATTATCAGATGTGCATAAAAAATGCGTCCGTTTTCGTTCAAAGATTTTTAAGGTAGAAAATTAAGTTATTTTAAAATTAAATAGTTTCCTTTTTAAAGATCGATCGGTTAACTGTGCAATTTTCTGAATATTATACCATTTTCTCCCAACTAGTAAAAAAATTATAAATCTCTAAAAATATTAATTTTTTATAAAAATTTGGCTATCTCAAAAGTGCATGAAATTTGTCCGCGATTACTTACGCATGTATAAGCGCTTCGCGCCTATGAAAACAACAACAACAAGAAATTACTGGACGCGGAAACCTCGTCGTATAGCAATCTCAAAAATGCATGAAATTTTCCATTCTATCAAACTATCCGCCGCGCCACTTGGATCCGAACTCACGTCTACAGAATTAGAGATAAACGACATACCGACGAGTTACTACATACTCGTTCGAAAACAACTTAGAACAAAATTTTAAACAAACTGGTTGCTACGGTTTTGTTAGTCTTAAAAACTCGACAAAAGTTCGCCAATGGAATTGAAAACGAAACTGATCTTTGAATGAGAACCATTTCCTAATACATCATCGCGAACCAATCATCTTACGGAGCCTGTTTCGGAAATATCCTCTCATCTCCAACTCGGGTTCTCGTTCTCGTTCTCGACGATTTCGTATTGAAGTGTCTATGTATATAAAGTGTATTGAATTAGAGTCTGTATCGGATTTCTAGTCAACGAAAAATTTTATACCTAAGAACACTTTTCCAGTTACTGACACGACACCGATAAATCGTACTATATGATTGTCATTAACCGACATCAGTGCTCGCAAACTGCATTCACACACACTACGCGCTTTTCCACCCACCGATTCGATGACGATTTTGTCATCATAGTGTATATGAATGCATTTTGTGTGCAATCAATGTCGAATAATGAGAATCGTGTACAATGTATCGGTGTCGTGTCGGTAAATGAAAAGCGCTCTAACCCGTGCTGGACGAAAATGTATCGCCATATAGTGGTTCTGAAAAAAAAATACATTTTTCCTCGCTCAACAACGCGAAGCTTTCGGACATATCCACGGGGTATTTTTTGTATGCAGAGTCATAAAGCTGGTAGGTATGACTACTGAAGTGATTTGTAATCGAAAAGCGTTTTCCGTCTTTCGATAAATATATTACGTTTTGAGTTATAATAGATTGCTGCCTCATGATAGTTTTCCTTTCGACAGTCGCGTCGCGGAAATCTGTTCAAAATGTTTTAAATGTGTTTGACGCACTTTTCTTAAGGAACGTTTGCTTGCATTGGAAAGTAGGAAACTCTAGTCGATTCCTTAGTATCTGAATAAGAAAACCTGCGGACTTTATGCATTTAAGAATACAAATGTATTTGTGATTGTGTCAGAAGTTAGTCATTTTAGATTTTAGAACAGCCTTAAGGGACTTAGAACGCTTAACACTCCAAAAAATTCAATTTTCAATGAGTGATAATTTCTGAACACTTTAAAACAAAGAGTATGAAAAATTCAAATATTTATTTTCAAAAAGAAAACGTTAAAAAGTCATAATGAACAGAGGAAGGTATATTCAACTATGTAAATTATATTCAATGTCGCTCTGTTGGAAAAAATCTTAACTAGGATACTCCAACCATTGAATATAGTTAAAAAGTCATTTTTTCTCAAAATGTGATGATGGAGAATTGCGCACAAGATAGTTAAAAAACTTTTTAATATTTTTTCATGCAATTTTCATGATATATAGTGTATGCAGTGGCGCCTCGTGACTGGAATTATTTGGGGCACTAAATGTAAGACTGCCAAATTTGTTATTATATTACCACCATTTTTAACAGAAAACTTTATTTATTTGTTGACAGAAAGTTCTTTTATTAAATAAGTAAAAGACGTCTTTTAAAAATTATTGGTACGAAAAGAATAAATTTTACAACCATGTATTTAGTGCCCCAAAAACAGATAGTCATGAGCCGCCAATGAGTGTATGGTAGGTTCTATAAAATTACATTGCTTTTCAGCCTTTTTTTTTTCTTTTTTTTTTTTCTTTTTTTTATGTTCTGGTTTAAAAATATTTTTTTTCTTGTTGTTATATTGCTAAAATTTTGAAAATTGTATACAAAGAAGATACAGTTTTGTTTTTAAACTATAAAAGTGCAATAAATAAACATTTTTAGGGTCGTACTTAAAAAGTAAAAACTAAACCTAAGATCACTCCTGTGTCTGTCTGTCCGTCTGTCAGAACCCTTTTTTTTCGTAAACTATGGGACGTGGAAAATTCAAACTTATAAAACTTTTTTATCCACATATTTTCAGATTATTAGTCATTCACAAACATGTTTAGGAAAAATTTAGGGGGCTAATTAAGTTACTTGGAAAAAAAGGTTTTTTTTAATATCGTGTGAGGTATCGTTTGAAAGATCTCGTAATATCGAACTCAAAAAAATATTTTGTTTTAATTTTAAGTATTATGTTTTCAGAGATATCGTCGAAAATAACTGCAAAAATATGCCCCTCCCCCCTATTTCCGAATGTACTGAAACTAAAATTCTGAAAAAATTAGGGATAGTAGGAGTTTATGTAAACCTTGCAGGAAAACTATAGCGAATTTTCTAGGTAACACAGTTTTTGAGAAAAACGTATTTTTCTGTTACACTCTAACTTTATTTTCCGGGCACTCAGCGGGGTAGTTGCGGGCGTTTGAGGTATCTATCGACGCAGAATCATCAAACGATATTTGATAATGGTTTTCGAAAAAAAATGTCCGTAATTAGCCAAGATATTAACCCCTTGGGGACGAACGACACGTTTACGCATAAGTGCCAACCTCTCATTAATATTCCGTAATATGTGGGTTAATTTGACCTAGTTTAACAACGCTTCAAACCAGAAAAATTATTGGATGAATCTTTATTTATTCAATTTCAGGTTTCTACGTGGAATTTATTTAATTTCATTTCTTAAAAAAAATTCTGGTACGAAACGTGTTAAACCTGGGTCAAATTAACAAGCATATTACGGAATATTAATGAGAAGTTGGCACCTAAGCGTAAACGTGACGCATAAGATGCTCAGAATCCTCGATTATTCCCACCAGTTATTTTTTATTGTAAGCTTTGCCTCATTAAATTTTAGCATATGTGAGGTTCAATTAGGAGAAAATTTCTGTTTTGAAAAACCGGTGGTAAAAGATTAAAAATTCTGTAAAGGACGCTCGTCGCGAAGGGGTTAATTAAGTTACTTGAAAAAAAATTATTTTTGTATATCGTATGGGGTATCGTTCGAAAGATCTCATAATACCGGATTCAAAAATATATTTGTTTAAATTTTGGGTATTATATCTTCAGAGATATCGTCGAAAATATACTGGGAAAATGTGTCCTCTCTCTCCTATTTCCGAATCCAGTGAAACTGAAATTATAAAAAATTTAGGGGATAGTAGGAGTTTATTAATTGATAAATAGTAATTAATAAATTTATATACGGAACCCTTTGAGCGCGAGTTATACTCGTACTTGCACCGATTTATTATTTTTTAAGTTTAGTGTAAGCACTAGACTCTCAAGTATAATTAGATGCCGAAAATTTTGTTTTACATGCAGAAATCCTTTTATATAGCAGACAGCACTTTTACCAACAGAAATCTTTTCTGCTTGACAACAATTTTAAAACCCCTACAAAAACTAATTTTCCCCCATCATGATTTGAAAACTATTTGAAATGAAAGAAGAAACACGTATATGTTACTGCCTTTTAAAAATGCGGTTTTAAAATGTATACTTTTTAAGGTATAAAAAGACAAATACGGTCAATGTTTTTGTTTTTTAGGTGCGTTCGTATGATCCGTCCGTCCGTCTATCCGTCTGTCCGCATATAACAGCGCAAAAACTACCCAACCAAATGGTCTGAAATTTATATATAATCGTTGCAAAATTTTGTCAAGATTTCAAATTTTCGGAAAATCGAATCAAAACTTAAAAAGATATTAATAAAAATATGTATTAAGTAATTTGAATTTTTTTAAATCGGTACTTCCTTGTTATAGCAGCTTCTGATGATTAATCGTCAAGAGACCGAGCTGTACAGTCAAGTTATCTGACATGTGTGACGTTATAGTCATATATGACGTATATGATATTTTATAACCTTTATGACCAAATTAAGTCACGTTATTCATTCTATTAAATCCTATCATGTGTAATTAATTCAATAACATCCCATGATTGGTAATGATTCTAGGTTGCCGCGGTGATTACGTCCAATTTAAGATGGAGTCATATTATTTTCGTATTACTGAATTTAAAAACCGAATTTGCATACTAAAATTGTTTAATTATAGCAATTCTATAATCTACCGACAGTTTTCTGGACAGATGTTTACGGAGAAATAGATACTAAATGAAAAAAATAGTCTAAATATGAAATTTTATTTCTGAAATTTTCAAAGCTAGGCTTAAATTTCCCATTTACATTTTCAATAAATGTCAACAAAAGATAAAATGTTGCCAACTTAAAATGTACTTATTTTATTAAGGAAATTAATCATATAATAACAGACGATATAACTCATTTCACTGAAGTAATAACAGTACGAAGGCACCTCATTTGTCACGTTTGACGTGCAACTTCTAACTTGTTCGACATCTTAACAGTAAACACACCTTGAATTTTACTCAAGTTTTGTAAAAATATATTTTGAACTATTTAACCAACCTTTTAACTTATTTTTCTGTGATTTACTATATTTTTTATTTTCTGAAAAAATTTCTGGTTCCAATCGAAATATTTTCATTTGGTACCAATCAAACCAATCAAATGACCGGTTATTGGCATATTTAGTGTAAAAAGTCCTAAGAAGTCCCCGTAAAAGAAAATATTCATACCCATTACAATAGTAGCTTATTTGATTATCTCCAGCATTTTTTATCTCATTATCTCCCACACAGCGTTACAATATCAATGTGAAAAAAATCTTTTCATAATGATATAATTATTTTACAGATCACGCACAGTCTTCGGGGGTTCTCTTTAATGGATAACGGGAGATGCTCATCTAATACGGAAGAGAAGGATGGAATTAAATACTCCTTTTCTTTTTTCCTGCGGTTTTGACCTCACGAAAAATATTCTGACTCTTCTCAAATTCAAAACAGGGTCAGAAGATATCTCTCAACGAAATCACGCTGAAAAAAAAAAATTATCGAATCATACCGATGGGAGAGTTTAATTTATATACGTTCATGCTATATTTTACGTGATTATGTCTTTTAAAATAGTTAAATTAGCTGTTATAGTGTTCCCGTTTGAACCCCTAACGGCGACAAATAAAAATATTGGTCATTTAGTGCCATATAGAGGAGGAAGTAAAATAAATGCTAGGTGATAATCCTTGTAAGGAAATGTCATATAGCTGTAAATTAAACTCAGTGTGTATGAGCAGAATAGCGAAATTTATAAACAAACTTCCTGTTTTAAAAAAAAGTTTAATTACGTTATTTTTTTCCGTAAAATAATAAAGTGCCTATCCTCTTCGCCACAAGCGTCTTTTACTGAATTTTTTAATCTGTTGTCACCGATTTTTAAAAGTAGAAATTTTATACTAGTTGAACCAATGAAGATATTTTTGAAGTGCCTGCGATTGGGCCATTCTGCTATTGTTTACCTTCCTTCAAAGGTAATCAATCGATTAAACATGGTGCGTATATGTTCAGCAGGGTAGAATTTGTAAACAAATTCCAGAGTATAATAGCTGAACAGTTGATGTCGATTAAGGGGCTTCCGAGTTACAGACAACATTACGCCCAGTCTATTTGTGAGTAGAGTGTCTTATATTAAATTGAGCCATTGGGAAAAGTTAAGATGTAATATTGATTACAAGATAAAAGAACAATTACAATGAAAAGGATAGATGTAAAGTTAAGAAAAGAGATGATAACAAATTTTGAATAAAAAAGTAAAGCGAAGGAGATTAAGGATAGAGTCTAAATAATTGGAAGAACGTGAAGTTATATAGCTGTAGTTATTAACTAACTACTAGTAAGGAAGTTGAAAGAGTAAAAAATAGGGTTCAGGACATGTTCATGAAACAGTACATAAATGCCAGGTGGTGAAAAGGCGGGCAAAGCATAAACAAAAACAAAAAGCACTCAAAAGAGCCATTACATTTTTTTTTTTTTTTTTTTTTTTTTTGGTATAGCTTATTAGATGTTAAGTTTTAATTAAGAAATTAGATATTTAAAATGTGGAAAAATTACAAAGTACAAATAAAAGGGAGAGAAAAGAAAGAAAATTTACAGTTCAGATGAGCGCTAATGAATTTCTTCGATTAAGTAAGGTAAAATTTTTCGTTAAATACAGTGAAACTTCCATTTAACGAAGTCTCATCGTTACTCTTAAAAACTTCGTTATGAAGAAAATTCGTTAAATAGAAATAAACTTAAATCATGAAATTTTTCCTTCAGATATGACAAGCAGGTGTAGGATTCAGAAGTATTTGATTAAGTTTTAATTATGAAGCCGTCTTTTACAAAACAGTTGTGTGCGGTCAATGAAATCACGTCACATTCCCCAAGTTTCGCCTCAAACTTTCATCAGCTCTGATACACACGTTCTCAAACTAATGTTTTCACTACATTGTCTTTTTTCTGTCTTTTTCCATCATGTATTTCAATATTTTTTATTTTTCAAAGATTTTTTATTTTCCAGACTAACGGCTGAAGTTTCGAAGTTGTATTAGCAAAGACAAAAATAACTTCGATGTTCTTCGATTTGTATTTTGAAGCACATTCTTGTGGATGTACAAAGCAATTGTCTATCAGCAATGGAAAGTCAGAATGGTAACTGTCTGACTGTAATTGATATTTTTTGCTTCAATGCATCTCACGCCATTGCGTCATTGTATCTTCTATATCATTGAATGTAAAAAAAGGGATTTTGACTTCCCCCAACTGTCAGCGCTGGAGTCTCGGTGTGGGAGAGTAATGATAACAAGTGTTTTTCTTAGTGTGAAAAATAAAATGTTTTATTTAGCACCAAGCAGAATGGAAATTATTTAAATGTGTTTATTTCCATACAATCTGCTGAAATGATTCGTTTATCCATCGCAACAGCAACCTCTTAGTTTGAATTCTGAACACGTACAAAAGTGGAATAAACTTCGTTATATAGAATATATTTTTCGTAATATGGAGATTAATTTACATGCTAATGGTGTTCAAAGTCAAAGTTCTACAGAAAATTTCGTTAAGTAGAAAACTTCGTAATATAGGGACTTCGTTAAAAGGAAGTTCCACTGTATTTCTGGTAAGAATAATCAAAGATTCTGAGCAATTTATGTGTCACGTAACGCTCGTCGCGAAGTGGTTACGGGAACTCGGTAGCATTCATTTTGTGAAAAATGACAAAAATTTCAATTATCCAATCAAATGTTTACGTTAGAAATAATCGAGGAGTCTGCGAATTTGATGTGTTACGTGACGCTCGTCTCGAAGCGGTTAAAGGAACCCTTTACCTTGTGAAAGAAGACGAAAATATCAATTTTCCAACTAAAAATTTCTGGTAGGAATAATCGAAGATGCTGACCCGTTTATGTGACACGTGACGCTCGTCGCAGTAAGGGAACTCGGTACCATTCATTTTGTGAAAAATGTCGATTTTCCAATTTTTTTTTATCAAAATGAATTTAGACCTCTATAGTACATTGTGTCAAAATTTAGTGAAGATCCGATAATTAAAAATAAGCGAAAAAAGCTCTTTGCTACACTTTAAATAATTGAGGGTGGCAGTCTTTATTATTTTTTTCAGTTTATATTTCTTCAATATATCCGTATGATTAAAATGCTAAAACTTCAGCATATAGTTTTCAAGGGACTCCATTCTTTTCATGGTTGATACTTATCATAGTGCATTTCGTGAAATTAAGGATCGGATTTTCAGTAACATCAATAGTGTATTTTTTAAAAATTAAAATATTTAGTAAATTGTCATTTTTACATATATGGCATTTTATATTTTTTTCCTTAAACTAATTAACTTTTTGGATATCCGGTCCTTACAATTATGTAACATACTAGTAAGAAAAGTATGGAAAAAATTGTTACAAAAAGTTCCAGGTCGTAAAAGAAAAATGTTTATATAACTTTCTTACTTTTCTTTAATATATTGTTTTCAAATTTTACCATAAGTTTTAATTTGTTTTCTTGATTAAATCATTTGCCTTCATAAAACCATTCAGTAATGAGCACAAAAGGCAGGGCCGAAACTAGAGGGAGCATAGGGGGGCATGGCACCATAAGAAAATGTGATTATTTTTTCCATATAACAAACGGATAACGAAAATTCGACAAAAAAGGCGTGCAATCCTGACAACCCAAAGTAAAAATGTATTAGTAATTAATTTTATGGACTTTTTTTTCAACAGGACAAGTTTTTCCATTAGTTGACCACGTAATGGCGCTAAACAATACTTGATTGCCGAATTCATCTAAGGTACTTGCAAGATCAATACACTATCCCAATTAGATTTGAATTGGTTCAGTATTTCGGACGTTATATTATGGTAACAAGTTTTGAATGTTTTTTTTTTTTTGCCATTTTTTGTCCCTGTAAATGAACTATAACAGCTACATACTTGATTAACAAACTCCTCCAAGATACTGACAGATCAATTTACTGTCTCATTTAGGTTTGAATTGTTTCAGTATTTCAGACTTTTTCGGGCGCACAATAGAATTGATTGTAAAACGTTCAAACATCCCTTGTTTTGAGCATATAAAAAATATGACTTACATCACTTTGACTTCAAACGCTTCGGATATGAGAATGATTCTGCATGGTCTTATTATTATTTACATTTTCCATTTCGAACGTTTATCTGTGGCTTACCCCTTGTGTATGATAATGTAATCTTAACCAATCTACTTAATTATTTGTGTTGAATATGATTGGGTTTCTCCTTTATTGTTTTAATTCTGATGGGATAGTTTATGTTAATACATTTAAAAAACTTCTTTATTTTTTTTAACTTATAAAAAACGATATTCATGAATATATAATTGCACAATGCATGAATCGCTTCTTAGAACTCGTTTTACTTGAATAAACCCCACACTAATTCGGTGAACTGCGATATGCGTAAAGATATCTATCGTTGTGTACGGTAAACTATTACAAAACTGAAACTAACAAAGGAGTGTTTATCATTCATGACCATCTGTAGGTGGTCCTTTATCTGCGTGAATGCTGAACACAGCAGATAACAAATTTATCTCTTTCAGTTAACACTTTCCAACATAGTTGAAAAGTGTTTATGTCTTCGGTTTGTCTGTCAGATATCTGTCCGTATTCTAACTCTCGTAAATATACTGAGATTGCCATGAAATTTATATATGTTATTGAGGTTTACTATTGCATGTCCACTATTTAAAATGAAGTTTGCAGTATTGATGGTTCGTTTTCAGGGATACTCAAAAGAATTCCATTACATTATGATCTGCCTGGGAATTCATTTTAATGGGGTGCATTTTAATGGTTTTACTTTATTTCAAACATAATGAAATTGATATGCATTATTTAGGTGAAGTAAATTATAACTCTCTAATACTTCATTTCAAACACAATGAAATTGATGTGCATTTATGATGTTCAGTTAAAAAAAACTGCTTTTTGTAGAATATGCAGTGCTAAGCATTTATAATTCATTTACAGGGTCACACAAAATAATTCAGTTACATAATGGCGTACTGGGAAAACTGTTTGCAGCGTAATTTAATTATATTATACTATTTCCAAGATAATGAAATTAGTATACCTTATTGAAGCTCAGTACAAGATGTTTGCTGTAGAATATGATATGCATAACGTTTATCGTTCTTTTACAGGGACACACAAAATATTTCGGTTACAGCACTGTCTATGAACGGTAATTGCCGGAAGTGTATTTTTTGTTATGTTATGCGTTTTGAAGTTTAAATGAGATTTTGCGTACTACATGGTATGTATGCAAAATGTGGTATTCTATATATCACATACAGGACTACACAAACAATATCCTAAGTATTAATGTGTACGGACTTGAAGTGCTTAAAGGTGATTTTTAATTGAGATATGCATTTTCCAGTTGAAGCAATGTTTGTAGAATATAAATTAAATTGGTACACCGGGCTACGCAAATAACTGGATACGTTGTCGTCTGTGGATGGTAATTTCCAAAAGTGTGTGTTTAATAATATTGTTCGTTTTTTACCAGAATTAAATTGTCGTTTAATATGTATTGTGTATAAAAATCTGTTGATAATATACAGGGATGTACAAAAGAATTCAAGTTCATTTCTGCCTATTGGCAGAAAATGGAGAAAGTTAATTTCCAACTGTATTATGCGTTTATAATTAATTTAAATTTTCGCATACTATATAGAATATATACAAGTCTGTTTATAACTTCATTGTGATAAGGCACTTCCATGATTAGTTTTGGGAGTTCATTGGTTAAATATAAAGGGGGAGAACGGGTGGGGGGGGGTAATCCCCTTTAATTTAGATAAATCGGGTTTTCATCCAGAATTATCCGATTTGCTTCAAATTTTGTATGTAGGTTCATTGTGATAAGGCGTTTCCCTGATTAGTTTTGGGTGTTCATTGGATAAGTATAAAGGTGGAAAGGGACGCCATTATTGTCGATTTCTTTATTTTTCGAGGGCATTATTCTTTGAAATAAGAATATAGTATACAATTAGTCTGAATAAACTGTGAGCTCAATGTCATCAGTTTAACTAGGCAATTTTATTTTTTATTTAAAGAAGGTTGTTTGTTCTATCAGCGTTAAGCGCAATCTTAAACTAAATTACATAAGATACAGTATGTTGCTATCCTTCTAATATACTATTTATACTGAGGTAAGATAGGTAAAAAATTCTCTTATCTTTTATGTTCCTATGATTTTCATTAATCCTTAATTTTTTAATCGAAATTAATGTTAATAATCCAAAATAATGTTAATTTGCGTGGAGCTATAATCCTTTGCGATCTGGGCACTGCAATTCTTTGTTTTATCGTTCACTGAAATTAAAACTAAATTTTTCATCAACCTAGAAAATGAATCATTAAAATCTTGAAACATAACACACTAATTTTTTCAAAAGACAAGAGAAAACAGTAGCTAACGAAATTTGAAAGAACGCTGCGTTCTATATTCCAGAATAAATTCGATTAACAGATATCCAAATCGAATACAAAAACAATTTACAGTGATTTAAAAAAGCGCTAAAAATAGGAGCTGGATCACACATTTAAAAAAAAAAAATTTGATATTTTTTTTCCCAAGGCAAGAAGCAAATTATAGTTGACAAAGGTTTGCATTAATCTACAATAACTTCCGAATGATTTCGCCAGCAATTCTTCAAATGTAGAATAAAATTTATTCTTTTTCATCAATCTAAAAATGAATCATTAAAATCTTGAAACATAACACACTAATTTCTTCAAAAGACAAGAGAAAACAGTAGATAACGAAATTTGAAAGAACGCTGCATTCTATATTCCAGAATAAATTCGATTAACAGATAACCAAATTGAATACAAAAACAATTTACAGTGATTTAAAAAAGCATTAAAAATAGGAGCTGGAACACACATTTTAAAAAATATATTTTGATATTTTTTCTCAAAGCTAGAAACAAATTATAGTTGAAGGTTTGCATTAATATACAATAACTTCCGAATGCTTTCATGAGCAATTCTTCAAATGTAGAATAAAATATATTCTTTTTCATCAATCTAGAAAATGAATCATTAAAATCTTGAAACATAACATACTAATTTCTTCAAAAAACAAGGGAAAACTGTAGCTAACGAAATTTGAAATAACGCTGCATTCTACATACCAGAAGCCCCACCAGTGGGTGAGAGGTTCTGTTCTCAAAGCTGGTAAACGGGAGGTGCTGGGTTCAAAACCCTGTCGCGCTCGTCGACCTAACCGTTCGGAGTTTTCCGTGGTTTTCTTCAAACCTTGCCGTAAATACGGGTTAGGATCCCTTAGAAAGACCCCCACGGAGGGCACTCACCCCCCTAGGGTCTATATCCCTCGAGTAGATAATCGGCCGTCATAAATCAACCAAAATCTACATACCAGAATAAATTCAGTTAACAGATAAACCAAATCGAATATAGAAACAATTTAAGGTACTTGTTTTTTATAGGGACCTTGGTGAGAAGGAGAAAATGACCTTGACATGAAAAAAAAATCCATACACATTTTCTGGTAGCCTATTCACTGTTTCATACACACAAGCTATACTGTTTTTCCATATTTATAAAATTTATTTAATATAAAGAAGCCATTTATCTATTTTCATATACAAAGAGAAATAATTTATCTAATACATTCAATTAGTGATAATATTTTAAATGCATATATAAACAAGCATAAAAGTTCACCAGATGTGCTTTCATAGCTGTTTATATCGTTTGGTAATAAATATCACTTTCTGAAGTCCGAATTGCAAACTTTTTTTCTTAAAAGCCCCCTATAACAAACAAGTACCCAATTAACGAGGAGAGAAAAAAAAGAGTTAAAAATAGCAGCTGGATGACTAATTTCTTTAAAAAAAATACTTTGATATTTTCTCTCAAGGCCAGAAACAAATTATAGCTGACGAAAATTTGCATCATTCTATAGTATTTTGTGAACGATTTCATCAGCAATTGACAAAATGTAGAACAAAATATATATTCTTTTTTCATCGGCTTAATGAAAATCATTGAAGTAGGGTAATAACAGGTTAGTCGTTGATCTAATTAACAATGAGAAGAAAACGAACGAATTAGATCTAAATGTCATTCGGATCGCTAAAAGTAAACAAAACCGAGACCTCGTCTGTAACCGAAACTGTAACTGCAGGCGATCACTCGATGGATGGTAATTTCTATTAGAAACTGAAAGTGGTTTTCAGCAGTTATCGAATGTAAATAAAGAACTAAATATAAGTGGTTATTTCATTGATACTGAAATAAGGTTAATGTTAAATACGTGGATACAGTTTTGTTTTTTTTATTTTTTCCAATCCATTAGGTTGAATTTCTCTTATTTTTAAATTTAATTTATACAGATCCTCCCACTTATAAAGTAATTATTATGATCGATTGTTAAAAAAAAGATGACATAGATTTCTGGACAGAATAAGCTAATTTGTTATATAAGAAGATATTTTATCCAAAAGCATCAATTTGTTACAAGGTAATCCGTAATTACAGTTTTCGATATTTAGATGTATTCTAGATTATACAGAAATAAAATTTAATCCTTATGTTTGGAAGTGAAGGTTTTATTATGGGGTCATTCCACAGTATTTGACTTCGCAAGTTTGAAAAAAAAAGTTTTATAAAAAGTTAAGTGTAATACATCATTTTAAAGCTTAAAATTTATCCAAAATATTATTTTTTTTTTTTAAATAAAATAAAAATTAGAGCATTTTTTTGCAGCCATGTAGAAAAATTTGGTCATAGGTCCCATACGTAACAAATAGCTTTGTCCCGTACGTAACAGAAATAATTAGCTTTCATTAATTAATGCCGCAATTTTGAAAAATAATTTTAAAGTTAATTAATAAAATGTATATTTCTGCTTCTACTCATTAAATTTATTTGTGAAAATATTAAATAAATTCAGAGCAAAATCCAAATTGCTATAGGTGCTTTTAAAACAATTTTTTGTGATGTCCCGTACGTAACACAACTTTATTAATTAAAAAATATATACGTATTGGCTCAAACAAAAAGAAACTTCATAAGAATCTAGTTGAAGTGATATATAATGCATTATTAAATAATTGCAAACTTTCTCATTTATATTTTGATACTGAAAAAAGCACAAATATCTCAAAAATTTGCTTTGAAATGTCCCGTACGTAACACATGAATACTGTGGAATGACCCTATGATAGATTAACCTTTTCGTGTCTGACGTCCTAATAATAGTACACTGTAAAACGAAATACTGAATACATACGAGTAGTTTTATGTAAAATTTCTGTATTTTAACGGGGACTTTCTGTTTTGAGAGGGAATCGTAAATTTTTCCGTAATTAACGAAAACTTTTCCTTTTTATCCTTACTCGTTGAATGTAAAAAACGGAAATGTGCCTTCCAAGACAAACAAAAGGAAATGTTCCATTTCAATTGAGAAAAAACGGGAAAATTCCAGTTAAATTTTCGTTATTGATATTATGGCTTTTAACCAAATTATTGGATGTAGGCAGTTCATGTAAATGACAGGGCATTCATCCCCTGATAGCAAATAACCAGGTTCGAATCCGGAAGAAGGCAAGGCGATAAAAACCATAGAAGTAGGATAGTTATCTAGAAGGAGACAACGCTGTGAACAATTCTAAAGCGCGCTGGGGCTGATGGGATAGATGGACCCCTGAACTGGATGTTTAAAACACACAATAGAAATTTGGTGGCAAAGACCCCTGTAGGTGTGGCTGAAGTAGGGGGAGACAGAATAGGGCGTTGGTGGCACTGAAAAGTGTGATTGCAGCCCCCACAGGATTAAAAAGGAGAACTTCATAGATTAACAAAATAACAATCCAACAAACGTTAAAATAGAGAACATTTAAAAGTCATACTATCCCCCTCTTCTCAAGGGATTTATGAGTATCAGGGGTCCTGAAAGAAATCCGGTGGCACCAGATCTCTGCGTACTTCTAGTGTTAAACAACGTTGTCTTCCTTCTAGTAAAATCCAACTTCTTTGATAAAAACGGGTGTGATAATATTCAATACAAATACCTCTTCCGTATAAATATGAATCAGTATACATAATTATTCTTTATTTTTTTTTAATTATTGCGCTATTGCTCACATTTATTTCTAGAAAAAGAAATTTCCTGTTTTGAATAGCGAAAAATTTCCATCTTGAAAAGGCGGCAACTTTCCCGCCATTATAGCTTCCGTTTTTTCACGGATATTTTGTTTTGTTTTCAGTGTACGCTTAAAGTTTCATAAACCATTCCTGAGACTTTTGTTTAAAACATGTGTTTTATTGTTTTAAAATTAAAAATGGCGGCTTCTCGTTTCAAATACTAATTTATAATAAAAAAAAGGACAAAGAACTTAGAAAGTTTAAATCTTCTTAATTATGTTGTAATAATAATGCAATATATTTTTCAATTTTTTTTAATTACCACAGCCTATTGTCATACTAATAGTGCGCAAAATAACTACTGGGATATTCGTTATATTTCAGTAAAACTGAATTTTTGACATTTGGATTATTTTTTTATAAACATAAAAGGATTTTTTCCAAAATTAGAAAAAAAATTCGGTCTTGAAAGGGTTAATAGAATTGTGCTTTTTATTAAATTCAAACCTTTCTATGCTCGTATAAGTTATTTTCCCTCTATATCAATAATTTCAAAGCGTAATTTTTTTTATTGAATATGTTTTCACACAAATCTATGACAGTAGATTACGATTAAATGCATCATGTCCGCTCAGCACGATATGTCCCGATAAAGCAGCTGCACCAATTATCAGAAATAAATTTAATGATACTTTTCGTTTTTATTTTTGACCATTTCGCCCAATTCAACGGCAGCCCTAATTGAATGGTGTTCCTAAGTAACCGGAATCTACTGTAGGAGAAACTGTCCCAAAATGACATACTTAAGTAAGATGACATACATTATGTTTCTTAATGTTGTCGATAGAGGCCAGCACTTAGCGGTACACAATTATGTAGTGGAAACGATTGGCAACGATAAGCATTTAATGGCGAAGGTTTCAAGTTTTTATTTTTCATTGTTTACAAAGAAACTGTTTACACTTTCGTCAGAAATTTCGTAGAACTATTTTTTTGTGCTAATTCATGTCTATTTCATTTAAGTGATTACATATCTGAAGTATAAGGTGAGTACTTATTCCTTTTCGGATTATTTTATTCATCTTCGAAAATTTATAAATGGGTGTGATCTCGAATACTGCCTCTGTATATACAATATGGTGATTGTAGGTAAAATGACATGCCGCCAGATAACTTTCTGAATCGTGTTTTTCTCTGCTTGTGTTGTGATAGAAAATCCACTGGAAAATAAGGAAAGCAACGACAGCAACACAAGTTCTACAGATAACAGCCTATCTAGACCTAATCCGTCAATTTTTACAATTTCAATGTCACCTCTTCCAATTCCAGCGCCAACAACACGTGTTTCCGATACTCCGAAGACGTGTGTATATCTTTTCAACTAGCCGGATCTTCAAGTTCATCATTTTCATTTATCAGACAACTTGATTTATCCCCATTTTCTTGTGCACCTCGTGTTTGATCATCCTCTAAAAAGAGGAAGCATGAAGGTGTAAAAGTTCTGACTAGCAGTCCTAATATTGCCGAAGCGAAGGCAAAAGCTGCTGAGAAACATATTTCACACTCAAGACGTGCAGTTCTACAGGCTAAGAAGAAAATTCGCTTTGTTACATCCAATGACGACGCCAAAGACATGGATCGTTTTGCCGATGACGATGATGATGAAGCCTGTCTGTATTGCAATGATTTATTCAGTCACTCAAAACCGAAGTAGAAGTGGATAAAATGTGTTAAGTGTTCTAGGTGTGCGCATAGTGAATATGCCAGTGTATTTTGGTGTGCAAAAAAATTTATTTGTGTTGCATTCAAGTAAAATTAATAGCAACTTATGGGAGTGTTGTTTTAGGACAGCATTGTAGATAAAAGAAGATAGTGCAGCATTTTATATAAATTGTTATTATGAAATTGTGACTTTATTTGTTACTTTTTTAAAGGCACCATTGCATTTGTATACTTCGCAAAATTAGTTTGTAAAAAATAAAGGTCATAAGAAAACATTTGTATAAATAGAAGCATTTTTTCCTTAGGGTATGTCATTTTAGGACAGTATCCCCTATATGAAGCGCAAGCCTTGTTTATTTCTGTCGAATCTGGTATAAGTAAATTGACACCCGTATTTCTGTTATATACTTGTTCTGTTTTATTTCTAGAGGATATCTTAAAATGGACTGACCTATTTTAAAATTTAGTAACTAGCAAATGGTAAGTATGTCAGTGATACCTCAATTTAGTGCTTTCAGAATTGATTCTGCTGTGCAAAGATATCACGAAATTCCTGTTGAACACGATAATTAGACAATCCCAGGGCTCCCAAATGGTCCGCTTTTTGAATACCTGTATTTTCTTAGAGAAATTTTATGTTTAGATTTTTCATGCAAATTTTGCAGGCACCACCTTTGGAGGTAAATTTTTGCGAAAATGTTGTAGACACCTGCCATGAAATGTTCTGCTAAAAAATATTGGTACTCAGTTGGCGGACCTTTTAAGAGCACTGCAATCCTTTATTCAATCGTTTTCTGTTTAATAAAATTCTGTTTAATATTTAATATTCTGTTTAATAAAATTTATTGCATAAAATGCCAAATGCATCCTAAAATCGACAAAACTGGAAAATCGCGTCTGATTTAGACACAAAGACCTTACAGGTACCCTCGCTTAGCGCGATTTTCAGTTTGTGTTAATTGTTTTCCCGTTTTTAATTATTACCATACACCATCATAGATAAAATATTTAATAGTTATTGTACAGATATTGATATTAATGTTTAAAGAGGAAATATGCTCTAAAATAATTTTCCCTTTGACTCCTTTCTTGCGATAATTATAAATCCATTGAATAAAAATATCT
Source organism: Maratus michaelseni (assembly GCA_963931845.1). NCBI lineage: Eukaryota > Metazoa > Arthropoda > Arachnida > Araneae > Salticidae > Maratus > Maratus michaelseni. The sequence goes on along the minus strand of OZ007591.1, from coordinate 388,728,988 downwards.
TAAAATTTGTATTGAGAACAGTTTGGTGACACAATTATTGTTTAATAAATAAGTCCTAGATGGAAAAAATAAAATTAATAAAATAACTATGGATATTAATTTCTAAAAAGGAAAAATATTAATTTACTTCCTTCGTACCAGAGGCGCGCCAGGAGTGTCCGGCGCCTGTGTTCAAATCTTCATTTGGCAATTTTTCGGCCCTGCATCACCCACCCCCTAAAAAACTTATTTTATAAAAACTTATGAGTACAAATGTAATGAGAAAATATTAAATATTAATTCATTTAAAATAAAATACAAAAAAATAAAAATTAAATAAAAATTTAAAGTAAAATTAAAATAATAAAAAATAATAAAAAAAAAGAGAAAGAAAGAAAGAAAGAAAAGAAAAAATTGCAAGAAATAACTGAGATAATAAATTTTTGCAATGTGTCAAAACAAACTGCTAACTGCACCTTACGTAACTGTTAATTTACATTCCACGTAAACTAACAGTTTTAGTTAAACAAAAATATAAAATTATAAAGAAGAAAATAAAATGACTAAACTGATTTATCTGACAATAAAATTATTTTTGTAAAATTATTTCTTAAAGTAAAGCTTTGTTTCAAAGAAATTAATGTTTTATTGATTAATCAGACGAAAAAAAAATAATTTAAAGAATATTTCAAGGTCTACCGTATTTTAATCTTTATAAGTTATCTTTTTAAGTCAATGTGTTTTCTACTAAAAAAAAATACAGATACTGCGTCAGATTTTGCTGCAATTAAATTCCGAGCTTCCGACAATTTTTTGAAATTTTCATCATAACTATAATCATTTGAAAACGCGATTTTGATCATTCAGTGCAACTAAAGCAAGTTGGGCACTCATAGATGAAAACTTCAGCAATTTTATAGAAAAAGTTCACTTTTTATAAATATCATACCAAATTATGCTGCATTAAATAAATGTAATTTTTTCAGCTAGACATTTTGCCTGATATTTGAGTTGTTCATCCAGGTTTGAAAAGTCATTGCAGATTTGACACATCATATATACTTCAAGTAAATAATTATTATTGAGGTTTTAGGTGATGAATTCTATTCGACTACCGTGTTTTAGATAATAGCTTTAAATCAACTATATAAGTAGTTAAAATACTCCATTGGCAAACAAAAGGGGGGAAAAATGTAATACTCTTGTACTAAAGTAAAGAAACTAATAGTTTCATTACTGGTATTCGCAGTCTCAATGACTATCAGATTCAGTGAACAGTTTGAACATAGGGCATAAAATGCAGGAAGTTTTAAATCAAATTCCTTTTGTAAACCTTTGCTGCAAACATTAGAGCAATTATCGTAGTCTCGGCCTCTTAAAATGGTTATGTCTAAATTTAATTTTTTTCCAGAAATCAGTAAAAAATAGTGCCTATCCCATTCCTGTTATCTTAAATTATGTGTGTTGGAAATTGTCCCTATATTTCAGCACTTTTGTGTTGATTGTGAATTGAAAAGAACGAATCCGACTATCACACTTATTTCATCAGTATGTGATGATACATAGGTTCCGAGTACAATTTAAGGTAACAGAAAAATATTTGTTTTCTTGACACAGTTAATTGTAATTCTTTTTACTATTTGATTTCTCTAAAGAGAGTATTTCATCCTCACTATTACTTCGAATATTACTTTTGAGATTGCATTATCTTAATTGTAAGTACAACATGAGAGTACTTTAAAGTTAATATTATTAATCGTACGTTGCCTATATCAAATATTACAATATTTCAACGCAAATTTCGTTAGTTAATCTTACACTTGCATTATCTCAATTTACTTAAATAGATACTTAAAAAAAAAAAAAAAAAAAAAAGTAAATAAAAGTTCTTTTTTTTTTTTTTTTTTTTTTTTTTAATCTGGGTTGGTCGGCAATCATATTACTAGTGAATCGTTCTTCAGTTTTCGAATGCGTCGTTTTCTTTCGACGCGATTGTTCACAGAATTAATTGCCCAAACATTTTACTTAAATTGCTTAAAACCGAAAAAAAAAGTGAAGAATTTTTTAAGAAGCTACATGAAACAAAAAAGCATAAAATTAATATAAAAATGAAAAATTTCATACAATATTTAGAATAGTGTACTGAAATGTAATTATAAGATTCATTCTTTACAGACTTCAAAATTGCTTTTAGCAATATATGTCTAGTGAAAGGCATCTTATGACAAATCTGCCTGTATAAATAATTTTTTTTTAAATGCAATGAAAAAGAAAATATAAATTTAATAAAAGGCTTTAAATAAATTTTACGACATAAATTCATTAGCAAAAATTATTTTAATTGAAAAAAATCACAGAAATAACTCCAAAGAAATGTTCTTAACAAATAACATCAATGCACATTAATTATAAATTGCAGTGACCAAATGTCTTAATTTTTTCAGTTCATGCAGTTTGGATTTAAATCACTTATTACATTTTAAGAAAGTGATAAATTCGTGGCGTTTAAAATAACAAAGCTTAAAAAGTATAAAATTTTAAATAAAGTCCCTTTTTTTTTTTCTTTATCGTACATATAAAAATAACGTAGTTCTTCAATTTCCACTAGTTTAAAAAAAGAAGTTAAACAAGATATTCAACTAATTAAAATAAAATTCAATGAAAAAGGCAAATTTTGCTTTAAATGTTAGTGTTAAGGAAAAAAGGTGAAACTTGGCAGCTATGCTAGTATCAGTAAAAAAACAATCGCAAACAAGGCTTAGGGCTCTGAAAAATCTTACTAAAAGTGTGCAAAACCACCTCTGATAACATTATTTTCAATCAGAGCAAAAATCACAACATAAACAGACGGCGGAAGATTACAAAACTGCCTCACGCGACTAGTGCCTCATCTAAGCTAGTCACAAAATTGTCAAATAGCTGACACTTAACTTACCAATACTGGTTGTCTAAATTAAACAGCAAGCTTACAGTTCTAGTTTTGACTCCCCCCCCCCATTAACTTGTGGGTCAGCATAAAATAAAATTAAAAAGAATAATAATTATGAATAATTTGTTTGAAGTAAATCTATAAAACATTATTAATATTCTCAGAAAGTGTAGTTAATTTTAATATAATTAAAGTAATGATTTTTTTTTTCAAGTATTTCCTCCTCGTCTCAAATTTTTGGCGCCTTAATTACCTTGGCGCCTGTGTGCACCGCACACATGGCGCACTGGGTCGGCGCGCCCCTGCTTCGTACGAAAATTAAATTTAATGAACCAGTATTGAACACAAAGACATCTGAAATGTTCTGACAATTTTAATTTTCTAATTATGGTTTTGATGTTTTTATTGTGGCTATGTAAACAATAACAACACATCAAAAGATGTTTTTTAACGAACAAAAATTAAATGTTTCCAATTTTACCTTTAAAAAAAAATAATTGCAAGATGAAAATTAACAAGAAATTATTTTACCACATCAGGCTAAATAACATATCGTTTTTCCGTCAGTTGAAATATTACAATTTATTACACAGAGTTAATGACTGCAAAATGATTAATAAAATTATGTCAAATGTGATTTATGATTATCTTTAAATATGATTGTTATCCTATCACCCTTAACAGACACGGGTAATTGTGTTTTAATTTCCATCGTACCCCGCAAACAACATAAATTAGAAAATGCTTAATTGTGTTTTAAGTAATTTACTAACCGTCATAAATTAAATAATTGCGTTTATTCGGGGAATTGTTTCCTTATTTATTTAACTCATTAATTTTGTTTCAGAACGAGATTCAATTAAAACTATGTGGCGGAGGAATATGTCGTAACTATCCCCTCCTTTACCACTTCCTTTAGTCCTTACGACACCTTGCTATCTATTTTCTACCAGAATTTGCATATACTTAAGGAATTGCCTCCCCGTACAATGTACAACAACGCCTTGGTGTTGTGTATTACCTTAAAACTTAGAAAGCCGGTCACGTATGAATTTTTACCTGCTCAAATTACAGCACCCACTTTCTTTCTCTTTTGAAACATTGAGAATCGCTTTCTTTCTATTTCTAATTTTTTAACTGTCTGATTTCTTTTGCTACAATTAACATTTTTAATTGATTTACGATAAATAGTTATTTTTAATGTATTTAATAAGTTGCTTTTTAAAAGAAAAAAATTAATCTTTTTATTTTATTATATAATATTCTGTAAAGAGAGTTTCATCTGCTCAAGTTACAGCAACGACTTCTTTTTTTCCTTAAAATGTGCGAATCACCTTTTATTTTTCTTTCTTTCTTTCTGTTTCTGAATTTTTAACTCGCTGATTTGTTTTCTTACGACAATGGTATAGTATTAAATTACATTTTTTAATTCATTCATCAGAACTAATTGTTCTTAATATAATTATAGATTTTTAAAAGAAATAAATCAGTCATTTTATTTCATTACATAATGTTCTCTAAAGAACGTTTTATTAGGTCAAACTGGAGTACCGATATCTTTTCTCTTTAAAACTTTCAAGGTCGCTTTTTTCTTTCCTTCTATTTCTAAATTTTAAACTCACTGATTTATTTTGCTACAAAATTGGTGTTGTATTAATTTGAGGGGTTCGGCGTAAGAGCGTGGTGAGCCACATTTTTGAGCTTCTAAAATATATCAATTTGAAAGTTAGATCAAATACTTAAATCAAAATATATAACCTTTTTTTTTTTTTTTACGACGAGATATTCTATATGGCATTACTTTAATGATACACACTTTCTTTCTGGTAAAAAAGTGCTAGAAATATCTTGGGCAAAAACAAAACCTGAGACATATGCTACTACCTAATGACATTAGAAAAAAAAATAATATCATGGATATTATAGTTTATACAATATTAACACGTTCACTGCCGGGTTAAAATTACCGGAATTTTATTTTATTTAGAAAATTCGAATTCATACCAGAAAATACTAATAGCAATATTTATTTTATTTTATTACAGATATTTCGTGATTACATTAAATAAAAATTCTTCTTTCGAAATTTCCGGTACGAATTCGTAATTTTAGATTGAGAAGCCACAAGTATACTCGTGGTTGGCAGCGAATGGGTTAAGCAACAAATTACAGTGTCAGATTTATTTCACCAAAAATGTCGCTTGACACTTTCTTGCCACGACCCCCTCAATTAAGTTTTTTAATTCATTTACAAGAAATATTTGTTTTTAATATAGTTATAGATTTTTTTAAAGAAATAAATTAATCACTTTTATTTCAATGTATGATGCCCTTTTAAAAAGTGTTTCATCTGCTAAAATTGCAGCATCAACTTCATTTCTCTTTAAAACATTCAAGATCGCTTTTTTAGGTGCGTTCGTAATTTTATAAATATGTAGCACCTATAGTCGTCGTCTGGTCCGTCTGTCTGTCCGCATATAACAGCGCACAAACTACCCAACTGAATAATTTGTAATTTAATATATATTATCGTTGCAGAATTTTGTCGAGTCATTTCAAATTTTATGAAAATGGAATCAAAACTGAAAAAGTTATTAATAAAAGTTTTCTTCAGTCTATTAAATCCTATCATATGTGATTAATTCAATGATATTCCATGATAGGTAATTATTCTAGGTTACCATGGTGATTATGCTCTATCTAATACGGAGTCCTATTATCCTTAAAAGGATATTAATAAAAGTTTTCTTTATTCTATTAAACCCGTATCCAGCGTTTACTGGAGTTCCAAATTACCTGCGATTTATTCAGTTGAGCTGATTCAGATATCAGACCAGATGCTGTGATCAATAAGGTTAACTGGATGTATTAGGTTCCCCAGATCAGACCTGGACTGCTCAGTTGGTAAAGAATAGCAGCTTCGGCCAAGATATCCCAGGTTCGGACATTTTTCGTCCAGTTGGAAAATTACAACTTATGTGATTTCTTTACCAATTTGAATAATTGTGTTAAAAGTAATCCCATCGTACGTAATCTATATAGTAAAAGCGCAAGGCATGTGACTGAGGAACACAAATACAGGCTAACTACATATTTTTCCATATGCCAAGCGACCATTTTTATTCAAAATTATTTTTTCGAATAAAATTGCATAAAAGTTACATTTTTAGAAAGATCGTTGAAAAAAAAAATTGTTTGCTTCAGAGAAGAGTTACATTAAAAAATGTATTGATTCGGAGATAACTTCAGTGAAAATTAGATTAACAGCCGAATATCTTAATCCATTAAAGTAATTAAACAAAATATTCATTCATCGTGAGTCATAGAAATATTAAATCGTGGAGGTAATCATAAGAAAGCAAGATCTCTATGGTAAATTTTACAGCGCTATCTGGTGTAAAAAAAAAAACTCGCATCTGTAAACATGGCATACGTTATAAAGGGAAAAAAAGGTATCCTCATTTCGCTCATAGTTATAGCACGAAACGAACGCACCTCATTTGTCAAGTTTAGCGTACAATTTCCAACTTGTTTCTATATTTTTCTTTTTTTTTTTCACTCACTGATTTCTTTTGTTTTACGTTTTTTAATACGTTTACCAGAAATATTTGTTTTAATAGATTTTCAAAGAAAAAAAATTAATATATTTTATTCCAAATTATGTTGTTGTGCAAAGAGTGTCTTAACTGTATCAAAACAAATTTTAAATGGTATGATTTTCTACCAGAATTTGCATATATTTAATAAATTGTCCCCCTTTTTCTAATGGACAGAAACGCCTTAATCTTCTGTACTACCTAAAAAAACAGGGTTCGTACACTTTTACCACACATTTTTAATAGAATTTTCGCTTTATTTAAATGCAAAAAAGCATTACAAATCCTGTAATTCAACGAGGGGTCCACATTTTCTTCTATTTAAATATTAAATAGAAAAATTCTATTAAAAAATAGTGGTAAAAGCGTACGAACCCTGAAAAAGCAAGTCACATATCAATTGTTATATACTCAAATTATAACACCTACTTCCTTTCATTTTATCATTTTATAATATTGAGAATCGCTTTTTTTTTTTTTTTTAATTAGCTTATTTCTTTTGGTACAGTTAAAATTTTTAATTGATTAAATTAAAAAAATTAATTGATATACGATAAATATTCATTTTTAATATATTTAAGATGCTGCTTTTTAAAAGAATTTAATCCGTTTTACTTACTTTTGTAACGTTCTGTAAAGAATGTTTTATCTGCTCAAGTTACAGCAACGACTTTTTTTTTTTTCTTTAAAACATTGAGAATCGCTTTTTTACTCCTTCTTTCTTTCTATTGCTAAATTTTTTATTCATCGATTTCTTTTGTTACGACGGTGGTATTATATTAAACTAAACTTTTTAATACAATTACCAGAAACATTTGTTTTTAATATAGTTATAGATTGTTTCAATGAAATAAATTAATCTCTCTTATTTTATTATATGATGTTCAATGAAGAGTGTTTTATCTGCTAAATTGCTGCTCAATTTACAACAACGACTTATTTTTTCTTTAAAACACTGAAATCGCCTTTTTTACTTACCCATCATACGTAGTATAGGGTAAGTCTTGTAATCGTTTTGAAAATCGAAAATTTTTTTTTGACGGATTTACACTTTTCAGACACTGAAGATTCCGAAAAACATATTTTTAGAAAAAAATTTTTGCCGTCCGTCTGTGTGTCTGTGTGTGTGTCTGTGTGTGTGTCTGTGTGTGTGTCTGTGTGTGTGTCTGTGTGTGTGTCTGTGTGTCTGTAAACGCTCTATCTCCCGAAAAAATTGAGATAGAGACTTGCAATTTGGTATGTACTTAGTATGTAATAATGGGAAGAAGCCTATTTCATTTCAATAACCTCGATTAACCGGAACAATTTTTTTCGGACTCTCGAAATATTCGTTCTGATGAAAGGTATATAAAAATTTTCGAAATTGTTTATTTTAAGAAATGAATATAAAAGACAATAAAAAAACATAAATTTTTCATAAAGCATGAAGTTGATCGGATAATTAGTTGCCGAGATATTTGGAATCCTATTTTCCACACTCTTCGATTTTTCATGACCCTGTATTTCATCCAAATTTCACTTCAAAGATATATTTTAATTGGAAATTTGACGCTTAATTAGATGCAATAAACTGCTAGTTAATAGGATTATTATTTTTGGAGATATAAGGATTTTTCTTTCAAGCAATTCAGTAATGGAGACTTTAAAGTTTGTGACGTCATCAAGCCACGATTTTATTTGAATTGCAATGCACTTTATAAGTAGTTTACACATTTTTTTCTTTATTCCTATTTAAAAATTTTAACTCACTGATGTTTTTTATTACGACAGTGTATTGTATTAAATTAATTGTATGAACTTTTTAAATTCATTTACCAGAAATATTTGTTTAGTATAGTTACAGATATAGTTACAGAATTTTTAAGGAAATAAATTAATCTCTTCTATTTCATTATAAGATACGATGGGCTATAAAGAGTGTTTTATATCCTCAAATTGCAGCACCAATTTCGTCTCTCTTTAAAACATTCAGGATCGGGGTTTTTTCTCTCTTTCTATTTCTAAATTTTTAACTCACTGATTTGTTTGGTTACAACAGGGGTATTGTATTAAATTAAACTTTTTTCATTCATTTACCAGAAATATTTGTTTTTAATATAGTTACAGAATTTTTAAGGAAATAAATTAATCTCTTCTATTTCATTATAAGATACGATGGGCTATAAAGAGTGTTTTATATCCTCAAATTGCAGCACCAATTTCGTCTCTCTTTAAAACATTCAGGATCTGTTTTTTTTTCTCTCTTTATATTTCTAAATTTTTAACTCACTGATTTGTTTGGTAACAACAGTGGTATTTTATTAAATTAAACTTTTTTCATTCATTTACCAGAAATATTTGTTTTTAACTTAGTTACGGAATTTTTAAGGAAATAAATTAATCTCTTCTATTTCATTATAAGATAAGATGTCCTATAAAGAGTGTATTATATCCTCAAATTGCAGTACCAATTTTGTCTCTCTTTAAAACATTCAGGATCGTTGTTTTTTTTTTTCTTCTCTCTCTTTCTATTTCTAAATTTTTAACTCACTGATTTGTTTGGTTACAACAGGGGTATTGTAATAAATTAAACTTTTTTAATTCATTTACCAGAAATATTTGTTTTTAATACAGTTACAGATTTTTGAAAGAAATAAATTAATCTATAACAGGTATTCAATTATTAATGTCTGTATATTTAATATTTATTCTTCATGCTACCAATTTTACACTCAGACATTATCTAAAAAAACATGGTTCCATAAAAACAGTCTTTCATTATTAAAAATGTTAAAATATTTCACATAAAACTATCACCATTGTGACAGTTTTATGTGAACAGGTTCATTGGTTTAAAATGCACAATATGTCTTTCACTTAAAAAAAAATACACATTTTCATCCTATCGCAAAACAACTTTATTTTGTAATGCAGAAAAATAAATTTTTTTCCCTTGTTAAAGAAGGTTGTTTGATTTCTATTATATTGCGATTATATCTTTTTTTTTCAGTTTTTTCAGAAGTCGTTGGTTTTAAATAATAATTAATGTTATAAAAGTGCTATATATAGGATATTTGATCTCTTCCTCATACTCGAATTACAAAATTCCATAATTACATCCAAGTGTCAGTTTCCGCAATTTTAATTACATCCTGTTGTGCGATATTTTAAAAATAAAATAAATAGTAACCAGTCGATCCATACGAGGCTTTCTCACTGCAATCTTTGCTGGCATTTTTTTTTCATTAATTTTTAATTAACTGCAAATTTTAATCAAGCAATGTGTTTTAACGAAATGTGAGTAAAAATATAATAAATTATAGCAACATGTAACAATATATTTCTTTTAAATGCTAAAAGGTGTAAACTAAAAACATTATATACAGTAAAATAACTTTTATTAAATTGTTGACATGTTTCGGTCACTCCGAGCCATTATCAAAACAAATGAGAATATTCTATAATTGTACGGTCTTTATTTGAGATGCTATCATTTAATTTTTTCATGTACTTTTTACAATTGCACATGTTATTTTTTATTTTTACTTGGTTGTTTATTTCCATATTTGTAACCATGGAGTAACTCGATACACAATTTCGGTAAGTTAAATGATAAAAATGGAAAAACCACAGCTCTGACAAGATTATATCAAGAATAAACCATCCAAATAAATTTCAATGAAAGTAACATAATTTTCACCTCCAGTCTATACTATCCTTCCATAAGTAAAACCATAGAGATAGTAACACGCAAAAATACAATATGTAACGATGCCGCGTCGTTTAACTTACGGCCCGAGTTACTCCCTGGTTACAAATATGGAAATAAACAACCAAGTAAAAATAAAAAATAACTTGCGTAATTTTTAAATGTACATGAAAATTAAATGATAGCATTTCAAATAATAACTTCAAAGACCGTGCAATTATAGAATCTTTCCATTTGTTTTTATAGTAGCTCGGAGTGAGCCGAAACATGTTAACAATCTACCGTAATTTCCGGCGTATAAGCCGCAGCTCAAAGAGTCATTTTTCGACCCAGAAATATTATTTTATAAAATGTAACTTAAAAGATCGCTGTAAATATTTAACTACAATTATTGAATAAAATTTCTGGGTCGTAATTTCCGGCGTATAAGCCGCAGCTCAAAGAGTCGTTTTTCGACCCAGAAATTTTATTCAATAATTGTAGTTAAATATTTACAGCGATCTTTTAAGTTACATTTTATAAAATAATATTTCTGGGTCGAAAAACGACTCTTTGAGCTGCGGATTATACGCCGGAAATTACGGTAAAAGTTCTTTTTCTCTATATTATATGTTTAGCTTACACAGGGCTCCCACTGCTCCGTTTTTTGAAAACCAGTATTTTTTTAGAAAGGAAATTGTGGTAGGTATTTGCAACAATTCCAAGTAAAACGAACCTCCAAGTTAGTTTCTACAAAATTTATAAAGAAAATTTTTCTTTGAAAAAAAGTGGTGTTCAAAAAACGGACCGAGTGGGAGCCCTGCTTACAGCTTTTAGCATTTAAAAGAAATAGACAATGTGAGTATACTATGCCAAAAGATTGATCAAAAACCTTTCGTATGATAACTAATTCGTTGTTGTGCGTTTTGTATATGCGCATCTGAAATTATGATGATTAATGCGATCGAAAAATTATTTTTTAACATTGTTTAATTTTAAAAAATGCAAGAAAATTAATATTGCTAAATAGTTTTCAAAACATTATTTACATGCGGTTCAGAAGCTTCATATTTGGTTCGTAAAGATCAGGGACGGCGGACCTATGGCACGCGTGTCATAAGTGGCAGGCGTGTCATAACTGGCACGTGGCACACTATTTTAGTTTGAAATGGAAGAATCGAAAATGTAACTTAAGAATACCAATCAAATTCAACATTGCAGTAAACTCCAAAATGGTCCAATTTTTTAATACAATATAATTTTCTAAGAAAACCTTTCGTTGCAGGTTTCGACAACATTTTCAATAGAAATAACCTTCACGGTAGCTTTCTACTAAATTTGCAAGAAGAATCTAAAGAGAAGATTTTTGTTTGAAAAAAGAAGTATTCAAAAAAGGGACCATTTGCGAGTCCTGGTATTGGCTCAAAGTTGATTTCTAATTAAGAAAGGATTTAGTGAACATCGAAAACAAAAGATAACTTCGGTATTTCAAGCAATAACACTGAAGGTAAAAATATCACAACTTAGAATTCAATTCCAGATATGAAGAGCTGTTTAAAGTAGTTGGTCCTTGTCAATTTGACTTTTTTTCCTTCGAGTCATTATTGGTAAAAATATCACAACTTAGAATTCAATTCCAGACATGAAGAGCTGTTTAAAGTAGTTGGTGCTTGTCAGTTTGACTATTTTTCCTTTGAATCGTTATTTGGCATTTAGGATACAGTAACTGAATTCGCATTTTTTAAATTACTTTTAAGAATATTAGCCATATTATAATACCCGTACCCAAATACCCATAAAATATTACACCATTCCTTACACCCAGTGGTGTAGTCGATGGGGGTACGCGGGAATGCGGCGTCCCCCCCCCCTTTTTTTATTTTATCTCATATGTACGTCCCCCTACTTTTTATTTTCAGGGGAACGCTAGGGACACAGGAGGACTCAGACTTTTGAAGCGTATTAATTTTTTTATAGGATAAGCACGCTTATAAATTAACAATTTTAAGAAATAAATAATTAATTTTTCATACTTTCCATGAAAGTTGAAAGTGTTTATGTCTTCGGATTTTTTGTCTGTTTACTATTTATCTGTGCTTACTCTGACTTCCGTAAGTTTACTTGAACTGATACAAAATTGATAAATGTTTTTTATGTCCATTGCAGTATTATCCCTATTGAAAATGTTGTATATAGTCGAAACCATCGTTTGACAGGAAAAACGGACTTTGGGGGCCTGAAAATATAGAAAAATACCAAAATATGTCAATATATACAGAATAATTGTTAAAAAAAAAGCAAAAGCGGATCCAGGGAACCTTAAAACGTAAAGCTATGCCAATAATTTCATAGTCTTCTTTTTTATGATTACAATATTTTCCTTGCACTATACATGTTCGGAAAGTGAAAATGCAGTAACTTCCATTGCTGTCAGACCATTGTTGTGCAGTAATGTTCATTATTGTGACAGCAAGTTTAACGTTATTCTACGACTATTTTAAAAACAAAAATTGCAAAACAAATTTTGACGAAAAAGTGATTGCGTGAATTAGCGTTGCTGAATTCCGAATTCTGTTTTTCTACTTTTCAGACACTATGTTCGGGACTATGAGCCTCCCCCCACTTTTTTTGCAGCACTACACCCAGTGGCGTAGCCAGGGTAGTGGTCCAGATGCTCCTAATACCACTAATTTTGTACAGTTTTCTTTGTCTTATGTTATCGGAGAACTGTCTGCGATAATGAAGGCGAAGAAAACTTTACAATTTTATTGGTATCAAGAGTGTTTGGACCCCTTCCCTGACTATGCCACTGACTACACCACTGCTTATACATATCGTCGCTACCATGCCAAACTATCGAATGTGAAAAAATGCACTTTTCAATATTTTTAAAAATGAGCCGATTGTCACTACTATATTTTAATGGGGGTTCAGGGTTGCAACATCACCAGGGTTGCCAGTTTGGCCTCCTTTTCCATTCAGAAACCGTACCAGAAATTTAAAATAGATATTTTTGCTTTATATAATGGCAGGATATTTCGTTATTACGTAAAGTAAAAATTTTTCTCTCAAAATTTCCGGTTTGAATTCGGCATTTCTGAATAAAAAGGAAGGCCAAATTTGTAACCCTATTCTTCACAGATATTTTATTAGTATTTTTATTAGGCGAAGAATTCTAATAAAATTTATTGGTGACAATCGGCTCATTTTAAAAAGTAACGAAAAATGCATTTTTTTCATATTCGATAGTTTGACATGGTAGCGACGATATATTACCCATAATTTGTTAATCTTTAAAATGCAATTTCAAATAACTTTGATTCATTATTATTATATGATCGGGGAAATTTTTTATTGCTAATTGTTTTGGGTATTAGTAGTTGGTACGTCATGGTCACTCAACATATTTTTGAGAAAAAAAAATTGACACGCGGATGTGAAAATGTTCGCCATCTCTGCTACATATTATTTTAGAAAAGTATGGCGTTACACCATACTTAAATCTCCAAATACATTGACTGTATAAAAGAGTAGATATTTTATATGTTCATAATGTAAAGATTATTGTGATATAATCCATACTTAAAGTGCACATGTTTGAAGGGCACTACAAGATAAACTATTTGGAATGTTTTTAAAAGCTTTTGGTATTTATAATGCTTAGAGTATGCAGAAACGAATTATGTAATAAAAATGATTAGTTCGCAATTTTACCTATAGATAGTGCTTAAATGTTAGGGATGTTTTATTAGCAAATATTAACAAAAATAACTCATTTTAAATCAATGTATTTTGAGACGACGATATTCTTTCATAGCAGCGCTATAATTACTAAATTCGATAAAAAGTACGTCATTAACAGAGCTTAGAGGTTTTTTTTCATTAATATTTTGAGGCTCATAAGACTTTAGGGCTAAAATGCTAAGTTAGACTCGTGTACAAATTTCCGATAAAAATTATTCTTTAATTTAGTTGGTAGGAAATTCTCTATTTTTCGTTTCCTTTTTTTCCTTATTTTAACCCCTTCGCGACGACCGTCCTTTACAGAATTTTTAATCTTTTACTACCGGTTTTTCAAAACAGAAATTTTCACCTAATTGAATCGCAGAAATGCTTTCATAAACCCCTTGGGGACGAGCGACACATATACGTGACGCATAAGATGCTCAGAATCCTCGATTATTCCCACCAGTTATATTTTAGTGTAAGTTTTGCCTTATTTAATGGTAGCATTTCTGCGATTCCTATAGGCGAAAATTTCGGTTTTAAAAAACCGGTGCTAAAAGATTAAAAATTCAATAAAGGACGCTCGTCGCAAAGAGGTTAAATAAGGCAAATCTTACAATAAAAAATAACTGGAGGGAACAATCGAGGATTCTGAGTATCTTATGCGTCACGTATACGTGTCGCTCGTCCCCAAGGGGTTAATGCTATTCAGCGCCATCTGTCGAAAAAAAAGTTAATTATTTTTTTTTATTACGGAACTTGTTTCCGCATAATTGGGGGGTCAAACTGCGGCCCGCCAGATACCATTAAAATTTTATAGTAATCTTTTCTTTATCTAATCATCGAAAGAAGTCGACTATTTCTTTTAAAAATTAGCGGTATCTGGCGGGCCACAGTTTGACACCCCTGCTCTAAACAACATGAATACCAAATCTTTTAAAAACATTCCAAATAGTTTAACTTACAGAGCCATTCAAACACGTGCACTTTAATTAGGGCCACCCTGTATATATGACTGATATGTATATATGACCCTAATGACTTTTGTAACCTATGTTTAAATAAAACCACGGACATGCTGAATTAGGAATTTACAGATTTGTAAACGCTTAAACTCTCTCAGACTTGTAAAATGCACTTTAATTATGGCCACACTGTATATATAATGACTGATATGACTCCCTAATGACTTTTGTAACCTATGTTTAAATAAAACCACAACATGCTAAATTATGAATTTACAGATTTGTAAACGCTTAAACTCTCTCAGACTTCTAAAATGCGCTTTAAATATGGCCACCCTGTATATATAATGACTGATACGACTCCCTAATGACTTTTGTAACCTATCTATACTAATAAAATAAAGTTTCGCTCTGTGTGTGTGTGTGTGTCTGTTAGCGATGGCTAGGAAAATTTAGCGCACCTAGAAGTCTGTAAATTTAGATTTAGGTAGTTCAAACCATCTCTTTGTGCACCTGACCCTCATAATTTTAATATTTTGATAATTAGCCTAGATATTAATTAGATTCTGATTAGCCATCGCTTCTAAAATGACATCTTTTAAATCAAAATGGCGAAAGAAACTAACCAGCGCATTGGATTTGGAAGCGGAAATGAACGAATTCGAAATTATTTTACTAATTAGCGAATTTTAAGAAAACTAATTAAGATATCAATTTGAAAATTTCTGAGCATTATGTAAAAAAAATATTCTGCATCCGTCTATGTAATTTTTGAAAAATTCGGCCGGTAATTTTTCTTAATTTATGCAAAAAACTGCCAAAAATCTGCCGGCGCCATTGAAAACGATCCGATGAAGTTTCAGACAGGGATCTGCTTTCATTAAAAACTGAACTACAAAGAGATCTGTTTCTCGGGCCGATCCCTCTCATTTAGTTTGCGAAAATGAAAGGAAATAATTGCCAAATTTTACTAATGAACAAAAATTTAGGTAACTAATTAAGATATAGATTTGAAATTGAGGTCGGGAAGGGGTGTCATCTGCCGGCTATTTTAGCGTAGCGTCTTCGTTATGTTCTAATTATCAGAAAAATGTAATTCTTTTTTTACTGATCGCGTTAATGTAAGTGACGTTAGTTCTCTTGAACAAATTATTCGTTATATTTGCGGGTATGGGAAGGGAAGGGGTTAACGCCTTTCTCTGAGATTGTAATTATCTCGGGCCCGGGCAACGTCGGGCGGGTTAGCTAGTGTTTAAATAAAACTACAACATGCTAAATTATGAATTTACAGATTTGTAAACGCTTGAAGTCTCTCAGACTTGTAAAATGCACCATAAAAGACTGATATGACTCCCTAATGACTTTTGTAACCTATGTTTAAATAAAACCAGAACATGATAAATTATGAATTTATAAGATTTGTAAACGCTTGAGCTCTCTCAGACTTGTAAAATACGCTTTAATTATGGCCACCCTGTATATATAATGACTGATATGACTCCCTAAAGACTTTTGTAACCTATGTTTAAATAAAACCAACGGACATGCTGAATTATGAGTTTACAAATTTGTAAACACTTAAACTCTCTCAGACTTGTAAAATGTGACATGGTTATTCAATGTTATTTACATGTATTGATTTTTAAGTAAGACAAAATAACAAATTCATGCATGTGTACATTAGATAACGAGTAAATAGGGCTGAAAAAAGTTCCCATATCAACGCATTACACATAACTGTTTGTCTTGATTTCGTGAACCAGCTCTTTCGCTTTCATTACTGGGAATTTTCAAACTTTGTTCTCAATACCAACTTATTTACATATTTCTGCCACTCAAGCTACCTATTGTTAATATTTCTTTGAAATAAAAATAAATAATAATAATAACTCGAGCAATCATAAATAACCTCGTGTCAAAGCTCCCAGACAACCAGGAACACTTAGAGGGCATAATAGAAACAGCATGTGTCAAAACATATTGGAGCCTCTGATGTCTATTCGCAGAAAAGTGGGTGCAGAAATTCGAGCACTTATTATCCCGGGATGACGTGACTTCCATCGCAATTTAGGAAAAGAAATATGATACTCTTATTAACACTTTTCCTCTAAAAATTTTTATCTTGTAACAATGCTTTGGATGGAAGAAATTTCCCTTTTTAGGTGCGTTCGTAATTATATAAATACGTAGCACCTATAGTCGTCGTTTGGTCCGTCCGTCTGTCCGTCCGTCTGTCTGTCTGTCCGTCCGTCTGTCTGTCCGTCCGCATATAACAACGCAAAAACTACCCAACCAAATGGTTTGCAATTTAAAATATATTATCTTTGCAGAATATTGTCGAGACATTTCAAATTTTATTAAAATCGAATCAAAACTTTAGGAGATATTAATAAAAATATTTATTAAGAAATTTGATTTTTTTTTTTAAATCGGTGCTTTTTTGTTAGAGGAGCTTCCGATGGATGTTAAATCGTCAAGCGACCGAGATACTTATTTTATTACAGAAATTAATCTGCAGACGATATAATTCATTTCACAGAATTAAAAATCATCAAGATCTGAATATTTATATAACTAGCTGATACATATATATCTGAATATTTATATAACTAGTTAAGATATTTGTATGAACAGTGTCATAAAATATATACTTAACTAGCTGTTTAGCCCGTTCTACGCACGGGATATCATGAATTTAATTCTAAAACGTGCGTACGAACGCACCTCGTTTGTAACGTTTGACGTACAATTTCCAACTTGTTTAATCTGTTAGAGATAATATGTAAAATATGTGACCCTATGTAGTAAACGCGGAGTAGAGGAGATTTTTTTTTTGTTGAAAAGCAAAATATCTGTAACCATACCTTTTAATTTTTTACGATCAAATTAACATATCATTGCAAGCATAATTTCCGTCTCCACCGCCGATCGACGATTGGGATTGTTATGCTTTCTGATTGGTTGTAAAAGCAGACGCTTCTTAAGTCATTTCCGGTATTTGAGAGGATTAGGAAGATGTAAGAAGATATTATATAAGAAATTAATAGATATTATTAGATTATATAGAAATTAGATTATTTTGAAATTAATTAGATTGTATAATTTATTATATTATATTATATATATATATATATATATAATATTACTATATTAATTATATATATATATATATACTAAATATATATATTAATATTATATATTAATATTATATATTATTATATTATTTATTATTTTATATTTAGAAATTAATTAGATTATATAGAAATTAATAGATATTATATAAGAAACCAAGTTCAACCGGAAATGACTTAAGAAGCGTTCGGTTTAACGACCTATCAGAAAGCGTGATGATGACAATCGTCTATGTGATTTGGACAGGGAAATTATGCTCATTTGCAATGTATGATATGTTAAGTATGAAGTACTGTGATACGATGTGTGGAATGTAATATCGTATCGTCAACAGCTTGTTACAATGCTTATGCAACGTTTCTTGAAATAGTATTTGAATATATCCTATTTTAAAAATTACCTTCTATACAATCAAAATTTAATGAAATAATGCATATATTTTTTAAGTCGATATAGGATTATTATATAGGATTATAAACTTTTTACTATTCTAAAATGTAATATTATTTTTTAAAAATTTATAAAAGAAAATTTGACTCATAACAACACAATTAATAAAAATAATTAAAGCATTTCCTCAATAAAATTTATTGATATTTATAAAATGCTTAATATTTTGTAATTTTAACTTATTATTATTACTTTATTTTAAAATAATAGTTCATAGTTTACTAGAAATTTAAAATATATATATATATATATATATTGTACCGAACAGGGATGCCAGGTTGGCCTTTTTTAATTTCGAAATTTAAAATTCATACCAGAAATTCTAGTAGAAGAATTTTTAATTTTTGTATGCAAGAAATGTCTGTCATTAAATAGAATAAAAAATACTACTATAACTTTCTGGTGTAAATTCAAATTTTTGAATTAAAGAAAAGGCTAAACTGGCAACCCTGTCATCGTATAAAAATGTGACTGGTACCATTCGATTAGCATTCGATTAGTAATAACTTCTACTAATGATATATGAGGGCGTCAGGGCAAGAAAGTGCCAAGCCACATTTTTGGTGAAATAAATCTAACACTGTAATCTGTTGCTTAATATTGTAAATTATAATATCCAACATATGATTTGTTTCTAATATCACTTGGTGGCAGCATATGTGACAGGTTTTGTTTTTGCCCCAGATGTTTATGCCCCCAATGAAGATAGATAATTTACAAAAAACGTAATAGTAATATCATTACAGTAATACCGTATTGTTACTCAGAATATCTCAAATGTTACTAAGACATTGGCGAAAAAACTTTTTGTTATATATCTTGATTTGAGTATTGGATCAAATTTTCAAATTGAAATATCTCAGAAGTTTAAAAATGTGGCTTGGCGCTCTCTTGTCCCGACCTCCTCATATGTACAGTCGTGGAAAAAAAAAAACGGAACACCCCCCACTAACTCTGCAACAAATTATAGTAGAAGGACGTGACTGGTACCAAACGATTGGAAATAAAGTCTACTTTTAAGTGATGCATCTAAAATTTGCTTAAGGGGCCATCTACATATTAAAACCAGCCTAAACTTTAATTTTTTCAATGGCAACACCCACTTTTGACATGATATTTTGAATCTTCGGTTCAAACTATGCCTAGATACAAAATTTTAAGTCATTTGGATGATAAGTTTTTGAGTTATAAGCATTCAAATTTTAGAGCTTCTAATGTTAAATTACATTTTCATATTTTTATTAATATCTCCTGAAATTATAATCCTAATGTGCTAACGTTTTGTTTGGTTATAAAACTCAAAAACCCAAACATAACTATGTCAAATTTGTAATTTTTAAAATTTTATAATATGAATTATGAATTATGAAATTAATATTCGAAAAAATTATGAATTGCAACCTACAATTTTTTTGATGGATTTATATTTATTATGTCCTGCTTTATGTGTATTCAAAATTTCAATTTTTTTTTCCAAGTAGTTTTCAAATTATGCTTAAAAAACGACAAAATGCTGCTTTAAGGGGTCGTCTATGATGTGCATTAAAGCATAGTTTGAATAGGGATGGGAGCGCTCCGACTCGAAATCCCGATTGACACCACTAAATTTTAATAGTATTTGTTACCTTATTCAAGGACAAAATTTCTGAAATTCTTTACGTTGGAGAATACTATTAAAATTTAGTGGTAAGAATCGATATTCGGGTCGGAGAGCTCTCATTCCTCTTTGAGAAAATATTATACTCATAGGCTGAGATTATAGTGACTTGATAAACTTAGAGATTAAGTCTGTCTTACACTATAAACAATGCGTAAACCGTATTTCAATGCTTCGTGATCTTACGTTAAACAACTCTGACAACGACCTGCGATTGTAGTAAGATATAAGATAGCGAGGCACCAGAACCCCAGCCTTTATTAGTATATATATATATATATATATATATATATATATATATATATATATATTTCTTTTACTTTTTCAATGTCTGCTTTAAAATTTTTCATTAAAATTACGTAAAACGTATTTGCATGAGATATATGTTTTCATTTATGGAAAATCGTTTCGCTTTTATTTTTAAATTAATAAAGCTCATTTTTGAAAAATATGATCAGTTCTACCTTAGAAAAAACTTAAACATTTTTGTTACCTTTAAATAGATTTATAGCTTCTTTTCCAGTCTAATAAATCTATATTGTTTTTTCTGCAGTATATATGTTTGAAGTGAAGTTTATTATAGATGCATATGTAGAGTATTTGCTGAAACAAAATGGCCCCACAATTAACTGAAGCAACGAAAGGCCAAATGATTGGCATGTGGCAAGCTGGAAGAAGTTTTCGTTATATAGCTGGGCATTTTCAAGTGTCTCTTCAAACTGTTTCAACATGGATTAATAGGTAAAGTTTATATTGGTAGTTTATTGCGAAGAAAAAATTACAATATTTCTTCTATAACTTTCGTATTTAAATCTATTCGATTAAACAGTCTAATTGAAAAAAAATTACAAGTTATTTTTATGGTTTTCTGATAGGCAAGATTATTTCCCAATCGCTAGCAGTGTGCAAAAAAATCTAATAATAATAATAATAATAATAATAAATAATAAATGTCATATGGCAAGTTTTCTTGCCAGGAGGCATTAATGAGTTAATTGTAAAATTTCAAATGAACTACCAGAATAGGTTTAATCATAGAATTATTACCCCTATTCCGAAGGAGAATAACGGATGTAAAGTTATTCAGATGTCTTTATAACATATATTTAGTTTTAGGTCTTCAAATAAATCGGAATGTAAATTCTGCGAACATATCTCAAAACAAGACACCCCCCCCCCTCTCGCTACTAAAAAAAAAGCAATGTCTGGATTTATTTTCAGACTAAAAAACAATTTATCTGCGGTTTTTTTTTTTATTTTTTTTTTGTTATTTTTACTTTGTTTCATTACGCTGCTTTATACTATTTTTTTTTTAATTCTAAATTTTGTATCTGTCAATATTATTCATGTTTCTGCCAATAAACTAAAGAAAAGGCGAGTTAAATAGATGCAAAATCTGAGAAAAAGCATTATAAAAACACCTGTAAAATTCCAATAACATTTACATATTCTAAGACTATTTTAATTACAAATAATCTTACGGTTTTTTAATCCCTTCGTGACGAGAGTCTATTACAGAATTTTTAATAATTTACCACCGGTTTTTCAAAACAGAAATTTTCGTCTAATTGAATTGTGGAAATGCTAAGATACAATAAGGCAAAGCTTGCAATAAAAAATAACTGGTGGGAAAAATCGAGGATTCTGAGCATCTTATGCGTCACGCATACGTGTCGCTCGTCCCCAAGGGGTTAAATTCGGATAATTCAACACTTGTAAACATTATCTTACAGCATATAACAATAACCGAAACTTATTAAGTGAGTAAAATGGTCATATCGGTAAAACATAATACATTAAAAGGTGACATTCTGCAGCATTTCAACAATCGAGTACCGAACTTCAATTTGGATACAACCCCTTAAATATGCTCATTATAAAGTAATTAATTTCTCAGAAACTAATCGTAGGAATTTAATGAAATTTGGTATCTAGGCATAGTTTGAACTGCAGATTTCAAATATGTTGTCAAATTTGGGTCTTGCTATTGAAAAAAACAAAGTTTGGGTGTGTTTTTATATGTATATGGCCCCCTAAGCAAATTTTATATACATCACTTAAAAGTAGACTTTATTTCCAATCGTTTGGTACCAGTCACTTCCTTCTACTATAATTTGTTGCAGAGTTAGTGGGGGGTGTTCCGTTTTTTTTTTCCACGACTGTACTTTAATTTTGCTTAGGTTTTTCGTCTGTACTGTACATATAGAATTTGTAGCAAACTTTAAAATGTTCAATACGTAACCAAATTTTCATATCATATTTGGCTTTTTCGGTAAATTTTACCATAGGATATCGAACAGACAGTCATTCTATTGGGTAGTTTAGGAATTAGGAAGGTTTAAAATTTGGAACTCCAACTGTTTAATCCATTTGCAATAGTTTCAAAACAGATTGTATAATACAGGTATTTTTTTAACAATAACTCAAGAACTGTTTAACGGAATAAGCTGTAATTTTGGATTTGCACATTTAAAACTTCTAGAAATCGACTTATGTTAAAAAATTCATAGGTTACAATTCATAATTGTCTTGAAAATTAATTTAAAGTAACATATATTTTCGAAATTAATTTTAAAAAAATTAATGATTGTAACTTTTTTTTTTTTCCCCACAGAAATGGAATTCCAGAAGCTTCAAATATGCAAATCCAAAATTTCAGTTCATTTCGCAAATAGTTCTTGAGTTATGTTAAAACAACTGAATGGAAAGAAGACATAATTCCCAATCGTATAGCTATTATCGAATTTCTCTGCGACAATTTAGTGATTGAAAATGTAATTAAAAGTGTTCTCTCTCTTTTATTTATTTATTTATTTATTTATTATTTTTTTTTTTTTGACCGACAGTACTTTACTTGGTAAACCATTAAATTTGTCGTCTCTTACTTCTTCTTTGAAAAACAAGAAAACTTTTCGTACGTTTTTCTCCAAAATTTCACTTTAAAATTCAATATATATATATATCTAGTAATTTAATTTGTTTTCTGTAAAATAAAGTTCTGCAAGATGTCTACCTTTATTTTAAAATTTTTAAATCCTCGTTAGTTTGTTTTAAAACTACCACTATTAAGAAGTATTGCTCACGAGTCAATAAGGGACCTGTAGTAGATACAAGGTGCCATTTTCTTTTATGGACTTGTCGATTTTCAGATTTTATGGATTTTTTTTACTTTAAAGTTTGTTTAATCAAGTGGTGATTTGCATTTCACAATAAATTGTCAATTTTTGTTTCCAAAAGACTGCAAAAAATACCTTAATTTTGTGGGCGTTACAGCAGGATTCCCTTTTAAAACTAAAAATAACAGTATTAAATATGACAATCAATTTTTTATCATTAAAACTAAGGCATATATAATAATATGAGAAATAAATAGTATAATCAAAAACATTTAAGTGTTAATTTGTAAGGTATAATGATATTATTGAAAACATCAAAATTATTATGAAATAATAGAATAACTATAAATATTTTATCAACAAAACCTTAAGACACAAAACTTATAGTGTGATAGACATTTTGTTTATTATTATAAGTTCCCTTTATTTAAGCGAGACCAGAAAACTTTGAAGTGACAGAAGACTGAAGTTTGATTGTGTATAACGAAATATGAAATTAATTTATACTATTTCTTCTTCCTGCATTTATTTATTTATGTTTTATAGAAATAAATAATATTTCTCAAATTGGAAAAAAAAGCAATAACTAAAGATTTAATATTTTACGATAAAACTAATCTTGCGAAACTAGTTTTAAAGTCCAAGTCCCATATTTTTGAGTCGTCATTTCTTCTTAACATTAATTATTACATTCAATGTTGATTATACCTAAAAAATAAACAAAAAAAGTTAAAAATATATAATAATAAATTAAAAATTAATTAAAATTTATTATCTTTTTTCTTTATAACTTGGGGACAAAAATGTTTTTTTTTTTAGATATAATCGTGAAACAACGTAATAAGCAAGTTAAAAAAAGAAATTACGTCTAAAATTTATGGAACCTGGACTTCAAAATCACGCTAAAACTAGTTTTGCAAGATTCATTTTCACGTACAATATTAAACTTTAGTTATTGATTTTATTTACAATTTAACAAATATATTTATTTCTACAAAACATAAATAAATAAATGCAAAAGGAAGTTGTAATTTAAATTAATTACGGGCTTCCTAATCCACGACCAAACTACTATCAATTCTCGTCATTTCGTTATATCATCACCATCAACAACAACCATTTTCAATCCACTGATGGATGGATGTCTCCCCTAGATTTATCCATTCTTTCCTGTCTAGTACTATAGTGATCCACTTTTCTGCTATAGTGATCCAGTAGCGGCCACTTTTCTGATTTCGTCACTCCATCTTACGTGAGGTCATCTTCTTGGTCGTTTTACATCTCTGGGATACCACTGTAGGGTGTTTGTGTAGGGTCTTGTATTCTTGCAATGTGTCCAGCCCATTTCCATTTTAGCCGTTTAATTCCCTCAATGATGTCAAAAACTGACTTCTTATCCTGGTTATTCTCTTGCTGTCTCTTCTAGTTATACCTAGCATACATTTTTCCATATTTCGCTGTGTTGTATGTAATCTTTGTACCATCCGTTTTGTTAGCGTCCAAGTTTCTGCTCCATAAGTTAGTGCAGGCAAAACACATTTGTTCTTTTCAAACAAAGAGGCAGAATAATATCTCTTACAATAGAGAACAATATTATTCTCTTCAGAATAATATTGTTCTTCCCAAAAGCACTCCATATATATATATATATATATATATATATATATATATATATATATATATATATATATATATATATTCTTTTCTATATGTTTAGTAATTGAAAGTTGAAATTTGTTTAATTAAAATCCTTCCGTTATAAGAAAGTCTGTTGCATGAACGAAAAATAGCACCGGTTTTGAATGGAATTTCGCGAAATTGGCTAGTTGTGCCAAGTTCGCAAGCTTTTAGCTCAGCCATACTCAACCTGCGGCCCGCGGGCCGCATGTAACCCGGCGACCATTTATGTGCGGCCCGAGACACATAATCAGAAATATCTATTTATTAAATTTAAGTGAGATGTGCATAAAATGCTTTTAAGACTACATTGTTCTTTTACATATTTTCATAGAAAGACAAAATTTGTCCTGTTATTTATAATTACTAATTTTAAATTATCGTAAAATATCTTAAATGCCGTTTCTGTTGTCAAAAGTTCTTTTTACATGCAGTTCTATTTGTGCTATAGCAGTCTATGCATTTTTAATCTTCAACGCTAAACAAATATTATTCCAAATTAATTAAATTTGCACTATATATTTCTCACTGCCTCCTTAATACTAAATGCCGGTCGTAATCGCATTTTCCCCCATACAGAAATTGGAAGCCAATTTGGTCCCAGAGTACAGTGCCATCTATCGGCGACAACTGACATATTTCAATACGTATCATTATGCTAACTTTGTAATGCATTAACGCGCATATATTACGGACGTAGTGATCAGTAAATAACGTAAACAAAGGCTGTATTGAGAATATTTATATGGAAAGTTAAAAAATATAGCTTAAAAAATAAACTTTGTAATTAATTTCTAGAATTTCACAAATGTATTTATTATCTTTTCTTTTATAAATAACAATTTAAATTGCTGTAGTAACTGATATTTTTAATTTAAAATATTTGTTTTTAATATAAAAGTACTTTTTAAAATTAATTATAATACATAAATTAATAACACTGATCTTTATTTATAAACTGATTTCCATAAAAAATAAAATAAACAATGTTTATGGAGTGAAAATATTTATTAACACTATAAAATTTAATTAATAGATTAAAAACTATGAGCAAGTTTTAAAAAGATTAATGCAAAATACCAAGTAGTGGATTAAATTAAAATTACTTGTTACTGTTGATAATACAAATGTGAAAGGAATGAAACAGTGGCTTGAATATTTTAAATACTAAATTAAAAGTATTTTAAAATGAAATTGCAGATTGACGTTTGAAGCTCCCGACCTGAAGACTTGCTAGTTTCATTATTACAATAAATGAAATTAATATTTATAGTATTTATAGCTTAAAATCTTTATAAATGATAAAGAGTATGAGACGGATCATTATTAGCTTTTCTATTTCTTAAGAGGCTACTTTACTCGCGGGAAAACACGCGCTCGCTAATGTTAATCCTATGGGACAATTATTTTACAATATCTCGTTTGTATTTCAATATTTTGAAATGATTTTCTTTTTTTTTTTTCACTGAATAGCTGAGGTGAATTTCTACACAGGCCATTTTTTATTATTTTTTTTTTAATCTCGATTGCGGGTTTTTTCATAAGGCTACTGCTACTTTCGAAAACGTTTCCGAAAGTGAAAGTATCCTCATTAAAAAAAACTGTAATGGGAAATACGATTCTATGAACAGATGTTTCAAGACA
The DNA here is from genome assembly GCA_963931845.1 of Maratus michaelseni. Classification (NCBI taxonomy): domain Eukaryota; kingdom Metazoa; phylum Arthropoda; class Arachnida; order Araneae; family Salticidae; genus Maratus; species Maratus michaelseni. The sequence continues at coordinate 388,702,450 of OZ007591.1, read as the reverse complement.
TGTTTTCCCCTTTTTTACTGCCCCCCCCCCTCTCCCCCATTATCTCAATAACTTGATAACTGTATTTCTCTTAAATTCCGTATTTAAAATCTTCTACTTAGAATAATATATTATTGATCTTGTGATAATGACAATAATTATGTTGGACATTTAATTATTCTCATATTTTTTTATTAATTGTTATCCCAATTGTTTAATTTATCTGAAAATGACTATTTACTTCATTAGTATTCTTTAATTAAGTTCTGATTCTAAATACAATCATAAAAACAATTATTATTGCATTTTGTAAGGTTTCCAGTACATGAATTTGGGGTGTTTTGATTTATTTCTGTTATTACAATTAGATATTGATTCACAATGGGAAATGTAATTATGAGATGGGTGAAATATTATTGATAGATTAAATAATGTTTAAAAGAAACAGGAATATAATAATTATAACTATTTATATTATATTCATCTTTTACAAGGCTAATATTTTTAAAAGGGTTATTTTGCAAGTGCAATGGAAGACATTTAAATATATTGAATGTTACAGATTCAGTTTCATTCAGACAAGGCTTTGGATAATTGTTTGATAAAAATAAATAACTTCACCTAATATTATTTCAGAACTAGTTTTAGATCAAAGCATCCTTTTACAGAATTGTAACCTAATAAAAATATATCATATTAATAACAAATAGGCATTCATTTATTTTATTATTATTCAACAGAATGTTGCTAGAAAAATAAAAATTTTAGTAAAAATGCCTATTTGTATTTTTAAAAATACAAATATAAAAGATTAAAATATAATAAACAAACTTTTTAAAGATAAAAAAAAAAATACACTATCGCTTTCAGCCATAGCACCCGACGAATATCAACAGGAAATTGCTGAAAAGAAATATTTTCCTTATTTTTGCTCGATGAGCGACAAAAAGGGACACAACATGACGGCATTTTAAAAAGAAAACATTCATTTTCGTTTACATGTGAACTTTCAATTAAAAAAATCAAGTATCACTCTAAAAAATAATAAAATTGTAAGTTTTAAAGACACTTCTATGAAGCTATCAATCTAAATATTAGAACGGGAGGTCCCATACGGTAGCGCCATCTATCAGAGTCAGCCGGCTTCCATTTTTGAATCGAAAATGTAAGGCATTTAGTATTAAGGAGGCAGTGATATTTCTACACTTAAAAAAAAGATTTCCATTGAGAAAACGACTGATTTATTAAAACAAATTATCTGATTTTTTTTTCTTTCGAACATCTGCATTGTTACATTATAACGTTTTATAATTATCATGTTACTAACAATGTTTATTAGGGTTAAAATTTTTCTGTGAAAACATATTGGAAGCAAAAAATTTTCAGTACAGAAATCTACTACGTTGTATATTGTTTGAAAATATAACTTTTTTTTTTTTGGAGGGGGAAGGGGAAATTTCTTTCTCTACAAAAGTTCAATCCTACTGATAGGTTTATTATACTACTTTTGTTTTCTTACTCTTTTTTAGGTTATAGAATAATTGTGTTGCGGCCCGCCTAACGTTGCAAACATATGTTTGCGGCCCGCGAGAAGAAAAGGTTGAGTATGGCTGTTTTAGCTGATTTATTTTTTGGAATATAAAATTTCGGTGTTTCTAAAATTCCTATAAAGCTTTGAAAGCATTTTGCGCAAGTGTGTGCATATGTAAGTTTAGATTTACATGCATGGAGGCAGTGTTGAATCCAGAGGTAGCCTGAAGAGGACTTTCTCCTTGGAGCATCGCAATGCCCCACGGAAGATTTGGGATTTTATGCTTATTAATCGTCTAAATGTGTAATCCCCCCCCCCACACACACACACGGAACTTCAGAAATCTATCCCGAAGGAAAATGTGTGATTGCAACACTGCATGTAAGTACTACTATATGTAAATAAAGGGTGTACGAAAATGGACTGAACATTTATGACATTCAAAAAACAGTTAAACGGTGACAGCTATTGAATTATTCTTGCAGGAGAGTAATGTATGAAATCAGAAATCTCTTTGCTATTGTTCCTTGTTTAAGTTTCGCATTTCACCAATAGATGGCAATGCATTGTCGTCTCAAACTGTGCTAAACATAAACTCGCAATTTCAAAACTTTTTGTTGTTGTTGTTGTTGTTTTTCGCTTCAGAAGCTAAACAGAATAAAGGTTAAAAACTGAGTGAACTTTGATTCATTTTTGTACATTAGTTTGAACGTTAGTTGATATGTTTGTTTGATAACTTTTGTGTTAGAAAACGCAGCACCATCTATTAGTGATATTTAGAACTGAAACAAGGATTTTTTTCGTTTCAGTAAAGAAATTCCTGCCCTCCACACGTGTCTCGCCCGCAAGAATAACTTAAATGTTTATCACCGCTTATTTATTATTGAATTTTAAAAAACATCAGTCTTTTTAATTCCTTGTATGTATATTATATACCTATCAGTTTATTTTATCCCCTTATATATGATACTACAATAAAAATAAAGGAGTTTCGCCAATTTCGTTTATAATTTTCCCGATATCAGCTGTAACATAATATCATAAAATTGCATTCGTCTTATGGTGATGCTGCATCCGTAACGTCACATCCTTACCTTGATACACAATGAAATGCATGCATGTTAAAATATGAAAACATTTAAGAAAATTATTCATTAAAAATTTTTACTGAAATAGGTGTTTGCTGAAATTAGCCGCTGATTTGTTTTCTCCTTGATAATGGCTCGGATTGTAGCCGAAAGCGCTCGGAAGGAGTTTTGTACTGTTAATATGTAGGGTTTTAAAGTTACTAAAACTTTTTGCATATATATTTTCATTAAACACCTATTTTAGTAAATAAATTTTAATCAATCATTTTCATAAATGTTTTAATATTTTAAGTAAACAAAGGTGAATCTATCGTTTCTATCTAGGTGAATCTATCTACTTTGTAAAGTTAAAGTTATTTTATTGGATGAATATTATGTAAATACTTTTAGGTAGATTTCGTAAGAAATACTACCTATTACATTCTCACCTAAGTTGGAATTTCTGAAAAAATTTTGCCGATCTACACCGATTATGACTCCTAGAACCTTAGCCACCCCCAGTTCAAAACTTTATCTATCTATCTATCTATATCACTTTTTTATGGACACGATAACTTCCATAATTCTGCACAAATCTCTTCAAAACTGATACATAAAATCAAGCGGCATAATATCTCGGTCAAGTTCGTTAATGGGCAAAAATCTAACTAAGGTGGGGGGTGGGGGGTGGGGGGTGGGGGGATTTGGAGGGCTTTTTGCGAAAACAGAAAAACATGATACATATCGAATCTGTTTAAAGTTATTATTACTTCTAGGAAAAGTGCCAAATATTTATGTATGACAGATTTTTGATTTTATTAAACATGCCCTCAAGGGGGATGGAAGGGGGGATATTAATTTCAGAAGAAAAAATTCACAACTTCGTTAATTCACAAGATATCAAATCCGCTTAAATTTATTATAAATCGTCTTAACATAATCTACAACTTTTATATTTACAAGTTTTTTATAGGAAAACTCTTACACAAAAAAAAAAAAAATGTAAAAAGAAAAAAATCCCTGCTGGCTCCGCCTACAGGCACACATATATTTCAAAGTGGGCGATCCCAACTGCCTCATCATGGCAAAAAAGTATTTCTTCTGCAATTCCCAACAAACAGGCGTCCCACGGTATGTGTCTTCGAAATCTACCTGTGCCTGTAGGCCGAGCCGTCAGGGATTTTTGTTTTATTGTCTTCTCTTTAAAAAGATGTGTTTGCCTTAAGCATTTATTCGTTTTATTATTCCAATAAACCAAATTTTTGAAGATTAATAGCAACAGCAACAGAACATATCATTCGAGCTACGTCTACTTATTTTGGACGGTTGAATGGAGATTTTATTTTTATTCTTAGAATTGCTTAGAAGAAAAATAACTCTGGGTGCTGCTAAGTCAGACGACTAAAGGCAACGTCTAATCAGTTTTGTTATGCTTCGAGTGACTGATACTTTGAAATGAAGAAAGTATGCTAGAATTGTCATGCCAAAGAAGCTATAATAATTAAGATAGATAGATGTTTGTGTGTCTGCCTTATGTCAGACCGCTTCGAGCGGTGTTACAAGATTTGGCAGGAAGGTTCGTGTCTTTCTATAGATCGGATGTATAGATCGTATAGATCGGATATAGTATTTGTATAGATCGGAGTCTATTTTAGAATTTTTTGAAAATATGTTTTTTAACCAATTCGCTGCCAACCACGAGTCGTGGTTTTTCGATCTAAAATTACGAATTCGTACCGGAAATTTCGAAGTTTTTTATTTTATGTAACCACGAAATGTCTGTAATTAAATAAAATAAATATTGCTCCTAGTATTTCCTGGTGTGAATGCAAACTTTCTAAATAAAATAAACTCTGGTAATTTTAACCCGGCAGTGAACGTGTTAATTTAAATTTTTATGCAATTTGTTAGCGTACGCTAACAAATTGCATAAAAATTTACGTGTTCTGCTACGATTTTTTCTACAAAGTATTCCAGTTTAAGTTTTTAAGCGCAATATAGTAAATTTTGTTCACTTTTGAGTAAAAATTTTCGGAATTAATATAGCAATTTTTTAATTTTTCGCAAACTTTTTCGCAATTTTTAGCGTTTTTTTCGCGAACCGCTACGATTTTTTAACATTTGTAAAAAGAATCTGGTTACAATCTTTTAAACTAAAATAGTAAATTTTGTCCTATACAATTTTTGATTTTTCACGAATTTCTTATGCAGTTTTTACAGTTTTTTCTCGTTTTGCGACAAATTGTTCCCATTCATAAAACAGGGGTGATTGTGTTCCGGTATTTTGTACACCACTAAATTTATATAGCAATCTTTTTCGTGTTTAATCAATAAATTCGGCGATGATTTACTAAAAATATTGCTATATAAATTTAGTGGTGTGCAAAATACCGGAACACAATCACCCCTGATAAAAGGAATCTGGTCTCAATTTTCTAGCCCAGTATAATAAATTCCGTCCACTTTTCAATAAACTCTATTGAATTCATAAAGTGAGTTATACCGCTATTTTAAATTTTCCAAAAGTTTTACGTGATTTTTTTCTGCGGTTTTTTAATTTTTCGCGAATTTTGTATGCGAGATCTTTTAGGTTTTTCGCAGTTTACGGCGGTTTTTTTTTTTTAATTGTTTACTGAAACGGAAAGAGTTCTTCTGTAAATTATGTTACTGTCGTGGTTAAATTCAAGTTGGAAGAATGTCATATCGGTGAACTGCGATGTTGAAAATTTGAATTTTATCTGTGTTGATCACCGCGAACCTTTGAGGTAAGACAATCACGCTTTTTTATGTATCGTGCAACATAAGCGGACTGTTCCAAATATGTGCGGAGCAGGGGAATTTACCAAAATAAATTCCCCTCCCTAACTATGCCTTGTCCTACGATGACCAAGATCCTAAACTGAGGTCCATTACCTTGTTATTGCAACAAGCTTAAGGGGAGATTACTTTTGGATGCCCAAATCTTGCATCATTTTTGCCTCTCCTTTTTTTACACGAAAACCACAATTTTTTACATTTTTCATTCATTTATTACAATTTAACAGTGTATTTTACATGTATGTATATTTTTTTACTTTTTTAGCTTTTGCATTGTGTTTTATTGTTTTGCTTTATACCTATAGTGTGTTTATACTTCTTGCATCACTAGTAAAAGATTTAAACTGCATAAAAAAAAGTTTTTGAGAAGAATTGATAATGCTTATATTTTTATCTTCTCTATTCCTTGTGGCCATTTTTGATATTTATAAAAATTATGAAAAAGGACTTTACCTTTGTTCCTGGCGCCAGATGATAAATTTTAGGATATCCAATTTATATGAATATAAATAAACAAGTAAATATACCTCTATTAAAAAAAAAGAAAAAGATCGAAAGTTGCAACTGTATATATTCATAAAGAAATTTAGAGGTTACATTATGGCCATGAAAATATGATGCTTATATTATTAAAATACTTGTGATACTTATATTATTAAATATTGGATGTTTATTTTATTTTTCCTTGGAGTTCAGGTCATTGCAACCTTTTATGTAAATGCAGAGAGACACAGTAATTTATTCTGAAGCCTTATGGCATCAAAATTTTTCTTTTCTTGTTCGGGGTGTGATATATAAAATGGAGTTTCCATTAAATATGCTTTTCTTAATAGTTAACCCTCTCTTTGTATTCAATATGCATTTAATTTAATTATTTTAAAATTATATTCTAAATTTAACTTGTCTGTGCATCCCATTCCCTGCATTTAAAGATATCTCTTTCTATTATTAAAGATAACGCTTTTATTTTAAAATCATCCTCCTACACTCTATTCCTTCCAGATGTTCTTTTGATGAAATGAAACAAAAAAATGAAAGAAGAATAATTCCTTTTCATGTCTGCAAGTTAAATATTATCTCTGGAATTTTCGTATTAGACATAGCTAAAATGATTCTGTTACTTCACTCCCTTTTTAAATGTTCTTTGTGCAAAATGTTGCATGGGTGCATCTTGCAAATATGTAACCCAAATTTTACACTCAGTAAATGTAATGTCTAAAGTCTTGAGATAATTTTCTGTTCCCAGGAAGACTAACTTTTACCCTATCGCAACCCTATCACTATGCATTGAGGATGAAATTTTTCATATATATCGCATTTGGTTATTTTATAAAATCGATGTGTTCTGTATCTATCTGCATCTTTTATCGCCAAGTCGGAAATTCTTCAAAAGTAATTGGCGAAAACCGCACGCCAAATATCTAACATCTGTCAAGGATTTTGAAGTAATTATTCATGGCATTCTGTTCCTGTACTCTCTCCTAAATGTAAGCCTCGAAAGGGCTGTGTGCTTGGCCGGGTCACTCCCGATGGATCATGTAATCTCCTTACTGAAATTGCCAATAAACATAATCAAAATGTCACTTTTGAGTTCTCCTAAATTAGTCTCTTCACTTGTCTGAGTTATTTTGCGAATACAATATGGCGTGATGTATTCCTTGGTGCAGCAAAATCTTATTATTGGACATATATCGTAAAGGATTACGGCCTCTGTGACGAAAAACTTCACGATATTAATGACTTTTTCAATATCAAGTTTAGCTTTTTCGATACCTTTGGTTTTTTGAAATAATCTTCGTCATGTTTAATCGCAGAAATCTGCAATCAAATAAGGCGAAGTTTATTGTTCAAAAATAGTGATAACAAAAAGAATAAAACTTGACAACTATAAAAATGCGAATATATTCGTGACCAGTAAATAATGTTTTTGCGATTAAACAAGGTGAAGATTCTTATTGAAAAATAGTAGTAAAAAATGCTTAAAACTTGACAATCATGCAAACATGAGTACAATCGTGACCAGTCAACGATATGTTAAGTAATCATTTATTGTGTTCAGCACCAGCAAAACACAATAACAGCAGTTCTTGATCAAACTTGACGGATTTCATTAAATTCAATTTGAGATAATGCCTAATATCCTTTCCCCCTTTCTTTAAAATTATATATTCTGGAAACAATTAAATATTGATATTTTAAACTTAAATCATATCTAACATGGTAGTCTTACGTAATCATTTATTGAACAACATCAATGTCAAAGGATAACATCAGTTCATTGTTGACCTTCACAAAATTCAACATCTTCATCTACGGTGGGAATTTAAAGCTAGTAGTAATTTATTGCTTTGGATGCTACTTTATCACGAAATGTCGAATTCATTCGATCGACAAGCCGATACTGAGCTAAACATTGTCGTGTGTCATAATTAATCATAGCTGTGAAATACTTTCGACGTAAATCCATGTTTTGTCACTAACTTTCAAAAAATAGCTTCTCTCTACTAAACATGACTTTATTATTGTCTTTTTTTCTCCGCATAATGTTTTGTTACAAAGAAAAAAAAATCTTTTATTTTTTAATTATGTTAACTTTTTTGTTGTAGCTGTATTTTAACTCAATATTGGTATTTTTGTTTTCAGATTTTAGGGGTACTTGTTTTCTTTCTCTCTCTCTTTCAGTCTCGTTTTCTTAATTGTTTAAGGTTTGGTTTTCCTTTTAACGTGTGTATGTGTATCTATGTGTCTTATGTACATTTACAGGGTGGACAATAAATTCTCATGCACCATTAAGCTTCTATTTCTACCTAAAATATAAACCACACGAAAAACTGTTGCATAAAAAATAATTGTAAAGCAAGTAACAAATTTTACAATATGTGCTTTCGGGTTATTCTCTCTTTGGATTTCTTTACCATATTTAATATTTTTTTCAAATCCATTACACATGACACGCCTTCCATCTATGTGTAGTTCATCCCATATTTTCCTAAAGCCACTTTTAATGATGAGTCAGGTTAGCGTCCCTGTATTTGTTTAGTTCAGATCACATGTAATTCTTTGCAAAATTATCTAGTGATTTAAATTGGGGGTATGAGGAATTTATTCATCTTCGTTTAAAAACCAACTAAATTGTTTTGTGGATAATAATAGTAGTCCCACCCAAACATGTATCCAAAGCTGGTGTATAAGACTTTTTTGAAAATCTCAGTTTAAAATTTTAAAATTGCTATATTCAATTGAAAAGTTGTATTAGAAGGTATTTTCCACCCTGTTTACACTTCGTGATGTGCATTTGTGGTGCAAAAGAAATTCATTAAAAAAGTAAGTAAATAAGAATCTTATAAGCGACACATCTTTTGCTCCTTTTTTTTCACTAATGTCAGCAGTAAAAAAAAGCAGCATATAAAAAATAAATTATTTTTATTTTATTATCTTTTTAAAACTATCTTTTAAGTTAAAAAATGGCTTTAAAAAACAGTTGAAATGCAATATTTGAAAAGTTTTGCAAAAAATTAAATAAAATGTAAAATCAATAAATAAAAATTTAACACGTTCACTGCCGGGTTAAAATTACCGGAATTTTATTTTATTTAGAAAGTTCTAATTCATACCATAAAATACTAATAGCAATATTTACTTTATTTAGTTACAGACATTTCGTGATTACATAAAATAAAAATTCTTCTTTCGAAATTTCCTGTACGAATTCGTAATTTTAGATTGAAAAACCACGAGTATACTCGGGGTTGTCAGCGGATGGCTTAAAACTGTTTCTTTGACAAAATTCATTAATATAAAATGTCTCATGTTCTGTATTGTTTTTTTTTATTATTATTCAAAAAATATTTGTATTTTGCACAATGTATAAGAAAGCCCTTCCATTTTCTTTCCATTTCTGTCATGCACTTGTACAATAATATTAATTTCAATCGGGTTTTTTAACTCTGCTTTTCATTCGTTTTCCATTTATGTATTATTTATTAAGTTTTAAGTGTAGAAAATGCACTCCTTCATGAAGTGTTGCGAAACTTTAGCACCAACTTCTCCAATTCTGTGAGTGTTTGTTCTTTATGCTTCTGAAGAATCAATCTTAGATTTGTAATTGCCTGTCATTGGCAGTTAAGAAAACATCCAGTGTATGTAAATATATGTTAAACGAATAGTTTCAAGTCCATATTGTCATTTATCACTCCAGCGGAAGGTCGGCCATGAGGGGTACTTATGGTCACTCCCTCCCAATATGTATACGCTGTCCCAGATATCACTGGTTTTGTTAATGAGTTGACCCGTGCTGTCTGATTTAGTTTTTGATTGTTGAATTTGTTACTTAAAAGATTAATCTCAAGAAAGTGAAATTCATTTATTAACCGGCATGATGTTGAACAGCTTTTAGGGAAACACAGTTTTTGAGGTCATAAAAATCAGAATTCGGTGATATATATCCACAGATATATATAGTGATATATATCAAGCTGTATATCAGATATTTATTTTCAAAATATCATAATGTTTGATATTTTTGGTATTTTCATATATTTGATATTTATTGTCAAAATATCACTGTGCATAGTTTTTTTTTTCAAAATATCATTATGCATAATATTTACTTTCAAAATATCAAAAGAGAATATGTATTTATTGTCTAAATATAATTGTGCATGACATATATTGTCAAAATATCATTGCAGGATATTTATGATGATCCATGCATGAATCCATGCATGATATTTATTTCCAAAATATCATTGTGCATAACATTTATTTTCAAAATATCACTGTGCATATTTATTTTTAAAATATCATTGTGCAGGATATTCATTTTCAAAATATCATCGTGCGTGATGTTTTTTATATTTTCAATCAAAACAACAAATGTAAATGAATTTTTCGATGGTTATTGACTGTGTAGTTCTGTAGACAACAAACATTTGCCTCTGACAATGACTGTTGTAGCCGAAAAATATATATATATCTTTTCCAAGCTTTACTTTTGAAGCTGAATTTTTCAATGAAGAACCAATAACTATGTGGCACAATCAGGGCTTAACAAATGCGGTCGCCAGGTCGCCACTGGCGACTAACTTTTTTTTATCTGGCCACTAAGTTTTTTAATCCGACTTTTTTATTTACTTTTTTACAAAAAATGAGCACAAACGACAGTTTGTCTCTCCAACACCCCTACTCGTGTGGGCAGCAAGCGCAGTAAACTTCCTCTTCTCTTGTACTTTTAATGGAAAAGACAAGATTAAAAGGCATTTTCCATTTTCATGCACATAAAACGCCATTCTTTTCCGTTCTAGTCGGCTTAGTATGTCACGGGGGGGGGGGGGTATTTTTTTTTTACTGGCGACTAGAATTTATACCTGGCTACCAGATTTTTTTCAAATTTGTAAAGCCCTGGGCACAATATTAATTTAGAATATCCACTGAAAGATAAACTGTCTAATTTAGATAACCCGTAATTTACAGCTTTATGAAAAAGAATCTCTCCTGGTGTTGGTTTAGTTCAGTTTAATCTGTACAACAGGATAAGGAATGAAAAAGCAGACAAGCTTACATTTATATTCAAACATTTTTAACTAAAAAAATTGTATTTAAAATTTTGTTGTATAAAACAGAAAATTCTCTTGTTACTGAATCCCATAGTTTGTTTTTGATGGAGTGTAAAAAAGCAACTTGTTAAATAAAACAGTATATTTTCAGAAAATCGTTCTGTTCGTTGATCTTCAGTTTTAAAAGTGACAAAAAAGTAAGAAAGAAAAAAACATTTAGAATATTGTTTTATTAAGTGTTCATGCTAAGTGTAATATGTTTTCGTTTCTAATTTATTTTAATTCTGATAACATTTATAACACAGGGAAACAACAACAACAAAAATTCTACATTTTTTTATTACATTTTTTTGGTGATTTTGATGCGTACCATTTAGATATTAAGTACTATTTTGATGCGTAAATAATTAAAAGTTTTTTAATTATGGAATACAAACTAGTTAGTTGCAATAGCTCTGGTTCTTGCAATAATTCTTTTTTAATGTGCGTTAAGGTGAATTTTTACACAGTCATATTTAGACATATTTTAGACATATTTCCTGAAAACATGGATGATTACAGTGCAGAGCATGGTGAACAGTCCCACCAAGATATCAGAATAATGGAGCAAATGTAACAAGGACGTTGGTATCGCCACATGATGTCTGACTACTGTTGGACTTTACAAAGAGATTTTCCTGAAGAGAAACATTCTAGAAAATCATACATCTTTTAACACTAATGTTAAATCTAAATTTCTGTTTTGAAATACTTAGTTTTTTTACATATTTAAGCCTTTACATATTTAATGTTACTTTTTTGTACCTGTGCTATTATCAGAATGTTGGATTTATTTCAAAAACGAAAGCCAATCCGAAAAATTTGCTCTTATTTTCGTATTCAGCAGACCCAAATTTCTCGAAATCCGTTGTCAAACCATGTGCCGCAAAATCGCTGTTATCATCGTTTAGTTTGGAAAATATCAGATATACTTGTATTTTATATATTGTATATTTCATATATCTCGTATTTCATATATTGGATATTTTTTATATTTTTGAAACTATCATGATATTTACGAGCCCTGGTGAAAATACTCGTGTATTAATAAATTTAAATATCACAAATATCATTTATTTTATTTTTGTTGTAAATATCCCATTATTTTAGCAAAAATTGTCACAATATATATATTAATGATGTTCAGTAGAATTTTTTTTCATTCCAGTTTCAGAAATTTAGATATTGTGTTGTTTCAATAAATAATATGACAGAATAAAAATAGGTCGTGGAGCACTAAACTTTCCTTCGATAATAATAACTTTGTTTAAAAAATAAAACTTTCACTTACTTTTTGACTGATGATAATGTTATAGCTCAAAGGACTATTTTTGAAAAAATAAATAAACTTTTTCTTTAAAAAAAAAAAAATGGGTCATTTAGATCTCCAGTTAGAGTTCCAAGCTAAAATTTTAACCAAATATCAAAGATTTAAAAATATATTTCTATGATTATTCTGACAAATAAAAACTATAAAATAAATATTAAAATATATTTCTTAATGAAGTTTAATTAAAACTTTCTCTTGGAGCTAAGGGGGATATTTAAATTATCTTTATTCTATGTTTTTTTTTCCTTTGCGACATAGAGTAAATTTTATTATAAACTATCTTTTGAAGATTGTAGACAAATGACAAAGGTAAAAAAGGTATAAAACCCCTTTTACTGAATCTTGAATGGATTTTCAGTCGTAGTTTCATTTCATTCGCTTTTTAAGATATTCAAAAAATAACAGCTCATATCGTAATCATGATGGCAGAAATATTGATGTGGCTTCACTGCAAGTCAGTAATGTAACAGCAAGAGGTGTGACTCGTGAGCAAATTATAAACCGTCAGAATAGTAATTAATTGGTTTAAATTGTACTAATATTCGTTTGATTCATCTAAAAATAACTTTTTTTAAAAACAATTTCAAAGTTTAAAATTTGTATTATTTTGGAACAATGTTTTGTCATATTTGATCTTAGTATATTTTTTTATTTATGCCAATTTACATTTTATTTATAGGAATAGAGGAAAATATACAAAACTATATTCACTGAAGCCCTTTCCGATCAAAACTCTTCGCTCAAGCAGCGAGTGATGTACACTTGCATGCAGTATGTATTTTGGACTGATATCCCAAATAAGTTTAAAAACCGACAAAATGACATCGCAGCGACATTGCTACATATCATAATATCATAACCCACAATGTTACGTCTCCGTTAAGGTACCGCGACGTCATATTGCTATACGCGAGGCTAACGAAAAAAACAGGCTACCGCGGTACATTCCACTTATCTTTTTTTACAGACCGCTAGAGTGACGTGATGCTCTTTTCGTACACCTGCATTGGTGCATTCGAGCATCACGTGACTCCCGCGGTCTGTAAAAAAAGATATACGTAAAGCACCGCGGTAGCCTTTCTTTTTCGTTAGCCTCGGCTATACGGGAGTAAAGGAGATATTCAATCTTTAAAAAGTCCGAGTTTCTTACATAATTTACAATTAAAGAACGCAAGTTCCCCAAACCACACATTCCTTTAAATTAAAGATGATACACTTTTGTATAAAGGTCTCTTTTAAATTAAGTATGTAAATTTATGAGAAAGAACATTTTGAAATACAAAGCAATTGTTTTCAATTAAAAGCAGCCCTCGACTTTCGAACATATTCCGTACTACATTTAAAATTCTTAATTTTATCTGTTATCACAAACATGCGCGTTCGAAACTTTTTCAAATAAGACTTGATTAATCTATATGATACGAATGAAATACAAAATGAATTTCATTGATGAAATAAAATGGAAAATGATAACAAACTCACTATAAAGACTTTATCAATCAAGAATGTGAATGAAATCTCCATGCATCTTGAAAAATATTGGGTCATTATGGAAGAATATGATCTTAATGGAGAACATATATCTCATGTACGAAGATGAATCTCAAAACCCACAGCGTGTATTGTAACTTTTTATCAAGAAAAGGAAAACTAGTCGTTGGGGCCACCATAATACTTACCCATCATGGATATGCATAATGTAAAATATTAAAATAAAAAATGTGTAAACTACTTATAAATGGATTGCAATTCGAATAAAATCGTGGCTTGATGACGTCATAAATTTTAAAGGCTCGAGTACTTAATTGCTTAAAAGAAACATCCTTATAACTCCAAAAAAAATAATCCTATTAACTAGCGGTTTATTGCATCTGTTAAGCGTCTCATTTCCAATTAAAATATATCTTTGAATTGAAATTTGGATGAAATACAGGGTCATGAAAAATCGAAGAGTGTGAAAAATAGGATTACAAATATCTCGGCAACTAATGATCCGATCGACTTCATGCTTTATGCAAAATTTATGTTTTTTATTGTCTTTTATATTCACTCCTTAAAATAAACAATTTCGAAATTTTTATATAACTTTTAACAGAACGAATATTTCGAGAGTCCGAAAAAAATAGTTCCGGATAATCGAGATTAATGAAATTCATTAAGCTTCTTCCCATTATTACATACTAAGTACATACTAAATTTCAAGTCTCTATCGCAATTTGTTCGGGAGATAGAGCGTTTACACACACACACACATACACAGACACACGCACGGCAAAAAAAAAAAAATCTAAAAATATGTTTTTCGGAATCCCCAGTGTCTGAAACGTGTAAATCCGTCAAAAAAAATTTTTCGATCTTCAAAACAATTACAAGACTTACCCTATATCATACCTCTATCTCATTTTTTTCGAGAGATCCCGAAAAAATGTCTGTAAACGTCTGTGCGTTTACAGACACACAGACACACAGACACACAGACATACAGACACACAGACGGATGGCAAATTTTTTTTTCTAAAAATATGTTTTTCGGAATCTCCAGTGTCTGAAACGTGTAAATCTGTCAAAAAAAATTTTTTCGATTTTCAAAACGATTACAAGACTTATACTACGTATGGACCTGTCAGGTACGTCTATACTACGGACTATACTACGTATGATGGGTAAGTAATAAGAATAAAAATCAAGATTCCCTTAATAATTTTATAAAGAAAACGCAAGATTCTAAAGAATAAAGTGTTATTCATTTACTGATTTAGTATGCGTATTTCCTTTTAACCCCTTTTAAGGCAGTAGGAAGTATATATCTCATTTAGTTTTAATCCCCAAATGCTAAATTTGTACCAGATGTTTTCAATATAATTTGATTTCATAATGCGCGTGATGAAAAACATTTAATTACTTTCAAATCAATTTGTTTTTAAATTCTGATGACATTTAATCATTTTAACATTCTAGCAACAGAATTAATTTGCCTTAGAAAGGGTTAAATTTGACCTTAATCTCTAATTTCCAATTTAAATTATTTCTTGTTGTAAAACATATATACTTAAAAAAACAAATAAGAAGCTTTGATTTTTTTTTTTTTACTGCAATTAGTTTTGTTGTCAAAATTATTAAACCAATTTCAATCACAAGAATCAATAATCTACCATTTATTTTTATTACATTCTATTGATTTCCTAAATTACTTTATTATTTGTAATTTGCATTTGATATTTTAACGTACAAACATAATAAGAAATTTTTTACCAAATCAAAATAATACCTAATTAATCAAAATTCAGATCTAATGAAATATTTATTGACGTTCCTCTTGTTTTGAACATTTCAGCTTTTAAACAAATTTCAAGAATCAATTATGTTCGAATGTCAAGGACAGCTTGTACAAAAGAAACAATTTTTCTTAGAAAAATCACATCTCATAGTAAAAAAGATTTACAAAATATCATTCAGATTCAAACTGTATACGACATTTCCGCCAATAACGGTGCAACTTTTACGTGTAAAGAAGTGAAAACAATTTATCTTTTGGCAACAAATATCTTGTTTTCTGACAAAAAGAAAACTATTGATTGCAGTTTACCGTTTGGCAAAAACAAACATAAATTTAACGCTCTTCATTAATCATAAAGTTGAAGAGCTTGGTCAAGAATTAATTAAAATATTTCTGTAAATTGTGTGTGGTCCATCTTTCAAAGTAGGTTCTTAATTTGTCTTCCATCCTCTGAATATATTTAAAAGAAACTCGTAATAATGCGAAATTTCAAGCATGGATCTAATAATGCAAAACATTTTTAAATGATTTGAAGAGTACCCGATACCAAAGCTTGATATATCACTAAGTCTATGGCTTTCAAATTGTGGTGGTTCTTCAAATATTGAAGCCCATCTTTAAATTAGTAATCGATTTTAAATTTTAATGGACTAACATCATGTACTACATATTTTGCTATGATCGGTTGCTATTATTGAAAACAGAGTATAAAGAATTTAATAATAATTTTACCTCTATCACTAGTAGAGGCTAACCACTATTTTGTAGAAAACAGCAGAATTCCTTTGATTATGTGTAGTTTTGAATTTAAGAATAAAAAATTAATGAATTAAATCTATATTACTGCGGATACCGCTATAGAATAATTATTATAGCTTATTAAACCAATAAAAATAATTTGGTAGTTTAATTATTTTTATAGATCGCTTTTAGGTCGTTAGCTCTGTGGCCGATTTTATTCTATATGGTTTTATTTGAAAACACATTCTAGCCTATTCAACTTCTCCAATAACTGCAGATTTTCTACAGTTGTCTGCAATGCAAATATCCATTTTTTGTTTGTTTGTTTGTTTAAAAGCTCGTGCATATTGAGATGGTATGCAGATAAAACCATTAATAAACCGACTGTATAAAGTATGTATAGTCTACTTGAAACGATAAATTCACTTTTGTTTTTTACGTAAAATATGAAAACCTTCATAAAAATGATTCATTAAAATTTATTATCAAAATAGGTGTTGATGAAATATATACAAAAGGCTTAAAATTTTTAAAAACCCTAGATGTTAAAAGTATGCAAAGTGTATAAAGTCGTACGTTTATTACAAAGATGATCTCGTGGTTTTTATTTTTCAAGTTTATTTTCAAAAAAATTGCGAGAATTAGTTTGTTTATCTTGTAGATCATGATAATGGCGCCGTTTTGTGCGTTTGAAACATGTCGATCATTATATTAAAAGGTTTTTATGAGATTTCTTGTCACTTAAGCACTTATATCTATATTTTTAGGATTATTAGTAATTTTATTATATGATTATATAAAGTCAGTCAGCATCGAGCTTGTCTGTACTGATTTCCTCCTTGATACTGGCTTAAATTTAACCGAAAGTGCTTGGAGTGCTTTATATACTTTTAACGTCTAGGGTTTTTAAATTTTTAAAGCCTAATTTTTAAAGTATATATTTCATCAACACCTATTTTGGTAATAAATTTTAATGAATCATTTTTATGAAGGTTTTCATAATTTTACATAGATAAAACCACGTTGCAAATCCACCTTTGAGAAACATTCCATATTTAAAGTTCTGTAATCGTCAACGATAGAGATTTTCTTTAAATAGAGACAGAAATTTTGGACGTTGCAACTGTGTGTATTTATATCTAAAGGTTTGAATATACAGTTATAAAACAAAAACATGCTGATTAATTTGTTAACTTATTCTATATATTTTTAATGTAGTATAGTGTGTGAATGTTTCCAATGCATGTATTTTTAGTGTATGTATCAAATTAACCGAACTTTCATATCACTCAAATCCTTAATATATACAGAAAATAGATGTTTGGTAATTTTTCATATTATTTTCATAACAAATGTAGAGAGCGGTGACTTCATTCCAGCAGAGTTCTTCTTTAGAAACAATCATTAATAAATTTCATTTTTGACCTCCTGTAAATACTATTTTCAATAAAATAAATTAGTTTTGAAAGATTGCTAATTAACTTCGAAACACGTAACTCCTATTTATATGTGTTTAGTTCTAAATGTTCATTTTTATGTATTAACATATTAAATTAAGTTACATAAAAGATAATCCCAACATAATTTAATATATTCGCTAACGATGACTGTCTTCTTTTTCACTTATGTTAAAAGTTTTAATTAATTCATTTAAAAAAAAAGACTAAAATTAATTGTGAAATAATTCAGGATATGCTGGTCGGCACCAAAATCGACCCTTTAAAAATAATCATTGATTCTTATAGATTTCAACTCACTGAATTAAAATATGGCAACGAAACTACCACATCACGTATCATTGTAGTTTAGGTGGGGTGGTTTGTTTTGAAAATCAAGGTAATGTATGTCTTACTAAAATATAAGTTGAGATTGCGTAAGCAAAAGTATGCATATTTAAACCCCTTCGGCCCTGATTTTTTTTTTTTTTCAATTTTGGGAAAAAATTACTGTTTTGCTAACAAAATTTAAAATAGCTATCGGAATCACAGAAATTAGGATTTAATGAAAGTTAACGAAGGCGTTCTTTACCAAAACCTCACAAATGTAGCTATTTTGCGTGTTTTTCATATAACAATAGTCTAAGGAAAAATTTTTGAAGACGTTTGGAAAATGTATTACAACTAAATTAAACAAGCATAAAAATTTAGTAATATTTTTTATCTTTTATCACAAATTACCAATTCGGAAAAGGATTTCCAAATTTTAATTTAAAGAGTGAAACGTATGTTTTAATTAAAAGAAATGCCAACGGCTGCTAATAATTATGAAAATTATTATTATTATTATTATTACTAAATTCTAAACCTAAGTGAAGTCATAATAGGAAATGTAGAGATTCATACTATCACTATTAGGTGCTGGAATTAATAAAAATAATGTTTAAGACAAAATAATACTTAATAAAAGATATGTCCTATTGGTAGGACGTCAGGGCCGAAGGGGTTAATATATAAATAACCTGTAAATAAATGTATATAAACATTAGTGAAAATACAGTGGCAAAAGGCATTAAAATATGTGCTGTACACGAAAGAGGGTGGAGACACTAAAAGAAGAATGCATGAGACAAATATCGGCAAAATATATTTTCCTTGAATAACAACCAGTGAATTCTTATCCTGCTTTTCAAGGCGTAAACCGACATAGTGAAAAATGTCAAAGCCGGGGATCGAATCTGGAAACTTGGAATAGCTCTCCACTCTACCTTTGAATTACGAGGACGATACCCAGCCCGGCATCTCTCACTTATATATGTCGGTAAAGCTGCAATGGCAGACCAAGATGGAAATGTCATCACGAGCACGCAAACTTTTGCGGCAAACATGAGACGACATACAAAGCCAGCATACGACAACACATAGTTAATTGTAATTCATTTTTCAGCAGTGAATTATGCCTGTAATCATTGAATAATATCCAGTGAATTTTTATCTTGGTTTGCGTGCTCATGATGACATTTCCATCTTGGGCTGCAATTTCAGCCTCACCGACATATATAAGTGAGAGATTCCAGGCTGGGTATCGGCCACGTAGCTCAAAGGTAGAGCATTGGAGCGCTATTCCAAGGATCAGGGTTCGATCCCCGGCTTGGACATTTTTCACTATGTCGATTTACGCTTTAAAAAGCAGGATAAAAATTCGCTGGTTATTATTCAATGATTACAGGCGTAATTCACTGCTGAAAAAATTAATTATATTTTCCTAATATAATTTATTCATTTGTTATCGAAGACCGTGGTAATACCTTTTTCATTTTTTTATTTTTATCTAACATTCTAAGTTAGTATAACAATCCTACATTATTTCTTATTATTAAAAAACTGTTTTTTGTAAAAATAGTACGTTTTGGAACAATTTGGATGCCATATTTAGATTTAGGAAGGTCAGATCTAAATATTTCGCATATTTGTTTCGCAGGGAGGCAAAGTTTTTATTTTTTGCCGACCAGCGTAATTTTAGTAATTTTATCTGCCAAATATATTTTAAAACACAAACCCTTCTTAAAATGTTGTTTTTTTAATTACATCAACTGACACGAATTTAAAATATGAGTAATCAAACAGGATATCAGTTTATGAAGAAGATATAAATTTCTGCAGATAAAATAAAAACAGATAGATTCATTTAGACATGTGTGATTTCTTATTCATCGTATAAGAAAATAGAACCTTTTCAGAAATGCAAAAAAAAAAAAGTAATAATACTCCTTAACACCATTGTAATCATTATCCAAACAATCCCAACCATTATTATGATAATGTGTATCACTTTACTTCTTCACTCATTGTTCCCTTTACAACAGATGATTTTTTTTATCGCTTTGCAGAAAAATGAATCCCGAATTCTTTGCAGTTCTGAAAGAACCCCTGCAGTTTTTCGTCTTTCAGCTAATTTCCGGTCAAATAGTGAGATTCGAGACCCTCCACTATGTTCTTCATCATTCTTTTTGCAACCCTTACACCTCATGAACCCAAACGTTTGATCCACGTTTGCTATCGCCACTTCCTCAAAAGGAATACGCTATGTTTTCTGACAAATGGTATATTCATTTATTAAAATACATCTACGGTGGTCGCTGAGAAATCCTATTTGGTTTGATAATAGACCTACATCCTACGAAACACTTGTTTGTCATGACTAATGACTTATAATGCTAGTTCCTTCATGGCGAATTAATGTTAGTGGAGAGTTCTTCTTCGGGCTTGCCCAATGCAACTCTTTGGAAAAGAGTGAAATATTCATTCAAGACCTATTTGCTAACAAGCAAAAGATATATCTTTTCTATCAACAACAGCCGCTATTGTTTCCGGCACTTAAAAAATCTTTTTTTGTTGTAGAAAACAGCTTGACCACTTTATGTTGAAAGTCAAAAAGCGATTTCCACTAAAGAATATCGATGTAAATTTTTAATTCGCTATCTCACTATGCAGATGACTGATGAGGTGACACAAACCGCCCCAAATACCAGGATAAGGATACAAAGCAAGGATACAGAAGGTAACATAAGGTAAGTGAGGTAAGTTTAAGGATACACGGTAAATGAAAAAAAGAACATGAATTGCGAGTTAAAATATTGTACCTTATGAACCCAAACTTTTGATCCACGTTTGGTCCCGCCACTTGTTTATAAAGAATAAGCTATTTTTCTGACAAATAGATATTCATTTATTAAAATACATCTGCAATTGTTGCTCAAAAATTCAATTTGGTTTCATAATAGACCTGCATCCCATGAAATACTTGTTTTTAATGACTAATGGCTTTTAATGCTAGTTCTTTCATGTCAAAATTAATGTCCGTAGAGAATTTTTAAGGTTTGGTCAATTTACTTCTGTAAGGGTGGAGCAGGGGAGAGAGCAAAATAAATATATTCAAAAAATATCTGTTAACAAGCAATAGATATTGATTTTATCATTAGCAGATACTATTATTTAGAGCACTTAAAAGAATTATGGCCAAAAACTAAAAATATATACATTGATGCCCAAAAATTATGGGTAGTTCCACTAATTCCACTCTTTCGATTTTAGATATTTTGTCGAATAGCTACTGAAATTGTTTACGAACTTGAAATTCTTTACGCGGTCCTTGAACTTCAAGAATGCAAAGGAACATGTATGACTTCATAATTTTCAGTGATGATTTAGTCGCGCTGACAATTAGGAGGGGTGGCAGTAATAATTTCAATAATAAAATAATATTTGCGATCACCCAGGTAACAGAAAATGCTCAAAATGGTTTGCCACTGTAGCAAATGACTATGCAGGTCCTGTTCAACATTTGTGTGCATTTGTGTAAGCATAGCACGTATATTCGCGAAGATGTTAACGTTTCTCTGAAAAATTCAATATATTTTTTTTTTTGTTTTCAGCATACAGAGTTTTCAACCGAATTTAGCACCACTTTCCAAAAACTTTACAAAGAACAGTAGGAACAGTATTCTGCAATTAAAAGATCAATATACTGAATATTCGATAAGATATATGTATTTGTATGAAATAAATTTTAACTGCGCATGCGCTAACTACATCAAAGATTTTTTGTCATGATTTGGGAGTCAATTCTATAGAACAACTCATATAAAAGGACCAGTCAAATATCGTGAAAACTCAGATAGATACCGGCGATTCAGTGAGCTGGTTGAAAAATTGGGGGGAAATCCCTTTTAAACCAGATACTTTTTGAAAGCAACTAACTATATCGCTTCTATCTTTCTGAATTTTCACGCTATTTGAATGGACTTTTTATATAAGTTGCTCTATGCAATTGACTACCAAATCATGAAAAAAAAATTCTGTGGCATAGTTCGCGCATGCGCAGTTAAAATTTATTTTAAACAAATACCCATGTCTCATCAAATATTAAATATATTCATCTTTTAATTACATTATACTATTTCTACTGTTCTTTGCCAAGTTTTCAGAAATCGGTGTTAAATTTGGTTGAAAACTCTGTATGCTATAAACAAAAAACATTTGATTTTTTTCACAGAAACGTTAACATCTTCAAGAATATGCGTGCTATGCTGACACAATTGCAGAAAAACGTTAAACAGGACCTACATGATCATTTGCTACAGTGACGGACGGTTTTGGGCATTTTCTGTTTCTTAGAGAAACGCAAACATTATTTAATTATTAATTTTTTATTACCCTCCTAATTGTCCTGGGGACTATATCTTTACTGAAAAACACGTTGTCAAACATGTTCTTTACATCCTCAAAGTTCAAAGGCATTTCGTCACGAATTTCAGTAGACATTCGACAAAACGTCTGAAATTGAAAGTGTCCGGTCACATTCCGGTCCTTAATGTTTGTACATCAGTGATTCAGCATTGATTATCAGTATTTCACAATTTTAGGCTGAAACTGAGGGTGAGGTACATACAAAAGAATATCAATGTAACTTTTAAATTTCTTATTTCACAGTAAGCTTGATACAATGATGATACAAACTACTCCAAATATAAGGATAAGGACATAAAGCACTGATAAGCAAAGTAAAGTAATGTTAAGATAGTTACGCTATAAGTGTAAAGATGCGAAATAAATGAAGAAACAAAATGCTTTCATTGCCAATTAAATATCGTGCTTTATGAATCCAAACTTTAGATTCAAGTTTTCTTTCACTAAAAGGAATACCAAAAGGTTTTCTGAAAAATGGACATTCATTCATAAAAGTTCACATTCAGTGATCACTTGAAAACCCTATTTGGTTTGATAATAAATCTACATCCTACAATTAAACCCTTGTTTTTCATGACTAATGACTTACAATGCTAGTTTCTTTATGGCGAATTGATGTTAGTGGAGAATAACTCTTCGGGTTTGCCCAATGCAATTCTATGGGGGGGGGGGAAGGAAAGCTAATACTTTGAATCGAAAATGGTCAGTTAACAAGCCAAAGAAATTTATTTTAACCATTCAAGAGTACTACTCATAAAAGCACTTCAAAGTATACTCGTAAAAAGTACCTCGCCACATGTTACTGAAAGCAAGTAAAGATCTTTTCTCCTCGAAAGAAAAGAACGGGACGCTTATAGGGTCATTTTGTTGGCCATCTGTTTGACAAAACAGTTTTTTCAGGAAAGGCTGAAGGTATCAAGTTGCAATTAATATCAAATAATAGGATCCATGGTCCCATTATTTTGTAAAATATCGAGCATCTAACCCAATGCTATAAAAAGTTACGGCCTTAACCAACCCAATGCTATAAAAAGTTACGGCCTTAACCCTTCTTTGCATGAGTTTGTCATTTACAATTGTGTTTTTTTTTATACATATATTAAATATTAGACACTAGAAATTTTAAAATAGATTTTAAGTTTGTTCAGCAACATAGTTCACAGGAAATTTACTTGATTAATATTTCTATATAAATATAGTGGTGGCGAAGAAGTTGATTTATTTATTAAAAGTTAAATAAAAAGTGATGGAAATTTACATCACTATGCAATTAAGGGTTAAGACAATACTTCTTTTTTCTTACAAACTAACTCTCAAAAACTATAGGGTAGTTAGTTCCCTTTGACCTAGAATCTTGAAATCTGTCAAGAAAGAAGCACATGTAAAGGAGAATATCCGAAAATGTTTACTTTATAATTCTATGTAGATTTATTGTGAGACAAATTCGTCTGACCGTCTGTCTGTCAAGACCGTTTTTCTTTTCAGCAATGGTTGAAGATGTCAAGTTAAAATTAATATCAAAATAAGGTACGCGGCCCTAATGTTTTGTAAAATTTTCGAACTACTAAAGAAATGCAATAAAAAGTTACAACTTTAAAATAATGTTTTTCAATATTTGAATTTTCTATAATTAGTACCCACTCCAAGTTAACGTATTGTAGACAAAATTTGTTTATATTTCTCTTCGACAGGCATGCAGCCATTAATAAGCAAAAGTGTATTATAAGCAATACTGTTCTTGACAATGCTTTTTTATAACTTTGACATACAATGTGGTGTAATCCATTCTGTCATCAGTCATCACAAATAAATCTGTTTAAACTTTAATAGATAATTAAATGAATTATAGCATTACGATACAGTAATTGCAAGAAGTGTCTAGGTATAAGTAAGCAGTTCTTATTTTTGTATGTTTGTAAATTAACTAGGTACTTACTAAACTTTACGGTAATATGACATAACGGTACGGAATACTCAGGGTACAGCACCTAGAATACATAGTGTGGAAAACGGCTAGAAAGTAGTACTAAAAAATTGAATCCGATAAATGTAGAACGATGCTGAAAAAATAACGGGTCGATTGCAGCGACATCTTCTAGCAGTGGCGTAGACAGGGTGGAGGTCCAGATGGTTTGGATACCACTAATTTCATAAAAATATTTTTGCCTTATGTAATCAGAGAACTTTCTGTGAATGTAGACGAAGCGAAGAAATTGAAAGCGAAGAAAACTTTATAAGTTTCCGGTATATTAATAGTTTACAGAGGATTTGGACCCCACTTTCTGGCTACACCACTGTCTGCTAGCTCTTTTCAACGCAAACATTGTATAAGAATCCAACTGAGAAAACGTTTCAGCTGGTGGTAAATATTTTAAATAAATTATATCCTATTTCCTTTGACTTGGATAGTGATTTTCATAAGCTTTGAAAATATGAATGATATTGATCATGGCCAAAAAACGTGATATGCATTCTTTTGTGCCTGGTTGCAGTACTCGATACAAGACAACAAACTAGAAACTATCCCTATTTAGCATACCCAAGGATTAATCTCTGCTAGAAAAGTTTAAAAGATTAATTCCCTGATATGATAAAAACCTAACTTCAAAATCAGTTACATCTGAAATATACACTTACAAGAAGATTTTATTAACAGAAATTAAGTTCATGCTATCAATAGTGAAACGATTACTTTTGCTAGAGGTAAATCTATTTTTAAAGCAGGGGCGGCTGCGATCGCCCTATTATTGTACCGCATCGTTGCACGTTTATCGGCTGCAAATTTTTAGCACTTTTTAAAGCATTACCAGTTTGGTTTTTTAAAATTCCGAAATTTCGCATTCATACCAGAAATTCCATATAATGTTTTTTTCCTTACCTTAATGGCAGATATTTCATGACTTCTTAAAGTAAAAATTCTTGTTTCAAAATTTCCTGTTTGAATTCGAAAGTTTTGAATTAATAATCGGTAAAACCGTTTTCCACACTATGTATTCTAGGCGCTGTACTCAGGGTGCGAGCCCTACTCGCACTTTTCCTTTTTTATTTATTCATATATGTAAATGCAATTCCTTCATCAATCCACTTTGTTATATTTAAAAAATTCACTTTCGACTGATTTTCATTCTTTCAGCCATCACCACTTCATCTTTTGATTCGTTTAGATCTCGTTTATAAGAGTGTCATAAGAGATTAAGGGCTAGTAATGTGCGCTGCTGATTGACTGATGGCGAGATTAAAAGATAAGTAGGTTTAATGGCAAGAAAACGTATCGAGTTACCTCAGCAGGTGTTTGAATATTCAACTGCAATCGCTATAAATAAACAATTCTAATTCGAAGAAAGGTTAATGTCTATACGCTAATAAGTCAAGTATTCAAATTGTGGTCGTATGGGCAAAAGCGATCAATATGGAAAAAAAACTTTTGAGTGATGTCATTTTTTTTAACCCATTTCAACCTTGCCATTGTTCAACCTACCTTAAGCAGAGCAGAAACTGTCAGTCACTGCACAGCCATGAGCAAAAGGGAATTTGCTGAAAAAAACACTATGTTGAGTATCAGCTTCTTGTAAAAAAATAAAATCTAAATGCAAAAAAAAAAGTTCTAACCGAGAGTGTGGACAGAAATAAAACACGTAGCGACGTTTTTGATCATATGAAGATATGCTTAAAAATTGCCAGTACAGTACTTACATTTTTTTTTATTTTCACGTGTGCGGAAAATTTTGTACAGTAAGTACAAACGTGTATGGTAGAGTGTTAATTTTCTTTTTTGCTTTTGCTGTGAGTTTAAAAAATATATAGTTGTAATTATGTATTATGTCCAAAAGGGAAAAACATAATTTAACAAAGAAAATCGTATTCAAAATACCTAAACTAAAATCTTAATATAGGGTGAAACACCCAGTAACTGATACTTTAAGGATTCTTTCTAGTTCAAATCATTATTACAAAAATTTTAATCTATTTTATACTTATCTTTGCTTTTGAAAGAACAGTAGAGATATATTAAAAAAATATTGTTGGCAAAATTTTTAAAAATTATACATTTTATTATTAAAAATTAATTTTATTCCTATATATGGTCCGAAACTCAGGTAACTGACACCATCCCTATTTTGGAACACCAATAACTGACACAAAGTGAACCAATAACTGATACTTTATTTTAAAAGATTAAAATCCTTTAAAAAAATTTTATTCTTTATTATAAAAACAAAATACATTAATATTTATTATAAAAGGTGAGATTTAGTAAGCTGTACTGCATTATTAGTAATGCAGAGTATATAGTAAGAGTATATATCAGTAATATTTACTACTGCATTATTAGTAATGCAGAGTATATAGTAAGAGTATATATCAGTAATATTTACTACTGCATTATTAGTAATGCAGAGTATATAGTAAGAGTATATATCAGTAATATTTACTACTGCATTATTAGTAATGCAGATATCCAGTAACTGACATCTGGTGTCTTACACTGGTAAAACAACTTAAATTTTAACTGTGTTTACTACAAGATAAATTTAATTTATTATTATGCATTTTTAAACTGTTCAAATAATAGATTTCAACTTTCTTTAATATAACCAAGAACTAATATCTCTCTCAGAAACTGGTGAAATGAAATTCTAGCAACCAATAACTGGCATCCCTTATTAAGCTAAATTAAATAACTATAAACCCTAAATCATGGCCCTAATATATCATATGCATCTTTAAGCTAATTTCTACAAGTATAACTTTAAGAAGAAAGTTTAGGATGGTTGCGTTACAAATAGATTAGAAAAACACTTCCTTAATTTTAGAAATAAGATGGTTGCTTCAAAAGGGCACTTTTGGTATTTTCAAAAGTTTCTTCCTGATTGAATATGTTCTTGGACCTCTAGTGGTGAATAAATTGGCTCCAAAATATAAGTAAGTGTCTCATTTACCACTAGATGACATTACTTTGAAGAATTTTACAACTAAATGCTTATTTTTGTTAGATTTCTGCTCAAGCGTCAGTTACTGGTTAGGTGTCAATAACGGGGGGTTTCACCCTATTTGTTTATATGAAATTTTCAACATCTTTCAGAACTAGGGTTATTGAAATCTTTATTATCCGACTTTCATATTGTTTATAATTAAATTTGAACTATTTGTTAATTTCGAATTGTTTGTTTGAAACATAATTTTTCTTTTAGTGTAAATTTGAAATTCTAACAGCACTCTAAAAGGATTTTAACTTGTTTCGCAAACTTTTAATCTCTAGCCCGATCTAAAGCACATTTCTACATTCAAAAATATGTACATTGTGAAATTATTTTTCTAAAATAGCATGAATTGTAACCTATAATTTTTTTAAGTAATTATTTTTTTAATTATTTTTTTTCATCAGTGATAGAACAGTGATAGCACTGTTCTATCACTGCTAATGGCTTCCCGTTTGGTATCCGAATATGAAAAATTACCGAAGGATTCAAATAGGATGTCAAAATTAGATATTAGTAGCATTGAACATTTTGAAATTTGTTACAATTTCTATATATAGACCAGAGACGAACCCCTAAGCAAAATTAAAATATTGCATTAGTTGAAGTTATTACTAATCGAATGGCACCAGTCACAGTTTTATACTATGATTTACGGCACTAATAGGAGGTAAGTTTCTATTTTACAGGACTAGGGCCACTAACATTTTCTTAAATAATATTTGAATTTAAGTTTTATTATTCAGCTAGGAAAGTGAAAACACCAGTTATTGTTATTGCAGCCGTTTTAAATTCCAGCAGAAGGAAATTGTGAGAAGTTCTAAGTGATAAACTGATTTGCAAGCATAAAAGTAAAATGTTGTATCTGAATCCTTTTATTTTTATAAAATAAAATAAAATATTAATTTTTTAACTACAGCACCCAGTTGTAAGCGTTTTCTGACATGTTAAATGCGATATCAAATATATCCCCTATCCACGTGGAATATTTAATGGATTGGATTTTCTGTGAAATCACCCAGTTTTGTACCTATGGCGATATAATTGCCGTGTACGTAGGTTCATGGTCCTAGATAAAATGAAATCATTTTTTCCTCTTTTTAGGTGCGTTCGTAATTATATAAATACGTAGCACCTATTGTCGTCGCTTGGTCCGTCCGTCTGTCTGTCCGTCCGTCCGTCCGTCCGCATATAACAACGCAAAAACTACCCAACCGAATGGTTTGAAATTTAAGATATATTATCTTTGCAGAATTTTGTCGAGACATTTCATTTTTTTTTTTAAATCGAATCAAAACTTAAGGAGATATTAATAAAAATATTTATTAAGAAATTTGAATTTTTTTTCTTTAAATCGGTGCTTTCTTGTTAGAGGAGCTTCCGAGGTTGAATCGTCAAGCGACCGAGATACTTACTTTATGACAGAAATTAATCTGCAGACGATATAATTCATTCCACAGAATTAAAAATCATCAAGATCTGAATATTTATGTAACTAGCTATAGTACGAACGCACCTCATTTGTCACGTTTGACGTACAATTTCCAACTTGTTTTTATTTGAAAACTATCAATAATAGTGGGTATGCTTTTGCCGATGTAACATTTCATATATTTAAGTTTTATTTATACATTTAGCTTTTAAAATGAATGTTGCTAATGGAATTTAGCTAAATGTTTCAATATTAATATATTTTTATCAAAACATTTAGCTGATTATAAATATCTCATATAATTCTAATCTTTAATCTTTATGAAGCATTTAAAAACGTTTTACAAGTTTCATAAACAAAAGGACTGTTAGAGGTTCAGAACGTTTGTGCCTACAGCCTATTTTTGGAACAAGTTTTTCAACATATGATAATGCGTTATAATAATACTTTTGGAAGAAGCTTTTCAAATTATAATAATGTATAATAAGTCACATAAAACATTTTTAAATATTGTATAAAACTTACATGCTAGAATTTTGGAAATTTTTTCGAATTAAATTAGTATATATATGGTAGGTTAGTGACATGTTAATTTGTGATTTGGTTTTTTTTTTTTTTTTACACATTATAAAAAAAACAATTTTAAACGTATTTTAAACTAGTGCATTTTGATTCATGTTATCTGATGATCATTGATTGATAAAATTTTAATGCAAATTTCTTGTTTATTGTACAGTGTAAATTCGAAATTCCAGCGAATGGCCTAAATACAACAACTATCGGGTCTAGGTACATTGCTGATCTTGTACCTACGATCATTTGCGTTGTTTCATAAAAACAATTCCGTTCCCTTTAATTTCCAATTTTAACAGTGTAGAATACTTCCAATAAGAAACAAATACTAAAAGTATGCATGCCTATTCAATTAACTATTTTAGAAATGTTTAATAGCTTTGCTTTTATGCATTAAACAAACGGTGGCTCAATACTACAAAGGTCTCCTCTATGCATTTGAGTTTTCAAGACGTATATTGAACTTTAACAGTTAATTAATTTCAAGTTAAAATTTCGTTTTTAACATTCAGAAGAACTTTTATTCAGTTTTTTTTAATGTGTTTTCTGTAAAAAGTATAAAGATGAAATCTGTAGACTTCAAAAGAGAACACAAGCATTTCAGTGTTTAGTTATACTTATATATATATTGATGCGTAAAAGGTAAGAAAGGGGCAAATTTTCACAAATAATGTCTCGCACAGTATACCATAATATCGCTGAGCACAACATAAGATCAATGACACTCTGGGAAAAGTTGAATACTACTAAACAAGATAAAAAATTAAATGATATAAAGAGTCATTATTTAAAATTGGTTCTGGCAACAGCAGAACGGATGACGAAAAGGTTCTATGTGTCAAACGTCGTATAAGAAAAAATCAATCGTCAATCAATGTCGTTATACTCTACTACAATGCAATATGTGCCCCATCTGCTGAGGCTTAGCGGAAGTTGTTCACGCATTTCTTATGCATAATTGTCCAATGAAATGGTTGTGGCAACGTCAGCGACAGAATCGTTGCTCATGTCTAAGAGACCTGCTTTCAAGTATCTGTTTGGCATATTTGTAAATATATTTATATCCAATAAGCAGTGCAGGCCAATTCAAGCAGCAAATATATTCTCCTTTGAAAGCTCAGAGACAGTCCTGAAGTACAAAGATGTTGCGGTGTAGCAATACTGTCCATAAAGAAAAATAGATTCAATACTCACAGACAGCAGTCCAGAAAAAACACACATAAAGAAAGCAATCTTCGAAACAGTCGATCATTAGTGACTGAAAATACTTAAAGGATGTGAAGAACCTCAGA
The DNA here is from genome assembly GCA_963931845.1 of Maratus michaelseni. Taxonomy (NCBI): domain Eukaryota; kingdom Metazoa; phylum Arthropoda; class Arachnida; order Araneae; family Salticidae; genus Maratus; species Maratus michaelseni. Next base: position 388,671,653 of record OZ007591.1, on the reverse strand, counting down.
AACACCAAGCATTATGCATCTCTTCGTCCTTTCCCAGACGAGAATAACGAAATAGCTCGCTTCAGACTTTATCTTTCAATTTTGAAAGTGTTATTGATCTCTTTAAACATTTAGATGACCGGATTCATAATCAATGTCAAATTGACTCGCATACATAATGCATGCTGGATCCCTTATTGAATTATTACACCCTTGTGTTCCAATCTTACAATAAAGTCTCCAAAGAATAGCTGTCAGAGACACGCATTTTTTTTCATAACAAGTTACTTATTAAATAAACTATTATTTTAAACTTATTTTAAAAAGCTAGGAAATTAGATTGGTACGCAAAAATTTAGGAAGACGTGGAAAAATTAAAATAATTGTAGAACAGACATACTGATTTTGAGTAGAGAAAGATAACCGTACAAAAATAAGTTCTAAAGGCTCTCAACGCAAAAGGGTGTTATAATTAAATCTAATTACAAATGACCATGCTTTGGCGCTTTTATGTTTTTCACGCACATGGCAAAGAATATCCAACTTTTAGTGATTTCCACTAATAAACGTGTTAATTACATGTGAGTTTCTTCTTTCACCAAATGGACCTCTAGGTGTTAGTTTTATTTCTATAAAAATGTATTTTAAGAAAATCTAACTCGTACTATAAGTTTTTTTAGTTTTTTAGATATGTTAACCTGAGGTATATCGTGCAGTGAGGTGAGCATGAAGCCCTGAAGTCAGTACATGCTCCATCCATCATTTTTCCAGTGATATCCTATTTTAATTTGTCACCCCTTTCCTTTTACTCTTTTTAATTGCCTATCATTTCCTATCACCGATCCTTTCAGATGAGATAGTCATTTTTTTAAGCCCTGTAAATGTCACTTTGCGTTCGCATCTCTTCCAGCTGCATAATTTAATTTCCCCCGTGATCGGAACGATAAGGCATCTAATGGGGATAAAAGGTATCATTTTACATTTGGCACCTGAAGCTAACGGTGTATGCGAAAACAGAAAATTCGTTAGGCAAAAATGCGGTCACGTGATGAATATGGATGATGGGAGACTGTTTTCCGTGGTTTTCCCGAATTGTCAGTGGGAATACTGAATTACTGTATTTTTAGTGAAATAAAACTCTAATTTGTGTGAACTCTTTCGCATACAATTTTATGACAAGTTAAAAATATTTATGAGTGCCGTTCCAGTTACATGTTAATGTGTAATGAAATAAACAATTGGGGGTTTCTCTACATGTTACTGTTGCACGTTATTACCACATGTGCATTGTCGTTATGCTAGTATTTGGCACCAGTATATTAAACATTTTCAGTATTGCATACTTAATTAAAGTGTAGAAGTTTAGAAGTTTAATTAATAAGCACATTCCGGATACAATAAAACAGAATTTCGCAACCGATATGCCATTTGAGTGCCAGCGCGCAATAAAACCATCCAAAATTCTATACCAAATCGACTGTAACATTTAGTATAAAGCAAAAGAATCGTCTTTCTAGTTTACAGAACAGCGATTGAAAGAATTGGTTGCATAATTAGCGGATTAGTTTTCAAGATAAAAGAAAAAATATATATATACATCGGAAATACGAGAATTAAATTTCGGAAATAGATAAGTGCGTAGTACATGATTCCTTTTTATAATAGTCTCAGTGTGGAGATACCAGCATTGTTGCCAGCAAATTGTGGACGTGTACAGAGCCATTTGCATATCAATATTAAGAGTGATGGGCAGAATGGATGATTTTGATTTTCGAATGAATCATTCAGGCATGCGCAGAAGCATATATGCCAATCTTCCAAAAAAAATTTATTCAATCTCTACCAGATATTAAAAAAAAGCATTTCAAATTTTAATTAGAATTAGATAAAGATAGAGATAAAAATGTAAAATGTCTTTCGTTTCGAAAAATTTCTGGTGAATATAGATTAAAAATAATACAAATTTTGGCAACTGTGTTTTTCCTTCTTTTTTGTTTACAAAATCTCTGGTAGTGATTGATTAAAAAACTACGAATGTTGGCAACTATGCTTTTGCGTATGCCCGAATCAGTGGCGTAGACAGGGAGGGGGTACAAATGCTCTGGTAACCAGTAATATTGTAAATTTTTCTTTTCCTTGATTATCGCAGAAAGTTCTCCGATTTGATAAGGCAAAGAAAACTTTACAATATTAGTGGTAACCAGAGCATCTGGACCCCTACCCTGGCTACGCCACTGACCCGAATGATTCATTCGAATAAAAAAAAATCATTCATTCTTCTAACGGTTCCTATCTACTCTAAAACAGCGAAATAAAAGTGTGTGAGACGAAAAGATGATTTTATTTGTGTTCAAGACATAGTTTCGTTCTGGATATCGCAATCCCTTTCCTTAGACGAACACAGATAAGAAGTTCCTTACATATTTTATTTTAAAGTATGGTATAGTTTGAAAAAATACAAGGTTTAAAAGTTAATAAATTTACAGAAATTTAAAATATAAATAAAGATCAAAAGTGTCTGACCTGTATAGCAATAGATATCAATCGCAATGCTATAATATTTTGTTTTGTTATTAATTTTGCTTTTAGCATAAAATTAACATTTAGTTCAATTTATTTTACAATATTCCAGACGAAGTATTTTTTTATAATTGCCCTGTTGTTGGAAATTCAATTTGCTGATACTTTAAAACAACTTTAAAGGGACTCGTTACCCTTCACCTGACGAAAATATCAATTTTCCGATTTTTTTACTTAAAATGAATTTAGACATCCGTAGTATATTCTCACGAAATTTCGTGTTAGCTTGCCACTCTGATGATTGCCTTTTTCCTATAATTGTATTTATGACCTTTAAAAACAGTCTTTCGGTAAGTATTTGTATTGCTGAAACATAAAATTTTGGATAAACACGTTTTAGATCTTCGAACATTCTTGTTTTTTGTTTTACAGCTACAGGTTTTGGTAAATACAAAGATATATCCGAATCACCATTTACAGAAAAAGATTGAGACGCAGCCATCAATTATGCTTGGGATTTCTTAAGCATCTGCCATTTTTGGCCATATTGCTATAAAAGGGACGCCTTCACTAAGGGCTTTTGATGGGAAAGAGATCCAAATTATCATTCTCGTACAAAGAAAGACCTGAAAACTTCGCCCAGTTCCTAAATATTCTGCAAATAATTGTATACAAGAGCGAAAAATCATGTGTCAAGCATAGATTATGAAACACTTTTCAACACATCCAGAAAACTGTAACGAAACTTCACCGTTAAATAAGGTGAAAGAAGATAGGAAAGTAAACAGTATAAGAAACATATAACATATTTAAAAGTCCAGTTTTAGCATTTATCTTCCATAATCAAAAATGTAATAGAATTATTTTGTGCAGTCCTGTATATGATATGTGGATTTTTATACACACCACATATTAAGATAAAATTTAATTCAATTAAGAAACGCATAACACAACTAAAAGCTCACTTCTTATAATTACCATACACATACGTCAATATATTCAGCTTTTTGTCTAGTCCTGCATATAAATTTATTTATATACACACACATTTTAATATATATTAACTAAATATAGTTCAGCTGGTAAAATCATATCACAATTAAAAAACACTTCTAAGCAATTCATACTCATAGACCAATTGTTTACGTTTTGTTGATGTTTACGATTTTTTTTTTGTGTGTGCACATGCCTATATATGGGCTATAGAATTTATACACATCACGTAATGTACTAAGATTTTAAAACGTATACTGTATCTGGAAACGTATCTGGAAACGCTGTACAGCGTTTATCGCTCACAGTTGGTACTGTTATCGAATTCTTTTTTGTATCCCTGTAAACGAATAAATAAAGGCTAATGCACTCCATATTCTCCATATTTTCCATATTCCTCAACATCTTGTAGTGCACCTCAGCAATGTACACCAGCTTCATTATGTTTGAAATAGTGTAACATTTTAAAAATACACTACAAATGATTTTTCTCCTGTAAGTGAACTATAAATGCTGCACACTCCATTTTCAATACCGAAACATTTTAGGTGCATTCGTAATTATACAAATACGTAGCACTCATAGTCGTCGTATGGTCCGTCCATCTGTCCCCATATAACAGCGCAAAAACTATCCAACTGAATGTGTTTTTAATTTAATATATCTATAATCGTTGCAGAATTTTGTCGAGTTATTTCAAATTTTATAAAAACCAATTTCAAAACTTAAAAAGATATTAATAAAAGTTTTCTTCAATCTATTGAATCCTATTATAACGGAATTAATTCAATGATATTCCATGATAAGTAATGATTCTAGGTTGCCATGGTGATTACATCCTATTTAAGATGGAGTCCTTTTTTTCCCTATTACTGAATTTAAAAACCGAATTTGTATACTGAAATTGTTTAATTATAACAATCCTATAATCTACCGACAGTTTTTTGGATAGATGTTTCCGAAGAAATAGATACTAAATAGGAAAAGAATTTAAATGTGGATTTCAAGTTCTGCAATTTTCAAAGCTAGGCTATAGTTCCTCATTGGAATTTTCAGTAAATCTCAATAAAAGATAAAATGTTGCAACTTAAAATGTACATATTTTACTACAGAAATGAATCATATCATAACAACAGACGATACAATTCCTTTTTTCAGTGAAATAATAACGATGATTTATTTACATAGTCTTGTATTGGATATTTGCTTATAGTATAATTTTAATGTAACAGAATTGTAATATTTTTTTGTAAAAGTGTATTGAAACTTAATTTCATAAAATAAAATTAATATCTATAATAGGAAAATCTACACATAAAACAAATTTTGTATTCGTGCGTTTTTTGCATAAGAGTGCCACAGCTATTACACCAAAATCTGAATATTTATGAAACTAGTTGTAATACGAACGAACCTCATTTGTCACGTACAATTTTCAACTTGTTATATTTTTGAGCCCGTACAATATTTTTAAAAAGTTAATGCCACCGAAATGAAATAAAAAATATTAACTTAAGTAAAGTTCTCGGCCAATCATAAAATAACGGCAGCTTTTTCTATAGTTATCATTCTTTGCATATTTGCATCAGGTTCGGACAATCTTATTGACTTTAACCGAAGTATTAGCCCAACCCTTCCCATACATACTCTCGACCCCGGGGGTCACTTCTCCATGCAGATCACGTATGCCATTCTCTTTTCATAATCATGTAAACATTCTCTGTTCCGATTACGAGTTTGCGAACAATTAGGACTTTTTACTCTTTTGTGAATATCAATCGGGGGCAGAACAGGAAATGACAGGACCGAAGAAAGAATGTTGTTTTTAACTTGGAATGAAAACGCGACCCCCTTCATTCCTGATGAAGTTAATTTTGTTAAGGGGTGTTTGCCTCTCTCTCTTTCTTCTTAATGTATGACAGAGAAGAGAATAGTAGTTGATTACTATATTGACAGGAGAATATGAATAGTCGCGTGTGAGCAGAATTAAATCGTGGAAAGCAGACTGGAATAGTAAAAAAACACAGCTTGGGACGAATAGTTCTGCGACACCTTTTGAAATATGCATTTTGGGCGTAAAATTTTACTTTCAAAATGAACATCATTTCCATTTTCTAAAAATTAGGAATCATTTGAAAGGCAGTTTTATGTAGAATTCGTAATTTTTTGTTATTTTTGAGCAGTGGTTCTCAACCTTTTTGACTTGCTGACCCTTTTCTCTGACGGATCCCCTTAGGCCTAGCTAAAGTTGTAAGCGTGTTGCACGTTAACATGTTCACTGCCGGGTTAAAATTACCGGAATTTTATTTTATTTAGAAAGTTTGAATTCATACCAGAAAATACTAATAGCAATATTTACTTTATTTAATTGCAGACATTTCGTGAATGCATAAAATAAAAATTCTTCTTTTGAAATTTCCGATACGAATTCGTAATTTTAGATAGAAAAACCACGAGTATACTCGTGGTTGGTAGCGAATGGGTTAATGGTGTTTAAAAGTAATGGCAAGAAGTGGAGTAAAAGGGGTAGATAGATATAAAATTTAAAGTTAACAGATGTACAAACAATTGCCCAATGTTCAATGAAATTTTATTTTTGAATTTTGACATGCACTAGAATAGTCGTTTTATCCTGAAAACAATGTACGTCAAAATTTAGCCATACATAAAAGTTCTGCCAAAGTTTAATAAATAACACAATTTGCATTACAATTTTAGTTGAGAGCAAGAATAATTCCAGAGAATAATGAATAAATATTTAATGAGATACATCTGGTTGCGTTTATTTTTGCACAGTTTTCAAATATCAGGTTTAATGAACGATAATTGCAGATGAACGTCTGATTTTTCCTTTAACCCCTTAATTCTCGCTCCCGTCAATATCACGGGCTGAGGTGTCGTTCGCTATTTCTCGTGCCCGTCATATTTCCGGGCTCAAGATTTAACTGCTGGAAAAAACTTCTGAAATCAGAAAAAAATAACCCCGTAATTCTCGCGTCCGTGATTTTCACGGGCAGTTTAGACTACTTTTTTTATATTCAGATTGATTGACTCCCACCAGTTTTTAAAAAATAGTGCAATTGGCTTTATTTTCGCATCATTTTATCTGCCGTAAAATACATTGAATAAAGGGGTGGGAATCAAATAATCTGGATTTTAAAAAAAAATGTAGCCTACAGTTATCAGGGTGCGGCGCTTAAGGTGTTAAGACACAGAATTATCGCATGATGGCTTTTCTACAAATGTGAATTTGTTCTATAACATATTGATTTTTTGCCTTAAAAAAACTAATTGCATATTTTATTTAGAAACCTTATAATTATTCAATTTCTGTAATAAAAAACATAGGTACTTTTTTGATGGTTTTTTCAAATATTAAGCGACTTTGAAGGGGTTAAGAGGATTCTTAATTAATTTTTAATTTCGTTCAGTTTATTTTCATTTTTGCTTATTACCTGCTGAAGCCACTGTTTGGGAACCATTTAGAGAAGTATATTTAAAAACATGGAAGGAGAGATAACTCACAAAAAGCACAAAAAAATTAAAAAATTAAAACTAATTCTTTAAAGCACAAAAAATTAAAACTAATTCTTCCATTAAATAAAATTCATTGTTTAATATAATTCTATGCTTCTACATTATGATTTTTTTAATTTAAAAATTAATAAGTATTGTAGTAAATATTGTACTAAAATATGTGTATTGCCACGGGCCTGCCTGTGTGTTTGTCAATGTATGTCTAATAAGGAAGAATCTGCTTCACTGAATGCAAAAATTTGTAAAAATATTATTTCTTTCAATCATGTTATTTACGTGAATGCTTGAATGAAGTACGGACTTATAAATGTTTGAACAAAGAATATATTGTGAAACGATGCAAATACAACTAGGGGCAACCACAAGTAATGCATCAAAAGGTTATTATTATTCAACAATGGTACTACCCTAGATTAATTTTAATACAATTATTCTAATTGGTAAAGACATCATATGAGTTGTATTTTTTCATTCATTTAGAAAATCTAGTGTGTTCACGTATCCAGCGTTTACTGATTCCAAATTTCCTGCGGTTTATTCTGCTGCGCTGATTCAGATATCAGACCAGATGCTATGATCAATAAGGTTAACTAGATGAATTAGGTTCTCCAGGTTTGACCGGGATGCCTCAGTTGGTAGAGCATTGGCAGCTTCAGCCAAGAGATCCCAGGTTCGAATCCTGGCCCGGACATTTTTCATCCAGTTGGAAAATTACAATGTTACTATCATTTTTAAAATTATTCCATCTTAGGAACAGCAAAAACAGCCAAAGAAAAGAAAGAACGTCTCATTTATTTCAATCTCCAAACTAACGCAGAAAAAAACGAAAATAGCCATTCGTATGAAAATTAAATCTCCATATTAAAATTTTAACAAACTCTGACATGACATTTTCAATATGAACACCTAATATTGATATCATATTTGGCTTTTTCGGTAAATTTTACCCTAGAATGCCAAACGGGAAGTCCTTCGATCAAGTTGTTTAGGTGTTATGAAGGTTAAAAGTTCGAAACTCCTAATATTAAATTCATTTATAATCGTTGAAAAACGTTTTGCGATACGGGAAGTTTTTTAAAAATAACTCAAGAAGTACTTGGCGGAATGTGCTGTAATTTTGGATTCATACATTTGAAGCTCTCAGAAATCGATTTCTGTTTAAAAATGTATAGGATACAATTCATATTTTTTTCAAAAAATTATTTAAAAACTGCATTTTTTTTTCAAAAAATTTTAAGTGTTTCTTTTTTTTTTTCTTAATAGTTGAAAGAAACTGCATAGCGTGTAGTTTTTAAAGCAAAACTCCAAAACTACTTTCTCATAATAAGCTGTAATTTTAGATTCGCATATTTAAAGCTTCTAGAAATCTATTTATTTTAAGAAATTTATAGGTTACAGTTTAGAATTCACATTCTTTTTTTCGAAAAAAAAAATATTTTTTAATTAATTTAAACAGATATTTGGTTTTGCATTTATTTTGGAATTCTAAGGTCAATAAAATATCACTGCCACCCACAAATAACTGTTCTTATATGCTAGCTTAAATAAATGACCTGTTTTCCCCATATATTCTAAGAAATTGCAGTCATATTCACCACCCTCGAAGTTCTGAATGTGTCCCACAAACGCAGCTATTTTTCTCCAAAGATTTTGGAAACTGCATTGTTACAATAATGATATATGTTGTTGAATGCTGATATATATTTACATTGTTGAAATTATTGCGAAAAGAAGAATATGGAGAATAATATGATAATAAAACTCACCAGTCATAAATTAATAAATAAATTACTTAATACATTGGATAAACATAAAATAAATTACTTAAACATTATACAGAGGATAAATTACATCATACATTGATGAAGATATTGGTAGTTCGTCATTCCGGGATTTTTACTTACAAATTTTTACTTGTTGTCATATTCATTAATAACACACGTATATTAACAGATTTTTAAGAACTAAAAGGAAAAAATATTTTTATTTTGAACACTTTTGACTGCATCCTAACATATCTTATTACTATGTGTCTCAACCTGCTCCACTTTCTTGTCTTATGGTTTTAAAAATTCCACATAAAATGCTTGAAATTACAATAACATAATTTACGCTTAACAACATGATATAAGTGTGTGGATCTTATATGTATCACATTTTTTTTCTCCCTTTATACTAAAAAAATATTTATAAATCAATCAAGTAGCGTTACTTCAACCTACGCAAAAAAGAGAGAGAAGAAAAGAAAGAAACTTATATTAATTCACCCCAAGAATTTTGAAATGCGGCAGGGCGAGCATAAAGTCTTCTTCTGACTACAAAAATTTATTGAGTAAAAAATATTATACTTAGAGGAAAGTTTATTTTTATAAATTGTAAATATAGTAATCGAGTTTGTAATAGGATCATTACATTAGAAGATTTCAACGCGCACTTCCTTTGTAGCTAAAAGAATATCAAGGCCGTATTCTAGTTCTCGCCATGTGTTATCCAACATTTGTTCTATAATATTACACACAGAATCTTTATTCTAGCGTTCAATGTTTCGATATCACAAGCTAGTATTGCAAAGACTTTACTCTTTGATAGAACCCCAAATGAAGGAATCAGGAGGAATATTATCAAGAGAGCATGAAGAACATGGGGTTGGTGCATCCTCCCATCTATTCCAACTGCAAAATTAACTTTTGATTCACTGCTTATGTTTATGGACTACCGCGCCATTTAATCGACAATAATAAAAAAAAGAACGAAAAACCATGCATCAGGCATAGATTATAAAACACTTTCCGAAACTAACAGAATATTATAAAGAAATGTCATTGTTTCATACAATTAAATCCATCTTAGACCATCGTGTAACCGAATTCTTTTGTGTGTTTCTGTACATGAACGATACATGCTAGGCATATCATAATCTATAGAAACCATGTTGTAGTGCACCTCGGTGATACTTTTTAATTTCATTATGTTTAAAGTATCATAACACCATTAAAATTCCTCAAAAAAGATTTTTTTCTTATAGATCACAATGTAATGGAATTATTTTGCGTGTGACTGCCTGTAAACTTATTGTAAACTTTTTACATGTAACTTATTCTATAATCCTATGAAAGCATGTGTTTTGTCCGCCTCAGTGATTAATATAAATTTTATTATATTTGAAGTATTGTAATATCATTAAAATGCATCGGAAACGATTTCCCCCCATAGACCATAATGTAACGGAATTATTTTGTGCGTCTCTGTAAAGGAACTATAAATGCTACACACTTCATTTTCAATACCGAAAATTGTATAGTAAATCTCAAAAATTTACAAAAATTACCTAAGAATCCGAGTATATTTACGAGAGTATACCGAGTATATTTACAAACCGAATTCCTAAACCCTCCTTAACAATGTTGGAAAGCTTTAAAAAGAAACTTTAAGAGCAGCGCTATGCGATGGCAAAAATTTTACAAAACTTCCTTAGCAGTGATTTCGTTAAATAATTTATGCTTTTGCAGATAAGTGTCCCTTTGTGAAGGTTCTGAGTTAGAAGAGGATTTGTGTTTTGAATAGTCCAATGTAATATTTTCTAAACTCTTTATCATTAGTTATATATTACAAAATATACACGATAAAACAAATTGATCAAGGTTAAATAATGTTGTTTAGGTGTGTTACAAATTAATGCCATCAAATTCTTATGTTATGATCACACATAGTATTTAGGCTTATTTTTGTCTAACCATGGTGCTGATGATAAATGGAATAAAATGCGAGGGGATCAATGAGACATTAATAAAACTCATATGTTCTAGGAAACTGGAGGTTTTAGAATTATTATAATTATATATCTAGTGATTTATGTATAAACTTTAACATTTAACTAATTTAACCAGTCTATTCTTTAATTCAATTTAATAAATGTATAATACAAATGAAGTTAATTATTCAATAGTATGGAAACAAAGACTTTTAATATTAGTAACACAGTATTAAAACTTACAAGGAACTGTCCTTAAAGCGCATACTCAGAAAATTTTGAAAAAAATGCTAATGAAGCTACTCATGTATGTGATAAAGGATCAGTCAAATTTTAGCTGGGGAATCCCAGTAGAAATTCTGCAAAAAAAATAAAAACTTTCGAGTATTTGGCGGAAAAAGACGCGATTTGGCTTAGCAACATTTTTTCTTCGCCAAACGCAAACGATCGTTTGCATTTTGAAATTGCTTGCAAAATTATTATTCGAATGCGCAATACGTAATGAATTTAAACTTAAACTATGAAATAGTTTATTATTTTTTCTATAATATATACAACATATATTAAATTTTATTATACATACATATAGATGTGTACACAAAATTGTAGCTATAAAAATTTACTTATTATGTAAGTTTAACTTACATAAACAAGTTCAGCAAGAAAAAGTCTTTCCTTAAAGATTATTTGTCATAACAGCGTATTTTATGAAATTTCATTCCGTCGCCAACCAGTGATAAATCGCCAAATAAACGAAATTTTCATAATTTTTTACGCACGTTATATCGAGGTTCCGCAGAAAAAAAATTTTATAGACGTATATACACTCATGAGAAGAACATTCTGTAATTGTTTCAAAATTTTCTAAGTATGCGCTTATGGAGACCTTCCTTGTTAGAAATGAAGTTTGATAAGTCTGTATATATTTAAATGTATAATGCCATTTGGCAAATTACTAATAGTCTAGAAAAGGGAGCTATTTAAGTAGAGGTTGCCTATATGGAAACATAGATAAAGAAAACAGCAGTACTAAATCTGTGTAGTGTTAAGCAAGAAAAGGCAAGTTATTGCAGATGATGAAGAAATTTTCAGAGACAAAAAATTTAAGATTGATACACTGGATGAAGTTTCGACAAAAAACCTCACTTCAGATTAATAAATATAAGAAATTTATTTACATTAAAATCTTCAAGGAAAACAGATTTGCTCTTATTAAGTTATTGGAGAAGAAAAATATTTTTTATTTATTTATTTTTTTTTTTTTTTGCTACAGAGGATACGAATTCGAAAAGAACAGTGCAAAGTCCAATAGTAATGCTGAATTAAAGAAAATACACAATTGTGTTATTACCTAGCGTTTACAAACATTTATGATTACACAGATATATGATACTTCAGTTCTTGATAATGGCGCCATTTGAGCGTGAGACATATGTCGTTCTTTATATTGAAAGGTGTTTATAAGCCTTTTTGTGTTCTGTTTGTATCACTTAAGCATTTTTATCTATATATTTAATTATTATTAGTGATCTTATTATATGATTATGTAGATTTTTTATGTTAATTTGGAAGACTTTCTTCGAAATCTACCCAACTCAGAAATGGTTGGTGAAACTCAAAAAGCACTATATTATCAAAAGTTTCAATTAGAATATAAAACTTCATTGTAAAATAGCTGATTCAAGATTCAAAGTAGGCCTATATAATGTTCACTTAAAATGAATTATCTACAAAGATATTAAATTTTAAAATCTCATATAAATTTGGAAAATATTAAATGTGTGCACATTATGCAGTAATGCTATTTAGTGTTTACTTGGAAATTTATTAAAGTGTTTCAATCGTGATTTTTTATTTTAAAAAAAACATAATCGAGAATGATGTTGTGTATTATAAATTATTGTATGTCCCCTTCATCCCCTGTAATGTCCCATTCAACATCAGACCGGGTTTGTATTGGACATGTTTAAAAGTTTAGAAAAATGTTTATATTTTTAAAAATGTAATTGTTGAGAAATGACATTGCTTCAGTTGTTTTGATAAGTGAGTACGCTATCATAAGAACTAAAGTTTGTATTTATGGGCGTAATAGTCTTTTAGTAAGCCACTAAAAGCGAAAAATGTCCCATTCGTTACTGCTCTCCTCTACATAAACTATAACTCGAGTTATATCTGAACAACAGACTCTTCCTTTTAACATTTTTGAGATATTTTTTCAAAAAGTGTTGGCTTAATTTCGAAGCACTCAAGATAAATGAAAACTTAATATTTTCATGTTTTATAGCATTCTGAATGTAAATATGTAATAAGATTATAATGTTACTGCTAAATTTTACGCAGTATGTTTAAATTAAACATGTAGATGATCCCTTACAACAAAAAAAGAAACAGACAATTATACAGGACTTTTTTACGAATTAAAGCCATCGTTTTCTTCATTTCAATTTGTGCATTAATTACAATTGAAATTTTCTGCCCCGTTTGGAATTTTTTTCTTTAAATTTTACATATTAATCGCCTCAGATCAAAACCTCACCAATTATTTGCTAGTTATATAACAGTATGAACGAAATACAAAGTGTCCCAAAAAACACTAGTTAAATTTTGAAAATAATTACAAAGAAATTCACAAAAAATGTATTTATTTGTTCTGAACCACAATAGATATTCAAATTGCAATTTTTGATGTTTCAACTTTCAGACTCACGTGAGTATGCTTAATAGTGTTCAAGAAAATTCGTTTCAGCATGTCAGGCTGTTGTATGATCATTACGCTCGAGTCGCATTATTCGGTTAATTGTTGAGTCAGATAGCACATGCATATTGTTCACAAGACTTCTGATGAAACTGTCTTCTAACTTATTTGAACGATTTCGTGCTAGAATAATGTAACAACAGTCTTTTAGGGGAAACACACCATGCCGATGTTTGCGCATTTCCCGATATTATTTCGAACTTTTCACGAGACTAATTTAACCGTTGACATAACAGATTCCAGTGTTATACCTGGAGGTTTTCAAATGTCCTTTGCGATTGCCATAGTAACGTATGAATTATAATTCCCACTTGTGCTTTTTTACGATAAGATACCCTTTACATAGCGGAGGCATTGTAAAATTTTTGCTTATGTGTTTATTATGCGGATATTAATTCGTTTCTCATCGCCTGTCATAACTATTTAACTAGTCTTAATATTAATATCATAAGTACTGACTTTAAACTATTAACCTACCTGGAACTTTACCGTCATTTAGTAATTCAAGTACCTTTTTATGATTCATCATTTGGGAAAAAGCGGAAACGTGAATACTCATTTATTTATAGAATATAATTCGAGATATAGAAATAGATGCCCTGTTTTATTTTATTTAATACATTTGTTAGTGAAGTAAAAATAGTTTTTAAAAGAAATTAAATTCGTCTTTCCTTAATTTAGTTAGTTTCATTTATTTTTTCAATATTTAGCTTTATACATTTAGTATCTCAGAATTAGTTTTTATGATCTTGCATAAAGGGACCCATGTGGTCGGGCTGTCAGTCAAGGTTATAGATAAGAGAAGCTAGGGAATATAAAAATTGAGATGGTCAGGCAACACGTTTCCACCAACTTGATTTTGATGGATCACATTGCGGGTGGAGGTTAATTTTTCGTTATCTACAACCGCCGGGTCGACGCTATACGCGCATTCTTAACTGCTTGGGTCAACATACTGTGTCACAGTTATTACAAATGGAGTTGTGATTGGGAAAGATCTACTCTTGAAATTATCATAATTATATGGCATTAGGTGTTTATTGGAGTTGGTTATTAAGGAACAGATGCATTCTTTTCCAGACCTTTGCGTGTTTCGATTCGCAATGGTAAAGTAAAGGTGAATAACTTTTAGACCTGATAAATCGGAAATGCAATTCGTGTGCGATTTGTATCTCAAATTGGTCAGCAATTTATTTCCTCTAAGATACCCGGAAGTTTGTATAAACTCCACACAATTTGTGTTATTGTATTAAAACGTACAACTCAGTTACTTTGGAGGAAAATTTTACTATCTCCTTTCATTGTAAATAGACATAATTGTGTAATTTAGGATACTTTTATTCTACCACACATATTATTATACGGTGAAAATTTTACACAAAGAGTTTCGAAATGCATAATATTTAACCACAAATATTATTATACAGTGAAACTTTAGCACAAAGAGTTTCAAAATGCTTAACATTTAGCCACACATATTATTATACAGTGAAAAATTTATACAAAGAGTTTCAAAATGCTCAATATTACGCCACACATATTATTATACAGTGAAAATTTTACACAAAAAGTTTCAAAATGCTTAATATTTAGCCACACATATTATTATACAGTGAAAAACTTACACAAAGAGTTTCAAAACGCTTAACACACATTTTTATACAGTGAAAAATTTACACAAAGAGTATCAAAATGCTTAATGTATAACCACACATATTATTATACTGTGAAAATTTTACACAGAGAGTTTTAAAATGCTTATTATTTAGCTTTTAATTTAATCAAAAGAAGTGCAGATTTTCCTCGATTAGTGCGGATAATTCATTCCGCTACATTATTGCACTCATCAAAACCGCAATAGTTGGCAGAAACATTCAATGGGAAAAACTACAATAAATCTTCAGCCAACTTTCCTAAAAAACCAATATACATAAATAAACAATTGAATATTGTATTATGATAATGTTTTTGATGTGTTATTATTAAAAAGTATATATTACGGCATGATTTGAAACTTTTAAAATAAAATTTACATGAACTTCCAATACTGCTAACATAGGAGATAATATACTAAGTAAACAATGAAGAAACATTAAACAAGAACGACAAATCATGCACCAAGCATAGATTATGAAACACTTTCCAACACATCCTGAAAACTGCAACGAAACTCCACAAATTAATAACGTGAAAAATGATGTCAGAGTAAACAATTTGGAAAACGCATAACACATTTGAAAACTTAATTTTATATAATCGAAAAAATATCCGATTTTTTGTTGTTGTTGTTGAAACCTTTATAGTTTATAGGATGTACAGTTTTATATATATACTAGGTAGTATACAAAAATTTAGTTCAGATAGAAAACACGCAACACAGTTCAAAATTCCCTTTCAGCAATTTCTGTCAATAAACGGAAATGTACTCGATATCTTTTGTGTAGCCCTGTACATTATCCATACAGTATATACACACCAAGTAATAGGCAAATAAAAGATAAATTTAAAAACGCATAACACGATTGAAAATCCACTTCCAGCAATTATTGCTCATTCACAGTACTGTTACCGAATATTTTTGTGTGTCCCTGTAAATGAACGATAAATGCTATGCACACCATATTCTACAGTAAACATCTTATAGTGCACCTCACTGATATATATAAATATTACCATTAAGTAAATAGGGAAGAAATGCATCTTGTTCTTTTTTAAAATAATGAAATGCTTTATGACATTTAGCCAGAGATTGCCCATAAAAATTTTAAACCTACACACACAGTATTTCTAAATTTGATCATGTACCCAAGATCTTGCAAGAATCATTGACCCTACTGATTTCTCTATAAATTATATCATGGCTCGCAAATATTTCAAATCGTCCAAGGCTACTATGGAATCTAAGAAAGATTTATGAATTCTTAATGGTATTAACAAACTTAATAGTAACCAACTGTATTGTTTTTACTAATTATACCTTCATTTTTATTTTTCTATTCAGTCTTAATATTAATTCCTAACTAATAAGCAAATGTAAATTATTGTTTTTTAAAACTCTAATTCTACCATTCCTACCGCACTTTACTTTTACTTTTACTTTAGTATCGATATCCATTTCTAATCATTATAAAGAACCTTCCGGTTGTCAAGTTTGTTATTTCTGGTTGTAGCTCCTTGTTGGTCATTGTGGCCTAAGTTACTCTCATTTTTGTGGCGACATCTGTCGCGCGGAATTCGCGGGCCACCCGGTTTCGACGCATTTTAATCAAAGGACAGTCCTACTGTGAACTATACGTCATGGTACAGGAGCACCAGGAACTGTCCATCAAACATCTACGAACTGTGCAAAAGGTACAGTCATACCTATTTTCCCTATGAAAGAACCACAGCTTACCGCTGCCTGTCGCGAGGGAGCGATGGTTCCAGCGGCTCTGGCAATGCAATGTAAATATTTTTTACTTTTAATATACAGTTTGTCTTATATTTCTTATGTTTTTTCAATCGCTGCCCCTTGCTCGCGTGTTGGACGTTGTTCTGGCAGGGCCAGCCTTTATTGGCCTAGTATGTGCCATAACCAGTGTTTTACAAATTTGTAAAAAGCTGGTAGCCCGGTATAAATTCTAGTCGCCAGTAAAAAAAAAAAATAACCCTCCCCCCCCCCCCCCCCCACCACCACCACCACCACCGCTATTGAATTTCAAAAGTACAAATTTTTTTTGTGAATTAAGTGAGAAAAAATAATAACAAACTTAGTTTAGAAATATTAGTTACATAGGTCAGAATAGTACTTAATTAAAAAAGATAATGAAACTAAGTTTTCTAAGGAAACTTATCAAAATTATATATCACTGAAAAAAACAAAAGGGAAATATTGTAAACTCTGATTAATCGACATGTTCGGTAAATGCTGATTGCCGAATGCTTCAAAAGTCCGAATAGTTGAGTGCTACAAAATTTATATCTGATAAGAGAGTATCGATAAAATAATGAAACCGGAAAACGTTTTTTTGCCTATTTAGCCTATCGAATTCAGTCAAATAATTCTGATTTTATTATTTCAAAATTTGCATTTAATACTCTCTTAGTTTTGTCAAATTAAAAGTAAAAGTTTTTTTTTGTGTGTGTATGTGAATATAATTTTAAGTTTATTTCTTAATATTTTGTAACTTTGCAGCATCTATAATGAGACATCTTACAAGAAATTTAATTAAACATTGTGACTTTCGCAGTAATATACAATGCTAAAACGAAAAAAAAAATAAAGAAAGAAAAAAAAAGAAAAAAAGAAAACATTTTCCCGCGCTGGGATTACATAATGCAAATGAGCAGCCGGTTTAGGTTTATTTTGATCCAACTATCTACGATAGGAAAGTGAAAATAAATTTTAAAAAGATACCTTACCATTCTGAAGTGTAATCAATGATTTTTTATTTCCATTTACTGCAGATAATAATCCAAACAATGTAATTATAAAATATTCTTGAGTAACAACCCAGTACCAGACACTTGTCTCCAAAACAGAGTGACGCCGTATGTGTGTGATACAAACAGGTGCTAGGCACCAAAATTTTAACTTGGTCAGAAATATTTAAAAGATGCATAATATCTTTATTAAAATGAATTATTCTTGACACGTTAATTAAATTTTATAGATTTACTTCGAATGAATACTTATAATCACATATATGTTATTATTCTTTAAAATGAATGTGATAGATTAATCAGTTTTAATTCTGAACACAAAAATCTGATTTGAAAGTTACAAAAAAGCATTAAGCCTTTTTTAAGCCATCCAATTTTTAGATGTCACATAGATTGGATTGACAATATTTCTTATTGAACCCCCCCCCCTCCTTTTCCCCAGATTCTAATCACGTGACATGGTAAGCCGACTAGAACGGAAAAGAATGGCGTTTTATGTGCATGAAATGGAGAATGCCTTTTAAACTTTGCTTTTCCTGCTGCCCACATGAGTAATGGTGTTGGAGAGACAAAATGTCGTTTGTGCTCATTTTTTAGTTCAATTTTTGTAAAAAAAGAAAATAAATAAATAACAAAAAAGTCAGATTAAAAAACTTAGTGGCCAGATAAAAAAAGTTGGTCGCCAGTGGCGACGTGGCGACCGGATTTGTTAAGCCTTGGCCATAACTATTGTTTTTTTCTGGGCGCTGAAGTCATTCTGTCGGGCATCTATTTTGACTGTTTTATTTTGTTTTTTTAAGGACGGCTCTATCGATTTGGACTGAATTCTTCTTGGTGGGACCTGAGTGTTCGTTGGTGGCCCATGTACTGTGGTTTCCCTGCCTGCCGACGGCTGAAGTCACCCATCACGAACCCCCGCGTGCCGAGGAGTTTCCCGGGAGAGGCTATACGCTACACGTCTTGGCTTCGCCAGGACGAGTGGCCTCCCTTAGACATTCAATGGCCTTCTCGTGCCCGAAAACGATAGGATACAAAATTTAGTCAAAATCATTTGAGCCTTTTTTTAGATGTAATTAGCTTGACCTTGACCTATATTGATCCAAAATGACTCACTAATCGAGTTTTCTCGAACTCGTGCCCTAAAACAGTAGGATACAAAATTTCGTTAAAATCGCTAGACGTTTTTAAGATAAAATTTGCATACACAAGATTTGTTTATATTGTAATATATGATATCCGAATACTTTTGTGCAGCGCTGTATATGATTTACAGAAGTTATAAACACGAACTAATATGCAAAAACTTAGTTAAATTTAAAAACGCGTTACAAGAGAAATTTACAACAGAAAACGCACTTCCAGCAATTATTGTTCATCTACAGTACTGTAACCGAATTCTTTTGTGTGTGCCTGTAAAGGAACGATGAATGCTATGCACACGATACTGTGGTAAGCATCTTGTAGTACCCCCTCAGTGATATATAATATAAATTTCAATATGGTTGAAATAGTGTAACATTAATAAAATACACCATAAACGATTTTTCCCCTTAGACCGAAATGTAATTTAATACTTTTGAATGCCCCTGTAAACGAACTACAAACGCTGCAGACTTTATTTTCAATACCGAACATGTCATAGTAAACCTTAATAACATATATCAATCTCATGGCAATCCGAGTATATGTACGCGGATACCCCCCGTTGTCGCTTTAATTTTATAGTCTCAATTTCCTATAATTATGCTATTTCATTTTTCGAGTATATGTCTTAATGCATACTATTGTAATTTCATTAGATTAATCATCTCTTTGTACAAGAGATTTTATCCTATCCTTAAAAGAATAGTTATTTTTCAACCACTAAACATCATATGTTGCTGAAATTGAATAAAACTCCGTGTATTAAATATACTTATACAAGCGTAAATTCTTCTTATGAGACTTATATTCAAATTACACATTTAACGTTTTTATGTTTTAGTTTTGAAAACCGATTTGGTCATCTTTCTTTAGTACCGTAATTTCCGGTGTATAAGCCGCGGCTCAAATAAATCGGTTTTGGACCGGAAATTATTTTTAATGAAATGTAACGTGCTACATCTTGGCACTTATTTGAATATATTTCTTTAAAAATAGTTCTGGTTTGAAACAGGCTTAATTTACCCGCGGCTTATACACCGGAAATTACGGTAGTTAAAATAAATTCTCATCGATTTCATTAGAAAAGCATATTAAAAACTTAAATAACCCAAAAATTAGCTATTTTGTTAATAAATTTTTGCATTAAGATAATGCTATTCACTTTTGCATTAAGATAATACTATTCACTTTCTTTTGCTGATACTCTTTGAAATATAGTTGCTTGGCAACCATTAAATGATAGAGAAAAAAAAAGAAAATTTTTGGAAGTTTTTGTAAAAAATCAGATATAAAAATGTTCCATATATTTCAAATTAATGCTTAAAATTTCACAATAATTTGTATAATTAATTTCAAAATTCTGATAAATATATTGGTAAATTTTCAAAGCAATCGAATTAAATTAATATCTCCATTTCGTTAATTTAGCATCCATAATTTAGCATTTACAATTATCCCAATGCATGATTTTCTTTTCGGTGAATGTTAAAATTAAAAAATCGTCTGACTTTCCATTGAAAAGCATCATGACATAAAACAAAATGTTTTATATTTTTCGAACGAATGAACCAAATGTAACTAAAAACTATATAGCTAATTCTGGGTACTTCACCAACATACCTACCAAAAATCAACCTAATCGGATTATTTTTGCGACAGTTATCGCAGAACAGATAGACAAACAAACAGACAGACACCAAAAACTTTTCGCGTCTCCACAGTAAACCTTCACTGACGTTTCAGTAATGAAGTGATAAAAGAAAAAATGCTCAAGATTAAAATCTTAGAACAATCTGTAAAAATTTAGTCATGTTTAATTTTTTTTAATTCTTTATTATACTTTATATAGAGAAAATTTCAGAAATGGATTCTTTTTAAAAGGACAATACAATATTGTATTGAAAATTTCGCTAAACAAACTTAATAATCATATGTTTGCCATATGATATGCTTTTCGCGTCTCCACAGTGAGCCTTCACTGACGTTTCAGTAATGAAGTGATAAAAGAAAAAATGCTCAAGATTAAAATCTTAGTCAGAACAATCTCTAAAAATTTAGTCATGTTTAATTTTTTTAAATTCTTTATTATACTTTATATAGAGAAAATTTCAGAAATGGATTTTTTTTAAAAGGACAATACAATATTGTATTGAAAATTTCGCTAAACAAACTTAATAATCATATGTTTGCCATATGATATGCTTTTCGCGCCTCCACAGTGAGCCTTCACTGACGTTTCAGTAATGAAGTGATAAAAGAAAAAATGCTCAAGATTAAAATCTTAGTCAGAACAATCTCTAAAAATTTAGTCATGTTTAATTTTTTTAAATTCTTTATTATACTTTACATAGAGAAAATTTCAGAAATGGATTTTTTTTTAAAAGGACAATACAATATTGTATTGAAAATTTCGCTAAACAAACTTAATAATCATATGTTTGCCATATGATATGCTTTCGCGTCTCCACAGTGAGCCTCCACTGACGTTTCAGTAATGAAGTGATAAAAGAAAAAATGCTCAAGATTAAAATCTTAGTCAGAACAATCTCTAAAAATTTAGTCATGTTTAATTTTTTTAAATTCTTTATTATACTTTATATAGAGAGAATTTCAGAAATGGATTTTTTTTAAAAGGACAATACAATATTGTATTGAAAATTTCGCTAAACAAACTTAATAATCATATGTTTGCCATATGATATGCCTTTCGCGTCTCCACAGTGAGCCTTCACTGACGTTTCAGTAATGAAGTGATAAAAGAAAAAATGCTCAAGATTAAAATCTTAGTCAGAACAATCTCTAAAAATTTAGTCATGTTTAATTTTTTTAAATTCTTTATTATACTTTACATAGAGAAAATTTCAGAAATGGATTTTTTTTTAAAAGGACAATACAATATTGTATTGAAAATTTCGCTAAACAAACTTAATAATCATATGTTTGCCATATGATATGCTTTCGCGTCTCCACAGTGAGCCTTCACTGACGTTTCAGTAATGAAGTGATAAAAGAAAAAATGCTCAAGATTAAAATCTTAGTCAGAACAATCTCTAAAAATTTAGTCATGTTTAAATTTTTTAAATTCTTTATTATACTTTATATAGAGAAAATTTCAGAAATGGATTTTTTTTTTTAAAGGACATGTTTTATTGAAAATTTTGCTAAACAAACTTAATAATCATATGTTTGCCATATGATATGCTTTTCGCGTCTCCACAGTGAGCCTTCACTGACGTTTCAGTAATGAAGTGATAAAAGAAAAAATGCTCAAGATTAAAATCTTAGTCAGAACAATCTCTAAAAATTTAGTCATGTTTAATTTTTTTAAATTCTTTATTATACTTTACATAGAGAAAATTTCAGAAATGGATTTTTTTTTAAAAGGACAATACAATATTGTATTGAAAATTTCGCTAAACAAACTTAATAATCATATGTTTGCCATATGATATGCTTTCGCGTCTCCACAGTGAGCCTTCACTGACGTTTCAGTAATGAAGTGATAAAAGAAAAAATGCTCAAGATTAAAATCTTAGTCAGAACAATCTGTAAAAATTTAGTCGTGCTTAATTTTTAAAAATCCTTTATTATACTGTATATAGAGAAAAATTCAGAAAATGGATTTTTTTTTAGAGGACAGTACAATATTGTATTGGAAATTTCCCTAAACAAACTTAATAATCATATGTTTGCCATATGATATAATACATTGTACTTCTTTACGGATTCCTCCCGCCCTACAATGAAACTAGAAGGATTGTTCCTGACAAGCTGTGGAAAGGTCGACACTTTGGTCATCAGGATTGCATCGGTCACGTTTTTGCGTGTTGCGATCGTTTTTCTTTAATGTTAAGCGAACAATGGTATGGGCATTACCCACTCTGGTTTTATGGAAGATGATAAAAAAAAGAAGAAAAACTCGAGAATGAGATGAACCCGTTTTATATCATGCTTTATCTATTCTGTTATCGAGTGAAATCAGACTTCCACTAAAAGATTTTGAGAAAATACATTAAGCCTACGTATCATCTGCCTATAAATTTTATGTTATGCATACATTAATTTCGACTGAGTGTAGTTGCAACTACTATTGAGCTTCTATATAATTTTTCCCTTTCGCAACAGAGTGATTGTTATTACTTTCAGTTGCTGAAAAGTATCGTTAACAAAAATTATTTAAAGCAAGCTCGACGCGCAATTCCCCGTTTCTGGCGCATTGTCAGAGAAACAGGCCTACCTGTATTTTTCTGCTTGCCATACTCTTTGGGATTCTTCAAAAAATTATAAATTACATTTTAGGTCTGTTTATATTCCTTGCAAACGTCCATTCATTCCACATGTTTTGTAGGCAATAGTTTTTCCCTTTTCAAATTCAGATTGTTGTTTGCTATTTGGCATGAGGAAGAACGCAAGAAACTGAACAATCTTACTGCGCAACAGTTGTAGGCTACTTTAAACAATTCTATGATATTACCAAATATGCCAAATTTTGTCTGCGATTTCAAAAGAAATGTGTGCCCTTATAATTTTTTTCCGAGTAGCAAGATATTAAAACCTTTTAAATTCGTGCCTTTTAATGATTTTCCAAATTTCCAACTTAAAGTTTGTTTGGAAATGTTCCTTTTCAAGCATTTTTATGATGCAAATATATGCATAATTTTCTATCCAAGCGGCTCCTACATATGGAGACTTTTCGCTTGTCCTTATAATTTCTTCCCATGGCTGTAAGAAATGCTGTTCACAAATTGGGATTTTGGGCGGTTACGTATTAAAAATTGAACCAATTTCGAATTTTCAAATGCTAATACTCACTTATTGATACTATATTTGAATTCTTTGAAACAAGGAAGCCCGGAAAAATATATCGTTTATATATTTTTTCTTAAAACTTAAATAGTTAACAATAAGAAAATATATTAAGTGTTCATTCATAAATTTCGAAAACGAAAATTATGATATTCTAAGAAGAAGTATATGGAACGTTCAGAAAACGTTACCAGAAAAAATATTTCGAAATTTTAAATATTCTGAGCTGTGTGGCCACTTTTTAGGGGCTTCCCAGTTGGGGACAAGTTCATGTCCAGCCTCTATGTGCAAAAATGTGCATAATTTCCGTCTCCACCGCTGGTAGACGATTGGGATCGTTACGCTTTCTAATTGGTTGTAAAAGCGAACGCTTCTTAAGTCTTTTCTGGTATTTGAGAGGATTATGAAGATATAAGAAGATATTATATAAGAAATTAATAGATATTATTAGATTATATAGAAATATTAGACTATATAGAAATTAGATTACATAGAAATTAATTAGATTATGTAATTTATTATATTATATTATATATTATATTATTTTACATATTATATATTAGTATTATATTAATTATATATATATTAAATATATATTATAAATAAATATATATTAATATTACTTTAATTTCCGGCGTATAATCCGCGGATTAAATAATTATGTTTCGACCCAGAAATTTTCTTTTATAATGTAACTTATTACATCGCTTTAAATATTTGACTTCAATTATTAAATAAAATTTCTGAGTCTAAACATAATTGTTTGATCCGCGGATTATACGCCGGAAATTACGGTATATAAGAAATTAATAGATATTATTAGATTATATAGAAATAATATTATATAGAAATTAATTAGATTACATAATTTATTATTTTATATTATATTATTTTATATATTATATTATATATTATACATTAGTATTATATTAATTATATAATATATATATATATATATATATATATATATATATATATATATATATATATATATATATATATATAAATTATATGCAATATGAATATTATATATTATTTTATATATTATATTATGTTATATTATTTATTATATTATATTTAGAAATGTATTAGATTATATAGAAATTAATAGATATTATATAAGAAACCAAGTTCAGCCGGAAATGACTTAAGAAGCGTTCGGTTTAATAAGCAATCATAAAGCGTGATAATCGCAATCGTCTTTCCGCGGTGGACAGGGAAATTATGCGTGGAATGTCTTCCAATAGATGGAGCCATTGGGAGAAAGTATAGCTGTCGTTAAAATAACTACTGTCGAAAGAGTTTAAGGCGAGCCAAAAAATAACGGAAGTAAGATTGGGGTAGAACAGTAACTTTATAAAGAAAGAGTAAAAGAAATTTAAAAAAAAGATAAATAAAACAGGAAAAAGAGAAAAAAAATAATGTTGAGCAAAATAGGGTCAAGGACAAACTAGAAAATAAGGTGGTGGCAAAAGTCACAGGACTTGAACAAAAAAAAAAAAAAGGTATTTTTCAGAAAATCAATTTTCACGTTACAATATACTTAGTCATTTTATGCGTTTTTATTATTAATATTATTATTATTAAGAAAAGGGGGAAACTAATAATAATAAATTTAGCAATTTGTGAGGATTCTGAAATACACATTAAACTCACTATCTAAGAAAGAAATATCAATAAAATTTTCCCTGTGACCAGGGGTCGGAAAAACTGCTTTTTTATTGTAGCTACTATAACAACAACTACATTATCGAAAATATAGTTAACTACAACTACAACTACTTAATGGAAAATGTAGGTAACTACAACTATTTTATCGAAAATGTAGTTAACTACAACTGCACTACTTGTTTTAAAAAGTAGCGACTACAAACTACTTTTCAAAAGTAGTCACTACTTCGCTAGAAGTTGAAAACACGGATTAAATAGTAATAAAGTGACCCCTCGTTATATCGCATCTGCCGAGATACAATTAAATAAATGCGACATAACCAAGGGCATTAAAAAATTTAAAAAAGTAACATACAAGAAATATTTTGTATTTCTTCTCCAAAATGTTAGTTTATACGAACATTACAAATTTCACAGCAAAATTAAGAGAGATATTGTAATCTAGAAAATTACAGAAAATCAATTCTGAATGTAAAAACAAAAAATCTGTAAATAAAGCAATTCCGAATAATTATTGCTTTGGTGAGGTTATTCCTTTGGTGTACAAACTACTGATTTTTTGTATTGCGCTACTCGCTACACTGTATTGTTCAAAACGTAGCGCTCTACACTACAAACTATTGTAAAAAGTAGCTACTACTGTAGTTCCGCTACTTGAAGCGCCTTACATCCCACCCCTGCCTGTGACTGTCTAATATTTTCTATTCTATGTATGTCAACAAAAACAGGAGACGGTCCCCTTAGATGCTTAGACGATCGAAAAGTAAAATGTATCTATATTTCGAAAACTAATTATTGAAATGATCTGTAAACTTACACACCCAAGTTTTTAACTGTGGTTTGTTTTATGCAAAAATTAATGTAAGTCGTAATTTTTTAATATGATTTTAATAATCATTTAAATATTTAAAAATATGTTTTGAGCCCTTAAAATGCTTGTAACATATTTGGATCTACTCATTGTATCTAATTTAACAAAAGACGGATCATGTTTTGACAAGATATAATTTAAAGTTTGTCACGTTTATTTAACATTAGCATCCTCTAACTTTTAACAGCTTCCAACTCTATGAAGATTTAAGAAAAAACAAATAAACTTTACCTTCTTTTGGGCTACTTTGATCCAAATAATTCAAATATGACGTCAAATAACATTGTTACCATTTAAAAAAACAAAGCTTGTTCAATATTTAATATGTAGATGGCTTCCAAACCCTAATTCGTGCGCAGTATTTAATAGTACGAGGGCTGGAACTTTAATAGTGGCAAATATTTATTTACAACTTATACAAAAGAGATACATATTACAATGTTTTACTGTCCTTCAATATAGTCACCAGCATTGTGTACAACCCGTTGCCAGCGATGTGGAAGTCGTAGGATACCTTTAACAGCACCTGTTGTGTTGATAGTTCGAATGGAGTGGTCTACTGCGATGTATGACATTATAATAATATATGATGTATATAACATTTCGTGACGCATATGGCCCAGTTTTGGTACTACAAGGGTTGGAACTTTAACGGTGCCAACACTGTTGCAGGGACGCCATGCGACGGAACCTAATGATGTCGCTTCAGAACTGTTCCAAAGATTCGTCAAGCAGTAGACCGCTCCATTCGAACTATCAACACAACAGGTGCTGTTAAAGGTATCCTACGACTTCCACATCGCTGGCAACGGGTTGTACACAATGCTGGTGACTACATTGAAGGACAGTAAAACTTTGCAACATGTATCTCTTTTGTATCAGTTGTAAATAAATAGTTATAACTATTAAAGTTCCAACCCTCGTATATGTTATTACAAATCGGCTAGTACCAATAACATTTTACACGAACATTTTTGGCAGAATTAGTGTATCCTTTTTGTGTCCACGACCTTACACAATCATGGATGTATGTATCAAGTTATAACCAATGTGTTAATTAAGATAATTATTGAAAAAAGAATTACAATCTGAAGTCCTAGCTTTGGTATCTGTCAGTCTATCACAACTTAATCTCTGTTCAACCAATTTCTAGAATCTTTGAATAAAAGAGGATTTGTTATAGAAAATTGTGTAGAAAATGGATTTGATGGAGTTTCAAGTTTGCATGGTGAATATAGCGGAGTCTCCTGTCCAGTGTTAACGATACAATACCAAGCCATCTTCATACTTGGTAGTATGCGGGAATTTTTAACACGGTAATGTCAGATAATACAAAAGCAGACTGACTTAAGTATGACTGCCTTTATAAAGCAACTTATGTTCTTTATAATATTTGAGTCCTGAAAATCCAAAGTCTGCGCACTTTTCTCATCACAAACCGATGATGGAGATCGCTAGAGTATCATGGCCTGTCCCTTTGGTTGACTGTGGCATAAAGCAGACATTATGATTTTTCACGATTTATTTTTATTTATTTTACCTGTTCATTATTTTATTGTATTTTATTTTTTACATTGCAGACCGAATCATAAACCTTGGTCGATTTTGACCTAAATGTCATGAGCTAAGAGTGATAAAACTACAATCGAAACAAATAAAATAAATATAGACGGATAATGTTTAACATTTTCCCTGTTTTATCATGACATCGCACATTATGAATCTCTTTCTTGACCGTAAGTATCAAATTACAGTTTCCCGCCCATACAAAACGTTTCGTGAAATAAAAATTAAAAAAAGAAAGAAAGGATTCCTGCTTAACAGCAGGCCATTATGTAGGATTAGTAATAAAATCAATTACAGTATTAGGGAGTCTATGATAGGCGCTTGTCACAGCTATCTTTGAATGCATCTGAATCTTTATGCTGGACATAATCCTGTCTAGGCTTATTGATTAAAACTTTCCCCTTACTAGATCGTTTGTCAGACTCTATAATTCATTAACTTTTGCTCCTTTTGTGTCCGTTTTTTCGAGTAGCATGACGCCATTGCATGTGACATAGTTAATATTTTTTTGCTGCTTGTTTGAGCTACTGAGAACCATTAATCTGAAAAAGTTTTAATACATTGAGTAATAGTCACTGACAATTATTAAAGGGGTGTTAAATATGATTTATTTTCTTTTACTAATTAAAATCCTCCTTTAATGTTATAGCATGTCAATAAGGAAAACGTGTTTTTTTTTTTTGTTTGTTTGTTTGTTTGCTTCTTCCGAGAATTACCAGAACAATTAAAAATATTAAGGGATAGTTTTACTTTGTAAGTGTTAATTACGTTTAGTCATTAAGTTAAAGCCGTCATGGAGTTCCTCGTGTAAATATCGATTGAAATCTTAACTGATATTTAAGAAGGAAATTGCTGCAGATTTTCCGCACTGCGCATTTACATGAATTTAAATAGCATTTTATTGTTGTAGAAGATATTTTTATGTCATTTTGTGTTTTTATACCTTTTAATCATTAAATTTTGTTTTCAAATTACTGATGATTAATTAAATTCACATATTTTGACTTTTACATCAAATATTCTCAAGTTATTCTTTTTAATGTTATAAATAGCAATTATTTTTTTTCAGTTTGCCTCGCCGACATAAGCGGAAGACTAGATATTTCAAACAGAGGAATTATGATGGAAAATGTCTGGAGATTCTTTAACGCTTTCAAAACTGATTTTTTTTTCTTTTTTGAAAAAAAAATTACTTTTACGTTTAAAAAATTAAAAGTAGCTATCCAAATCACCGACGTTAAGCTTTTCCAAAATTTAATGAATGTGTTATTCAATGAAATTTAACAATTATATTTATTTTGCGTTCTATTAACATGTTCTATGACAATAGGCTATGAAAAAAAATTCAATAAATTACAATACTATTAAATAGAAAGGGTTCGTATGCTTTTACCACAATTTTTATATAGAATTTTTCTATATAATATTTAAATAGCAGCAATTGTAGACGCCACGTTTAATTGCCGGATTTTTAATACTTTTCTGTATTTAAATAAGGCTAAAAATTCTATTAAAAATTGTGGTAAAAGCGTACGAACCCTGGTAGACTTAACAACTTTCCAGTGCTTTTTATATTTTTTTATTAGAACTTATTGGTAGCATCTATTTTAAATTCAAAGAATGAAACGTATGTTTAAAATAAAAGATTCACCAACGCTGCAAAGAGTTTTAAGCAAACATTTTATTGATATTTTATTTAATTTTAATTTTAAATGCTGAATCATAAATGGAATGATAATAAAGTATGTATAGATATATACTATCATTACTATAAAGTATTGATGAAGACATAATTAATTAAATATAACAGAACCAAAACTGAGGTGGACGAAATGAATTACTTTACATATTTGAATTAACATCACAGAACAAGTGCTTACACATAACACAACACAGAACTACATCTACATTCTATGGGTTGCAAAAACACTGCAGTGAAACAAAAACATCTGAACGATAGGTGTCAGTAGCGACTAGAGAGAATTTCCTGTGGTGCTGCCATCTAGAGTTTATTCTTAAAAATAAAATTCTATAATTACTACATGCAGATAATAACAAACATATCTGTTGAGACAAAATAAAATCATTTTATATTCACCGGTGTTTTTAAGTCCCGTTAGTCTCCAAAGGGTTAAATCGCTACCACACCTGCTATATGTGAATCTTTAACCTCAACATGAATCTCGGCTTGTAACTGTTACTTCAAAAATTCAATGTGATAAGGGTTTTGTGCAGAAATTATTACCAGCATATCACAAATACTTCACTGATGCAAGTAACGAATCAATCGAATAATAGAAAATAGCGGTAGTAATATCCAATCAGAAATAATAGATATACTTGTGCAAATCAAGATGTCTACCACAGTATCTAAAATTTCCCTGACTTTCCAGTCTGATAGGGCTTTTAACGAGTTACATTGACTTTTCTATGAAACATATAGAAACCCTTCATAATGTGATTTATCTTCTTTTGGATCAAGATTTATCTCCTTTTGTATCAGAAATAATAGATATACTCCTGGAAATCAAGATGTATACCACAATATCTAAAATTTCCCTGACTTTCCAGTCTGATAGCGCTATTAACGAGTTGCATGGACTTTTCTATGAAACATATAAAAACTATTCATAACGTGATTTATCTTCTTCTGTATCAAGATTTATCTCCTTTTGTATAAAAAATAATAGATATACTTGTGGAAATCAAGATGCCTACCACAGTATCTAAAATTCCCCTGACTTTCCAATCTGATAGGGCTTTTAACGAGTTACATGGACTTTTCTATAAAAACATATAGAAACCCTTCATGGCGTGATTTACCTCCTTTTGTATCAAGAAAAGATTCGTGCAGTGCTTAAAGCTTCGCCTACTTTCCCAGTCTGATACGTTTTTTAATCTTAAATTGTCAAGTTCTTTAGTTTATTATAGTTTGTAATTAAAAAAATGGCTTTTGATGTTAAATTAAAATTTAGTTCGCCTTACCCACATAAGCGCAAGACTAGAGATTATAAAATGAAAAAGTCTGGCGATTTTTTAGTTTTAACTGTCAAATTCTTAAAATTATTTTTGTTTGTAATTACAAATGGTTATTGTTCGTAAATTAAAAGAAATCGGTTTGTCTCACTCACACAAGCTCAAGACTAGAGAATCTAAACAGAAGAGTTCTGATAGAAAACTTCTAAAGAGATACAGCCTAGCAAAAACTGGCACGTCTGCGTTTATTGCTGATACGAATTAGCTGTGTACGGCGTGCATAATTTTTTGTTGCATGGATGTTGTAACACCTGTTATACCAGTTGTTG
Source organism: Maratus michaelseni (assembly GCA_963931845.1). Lineage (NCBI taxonomy): Eukaryota > Metazoa > Arthropoda > Arachnida > Araneae > Salticidae > Maratus > Maratus michaelseni. Next base: position 388,640,334 of record OZ007591.1, on the reverse strand, counting down.
TACAAATGCTCTGACACCAATATCTGTTGTACGTATACATTAAAGGTTGTTACGCGTAAGCCATAGTAATTGTTGTACCAGGTGCGGTATGGTACTAAGAATAACTTGCAGTTTTATACACGTATTATTGATGACCATTAGCTAATTCCTAAACTGATAGCTTTACAGGTATAGTTTCGATTGCAAAATTATTTTAAATGTTGTTTGTTCTTCCTCATAACAAAATTCACTTACCACAAAATAATTATTTTTAAAAAAATTACGAATTTAAATTTTTATACAGCTTTTTCGCTGCTATATTTAGAAAAAAAATTCCATGTTTTAACAAGTAAAACAATAAAAATTCCGTTTCTATACGACCAAAACAAATACGATTTATGCTTTTGAAGAAAACGGTTTGGAATCTCCAATATTTTTCAAACTTAAACAATCAGTTTAGGTGGAATGTTATTCTAAACTGGCATAGCTACATAAAATAATTATGTTTTAAAGCGAATCATTAATCATTATGAAAAAAAATTGTTTTTGCCCCATCTTAACAACAAATTCAAATTTCGCAGTTATTTGGGATTTAAAAAAAAATAATAACTATGGCTATTTTAAACAACATATTCAAATTTTATGGTAATACGAATAATTTTATAAAATAAATGGCAGTTTTTTAGCTGGAAGAACGTCATTTTCGGATAAAATGTACATGGAACTAATGGGTTGATATACCCTTAGAAAAAGATTTATCAAAATCTGTGAATTAATTTAAAAGTTATCGAGAGCATAACTTAAATCGTAATACATTAAATATGCATTAATATTTCAAATTTGTTTGAAAATACAAGCTGCGGAAAATGAATTTTCTTATTCGATAATCGACAAAGATAATAAAGGATTTCTTATAGTTTTAAATGAAATAACCTCCGTAAAATCTGACAATCATTCTGAAGAATCAATCTAAGACGACAAATATAGAGTTATCTGAATTTTTAAAATATTTTTTTAAATCCCAAACAATATTCCTAAAATCTAAAATTGCGATATTTTGGAGATATATATATATATATTAATACTCTGTAAATTATTCTTAAAACGTAATATAAAATGTCTGAAAGTCTAAACAATTCTTAAAAAAAAAATAAAAAAAAAAAAAAAAAAAAAAAAAAACCAGTTGATGAGTGACACTGCTAAATAATTACTTAAAATTAATATAAGTAAATTACTTATTTTACCTGTAACAGTTGAAGTACAAAAAGCTTGAAAAGAGTTTGAAATTGCCTTGGAGATAAACGATTGGTAAATTTTTTTATATATATAGTATCTATAGAGTCCGGATTATAGGCAACTATACTTCTGGATATGCATTTGCACATTTTGGTTGTTTTCTATAAATGTATATAAATACATAATTTATAAAATTCAGTAAAGTGAATATTTCTATTACTTTCCTTTAAAAATATACATTAATTCATCATTTAGTACTGATGTAAGACATCGAGAAAAAAAGGGGGGAAATGTTAAACGAAATCAGTTAAACGATTATTTTTATATTGTAAAAGATAATAGTATAAGATAGAGATTAATAAAGTGTCATATCTGAGCGGTAGATCTTTGAGTACATCTTACAATTTCACATATTTATATTTTTGAAAGATATAACTAAGGTAAACTGGAATAAATGCGCTTTAACAATCCTAAAAGAGTTGTATACAAAGCTGCTATATATTGGGTAATTTAAGTAAAAAGCTCCTTTTTCAAACTACACTGGAACTTCGATTAACCAGGTTAAAGAAGAAGGAGATCGGCTCAGTTAGTAAAAATATATGGAATATATTCATTAAGAAAATATAATTAAATATATTCATTAAGAAAATTCAATCGAAGTCAAGCAGAATTTGTTAATTATGAGCCTTATAATATAAGGTAAAGCCAGGAGAGATCGCGCGGTCGGAGAGATTGCGCACATAGGGATTCAGGGGGGAGAAGTAGAGTGAGCGCCCAGCGACTCCAGGTAGTTGAACGACAGCAGTAGTGGAGTGTCTACTTGAAAGTGCACGTTGATTGTTTTGAGCGTCTAAGATTTCACATATTTATATTTTTGAAAGATATAACTAAGGTAAACTGGAATAAATGCGCTTTAACAATCCTAAAAGAGTTGTATACAAGTTGTATCGAAGTTCCAGTGTAGTTTGAAAAAGGAGCTTTTTACTTAAATTACCCAATATATAGCAGCTTTGTATACAACTCTTTTAGGATTGTTAAAGTGCATTTATTCCAGTTTACCTTAGTTATATCTTTCAAAAATATAATGTAAAAATATTTTGTTTTGTTTTCCCAAAGTAAGTGCTTGAATTTTCATAGCTATTCATCAGAATATCTATACAATGTCAGTAGTACAAAATATTTTAAACTTAAACGATTTATCATAAACTACTAATCTAGACTAACAATGTGAACATCAACGGTTCATTTTAGTTACGGCCATGTTTATATAACATGACGCGCAATCTCTCCTACCGAAATTGGAGAGTTTGCGCATTTTCTATTTAGGGGAGATGGCGCTTTGTTCCCATTAGTTTCCATGCTACGAGAGATTATGCAGCTTATTGGTAAATTTGCATTAAAACATGAAAAATTAAAATGGACTAATTTTAAGTTGAACGCGTTATCAAGTAACTTAATGTTATTTTGTAATCTTATCTGGACTTGCTTTTCCTGATTCTTTAATTTTTTTTTTACTTGAACTAAAATTCTTTTATCGTTTTTAAAATTATTTCCTTTTTCTGATTCTTTAATCATTAGGTTGAAATATTCACTCCTAATACAATAATATATGTTCACAAAAACCTTACAACAATGTCATTTAAGTGTAATTATTATTTTTAACAATTTAATTGTAGTTATTATTAGTAACAATCTCTCCTACCCATGTGCGCAATTACACCAACCCTGTAAGGACAGATTGCGCAAAATAACTTTCTTGGTTTTATAACAACTGTTCTATTAAATTACAACATAAAAACAAAATAGCAATGGAAAGGCATAAAAAACAAATGAAGTAAAAATTATTCATGGATAGTTTAGCAAAAAATTAATATTTAAATTTTTTTTATTGTTATTCTTTTGTTCTTTTGAATTGTGCGCAGACTCTCCTAGCTTTACCTTAAGGAAATATTACAGCGTAAATATATTGTATAAGACTCGAAGCATAAAGAAATATTATGCAATCTGAAATATATTATGAGGTTCAGAATTAAACAAATATTATTCTTTATTTGAAAATTAACTTTTACAAATACAATACGACTTTAAATAAATAAAAGAAAAGTCTAACAAAGATAGAAAAATAAGGAATTTATCACTATTACACCTCACATTAATAACACAATTACCAAATCTTTGTTTACAAAGGAACTAGAAGAATATAATACAGTGGGTGATCGGTTAACGAACACTTTCGCGAGAGAATTTTATGTTCGGATAACGAACACATGTTTGGTTAACGAACACCTAACGAAACAAATCCAAGAAGAATCAATGCGGTGTTTCAGATTTGCAAAGCTGTATTTAATTGCATCTACTATTATTGACTTAGAGAACATTTTAACAGTTGTATACTTATAGCAGGGCGCGAAATTTCCGCTCGCCAGCTCGCCATTGGCGAGCAAATATTTAAGGTTGGCGAGTAAGTTTCATCTTTTGAAATGTTGTGCTTCATATAAAGCTGTATACGCTCAGAATATCGTGCCTCAATCTAGCGACACGCGGAAGAGTTTTAAAATCAAGCGACGGCATTTATCTTCCAAAAGAAGAAAATTGCAGCGTCACCCACTTCCATTTCTCTCCTACGGAGGAACCAACTTCCCCCGTCTGCATTCGTCTCTTCGCTTTCGCACCGCGTTAGCGCCAAGGCTGCTTTTTTCGTTTCCGAGGCCGAATCTGATCAATCTTCACTCCTGCGCGAAGTGAAACAGGTTTCGCCACCTAAGCTCAGCTGCTTGAAACATGGTAAACATTATTCGCTTTCTCCCAAATTTTTAACATTTTAAAAATTGTTCATATTTTTCATGAATGTAAAATATTCTGGATTTAACAGATATCTCCTTCTGACAATGGTCAATTTAAATTCAGTTTGTCATAAATAGTTCATTTTCTGGGCAGGTGTGGTGGCCGACGTTACTGTCTGAATGAATGTAAAATAGTGGCGAGCAAAAATTTCAGTCTGGCGAGTACCTTTTCAACTGAAATTTCATCCCCTGACTTATAGCCTAATTAATTCAAGGGCAACCGGGGGTTCGGGCACCACATTTTAGAACCTTTAAATTAGACTGAAGAGTAGTACAAAAACATTAATTTTTATATTTTGTGTCCCTTTTTAAAGAAATGATTTTAATTGGAAGTTAATTATTTTAACTGAAATTCAGTTCCTAAATTATTAACAGGCTCTAGGCTCCACTCAAACTTTATCGGGTTCTGCAGTAAATACAATCTTTTAGAGAATTAATGGAGTTTTTGATAGGTCAAAGTAATAAACTTATATGTTTTAGCACTGTAGTCAATGAATGTGATCCTAAAAGTTTTTACAAAGGGTATGTCATTTATTTTTTTAAGTACGGCAAGACACGGACAAAGCCATGAAACTGCGATCTGTCTATATTAAATACGAACGTATATTAACCCTATTAAAATGGAAAGATTGAAAATTCTAGAAAGAAAAAATAAGCTTTTGTCAAATATTTAATGCCCCGCAAACTTAAAAAAAGCATGACTGAAGGCAGGACAAGGCTGTATGTATGCAATGTATGTTTTATTATTACATTTAAATAAATTTAGAGAAATTTTCTATTAATTTTTATTGATAATTTAGCTTTTAAGAACGAATTAATTGAATTCCCATTATGATCGGTTAACGAACAATTCGGTTAGCGAACATTGTTTTGGAACGGATTAAGATCGTTAACCAATCACCCACTATATGTACAAAAATACACGCCTAATGAATATTCTCTTATCTCGGAATAAAGTAAAACCCGACAGAAAACCCTTTCATGGATAGTCGAGTGCCCTTTTAATCGAACCACCGATAAACAAGGTTCCAGTATATTGTCACATGGACTACATAATCTTATGAAAATTTTGAAACCACAAAATTGATAGTATCGACAACACAGCCGCCTGGGAGTAGTAACTCAAGTTCTACACAAAACATTCACCTATCATGTTTTTTTTTATAATTTTCATTTTTCTGTTTGAGGAAAATAACCTTACACAGATAGCTTCCACAGATAATCGAATACCTGGTTTATCGAACTACGGATAATCCAGAATCCGCTGTAGCAACTTGGGCGTGCTCGTGTTTTGAATAATCATCACAGGAAATTTGAAACCACAAAACTGATAGGATTAATATCAGAGCGTTTTAGAAGCATTAATTCAAGATACTCTACACAAAATATTTAAATGCTGTAATTTTTAAATAATTCTTATTACTTACCCATCATAGTATAGGGTAGGCCTTGTAATCGTTTTGAAAATCGAACAAAAATTTTTGACGGATTTACACGTTTTAAACACTGGAGATTCCAAAAAACATATTTTTAGAAAAAAAAATTGCCGTCCGTCTGTCTGTGTGTGTGTCTGTAAACGCTCTATCTCCCGAACAAATTAAGATAGAGACTTGAAATTTGGTATGTACTTAGTATGTAATAATGGGAAGAATCTTATTCAATTTCAGTAATCTCGATTAACCGGAACTATTTTTTTCGGACTCTCGAAATATTCGTTCTGATAAAAGGTATATAAAATTTTTCTAAATTGTTTATTTTAAGGAGTGAATATAAAAGACAATAAAAAACATAAATTTTGCATAAAGAATGAAGTTGATCGGATAATGAGTTACCGAGATATTTGTAATCCTATTTTCCACACTCTTCGATTTTTCATGACCCTGTATTTCATTCAAATTTCAATTCAAAGATATATTTTAATTGGAAATGAGACGTTTAATCCTACGCAGTAAACCGTTAGTTAATAGGATTATCAATTTCGGAGTTATAAGGATGTTTCTTTTACGCAATTCAGTAATCGAGTATTTAAAGCTTATGACCTCATCAAGCCAGGGTTTTATTCGAGCTGCAATGCATTTTATAAATAGTTTACACTTGTATTACTTTCATATTTTATATTATGCATATCCATCATGGGTAAGTATTACGGTGTCCCCCAACGACTAGTTTTTCTTTGGTTTGAAGTTTGAAACTCCCCATGATGGTCATTCGTTTGAAAGAACAACTTTTTAATGAATTTGCCCCACACATGGCAGCTCTGTACACCAAAGCCATTAAATAATAAGCCCAGTCAGATAAATGGGAAACTTTTCGCAAGTTGAAAATAGCGCCATCTAGCGGATGGGATGCTTGCATTCGGCACCAAAAATATTTTAATAAAATTTTCCTTCTAAAATTAAAGCTTAAAATGAGTTCATATTTTCTAAAAAAATCGTTTGTAAATTCCGGTGTCAGTCAGTAATTTCACATTTTACGAACAGAATTTGTCTGTGCAGGAAAGGGTTAATTGCATAGTGATGTAAATTTCCATCACTTTTTATTTAACTTTTAATAAATAAATCAACTTCTTCGCCACCACTATATTTATATAGAAATATTAATCCAGTATATTTCCCCATTTATTTTTTTCATTATAGTTTTAGCTTTAATGTAAAAGATCCCAATAATTAGCAAGCTTTTAACCCTTTCCGGCGCGGAGTAATTCTGTTTGTAAAATGATGAAATAATGAATTGACACCAGAATTTAAAAACGAATTCATTAGAAAATAAAAACTAGCTCATTTTCCCGTACTTTACAAAAGAAAAATTTTAATTAAATATTCTTGGTGCCGTTTGTTAGTTTTGGAATTAAAATTAAGTGTCCTTTTTTGTGGACACCGCCCGCTAAAGGGTTAAAGGAAGTGCAAAAACAAAACATCGATACAAACGATAAAAATCTTATAAAATATCGATTTAAATAAATCGTATCGTTTCTCTGCGACGCACTTCTGTTTCGCCTTCCTTCCGCAGCAGATGAAGTGGCGCTAGTGTCCCCGCTAACAAATTTAACACTATCTGACAGGGCTTATTATTTAATGGCTTTGCTGTACATCATTCTGCTAGGATTTTACATGCGCACTTACCTCTCTTATCTTATCTGGTGTTAATGGTCATTCTTGATATTTATATTATATTCTTAGCAGCCTACAGCCAAATTAGTGGTGACCGGTCAACAATGTGTTAATGATGGTCAAGAAAAGTAATATTGCATGCCAACACACCTTTCTCGTCGGAAAAATTCAATCACACAGACTAATGTGATTCAATTTAGTTAATGATTGTATGATTCTTTTATACGCATTCAGCAGTACAATCTAATGCGATTCACTTTAGCATATGATTATGTGATTCTTTTATGCATGTACAGTTCTTTCACAGACAATGCCGCATTCAACTTAAAACTCTCTCATTTTCTTAATCCTTTGATAACATCTTAAGACTAAAATTACAGGTTTCTTTTCATATCTGTGGTATAAGATAATTCTTTCACACCTTCTTTAATCAATCACTTTTTGATACACTGACAAAGACTTATCTGTCATCTTTTTCATCTTTAAAGACACGCGAAGCCCTTTTGTTTAGGGAGATGAATTCTATTTTTTTTTATATAAGCTACAATGATAAAAGCATCTTCTTTTGAAAAGTTCTCTTTAGATTTACGTATGTTTGAAATTATCATAAGTAATTGCACGTTAAGCTTTATAATTCCAGAAAAAATTACTGTCCCTCACGTTTAAGTCGGATATTCTCTTCCTAATAAAATCTGAAAATACCCAATGATTTGCATAAATTCTTATTAATGTTATTTTTATGATAATTTCAAAAATAATAACAAGATAATTTTGATTCACAATTTCTGACGATTAGTTGTATATTCCGGAGGACATACGGAAGGAAATGTTTGCAAGTATAAATATACTGTAAACTCCCGAATAGCAGGATAACAAAAATTCCGGATATGCTGAAATTCTAAAAATACCCTCATCAGTGGCGTAGCCAGGGTGGGGTCCAGATACTTTGGATACCACTAGTTTTGTAAAGTTTTCTTCGCCTTATGTAATCGGTGAATATCTATGCGATAACCAAGCAGAAAAAACTTTACAATATTACTGGTATATAGAGAATTCGGACTCCCCCTTCCTGGCTACGGCACTGACCCACATGCCGCCAATCCGTACCAATAGAAACACATTTTTTATATCAATATCGGCTCTTATTTATTTTATAGGACCTCTCAGTACAAGCAGGTACTTTGTAAATGTTTATTATGTACTGTACTGTGCATCTGAAAAAATTATTTTAGAAAAAAGAAGTCCAAGAATAAATTATTCTACACGATTTAAGATCAATTTTACAATGTCTAACTTAATTGCAAGAAAGCATAAAATCATGTACCCTGTACAGTTTGAATAGAGTACATACATTTTTAAAATAAACAAAACCTTAACGCAAAAGGTAAGCCTAATTTAAAAAAAAAATCTTTAAACTTAATTTACTGTTTATTGATAATTATTGATAAATGGTTTCACAAATGTGAAAAGTTAGACCTGAGATAAAAGAGTGAATACTTGTAATTTTTATGGGGGGCGGGGGGGGGGTTAAGTCTTTGATGGGTGGCTGTTTCTTGCTTTTAGCACCTCTTCCGCGACGGCACACTGAATAAAGAAACATCGTAGATCGTAGCAGATACTCGCGTCTAACACCTTGGTAAAAAATTCCTAATTTTATTATGGAGATTTTTATTAACTAGGCCGGATAGTACGGAAGCCGCATAATCGGGGTCTACTGTATTTGGATTTTTTAGAGGCTCTTTGGAATGGTCATTAAACAAAATTTCAAAAGCAAAGGTAAGTATAAATGTAACAAATATTTGACATTTGAAGGAGAATTGCTTTGAGACTTATAAGCTACTAGGCTGTTTGTCTCGAATGGTCCATATTTTTTTATTCCCAGAAATACATACAAGACGTTGACACATTACATAAATCTTCTTCTTGGCAAGGACGGGATAGACACCAGGAAGTAGCGGCACTGAAGATACACACACAATGACACCCATGTTTTACCAGGATTCTAACCCAAGCCCTCACTATGGCGGTCGCCTCCGCTACCATACACGCTGTCGGACCGGCTGTAAAACAAATATAACAAAAGGTTAATGTATAAAGGTAACAAATGCAGGGCTTGCCAAATAGTCCGCCAACTGAATACCAATATTTTTAACAGAAAATTTCATGGTAGGTTTCTACAACATTTTTCACAAAAATTTACCTCAGAAGGTGGTTTCTGCAAAATTTGCAACAAAAATCTAAAAATAAATATTTTTCTAAACAAAATATCGATATTCAAAAAGCGGGCCATTTGAAAGCCCTACAATCGTATAATCACTTAAAAAGGTACTATAAAAAACAACAAAGATTAATATAAAAATAAATATATTTAGATTTTATACCAGCAACGGAACGTTCATTAAACAAAAATATAAAAATAAAGAGAAGTGAAAATGCATTAATACATATAACAACGATAACAAAGGTTACTGTATAAAAATAACAAATGTATAAGCACATAAAAGGTAATAAAGATGTATTAGATAGTATAAATGTAAAGAGAAAGTAAATGTAAATATAATATAAAAATGTAGGTAGTTATTTTTTATTATCAAATTGGGAACACTCGTTGAACAAAATTGTAAAAACAAAGAGAAGTGTAAATGTATAAATGTAATAACGATAACAAAGGTTAATGTAATTACGATAACAAATATATAAGCACATAAAAGGTAATACGTATAAAAGTCAATAAAGAAGAATATAAATATAAAGGTATTTATAATTTTTATTTGAACAACTTTGGAACGTTCATTGAATACAGTGGCTTAGCTATCTTGAGGGACATATTAAAGTAACAACAAAGAAAAAAGTAATAAATGTATTAAAATAACAAAGATAACAAAGACTATATAAAGATAACGTATGTATAAATGTATAAAAGATAAAATAAAATACAACAAAAGGAAATATGAATCTAAATATATTTAGCTTTTAATTTGTTCAACTGTGGAACGGCCTTTGAAATAAAATGGTTCAAATTTCATTTGATTGAACAACATTGTAGCAGTAAGGGACAAATTAAAATGATAACAAAGAAAAATGATGTTATTTTAATAAGTTATTAATAATATAGCCTGATGACGAAAGGCGGGCAAAATTCAACTGCCGGTATGTTATTTATTGCAACTTTAAGGCATGCATGTAAAGATTATATTAGACTGTTTATAATTACACAGGCGTAAACTTTATAACATATCTATAGGAGCTTTAATAAAACAGTCATTTGCATACTGTATGGCTCCCATAAGAAAACTTTTGGTAGTGTTGCTGATTACAAAGGTTCCAAAACTTGTAGGGAGGACAAGTTTCTCAGTAGGCATGGGGTTACCACATTTGGTACTGTTTTTGTCTCTTTCTTTCTTTGTTCGGCTACATTTCTTCAAAAGCTTTGGCGAAAGTTCTATATTTTTATCATTATTACTTACCCATCATACGAAGTATAGGGTAAATCTTTTAATCGTTTTAAAAATCGAAAAAAAATTTCTGACGGATTTATACGTTTCAGACACTGGAGATTCCGAAAAACATATTTTTAGGGGGGAAAAATTGTCATCCATCTGTGTGTGTGTGTGTAAACGCTCTATCTCCCAAAAAAATTCAGATAGAGACTTGAAATTTCATATGTACTTAGTATGTAATAATGAGAAGAAGCTTATTGAATTTCAGTAACCTCGATTATTCGGAAATATTTTTTTCGGACTCTCGAAATATTTGTTCTGATAAAAGGTATGTATAAAAATTTTCGAAATTGTTTTTTTTAGGAGTGAATATAAAAGACAATAAAAAAACAAATTTTGCATAAATAATGAAGTTGATTGGATCATGAGTTGCCTACATATTTGTAATTGCATTTTCCACACTCTTCTATTTTTCCCTCTATTTCATTCGAATTTCAATTCAAATATATACTATTTTAATTGGAAACGCGACTCTTAATCCGATGCAGTAAACTGTTAGTTAACAGAATTATTATTTTTGGAGTTATAAGGATGTTACTGTTACGCCATTCAGTAATAGAGCATTTTAAGTTTATGACGTCTTCAAGCCACGATTTTATTCGAATTGCAACGCATTTTTATAAACAGTTTACACCTGTTTTATTTTCATATTTTATACTATGCATATCCGTGATGGATAAGTATTACGGTGCCCTCCAACGACTAGTTTTTTTGTTGTTGTTGTTTTGTTTTGTTTTGTTTTGTCTCATTGATGCTCGTGTAACGTTAACAATTGATTATATCTTTCTGTGACAGTGTTCAGTATTTATTAGGAGAGGTTCAGAAATTTTCACTGGAGATAGATTTTTTTTGTTAAAAGTGAATCTATCAAAAAAAAAATAATAATAAAAAAATTGTTAATGTAACACAATATAAATATAAAAACACATAAAACAAACTAGACTTCTTACCCCAACAAAAATATAAAATCACTCCCAAAGTAATAGAAATGCTTGAAAACGTGGATTAAATCGAAAGAAACGCAACTAAACGTGTCTTACAAGTGGTGGCCGAGGTTACTCCAACAGAATGGCGTCCATCAGCATTGCCAACTTTATATTTTAAATATAAAACACAATTCAGAAAAATTTTAAGAAAATAATAATGTCTATTTTTAACTTAATATGTAAGCTGTATCAAAAAAAAAATGTATGCCTCTTTTGAGTGCCCTTTTTTGTTTATGCTTTGCGCGCCTTTTCACCTCGTGGCATTTATGTGCTGTTTCACGAACATGTTCCGAACCCTATTTTTCTTTTCTTTTTTTACTTTTTTAACTTCCTTACAAGTAGTTAGTAATAACTAGCAGCTATACCATTTCAATTTCTTTCTAATATTTAGACACTATCCTTAATCTCTTTCACTTTACTTTATTATTCCAAATTTATTATCATCTCTTTTCTTAATTTTATATCTATCCTTTTTTATTGTAATTGTCCCTTTATCTTGAAGTTAACACTACATCTTAACTCTTTCCAACGGCTCAATTTAATACAAGACACTCTACTCACAATAGACTGGGCATTAAGTTGATTGCAACTCAGAACCCCCTTAACCGACATCAACTGTTAGGCAACTGCATGAAGTGTAAAATTGTAAAAATATGGGAGTGTCTCTAATAAATAATACGACTACCCCCTGTACATTTTCTGTTCGTTAAGCTTGGGACGGGACATGATTCATTAAGATTGGGACTTTACTTATAGACCAATACATTAAAGTTAATGGAACTTTTTCAAACGAAAGAAAATGAATAATAAACATGATAATTTTTTAACTTGCTAACTAAGCGTAAACCGATAGAGTGAAAAATGTCCAAGCCGGGAATCGAACCCTGACCCTTGGAATAACGCTCCAATGCTCTACCATTGAGCTACGAGGGCTATACCCAGCTTGTCATTTTTCATTCTGTCGGTCACTTAGTTAGCAAGGTAAAAATTCACATGTTTATTATTCAACGGCTTCGGACGAATGCCACCGCTGAAAATTAATTGAAAAATGAATTAAAATTACTTATGTGTTTGTCGTAAACTGGACGTTGGTGTGGCTTGGTATGTCGTATAAAGTTTGCCACAGATTTGCGCGCTCATGATGACATGTCCATCTTGTGCTGCGTTTGCATCTTTACCGACATACATAAGTCAGATATGCCAAGCTGGGTATCGTCCTCGTGGCTCAATGGTAGAGCATTGGAACATTATTCCAAGGGTCCGTGTTCGATTCCCGGCTTGGACATTTTTCACTCTGTCGATGTACAGTTTGAAAAGCATAATAAAAATTCGCTGGTTATTATTCAACGATTACAGGCGTAATTCACTGCTGAAAAAGTGAATTAAAATTAATTATATTTTCCTGATATAATTTATTCATTTGTTATCTAAGACCGTGATAATACCTTTTTCATTTTGACCCTTGGAATAACGCTTCCTAACCCTTGGAATCACCCTGACCCTTGGAATAACGTTCCAATTCTACCATTGAGCTATGGGGACAATACCCAGCTTGTCATTTTTCACTCTGTCGGTTCACACTTAGTTACCAAGGTAAAAATTCACATGTTTATTATTCAACGACTTCGGTCGAATGTCACAGCTGAAAATTAATTGAAAAATTAATTGAAAGAAAATGATATACATTTCTAATATGTTCAACGCATGAATTTCATATTACACCCAGCAGGAAATTAATGTGTCATCTATTCCTATCTATGATTACTACTGTTTATTTGCACTACATCTTCCGAAACAAAAGGTGACTCAAGGTGCCCTACTCCACCCTACATTTTTTAAATACTAATTTGTTTTGTTATTAAAAGAAAAATATTCATATTTTAGAAGATGAAATGTAAATAAGGTTATTGTTTAAAAGCAGGCTATCTAAAAATCATCTTATTTTCTTTTGTTTATTAATAAGAGCTAAGCAAAAAATTTTCAAAATTTACTCATTAAAATTATCGTACTCCATCAAAAATAATCATATACTTTAAAAATAATAAAAATGTGCTATTTTTTCCACATTTGCTTTTAATGACTGTCTCAACGATTGTTTCAAATAATAGTTTCTGATTTACGAAATAGATTAAAAAGTTTTAAGTGTTTTTAAATTATATAATAGAAAAAGCTGATAAAATTCTCAACAAAAGAAATCATTTAAACGAAATGTTTAATGTTTACATATTTGCTTGTTTTAAAAAATAAATAGAAAAGAAAAATAACAATAAAAAATACTTCGTAAAGCATTTTTTGTTGTTATTTTTCTTTTGTTTCTGCAGTAGATGCAAATAAAATTAATGTCTTTAAAAGTGTTTCAAGTTCAGTGTAAAATAAAATATCCTTTTTGGAAATTTTTTACGCTCTTCAGACAACGAGGTCAAATGTACTTTTTTTTAAATTCATTTTCATTGTATGTGTGTTCCGCGCTTGTAATATAAACATATTTAATTTGTAATAAAACATATAAATAAAGTGTGTAACACAGTAAACATATTTAATTAGACAGACTATTAGGGAATATCTTTATATTCAATGACATTGAAATGGTAAAAAAATAATTGAATTGACTTTACGTATGTTTAAATGTCATTTACAACAAAATGAATCTTAACCACTGACACCTTTAATAGATCTAAAAGGTACTTTCCATTTGTTAAAATAATAAACAGAATAAAAACGTTTTAAATTATACAATAACATTTTTAAATACGTATATTTTAACGCTAGAATGGCCACAGTGAGTGGTCAATTTGCCTGGGAGCAAATAAGTATATTTCGATTCGTATCAGATTTTTTTTTTCATAAAATAAGTGTAAGATATACCACACCGAAATTTGAGTTTGAAAAAGGTTTTAGTTCCAAGTACTTTTTAGATGATTTTAACTTGAATAAAATTTCTAGCTATTCTGAATTATCTCTCCAAGATATCTAGTGTTGATTTTAGCGTCGTGCCGTCTACATGTTTTGCGCAAGAAGCTATTATGAAAGCGTTTAAACAGTGGTCAAATTTCGGGCAAAATGTGCAATTAGCGGGCATTTGGCAATAAGTTAAAAACAAACAAGAATTTAACATTCCAGTTCTGTGTAATCGTTATCTGCGGTCGAAATCGACTATTTGGGGCGAGTGGTCAGTACAAATTGCTCTATTTAATGCCGCTATTTAGTAGCTTTTGAGGTTTAGAGAGGCATTTTGTATGTAAATGTTCGCCGATTATTATCTTAAGAATTCTTCATTAATTTCCATGTTCCAACTCTTTGGTAAATATTTTCTCCTCTCCCTTTGATGGATTGCCTTAATCAAGAGATAGGTTTCGGAGATATTAAAAAACAAAACTCCCTTGGTTATTGTTGAGAAATTTGGCGTGCTTTCTTCGTGTGAAGGAAAAGATGCTTATCAAAGTTGTAAGCATTAATCAAGTTGTGATAAAATGTTTAATAGTCATTTTTGGGGGTATTTTATTTGGACGTGTTGGCAGATAAATACTAATCGCGTAATGTCGATTTAAAAGAATGGGTTAAGTGTGTGTTAAGTGAGAGTAATAAGTAAATTATAAAGTGTGGAAAGGGTCGATAATTCGATTACCTTCAGATACGAGGGCAATTATTGATCAATTCAAAATAGGTTTTAAATATACAGTGGAGTACTCTTTATACGTTTACCCAAGGTATTGTCTCTAATAAACGTATAATCGAATGAAAATATAGTAAAAAATTCACTTTAACATAAACTTCAGATATATTGGATTGTCCGGAAAATTTGTGCGTTTGAGAAAATTAATTCGTACCGGGAAATTTGGCCCGTTAATTATTAGATACTAGCTAGAATTTTCCAGTACGAATTAATTTTACCAAACGGCACGAATTTTCCGAACAACCCAATACTAGTTAGCTCAAGAAAAAAAATTTATTGTACAGTGGAGTACCGTTTATACTCTTTTATTAAAGTATCCGTAAAAATTATATAACTGAAAGAACGTATAATATAAATTCACTTCAATACACTATACTCCATGCAATGATTAATTAAATTAAAATTGTTTTAATTGTAAAGCGGAGTACTCTTTATACGTTTTGCAAGGAATTGTCTCTAAGAAATATATAATCGAAAAAAAGTATAATAGAAAATTCATTTCATAATAAACTTTAGATATTAATCGTAGTAAGTTTTAATTGAGGGGAGAAGTTTTAATTGAGGGAGTTAGAATGACACTGGAGTAAGTCAATATTTAGTAATTTGAGAAATGGACGGTTTTGTGAAACTTGTTGCATTGCCGTTGCATTAGGTGGTCCAACTTGTTTTGCCCTCTAGCGACTCCCTAAGTGAACTATGACCTTATTTGACTGTCACACTGAACAGAAATTCATATACGTTCAGTGAAAATATGGTTATCTAAATTTTTCAAATTTTTGACTTACTCCACTGTCATTCTAACCCCCTCAATTGTAAAGTGGAGTGTCGTTTATATGTTTTTAGATGAAACTGATATGGATCTCTGAGGTAGATTACAACATACTTTTTACAGATTATAGAGCAAGTTGAAATAGTAGTTTGTTTACGAGGATATCCAAAATAATTCCATTATATTATGATCGATAGGGGAAAAATTGTTTGTCAAGTATTTCAATGATGTTACATTACTTCAATCATAACGAAATTGATATGCATCACTGAGGTGCTCTACATGTTTTCTATAGATCATGGAGAGTGTGTAGCATTTATCGCTCATTTACAGAGACACACAAAAAATCGAGTACAAGACTGACTATGAGCGATAATTTCTGGAAGTGTGTTTTCAGCTGGGTTATGCACGTTTCTAATTTAACTGATTTTTAGTGTATCACGTAGCGTATATTAATTCTAGATCAGGGGTTCTCAAACTTTTAGAGTGGTGTACAACTAAATCGAAATCCATAATTTTGGCGTACCATCGTTAATAAATGATAATGATAACATTTAAAATGGAATTATTATATTACTAAATTGATACTATGATTGATTTTAATGGATATTTAAAAAAAAAACAATACCAAACTTATATTTTAAACAGAATTTATTCAATAAATAACAAAAATTGTATTAAAAATTAAATAAGACAAAACTTGAAAAATTGGGTAAAATATTTTATGAAGATTTATTAAGGATATTTTTTGAAGAGAAATCCATAATATTCATGACTCATTAGCCTATATTAACAAAGTAGCCAATAGGGTTGGGTGGTCTCTAAATCTAAAATGAGTTTTCACTTGTATAATAATTTTCTGTATAAACTTCGCGTACCACTGTTTGAACGTTTAGTCCAGAACTGGTACGCATACCATAAATTGGGAAAGTCTGTTCTAGATGATATACAGTGCTGTACGAAAGAATTCGCGCACATTATTGATATGAATAGCAATAGCTGAAAAAGAATGTTTTATATTTACTTTATTATATGTCTTTCAAGTTGCTCATTTACATATCTGTTTTTTAATGAAAAAATTAAATTTCTTAACAATAGCATTGGAAAGTGATCTAATCTGTGCCTGATCCTAGATTTTTCGTTCTTGTCTATACATTTCCATGAGTTTGCGGTGTTTATCGAAATTCATCAGTATTTCACTTTATCGATTCCTTCTTTTTGAGAATTTATTAACCCATTCGCTGCCAACCACGACTCGTCATACTCGTGGTTTTTGAATCTAAAATTACGAATTCGCGCCGGAAACTTCGAAAGAAGAATTTTTATTTAATGTAATCATGAAATCTCTGTAATTAAATAAAGTAAATATTGCTATTAGTATTTTCTGGAATGAATTCTAACTTTCTAAATAAAATAAAATTCCGGTATATATTTTAACCCGGCAATGAACGTGTTATAAGATGAACAATTGCAGTAAATTATTGCTCAATTTCAGTACCTGAAGTAAGCCTGTAATTATCTGTAATTAAATAAAGTAACTATTGCTATTAATATTTTCTGGTATGAATTCTAACTTTCTAAATAAATTAAAATTCCGGTAATTTTAACACGGAAGTGAACGTGTTAAACGACGAAGCAATTGCAGCAAATTATTGGTCAATTTCAATACTCGAAGCAAACATTAATTATAATAAGTACAATTAAATGTTTACTTTCTCGTTAAAATCCAAATAACTTATGTGATAACGTGTCACAACTTTAAATAATAACCACCGACAGTTTAAATATTACCAACCTTTTCCTAATTACGTCATCAGGAATCGACCTTGCGTAAAATTCTGAAAGCAAAATCCATAAATACTCCATTACCCGTCATACTTTCATAAAAATAAGCAATTTGCATTCTTTAGTGAAGTTTAAACAAATGCTCTCAGTTGAAATTTGATAAACAAATAAAAAGAATTAAACTTCTCCAGAATGCAAATAAGTTTCACCTTTGGCGCATCTAGCACTGCTTGATATTAAGCAAAATTCATAGCACCACGACGTGATTCGGGATTTATGGATAGGATTATGCTTTTAGAGACTGCTTTTGTATTTCCTTTTTTACTAAATAAAATAAATTAATAAATAATCGCACAAAATAAAAAATAAAAAGTTTCAATAAATAATTTTATTGACTCAAGTTGTATTTATCTGACTTAAAAACAAAGACAAGTTGGAAATTGTATGTCAAACGTAGCAAATGTACGTATACTATAACTAGTACTATAGTAAAACGTACTATAACTAGTTTCAGTGAAATGAATTATATGAATAATTTCCGTAATAAAATAAATACATTTTCAGTTGGCAACAATTTATCTTTTGCAGACATTTACTGAGAATTCCAATGTGTAACTTAAGCCTAGCTTTGAAAATTTCAGAACTTAAAATCCATATTTAAACTCTTTTTCCATTTAATATCTATTTCTGTGGAAACATCTATCCAAAAAAAAACCATCGGTAGATTATTTGACTGCTATAATTAAACGATTTTAGTATACAAATTCTGTTTTTAAATTCAGTAATACGGAAATAATAAGACTCTATGTTAAAAAGGGCGTAAGCACCATGGCAACCTAGAATCATTACCTATCATGAGATATCATTGAATTAATGACGTATGACAGGATTTAATAGAATGAAGAATGCGACTATAACTTGGTCATAGAGGTTATAAAATGTTATGTACCTCATATATGACTATAACGTCATATATGTCAGATAACTTGACGATACATCTCGGTCGCTTGACGATTAATCCTCGGAAGCTGCTGTAACAAGCAAGTGTCGATTTTAAAAAAGAATCAAATTACTTAATAAACATTTTTATTAATATCTTTTTAAGTTTTGATTCGATTTTCATAAAATTTGAAATGACTCGACAAGATTCTGCAACGATTATATATATTAAATTTCAAACCACTCGGTTGGGTAGTTTTTGCGCTGTTATATGCGGACAGAAGGACGGACCAGATGACGACTATTGGTGCTACGTATTTCTATAATTACGAACGCACCAAAAAAACGGAATGTTGACAGTTTGGAATTAGATGAACATTAATTTAAAAGTTTTTTTTTTTTAATTTTTACACTTTATTTAATTTTATGTTTTATTCACTTAATAAAAATAACTAACATGAATGATTTATGTTAATTTCTTACACGTTTACTAAATCCTCAAAAACAATTACGGTTACACAGATTATGCGAACACTTTCTTAATTAGATCATGAGCAATTACATGAAGCAATCTAGCGCGGAGAGCTAAAGGCAAAATGCATCAATTCTCAACTACCGGACATCATTTCATACAAAAACACAATTTGCGTGCATTAGTGAAGTTTAAACTAGTGATTCCATTTAAAATTTGATAAACAGATAAAAAAGATTTAACCCTTCTTTGCATTATGATGGAAATTTCCATCACTGTTTATTTAACTTTTAATAAATAAATCAACTTCTTCGCCACCACTATATTTATATAGAAATATTAATCTAGTAAGTTTCTCGTGAACTATGTTGCTGAACAAAGTTAAAAATCTATCTTAAAATTTCTGGTGTCTAATATTTAATATATGTTTAAACGAACAACTGTAAAAGAAAAATTCATGCAAAGAAGGGTTAAAACTCGGCAATGGAAACAACTTTAAATAACATCTAACAGTGTATGCCTTTAAAACATTGATTGCCATTGCACACGTATTCATGTGTCGTCAATATTTTCATTGAAGACATTTTATTGCTATGAAACAGGACTATTGACAATTTTTTACCTTTAAAAAAAAAAAGAACCCCGTGCCTCCCCCTAGGCATGTTTAGTGATCTCAGTTTGTCATTCAACGTGTAATAAAATAAAATAAAATTTGATATTTTTGAATTTAAAAAAATGTATAAAATTAAAACTTTGTATAAAACTAACTGACATTGCAGCAATTGGGAATTGTGAACCGATTCGACAAACACTGAAAGGCGTTTTGTCAATGTGTTCAAAAACACCGCCCACTGAATACAAGGCCTGCGTGCTGACGCAAAAATGGCGGCTGTGGTAGGGGGATTTTTTTTGCGTTTGTACGGTCCCTTGAATTTGAAAACCAATAATTTCTAAAAGTTTTCTTCACCTTATTTTTGTGAGATCAAATAAATCAAAAAAAAATTTTTAGAAATTACTGGTGCGTAAATTCAGGGGACTGTACAAAGGTTTAAAAAAATCCGCCACGACAGCCGCCATTTTCGTGTCTTCGCGTAGGCGCGGGGAAACGGAGGAGACGGTACCGAAAGAAGCCACTTCGTCACAGTCTAAGGCGGCCAACGTGTTAAGCAAAATGTACAGTATCACAGCGTGATTGGGAATTTACGAATAGAAATTCGCTTTTCAGATGTTCACTACAACAAAATAATTTCAACGATATTAATATAAAAGAGATATTTTTAAAGGCTGCAGTTTAGTTAACTTTGGGATTTTTCGGTCGTGACTAAGTTACTCTCAATTCTTATATATTTAATAAATTTTCGAAAACCATTCGGAATACACAAGTTACACCAACCTTATCGCAATTACTTACGTAAATCGGGAAGCAAACTAGTGTCGAAAACTGAAGACAAAATCCGTAAAAACTCCATTATGCGTCAAACTTTCATTTAAAAAAATATCTAAAACATGTAACTCCACTCGATTTTCCAAATATTTTAAAGAATACCGTCGATTCAAATGAATTTCTGATACAATGGAATCGGCTGGATTCGAACATTAGACCTCACATTTTAAAACTGGGACCACTAATGCTTGTTTACATACTAAGTATTTATCACTTAGAGATACTCTATCATATTTCCTTGGTGATTTTGCTGAATAAGTCGCA
Source organism: Maratus michaelseni (assembly GCA_963931845.1). NCBI lineage: Eukaryota > Metazoa > Arthropoda > Arachnida > Araneae > Salticidae > Maratus > Maratus michaelseni. The sequence goes on along the minus strand of OZ007591.1, from coordinate 388,619,334 downwards.
AAATGGTTTTAAAGTGGTTTAAATACCTAATTTGCGGAGATTTTTTTTTTGAAAACCTATACAGGGGTCTATCAGGGTTCGCACGCTTTTATGCCACGCCCCATTTTGTAAGGACTCTTCCACCAGTAATCGCATAAAACTATCTTCTACCTAATGAATCTTGGATACCATAGGAAGAAAATGATCTTTCAATTATACTGGTGGCAGAGTCCTTACAAAATGGGGCGTGGCTTAAGAGCGTGCGAACCCTAATAATATATTTGGCAAACGGGAACTCACTCAATCGACCGTAAAAGCTTCATTATGCGTCAAACTTTCATTTTTTTTAAATATCTGAAACATGTGACTCGATTTTCCGAATATTTTATAGAATACCGTCGATTCATATGAATTTCTGATACAATGGAATCAGCTAGATTCGAACATTAGACCTCACGTTTTAAAACTGGGACCACTAATGCTTGTTTACTCACTAAGTATTTATCACTTATACTGTATTTCCTTGGTGATTTTGTAGAGTGAGTCTCAAAATGGTTTCTTTGTGGTTTAAATAACTAATTTGCGGAGATTTTTAGGAAGACATATACAGTTCTGGCGATATCTGTCTACAATATATTTGACAAATGAGAACTCAATCAATCGAAATTATCGTTTGAAAGCTATCGCAGGGCTGCCACTTTAGACTATTTCTATATTCTATTCGCACCACTATTTTTAAAAAGTAAATTTTATAACGAATTTCTCTCGCACATGGATATGGTACCAAAGTGTATGAAACAGATTTCTGTTTTGAGAAAGCGGTGCGAGGTAGAACTACATAGTAGTCGATAGCGACAGCCATGCTATCATGTGCTCACGTACATACATCCTAATTACAATACTTTCCTTACGCTATGTATTCGGGAAGTAATAATGCACAATTTGCATTCCTTGGTGGAATTTATACAAGTACTTCTTCAATTTTGATATACAAATAAAATAAAGTTGAAATACGGAACTGGAAATAACTTTAAACTTGATTTTAACATACTTTTAGCATGACTGGATTGTTCTCATTTCTTTCATATTTGATAAATTTTCGAATATAATTAGGGTTATACAAGTTATACCAACTTCATTTAAATGACATAATCAGGAAAGCTAATAAATAAAACCATAAATACTTCATTATGCGTAAAACTTTAATTAAAATGTGGAATTTGCGTGCCTTAGTGAAGGTTAAACAAGCTTTTCATTTAAAATTTGATAAAGATATAAAGGAGAGTTAAAATTTGGAAATAAAAATAACTTTGAATTCTGTCCCATTGGCACTGAATCTTATTAAATCTAGAACTACCGGAAATTTTACTCAACCTTGATAAAAACATTTTACACCAGAATATTTATTTAAACTATTTAACTTAGTTATTTACTTTAGTTCTTCTTATACTGCAAGCTAAATTTGATTGGCAGACTTACTTATTTCGGATTGGCTGATGAAGCTCTCAGCCGAATCATTTTTATTTTATTTCGTTTGCTAGTGCTAAAATGCACGAGCGACTAGGTATAGCGATTCCTCCATTAAACAGCGCATGCGTCACAGCTTGGCAGTAACCTCCTCTTTGTGAAGTCCGATCATTTGACAATTTATCTCTTGTTTTGGCGAATAGACTTGTACATTCTAGAAAATAATTATCAAAAATCTTAAAACAATATAAGATACTATGATATGTCTCAATTAGTTAAATTATGAGAAAATAACGAGATTGCTATCACAAAATGCATATATTTTTTTAATTGTTTTCATAGGTGTATACAACAAATGCTAAGTTTCTAGCAGCGTAACTAAAAATAAGTTTTTGAGGGTTTAAATAGTTTTCTATGTGAGTTTAAGAGGTACTATTATTACATTCATATGGATATTTTAGTTTAATTATTTAACAATATCTCATAAGTGGTACTAAATATTAAAATTTCATTAAAAATATTTGATTTTAAATAACACTTACAAGGCAACTGATAATAAATTAATACGTAAAGATAAAAACAAAAATCTCCATAATAATAATAATAATAATAGTGATAATAATCAAAGATAACTTTAAAAGATGAAAATTTTAATAAATAATTTCTCCTAATTTTATATTTATCTGTTACTAAACTTCTACCATAAAAATATTTTTAACGTAAGCTTAGGAGATTTATTATTGCATTTTAGTAAATGTTTATTTTAATTATAAAAAAAAAACTTAAATGAATTTTAAAATTTAATAACTGAAATTTATTTAAAATTACATTATTTAATTTAATACAAATTTAATGTAAATTTATTATACTTAATTATAATTTATTTAAAATTAAATTCTATTTAATTTAATACAAATTATATTTAAAAAATAAACGTAATTATAATTTTAATTTAATTTAATTATTTAATTGACAATAAAAGTAATAAAGATCGACTGATCGTTATTAACTGACTTAATAAGAATCGGACAAAACTCTAAAAATAGTAAAATCGCTAGCGAGTACAAAACGCGCAACTTTACGATTACAACTTTAAAGCTTCCCTGGCTTTAACCACTAGACCAGATCGTCCACAACCAGATTTTATCAAAAAACGTGTGCTTGTGTTACAAAACATTTTCTCAAAATGCTTGGCATTTTATCGCCAAGTCAACGGCAGAAAGCAACCCAAGAATCAGTTGACACATGCGTTGTTTAACGTTGAAATCGCTTTACCTAGTCGCTCCTCTAAGACGCTACATTTATACTTTTTTTCTCATGGCTATGTAATATACAACTACTCATATACCGGAAGTGGAGTTGTTTTACATCTGGGAATTCCATTGAAACAATAAACTGTTTCTGACTATTTTTTTGGTCACTAAATGCATACTTGAAAGATTTATTCTTTTTGTACCGCTATTATTTTTTTTTATTCATTGTTTGTTTAATGGCTTTAAATGTTTAATTGCCTTTAGCCAAAAAATACGAAAAAAAAATATTTTTAAAATACTGTGCTAAGAAAAGAATAAATTTGGCAGGCATACATTCAGTGCCCCAAATAAAGCTAACCACGAGCCGTCAGTGTGAGTCGGTCTCACTCACCCACAGAATCTCGTTCAGAGAACAAGATTGTATTGTCGAACGAGACCCACTCCATACATTTCACCTCCTTCCATCGCATCAATGCTGGGTGATTTCAGTTTTGGCCTCGATTAAGCGCCTATTTCTTTCAGCGTCATCTATCGTTGCTTTTTGAAACTAAAACCGGGAATCACAGTAAGAAAAACTCCTGACATCATACATTACTCTCCTGCAAGAATTTTTTTTAATATCTGCCACCGTTTACAAGTTATTGAATTTTAGAAACAGACAGTCTATTTTAGTATACCCGGTAAATGCTTTAATATGAAAAAAGATATTTTTAAAGCTTGCAATTTACTTTATATGATTTTTTTCATTTGATAAAATTAATTTATATGGCTGAATTGTACTCTTTCTTTACACATTTAACCCACCCCTTGGGGACGAGCGACACGTATACGTGCCGCATAAGATGCTCAGAGTCCTCTATTATTCTCACCAGTTTTTATTGTAAGTTTTGGCTTATTTAATGATAGCATTTCTGCGATTCAACTAGGCGAAAATTGCTCTTTTGAAAAACCGGTGATAAAATATTAAAAATTCTTTAAAGGACGCTCGTCGCGAAGAGGTTAATAAATTGTCAAAAACAATTACGGTTTGACAAAGTATTCTAACCTTTATTTTTAATTGCGCCATTAAGAAGAACGTGGTGTTGAAAGCTAAATATACAATCCATAAATATTCCATTGCACCTCATTTTTTTTTTTATTAAAATACGCAGTCTGCATACTTTAATGAAGTTTATAGTAATGCTTTCAGTTAAATTTCATAAACGAATAGAAAAGAAGTAAACTTCAGGAATGGAAATAATTTAGATCTCTGCCACTTCCAGCACTGTACAATATTAAGCAAAATTTGCAATATCACAGCGTGAGTAGAGATTTATGGATTACATTATATATTCAGGGATAGTTTTGAAATTTCGCTCCAGGAATTAAATCAAAGGAACGTTAATGTGAAAAATTTTTAATGGTTTCTGCTTAATTAACTGTTTTATTTTTCACTTAATAAAATTATTTAACATAGCTGAATTGTGCTTATTCTTTAGACATTTAATAAATTCCGAAAAGCAATTAGCATTCATTGGCTATACTGAAAGTATAGCATCACTTTCTTAATTATGTCACCAGGAAGCAACATGGCAACAAAAGCTAAAGACAAAAATCCATATGTACATCATTAAACTTCATACATTTTTACAAGTACACAATTTGCATGTCTAATGAAGTTTAAACAAGTGCCTCTAGTTAAATTTTGATAAACAGATAATTCAGTGAGGGTAATATTTTTTAACCCGGTAGCACTGTATGATATTAAACGTATATATATATATTATCATTACTTAATTAAAGATATATGGATAGCATTAAATATCCGGAGGTTACTTTGCATTCTTACTCCAACAAAATAAATTAGTATGGCATTCATTTAAATAAATGATATATTTTTATAGGCTGCATTTTAGTTAATTGCGTTTTTCATGCAATATTATTCATTCACATGGTTGAATTGTACTCATTTGTTCAACATTCAATAAATTCTCAAAGCTTGTAGGATTACACAAATTATCATCCATTTAGGTTGAAATAAAAGCTTTTAGCTCATGCTTTGCTTAACCCTTTCACGGGCGGTAGTCACAAATGTGCCCACTTAATTTTAATTAGAAACTGTCAAATGTCACCCAGAATATTTTAATAAAAATTTGTCTTTTATAATGAATTTGAAGAAAATCATGTATTTAGTTTCTAAGAAACTCGTTTGTAAATTCTGGTGTCAATCAATCATTTCACCATTTTACGAACAGAAGTAATCCGTGCCTGAAAGGGTTAATATGTTCGAGAATATACATATATATATATATATTACTGTACATATACAGGGTATTCGAGGAAAAGGGCATGTGAATGTTGAAATTCAGTAATTCATTAAGTATAAAGATGATATAAGTGGCATGTTTATGAAGTAACTAATAAACTTTGCATAAGGTAATTTTAAAATTAGTTCACAGTTTCATCAGTAGATGGCTCTGCAATATCTTAACATGCAAGAATACTTAAACAAACTTCAAAGCTTAGTCTTTTTTCTAGCGTTTCAACAGCTAAAAGAATGAAGACAAAAATATCTAATCTTCGATCCAACTTTACATGTTAGTTTGAGCATTTATAGATGCTTACCGAAATTTTTTTATACAAATTTTATGCTTTTTTTTATTACTGTGTACAAAATATATGAGCTATCTATAAATAGGTTATTAATTTATATTTGTACTTACCATACTTAATGATTGAAAAGTTCGTGTATCCTATTTTTGGGACACTCTGTATCTAACGTAGATATAGTGTACTATATTGAGCATGTATCTATTACACCAATATTTATATATTTTTTATGTATGAACGAAGACAAATCTTAAATGAAATATAATGTACTTAATATAAAAGGTGTGAGAATGTTTTCAGTAAAATTATCCTAGTAAACATAGTTATATAATATTTGATTTGTATTTTATCTGCTTTATTGTTTCATGCTACATTAAACTAGTTATCCAGTTACTCAATTTAATATATATATATGTATGTATGTATGTATGTATATATATATTATATATATATACAGGGTGTAACTGAAATGCTTCAACAAACTTTGAGGGATGATAGTACTCATGAAGATGAACAAAAAATGCAATAGAACACGGGGTCGCAAATGACATTTAACCCTTTCAGGGACAGTGGTATGTCTAAAAAACCACTTAATTTTAATTCCAAAACGCCACAATGGCACCAGAATTTTGCTAAAATCTTTTCCATTTAATATTTATGTGAAATATAGCCTTTTTCTTATTTACAAACAATTTTTTTTGTAAATTCCGGTGCCAGTCCATTTTCAGACGCTTTTTCTCTATTCTTTTAGGGGCGAACTACTTTTAGTACTAAAATGTTGAAATAAATGACTGGCACCGGAATTTATAAAAAAATTTGTTTTTAAATAAGAAAAAGGCTATATTTCACATACATATTAAATGGAAAAGATTTTAGCAAAATTCTGGTGCCATTATGGCGTTTTGGAATTAAAATTAAGCGCTTTCATAAACATACCACTGCCCCTGAAGGGATTAAACGTCATTTGCGACCCCATGTTCCATTGCATTTTTTGTTCGTCTTCATGAGTACTATCATCCCTCAAAGTTTGTTGAAGCATTTCAGTTACACCCTGTATATATATGTGTGTGTGTGTGTGTGTGTGTGTGTGTGTGTATAAATATCCTAAATATAACTTATTATTTACAATGGTGGTATGTTAAAACTGGTGTGATACAAAAAAGGCTAAACAATTTCCTAATAACACTATAAAAACGTTTATGGTGTTATTAAGACGTCGTTTTCGCCATTAATGGTGTTATTAAGACGTCGTTTTCGCCATTAATGGTGTTATTAAGACGTCGTTTTCGCCATTAATGGTGGTATTAATTAAAATTATACATTTATAACACAAATGAAAAAAAAACTAAACAAAAGACAGCTAATGGGTTATTAGACAAATAAACATTTATCTCTAAAACATACAGAAAAAAAAATAGATTTTCATTTATTTAATGTCTAATATGGCTAAATATAAAATTTAAATATTTCTATAAATGTTTTGCATTTACATTTGACGGGAGTTGCTATGGGTGTTGTCTGGATTGATCTTTTATTTGCATAATCTTAGAACCCGTATGAGGATTTAACACAAATGTATCCCTTTTTACATATATCTTCTCATTCATTTCTTCTTATATATTCTTCCATACACAAATGGGGCAGCCTTGCTACAGATTATCCACAGGCTGACACAAATATAGCCGGGAAATCCACACTGTGTGTGTGCAACAGAGTCTCCGAGAGTTGAACCACGTACTGCCACCATGAGAAATAAACGCCTATAGGCTCTCGGACACCGGGAGCCCAGTTTTTTGCATTATTCCATTGTATGTATTTGGAACGCACGATATATTTTTTCAGTATATGCAATAGAAACCTCCTAATTCGAATTGCCTGTTCGGATTAGCAAAATTTCGGATTGTCTGAAATTCTGATATAAATATAATAACAAGAACGAAAAATCATGTGTCAAGCATAGATTATGTAGCACTTTCCAACAGTTCCAAAATGCTTTTACAATTCTTTGCCGTTTAATAAGGTGAAAGATGATGTCTGAATAAACAATTTGGAAAAAGCATGACACATTTGACAACCCAATATCAGTAGTTACCAACAGTATTCTGAAAAATATCGATAATCTTTTATGCAGCGCTTATACAATCTATAGATTTGTACATATACTACATAAAATGCTAAATTTTAATTATCGTTAGGAAACGCGTAGCACAGTTTCGAATTTGCTTTCTGGAATTTCCCTCAATAAACGGAAATGTACTCGAGATCTTTTGTTCTGCCCAATATATTATCTATAAATTTATACTCACCAAGTAATACTCAAAAAAAAAATTTGTAATGAAACTCAGTTTTATACGAGTATATCAATTTTAATATGTTTGAAAGAGTGAAACATTATTAAAATAAACCGGAAACGATTTTTCCTCTTAGATCGTAATGTAAGGGTATTAATTTGAGTGTTCCTGTAACGGAACTATAAGTGCTACACATTTCATTTTCAATACAGGACATGCCATAGTAAATCACAATAACATATATCAACTGCATAATAATCCGAGTATATTTACACGAGTTAGACAGACGAGCACGGACAGACAGACAAACCAAATTCATAAACACTTTTCAACTATGTTGGAAAGTGTTAAAAAGTGGTTGGAAATTATAATTCCCAGACAACAGAAAGAGAGCAACAACCTCCCCCATTCTTAACTTCAAGATGACAAGAAATTGGTAGGTGAAGAAATTCATAAGTGTTCGTGCATCCCATTTTGATGTGGCACATGCACTAGAAATAATCCTACATTAAGTAAAGCAGCATTCAAACTCAGGCACAACGTAAACTGACGTCATATTTATGCATACCTGCCAACATCACACTAAACTTGCGTACAATGTAGGTTAATTTAACCGAGTTTAACACGTTTCAAACCAGAATTTTTTTAATTAATACATTGAAATAGGTTCCACGTAAGAACATGAAACTAAATATATATTATTTCTTCAGATATATTTTCTGGTTAGGAACATCTTTAACCTGGATCAAATTAAATCACATTGCACGGAAGTTCAGTTAAAAGTTGGAAGGTATGTTTATGAAATGTTGATTTAGTACTGCTTCATTATCCAGATTCAAGCCACGTCAAGCAAACCTAAACGATTTCTTCATCTCAGAGAATCATTAAATGTATTTATTAACCCTTTCAGAGTCAAGCACTTGTGCTCCTGTAACGTTGAATTCCCACCGGAATTTAGGAAAGAATTTAGTTCAAAATAGGAATAAGTAATTTTTCAACTATTTCTCGTCAAAGTTAAAAAAATGAAATTTAATTAAAAGTTTCTGGTTTGAATCGGATTAAAATTAGGTGGTATATAATATATACCACCGCCCCTCAAAGGGTTAAGTGGTTTATTAAAAAGTTTGGTATATCAAGAACATTTCTTTCTACTACTTTTTTCTTTTGAAGTAACCCAATAATATGCACGTTAAAAAAATATTAACAGATTTTAGCTCACAGGCTATCAAAGCCTGAGAGCTAGGTTCTGCATGTACGTATGTACGTAATGCAATAACTCTTGACAGAAATAAACGTTTTTCTTCAAATTTTGTTTATAGATTCATTGTGATAAGGCACATCCCTGATTAGTTTTGGGGGTTCATTCGTTAAGTATAAAGGGGAAAACGGGTACAACCTCCCCCTTATTTAGATAAATGAGTTTTTCATGCAGAAATATCCATTTTCTTCACATTTTTTATATAGGTTCATTGTGATAAGGTACTTCCCTGATTAGTTTTGAGGGTTCATTGGTTAAGTATAAAAGCGGATACGGGGACTAACCCCCCCCTCTTAATTTTGATAAGTGGATTTTCGTGCAAAATTATCAGATTTTCTTCAAATTTTGTATATAGGTTCATTGTGATAAGGCGCTTCCCTGATTAGTTTTAGGGATTCATTGGTTAAGGATACGGGGGGGGTTAATCCCCCTTTAATTTATATAAATGGGTTTTTCATGCTCAATTATCCGATTTTCTTCAAATTGTGTATATATGTTCATTGTAATAAAGCGCTTCTCTGATTAGCTATGGGAGTTCATTGGTTAATTATAAGGAGGGACGGGGGAATGAACCCCCCTTAATATATTGTCGATTTGTTTATTTTTCGAGGGGCTTATTTCAAATTCTTTGAAATAAGAGTACAATATACAGTGTGAATAGCGTGTGAGCTCAATGCCTCAGTTTAACTGGGCACTTTTCTTTTTTATTAACACTATTTGTTTCTTTTTTACCAATGCGCATTTAATTTTTTTTTATTTGAACTTTATTTTTATTGTCTATTCTAACGAGATTCTACTGTATAATAATGTGTTAAAATTATTTAGCATACTTTAATTTTTTTCCCATTCGTCGTACTTGACGACCTATCATCTAGAGTTCGAAAACTCACAGCAATTGAACAATATTATTATTCAAAAATTTTCAGATAATTAGTATAGTAGTAAAATGACTTCCTCGCTTCTTTTCTGGTTAATAACATCTAATGATAAACCATTACACACCATAATCATCATTAATGACTGGTAATGATTAGATGTAAATTGCATTTGGTCTCCAGAGGCAGAAACTTTTCCGGCAACCTTCGACTGCTATTAATCGGTTAAAAACAATCTACAACCATATATAAAGCATGAAAGGTAGTAGAAAGTACCGTACCTACCGATAATTGGATATAAAATACATTGGTGTACAAAATTAGAATTTTTAGATTTCGTCAATTAGCTCCATAACTACTGGACAGATTTTAATGAAATTTTGTATAAACATAGGTTGATATAATGCAAGTAAAATAACCATTCAACAGTTATAACAGAAACGCATGATTGTGCGTAACACTCATCGAAAACAGAAGGTGTAAACAGTGGTTAAAGAATCGTACAAAAAAATGAGTTATTAAGGGATATAGTCTACAGGCTTCATACGGCGATTTCATACTGGAAATAAGGCAGTTTATGAGTGCCAGTGGCAATTTTTCCCACTCGTTCAGCAACTCTGTTTTAAGGCCCTGAATGGTTCTCGGAGGGGAGGGTTGCGAGTTGCAATTACACTCCCCAGAGCGCCCGAAACATGCTCTATAGGGTTGAGTATGGAGATCTGGCTGGCCAATCTATCCGGTGAATATCTTCAGTTTCTAGAAAATCGTTGACCGGATGAGCTCTATGCGGCCGGGCGTTGTCGTCCATTAAAATGAAATCAGAGTCATCTGCACCTCTGAAAAGGCGAACATAGGACTCAGAGATCTCATCTATATACCACACAGCAATCACACTGCCTCTTTCAAAGAGATGGGGGTTTGTGCGACCGTCCAACATCATGTCTGCCCAGACCATCAAACCCCCGCTGCCATAATGGTCAATTTCTCGAACATTGGAGGGAAGGTAGCAGGTCCTTGGTTTTCTCCATATGAAAGTATGACGAGAATCAGTTGTTCTCGTCAGTGAAGAGGACGGTTGCCCATTGATCCTTGCACCAACTTCCATGATGTTTGCACCATGCTAAACGGACTCTCCTGTTTTCAGAAGTGAGTGGGACACGAACAGCAGGTCTTCTTGCAAACAGGCCTCTCTCATGAAACCTTCTAACCCTTGAAACTCGGCTTCTTGTGGCTGCATAGAGGTCACGAGAGAACTGAGAAGCTGTAACATGCCTGTTACGCCTCGCTGTAATTGACAAATAACGATATTCATTGGCCGTCGTGGCTCTTGGACGACTTTGTCCAGGCTTGCTCTCGATGGATTCGGTATTCTGAAACTGTGTCCATAAGTTGGACACGACGCTGGGCGTTACATCAAACTCTCTACAAATCTGGATTTAAGACTGACCTGCTTCTTGATTCGCCACCTCATTCCGTCATCTAAACGTCGGTGGCTACTCATTTTCACTGTTTGAATTTTAATCCAACCGATTGCTGAAAAAAAAAAAACACCCATAAATTTGCCGAGATGTGCGAGCGAACGAAATGCGGATTTTGCCACGCGTGCTGATAAAGCCTCTACCTGTACTAGCTTCTTCCACACACAGGTTTACACTTACGTATTCGACACACAATATTTGCATCTCTCTTCCGAAGGAGTGGTTTTACATTTTAGTTCAGTTCTTTTCAGGAAATTCGACAAAATATGCAAATTCTCTTAATTTTGTGCACCAGTGTAATTTAAAATTCTCTAACCGTTTGAATCACTGTTTTCCGTCATGTAATTTCTGAATTACAAAGATGGTATATAAAAATTTTATAGTTTATGTGAATTTTTTCTAGTACCATAACTGGGGTTACCTAAACCCGCAGCAATAACAACAACCAAAAACAGTCCTGGTCTCTAGTGAGACATACCTGCCAACCTCCAATTATTCTTCCGTGAAATGTGGATTCATTTGAACCAGGTTAAAAACGTTTCCAACCAGAAAATTATTTTAGAAATAAAATCAAATAAGTTCCACGTATAAACATGAAATTGAATAAATATAGATATATGAAATAAATTAAATTTTCTGTTTTGAAACGTGTTAAACTGGTCAAATTAAACAGTATTTTACGGAAGAATAGTTGGAGATTGGTAAGTTTGTTGTGTTTTTTAGAGTATTGAAATAATTCTTCAATGTTCAGTGAATCACGTGAATACTCTGAACATAGTAGACCAATGATTGAATTACAAGAAAAACATTTTCGTTGTGTGTCGAAGTAACCCCCCTGTGTCTACATAACCCCAAATTACGGTACATAAGAAAACTTAATCTGTAAGCTATTCAAATACAAATTTACGTACTGATATTCTTCGTAGTTATTATTGTATGAATCGTTAAACAGATATGAAAAATATTGCCACAAGCTCAGCAGGTTAATTTTTCAAAATTAATTTTTTAATCCAATGTCACAAAACCGCTTTCGAAGTTACAAATTTAACTTATATTTATAGATACCTACTACATAGATTCTGATTTAGATCTACGACTTGACTTCGCTTACGTCTTTAAAAATGATAAATAAAATATTACGCTACTTAAATTGATTTAAAAAAAGAGGATACTCATAATTTTATTGTTGTATGCATATAGTTTATGCATAACTTTGGAATGTACAAATCGATTTTCTTAATTCCTTTTTATTTGGAAAGGTACGTTTACAAAAGGGTGTCGTGAAAATTTGATGTATCTCTTTTTAAAGCTTTTCAAAATAGTTGAAAAGTGTTTATACATTCGTTTTGTCTGTCTGTCTGTCAGTCTGTCTGTCCGTTCTCTAACTCTCATAAACATACTCGGATTGGCATGAAATTTTTATACATTATTGAATTTTACGATAGAATGTTCGGTATTGAAAAGGAAGTGTGTAGCATCCATAGTTCATTTACAGGGATACACAAAAGAATTCCATTGCATTATGGTATATGGAGAAAAGTCGTTTGCGGTGCATTTTATGGATGTTACGATATTTCAAACATAAGGAAATTAATATGCATTGCTGAAGTTAACTACAGCATGCTTTTAACAGAGCATACAATTAGTAGCATTTATAGTTCAATTACCAGGGACGTACAAAATAATTTCTTTACATTATGATCTATGCGGGAAAATCGTTTACGGTGCATTTTGAACATGTTATGATACTTGAAACATAATAAAATTTCAAAGAATCACTAAGGATCAATTCAACTTATTTTCAATAGATTATGGGTTGCGTAAGATTTATCGTTTATGTACAGAGACTCATAAGAGAATTCGGTTAAAGAACTAACTGTGACCGGCAATTGCTAGAACTACTCTTTCCGCTGTGATATGCAATTTTATGTAATTTTTAGTGTATTAAGTGTTATTTAAAAATTGTGTAAATTATATACAGGGCTGTCCGAAAGACTTCGAATATGGCAGCAGTTGCTCAAAATTAGATTTTTACTGAGTTATGTATTTTTTTCATTGCTTATTTAGATATCTAATTTCATCGTATGAACAAATTAAATTTCTTAATAATATTCTGTTAGTGTTGGAAAATGTTCAATAATTTATGCCAGATAAATGATTTTTCGTTCTTGTTTAGGAATACATTGAAAACGCACTGAAACAGCATTGAAAATTATTCTTATCATGTCCAATATACGAATTAACGATGCATAAAAGTTATTACAAATCCTGCAATTAAACGTGGTGTCTACAATACCTGCTATTTAAATACTAAATAGAAAAATTCTGTTAAAAAATTGTCGCAAAAGTGTAGGAACCTTGTATATGTATATAGTTATATATCTATATATAATGTAAATCTTGTCATCACGATAACGTCCGAAATACTGAACGTATTCGAACCTAATGTGTTTCGATTTTGCAAGTAGCTTAGATGAGTTTACTAATCAAGTATGTAGATCTTATTCATAGTCTAGTTTGTTTACGGGGACACACAAAATCAAAACATGTAAAGCTGTCATCACGCCCATGCAACACAAAATGGTTGGGCCAGCGTTGGCTAATTGTTGGCCAAGTGTCGTTCCACGTTGGCCCACAGTAAGAAATCTCCTGCTTGGTAAGAAATGTCCGTACCATTAGTCAACTAACGATTTGCCAACAAAGGTCCAACTATGGTCCAATTGTTTGTCGCCCAGCATCCTGCTCAGATACACTCCAAATTGGAGGTATCTCTTCATCTACCGATTCCAAAATATTTGCCAGCCCTTACCGCTTCCCAATCCCACCATTTCCCAACGGTTTCTACAAACTGTCAACGATGGGGTAACACACTGTGCTACTTGGGCTATAATGTTTGATATATTGATACAATTAAAACCTAATTTGGCCAGTGCGTTGATCTTACAAGTTTTTTGAATAAATTCGTTGATCAAGTATCGTTCTGGCGCCCCTAGGAGGTCACCTAATGGAAAAACCGGCCCTGTTCAAAGCAAAGAGTATAAAATTAAAGAATACATGACATTTTTGCCAAAATTTCGTTATTTGTTTTTTTTATACGGAACGACGAACCAAATCTTCTTTTGGCGCCCCCTTCTAGTCTGCCGCTTGGGGCATATGCCACGCTTGCTCCCTCCCTTCCCCCTAATTTCGGCCGAGATACAAAATGACGGCAAATACAAGTTAGTGATACCTTAAAGAACACAATTAAAAATTGTGATTCACTAATATTAAGATCTAAAGACTAAAATGTTGCTGAAATATTTGTTTATCTTTCAACTAGCCAACACTAGAAAACATCTTTATGTTTTAGTTATTATTTTGTTACGACCTAATTTATGACCCTAGGAAATCATTCAATTCCTGCATGTCATCTAATTTCCTGGTATTTGTGTCTAGTATTTTCTAAAAGTCCCCGAGTGTTTGTCATATGATTAGCTGTAATTAATCTCATTTCCTTTAAAAAATATTAGTAACTGTATGCAGTATGCTACTTTGTGTGTAAATAAACATATAAGGAAAACATACATATATCATGATAAACATATACATCTCGAGTTAAAACACACTACACAATAAAATTACATAGAAAAACCCAAATTGAATTTTTTTACATTAACACAAATGATAGTAAAATGAAGTAAATATTACAGATTAATGTATATCTTACGGCAATATATACTAACACATCTAGATCGCGTTCAAATTAATGGATGTTATCACGTTTGGAAGCTATGTGCACGGCATTCCTCACACGCTCGTTTTAAATCTTCTCGACATGGAAAATGAAAGTTTGGTGAACAACTTTTATTCTTCTTTCAAGATGTTATCTGAGTATACATATCTTTATAATTGTTTCCATAAATTATGTAAGTAAACAGATGGAGTTTATAGGAGCTACTTCTTAATTCAGGTAATTTGTCCATAGACAATGAATACTAATATGTCTTTTTTATTAAAGTAATTCCGGATGTAACACGGCAGCGATAATATTTTATAAACATGAAAGAACATTTATGCGTCTCACGCATAGAATATGAAACACTTTCTAACACTTACAGGATATTTTAATACAACTTCATATTTTGTTAAGGTGGAAGAAGAAAAGGCATAACACAATTGAAAATTCACTTTCAGCAACTCAGTAACGTAGCCAGGAAGGGGGTCCAAATGCTCTGGATACCAGTAATATTACAAAGTTTTCTTCTCCTTCTTTATCGCAAAAAACTTTCCTATTAGATAAGGCAACGATATCTTTACAATGTTACTGGTATCCAGACCATCTAGACCCCCCCCCCTCCCAACCCTGACTACGCCACTGCAGCAATTTCCTCCCACAGGCATACGAATTGTTTTGTGCAGCTTTGTACATATGGTCTATAGAATTTTATAAACACCACACAGTATGCTAAAATTTAATTCAGCTATAATACAAGCAACATAGCTAATATGATTTGGAAATTGAAATGGGTTTCCCAAATTAACAATAGTGGCAGTAGTTCAATTACAGCCCAGAAAAAAACGGGTGTTGTCATTTTATTAATAAATTAGAATTAAGTTATATAATAAATTGGTCAAGTGAGAGTATAACTCGTGCTCAAAGTAGAGTTGCAAAGACTAGAAAAACCCGGTTTAAACCTGGGAATAAACCGGGTTTTTGGGAATAAACTTGGTTTTTGGGGAATAAACCAGGTATTTTGGGAATAAACATGGGAATAAACCGGGTTTATTGGAAATAAACCTGGGAATAAACCGGATTTTTGCAACTTTAGTTCAAAGCGTTCCGTACATTAAATTTATTAATTAACAAACTCCTACTACCCCTATTTTTTCACAATTTAAGTTTGAATAGATTCGAAAATAAGAGGGAGGGACAAACTTTTGCAGTGCACTTTCGACGATATATCTGAAAATATAAAACCAAAAATTAAAACAAGTATATTTTTGAGTTCGATATTACGAGATATTTTGAACGATACCCTACACGATAAACAAAAATGTTTTTTTATAAGTATCTTAATTAATATCTCGGCTAATTACCGCCAAATTTTTGCGAAAATTTTTACCAACTATCTTTATATGATCAGGGCCTGATTATCCAAAAGGCACGTGAAGCACATGCTTCCCCTCTAAAATTTAAAAGGGGCCCCAAAATGACCGTGAAGAGGGCCTTCTAATTTCCATTTTCATTTTTAGCTCACAGGCTATCGCAGCCTGAGAGCTAATGTGCACGCAGGTTCTGTATGTATGTACGTAACGTGATAACTCTTGATAGAAATATCCGATTTGCTTCAAATTTTGTATATACGTTCCTTCTGATAAGGCACTTCCCTGATTAGTTTTGAGGGTTCATTGGTTTGGTATAAAGAGGGGAAACGGAGGGGCTAATATCCCCTTAACTTAGATAAATGGGTTTTTCATGCTGAATTATCCGATTTGCTTTAAATTTGGTATACCGGTTTGTTCTGATAAGACGCTTCCCTGATTAGATTTGGAAGTTCATTGGTTAAGTATAAAGGGAATAAACGGGGGGTGGGGGGTGTTAATATTCCTCCCATAATTAGTGTGAATAGTGTGTGAACTCAATACCACCAGTTTAACTGGGTGCTTTTCTTTTTCTTTTACACTGTATTTTTAATTTTTTTTTGAAAAAGAAAGTTTGCTTAATCCAAGAGCAAATCTACGAAACTTATTTAACAAGGAAATTATGAATGTCATCAATAGGATGCTAATTAATCATATAGCATCTGGATATGCCTGTTAAAAACCACCCGGAAAATTGAGCATACAGCTGTATGTACTAAATATATCTGAATATACAGGTAACATAAATTCTGGTTCATGAAATATATGTGATCTCCGATAAGCTACTCCCAGGAATGATATTAGTATCATCGATGAGTTTCTATGAATGAAGAAAATTTTGCCAAATGAAAGGGGGCCCCAAAATGATACCGTGCTTCCCCTAGATTTAGAGGTTAATCGGGCCCTGTATAAGATTCTGCGTCAATAAGTACCATGAGCGCCACTCAAATCTCTCGCTGAACGCCCGAAAAATAAAGTTTGTGTGTTACGGAAAAATACGTTTTTCTCAAAAACTATGAGACCTAGGAAAATCGCTATAGTTTTCCTGCAAGGTTTAAATAAACTCCTACTATCCCTAATTTTTCCCTAATTTTAGTTTCAGTGGTTTCGGAAATAGATTGGCGGGAACATATTTTTGAAGTGCATTTTCGGCGATATCTCTGCAAATATAATACCTAAAATTAAAATAAATATACTTTTGAGTTCGGTGTTCTGAGATCTTTCACACGATACCCCACACTATATAGAAAAAGTTTTTTTTTTAAGTAGCTTAATTAGCCCCTCTAAATTTTTCCTAAACACATTTGTGAATGGCTAATAATCTGAAAATGTGTGGGACAATAGGCTTTATAACTTTCCCAAGTTTGAACTTTCCATGTTCCATAGTTTATGAGAAAAAAGGCTCTGACAGACAGGCAGATAGGCACAAATAATCTTATAAGGGTTCCGTTTTTACTTTTTGAGTACTAAACCCCAAAAACATTCCTTTGTTCTGGTCAATCATGTTATGTACACAATCTTGCTGAATTACGGATTTTTTATGTAAATATATGCACTCTTATTTGTGCAAAAAATACAAATTGTTCTTTTATGGAGATGTTCATTTTCAGTGTAAAATGTGGGTTCGAATAACACAATTTCAATTTACCCAGCAGAATAGTAATCTACCACTTAAATTAAAAATTAGATGCATAAGTCATACTTTTTTGTAGTATCTTCCAGATTAGTTTTAGTCTTCCTCGAATAGAATTGAAAACTTTCGTATTCATAGCATTATGTACAACAAGAGTAAGAGCTAATCTTTTTACGTATAAACTGTTCACAAATATCGTATTTTTTCTTTTCTAACATTCCACAAAAGTCTTTAATTCGGAAAAAAAACACTAAAAAATAAGTTTAAAGTTAAGATAAAATCCGTCTCTTAACTTACAGAGCAAAATAATGGACATGCTTTCCATATCTGTTACGTAGCTTTCAATACAAAAAGTAAAAAGCTACCTATTGCAGCCGTTCGGAGGAAAACGATTCCGAAAATTTTCGGTATATTTTCCCCGATCATGACCCCCCAGACCCCAAAACCATTCTCCGTTCAAATGTTGATTTATATATATATATATATATACAGGGTGACCAGAAATATTGTAAGGCTAATTTGACTTAATTAATGAAAACACAAAAACTTTTCCCCGAATAAAAACTTTATTTATTAACAACTATGTATTAGAGAAATAAAAATTCCCTTTTCCTCAAAGTGTCCTCCTTTTTTCTTTGATGCAGAAACGCAAACGTTTGGTGAAATTTTCAGCAACTGGCCGCAGCTTGGCCGGAGTGATTCGTTTCCATTACCGAATCAACTAACGCTTCAGAGCTTCCAAACTTTTGTGATGCTTTGCACAAGCCGTTGTCTCCAAAATCGACCACAAAGTGTAATCCAAGGGGCTGAGGTCACACGAGTATGGAAGCCAATCTTGAGCCGATATGAAGTCTAGAAAATTGGCCCGACTCCAGTCCTGTTTGGATTTCGCTCGATGAAGAAGGAATGGAATCTTGTTCAAACGTCCAAAACCCGTTTTCGCCCCACCAGTGGCTGAGAGGTTGTGCTCTCGAAGCTGGTAGACGGGAGGTGCTGGGTTCGATCCCAATCGCGCCCGTCGGCCTAATCGCTCGGAGTTTTCGTGGTTTTCTTTCGAGCCGTGGATTTTCTCCATGCGTAAATACGGATTAGGTTCCCTTAGAAAGACCCCCACGAAGGGCACTCCCCCTGGGCCTATATCCCTAGTGTCGATAATTGGCCGTCAATAATCAACCCAACCCAACCCAAAACCCGTTTTCAAAGTGTGGTTGAGCCGATGGATGTACCACATCCTCAATAATCTCTTTTTGGTCACATCTTTATTGATCTTGACTCCAGAATCGATGAAAATGAAGGGATTTTTGTCTGTTGCACAAATTCCTGCCCACACCATGACATATTTGGAATTTTGACGATGTTGAAACATGGAAGACTAGCCTGGAGAAGTTGTTGACCACATCCGATCATTCTGACGACTCTACGATTGTTCCGCAAAAGAATAGCTTTTCATCAGAAAACAGGATCCGCTCTTGGTATGGAGTTGCAGCTTGTTTCAGCAGCTTCCTGCATCTTTCGAGCCGAATTGGTTTGTTATCATCGGTGAGAAGTTGCGCTTGTTTGAACTTTTTAAGGATGAAGGTTCAGCTCCATTTTGGCCATAAGTTTTGCCTACTCACGAGCAATTCCTGCCTGCTTCGCCATTTTTCTCATCGACACCGGACGATTTCGGGATACGCGTTTCTTAATCAATTGTCGGTTTTTGGAAGTATTCCCAGTCCTTTTTCTGCCTTTACCCGGTCAGTCTCCTTCATGGCCAAGCTCCTTGAATCACTTGAATTTTTTTGAAACGGTTGAATGATGCACTTGGGATGAGACTGTCCCAACCCGAATGCCCGATTGTCACCACTAAATTTTAGTAGTATTTGTTCCCTTATTTAAGGACAAAATTTCTGAAATTCAATACGGTGGAGAACACTATTAAAATTTAGTGGTGAAAATCGGACATTCGAGTCGGAGCACTCTCATCTCTGATGCAATCTCACACACACGCTTTCCTTGACGATGAAGCTCCAAAATCGCGTTTCGTTGGATTGTCATCCTATTAGAAAGAATTAGAGCGAGAAGAAAGATAAATACGGAGACCGAACTCCAGTTGTATAGTTTTACTTGTCACAAAAGACTCAATGCATATTCTGTACCTTTCTGGTATTGAAAAATATTCAAAATTAATTGTTTATTTCGTAAAATATTTTTTTTAAATCTTTTTATCATTAGATTCTAAAAAAAAAAAAGAGAAAAGAAAAAAAGAAAATGAGTATTTATTTAACTAAATATAAATATTTCATAAAAAGTACACAGAAACAACAACATTACATACAAATAAATGAATACATAAAAAAAAGCGTAGTAAAACTGGTTTATACGCAGATTTTATTAATGGGTCAAAATAATTTATATAAATTTTTTTTTTTTAAATGTAGATAACTAAATGTTAAAAAGTTAAAAAATTTATCTAGGCACTCTGTCGACTTAGTAAAATCTGCAGATATGACAGATTTTATTTTTATTTACTAAAATTGTCAAGGGTTTTATTATTTCACATTATTTTTATTGTATTATTCAAAGCCAGTAAACCTATGTGAGAGATTTTAGTAGTGGCATCTTTGAGATGTGTTTATTCTTTAATTTTTAATTTACTGCAATTTTAATATAATGTGAGTATGCTATTTCAAAAGTTTGATCAAAAACCTTTAGAAAAATACCCCCATTGGTTGTTGATTGTATACAGGGTGATTCATAAAAGATGGGCAGAACTTTAAGGGGTTATAGTACACTTAAAGACAAATAATATTAAATAGGAGACTAAGGGTCCCAGACGTATTCCCAAGGAGATAGGGGGCATTAAAGTTTAGGGTCCGAAATTTCAAATGATTATAAAACATGGAAAAATTGGTCGATTCGTTTGCGGTTTTTGCAAAAAATTTTCTTTATGCCAGTATTTTCTTGAAATAAAATTTTAAAGTTCAATTTCAAAAAATGCCGATAGGGGGCGCATTAGACTTTGGAGTAACAAACAACTATTTTTTAACGTTATTTTTTGTATTTCTTTAAATGATTTCGAAAGCTTAGACTTAAACTTAAATTTTGATCTAAAAATCTGAGTCCTAACGAGTAGTTAAGTAGCGTAAACTGAAATTTGAAATTTGAAACCCTTCTCCCCCCAGAACAAAAATCAGTTATTCCCGATCTTTGTGTCGTAGATTAGGCTCTAACTACTGCCGCGTTTTGCTAAAATTATTCTTTATGTCAGTATTTTCTTGAAAATAAATTTTAAAGAAAATTTTCAAAAAATTCCGATAGAGGGCGCTTTAGACTTTGGAGTAACGAACAACTATTTTATACCGTTATTTTTTGTGTCTCATTAAATGCTTTCTAAAGCTTAGACTTAAACTTAAATTTTCAGCTCAAAATCTGAATCGCTGAGCGTGGTTCAGTAGCGAGGGGAGGGGGTTCAAATTTCAACTTCTGAACATAGTTCAGTTTGCACTACTTAACCATGCCCAACGATTCTGTGCTGTGATACGAGGCAAAAATACAACTTTCGTCAAGGACTGAATAGTCGGAATTCACTCATAAAGGCACTGGCACAGTTGGAAACGTCGCTCATGCAAACGTTAAAGCTCCATTCCTGACGCTAGTCACCGGGTGAAGAAGGAAACAGAAAGTATGCAAATGTCAAATGGGGAAGAAGAAGAACACGTATGCAAAATTTCGACACGATTCAGGCATAAAAACCACTGAACGGTGAGTCAAGTGTAAGTCGCTGTAGTAATGAATCGGAAGATGGTGCCCTTCACGAATAAGGAAAAGGCTGAGATGCATTTAATTTACGGAGCGGCAGATGGAAATGGTGCAGAGGCACAACGAATGTACGGAGAGCGATTTCCTAACAGGCGGTTGCCTAACCGCAAAACTTTCGAGCGCTTGCACAGACAGTTGTGTGAGACGGGATCATTTCTCGCTTCCCGGTCGAATGCAGGTCGTGCAAAAAAGGACGAATCAGTAGTTGTTGCAGAAGCCATTCTGGATGTAGTAGCGGCGTAGCCAAGTACAAGTACACGAACACTGGCTAGCCAGGTGGATACCTCACAGTCCACGACTTGGAGGGTACTGAAGGATGAACATTTGCTCCCGTTTCATGTGCAACGAGTCCAGAAACTGTCTCCAGGGGATTATCCAAATCGTATTGAATTCGCCCGCTGGTTTCTGCAGCAGAACGCGCTAAATCCACATTTTGGACGAACTGTGCTTTTCACCGATGAATGTACCTTCACACGTGAAGGTACATTTAACACACACAATGCACATGTATGGGCGGATGTCAATCCACATGCTACGTATCCACATGCTCATCAGAGACGCTTTTCCATCAATGTTTGGGCAGGAATCCTCGGAGACCACCTAATCGGACCGTACCTTCTTCCTGAACGCCTCAACGGTAAAACATACCTCACATTTCTGCAACATGTGCTGCCAGACCTGTTAAACGTTGTTCCTCCACGCATCCGGCGGGTCATGTGGTTCCAGCACGATGGAGCGCCAGCCCATTACGTACGAGACGTTCGCAACTATCTGGACATCACATTTCCAAACAGATGGATTGGTCGAGGTGGTCCTGTTGCTTGGCCTGCTCGCTCGCCAGATCTTTCACCCCTCGATTTCTTTTTTTGGGGACGATTGAAGGCTCTTATGTATGAGACACCCATTGAATCCCCCGAGGAACTGGTCGCCAGACTTTCCGCCGCTGTAGGGGAAGTGCTCGAAAAGCCTGATGTTTTCGCGAATGTTCGCCGTTCCATTCGTCGCCGTTGTTCTGCGTGCATAACCTCTGGTGGTCACAATTTTGAACATTTATTGTGATTACATGTTAATAAATATGCTTTGGTAACATAATCCTAATTTGTGTCTTTTTACCTCGTATCACAGCACACAATGTGTGGACATGGTAAACTGAACTGTGCTCAGGAGTAGAAATTTCAAACCCCTCTCCCCAGAAACTTAACCACGTCTAACGATTCAGATTTTGGGCTGAAAATTTAAGTCTAAGCTTTAGAAAGCATTTAATGAGACACAAAAAATAACGGTATAAAATAGTTGTTCGTTACTCCAAAGTCTAAAGCGCCCTCTATCGGAATTTTTTGAAAATTTTCTTTAAAATTTATTTTCAAGAAAATACTGACATAAAGAATAATTTTAGCAAAACGCGGCAGTAGTTAGAGCCTAATCTACGACACAAAGATCGGGAATAACTGATTTTTGTTCTGGGGGGAGAAGGGTTTCAAATTTCAAATTTCAGTTTACGCTACTTAACTACTCGTTAGGACTCAGATTTTTAGATCAAAATTTAAGTTTAAGTCTAAGCTTTCGAAATCATTTAAAGAAATACAAAAAAATAACGTTAAAAAATAGTTGTTTGTTACTCCAAAGTCTAAAGCGCCCCCTATCGGCATTTTTTGAAATTGAACTTTAAAATTTTATTTCAAGAAAATACTGGCATAAAGAAAATTTTTTGCAAAAACCGCAAACGAATCGACCAATTTTTCCATGTTTTATAATCATTTGAAATTTCGGACCCTAAACTTTAATGCCCCCTATCTCCTTGGGAATACGTCTGGGACCCTTAGTCTCCTATTTAATATCATTTGTCTTTAAGTGTACTATAACCCCTTAAAGTTCTGCCCATCTTTTATGAATCACCCTGTATATAAAGTTATGCATACCGTGAACTACTTTTAGATGATTTGCTCAAAAACCACTCTATTTTATCATCTTTATTCCAGAACAAATTGTACATTATGATTCAATTTTTATCAATACGTGAAATCATAACAAGTCACATTTTAATATTTAAATGTGTCACGTTCTCACAAATCATATTCTAATCTTTTTTATCACCGGTAGTTACTTATTCTCTTAAGAGTCAAGTAACTACAGTTCATTTTTCTTACCCTTTGGTCATACTGTGAGAATGCAAATTAGACTGAAAGATGTGGAAAAACATTTTCTTTTGACGTTTTTACTCGCAAATTATCATTATTAAACCATGTGTGAAACATTTTCTAAGGTATTTTTCTATGTATTTCTTGTTTTTGCAATTTAATAGTGGCAATGATCTATACTAATAAAAGAAAGTTTCGCTCTGTGTGTGTGTGTGTGTGTGTTTGTTTGTCTGTCTGCGATGGCTAGTATCCAGCCCACCTAGAAGCCTGAAAATTAAGATTTAGGTAGTCCAAACTCTCTCCTTGTGCACCTGAGCCTCAGAATTTTAATATTTTGAAAATTAGAGTAGTAATTAATTAGAATCTCATTAAACATCGCATCGAAAATGACATCTTTTTTATCAAAAGGGCTAAATAAAAGCACTCCTTTTCTGGATTTCAAAGTGGAAATGAAGGAATTCAAAATTATTTTACTAATTAGCGAATTTTAGAAAAACTAATTAAGATATCAATTTGAAAATTTATGAACATATGTAAAAGAATTTCTGTATCCGTCAATGCGATTTTTGAAAAATTTGGCCGGTAATTTTTCTTAATTTTTGCAAAAAACTGCCGAAAATCTGACAAGGTTCTCAGAAATAAGTTCGAATTATCCGATGTTAAGAGAAACATAACTTAAAAAGTGTATCACTGAAAAAGAAAAATCTCCTAGTATGTATAATCCCAGAAAATATATTATACTATGCTATTTAAAATTAAACACATTAAAAAGCAATAGAGACTTACCTTAATCATAAAATGAAGCAGTAGGTACGCAGTAGAAAGAAAACTTTAATTAAAAATATTAATTACACTTTTTGAAAAAAACTGTAAAATGGATGTTTGGTTTTGTTAATTATTTCTACATTTTTCAGCCAGCTTCTCGATTTGAAGTAAACATTTCAATTCATTTTCAGAGGAGGGTTCCATCTGAATAAATGCTTTCAGAGTTTTTATAGAGTCCATTATGGCTTGGTCATTAGGACGTTAACAGTCTCTGCATTCTCTTCTGAATCAGATAAGGTCCCTGCTTTTTCATCTTCTCGGATGGTTTTTATTGTCAACGTCGCTCAGTTTTTCACAGACTTCTACGTCTTCATCTACCCTTACATAATCAGAAAAAGTAACGTTATCACATTTAAATTTTTTGAATTCAGGAAAATCGGTATCAATATCGTCACATTCTTCGATATGATTGTTCTTTTCGGCGTGCATGAATTTAGCATGACGAAAGCAATTACTAATTATGCTTTCTTTAACAGCGTCCCATGCGGCATATAGATCATTTATATCTGTCAGCAGAGTTATGTCGTAATTTTCACCACAATCTAAAGAAAAATTATTTGTTTTAAGAGTCTCTTACGATAATTTGTTTTAAGATTCTGGATGATTCCTTGATCCATTGGCTGTAGCTTCGCAGTTGTGTCTGGTAGCAAATATTCAACCTGTATGGAATTCAATTCTGGAAGGTTATTGTGGCAGCTTGCGTTTTCCACAAATAAGAGAATTTTACGTTTTCGTCTCGAAAACTGCTTATCTATTCCTTTTAACCCGCTACTGAAGATGTCTAGTGTCAGCCATGCTTTTGCATTGTTTACATAATCAACTGGCAGTGTTTTAATTCCTTTAAAACACCATGGATTATTGGACCTTCCAATCACTAATAATTTAAGCTTTTCGCTCCCATCCATATTAGCACAAACTAAAGCTGTAATCCTCTCTTTACTGCTTTTACTCCTACGCAAGTTCCCCTATAAAATGTAATGTCTTGTTTGGCAAGAATTTATAAATAAAAAGAAAACTGCCCAGTTAAACTGAGGGCATTGAGCTCACAGGCTATTCACACTAATTGTATATTATACTCTTATTTCAAAGAATTTGAAATAAGACCCTCGAAAAATAAAGAAATCAACAATATATTAAGGGGGGTCATCCCCCCGTTACCCCCCTCAAAGTTAACTAATGAACCCCTTAAACTAATCAGGGAAGTCTCTAATTACAATGAATATATTCTGATTTTATATACATTTCTGAATATATATATACAAAATTTGAAGAAAATCGGATAATTCTGCATGAAAAACCAATTTATCTAAATTAAGGGGGGTTACCCCCCTTTCCCCCTTTATACTTAACCAATGAACCCCCCAACTCTTCAGAGAAGCGCATTATCACAATGAACCTATATACAAAATTTGAAGAAAATCGGATAATTCTGCATGAAAAACTCATTTATCTAAATTAGGGGGGGTTATCCCCTTTCCCCCTTTGTACTTAACCAATGAACCCCCAAAACTATTGACAGAAGCGCATTATCAAAATGAACCTATATACAAAATTTGAAGAAAATGGGATAATTCTGCATGAAAAACCTATTTATCTAAATTATGGGGGGTTAGCCCCCCGTTTCCCCCCTTTATGCTTAACCAATGAACCCCCAAAACTATTGACAGAAGCGCATTATCAAAATGAACCAATATACAAAATTTGAAGGAAATGGGATAATTCTGCATGAAAAACCTATTTATCTAAATTATGGGGGTTAGCCCCCCGTTTCCCCCCTTTATGCTTAACCAATGAACCTCCAAAACTAATCAGGGAAGCGCCTTATCACAAGGAACCTATAAACAAAATTTAAAGTAAAACGGTTAATTCTATGAAGAGTTATCGCGTTACGTACATACATACATACGTACGTACATACAGAACCGGCGGGCACATAAGCTCTCAGGCTTTGATAGCCTGTGAGCTAAAAAGTGCAGTTTTGTCCGCATTAAAAATAGCTTTCGGCAGGTAAGTAGATAAAAGCCCTGGCAGTTTCCTACCGAAATTAGTGCATACGTCCTCGTTTTCATGAGAGCTTTGGTCCCATACAGTTTGATAAGAAATATTGTGCCGTGACTTAAATCGAGAAAGCCATCCATCACTGCATTTAAAATTTTCAGTACCCATTTGACTTTCCAATTCATCAGCCTTCGTCTGCACTAGGGATCCATTTATCGGAAAGTTTCGAGATCTAGCATCCTGGAACCATAGCAGTAGAGCTTTTTCTAGATTTTCTTGGGACTCATTTCTCATGCGTTTCCTTCCTCTAGCAAATTTAGATTTTTCCCATTAATTTAAAATTGAATTCTTGTTTCTCAAATAAGTTGACAAGGTATTTTTTTAAATTCCATAGTCAGCTGCTAACTTTGTTTTACATTCGCCATTCTCTACTTTCTTTAAAATTTCTACCTTTGTCTCCAAAATTAGGGTTTTGTACTTTCCACGTGTAGACATCCTAAATTTTTACACGGTCACATCACACACTGAGGAAGAAAAACAAGAGCATATTAAATTGTCTGCACTGTAGTCATAACTGACACAGCCCCCTAGAATCTGTAGTAAAGACTGTTTTTTTTTCTGAAATTCTAAGAAAATCGATAAGAAATAAAAAAATGATAGCGCTTCCCCACCCCCTCTTTCTTTTTCCCGCCCGCTCTGTTTCTACTCACGCGGGTGGATTCCGCTTACCGGGGGTGGTGGGGAGTAAAAGTACATTGGAGTGTTTTTAGTTTAAGTTTCTAACTACCGCTTGGAAAAGAAATACAGATGATTTTGACACACAAAATAATAAATAAAGCGTACTTTTTTCTCCGTTAAACGAGAAAAAGAATTTTTTTTTGTCAAATTTTTAGTTCGAATTAACCGAAGTGATAAAAATTAGTTCGAATTAATGAAATATTTTTAACATTAATTCCAATACAAGTTTTTTGGGGGTTTTGGATTAGTTCAAATTAACAGAATTCGAATTAACGAGCGTCCACTGTATTATTTTTCCTCAATCATACTGATTGGTAAATATATCATACGAATTCATTTTTTTCGCAACTGAGCGAAAAAATGCCCAAGCCGAGAGTCGAACCCAGAACCTTTGATTTGCATTGTCAATGCTCTACCTTTTAAGCTACTTGGGCATTTTTTCGGTCAGTTGGATAAATTTAATTCATAATTTTTTTTTATATTTATCGCAACTGAAGGGATAATGGGAGTTCTACAGCTTGAAAAAAAATTATGAAGATTTTTTGCGTCTAGGAGCGAGGTACGTACATTTTTTATTGAAAACCCTCTTTCTCCGAAACACGTAATCCCAGCTTATCACTCAGGAAGCTATAATCAAACCGAAACTTTCTGCACTTGAGAAACCAGATTGCTCGTGACGTCAAAGCCTTGTGCGAGAACTTCTGTAAACACTTAAAACTGTGAATACCCCAAAAATGGGCCTCATGCAGCCATAGCAACTATGTTCTTTATAGACTGTTTCAATGTCAGTGTAACATGATTTTTCCGGACTGAAAGACGTGACTTTTAATCGCTCCTAAAGCGTATAAAACTTTTATATTTTTAAACATGTAAAAAATGTAAAATATACTATTAAATATTTTTAACCTTCTAAACCAATGAATCCATTCAATTTCATAATACTCAATTTTTTTAATAATAATTTTCTTCCTTCACGGTTAAGTAGTGATAAGTGGAAGAGAGAACGTGAAATGTGAAAACACGGAACCAGAGTCATAAATAAATGACACGATAAAATTGGATACACAATTCCTGAATCCCGAAAACAGAAGGTAAGAAGACTTTACCTATTTATATGATTTTCAACTGTTTACTATATAAAGACAGGAAATATATATATTTTTATATTGAAAGATTACCCCTACTTAAATATACATAAACTTAGAGTGGCCATTAACTGCACGTTAAAAGGTCCCACAGTAAATAAACTATTTTTACTACAATAAAAAAGATTTCGAGCCTGAAAAAGAATTCGAGACTAAATGTCCGAATCTGCGCTATATATAAAATAAAATAAAAACAAAAAGTAGTGTATAAAAAATATAAAAAGAAAAAGTAAAAGTAAAAGAAGAAAAGAAGAACTTAATGATGGCGTCATTTAGAGATACTCAAATGATAGACAAATTAAACGCCACAAACTACGCTAACTGGCGATTCAAGATCGAGATGATATTAACGAAAGATGATTTAATCGAAACTATAACGGAGCAAGCTCCAGCTAGCACGGATGCGGCATTTTCCGCTTGGAACAAAAAAGATAAGAAAGCGCGTGCTCTGATAAATTTGAGCATCGAAGACGCGCAAATAATACACATAAAGAATCTCGAAACTGCTCGCCAAACATGGGACAAACTGAAAGAAATCCACGAACGCGAATCCCTATCAAGCAAGCTCTTTCTCCTTAGGAAATTATACAACACCAAATTAAGTGAGAACGGAAATATGCAAACGCACATAACAAATATACTAGAGCTTATAGATAAATTAGCCGCGATTGGTGAACGCATAAGCGATTCACATATTTCAGCTATAATGCTATGCTCTTTACCAAGGTCTTATGACGTCTTGATCACCGCACTTGAATCGCGCCCCGAGACCGATCTGACACCTAATTTCCTAAGAACGAAGTTAATCGACGAATACATGAGAAGAGCAGAAAACACAGATATTCCGCAAAATACATCAAAAGCGTATAAAATACTAAAGAATTCTGCATACGTAAATAACAACAAAAGAGAGAATAGATACTGCACACATTGCAAAATGAGAAATCACAATACTGCCCAATGCTGGTTCGTAAAACGACAGAACCAAAACAGCTACACTCAACAAACATCTAACCACCATCCGCAACCAAACAGACATTACAAACAAAAGCAATACTCATCATCACTATGCTTCGAAAAGACAAACCCGAATCATAAAAATGAGAAACACGAAACAAAGAATGATAAAATAAATAACGTAGCATTTTTAGCGGACAAAGCTCAAACAAATACATGGATAATAGATAGCGGCAGCTCAAATCATATTACCAACGACAAAACATTACTTTCAAACTTCAACGAAGACGCCGAAACAGAAATAACAGTCGCAAACGGTAACAAATTAACATCATATGGTTCCGGAGAAATAAAAATTCAAACGGAAAACAAAAGACAAGAAATTACACTCAAAAACGTCCTATACATACCTAAAATAGAAACAAACCTACTTTCCGTAAGCAAGGCGACCCAAAACGGTTGTGAAGTAACCTTTGAAAAAGAAAAGTGCAGCATAATAAATGACGGTAAAACAATATTAGAAGGAAAGTTGAAAAATAATCTATATGAAATAAATTTAACTAACGATACTAGAGAACAAAATTATGTAAACATGACATACAGCTGTCAAAATCCCAATTGTGTGGAATTATGGCACCGCAGAATGGGACACCGTAGTTATCAAACAATTAAAGAAATGCAAACAAATCAACTAGTTACAGGAATAACGATAAATAACTGCAGACACGAAAACAAATGTGAGGTATGCATAAGAGCGAAAACAACAGAAGCACCGTACCCCAAACACGCGTCATACAGAGCCACACGAAAAATCGAGTTGATACACAGCGACGTCTGTGGTCCGTTGCAGACCCCTACAATCGGTGGAAAAACATACTTCGTAACTTTCATCGACGACAAAACAAGATTTTGTGTAATCTATTTAATGTCCAGAAAAAGCGAAGTATTCGATAAATTCAAAGACTACATATCTCTAGTACACAATAAATTCGGGAGATACCCAAACAGTATAAGATCAGACAACGGTGGTGAATACACTAGTACCGAAATGGAAGAATACCTAAGCGAAAAAGGCATAGAGCACCAACTCACAGTACCACAATCACCCAGCCAGAATGGAATTGCGGAGAGAAAGAATAGATATTTACTAGAAATGACCCGCAGCATGTTAATAGAGGCGCAATTACCGCAAAAACTATGGGGAGAAGCAATATGCACTGCCAACCATATTCAAAACCGCTTACCGACAAGATCAAACTATAAAACCCCATACGAAATGTGGACAAATAGGAAGCCCAATATCCATTACTTAAAAGTATTCGGATGCTTAGCCTATGCACACATAAATAAATCAAAACGCGGAAAATTAGACGAAACCGCACAACAGGGAAAATTTGTCGGTTACGATAACAGAAGTAAAGGATTCAGAATATACACAAACGACGGAAGAGTCATACTTTCAAGATCCGTCAAATTCCTTGAAAATAAATGTCCTTACACTCAAAACAATAGCAACCCGGAAGAGGAAAAATCAAAACCCGTAGAAAATGAACAATTAGTTGAAAATAACTCAAAGGAAATATTGATAGACTTTACACCTGAAGAATGCGAACCACCCGAGCCCAAACAATCCACAAGTGAACCGCGAAGATCAGAGAGGACAAATCGGGGAGTACCACCCGATCGCTTCGCATATACAGTGAAAACAAACATAATTAACGAACCCAAAGACTGGTTAGAAATGATAAACACTAAAAATCCCATTGAAAGACAAAATTGGATAAACGCCGCGCAAGAGGAAATAAATTCGTTAAAGGAGAATAAAACCTGGGAACTAGTCGAACCTCCACAGGGAAAGAAAATCATAGGAAGTAAATGGACTTTTAAAGTCAAATATGACGATATGGGAAACGTGAAGAGATACAAGGCCCGCCTAGTTGCAAAAGGCTTTCTTCAAAAATATGGTGAAAATTATGACGAGACTTTTGCCCCAGTGGTGTCTCACACAACAATCCGCACATTTCTAGCAGCAGCTGCGTACCACGGATTTAACGTGCACCACCTAGACATCAAAACAGCTTTTCTACACGGAGAGCTAGACGAAGACATATACATGACACAACCCGAAGGTCATGAGAAACCAGACCAAATAAATAAAGTATGCAAATTAACGAAGGCTATTTACGGACTTAAACAGGCCGCGAGAGCCTGGAACAAGAAAATCAGTGAAACATTAAAGGAAATGAAATTTGTGCAAAGCACTACAGACACTTGTTTATTTACGCGCAAAGAGAAAAACAAGGAAGACACAGTCTACATAATTGTATACGTGGACGATCTGCTCGTAGCAGGAAACAAAGAAAACATTGAAAAATTTGTAGAGAAACTTAAACTTAAATTCAAACTTAGTGACCAAGGAGAAGTAACGAATTACCTAGGAATAAGCATAAAGAAATTAGACAACGGCTACGCTCTAAACCAAACAACGAAAATTAGTGAAATAATAAATAAATTTAATCTTGAAGAAAGTAAACCATACAGCACACCCATGGACACAGGTTATCTAAAAATAAATAATAACGAAAACCTACTTCCAAATAATCACAAGTACAGACAAGGAATAGGTGCATTATTATACTTAGCGACAGTAACTAGACCTGATATACTAACGGCTGTAAACATTCTAAGCAGGAAAAATGAAAAACCAACCGAAATAGACTGGAAAGCTTTGAAGCGTATAATGAGATACCTAAATACCACCAAGAACTTAAACTTAATTATAAACACCGAACATGCACCAATCTTAGAAGCATATTCAGATGCAAATTGGGCACAAGATCCCGAAACGCGAAAATCTACTACAGGAAATGTTTTTATGATAGGCAAGAATCCAATCTACTGGATATCCAAACGACAGTCTTGCATCGCTCAATCATCCGCCGAAGCGGAATACGTAGCAGCAGCAAGCGCAGCCAATGAAATCGTTTGGCTCATAAAACTTCTAGACGATCTAGATTTACCGCAAAATTGTCCAATTACACTATACGAGGACAATCTCTCAGCGATAAAGATGACGGAATCCGAGAAACTTTCCAACAGGACAAAACACATCGAGGTGAAGTACCACGTCATCAAACACCTAACAGAAGCAAAGATAATCGCACTGAAGTACTGTCCTAGCAAATCCATGATCGCAGATCTGTTGACCAAGCCCACTCCCAAACCTGAACATCTGAGAAACCTTGAAAGACTGAAACTGCAAGAACTTCCTTCAACCTGGGATTAAGGGGGGTGTATTGAAAACCCTCTTTCTCCGAAACACGTAATCCCAGCTTATCACTCAGGAAGCTATAATCAAACCGAAACTTTCTGCACTTGAGAAACCAGATTGCTCGTGACGTCAAAGCCATGTGCGAGAACTTCTGTAAACACTTAAAACTGTGAATACCCCAAAAATGGGCCTCATGCAGCCATAGCAACTATGTTCTTTATAGACTGTTTCAATGTCAGTGTAACATGATTTTTCCGGACTGAAAGACGTGACTTTTAATCGCTCCTAAAGCGTATAAAACTTTTATATTTTTAAACATGTAAAAAATGTAAAATATACTATTAAATATTTTTAACCTTCTAAACCAATGAATCCATTCAATTTCATAATACTCAATTTTTTTAATAATAATTTTCTTCCTTCACGGTTAAGTAGTGATAAGTGGAAGAGAGAACGTGAAATGTGAAAACACGGAACCAGAGTCATAAATAAATGACACGATAAAATTGGATACACAATTCCTGAATCCCGAAAACAGAAGGTAAGAAGACTTTACCTATTTATATGATTTTCAACTGTTTACTATATAAAGACAGGAAATATATATATTTTTATATTGAAAGATTACCCCTACTTAAATATACATAAACTTAGAGTGGCCATTAACTGCACGTTAAAAGGTCCCACAGTAAATAAACTATTTTTACTACATTTTTGCCCTACACATATTTTGAACTTCCGAACACAAAGTTTGTGTTCGATTTTACTGCATGATTCAACCGGGGTTTCCCGGGCTACAGAAGATATAACCCGCTGTACAGAAAATAGGTGAAAATTACTTTTTTAAATTTAAAACTCTATTAGATTTTTTACATTTAATATAGTCTTTAGATTGCCCAATAACACCAAAACACATTTTTATATTACAAATATCAGTTATGTGTTCAAATAAACTTTGAAATTTATTAAAAGCAATGCATTTGTATTAGCCGCATGCCAGAGGTTACTTTCAGTGTTTAAGCACGTAAAAAAAGTTCGATTACATATGTTAAATTTGTGTTTTATTTATATTATTTTATTTATTATACTTATTTATTGATTTATAAAGTGTTAATTTCATTATGGGATATTAGCCGGTAAAAAACTCTGACTTATTTATATTGTTTTAGGTGCAAACGGATTAATCTTCCGTAATCGAGCTGCACGCGATAAAGATAGATTTTTTTTTAATCCGTGAAAATTATTTTTAAATGCATAAAATATCACTAAATTGAGATACAGTTTTCCAACAAATTGCATTTTAAAGCACCGTATACGTTTCCCTTATTCGACGGTGTAAATATTAAAATTATACAATATTTAGAAGTAATTAAATTTGCGAAATGAAAGGAAATAAATTGTTTAAGTCATTTCTGTCAACGTTACTCACGAACATGTGTTTGCTTCATAATATAGTTAGAAAAATGCGCCTTTTGGATCGCTATTTCTTGATATTGTGCAGTGTACAGCGTTTCGAGATCAAAGATTTCTCTGAGGAATTTCATATGAATCCAGTAAAACAAAAAGCAAGTTAAAAAATACATATTTGTCTAGTTCTTGATCGCCGTTTTTTTTTTTTTTTTTTATATAGTTTGCATTTTTACAAAATGGCGGATTATTAAAGTTAATGTATCAGTTTTTAACAAAAAATCTGATCTTGTTTTACTTGGAAAGAACAAATGTTTTATTTATTTATTTTTTAAAGCATTGTGCGAGGGTTAGGGAAATAGATAAACTTTCATTTTTGTAAAAAAAAAAAGAAGCAAGGAAATCATTTCATCCGCTACCAAGATATTTTGGGTACCGACTTAAAATCATTGTTTCAAAATTTGTGTTTAAAGTTTTGCAACACTTGCCTATCACTCGCACATTGTTCCGGGATAGCTCAGTTGGCATAGCATTGGCAGTTTATGCCAAAAGTCTTTGGTTCGAATCGTGGCCCGGACACGTTTTCACTCAGTTGTAAAGCTACAACTCGTCAAACAGTACTTTATAAATTATCAGTATAATAGCTTGAGTATGTCGTCAGTTTTCAAGAACAAAATGTATTTCCACTAAGCGAGTTGATGACAGCTAATCTACGTGAGGAAATATATGACAGATTTCTTTTTTCATTTTGACAATTCGCATTCGCATATAATTAGAACTTATTCATCTATTAATTATATATATACATATATATATTTCATGTACGCGAATTTATGATCCGATCCATGGCGTAACACGTATTTGTTAGTCATCTTACACTAATAGTTCAGGACATATTTATTATTTCTGGGGAACAATAACCTGCATAGCATTAGCAGTTTATGCCAAAAACCTTTGGTTCGAATCCTGGGCTGGAAACTTTTTCACTCGGTTGTAAAGTTACAACTCGTCAAACAGTACTTTATAAATTATCAGTATAATAGCTTGAGTATGTCGTCAGTTTCCAAGAACAAAATGTATTTCCACTAAGCGAGTTGATGACAGCTAATCTACGTGAGGAAATATATGACAGATTTTATTTTTCCATTTTGACAATTCGCATTCGCATATAATTAGAACTTATTCATCTATTAAAGGTATATATATATATATATTTCATGTGCGCGATTTCATGACCCGATCCATGGCGTAACACGTGTTTGTTAGTCATCTTACACTAATAGTTCAGGACATATTTATTATTTCTGGGGAACAATAACCTGCAAGCCTGTCTGCATTGCCATGGACAGCCTTGAAATCGATCCTTGCAGATGAGTGGCTTTTGGGTAATCTTTACTCCTTACCACCCGCGATTCTGTCAAAAACTTCAGAATCTTGAAGCGAGAAGCTTTCACTCTGAAGGACGGCCCTAACGTAAGATCGTGATTAACCACGAGAATGACGCTGTTGGTGATTTCAGTATATTTAGTGTCCCTGGAATGCGTTCTGGGAAAACAAATCTTCTAATTGACTGACCATGCTGATGTTTTGTCGATCCTGTTTACTTATAAGATTCTTCATTTCTTCCAAAAATAACATATCTCAGCATACTAGTTTTTAAGCAAATCAGAAACAATGTATATAACATTAATGATTTTATTAATGATCGTGAAACCTAATCAAAGAGTTGAATTATGATGAAAGACACTCAAAAGGAAACTTTTTTCAGTAACAACGATACAAAGTGAATAAAATATTTAAATGGGAATGACATTGTTGGTGATTACAGAGTATTTGTGACCCTGGAATGCATTTTAAAAATTTATTTTACTAATTGTCTACAATTGCTGATGTTTCCTCGACCCCACTTCTTTCGAAAAGAAAAAACTATCTAACTAGTTTTTACCAAAACAGAAACAATGTATATAATATTAATGACTTTATTAATGATCCTGAAACTTAACCATGGAACGGAATTATGGTAAAACAAACTTAGAGGAAAACTTTTTCATGTAACAACTGTACTAGATACGCGATATTAAGTGAATGAAAAAGTGAAATGGGAATATGGAAATGACACTGTTGGTGATTTCAGTGTATTTTGTAGCCCGGGAATGCACTTTGGAAAAATTATTTTTCTAATTGGCTAAGCGTGCTTATTCTACCTCGATCGTGTTTACTTACCTAAGATCAGAGGTGCCAAGCTCTCAATAATCTTCCGTAATATGTGGATTAATTTGACCCAATTTAACAACGTTTCGAACCAGAAAAATTATTTGATGACTCTTTATTTAGTTAATTTCAGGTTTCTACATGGAATATTCTTAATTTCATTTCATAAAAAAAATTCTGGTGCGCAACGTATTGAACCTGGTTTAAATTAACTCACATATTACGGAGGATCCGTGAGAGTTTGGCACCTCTGTATAAGATGCTTCATCCTTTCGAATAAAATAACTCATCAAAAAATATTTTTATACACACCGCTTTTTAATAAAAGACAAATATATATACATTAGTTGTTAAAGTTTACACCTTTTCAAATCATATAAACCTGTTTGAAACAAACAATAACGTCTAAAAATATTTTTATACACACTGCTTTTTAATAATAGATAAATATATACAATAGTTGCCAAGGTCTAAACTTTTTTTAATCATATACAGAGGTGCCAAGCTCTCACTAATCGTCCGTAATATGTGGATTAATTTGACCCCGTTTTACAACGTTTCGAACCAGAAAAATTATTTGACGAATCTTTATTTATTTATTTAATTTCAGATTTCTACATGGAATATATTTAATTTAATTTCTTAAAAATTTTTCTGGTGCGAAACGTATTAAAACTGGGTTAAATTAAACCACATATTACGGAAGATTAGTGAGAGCTTGGCACCTCTGCATATAAACATGTTTTAAACCAAAGCAATTACTAAATAAAGTACGTGTTAAGTTTTTTATGAAATGTAATACATATTTTACTTTATTTATTAACTAACATTTCTGGTTCAAATATGTTTATTGGATTTTTAAAAAAATAGTAGAAGTTGGCAGCCATATATATATATAATATTAAAGATTTTTGATTTTTCTGAAACGGTAATACCACAATTAGACGTGGTTTAAATTATTTGCTCCTTTATGCTTCTTTTGCTCTTACTTCGTGAAATGTCTTAGTTAAGATGCAGCAAACATAGAGAAACATTTTGTTACTTAAGAACTTTGCTATAACCATGATCTTCACGGATACTAGGCTAGCATTCGTGGTGATACTAAACAATAATTAAAAGCAAAAGACGTTATTCATGATTAAAGACTAATGCGGTCTTAGGATGCATTTAAGAAACATTATTTTCAAAATGAGCTGATGTTTCCATGACCCTATTTACACAGTACACATCTATGTCTTAAAAGTCACAATGGTAATAAATACTTCTAAACATTTTAATTTCTGGGTAAATGGGAAAAAATCAGGTTTTCATTTAAATACTTGATTTTGGTATGTGATATCTTTTATTAGGGGAAAGTCGGGTAACCGTGGACATTTCAATTTCTAAGAAATTCAATGTGTTGCGTAAATAAAGAGTTATTGTAAATGAACGCCCACTAGAGCCGAAACAAATACAGTTTAATTGCGACGTGGGCACCGAGTAACTTAGTTGTGAGTGAGACGTTTGTTTTCGTCAATAAATTTTTGAAAAAAAACAAGACAGAATGCATCATACGCGGAGAAACATTTGAAAAAGACTGAATTCAGTGCCAGGAATGCAAAGAGTGGGCCCATGAAGATTGTGTTTATATAGATGCATCGGATTTTTATTATAATTGTGATGTTTGTAAGGCCAAAAAACGGTTGGGACACCATTGATTAATATTTCCGGGGCTACGCGCCGTTTCTTGTGATGCCAAAAAAATAAGGCCAAACTATTTTCCGTATATTTCGTTAAATAATTCGATATTATTAGAAATGTTTAATTAAAATCATTAAAGAAGTTCGTAATTTTATTTTAAGTATAAAATAAAGACAGAAATTTCATTCATTTGTTTTTTATTTACAAGTTATCCAAGTGTCCGGGGCTACCCGATCTTCCCCTACTCCTTACAAGAGCCAAAAATCAAAACGCAAGTCAGATAAAGGCACTCTCAATCCATTACAAAAAAGCATCGTTGGGCACTGGAGAGATAGCTCAAGCGTTGTGCACATGAAACGCTGGGAGCGATGAGTGGCTTTTATTTTTATTTAGGTAGGAGTTTATTGAAACCTTGCAGGAAAAGTATAGCGATTTTCCTAGGTCATATAGTTTTTGAGAAAAACGCATTTTTTCGTTATACACAAACTTTATTTTTCGAGCGGTTAATAAGGGAGTTGACGGGCATTCGAGGTATCTATCGACGCAGAATCATTCAAGGATATTTGATAATGATTTTTGTAAAAAATTGTCTGTAATTAGCAGAAATATTAATTAAGTTACTTGAAAGAAATAATATTTTTATATATCGTGCAGGGTATTGTTCGAAAGATCTCGTAACACCGAAATCAAAAATATATTTGTTTTAATTTTGGTATTATATTTTCAGAGATATCGTCGAAAATGTACTGCAAAAATACGTCCCTGCCATCCTATTTCCGAATCTACTCAAACTTAAACTATGAAAAAATTAGGGGTAGCAGGAGTTTTTTAATTAATAAATAGTAATTAAGGAATTTGATATACGGAGCCCTTTGCGCGCGAGTTATACGCGTACTTGACCGATTTATCTGATAATTAGCCGAGATATTATTTTAAAAAACACAAATGAACGAGATTAAATATTAGGCAGTTTGCCGGCATTAGGATGGTTTCCGCCAAATTTTGATAAATCTTCGGTTTCCCAGGCAGACAAAGGGGAAAAGGTTTAGTTTTTCTGCATTTTGAATTTGCATCCTCGTTTGCCGGAGGGAAATACACATTTTTAAAAAAATTACCCTCTTATTCGATATGCTTTGCTGATTGTAATGATATATTTTGCTTAAAATAATATTAATATTTACTATTTAAAAAAAAAAAACGGTTTCTGGAAGACGATTTCATAAAAAAAAAAAAAAAAAAAAAAAAAAAAAAAAAACTTTTCATCGAACGTTTATGAATGAGCTTGCTATTGAGCCGGCAATCGCTACAGTGCATATCTGGTAGAGATGGGAAATAGGGTTACTTTTGGTTAATAGGTTACATCGTTTCACTGTAGCACTTGTATCAGGTTCCAATAACCTGTTATTTTTGTAACGTATGACCAATCGCTAGGGATGCTACAGCGGGCATTTTAATTGAAAGGCCTTGAAACAGAATGCTTGAAATAGTTTTGGGAATATAGACTTTGTTTTCTGTTAAGATGAATCCACACTATTATAATCTTTTTCCACGGTAAAAATTCAATTTTACCTGCAAAAACTTACCTTGTTATAATACTTTGAATTTCATGAATTTTCAGTTTTTCCTGGCACTAAAAAAACATTTTTTTCTGTTTTTGGTGACATAAAACGCGAAAAATTCATAAAATTCTAAGTAGGGTGAAACCTCCAGTAAGTGACACTTTAAGGATTTTTTCTTGTTCAAATCACTATTAGAAAGTTTTAAATCTGTTTTATACTTATCTTTGTTTTTGCAAAGTATAAGTAAAGATACATTAAAGAATTATTGTTGACAAAATTTTGATAAATTATACCTTTTATTACTAAAATTTAATTTTTGTCATAAATATTGTCAATATTTCCAGTAACTGACACTATCCCTTTTTTAAAAAACCAATAACTTAAAAATAAGTTATAAGAGTTAAGACAAATAAGTTACCAGTAGATGACATTACTTTGCAGAATTTTACAAGAAAATGCTCATTTGAGTTAGATTGCTAATGAAGTGTCAGTTACTGGTTAGGTTTCAATAACTGGGGGGGTTTCACCCTACCATAGCTGGTGTATGTAAAAACAAGAACACATTAACTTAATAAAACTCGGAGGACAGTAACTTTATTTTTAAATCACAAAACAAAGAACACTCCAGGTCGCCTTCCTTCATCACAATTATTTTTTCACTCTCTTAAATTTAATTCACTTTCAATCGAAGGGAATCCAAGATGCCCTCTTACGTAACTTTTAAACTCTCAATTTCAACAATCAACATACTTCCCCCGATAGAAATGTACAAATTTCAATATCTCGAAATGCTTTACAATTAAATAAATGTACACAGCACAATTACAACAAAAAATACACAGTAACACAGCACAACAAAATAAAATATAAATTAACAATAATTGAACATTACTTCTTGGTTTCAGTTATCAATAAGAAGGATGGCTATTTTTGTAATTGAACGCTTTAATTCACCTGATTTATTGCGAACCTTTACAAACCTGACCTTGCCATCCGGTCCTGTATCGATTTTACTTTTGCGGTCTAACAACACCCTTTACATACAGGCAAAAAGTCGTCTTTCACTAGTACCATTAATCCTGCTGTTAAATTATTCTTTTCCACTACCCATTCTTATTTTTGCTGTAACGTGTTTAAATAACTTAATCTCCATTTTTTTTAAACTGTCTGGACGGCATTCGTAGTTTTTACCAATGTTTAAGCAATTAATATTAACATCAATTAACGGACGGTTCAGTTATAGCATTGATTGATCTTCAGATCAAAAAATGACCTGGAGTCAGGACGTCAAAATCATTAGATAAAGGAGTAAGAGGTCGAGAGTTCAAAATACCTTCTACCTTAATAACTATAGTTTCGAACTCTTTATAAATGAGTCGTATATCGCCCATCGCGCGTTTCAGCTGATAGGTTCACAGATTTCACACCAGCCTCTCAAAGTCCTCCAAAATGAGAAGATTTACGAGGTAAGAATTTCCAGTCGATATCTTCATAAATTAAATAATTTGCTAAAATTTCATTTGGAAAATTTACCATTTTGAAAAAACATCTTCAATTCGGAATTTGCTCCTACGAAATTCCTGTCCGTAAAAATTTTATAACATTTCCACTATCCATTCTTATTTTTGCTGTAACGTGTTTATATAATCTAATCTCCATTTTTTTTAATTGTCTGGACGGCATTCGTAGTTTTTACCAATGGTTTAAACAATTAGTATTAACATCAATTAACGGACGGTTCATTTATAGCAATGATTGATCTCCAGATCAAAAAATGACCTGCAGTCAGGACGTCAAAATCGTTAGATAAAGTAGTAAGAGGTCGAGATTTCAAAATACCGTCTACCTTACTAACTATAGTTTCGAACTCTTCATAATTGAGTCGTATACCGCCCATCGCTCGTATCAGCTGATGATTCACAGATTTCACACCAGCCTCTCAAAGTCCTCCAAAATGAGGCGGTTTACGAGGTAAGAATTTCCAGTCGATATCTTCATATATGAAATAATTTGCTAAAACTTCATTTGGAAAATTTACCATTTTGAAAAAACATCTTCAATTCGGAATTTGCTCCTACGAAATTCCTGTACGTAAAAATTTTATAACATTTCCACTACCCATTCTTATTTTTGCTGTAACGTGTTTAAATAATCTAATCTCCATTTTTTTTAATTGTCTGGACGGCATTCGTAGATTTACCAATGGTTTAAACAATTAGTATTAACATCAATTAACGGACGGTTCATTTATAGCATTGATTGATCTTCAGATCAAAAAATGACCTGCAGTCAGGACGTCAAAATCGTTAGATAAAGGAGTAAGAGGTCGAGATTTCAAAATACCGTCTACCTTACTAACTATAGTTTCGAACTCTTCATAATTGAGTCGTATATCGCCCATCGCTCGTTTCAGCTGATGATTCACAGATTTCACACCAGCCTCTCAAAGTCCACCAAAATGAGGCGATTTACGAGGTAAGAATTTCCAGTCGATATCTTCATACATGAAATAATTTGCTAAAACTTCATTTGGCAAATTTACCATTTTGAAAAAACATCTTCAATTCGGAATTTGCTCCTACGAAATTCCTGTTCGTAAAAATTTTATAACATATCCCACGCCTAGCTATAAATCGCTTAAGAGTGGCAATCAGAGCATCAGAGGTTAAATCTGAAAGAAGCTCAAGATGGATGGCTCGAGTCACAAAGCATATACAAACACAGATAAAATATTCTGTTCAAAGAATCCTTGAGCTAATTTTTATAGGTTACAAAAAATTAACCACAGAGATCCAAACCGGTGCAATTAAATACTGGTAATTCTCTCACCCATTAGCTGAAAGCATAGAGTTAGTTTTACCTTAAAACGAATAACACAAGAATGTACCGTTTTTCTCGCCAAATTTCTGCCCCCTGGATGCCAAAATTTTAATCTAACAAAATTCAAGAGTCCTTGAGGACCAACATGAAAAAGACGCTTATGCCTAGTAGAAAAATAAATCTTACTTAAGTTAGAGTTTTTTGGCAACATACAAAGAGGTTTTTGCTCATAAGATACGGAAGCTTTGTCGAGTCTTCCGCCAACCCCTTGTCATCTATAAATGGATTTTAAATATTAATATTACCTGTCATAGACTTTTTACTACCTAAAACTTATTGTGAGGCTCATCAAAAGGTTTTCAGCTTACTTAACTTCTTCAAAGGTCAAATGACCTCTTCGTTTAACCCTTTCAGAGGCAAGCAATTGTGTTCCTGTAACGTCGAATTCACACCGGTATTTACGAAAGAATTTAGTTTAAAATAAGGAAAAGCAAATTTTTCAACTTATTCCCGTCAAAGTTAAAAAGTAAAATTTTATTAAAAGTTTCTGGTTTGAATTGGATTAAAATTAGGTAGTATATAATATATAACACCGCCCCTCAAAGGATTAACAGCATTTCTGCAATTATTGTATAAATCTACGAATAAAGGAAGTATTGAATATGTTTGAAATATTTAGATAATGAAACAAAATTATAATAATATATTATAGATTTATATCATGTATAAATCTTTATTAATTTAAATTA
Source organism: Maratus michaelseni (assembly GCA_963931845.1). Lineage (NCBI taxonomy): Eukaryota > Metazoa > Arthropoda > Arachnida > Araneae > Salticidae > Maratus > Maratus michaelseni. The sequence continues at coordinate 388,576,091 of OZ007591.1, read as the reverse complement.
ATTTATTTCTCTTTGAAAAATAGAAGAATGAATTCATAAATAACTGCAAATAATTTTAAACAGTAGAAAAAATTTCTGGTCAGTAAAAATACAAATTGCCTATTTTTTTTCCTTTAATTTTTCATTAAATATTTAAATATATTTAAATATATTATAATTGAAAAACATTTTCGCTGTAAAAAGTAACAGTCTGACTGGGATTCGAACTCAAACAAAAAGTTCAAAAATCCATCGTGCTGCCAACCACGCTGATGAGCGGTTGGCGAAAGGAAGTAATTTATCGGACTATAAACTGCAACGTAAATTTTGAGTTTTATTTTCTCAAGACACCCTGGGTATTGCAATTTATAGCTTTCATATATTTACATACTAACTATAATCTATCGATACACAAACATTCATCGCATTCTGTGATCCCGACCTTGGAACCTCCTCTTATAAGTCAACGGGTATCCTATAGATTTTACTCTCATAATCTATAGAGTACTTCCCGTTGACCTAGAACTTTAAAATTTGGAGAGAAGGGAGGTCTTGTAGCAAGCACATGTTGAAGAAAAAATCCGAAAATCCTTAATTTTTTATTCTATGTCGATTTACTACATGATTTTCCTTAATCGGAATTTTTTAAACGTTATTTTAAGCCCGTAACTGTTTATTGCATTAAATTAGAAGCTCGAAATTTTTACAAAACAATGAGATCATGGACCTTTATTATTTGATATCAATTTCAACTTTATACCATCAGCCGTTCCTGAGACCGTCTTGGCAGAAAGACGGACTACAAAGCGAGACTATAAGCGTATTTTCAATTTGAGGTACGAAACCCGAAAAAAGGGACCTCAAAACGCAAAGATATATCAAAATGAATGAAATTATGGTAAAATATATGCACACTGCTGAATTGATGTATCACTTTAAAAGACATAAAAACTACATTAAAAATACATACATACAAGTTTCGACCTAGATCTGAGGCTATAATCAGGATAAAAGTCAATCACAAGATGTTTCAGATTCTACTGTCGTTGAGAATTCCAAGATCCGTATAGTTGACCAATGAGCTTCAACTTAATTAAACCGTATACTAGACAGCCAACACCATAAAGACTTAAACTCTTATTAAATGCCAGACTGAGGGAATAATCCAAGAAATCCAATTGACCGTAAAAAGCCGAAAGAATCCAAACCATTGAAAAAGCAACAAACCACCCCCCCCCCCTTTTAAGCTGAAAATACCCATTACTTAAATCTTTAATAAATCTAACCAAATTCTTGAAATATTGGACGATACAATATCGTTGCACACCCCAAGTTGTAGTTTTCATATCGTTTAAAGTGATCCATCAATTTAGCAATGTCTGTATATTTTATCATTATTTCATTTGGGTTAATATGGTGTAAACGTCCAGGACTTTTTGATAGATATATCAAAATTTCATAATCGGCTTTTTATCATAATTGCAATACTTCCCTTACACCACCTTACACCATGTATTCCAAGATCCGTACACTTGACGAATGAACTTCAACTTAACTAAACCGTATACTAGACAGCCAACACCATCTATTAACTTAAACTGTTATAAAATGCCAGACCGGGGAAATAATCCCCGGTCTGGCATTTAATAACTAATTTTAATACCAATTGACCATAAAAACCCGAAAAAAAACGAACCATTGAAAAAGCAACAAACCATCCCCCACTTTTAAACTGAAAATACCCATTACTTAAATCTTTAACCCTCTAGCCGCGGGCGATGTTTCATTTTCTTATATAAAACCGCGGCCTCTTTTTATTCATCACTTATAATAGTTATAAGGATTGAATGTCACCGGAATTTACAAACAGATTTATTTGGAAATAAATAAAAGCAAATTTTCATGTACATTATAAAAACAAAGCTTTATTTCAAAAATGTGGCATTTGTGGATTCAAAATATTTCAAAAACCGCAGAACTTTCAGAATGAACTAATAAATGAAATGCTATATTATATTATAATTTGTATACGAATCTTTCTATTTCTAAATAAAAGAAGATAGATTCAACAAAGAAATAGAATCTCTCGATGATTAAGTACTATAAAACTTATAGGGAACGTCCAAATACCATTCCCCGCGGAATTGTATAGAATAATTAGTGAAGGGCGATAGGAGTGTTACCCGCGGCTGGAGGGTTAATAAATCCAACCAAATTCTTGAAATATTGTACGATACATTATTGTTGCTCACCCTAAGTTTGTAGTTTTTATATCTCTTAAAGTGATCCATCAATTTAGCAATGTATATATATTTCACCATTATTTCATTTAGATTAATATGGTGTAAACGTCCAGGTTTTTTTGATAGATATATAAAAATTTCATAATCGGCTTTTTATCCTAATTGCAATACTTTCCTTACACCATGTATTCCAAGATCCATACACTTGATCAATGAGCTTCAACTTAATTAAACCGTATACTAGACAGCCAACACCATCTATTAACTTAAACTATTATTAAATGCCAGACTGGGGGAATAATACGAGAAATCCAATTGACCATAAAAACCCGAAAAAAGCTAAACCATTGAAAAAACAACAAACCACCCACCACTTTTAAAATGAAAATACCCATTACTTAAATCTTTAATAAATCTAACCAAATTCTTGAAATATTGTACGATACATTATTTTTGCACATCCCAAGTTTGTAGTTTTTATATCTTTTAAAGTAATCCATCAATTTAGCAATCCTCTATAATAAAAAGCTACGCGTTGCTGACGATTGGCTTTTTCGCTAATCGTTGCCACAGATTAATCTCGGAAAATGAAACATTTGAGGTTACTGAAAAAATCAATAGCTCGAAAAGTATTTGTCAGAAAATTGTTAGACTAACTGCGTTAGAAAGGTAAAAAATTGTACTATATTTCTTGATATAAATTTCAAATCTAATGATTATGCATTTTTCAAATATTGAATTTCAAAGATTACCAAATTTCACAATGGCGTACCATAGCGAAACCTTCACGCCTAAAAAGTTCATGATAACGGCAATGTGTCCTGACGTGTATACTGGCTATAGCACAAGTCACAAATTATAGTAGCCTTATTATTCTGTTAAAATATAAAAGTGAATTATCATGTCACGAGTGCATGATTTTTATTTAATTCTCTACAAATACTAGATGCGTCATTTCTTTTTAGTTGTGAATAATATAGGTTAATTCACGTTATTAAAAAATACATACACGTCGAACTGATAACCTCCTCCTTTTTTGAGTCGGTTAAAAAGAAGAAAATGTTTTCTTATGAGCATTTTTATCACTATCAGTATTTTTTCGCGATTTTGTCATTAAAAATATAAATTCATACAAAGTCGGGTTAAAGATATAAAATAATGCAAATTTAGTGTTTATTTAACCCTTCTTTGCATGAGTTTTTCTTTTAAAATTGTGTTTATTTATACATGTATTAAATATTGGACACCAGAAATTTTAAGATAGATTTTTAACTTTGTTCAGCAACATAGTTCACGGGAAATTTATTGCATTAATATTTCTGTACAAATATAGTGGTGGCGAAGAAGTTGATTTATTTATTAAAAGTTAAATAAAAAGTGATGGAAATTTACATCACTATGCAATTAAGGGTTAAGGCAGGGATTCAAAAATCTAGGCGCCAATAGGCTGATTCCCACCACTAAATTTTATTAGTATTCTTTGTCAAATTTTATTTGTATACTTCGTCTAAATTTTATCAGTATTCTTATTAGGCGAATAATACTAAAAATTTAGTGGTGGTAATCGGCCTATTGGCGCTTAGATTTTTGCACTCCTGATTTAAGATTTTATCACGGGCCCGGCAACTCCGGGCGGGGTCAGCTAGTGAATATATATTTTACCATTATTTCATTTATTAAAGTTTAATATGGTGTAAACGTCCAGGACTTTTTGATAGATATATCAAAATTTCATAATCGGCTTTTTATCCGAATTCCAATACTTTCCTTACACGGTGTATTCAGGAAGTAAAAAGACAACTTTAAGTTCCGTCTAAACATCACTTTGAACTTCTGCATCATATTGAGTCACTTTAGAGGAGTGTCTGTTGGTTTCAATTAAAATTCCTAAATTCTTGACATCAAGCCTTGATGTCTCACTTTCAGTCTCCATTTTTTACGAAAACAGTGAAGTCATTTATCGAATGATTCATACATAAATATTCAATTTTCTTTTGATATTTTCTTTCTTTATGGTTATCTACTTGTTTACCAGTTTTACCGATTTTGGAATATTAAATCAGAGGGAGCAATACACTACTGACGGACTTTCAAATGCATAATAGCATTCTTATCCGCTTAAACACTGAATATGAATATTCCGATTTTCCCTTGAAGAAAATTCGTCTTGACTGACAGCTTCTTCTTGTTCATGAGCATACTGTCACAAATCATTTGCATCTAAAGGCTTTTTTTTCTCTTTCAGTGGTAAACGGTATAATTTAAGTATTAAGTTGGAAAACCGGGACATGATGTTTAAGGTTAAAATGTTAATATTCAAAATCGTCAAATTAAAGTTAATGTCGGAAAATGCATTTTGATTTCATATTAACCTGGAATATTTTATGGTATTAGTTTTTGTTGTGAAATATGAGCAATTGGATGTGGTTTCCTTTTTTTCTGGTATTAAAAAAAAATATTTTACGGAAAATGTTCATCTATTTTTCAAAATTTAGCGTTTATTATCTATATATATATATATTTAAGCAATATATAGGGTGATTATAATTAAAGTTGCATTTTCAAAAGGCTGTAAAAAAAGAAATACTGGTCAGAATTTGACCTGATATTTCATCTCAGTATACGTGAAGCAATGCGAATTTATTTTGCGAAAGAAAAATATGTTCAAAGATAGATGGCGCAGTACTCGTCATAAGATGCTAAGTAAAAGACGTGACATACTGTTGTGGCACTCTTTGTACAAAGCCTATCCACCACGACAAGGTCATCGGTCCACAGCCTTTAATGTCCCGAATTTCTTCAATGCAATTACCGCGCAGTTACCGTTCTTGTAAAAAATCTTCACAAGCAGAAACCTATCCTTCAATGATAGAGTCATGACTACCTTCTCAGATTCAGAAACAGGAACTGCCGTTTTTGTTTTTATCACAAGTGTAATGCGCATGTCACGTCTTTTAATTAGCGTCTCATGACGAGTGCAGCGCCATCTATTGGTCCACTTTTGAACTTTTTTTTTCTTTTGCAAAACAAATTCCCATTGCTTTACGTATACTCAGATGAAATATCAGGTCATTCTGACCAGTGGTTCTTTTTTACAGCCTTTTAAAAGTGCAACTTTAATTATAATCACGCTATATACACTGCAAACACATACCTTTCGGCACGCGATCGGACCGCAGTCGGCAGTGTCGGTTTTGTGTCGGCACCTCACAGTGGTATTGGTCAAGTGTCAGTAGCATGTCGGAAACTGGTACTAAAGAACGTAGCTTTAAAGGCAGACACATTTGTGCTTTATGATATAGAATTTATTGAATGCATAGTACGAAAAAAATACGAACACGAACACGAAAGCAAGTCACAACACCGGTTCTAAACGTTGGTCGCACTCGCAGGATAAAGCTGGTTGTACCAAAATTTCTTGTTCATAATTCTTATTATTATTATACATAAGACTTCTTCAGTGACCGTATAGATCTTTATTAATTATTATACGAACTTAAAAATCATCTTTGAAATGAAAGACAGATATGGACAAATACTAGTGATGGGCATAATGAATGATTTTGTCATTCGAATGAATTATTCGGGCAGGAGCAAAAGCATAGTTGCCAATATTCGTGTTTATTTTAATCAATGACCGCAAGAAAATATGTAAAAAGAAAATAGAAACAAATATATAATGGAATTGCCAACTTACGCGTTTTTTTTTAATCAATTACCCCTAGAAATATCGTAAAAGGGAAAAGTGATTTTATATTTTATGCAGTTCTTAATCTAAATCTTATTGAAATTGAAAACTTCTTTTTTCTTAAAATATTTCTGGTTGAAATTGATTTTAAGAAAATACGAAGGTTAGCAGCTATGCTTTTGCGTATGTCCGAATGATTGATTCGAATATCAAAATCATTCATTCTGCACATCACTAACAAATACTTAGCTGGTTACATTCTATATCCAACATCAGCGTCACAAAGCATCATCTATGACGCTAACTAACCCCTTAATCGTCGTGCACTATACATTCACGGGCAAAATTTGTGAACAAATTTTGTCGCGCCGGTGACCCTCACGGGCTAGACTCCTCATAACTTTAATTCTATCTCGCACCACTTTCTTAAAAGAAAAATCTTTTAATACACTATAACAGCACTTGCAAGAGAAATAAAGTACAAAATTTATATTTTAAGTATAGTGGTGTGAATAGATTATAAAAAATAATTGCCAATAGCAGCTGTGATATTATGGTTTATTCAATAATTTTTTCACTCCCGAGGTTATTTTAAAACCCCTCGATACCTTCACGGACAGTCATTTGTAAACAAATTTTGTCGCGCCCGAAATTTTCACAGGCAGTATAGGCTACTTTTTTTTTCAGATTGTTTGATTCCCACTAGTTTTTTTAAAATAGTTTAATTGGCCTTATTTAATCTCTCATTAAATAAGGCGAATATTTCTACTACAAAAAAGGGGTGGCAATCAAGCAATCTGAATTTTTAAAAAAAGTAGCTTGTGTACAAAACAGGTTTTTTACAAAAGATTAAAATTTTATCCATCCTGAATACTATAAATCTGAAAAAAAAATTCACCGTTTCTTTTACTGATTAACTCATAAATTTATGGATAATATAATGGAGCAATAAAAAAAATCGATGATTGTTGAAGGAATTTTCCGAATATTAAGCGACGGTTAAGGGGTTAAATCCTGGAAGCATCCTAATGCTAAAGCGTGATTTTAATTTTTATTATTCTAGCAACTCTATCGGCCTGATGGGCACAAATAGGTAGCTCGATTTTACAATTATATTGGTTTCTCAAGTACCAAACAATTTTTTTATTTTTATAATTTTATATTTTCTACAATTTTTTTCCGGTGTCTGTTTTCTATTTTTTTTCTTCAATCTTTTTCTTTCATTGCAAATAAAAAATCAAATTACATGCATGTGTTTTATCGTTGCCCATTGTCTTTTTTTTATGTAAGAATCCTATTCTTTTTTATAGATAGAATTCCAGTGATTCCCTTTCGCATTTTTTTCTAATATTACATGTCATAGAAGTATGTTTCGTCCGACACCAATCGCAGTATCTTCATTAAAGTGCGAAGTGATAAGAATCCAAAGTAACAAGAGGCAAATCTAGAAATTATTATTTTTCATTTTAAGGGCCTCAAAGATCTGATTTTGTGATTTTGGACATCAGTGATTCCTCCTATAATGTTCACCTTTTAAAATATTTCTGTCTATTTTGAGCAATGGTATATTTTAAGCAATGTGATTGTTTCTCTGTTATGATAATAATTATTGCCCTGTTTTTCAAAATCGTTCGTCAGGTAATTTTCGGAATTATGATCTGCATAATAAGTTTGTTCACTGATGTACAGTAAGCAAACAAATTAAGTAAATAAATAAGTAATCCTCCAATCCCCGAATGATAGTCATAATTCCAGTTCTAAAAATCTCAATCTCTTCGTATACATATTTTTGAGCAATTGTTGAAATGTATTTATTTCCTTTTCATACACACGAAAAGGCTGTCTTTTTTTTCCCCTCCAAATTCAAGGTCAGGAAACCCTTAAATGTTATTATTATGCGAGCAACATGCAAGATTGTGAAACATTGTACTCAGCCCACCTGCCAGATATTATTCTTAAAAACCGGGTTCGCTGCGTGTGCCAACCGCAAGTAACTTTCTGAATCTCAAACCTTCATTTTTCTTTTTAGATCAAAACAATGGTTTAAGGAAATATTCACGCCAACCTATTTCCGTCGTAAGCCCAAACATTCAAAAAATTGAAAGCCAGACTGTACTCTAAGAACCATTTTTTACTTGCATGTTCCTTTGATACTCCTTTTTTGGACAGGGGATTTCCAAGATCTTATTTGAATGTCAAGGCCGCCAACGCTTGCCCAACTTTAACCTCTGTTTATCTCAGACAATACCGTATTCATGAAGCAGAGCGATTCAAATTAGATGAACTTTTTTTAAGACACGTTTGTAAAAAGGGAAAAAATGTTTTAGCACTGTAGAGAAAAAATTACTGCAACTAAAGTAACTTAATCTTATTTTACCTATTTTAGAGAAAGTGGGATGTACACAATTATTTAAAAGGCTATATGAGAATACAAAGAACCAAAAGTTCTGGTGCTTATTCATTTATCTCAGACAATACCGTATTTGTAATAAAGCAGAGTGATTCAATCAACTGAATATTTTAAAATACGTTTATAAAAAAAAGTTTTAAAATTACGTGAAAAAAGATTGCAGTGTTCGTACGCTTTTACCACAATTTTTTAATAGAATTTTCCACCTTATTTAAATTTAGAAAAGTATTACAAATCCTGCAATTAAATGAGGCGTGTACAATTTCTGGTATTTAAATATTAAATAGAAAATTTCGATTAAAAATTTTGTGATAGAAGCGTACGAACACTGGATTGTTTTGACATCAATTAACTAGTGCATTGTACATATTTTTCTTTAACAGAACCCAACCATTCAAAAAATTGAAAGCCAGACTACAACGTAGAGATAAAGTAGAGTGATTCAATCAACTGAATATTTAAAACACGTTTAAAAAGTTTTAAAATTACATGAAGAAAAATTGTTTTGATTTGAATTAACTTTCTGCAATGTATACATTTTTCTTTTAACAGACCCAACCATTCAAAAAATTGAAAGTCAGACTACACTATACAGATAAAGCAGAGAATTTGAATATTATAAAATACGTTTGCATATTTTTAAATACGTTTTATTTTTTTTTAATTACATGAAGAAAGATTGTTTTGATTTCAATTAACTTCATTAATGTACACATTTTTCTTTTAACAGAACCAACCATTAAAAATTTGAAATCCAGACTGCATCATAGCGATAAGGCAGAGTGATTCAATCAATTGAATATTTTAAAATTGGTTTTAAAAAAAATTAATTACATGAAGAAAGATTGTTTTAATTTCAATTAACTTTCTGCAATATACATTTTTCTTTTAAAACAGGACCAACCGTTCGAAAAATTGAAAGCCAGACTACACCGTAGACATAGAGCAGAGTGATTCAATCAATTGAATATCTTAAAATACGTTTTTAAAAAAGTTTTAAAATTACATGAAGAAAGATTGTTTTGATTTCAATTAACTTCTGCAATGTAGACATTTTTCTTTTAACAGCACCAACCGTTCAAAATATTGAACTTTCAGTAAGCAGAGGCGCACCTCAGCCTGTACTGATGGAAAACAATGAAGGTCGATGTTATATGCATGTTGATAACGTGCCACTAATATTATTTTATTTCGTTTACTTTTTTGCGTAAATGACGTCAAAAATATTCTATTTATAGTAATCACTGAAGAAATAAATTACACCAGGCCTGTCGAAAGTAAGCAGGGGCGTACCTCAGCTATGCTGGTGGAAAGCAATGAAGGTCGATGTTATTCATGTGATTAGAAACAGAACCAACCGTTCAAAATATTGAACTTTCAGTAAGCAACGGCGCACCTCAGCCTGTGCTGATGGAAAACAAGGAAGGTCGGTGTTATACGCATGTTGATAACGCGCCACTAATATTATTTTATTTCATTTAATTTTATTTAACGTAAATAGCGTCACAATATCCTATTTATAGTGATCATTGAAGAAATAGATTACACCAGGTCTGTCAAACTTTCAGTAAACAGGGCGCACCTCAGACTGTGCTGGTGGAAAACAATGTAGGTCGATGTTATATGCATGTTGGTTACGCGCCACTGATATTATTTTATTTCATTTACTTTTTTTACGTAAATAGCGTCCAAAATATCCTATTTATAGCAATAATTGAAGAAATAGATTACACAGGCCTGTCCAAACATTCAGTAAGTAGCGCACCTCAGACTGACTGTCTGAGTCACTGTTTGGTGAAAAACAATGAAAGTCGATGTTTTATGCATGTTTATAACGCGCCAACTAATATTATTTTATTTCATTTACTTTTTTTACGTAAATGGCATCAAAAATATCCTATTTATACTGATTACTGAAAAAGTAAACTACACCAGACCTGTCCAAACATTAAGAAAGTAGGAGCGTACCACAGACTGTACTGGTGGAAAACAATGAAGGTCGATGTTATATGCATGTTGATAACGTGCCAACTAATATATTTTATTTCATCTACTTTTTTTTACGTAAATGACATCAAAAATATCCTATTTATAGTGATCATTGAAGAAATAGATTACACCAGGCTTCTCCAAACATTCAGTAAGTAGGGGCGAACCTCAGACTGTGCTGGTGGAAAACAATGAAGGTCTATGTTATATGCATGTTGGTTACGCGCCACTAATATTATTTTATTTCATTTACTTTTTTACGTAAATAGCGTCAAAAATATCCTATATAAAATGATCACTGAAGAAGTTAATTACACCAGACCTGACCAAACTTTCAGTCAGCAGGGGCGCACCTCAGTCTGTGCTGGTGGAAAGTAATGAAGGTCGATGTTATTCATGTGATTAGAAACATGCAACAATATTATTATCTCACTATAGCAATGAGCAGCGATAAACAAGACGTCTACGTCTACAGACATGACCAGTACCGTATGGTACGTACGTCTCAGGGGATTTGAATACCAGTTTTATCGAAAAGAAATGTTTTCCTTATTTAATGAAGAAATTCTGAGCTTAAATATGAGGACCATTACTTTTCGGATGTGCCAATCCCAAAACTTTCTTCGGTCTTATACATGTTAATACTTCAATATTTGCTATCACAGCGCCAATAAAATCAATATTTTGCATTATTTTGTTGTACATCAGCTGCTTGCGAAGTACTAGGTTACCTTTGCAGCTCGAGCAGACAATTTACAACAAAACTACAAAAAATCGATAAAATCGCACAAAAATCGCTAGCACAGCGCCTCCTTCCGGCGGAATAGCCCCAAATTCAAGTGGGACTTGCAGGCAATAATCAAAAACATACACATAAAGTTTGAATCAATTCTATGCATAATTTTAAACACTTTTCAATGATACATTCCTTAAGAAAATGGCAAAAAATCGATATTACACCCCCCCCCTTCTGGCGTAATATCTTCAAATTCCAGAAGGAACTGCAGGCCATAGTCACAAACCTATAAAAAAATTGGTTCAATTCTATGCATAACTTCATACACTTTTCGATCATACAATGAAGACAGACACATGCACAGGCACACAGGCGGACTGACAGACGTACAGACACATGGGCAAACAGATAGAAATTTTGTATAAACATGTTATTCAGGATCTCTGACCTCTAAAACGTGTAAATCTGTCGAAAACCGGAAGTTGAAAAAATTTTGATCACAATACTTTCTTCTATTACAGATAGAAGAAAATAAAAAATGGTATTCAAATCCCCTAACGCGTAGGAACTATGATAATACACATATGTCTGGCCATAAGGTCACTACAATATAAAGGTTCCATAAAACTGAAATGCAGAAAAAACATAAATCCTACATAGCAAACTTATTTAGCATTATTATTTTATTTTACATAGCATTATTATTTTTTTTAGATGGGAGAAGGGCGGCGAGCTATATCTCAAAACACTGCAAGGAAGATGTCAAAAAGCTTAATGACGCTTACATTAAAAAATAAGAATGAAAAATCATGCGTCAAGCATACATTGTGTAACACTTTCCAACACTTTCAAAATAATTTTAGAAATCTTTACCGTTATATAAGGTGAAAGATTATATCTAAATGAATAATTTGGAAAACGTATAACACATTTAAAAACCCAATTTCATGAATACCAACAATATTTTAAAAAATTCAATACCCTATATATGATGCATAGATTTGTACGCATTCTACATAGAAATCTAAAATTTAGTTCACTTAGAAAACGCATAGTTGAAAATTCCCCTTCAGCAATTTCCGTCAATAAACGAAAATGTACTCGAGATGTTTTCTGCAGCGTATAAGATCTACAGAATTCATACACACCAAGTAATAAATCAAAAAATTAGTTAAATTTAAAAATGTGTACCACAACTGAAAACGCACATCCAGCAATTATTATTAACAGACAATACTTTAACCGAATTCTTTTGTGTGTCCCTGTAAATGAACGATGAATGCTATACACACTATATTCTATAGTAAGTCTTTTGCAATGCACATCAGGGATATACAGGTTGGTTATAATAAAAGTATCTCTATTTGGATATGTATGTAGCTTGAAGGAATAACCGGAATGAAACCAAAATCGGTACACTTCCTATTCGAGAAGGGGGAAGAAGAATGGAACAATAAAAAAAATATTTGTAATAATCACCGACAAATGGCGCTACTGAGTGTGATTCATAATGTGTAATACAAGAACAAAGAATGAAGACTTCAAACCGGATGGCACACCTAATTTATTGGAAAATGTCACAGTGAATGTGGTTACGCTTTTGCATGGCGATGCCGATCATGTTCAGGTTCCACACGGCCATTGTGCGGGAGGATACAAACCAGACAGTGCACGACGTGATCAACCGCGGAATGTAACGCATCAGGAGTGATGTTTCGCACATGTTATGATATGCGGCAAAGACATTGAGGTTTGCGACACCTCCACGATGCATAATGTTACACATTACATTTCACACTCAAAAGCGCCATCTGTCGGTGATTATTGCAATTAAATTTTTGTATTTTTCAATTCTTCTTCCCCCTTCTCGAATAGTAAGTGTACCGATTTTTGTTTCATTCCGGTTATTCCTTCAAGCTACAGTCAGCTTCAAATAGAGATACTTACATTATAACTACCCGGTATATCAGTTTCAATATGTTTGAAAAAGTGAAACATCATTAAAATAAACGGCAAATGATTTTTCTCTATAGACCGTAATGTAACGGAATTCTTTTGAGTGTCCCTGTAAAGGAACTATAAGTGCTATAAACTTCATTTTCAATACCGAACATGTCGTAGAAAACCTCAATAACATATATCTATTGAATGACAATCCAAGTATATTTACGCGAGTTAAAGCATAGACAGACAGACAAACCGAATTCATAAACACTTTTCAACTATGTTGGAAAGTGTATCCAACATAGGATGGATAATCCAATCGTTGGAAAGGATTTTTTCGATTTTCTTTGCGGATTTTTTTACGGAGATACTTTCACTTTCGGAACCGGTTTCGAAAGTGAAAGTATCTTCATAAAAAAAATGTGCAAAGAAAATAGCGTGCGGGTGTTTTCACGTGAGAGGTCTTAAGCCTAAGCAGATGAGTAGAAGAAATTCCGCAAGTTGAAATAGCGCCCTCTTACGGCTGATTGTCACATAGTACAAAAAAAAAGTTCAAACCAGAAAAATCACGAAATGAAATTAAAAAATATTAATCCAGATGAAACTATAAAGCAAGTTGTAACTTTTAAACTAAATGTATGTTCTATGTAAAGAGTCTTTTTTTTTAGATGGGTTCGACCCTCGGGAGGTTTCGTCTGTCATCTTCTTGAATCTAATGGAAAACTTTTTATTTACTTTTTTATTGCTAAACTTCTATTTCATTATTAAATTTTATATATTTTTATTTAATTTTTAAATTTCTCACGGCTCCCTATTTGCCTCGCAAGTCGATTACCTATAACCTGGAAATTCAATTGGTACGCAACTAGGGATTTCATCCTGCTAACTACATTGTTCCATATAAAACAAATTAAAATAGAGGGCAAATTTACCGACGTTTATAAAACTTAACAATACTAATTTAAATAATTCCAATAATTTTGAATTTTATGTTATAAAAAATGAACACATAAAACTAAAAATTTTTAAGCCCTGTAAAGTGAAGATCTAAAATAATAAAGAAAAGAGTTACTTGACGAGAACACATACAATGCACAAGTTTTATTCAACCTTGCATCTCTCCGTGATCGATAAAGCAAGTACCAAACTTGCTTGGGAACTAAACACTGGGAGGTACCATTTTAGGTTGACCACCAGATCGGGATATCTGCTGTTTACATGAACATAGAAATAGATAAGGACTTCTAACGAAATAGCCTTTCAAAGAAGAAAATCGTTCCTCAAAAAATGATTCAAATAGCTGGCGCGTGTGTAGGACAGTTGTATCAGTTCGTCTGCTTCTTCAAATAGTCTGCTTGACAGTCATCGTCTGGTAGGTATCCGATATACGAATTTTATAGTCATATTGATAATTATTTTAACTAGATATTAAGGGGGCAGATCAGGTTAAAGGTTAAAAAAATCGATTTTTCAAAAAATATATAGTATGGATTCTTTTAAATGTTACAAATCTACTGAAAAAATAATTTTACAAAAATTTCAATTAGAACAGTAGTTATCGCCAAAAATGCCTTGCATAAAAACATTTGCTGTTACGCTATAAAGTTAACTTCGAAGCCCTTTTTTCAAAACAGTGTTTTTTGGCATTGCGCGCACTCTCATTTAAAAACTAATTATCGTTGAATCTTGAAATTTTGCGTATAATTAATTTCCATGTATAGTTTTATGCTGAACCTAAATTTAACATGATTTTTGACATAGAAAAGTTTGTATTGAAAAATTAAATCTAAAATTTTTGGTAAATTTAGTGAATAGCAATATTAAACAAATTAATTATGCTAATGAATTTTAATATACTTTCAAATTTAGGTTCAGTGTAGAATATAGTAGTATAAGTGAAAATAAATGAAATATTAAATATGTATCTGCAGTAGAATGTTTTAAATCTTGCGCGCAGAATGCATATTTTAGTATTTATATTTTTTTAAAGCTATTTTTGTCGTTATCATTCAATTAATGAATATTGCTAAATATATATAATTTGAATGTTTTTTTAAACTACAAGAATGTGTGAAATTATAGAAAAAATATTGTTGTATTCCATTCATTGGTTTTAAAGCTGCAGAGTTTTTCGTACTGGTTGAATTATTGTCATTTTCAGGCTGCTCAACGAGATCTCCCCCCTTAACTGTATATATTTTTTTACTAGCAATGGGTGGAAAGCAATATACTGGCATTTCTGGATGACGAAACATTTTTGGTGACAGTTTCGGTTTGTTGTTTGTAGATGGCGCTGCCTTAGCACAGTTGTACGCCGACTGTCAGTTAGTTCCAAAGTCGCGACTCGATATTAACTGTTTCGTTAGAAGTCCTTATCTATTTCTGTTTTCATGGCTGTTTAGAACCTCAGGGCCCATGGTCAAGAAAACAGAGTTATGGGCACTGTAGGCCATGATCCCTAGATATTATAGCGCCACAGAGTTTAGTTTTAGTTTTAATTACCAAATGCTCATTTATATGGTTACGAATATAATACAAATTTCCCTCTATCAGTCAGGTTAAATTATCCCGCGACATTACTGCACTAATCGAAACATGCATACAATAAGAAAAACTAGAATAGATCCACGCCGAACTTTCTTAAAATCCAATGTAGACAAATGAACAACATAATAATTTACTTATCACTGTTAGAAAGTACATATTACAGCTTCATTTGAATTTTTAAATAAAATGTATCTAAGTTACATGAACTTCCATTAACATTAACCGCTTGAAGGGCAAGCACGTGGTCTAAAAATGCTAAATTTTGCGATGTTTCGACACCAGTAACTTTTGAAAATGAATTCTTACCTTCTCAATCTGCACAAAACAATACTAAAAATTTTTAAAGAAGAAACATTAAAAGTCGATATTAAGTTCAATTCTCCATAATAAAGACATCTGTCCGATTATCACACATTGGTCACATTTCTTGTCGGATTTTTTTTTTCATTAGAATTCGACGCCGTTTTGCTGGCAAGATGAAATCACTAATTCCATGTTTTGAACGCTAATTGGAATTTTCCCCGCACTAATCGAGGTATTGTCTTAAATAAAGGACTGCACTAACTTAAAATTGCGCTAACTGAAACCGCATATACCCAGGGAAACCTGTACACTTTCACGGCAAAGCATTTAAAAAGGACCCACAAAGGGAATGTGACTGGTCCAAAAGCTTGGGTCAACAGTACGAAAATCCAGTAATCTTACAGATTGTATTGATGTTTCAGCTTCAATTAGTACCATCTTAATCGGTGAAGCAGTAGGGAGCTGACCCAAAACATTTAAAAAGTAACTCACAAAGAGAATGGTCACTGGTCCAAAAGTCTGTGTCAGTAGTACGAAAATCCAATAATCTTATAGATTGTCTTGATGTTTCAGCTTCAATTAGTACCATCTTAATTGGTGAAGCAGTAGGGAGCTGAGCCAGAGCATTTAAAAAGTACTCACAAAAATAATGGTGACTGGTCCAAAAGTCTGTGTCAATAGTACGAAAATCTAATAATCTTATAGATTGCATTGATGTTTCACCTTCAGTTAGTACCGTCTTAATCTATGAAGCAGTAGGGAACTGACCCAGAGCATTTAAAAAGGTCTCACAAAGAGAATGTGACTGGCCCAAAATCTTGGGTCAATAGTACGAAAATCCAATAATCTTATAGGTTGTATTGATGTTTCAGCTTCAATTAGTACCATCTTAATTGGTGAATCAGTAGAGAGCTGAGACAGAGCATTTAAAAAGTACTCACAAAAATAATGGTGACTGGTCCAAAAGTCTGTGTCAATAGTACGAAAATCTAATAATCTTATAGATTGTATTGATGTTTCACCTTCAATTAGTACCGTCTTAATCTATGAAGCAGTAGGGAGCTGACCCAGAGCATTTAAAAAGTACTCACAAAGATAATGATGGCTGGTCCAAAAGCCTGGGTCAATAGTACGAAATCCATTGATCTTATGGATTGTATTGTGGTTTCAGTTTCAAATAGTACACTCTTAATCGGTGAAGCACTAGGGAACTGACACACAGCATTTAAAAAGGACTCACAAAGAGAATGGTGAGTGGTCCAAAAGCCTGGGTCAATAGTACGAAAATCCAGCAATCTATAGATTGCATGTAGGTTTCAGTTTCAATTAGTAGTCTTTATCAGTGAAGCAGTAGAAAACTGACACAGAACATTTAAAAAGGACTAACAGAGACAGTGGTGACTGGCCCCAAAGCCAGGGTCAATAGTACGAAAATCCAATGATCCTATAGATTGTATTGAGGTTTCACTTTCAAATAGTACACTCTTAATCGGTGAAGACAAGAGGTAGGGAATTGACCCAGAAAATTTAAAAAGGACTCACAAAGAAAATGGTGACTGGTCCAAAAGCCTAGGTCACAAAAACCAAATAATCTTATAGATTGTATTGAGGTTTCAGTTTCAATTAGTACAGTCTTAATTGGTGAAGCAGTAAAGAACTGACCCAGAGAATTTTACATGACAGGCTATTTTATTTATTTATTTATTTTTAAATACTAAAAATTTGTTTCAATCGAGTGCGATTATAATAACAATATTAAAAATTAATGCTACTTTTTTTTCTACTTTTCTGCGTGAAGTTATTCCTCAGGAATTGTCAGTTTTCTTTCTATCGCGCATCAACTAAATCTCATTTAACAATAATTTTGCTATGTAAATCGATAAAACATTTTACTTTTTGAGCATCAGCACATTTGATTGCATAATCACACGATGGTATACCTTTTCGCAGTTAAATACGTTAAAAACAATAAGTAAGTATAGCTTAATGTGTAAGGAACTCCCTTCCTCCGCCGAAAAAGAATCGGCTAGTTCAAAGTCCAAGAATTTTCTAATATGACCCTATATTCAAATGGAATTTACAGATCAATTCAATATTCTGGCTTTTCCAGCAATTAATGTGACTAAGATACATTGTAGTTCACTTGAGATCCGCAAAGCAAGGACATCTTTAAAGATCAAAAATAGTGAGCTTGGCGTCATTACCATTTTTTGTATTAGGCAAATGATTTAGGCGCCCTTTGTAAAAGCAGACTTGCCTCACGTTTGCGACCGACTCGGTCCTAAAAATCAGCTTATAATAATACGTATAGTTTTGATATCGTGAGGCATTTTGCATAATAGAATAATAGTTAGACGTCCTAATGGAATAATGCTCAATTACGATGAGGGATCGACAACGTTTAAATCACAAGTTAGGTGTGGGTTGAAACAAAAAAAGGTCTGGGTTTTATTTTTCTTGCTTTACTGACATATAGATAGATCTATTCATCCTAATCGCTTAGATTAGTACATGGCGTATGCGATTCCTCCAATTGATAAAGTCTGTTATTTAGTGAAGATTTTGGGTAATTTCGCTTCACCCTATGTTTGCTGACTCGAAAGACGGTTAGAGGAATTGCACGCATTACAACTTTTTTCACGCTTCGCCTACTCCCGATTGCACATGAATATGCAATTAATAGAAATTGTATATTAAAAAAGAGTCTTCGTAACATAATCCATAATTAAACGCCCACAAGAACGTAAACTGAATGCCCCAGGGTTCGTTATCTTCCCGGATATCATCCAGCTGTCTATATTTTTTGTAGCTATCCATCTAGGTACAGAAGAAAATAAAAACTAAATTAACACTTCGCCGTCTGCATGTCTCGTAAAAATACATTCGTAAAAATATTGAAATGATTGATTGACACCAGAATTTAGAAACAAATTTATTCGATACTATGTAAAATCACTTTCCTTCATGTACTTGATAAAAGGGAATATTTCATTCCGAAATCCTGGTGCCAATGTATCATTTAAGGATTAAAATTAAGTTACTTTACGTACGTACGACACCATCACTGTGGTGTTGCCGGACGACAAAGTGTTAAGTAAACAAATATTAATACCAAAGGAGACTGAGCCCTCCAGTTTACCACTGTAAGCCCCATATCTAGATAAAAATATTTGCGTAAACTTTGTTTAAAAAACAAATTTTAAAGAAAAACAATTTTCATTTTATTTAAAAAAAAAAAAAAAAAAAAAAAAAACATATTTGATTGAAAGTTTTGGTTACTCAATAAAGAAAGTTTTTTTCATATTAGATATTGAGAAAATAACAAATATTCGGAAAATAATAAATCGATTTTCCGATTTATTATTTACGATGAGGCTAACCTGATGCACCTTGCGGTTATCATTGACAAACGCTTCAGTTTTCTTAAGCAAATACTAAGCATCCGTGGGAAAGTCGCCGGGATTTTTAAATCACTCTCTCCCCTTCTCTCTCAGTTCATAATAAATTACTAATTTACAATGATGCATCTTCTTTATACGAAGCTATGCATATCCGATCTGGGACTTCGCACGCAAAGCCAGCATGACTCACCTTTCTCGGAGTCGCAACAAAAAGCTTAAAATTATTAGTAATGGATCTAGGTATCTTCGTAATACGACTGTCAGAAACGATTAAAAAAAAAACTTTTCCCCTTGCAAATCGCATAAAATATCTCTCCAAAATATTCTACACAGCAGTATATATAAAATCCCCAATGAAATTGTTTATTAATTGCCAGATTACGATATCTGCAGCCCCTCTAATAGAAAGAGACCCAAATATAAACCAATATTGGAAGAGTAGTCCTCTTTGAGCTTATACCGCTTTGCTGTTTGCATACTATATATATATCTTTTTTTTTTCTTTATATAATTAACTCTAAAAATTGTAATATAAATATATAACCTCTAGGTTACATTCCTTTATATATTCTGCAAATTATTGCCACACTATGGGAGAAAATGTCTGGCAATAAAAATGGCCTCTTTTGTGGGAGGTAGATTTACTTTAACATCTTTGTCTTAAATCACTATCTTATTTCAGCTATGGCGTCTTTTTTGGACATGTTGAATTTTTACTTATTTTTACTATCTTATGAATTTAAATTACTATCTTAAATTCATTTTTATATTTATATTCTTTAAATCTTAGTTTCTTCGGATTTTATAGCATACTTCTGGCAAAGCTTCGCCTATTTTTGGATTGGTCATTTCACAGTCAATCCTAATAAGTAGATCCTGCCCTATCTTCTATTTTTTTCGTCTTCAGTTTCAGTGCTGAAGACTTTTCCCTCACTTGTTACTTTCTACCTTTTTAACTTATTATTGCAGTATACATACTACTGTTAGACTTTTTTTTTTTTAACCCTATACGACATTGCTTTCTTTTCTTTTCTTTTTTTTTTTTTTTTTTTTTTTTTGAAGAATGGATAAGTTAAAAGGAGGAAATTTACTGTCACAGTTCGACTTGGTTTAGCTATTTTTGATTTTTAATGTAAAAATTTATAAATTTAAAATGAATGCAACGTGAGTTCATAAATATTCTCCATTATATTATAGAATTACATTTTTTATCAAATATCGTATTTGTTTCGTGATCTTCGAGAACTTATAATTGTTCACATATCGTAGGATTAATAAAACTGCCTTAGTAAATTTAAAAAAAAAAATTAATAATAAAATAATATAATTATTAAAAATATGAATAATAAATTTAATATTAATAATAATATTATTATTATATATGATTTTACAAATTTTAATATTTATCCTAACTCTCTTATGCAGGAATTATTTTTAATGGGAAGAAAATATATTTTGCACTTAAAATAGATTTAAAATAGATTAATAAGAAAAAATTCTATTAAAATTTTTTTAATCATTTATTACAAAATTACAAAACGAATCGTATATGAGATTAACAATCTACTTCCAATTAAAACCCCTACATGTTCCTGCATAGCTAAATTGTATACCGAACAAACGGATTTAGAAAACTGTCATGAAGCCCTTATTTTCTGTAAGTAAACTTCATCTCATTAGTTTTATTAACTATTATTCATTTGTAATGTTTAAGGCAAGTTTCCATTAAAGAGAATTTTTTAATTAGCAGGTTTTACTGTATTCAGTAAAAAAATGAGCATTTATTTAAACAAAACTCGCTTAATTAATCGTTTATTCATTTATATATTTTAATTATCATACTTTATTATTTTACGTTTAAGTGGAGTTTTCGATATAGAGATGTTCCGTAGTCTCGGATTTTACTCTATTTAATAAATAATAAGTATTTATAGTAGATAACAGTCTTTCAATCACACATTTGTAACCAGGTTCGGACTGGTCCGCCGGCCTAACGGCCCGAGGGCCGCACAGTAGAGTATTTGAGGCAAAATCCTGCCCAAAATTAATTTTCATGTGTTTTAACCATTGTTGTTGACCATTAAAACCATTACCATTACCATTACCATTACCATTACCATTAAAACCATTGTTGTTGACTTAATATTAGTAAATACACTTAATTAATGTTATATATGTATAAATGTATGTATTTAAATAAATAAATAAATATACAATACAGTGTTTACTTAATTTTTTACTGTTTATAAGAGGAAATTCATTCTTGATGCGTTTATTTTATTTACAAGAAATGTTTCATTAAATGTGATTAATTTTACTGCACATAAATGTTTAGTTATTTATAAAAAACAACGCATATAATATATATATATATATATATATATATATATATATATATATATATATTACTTGCATTTAGTACTTATCGACCTTAAGTCTCTATAGTATAGAGATGCTGGTTTTTGAGTGTTTTTAATAGATTTGCAGTCCTCCCATAAAACAATGATATCTAAAAATGACAACAATGTAGATCTTTTTTTATTTATTTGCCTTCAAAACTATAACCAATACGATTATAATTCAGAAATGGTCCGACAAACCTACAAACCTTGACACAGTTATAAAAAGCTTTGAATATATTAGATAATATATTTCAATAAATATATTTCAATAAATTAGAACCAAAAGGGCTTTTTTGGCTAATTTTAACTCATTTTCAATTATAATTATTTTTTGTTACATGAAAAGTAGAATTATTTAAATGCACATGTCAAAGTATACATTTAAACACTATAACAAAGCTGAAAGATAACATAAAAGCACGTCTTCTCACAAAGAAACTTTCACTTCAACTGAGGATAGGAGCCGGTGGATATAACTCATACTCTTGAAATACATGTAGATAGATGTACCAGTTAGATGTACAGTCGTGAAAAAAAAAATTGAACACCCCCTACAAACTCTGCAACAAATTATTGTAGAAGAAAGTTACTGGTACCAAACGATTGGAAAAAGTCTACTTTTAAATTATGTATATAAAATTTGCTTAGGGGGCCATCTACATATTAAAACCAGCCTAAACTTTATTTTTGTCAATGGCAACACCCAATTTTGACATGATATTTTCAATCTTCGGTTCAAACTATGCCTAGATACTAAATTTTAAGTCATTTGGGTGATAAGTTTTCGAATTATAAACATTCAAATTTTAGAGCTTCTAATGTTAAATTACATTTTCACATTTTTATTAATATCTCCTGAAATTATAATCCTAATGCGCTAATGTTTTGTTTGCTTATAATACTCAAAAACCCAAACATAACTACATAAAATTTGTAATTTTTATAATTTTATAATATGGATTATGAATTATGCAATTAATATTTCAAAAAATTATGAATTGCAATCTACAATTTTTTGATGGATTTATATTTATTATGTCCTGCTTTATGCGTATTCAAAATTTCAAATTTTTCTTCCAAGTAGTTTTTAAATTATGCTTAAAAAACGGCAAGATGCTGCTTTAAGGGGGCCGTCTATGATGTGCATTAAAGAATAGTTCGAACAGGGATGAGAGCGCTCCCACTCAAATGCCCGATTGTCACCACTAAATTTTAATAGTATTTGTCACCTTATTCAAGGACAGAATTTCTGAATTTCATTACGGTGGAGAATACTATTAAAATTTAGTGGTACAAATCCTACATTCGGGTCGGAGCACTCTCATCCCTGTTTGAAAAAATATTATACTCATAGGCTGGGATTACAGTGACTTGATAAACTTAGAGATTAAGTCTGTCTTACGATATAAACAATGCGTAAACCGTATTTCAGTGCTTCGCGATCTTAGACTAATTTGAAAGCTAGCTTAAACTGATGCGTAAGTGAATGCGCGCGCGAGCACAAGAAACCTGACAACGACATGTGATTGGAGTAAGATGTAAAATAGCGAGGCACTAGAATCATCCCAGCCTTGATTAGTATATATATATATATATATTTCTTTCATTTTTTCAATGTCTACTTTTAAATTTTTCATTAAAATTACGTAAAACGTATTTGCATGAGATGTATGTTTACGTCATTTATGCAAAATAGTTTCGCTTTTATTGATAAATTAATAAAGCTCACTAGATTAATTTTAACACAATTATTTCAAATTGGTAAATAAATCATACGAGCAGTAATTTTCCAACTGGACGAAAAATGTCCGGGCCAGGATTCGAACCTGGGATCGCTTGGCTGAAGCCGCCACGCTCTACCACTGAGCTATCCCGGTCGAATCTGGAGGGCATAATTCATCCAGTTAACCTTATTGATCAGAGAATCTGGTACTCGTATGATTTATTTACCAATTTGAAATAATTGTGTTAAAATTAATCTAGTGTAATCACGTATCCAGCGTTTACTGGAGTTCCTTTACCTGCGATCTTTTCTGTTGAGCTGATTAAAATATCAGACCAGATTCTCTGATCAATAAGGTTAACTGGATGAATTATGCCCTCCAGATTCGACCGGGATAGCTCAGTGGTAGAGCGTGGCGGCTTCAGCCAAGCGATCCCAGGTTCGAATCCTGGCCCGGACATTTTTCGTCCAGTTGGAAAATTACTACTCGTATAATAAAGCTCAGTTTGGAAAAATATGAACAGTTCTGCCTTAGAAAAGAATTAATAATTTTTGTTATCTTTAAATGAATTGATAGCTTATTTTCCAGTTAATAAAGCTATATTGTTTATTCTTGAGTATATATGTATGAAGTGAGGTTTCTTATAAATGCATATGCGTAGGGTATTTGCTTAAACAAAATGGCCCCACAATATATTTTCCCAAAACAATGCCTCCCCCTCCCCCCCCCCCTCCGCTTCAATATTCAAATCCGAATTATCACTGCTTGCTCTAAAATGTTAATTGATTCTTTCATTAAATGAATTAAGAAAATATTTATAAATGCAACTTTCTCTACATGCTATGCCATACCATTAGAATTAGTTTTGGTTTTAAAGAATAACTAGTTATTTTTAATCGCGAAAAAGATTTTTTTTATGACAAGTGTGCAGATATAAATCCTTTAACTTGTCAGCTTTGGCACACATATCATATCGACAGCGATAAAACACGCCTTTCCACCATCTTTACAGAACTGAGTGTAAATTTTCAATAGAAATTTCAATAGAGGCATTAATCAGTTAATTGTAAAATTTCAAATGAACTACCAGAATAGGTTTAATCATAGAATTATTAACCCTATTCCGAAGGAGAATAACGGATGTAAATTTATTTAGATGTCTTTATAACAAAGATTTAGTTTTAGTTTTTCAAATAAATCGGAATATAAATCCTGCGAACATCTCTCAAAACAAGACACGCCCCCCCCCCCCCCCCCCCCCCCCTCCTCCTACTCAAAAAAAGCAATGTCGGTATTTATTTTCAGACTAAAAAGCAATTTATCTGCGGGTTTTTTTTTTAATACTTTGATTGCTTACGTTGCTTTATACTATTTTTTTTATTCTAAATTTTATATTTGCCAATATTATTCACGTTTCTGCCAATAAATTTTAAAAAGAACGAGTTAAATATATGAAAAATTTGAAAAAAAAAACATTATAAAAACACTTGTAAAATTCCAATAACATTTACATATTCTAAAACTATTTTAATTACAAATAATCTTATATATTTTTTAATCGATTAATTCCACACTTGTAAACATTATTTTGCCGCATATAACAATAACCGAAACTTAATAAGTGAGTAAAATGGTCATATCGCTAAAACATAATACATTAAAAGAAGTGACTTAATCATTCTGCAGCATTTCAACAATCGAGTACCGAACTTCAATTTGGATACAGCCCCTAAAATATGCTCATTATAAAGTAATTAATTTCTCTGAAACTAATCGTAGGAATTTCATGAAATTTGGTGTCTAGGCATAGTTTGAACTGCAGATTTCAAATATCTTGTCAAATTTGGGTCTTGCTATCGAAAAAAACAAAGTTTGGGTGTGTTTTTATATGTAGATGGCCCTCTAAGAAATTTTCATATACATCATTTAAAAGTAGACTTTATTTCCAATCGTTTGGTACCAGTAACTTTCTTCTACAATAATTTGTTGCAGAGTTAGTAGGGGGTGTTCAGTTTTTTTTTTCCACGACTGTATCAGATTCAGCTATTATAAAATATGCTTTTTACAATTGTTGAGCAAATTTTAATTTCTGTCTTTTTGGTCAGTATTTTGTTTCAAATACTGCACTGTGCACCGGTCGCTCTCATCCAGGGAAAATTTCGATCCCCTAAGCCGTTTTAATATTTTTTCATGGCCGCACACATACATTCTGTTAAGCGAAATAAATTTCGAGGATTTTCTTGGGAATAACCAACAATTAATAGACGGATAGCACAAGAGAGGGATTTTTATTATCTCAAAGAAATTGAAGATACATCGAAGGAATTTGCGGAAACTGAAAACAAAGCGGACATGTTTGCATACGATTGAGGGAGAGATGTTGCACCCATGGAAACCTTTATTATCCACGACGTTCTGGGTATTATTTTTTTTTCATCGCTTCTTAAAATGAAATATTTTAAGTTTCAAGCTCAAATCAAATATTTTGCGTATTTTCCCTCCCAGAGCAGTCCTCCCCCCCCCCCCCTCCTTTGTAACCAGTCATGAAAGCACCTATAATTGAAACCATGCTTTTTGAAAAACAACTTGAGAAAAGAAATATTAGAAGGCCAAAACGTTTTTTGTAGATTTTCGTGTTGAATTGGAAAAGATAACGTGTCTTTTCTAGGGATACAACCTTGATAACACTTCTGAATTGCAATACTGCAAGTTTCGGGATCCTACGGCCAACTTTTTTCATTCAAAAAAATCTACCATAATTTTCGGAGAATAATCTTTGTTTTATTTAATGATAGACTTTCCGCAATTAAATAACTATTCGAAAATTCTGGTATGTATTTTAAACAAAAAATTGTTTTATTTAATCACGGAAAAATCGATCATTAAATGTAGCGATGATTACAATTCAGAAATTATGGTAGGTTTTTTCAATAGAAAAGCCTTGGCTACAAAGATCCTGCAGGATTATAGTCCTCGGGGGACTTCTCTCAGGTTATGGAAACTTAAATATTTCTCTTGATATCTAATTATGATAAGAATTTGGAAAATCAAGGTAAGGGTATGCTGAGAACAGTAAATTTACTCAATTATTGTAGTGATTTAACACTTAAATGCCTTGAGTATCAAATTTGCAACACTTTTTATTTAACTTTTAATAAATAAATCAAGTTCTTCGCAACCACTATATTTATATCAAAATATTAATTCCGTAAAAATCGCATAAATATGCTACTAAATAAAGTTTAAAATATATCCTACAATTTTTGGTGTCTAAACCTTAATATAAGTAAATTCATGCACTGAAGGGTTAAGGATTAAACACCAGAAATTTTAATATATATTTTTAACTTTATTTAGTAGTATATTTATGCGTTTTTTACAGGATTAATATTTCGATATAAATATAGTGGTTGCGAAGAACGTGATTTATTTATTAAAAGTTAAATAAAAAGTGTTGAAAATTTGATACTCTAGGCTTTTAAGGGTTAATATCAGAAAGCACGCAAATTTCAGTCAATATTTATTAAAAGAATTTTTATTTAAAAATATTTATAATACTAATTTAAGTTAAATTATTATTTAACTTAATTATTAATAAGTTAAATTATTTATTTAACTTATTTCTGTATATATGGTTTATATTTAACTTATTTTATGAAGAAATTTCTGATTCGAATAATTTGGTTGGAGTCGAATCGACTCCTTCTAGTGTTAAAGCTATTAAAGATATTATTTTTGTTGTACTTTTTCTATAGAAACCTTTTTTTAGTGCAATATCAATTCAGCACTTTAAGGATGCATAAAATTATTTGTAAGGATACAAAATACTTTTTCCTATCTTGCCTCTCCTTGTACCAAATGTTGCAAGTGTAATATTATTTTCACATTCAAGTGTTATTTTCTCATTCAAATATTCCTATAGTTATCATCATTCAAATATTCCTATAATATGTGGTACTTTTGTAAAAGAACGAAACAAGCTTGAGCTTTTGTTTTCATAATTTTTATTTGTATACGGAAAGTACTTTTTTGTTGCAGATATAATTTTTTTTTTCGTGTGTGTGATGAGTTAGACACGTGCAGAGAGACCACAGTTCAAGATTATATTTTGCTAAAAAAAAAAAAAAAAAAAAAAAAAAAAAAAAAAAAAATCTGTATAGTAAATAAATTTTATTTTTTGTGAGATTACATCTGAAATTGCATCTATCGCGTATAACTGACTTGATAACTAATTCATATTAAGTTTATATATATATATATTTTTTTTTTAAAGAGGCTGCTCTTAGACCTTATATTCTATTGAGAGCAGCACATAGCACTGCTAGCTGTGCTCTTAGCACTTATATTCTTATAACTTAATAGTCATAAAACTAAAATTTATTTTAGTAGATTTTAATTAGAAATAGTTTTAGAGATATTTATTAAAATACAAACGATGAATGCTGAAACCTTTTTGAAATTAAAAAAATCAAAATAAACGCAATTTTAATAAATAATTTCGGAAGCATCATTAATTTTTTCTTAAAAAATTAACGAATTAGATGAAGTTCCTAGTTAAAATAGGATGAATTATTAGTATATATTATTAGTATTATAAACACAGTTTTGCTACTAAACATAACTGTTAGTCAAATGGCACCTCAGATCTTTAGTCGAACAATCAACCAACCGTTGGCTCAGACGCAGTATTAACTATTTGTCCAAGTAACAGACAAATGTTTGGCCTTATGTAGGCACGACAGCCAAACTCAATTGTTACCAACGAAGTTAGAAAATAATGAATTAATGATATCCCAACAATTCTGTGTTGCTTAAGCAATTGCTCTTGAATGAAAAGAGGATTGTATGAAAAAGGGCATAGTTAATAAAGTGTTATCTCATAGCAGGATGACGGTTAAAAAAACATAACTATCGCCAGGCTTGTAATAAAGTCTGAAATTGCTAACGAAAAAAAGGATGATTTTTTTTTTTGCGTTAACGGACACAATCGTGGATATATCAAGTTAGATTAATCTATTAATCTAGAATCCTAGGGGTGGGGGGGGGAATTACCCCCTCCCCGTTTTAATTCCGCTAGAAATAATTGCAATACCCTCTAGGTACTATTTGACTGAAGATAATGTCTATTAATTAGTGCTACCATAAATTATGTTTCTAGAGTCGTCTACATATTAAAAGTCTTTAATTACATATTTATTTGTTTACTATACTTTAATACAAATTACTTTTACCTTTTACTTCAGATCACCTTATCATTTAAATGTTTCATGAAATTTCACACTGTGTTTTGAAAAGGGAGTAATGAGAAAAAATATGTTTATGTATAATTTTTAATGTATATCATTTAGGTGCAACGTACATTTTATATCATTCATTTTCATTTACTATGTCCCAATCCTGTTTCTGTCCACATTCTTCTTTATTCTGTTCTTAGAGCAATTTAAATTTCCTGGTGATAAAGGAGAAAGTAAAAAAATATAACAGCCTAACAATAAGGGAATACATAGCTGTGAGGAGGTAGAATTATGCTGAAATGAATTTAACTGCGCAACTGCAGTAGTTGACTTTAAATTCTTATTACTGAAAATAAATATTATATTGGCGTGATACGTCCTCGATTTTGCAATTAATTGCTTAAAATTTAAAACCAATAAATTCCTCACAAACTCACGTTGGTGCAAATCTAAGCTCTTAAAGTATATTCTAAGCAAATTTTGCACGATTTAAAGTTTAAACTTTCAATAATTCCGCTACTGAAATATTTGCATGTCTTGTAATATCTACTTTCATCAATCAGATGTTGCAATCTGAAGCAAAAACAAGACCGGATTCACCCATGACAAGAATACAGTCTTTTTGAATTACATATTTATTTGTTTACCACCAATGTCAGCGATCGGGTGTGGTTGAAGCTGGGAGAGTTGGTGGGAAATTCCCAGGTACTGGGTGTCAAAGAACCTAGAGTTGTCTGCTAAGTTGGGGAAAAAAATATATAAAAAAGAAAACTTCCTATACAAGTGGAGTGACCTTGTGTGTGGGTTGGTGCATCGGTTGCTGGTTTTTACTCTTATTTTCAAAGTGATTATATATTCAATGGAGATGAATTTCATTTTATTATTGTTCATCCCATAAGGATTTTGCGAAAGCATTGGGCAACAGACAACAGTCCGTGGGAAAAAGCGTAATACAGAGCAAGTCTTTAAACTGGTATCTAACACAGCGTGACTGTTTGTTTTTTAATCAAAGATTGTGTTCATGAGTGTATTGGGTGACCTAAGGTCCTTTATAACAAAGCGGCTACATCGTAAACGTTTTATTAGAACTAGTGAAAGCGTGATTACACATGTTGTTTTTTCTTCTCAAATCAATTGTCTGTGGTATATCATTTGTAAGTATGCATCTTTCTCGAAAAGGAAAAGTGGTAATATAAAAATTAAACAAACAAAGTTTGGTTTTTTTTAATTCAAGATCAGTTCAAGGTTTCTGCGGTATATTTGATATTAATTTTTTTGAAAGAACATCTCTCAATTGTAATCATTATTATTATTCATGAGAGATTTATATTATTTTTGTTGTTGTTCAAGGGTTTAATCAAGGATTGTAAATCTTCCAACTTGTTTAGTAACCTTAAACGATAGTTTAGTAATCAAACATCAATGTAGTTATGCAATGTGATTTATATAGTAGAGATCAAAGACAACATAGCTATATAAAACAGTATATATAAAGGCTACATACCGGGTGTCTTAGAATAAACTGAGTGATTTTAAAATTCAATAACTAGCAAACGGTGACAGATAGTTAAAAGAATTCTTGCAGAGGGATTATGTATGATGTCAGGAGTTTTTTTTTTAACTGTGATTTCTGTTTTTAGTTCGAATTACCAGCAATAGATGGCTCTGAAAGCAATAGGCACTCATTCGAGGCCAAAACTGAAATCACCAGCATTGATGCGAAGGAAACAGGTTAAATATATAGAGTCGGGCTCATTCGCCAATACAATCTTGTTCTTAAGGCCTGATGATTAACTCAAACGGTATGAATTCGATGAAATATGTTGTTGCCATGGAAATAACGAATTATTCCATGTAACGACAGCGTTTAGAATTGGGCATGAATTTAATAAGCTGTATTCGAGTGGGCACACGATTTTAAATTTATCAAGATCGTATTGATGAATGAGACCCACTCCATATATTTAACTTCCTACCTTCACATCAATGCTGGGTGATTTCTGCTTCGGCCTCGATTGGACGTCTATTGCTTGCAGCGCCATCTATTGCTGGTAATTCGAACTAAAATCAGGAACCACAGTAAAAAAAAACTCCTGACATCTTACATAACCCCCTGCAAGCATTTTTTTTAATATCTGTCACCTTTTTCAAGTTATTGAATTTCAAAATCAGTCAGTCCATTTTAGGATACCCGGTATCTTATTTCTGTACAGGATGCGTAAGGCGAAAAAAATTATGACGGTCTAAATTATATAATTGGTATTCCTATTTTTCACAAATAAATCCAAGTTCTTTCCTCTTCTTTTTATTTATTTTTTTTTTTAGAGGGAGAGAGAGAGAGAGAGAGAGAGAGAGAGAGATTTAAATTTTGCTAGAAATACGAGAAAGTCAAAATTATTACCAGTGTAACATTAATGAAAGACATACGTGCATAGCATATATAATCAAAATCATGCTGAGACGCGTTTAAGCAATCAGAGGGATAACAATAACCTCAGTGATTTCACGGAAAAATTCTAACTGCTAAATCGGTAGACTTTCTCAAACGTTTATCATTGTGTAACAATACATTTTGTTGCTATGCAAAGTATTTTGTGCTAGCATGGATTTCTCGAGCCAACAGTGATGGTTACGCAAGAAAAAATTACAAACAACTTACTCAAATGTTCTAAAAATTATAAACGTTTTGCATAGTTGTACCAAAAATTTTAAACATTTTATTCCAATGCTTCAAAAGTTATAGGGACTTAAAACGGCCTACAGAGGCGCTGATCGCAGCCGTCAATACAGGAAAATTGTCCCTTTAACTAATGCTAAAGTGCCATTGAAACCATTATTTATTGTAAACGCGTTTGAAAAAGTTAGATATTCAAATTTGGATAATTTTTACCTTGTCATATAAACACAGAACACAAATATTACATGAAATCTTAAATTGCGCAAAAAAATAATCATTATGAACAAATTAAAAATGAATGTAATGTAATGGGCTTGCCAGGGATTTTCCTGAAGCAAGAAGTTATATCTTTTCTACACCAGATGGCGTATTCGAGCGCTTGAATTCCGAATAGTGCTCCAAAAGTTATGAACAGATTTCTTTACTGTAGCAGGTATGCTTGCTTCCTTTCTGTGTGAAGCAGACGTTCACATCAGGTTTGATCTTGCACGACCAACGCAGGCTAACTGTTTGGGTATCAACGGTTTATTAAATCAATTCCCCATCACAATTACTTAGATCTATTCTCAGAATCATCCCATGATCCTAAACTCAAATTATGGTGATCCTAAAACTTAATTTTTACTCTAGTATTCCAAAAATTATAAAAAGTTTACTCCAGTGCTCAAAAAAAAAAAAAAAAAAAAAAAAAAAAAAAGTATAAAAACGTGCCTCTCTGATGCAAGCATACTCGCTTTCTAAGGCTGTTCTCCGATTCCATCCTGCAAAGGCAAAAATGTTAACTGTTTGAAAGCAATAGATTGTTTAATCTTTTGATTAATTTTCCAACACAATTATCTGTTTAAGTAACAGATCCATTCTCCTAATCTTGTTATGATCCTAAAATATAGCTTGTTCTCTAGTGTTCCAAAATTTATAAATATAAAACAATATACCTTCTAATTGAAAGAGTGTCTGCTTTTTAAAAGGCCCACAGCCATATTACTGCATGAGAAAACCGGGCATTTCCGCAGGTTCCCTCTAATTCAGTGGTACTCGCTGCACGGCCAGCGGTCCGCATACGGCCGAACGCAAATGGGGCACATCATAAAAAAAATATGTATAGATATAACTATTTTGTCAAATGTATTTTCTAAAGACCTCGTGATGAATGCTTTTAAAATCTGTTACAATAAAAGTAAACATAAGGCTTCTATATTTTTTTTTACTTAATAACCTCAATACTGGAGTGGAATATTGCATATTGAGCCGTCTGATCTATAGCATGTCATCTCACCTTTTGGAAACTTCGTCTATTAGCTAATGCACCTTATTCCACAAGCAATTAATATTAAATCGTTAACATTGATTAAAATGAATATTTACGTATTAACAGTCAGTATATAATAGTAGTTCATTATATAATACATAGAACTATGACAGCAAAAACGTAAATGCGGCCCTCGAGCACATTTCTCTACCAGATTTTGCTAGCACCAATTTATCACCACCAATCAGCACCAATTTATATCAGGGACTAACTGAATATAAAGTTTTATTAAATTCCATGCATTCGTTCTTGAGACAGAGCATTCACAAAACTCTTGTCACACACAGAGAGATATTTTCTAAAAACAGTCAAATCGTGTTCAGGACTTTCTAAAACGTATAAATCCGTCGAAAACCAGAGGTCGAAAATTTTCATTAATCCAATATTTTCTTCTTGTAAAGATAGAAGAAAGTAACAATCGTACCATAGCGGTTGTGAAACATTTGAACATTACTTTATAACCAACACCATGACTAGTTTTAAACATTTTAAAGCAGTTATTTAAATTGTGATTAATGGCCAAAATCGTATATCCTTTCATGGTAAACAAGTATTGATTTCAATCAATCTTCACATATTATGGCCTAACTATTACAAGGCAACGAAACTGCACCTAAAAACATAGCAATTATTATGTAAAATAGCCTTGCTATTTTTAAAGTCATTTAATGTTTCATGAAGAAAAATAAATAAATGCATTTTTAGAGAGATGTATAAAACAAGCATGCTGGGACCGTCACAAAACTTTATTCTATATCGTTCTAATATGTTAATTTAAATAGCCTGTTATACACCAACAATTACAATGCATCGTGTATTTTTTACTTTCTTCTATCTTTACAAGAAAAAAGTATTGGATTGATGAAAAATTTCGACTTCCGGTTTTCAACGGATATATACGATATAGAAGGTTCTGAACACGATTTGACAGTTTTTAGAAAATATCTGTCTGTGAGTCTGTCTGTCTGTGTGTGTGTATGCATGTGACAAAAATTTTGTGGGCGTTCTATTGCAAGAACTAATGAACGGAATTTAATAAAACTATAGATTCAGTTAGACCTTGTTTTAATTTGGTGCTGATTAGTTTTTGGTGTAAATCGCCGAAAAGTTGGAGCTGCTATGCTACATTGTTCACGATTAACACGATATTTATATTTCAAGAACTAATGCACAGGATTTTGTCAAACTTCAGATTCTGTTAGACGTTGACATAAGTTGTTGTTGATACATTTACGTTTTGGTGTAAATCTCTCAACAGGTTGCGCTGCATGATTTCCACAAAAGCTCTATCTCAAGAACTAATGCACGGATATTCTTCAAATTTCAGATTCAGTTAGACGTTGACGTAAGTTGTTGCTGATTAGGTTTTGGTTTAAATATCCCAACAGATGGCGCTGCAATGCGGCATTTTTCAGGATTTACAAAATTTTAGCGACCGTCATATCTCAAAAATTAATGCACGAAATTTCAACAAACTTCGACGTTGACGTAAGTTGTTGCTGATTAGGTTTTGGTGCAAATATCCCAACAGATGGCGCTGCTATGCTATATTTTTCAGGATTTACAAGATTTTAGCGACCATTTTCATATCTCAAAAATTAATGCACGAAATTTCAACAAACTACGTAATTAATTCAATGATATCCCATGATAGGTAATGATTCTAGGTTGCCATGGTAATGACGTCCTAGTTAAGATGGAGTCCTATTATTTCCATATTACTGGATTTAAAAACAGAATTTGTATACTAAAACGATTTAATTATAGCAATCATATAATTTACCGACAGTTTTTTGGATAGATGTTTCCGGAGAAATCGATATTAAATGGAAAAAGAGTCTAAATATGAATTTCAAATTCTGAAATTTTCAACCTAGGCTTAAGTTTCTCATTTGAATTTTCAGTAAATGTCAACAAAAGATAAAATGTTGCCAACTTAAAATGTACTTATTTTA
Organism: Maratus michaelseni; assembly: GCA_963931845.1. Lineage (NCBI taxonomy): Eukaryota > Metazoa > Arthropoda > Arachnida > Araneae > Salticidae > Maratus > Maratus michaelseni. The sequence goes on along the minus strand of OZ007591.1, from coordinate 388,541,550 downwards.
TTACGGAAATTAATCATATCATAATAACAGACGATACAATTCATTTCACTGAAACTAGTTATAGTACGAAGGCACCTCATTTGTCACGTTTGACGTACAATTTCCAACTAGTTCAGATATAGTTATCGCAGAAACGGCAAAAAGTAGAGTTTAGCAACGACACCTTTTGGGCGGTATACACCTAAACCTAATAAGGATCTATTTTTGACGATGTCTAACAGAATATGAAGTTTGGTGACATTCCGTGCATTAATTCTTATGGCAGAAATCGTGAAAATACAACATACAGGCGCCACCTGTTAGGTGATTTACACCAAAACCTCATCAGTGAATGTCAAGGTCTAACAAAATATGAAATTTGATGAAAATCCGTGCATTAGTTTTTGAGATAGAACTATTGCGGAAATCGTGAAAAATGCAGCATAGCAGTGCCACCTGTTGTCGATTTACACCAAAAACTAATAAGCAATATCATATGTCAACGTCTAACTGATTTTGAAGTTTGAAGAAAATACGTTCATTAATTCTTGAGTTCAAAAATTGTGAAAAATGCAGCATAGCAGCGCCACCTGTAGATCGATTTCCAACAATATCTAATCAGCAATAACTTATGTCAACGTCTAACTGAATTTCAAGAAAATCCGTTCATTAGTTCTTGAATAGAGCTATTGCGAAAATCGTGAAAAATGCAGCATAGCAGCGCCACCTTGGGCAATTAACACTACAAATTAATCAGTGCCAATTTATATCAAGGTCAAACTGAATTTAAAGGTTTATTAAATTCCGTGTATTAGTTCTTGAGATAGAGCAGCCACAAAATTTCTGCCACATATAGACAGATAGACAGAGATTTATCAAAAACAGTCGAATCATATTCATAACATCCCAAAGCTTGCAAATCTATCAAAATACGAAAGGCGAAAACTTTCATGATCCGAATAATTTCTTCTTATGTATATAGGAGAAAGCAGAAAGAGAAATAGTGTATATATATATATACCAGGGAATTCAAAATATTTTATTTTTATACAAAAATAAAATCTTTCACTCCATTTATTGCTCTCTAATAACAATAAATAAAAATTATTCCCCTGTGTCCAAAATTTACGGCATATCCAGCATACAGTTTCAAATATTTAAACTCTTTATTTTAAAAAAATGGCAACATTCGTTTCTAACTAATAATAATATATAAGTAATTATCTAAATTGTCCCCTAACTTCCCTTAATTTACTCCCCCCCCCCCCAGCATACAAATAAATCTAAAATCTTTAAGTTATATATATATATATATATATATATATATATATATATATATATATATATAATCTTCTGCCCTAAATAGCGCTCTTTAGTGACGATAAATAATCAGTAATATAAATTATCCCCCTTCCCCTAAAATCTTCCCCAACTCTCCATATACAGAATTTAAAACTTTTCTTTTTTTTCCCTTAAGTTCCGTATTTTTTGCTGTCTAGTAACATTAAATAAATAATCAATCATCTAAAATATTCCCTTCGAACAAAATTTCTGCTCACTTCCTGCCAGTTTAAAATCGTTAGAACTCTAATTAAAAAATATATATATTCGAAAAAGCACAGAAAAAGAACAAGTACACTATTTTATTATTAGAGAAAAGTGCACTGGGAATGAATGATTTCTGCCTTCAAACAAACTAGCAGCTGAAACGTAAAGCGTCAGCATGCCCATGATATTATTTACTGATAAAACCGCAAAAGTACTCACTCATCAAAAGAATGAATTTTCTTGCTGGCAACCCTTTGTCTTCTTACTCATTATGAAATCTTGTGTTTTTAATGTGGGGATTCTTCTTTTGAGATTGATGTAATAGAATGACAGACAAAAATAGTATAGAACTGCCCTGGTAGGGATATAATGAATATTTTGAAGTTATAGAACAACAAGAAAGTAGTAATTATTCTGTAGCATGTAAACCTTGTCCAATTAATAAGAAGTTATCACTATCAAAATCATCTGCTTATAACCTGAAGTTGCATATAGCGGTGAGTTAGCATTTTCTTTATTAATAATTATTACTGCACCACATATCTTGCACCGAATATCTAAATCATTATTCAAATTATTATTCAATTGTAATTGTAACCGAAAGACCTTTCCCATTATTCTTTATTTTATTTTATTTTCTGGTAAAGGCAGAAGATTTTTCAGAAAACACTGTCAAAGTCGGCGTTTTCAACCGAATTTCCGACGCCGCAACAGGGGAAAGAGGAAAAAACGTGACATGAATCGCTTATAACCCGATAAGTAATTTATTTATCAAAAAATAGAAAACTCATTTCGATTCCAAATCGCTTCCATAGTCAGACCTGCCAATTTTATGCCTTTGCGTTTAAAAATGAGTCAGATAAAGTGTCAGAAAGTTTCGTGTTGTTGAGCAAGGAATTTGAGAACTACCTTAAACGCTACTGTGCTATATCACTCTCATAAATTTGTAAGATTATTACAATTTTTGTTTTCAAATTTCCTCTTTTTAACACTTTCCAACATAATTAAAAAGTGTCTATGAATTCGCTTTGTCTGTTTGTCCGTGCTCTAACTCTCGTAAATATACTCGGATTGCCGTGAAAGTTTTATATGTTATTGAAATTTACCATTGAATGTTCAGTATTGAAAATGAAGTGTGTAGCATTTATATCTCGCTTACATGGACATTCAAAAGAATTCTGTTACATTATGGTCTATGGAAAAATCGTTTGCGGTGCATTTAATTAGCGATGATAACTAAAGTAGCAAAAAGTAGCGAAGTAGTGACTACTTTTGAAAAGTAGTTTGTAGTCGCTACTTTTTAAAACAAGTAGTTGTAGTTGTAGTTAACTACATTTTTCATAAAGTATAGTTGTAGTTGTAGTTCGCTACAAACAAAAAGTAGTTTTTCCGACCCCTGGTCGTGTTGAACAGTTGTTATTGCAAGAATAAATGGATGGAGCACACTGGTGACCTGTTCATTGTGTTTCGGGTCGTCAGTGCCCTCTACCAGTGACATTTTTAACTAAATTTTTTTTTGCTTCTAAAAAAAATCCGACTACCTTGTGAGCCTTTTCTTGCAAACCGAATTTCTTTATCATAATTTCTTCCTTTTTTATGAAATTTTAAAGTTTTAACGAATTTTTGGTTCATTCGGTATATTCAAATAAATTATACAATACTATAAAGTAGATCATAACGGACTGTCATTACAGTAAGGGGATAGCTATAACAAACGATCTTTGCAATAGGAGCGTCACTATAATAAGCGGTGGTTACAAAAAGAGAATTGCTATAACAGAGGTCATTCTAGAAAGAGGGTAGCGTTTTCAAAAGTTCTTTGCAATAGGGATGACACAATAACGTACGGTCGTTATAATAGGCTGGTCGCAATAACGGACGGTCGTCACAGAGAGCGTTTACTATGCAATCGTATATATCGTGTAGAGTTTTTCTTGGTTCAGGGGACTCTAACCTCCTTTCTCATCCAACTTTGCGTTAGTGTAAAATTTCCAAATTGAATACTCCCACCCTCTAAAAGACTTTCCCAGATCCGCCCTTGGTTGGGTAGGGGGGCGGGGGGGGGGGGGATTGCATTTCTAAACAAAACCTGATGGGCCAGCTCAGTTGGACCTTCGCTCAAAGGCCCCTGGCTTTGGGGCTCCCAAATTTGATATGCAATTTACGTAAAGTGGGATATTTTAAATCCATTGTAAAACATTGTACTGATCATAATCAATATTTTGTACTTTTAGAATACGATAAAATTATACATAATTATTTATTTATTTAAATACATATTTCTACTTTCATATATGTATTTTAAGGCATAGAAAATGTGTAATTGCTTGAACAGCATAGGACGGGGGGGGGGGGATGAATACCAGGCCCTGATCCTAAATCATAAATAAGCATAAAATTAAAATTATTCTGCGGAGAGGGATTAAATAAGTTGCTCCGAGCCACCCCCTGAATTATTCATTGTTTTTACATTGTGTCATCGTGAATTTTGATTATATTCGTAAAGCTGTATGGTTTGCCAGGTGGGTTAACATTTTTGTTATGGTGGCACCATCTCACATCGATAAAAGTCAGTAATTTTCTTTATGTTTAATATTATACTAAAATTTCCTATTTACAAAATAGCGATTTATTTCATGTATGAAAACAAATATAAGAATTCAACATCGTAAATGATTTTTGGAATACAGTAAACCTTATTGATGAAAGAATTGAATAGATGAATTCCTGGTATGTGAACAGCTGGGGGGCCCTACACTACTGGGGTACTAACCCTACCTTGCCCCAGAGTCCCATGTAATATGAGGCTTTGTAGCATACAGGGAAGGTTGTAAAGCGAACATAAAACGAGTTCCTACTCCTACGCAGAAGCCGATTTTATGTGTTAATTATCATACGCGCCAAAATGGGGAGGGGGGCATGGATTAAGAAGGCTGGTGCTTCTCTCTAGACTTTAAAATTTAATTACTTTTTTTTCACTGGCGATTGTGAAAAATATATAATAATTATTGTTCAACAAATTTCAACGAATTTTCTCTTTCTCAACACAGATTGCGTGTTTTCTACAAATTTAAGGGCTCTATTTTTTTTTCTCTCACCTCCAAATTTTAGAACTTTATAATTAATTTTTGGGCTATATGGGCATTTGTATAGTAATTAGGGGGGGGGGGGTCATCCATTAATTACATCACTCGAATTTCGTGTTACCTCTCCTCTGCTCTCTCAAAAATAATTTTTTATAAGTATAGGATTTAAATAAATAGGATTCGTCATTAAGATTTAAATACTGATAGTAATATTAACAATTTATAGGATCAAAGCGCACAGGGTCCGTTATAGTTATTGCCGTATTAATGGTTTGTATAGAAATCACCCACCTCGAGGACCAGCTTTTGGACGTATAGTGGGGACGAGCCCCAAGCCTGAATGAAGCGCCCAGGATTCTCTTAAAATAAATGTCGTTTTGACGGTTCACGTACGCAAAACTCACTGGGCCCTGGTATACTGATCGCCGTATGAAATATGTATGCCAACGAAGCGCACCGGGCCCCATTATTGTGATCACCGTATTAACAATTTATGGACGCGAAACCCAGAAGCCCCAGTTACAGTGACCGCCCTATTTTTTAAGTTATCTTTTTTAGTTTATTTTACTCGGAAGCCTCCTCACACACACACACCTAGCTTAGCACGAGCAATGCTGAGTAGGTCTGCTAGTCTATCAAATATATCAAAATCATCGACACTAAAATTGCTTGCAAATGTGTTACTTCGCATCCCTCACTATTTGTCATCTATTATTAATGCCTGGGAACATACTTGGTTTTATTGTAAAATTGTGAGTTGTTTTTTGTCCGGCAGGAAAATTTGCCAGTGATAAACGGAACAGTCATATGACATGAAAGTTCATGGGAGAACACCCAATCTAGTCATTAGGCTTTATGCAGAAAACAAAGACAAAATACTATAATAGTGGAGAGTAACAAATAAGTAGCAAAATGAACTGCTGTTCCTTTTAAATTCTGTGTATCTGACATAGGTGCAAAAAGCTGGATTCGTAAGGTTTTAACTTTTGAGTACCTCTATTTTCAAATAGTAATTTTCGCTTTATTTATTCGTACATTTTTGTCATTTATTGGGTTCTTCGGAAAGTTCTTTCCATTTGGAAAAGTTGGTTTGAGCCGGAAAATTCTATCATTTAATAATTAGACAATGGAACAATGTACTTAGCAGCTTGGAATACCCAGTAGGAATAACCTGCATACAAACTGAACTTCCAGATTAAAGAAAATTTGACTTGCGAGGCAAAATTCTGATAGCTAATGTATAATAATTGACAGGAAGAATTTTCCTGTACAAATTGGTTTTCCCAAACGGAAAGAACTTTCCAAACAACCCTAAAAATTACTTTTAAAAATAGTAGTACGAATCCTGAAAAAAAAAAAAAAAAAAGGTCGGCAGGAACTCTTGCCAAATGGATTCAATGCGTTAAACTACTTCCTGCCCACGGAGCAGGCGCGAGCAAATTTTAGTAGCTTAGGGAAACTACAATAACCAAAAGGTTAAAAATTCCTTAAATAGACTGTGAATTTAAATTACCACACTAGATGGCAGCACTATTTATTAATTAGAAAGTTAGACTTGGATATTTTCTTTCATCTCGCTCAACGATACGAAACTTTCTGGCACATTTAATGACTCATTTTTAAACGAAAAAAAAAAAAAAGACATTTGCAGACATGAAAAGTAAAAGCGATTTGAAATCGAGAACTTTTCCTATTTTTTAATAATAAATTACATCTTGAGTTAAAAGCGATTGTTATTTCAAGATGTCAGTTTTTTATTTCCTTCGTTGTCTTATAGTACTATACAATGCGATATCAGAAATGAACTGGTGAGGGGTAAATGATAATAACACGAATCTCTCTGTAAAGTAATCAATAAAATCCATAATGTCTTGTGCACAAGTAATCACATCAGTTTTAAAGAAAACGTTTGCTTCTTTGTGCTGATCACACTTTGATTGTTATTTACTAACAATTTACTGCTAATACGAATTAAATAAATGATTAAAAAAAACAGAATAGGAATATTTAAGCAATACATATTTTAAATAAAATACCAGGGGAAGAGACAGTTTACTTGACTAATTTACTTCACACCCACGCATCGTAACAGTTCCATTTTTATTAAAATACTAGTATATAACCCCGTCAAAAATGACGGATTGTCGATCCGCGTTTCATTTTCATAAGACTTCATACAAACAAACAGCATGAAGATTTATTATTGAAAGGTTTGTATTGTAGAAAAATACATTTTAAAAATGACAAAATATTTCTACCTATAAAAATAATGAGGATATATACACACACACACACATATATATATATATATATATATATATATATATATTTACTTAGTATTACATTTCTAAAATAGTTCAACGATTGGACAAAACATTCAAATTAAATATTAACAAATAATCCATGTGTGAAAGTTTTTGTAAAAAAGTGTTATCAATGAGTTTCTAAACAGCTAGACTCACCACATAACTGATTGTTTGTCTATATAAGCAAAATTAAATGCCAAATTACGCTGTACTATGTGTTTCTTATATTTTAATTACGTTTGGTAAGAAATAATCATTTTACAGTTTATGACCCATTACCCCGAAATCCAAAATCCGGAAGGAGAAAATTCGAAAATTTTCTAAATTAGAAAATTTTTACTAAATTTTTAGATTTTCTGAAATTTTTTCGAAAATTTTACCAATTCTTAATTTTTTTTTTCAGTCCATTGTGTTTCAATGTCTAATCACTCAAATATTGTTATTTCGGTGGCGTGTGAACACGGTCCCCTCTTCCCGAAATTAAAAACAAATCATTTTTCTCTCAAATTTTATTTTAAAATTAATTTATATTACGATTCGTTAGAAACAAAAAAAAATAGTTATATATTTATTTCATCAAGGGTGATTCGGTTCAAGTTTTCCTAAAAATTTAAGGCATTCGGTTTGGAAAATTTTTGTCTTCAGTCCAAAAATTCGAACATAAATATCACGAATTTTGAACGATCGTCGCCGGAAAAATCAATTATGTCTATCGTTCACAGAAAAACAGTAGACAATTTCTTCAAATGATTGTGGAAACAACGTGAATTTCGTCAAAGGATCGAAAAAAAAAACGCAAATTTTATCGCAAGATCGAAAAAAAAAACAAAAAAAAAAAAAAAAACGCTTATTTTGTTCACAAATCGCAGAAAAACGCGAATTCCGTCAAAGACTTGCGAAGAAAACGCAAATTTCTTCCAAGGACTCCGAAAAAGTGTAAAATTTCATCAATGGATCAAAAAAAAAAAAAAAAAAAAAAAAAAAAAAAAAAATTTTGGTTAAAGGATCGCAAAAAAAAATCCTCGAATTTCGTCAAATAATCGCGGAAAAACATGAATTTTTTTCAAAGGGTCGCGAAAAAAAAGACACAAATTTCTTCAAAGCACTGCGAAAAAATTTCTAATTTCGTTAAGGGATCGCGAAAAAAGTGAAGTTCCGTCAAAAGATCGGGAAAAAACGCTAATTTCGTCAAAGAATCTCAGAAAAAACTCGAATTTTGTCAAAAGATCGTGAATAAAAGGCAAATTACGTTAAAGAATAGCAAAAAACGCAAATTTCCTCAAAGGATCGCAAAAAGAAAACGCAAATTTCTTCAAAGGACTACGAAAAAACGCAAATTTTGTCAACGATTAGCAGAAAAAATGCAAATTTTGCAACGAATAGCAGAAAAAATGCAAATTTTGTCAAAGAATCACGAAAAAAACATGAATTTTGTCAAATAATCGTAAATTTCGGAAGGACCCGAAATCCGGAAAATTCCAAAACTCGGAAAGCCTTTTTGGTCCCGAGGATTCCAAATAATGAGTTTTTACGATGGAATCAATTTCAAAATCCGCCAGTAGATGGCGCCTGTATACTGAATCAACCTCAAATCCTCCCTACGAAATAAATCTCCGCTACTTCTAAAAAAAAAAAACTTGCTTACAGAAATTTTTTTTTACAGAAATGGTGATATATATGTTTTATATGATATAGTTTTTGAAGGTTTTAAACAAAATTAAAATATTTAAAAGCTTTAATATGCTTTTACAAATATTTTAACAGCAGAATCGAATGTAGCATAAATTTTTTAGTAAGCCTAACATGGCGTTTAACTATGGTTGATTCGCAAACCGGAGTGGTCGCACCCGGATGCGTTACAGACAGTTTCTTGCCTTTGGATTTTATTATATGGGAGATTCTAATAGTTTTTAAATCACGTAAAAGCACTAGAGGGCAGCACTATTAGCATTATTTCTAAATTGTTAAACAAGATGACAGCACTACAATGGCATTTCGTGGAATCTTTAGAATAGCTCAGACATTCATTTCGCATTTCTTATATATATAAAGAAAAATCTACTCCAAGGGTCACCAAGCAGGTACCTACCTATCCATTTTCTTGTACGTTAGAAGCGTTTATAAAAATGTGTAACTATACATTTGTAACTCATGGATAGCAAAATGCTGTTTTTGTTGGGAAGAAATGGAAAATTCTCAGTCTGTAGAAATTTTCTGCAAATAATATGCTGTGAACAAAATATTGATAGCTAAAACAATATAGCCGAAACAATAGTTTTTTTTTTCGTACGATAAACCTATAAATTGTACGACTCAGGAGCTGAAAATTAAAATGGCTTATACCTAATAAAATAAATTACTCAGAGTTACGAAAATATACCCCACATATACACACACTATGTATATCTTGTATATCAATACAACAATTTGGGTGGACCAAAATGATATTACCTAATACATGATACCTATTAAAACCCCTGTATGTTTTGTTTTTTTTCGTACGGGTACTCAAACCTTTAAATTACTTGATGCTCATCTAAACTTTGTGAGTTCATTTTTTCTATTCTTAGGTATATTCGCACCCCCTGCTTTGAAAAGAAACCCTCTTGAGATACATAGCAAAAAATAAAATAAAGATTATTGAAAAGTTTAATAACTATTATTACTTTTCCTGTAATCTGATGCAGTAATACTGATCTTTTTGTAAATAACTATCAAGTCCTTAAAATTAAAAAAAAATATATTGTTCTTATTTTTTTCTTTTAATTTTTAATCTTTCATTTTTATTCGATCAACTAACTTTTTTATATAAAAAGTGCGCGTTATACGATATACATATATTGGAAGATTGTTAAAAAATTATTTCAAATGCAATTTAAATTAGGACTTGCACTATTTGGTCTGGCTCATGCATATAAAGCCTACCTTGCACTGTTCTTAAATCTATATTAATAAAAGAAAGTTTCGCTCTGTGTGTGTGTCTGTTGGCGATGGCTAGCAAAATCTAGCCCACCTAGAAGTCTGGAAATTTAGGTGTGGATAGTCCAAGGTCTGGCCATGTGCACCTGAGCCTCAGAATTTTAATATTTTGATAATTAGCCTAGATATTAATTAGATTATCATTAACCATCGCTTCTAAAATGTCATCTTTTAAATCAAAATGGCGAAAGAAACGAACTGGCGCATTGGCTTTGCAACCGGAAATGAACGAATTCGAAATTATTTTACTAATTAGCGAATTTTAAGAAAACTAATTGAGATATCAATTTGAAAATTTCTGAGCATATGTAAAAAAATATTCTGTATCTCACTATGCGATTTTTGAAAAATTCGGTTGGTAATTTTTTTTAATTTATGCAAAAATCTGCCGGCGCCAGTGAAAACGATCCCAGAAAATTTCAGACAGGGATCTGCTTTCATTAAAAACTGAACTACAAAGAGATCTGTTTCTCGGGCCCATCCCTCCATTTAGTTTGCGAAAATGAAAGGAAATAATTGCCAATTTTTACTAATGAACAAACATTTAGGTAACTAATTAAGATATAGATTTGAAATTGAGGTCGGGAAGGGGTGTCATCTGCTGGCTATTTTAGCGTAGCGTCTTCGTTATGTTCTAATTATCAGAAAAATGTAATTCTTTTTTTAATGATCGCGTTAATGTAGGTGACGGTGGTTCTCTTGAATAAATTATTCATTATATTTGCGGGTATGGGGAGGGAGGGGGTTAACGCCTTTCTCTGACATTGTAATTATCTCGGGCCCGGGCAACGCCGGGCAGATTAGCTAGTAATGAATATAAATGGTTTTAAGAAACATTTCGATATTTTGTTAGGTTTAGATTTCTTCTGCAGCTTACGTATGACAAACTAAAATAATATTTGTAACATAAAAAGATTCATATTCTACTTGGTCATAAACTTGGTTTGTTTTACACACATTGCGAGACTTTTGACTATAAAATCGACATTCAAATTTAAGTGGGCTCAATTAATACCGAAATTTTATCAGATTACTAACAGTTAACTTTTTTGGAAATACTAATAAATAAATATTTATAATTTAAATATTTTCTTCTTATTCTAGTTACCATTGAAATATTTCCTGTTACATTTTTATTGTGTCAGCTCAAATAGCGAGCATAACAAACACCCCCTAGATTATAGGGGATGTTGGCATAACACGGTGCATGCACAGTATGCTTACCGGGTAGATTCAACACTGATTGGTTGGTTCCATTTTTGTTATGGTGGCACATTATGGTCTCGCATCGAAAAAGGCAAGAATCATTACAGAATATTCATTTGTTTCACAAGAAGATAAAATATAAGAAAATTAATTGTTGTAAGCAGGTTTGGATCTCTTTAAGCGTGGTGTGTGAATTTATAACACGTAAAAAATATTGCTATCAGAAAAAATAAAATTCATTTCCGAATTACAATTGATTTTCGTATTTTGAAACTTAATTAGTATTTAAAATTATATAAGTTTTTTTTTTTCTTTTGTAGGCACAACCTAAGTCGCGCAGGACTCTAGCCCATGGTAACAAGTGAAGTTTTGGAGGTGCTATTTATTCAATTTTGGAAAGCTGGCCAAATTTCAACCCATTCCTATCTTGATAAGAGTAAATGTCTTTATATGTACTCTTATTTTGTCTTTTTAGTTACTTCCGTTATTAAGAAGCGATAATGGTATATGTCTTCATATTTACTATTATAAGTTCCTTTATATTTCAGCATTTAGTAATCTATTATATTAAAAAGTGACAGTCTGTTTGTATTTCACAATTACTCCTCTTAGAATATGGAACACAGCACAATGAAATTAACATCATGGATCCAAGAATGTCATATATAGTCTTATAATTTAAAATTTTAATTAGTTTCTGATATATTAATTTTTTTATAGTTATTAATGACATTTCTGTGTTATTCAGCTATGGTTATATTTTGTTATGATAACGCAATCTCACATATATTTTTTTAAAGTACTTTTTAATGTTTAATTACAGTCGAACCCCGTTAATATGCGCCCTGCTTAAGACGTGAATTTTCTTCAGTCCCCTGAAAAACGGCTATCTTATGCGTGTGAAAATACCCCTTTTAATATGCGAACAGTTAATACGCAAACCTGCTTAAGACACGAAATTTTGTCAGTCCCTTGGAAAAAACAACCTATGTTTAATATGCGAATGTAACCTGGTTCTTAACAGAGAAATATTTAGAAGGAAATTGCCCCAAACATTACGACAATTCTTTGAACTAGGAATGCATTTTCTATCCAAATTTAATGCAACTATTAATTGCTCTACTAAAAATATCAATTTCAACCTCTCCCAGGAATAAAATTCATACAAGTGTGAAGTGAATCAGCTGCTGTCAACAATGAAGACGTCGATTGTTGGATGATAAATGTGCTTCCGCAGCTTGTAAAGAACTACTCAAGCCGTGATATTTACAAAGTGGACAAATTTGGACTTTTTTACAAACTGACACCCAACAAAACAATGTCAATGAAAGGAATAATATGGCATGGGGTAAGCTAAGCGAAGAACGTCTTACTGTTCTGGTTGGTGCAAACTCTTATGGATCAGACAAGTTAAAGCTACTTGTCAAAGAAAATCACGAGCGAGCTTTACCATCACCTGAATAGAACTGCAAACATCATGTTGAAGGCACAGCTGCATATCAAATGGCCAAAATGGATAGCTGCTTTGCCAAAAAGTAATTTTTATGTAATTTTTGACTTAATTAACTTTTTTAAAATAATTTTTTTACTTTTTTTCTACATAGACTTTTTACTATTATCGACACTGTTGCTTACTGTATAGCTAACAAGAATTTAAATTTTTATAACATTAGTTTTAGTTAGCAGAAATTTTTGTGTTGGTTTTGTTGAATTTTATATGTCGTACATGATAAATCTAATTTTGAAAATACTTACTGGAGTTTTACTTACGACAGTAATACTTATTTGAATTTCAAACTTTTGTACACTACTGTTAAATAAGTACATAATAATTAAAACAATGTGTTTTATATGTATAGGGTGTTATTAGATGGACGATTGGATGAAAATTCGTGAACTTTGGTTAATACGTGAATTTTGAATGGTTCCTTCATTCGCGTATTAATGGGGTTCGACTGTATATGTAAAATTCTGTTTACAATTTTTTTTCATATGTTCAAAAAGTTATTAGATACATATTATTATTTTGGTCAATTTCTAGATTTAAAAGCCTTTAACAAATAATACTTGTTAAATTCATTCCGAAATGCAGTGTTAACAATATTGATTACAAAAAATTAAATTTTAGTAGTGTATTCTTAATCTTATTGACTTTTTTAGTGGGTTATTACAATATTATGTAAACAATAAAGCCAAACATATTTTTTAAATTTCATTAGTTTGTTAAATTCATGTCTTAAAATTATGATTTATTCAAAAGCATTTTACATTAGATATTTTAATCATCATACTAAATGCAAACAATTTATTGTTTGGGTGATTTTTTTTTCTTTTTATCACTTTTTTTATTTAACTCAATCTGTATGTAAAGATGGAATTTTGAAATTGATTTTTTATTTATTTCTTGATATGTTAGAATTATAAAAATCCCGTTCACAGGAATGTTTCTGATGACAATACAACATTTAAATTTTTTTATTACTTAATTATAAATTAATATGTAAATTTTAAGACATTTTACCGTGAGCCCACCACACGTGATAAATCGTTAAATATTCTCTATATAACTCATACAATATGAGTTGATTGAGTTCTATATGAGTTGAATTGACAAAGGATTTAATTATGTGATAATATAATACATGCATGCAAAATATTCCAAATGGCTGCGAAACTGCAACAATGAAACATTTTAAAGGCTAAGTAGAAAATAAATTATAAATAAAAAATAAAGAGTGTAATATTTAAAAAAAAAATTTTTATAAATTAATAGTTTAATATTAATTTATTTATGATTATACAATTGAGAAATTCTAAAAAAAATTGTTTAAACAATGTTTCATTTTTTTCTTTCCTGTTGCCATATCTTAAAAAAGAAATAGAGCAAAAATTATATATTTTTAAATAAATTCACATGCTGGTGCTTTCTACGAAACATAAAAAAAAAAGCAGTAAATTTTATGTAAGTTTGGTGCCCTCACCAAACTAATGTATTCTAATGGCAATTTCTGTGAAAAAACATGAATTGCAATCATGAAATTAGACGCGATTTTCAAGATAAATATTGAATGCTTATAAAAGAGGTTTTTTTTTTTTTTATTATATTTACTTTTATATTTATTTTGTTGCTGTTTACTTCATTCTGCTACAATATATTATTTCAAAATTTGAGGTAACCATGAATTTCTAAAGATATTCTAGAAATTAGAATATCAATCTAAAAAACATTAAATAGTTTAAAGGAAAGTTAAAAACAGCCTTTATAATAAACTTTTTTTTTACCCTTTTAACATTACATAATATTTATTCAGTGTCCCTAAAAGATTGAAAGGCACTTTAATTTTTTACCTGTTGGCAATACATACACAATGCAAATTGCAAAAGTGTTCAAAATAAGGTAGCAATTTAGATTATGTTGAAGTAATTGTCCAGCCATTAATTTTCAAAGAGTTACACTTTTAAATTTTTATATGCCCCCCCCCCTCCCCCTTCCCTGCCCGAGTCCTATAAATTATATTTAGAAGAAGAAAAAATTGCTTTGAGAAGTACAATAGCATAAATTCCATTCTTCTATAATCAAAACTCACAGAGTTGTATGTACCATAACTCTGTGAGTTTTGATACATCAAATTTTATGAAATTTCATAGCTTTCCGGCACTAAAAATGGACAGTTTCTTATGCCAGAAAGCTCTGAAATTTCATAAAATTCAAAGAATCATAATTCGGTGAATTTAGAAGTAGAATGGAACTTTAACTGTTGTACTTTTCAGAGAATGGAGAAAATGTTGCAAAATATAACGTATATATTTAGAATTATTATTAATTTAGAATCCAAGTACTGTATAATATATATATATATATATATATATTTTAAGAGGCAAGATACTACTACCCACCTCAACATCATTCCCAAATTTGGGGCTATTACAATATCTATATCATAAAGGACAAATGTGTCTGTGCGTAACGAAGACGTCATTTTGCGAATGGCAACACTTGACGATGGAATTTCAGTTTTGCGATTTTTGCTATTGCAATTTTTTTCATTTCTAAACGTTGCAGATTTTTAACTTTTACACCATTATATATAAAAAAAAAAATCTACTTTCAAGTGCAATTTGTTTGAAAACTGTATCGCAATTTACTCATTTATTATGGTATTTAAATTAAATTTCAAGCAAGATTTTTTTCTTTTAAATCTATCTCTATCACAAGCAGACGATTACAAAATATTAATCTGTTTGCACTTTAAACATTATAAAAAGTTCAGCATTTGTTTCCAGCTAATATTCAATAACCAAATTAAAACGTCATTAAGCAATAAATAAAATAGTATAAATGAAACCTAAATTTAACAAACATGTAGTTGAAATAAGCGCTTAAAACTACTGAAATTATCGGAATAATAAAAAAAAAACTTCTGTATATAACAAATTTTTAGCGATTTATTTGGCTATTGAGTTCTGGCATGAGGCCAATACAAAATTGCGAGTTTTAATAAATTATAGAAATATAGTTATATAGTTAGAAATATAGTTAATTATATAATATATAATTAACATATTTCATATTAAAATGCTTTTTGGTTGTTAGAGGACAATCTAAAAAAATTATTAAATGTAAAAAATCTGCTAGAGTTTTCAATAAAAAAATAATTGGTTTTCACAAATATTCTCTATCTCGGGTTAGATACCCTAGTGTTTTATAAAAGTTAGAACATAACGGGTCAAGCAAATATACAAGCATGGCATTATTGTATCCTAATAAATTTTACATGGGATGACAAGCAAAGTAGGACCTTTTAAACAAAAAATAAAAAATTACTGTACATTGTGAAATTAAGTAACTTACTTAATTTGGAAGTTAGTTTAAAAAAAAAATTAAATGAAGAACCCTTAATGCTAAAAAATGTATTGCTGTTGTGTTTTGTTATAATAATGAATGAACATGAATTAGAGGTTTTAAAAATAGCTAAAATTATAAAGAGAAAAAAAAATCATTACATAAAAACATACTGCAGAATTATTTTTAAAAATATTTTATTGTGTAACAGAATAAATAATTTTGAAACAGAAAAAAAAAAAATAGAAAACAATCTTCTAAATAAAAGCATAAATAACTATCATTCTTCATTCATTTCACAGTATCAATTACGCTGGTTTAATTAACTAATTAAAAACAAAGTTATATTTTGCATACATAGCATACAAAATTAAATAAAAAACTAAAATAACAACTTAAATAATTTTATATGATATGTAAAGTACAGAAATACAAAACAAACAATTGTTACTAACTATTTGCACTATTAATATTTAGGACTATAAAACAGAGTTAGTTCTTTAAAACAGAACTTTTCTGCTTTAGAAAAAAAAAAGCCAATGGTCTAATAATAACCACTAACCTATTAATGTACAATAAATATATATCTTAATATTATAAAATATAGATAATTTCATTTTAAATCAGACAAATTTAACTGAGCTTCATATTTAAATTCTATTTAATATAAACATCAGGGAAAATTTTAGTATCTCATTCTTTGCCTAGTTCAACATCAGATTTTTCTTGAATTTCATCAGCATTTACACATTCATCACTTTCTTTTCCTGAATCTTCATCATCATCAGTAGAATCACTGCCATGATTTTGAAATATTTCAATGCTAGACGAAATCATCTCAGTCTCAGTATCACTATCGGTATCAGCATTACCACTATTATTTTCACTGCAGTAATTGTCTGATGGCACGCCCGTTTCCTCGTTTTCTTCTTCTGCAGAAACGCGTTCTTTTTTAATATTATTTACATTAATACCACTTCCTTGAGAATCACCACTTTGAGAGGTAGTAGGTCCCTGAGTACATTTTTTATTTGCATCTTTCTTTGCTAAACTCTCATCTATACTTAAAACATGTTTTGTGATGATAGCTTGACGAGCTATATCACCAGCAACCAAAAAAATGTCCTTGCTATTTATAGACTTTGGTTCTTCGTCTTTGTTATGTACAGAAACAATATGTATTTTCAGAGAACTCTTACGAGTAAAACCACGTGTACAAATAGGGCAGACATAGGGTCTTTCTCCAGTGTGAAGAATAAAATGATTTTCTAATGTACCTTTGCGAGCAAAACGCTTACCACATATCTCACAAGTAAAAGGTAATTCACCTGTATGAGTTTTCAGATGATTTTGCAAAGGTGTTATTCTCTTAAATGTCTTTCCACATACTTCACAAGCAAAGGCTCTTTCGTTTGTATGAGTTAAATGATGCATTCTTAGTGCATTGCTGGTTTTGAAGGCTTTATTACAAACTTTACAAATCTTATTCCTTTCCCCAGTATGCAAGAGGCAGTGTTTTTTCAATACACTGAAAGTTTTGAAACCTTTGTTACACAAGTGACAGACATGTTTTCGTTCCTCAGTGTGAGATGCCATATGTATTTTCAAAACAGCTTTTTTAAGAAATGATCTATCACAAAACTCACACTTATGGGGCTGTTCATTAGTATGTACAGTAAGATGAGATCTCAGATCAAGATGGTTCTTGAAATTTTTTCCACAGACATGGCAATAAAATGGTTTATCTGAAGAAACACATAAGTGAACTTTCAAAGTATCATATTCTGCAAAACTTGCATTGCATTCCTTGCAACCAAAGGGCAGCTCAGATTCATGAACATTATATTTATGAATGTGAAGAGTACTTTTAGTTAAAAATTTTTGACCACAGACATCACACTCTTTTTCTGACACTGTATGTGTATGCGTTGACTGGTGATCTTGTAAATGTCGCTTCTGAGTAAATCCTTTGTTACAAATCTCACAAACAAATGGTCTTTCACCACTATGAATACGAAGATGTTTCTTCAAATTTCCACTCTCACCGAAAGTTTTGTTGCACACCGGACAAGCGTGGCGACCCGTGTGCGACTGGAAGTGGCATCGTAGTCTAAGTCTTGTGTTAAATCTTTTCTTGCAAACACTACATACAAAATCTAAAGTTTCATTGTGAGTCTGTCGATGCATTGCGAGGTTACGTTTTTGAGAAAATACTTTGCCACATTTATCACATTCAAAATGACCAGGTTTATAATAAGGATAACTTTTATATTTTGGCATATTTTTGCATGAATGATTATGAAATTCATCAGCTTCTGCAAATGTTTCATCACAATCTTTACAAGCATACATGCTTGTAGAGTCTTCTACAAATTCCTCTGTATCAGCCATTTTCAATATGATTAATTCATTAACAACACATTATTGAAGTAAATGTACACATTTTCATTCAGCAACAGCCTAGTAAAATAAAAAAAAATGAAATGTAAAAATATTAAAGATTAAATTAATAACTATCAAATAGCATTCTTTTAATAATATCATACTAAAAATAAAGATTTTTTTTTTTTAATTTTTCTAAAAATACTTAAAATGTAGCGTTGCTCAATTAACTAAAAATATCTTTATAAAATATTGTTTAAAATCTCTATAATACAGTATAGAACCATTTATCCAGAAACCAATACAATTGTTTACAAAGGACATACAATGTCAGTCTGACATGTGCATTACAACATGCATATTATAACTTGATGCCAACAGCTAGGATTTGAAATAGATGCATATTTAGTCAGATATTGAACATTTTTAGTTTTATGCTGAAAAAACAAAGAATTTTTGTTTCTAAACTGCCTTCTTTCAAACTTCGATTAATCTTTGATCTTGTTTGAACCTATTTCTTAATCTGAATAGTCCAATAATTAATTTAAGTCTGAAACAATGTCACAGCGACATATATTCTACTAATCATTAAATAAATGTTATGTTAATGCCCAATCAGTTACACAGAAAAACTAATTATCCAGAATACATCTGACCCTAACCATTCCGAATAAATGGTTCTGTACTGTAAAAGTTTCCACTTGTCCTCATGAGCGTCATCAGTACTGTCCCCTTTTTTAACCTGGTCCCTGACATTGTCACTTTTTAATCTGGTCCCTGGTATTGTCTCTCTTTCAATCTAATAGATTTTAATAATAATAATTTTTAAAAAAAAAACTAACTACATTATCTGAAACTGTACTTTCTACCGCAAAACAGTCAAAATTCCCATAAATAATAATGACATGTTATTTACTAGAACATGCAACTACACTTAAAAAAAAAAAAAAAAAAAAAAAAAAAAAGTTTCATGATTTAGCAAGA
Source organism: Maratus michaelseni (assembly GCA_963931845.1). Taxonomy (NCBI): domain Eukaryota; kingdom Metazoa; phylum Arthropoda; class Arachnida; order Araneae; family Salticidae; genus Maratus; species Maratus michaelseni. The sequence goes on along the minus strand of OZ007591.1, from coordinate 388,522,237 downwards.
AGGTTTAGAAAAACAAAATATAGACTCTTTCAAGTTATCCACGATTCCAAAAAGCTTATCTTTATCTTTAGAAACCTCAGAAACCAATAGATTTCCAAGTTTTAAAAAACCATTTCTAAACAGAAAGTTTTTTTGCTGCCCATTATTTTCAGAAACGTTACAAAGTAGTTTTCAAAGTGCATTAATTTCTCAATCCGGTATCAACACAAAATATTTTTTTTTCTGATTTATCAATTCTCAAGTAAGCATTTGCAGTTGAGTAACAGAATGTATACATGCAAGAATAACACAATAATGCTCATTTTATGCTGTTAATTTACATGTTAGTCTGTTGAACATGAAGTGTTTACTTGAGAATTAATAGAATTTAAAAAAAAAAAAAAAAAAAAAAAAAAAAAAAAAAAAAAAAAAGATATTTTGTGTTGATACCAAGTTGAGAAAACTGGTTAATATACTGTAAAAACTACTTTCTAATGTTTCTGAAAATTGCAAGCAGCAAGAAACTTTTGGTTTCAGAAAAAAAAGAGTGATTTTCAATATTGTGTACTCAGAAGAGGTTACATTTTCATAAACCTTCTTGCTAGATCAAGAAATATTTCCCTTTATTTATTTTTATTTTTTTTTAAATTTTTTTACAGTGTATTGACAAAAATGAAGCTACATGCTCAAAAGGAAGAAATGCATAGTCAAAAACAAGAGAGAAATGGGTGGTACTCCATTTCGGAGATAAAACTAGTGATGCTTGTGTCGATGAATGAAAAGGTTGTATTATAATGTTTTCAAAAGGTACTTTTATAAAGATGCTAAGGGGCTATTTCAGTCACGTGAAAACGCCTACTCACTAATGATCCAATAGGACAGTTCTTTTAAAATATGTCATTTGCATTTCAATATTTTTAAACATTTTTTTTTTTTTTCATTAGATAGCTGAATTGATTTCTACGATTACCACTTTTTATTTTTTCGATTTTGTTTACAGCTTTTTTTTTTTTTTTATAGGGATACTTTTACTTTTGGAACAGGTTTCAAAAGTAAAAGTAACCCTATAAAAAAAAAAAAAAACCTGCAAACAAAATTGAAAAATTAAACAGTGGTGATCGTACAGATCAACTTCGGCTATCTACTGAAAAAAAAAAAAAAATTACAAATTAGATATTTTAAAAGAACTGCCCAAAAGATTAACATTAGCGAGCAGGTGTTTACTCATGAATGAAGTAGCCTCTTAAAGGTATGTTTTTTAATTTTTTAATTTTAAAGTTTTGCAAACATAGCTTTTTAGAAATAAATAAAACTATATAAAATAAATATGATCTACTGAAAAAATATCGTTTTAGTACTATAAAACATTTCATGAATAATAATTTCTTTTAAAAGTTAAATAAATAAACAGATAAATACAAACACCTGTAATAATTTAAGTACTAGTAGGTACATTTTATAGAAATAATACATGGAGAAATAAATAATTTTTTTTTTTTTAAGTTATTGCAAATCAAAACACAATAATTTTTTACACTTAAAATTTTCAATAAATAGTTTAAACATTGTCCTTTGCTGATTCAAAATCATTACACTTCTTTTTTCAACAATTATTTGCTAAAAATAAGATTATAAAAGCAAAAAATTTCATATGAGTAATTTGTTAAAAATAAACCAAATATGAAATCTGAAATTAACCATTTGAATGAATTGCATTAAAAAAAAAATTTAGTATTGTACTATACAATTAAACAAATATATAACTACAAAAACTAAAACATATTACTTTTATTTTGTTTACAAAACAAAAATTAAAAGAGAACTTTTAAACGTCTCAATAAAATGCATCAGAGCAAAAATAACTCATTCTTAAAATTTTTCATAAACATCAGCAGAATGAAAATGAAATTTTTAATAAATTGTAAGACATTTTAAATCTTTGTACTAGTATAATATTTTTATTATTTTAGTTCAGAATGTACAGTAACTCAATTGATAATTAAGTGAACACTGAGAAAGTACAGGAAAATTATTTATTACACAGATTTATAAACAGATTTTAAAAATAATTTTTTTTAATGAAACAGCAAAGCAATGAAGAATGAATCTAATAATACTCTTTAATGATACTGTGGCATAAATTAACATAAAACAACATGACTATGAAATGAATGAAGAATTTTTGAATGACAGTTTATAAATACTATTAATGATAATAATGGGGGGAATTTCACATGCCCAATATTCAACATTTATATTTATGCTGTAGGATATTTTCTAAGGCAAATAAAATAAATTTCCAAGGAGAATGTTATCACAATCAACTTTTTTAGATCTAAATCAACTTTAAAATAATAAAAATAATAATAATAATTCTGAACAGTGTAGAAGTAAGCTTAGAATGAATGACTAATTCACTGACTATGCTCAGGTAATATTTGAAAAAGAATCAATGCTACAAATTAAACAAAAACTGCTTCCCCCTTTTTCATAATAAAAAAATGCCACCTCAATTATGGAGAACAGAAAAAAAAAAAAAGGAGTAAAAAATCTCAACAATTATATGTTGTTTCGGCTGTATGAGACACAAATACCAATAACTAGCAAGTTTTGTTCAAAATTAAATTTATGAAAATGTAAATCAATCTTTGCAAAAATTGCCCTCTTCAAATCTATCTTGCTCCTCCCCCTCTTCCTTCTGAAAGAATCCGTGCAAAATTTAGCCATGTTAGGCATTCAGTAACAGTGTGAAACCATATACAGATAAACTTTTCTTTTTATTATTATACACTGTTAAAAGTTTGCAGCAAACTGTCCAGTTATTTGACCGGTTTTATAGAAAACGGTTAAATAATAGTAATTTAACTCTTTTCTGACCATATTATGGCCAGAATACATTAAATTACAGTTATGTAACCTTTTCTATAAAAACGGTCAAATGACTGGACAGTTTGCTGCAAATTTTTAACAGTGTAGTCTAGTTGTTGTCTATGACTCTCTTTACATGAGATTTGAAGGACCAATGCTGCTATTATAAAGCAACAAATCCCTCTCTCCACTAATTTGTAAAATGATATCTTGGTATTAAGGAAGTAAAATTTGATAAACTCAATAAAATAAAAACAGTCAACAAGAATATATGAAAATTTTATTTCATCAGATGAGGTAGGACTATCATACTTTCATATATTTAACAAACATTTTAATGAACAGAAAATAATACAGTCTTAAATTCATAAAAATTAAACTATAAAAAAAAAGTTCATATTACTTATAATCATAACATAATTAAAACAAAATATAAAACATATACCTAAAATTTTTAATAATACATATAATAAGTTTTATTGTAAATGGCAAAAAACAAAAAATGTACATTTCTTAAAACAAAACTATTCTCTAAAACTTAACAAAACTATTCTCACAGTTTTTCCATATTCTTTTTTATATTAAAAAAAAAAAAAAAAAAAATACATAAAAAAATAATAAAATGAAAAGAATTTGAAAAACTTTGTTCAATACCTAACACATAAAGGGAAAATATATAAAATAAACTACAGATGTATTTCAGAACATATGTAGAGTCAATGTATTGCTAATATAATATAAGAAGTCATATTAAATGTACTGAGTTTCCATAAATAATAATGAATGTTTAATATTTATACAATTTAGAGACAGCAATTGAAAAAATTTCTTAATTTAAAATTAATGTCATATTTTTAAATTTATACAAGGTAAGGCTTAGCATTTTCATAAACATAATAGATGGCAATAATGAAAATTTAATTTGAAAAAAAAAAAATGTTTTCAAATTAAATATCATGTAAGAAATGGAAAATTGAAATGAAACAATTCCAGTGATAATGGTGTGTTTATTCAAAAAAATAACTGCATAGGTAGTTTTAAAAACTTTGCCAAAAAGGACCTGATGCCCAACTGGCAAACAAAAACATGACTCAAAGAACAGGCAAAATCACAGTTTAAGATTATTTTTATTTCTAGAACAGTTTAAGGTATTTTGCCTCCTGTAACAACCATTTCACCATGCCTTTAGTGTTATATTTTATACATGCATTACAATATTAGAGTGAAGGATGGCTTAGCACAGGCACTGATTATTTGTAATCTTCTAATATAACAATGTTGAAAACTTTAGAGAATACAGAGAAATTGATAAATTATTTCTTGCCAATTTTTTTAATATTCGTCAGTGTCTTTTGGTAAATATTATTCTAAAAATGCAGAATGCCTAATTTTATTAAGGCAATTCTCAAACACACATTTTTCCATGCTCAACAATGTGAAACTTTCTGATACATTTTCCGACTCATTTTTAAACATAAAAGCATGATACTCGCAGGTATAATTATTGAAGTGGTTTGTAATCAAACAATTTTTTTTATTTTACATTAAATTATAATTACATCTTGAGCGATTGTTGTCTCAGGAGGGCAGTTATTTTTTCTCCTGCATTGCCATGCCTGGAAATTTGATTCAAAAAGTTAACTTTGATAGCACTTTTAATAATTTTACTGAAAAACAGAAAAAAACAGTTTGATTGCATAGTTTTTTAAACGAGCACCTGCTGATTTGATACATTTGGAAACAAAAATAAATTAGAAAATGTGTTAGAAAGAAGCCAGTTTGGCCTTAATCAAAACATGATGTTTCTGTTAGGATATTATTTGCACCCCATAATAGCCAAGTACAGTACTTATTAATGGCAAATGCTTGAGATTTTGCTAGCAGCTCTTAAAGACAAATATATAATGTCAATTTATCAAATATTCAACTTTGAGTAGTATAATTGGATGCTTTCATATGGAACAGTTTTCCTCAAGACACTAGCCACTCATATGATGACTGTGAAACATTCATTTCTCATTGCACAATTAAGTTACAGAAAATAATGACATGAAGAAATAGCAACAAGGAACATAAGATTTTTTTTTTTAAGTTTGTAGCTAAAAAACAGCTTAAAGGAGCACTTTTTCTGAACAACTTCCAAATCATACTTATTCAATATAAGTGCAGAGACCAAATGGCTGAAATCATGATCTTCTCAAGGAAGTTTGAGATTGGCTTTTTTATAACAGCAAGAACCAAGTTGTATATGTGCACATTAAATATGCAGAATAGGATATATTTAGAAGATTAAATAGTAAACAAGTGAGAGTAGGAAATCCCCATTTTAATGGAATGAAAAATAAAATTATCCAGAATTTTCTGGATATATTTTGACTCGTACATTCACATGCCCTGAAGTCTCTCAACTAGACAAAACACTTCATATTCTTACAGCCATGAGCTTATATATTTAGTCCAACTCAAATCAAACTCAGATGATTAGAAATAAGACTCCAAGTGCAAATTTAAAAAACAGATTAGAAATGCAAAATTCTTATTGCAAGTTAATAAGATAATGACAAAGCATAGATTTAGGTCAGACGTCAGAGGAAATTTAGAGATGTCATTTACTACCACTAATGGCACAAAAACAGCATATCAATCAAATGAACTCAATTTACAATTTAATCTTATTATTAATTTGAAGAAGGAATCTTGGGGATTTGGAGAGGGTGAGAAATCAACCAGAAAAATTTTCCATCATATAATCACTGTACAATATAATAAATGCAATAAAATTGTGGCAACACTGAGTATTTCGGTGGGAAAAAAAGTATTCAGTTATGATAAATCATTTACAATTTGACAACGATAATATACATTGGATACCAAACATTCTAATTCAGAGTAAAAAAAATACTGATATTAAATATAGAGAAAAGATTCAACTATAGTTTTTCAAAGTATGTAAATACAAAATACAAATCAACATAAAATATGTATATATATGAAAAGAGTGGTTAATTTTGCAAATCATCTATATTAATAAAAGAAAGATGTTTGACTGTGTATATGCGTGTGTGTTTGTTTGTTTGTTGGTAATGGTTAGGGAAATCTATTGCACACAGGGGTATGCAAATAGACAAAGACTGATCCGAATGCACCTAAGACTCAGATTTTTCATTGTTTAATAATTAGCTGAGATATTAATTTAAAAATATCATCAAATAATAATAAATGAGATTCAACTGTCCTCAGTTCGCTGGCATTATTACCACTAATGGCTTCCATAGCATGAGAAAACATAGCTTTTCAAGCACATAGCTCGCAGATGAGCAGAAAACATTCTGTTTTTATAGAGTTTAAAATTGTGATTGCTTTGTTCCTGAACATTAATAATTAAAAAAATAAGGACACCTGTGGATAGCCAGTACCTTTTCAATTCTGATAGTACTGAAAAAGTACTGATAGTATTTAAAAATATATAAATATTTACTATTTTTAAAAAGTTATTTTCTGAAGGTCTCTCATATTTTTTATTTTTTGTTGATTTTAAAATCACAATCGCTGGGACTCGGTATCAGATGGAGTTATAAAATAAAAAAAATAAAAAAGCAGATAGCCAATACCATTTTCTTGATGATATTTTTCAGTAAGAAAAAATTTTAATATTTACTATTTAAAAAATACAAATTTTCTGGTAATCGTTTTCCTATTTTCTGTTTTTTTTTTTTTTTTTTTGTCTGCAGTTTTAAATTGCAATACCTGTAGCCCAAATGAAAATAAAAGAAAAAAAAAACAGATAGAAGGTATTTTTCTGTTCTCAGTGGTACATTTCATTAAAAAAAATATGTATATATATTTACTATTTCAAAAAGAAAATTTTGAAAGTTATTTCAATATTTTCTGTAGTTTAAAATTGTCATCCATGTGATCCAGATAGTAATGCAAAAAAACACAGAATGCTCATGGATAGAAGGTACTTTACATTTATATATATATATATATATATATATATATATATATATATATATATATATATATTTCCTGGAGGTCATTTTCATATTTTTCATTTTTTTGTGTGTAGTTAAAATTACCATCCATGAGACCCAGATGGAAAAACAAAAAATACCCACGGATAGTTGGTGCCTTTTATTTTTTTAAATATGAATATTTCCTGCTTTAAAAAAATTACTTCCTGAAAGTCATTCTTATATTTTTTCTTTTATTCAATGTTAGGCAAATGACTAGTCACTAGATAATGTGAATGAGACTTTTTTTTTAATGTTTTGCTTTGAGAGAATTATTTCTCTCAATAACATTTTAATGCCGGAAGAGGGGGGAGGGATATTTATTTATTATCTCATAGGCATCATCATGTGCCTTTTAAATAAGACACGTTATGCTTTTTAAAAGCTGAAAAATAATTAAGTGTATGCTGCCAAAGGCAGTGGGGCCCCCCTAGATGGCAAGTTCATTTGTAAAGATGTTTGTTTGGAAAAACTGATTGGTGAAGTTCCGCTAGTATATAATAAAGGAGTAAAAATAAAATACAGACAGTTTTCTATGGATTATTTTACAATGCAACCTCATATGGGCTTATCATGCATGTGAAGGATATATTAAATAATCTGATTCCTCTTTAGGATTAAATTATCTGACCAAATTAGTAGTACATAAAACACTGAATAAGGTACCAGAAAGGGCTTGTCTCGCATAAGGCTGTTTTGTCTATCTCACCAAAGCCAGGGCTCGAAAATTCTAAAAATTTTAAGGTTCCCAGTTGGGAACCTACATGAAAAGTGTAGGCTCCCAGAAAAATTTATGTGTTCACAGTTTTTTTTAATAAATACAAAGGTTAATGAATGAAGATATTGTGTCACATAGACAGTTTTGAATAATAAACAAAATTTTTTGGTTATGGTTTATCAATTAAAGTTTTGAGTGTTCTCTGTCCAAAAGCACCTCCTCTCCCCCTTCCTATTCTTATAGACGTATAATCTAAAAGGCAAATGTTGCTTTAAATTTGCCCAATAAGATTAAGTATTAAATATTGCATTTACTAATTTATTCAAACATATACAGAACAAATAATTCATATATAAATATATATATATATATATACAATATTTAATTTTTAAATTGTCCTGTCTATGCTCGGTGCTCCACATGTTCTTTGTCCCACCTCCCCCTTCCGAAAATCATCGCAGTCCATAGGAGAATAAAAATTCAGTGCTGATGGCGGCGGGCACGGCGAGTTGCGAGAACTTCCGTTTAGGTTCCCGCCAGGAACCTGAGTGGAAAAAATACGTTCCCAGAAATGATTTCTGGGTTCCCCGAGAACTCTATTTTTCGAGCCCTGACCAAAGCCTTTATAAAAAGGAAGTACCATAGAAATTTTCAATTATAATTATAAATAGGTAAAATGGAGGGAGAAAATTCTCAAACATCTATAAGATGTAAAAAGAAAAAACATTTATAAGATTTTTTTTAAAAATCTGGAATGACTCAATTTTCCTTTTTTTTTTTATAAAAGTTTTTAAATCTTATAAATGTTTGAAAATTTTCTCCCTATCCTTAGTTCATTATTCTGGAGACCACAAGGAATCAAACTTAAATTGCTGAAAAGTAGAAATGTAGGAAAACTACATATGCACAGATTAATACAAATTATATAAGAACATAAATTGTATATGAACATAAATTGTATATGAACACAAGTTTTATATGAACATAAGTTTTGGAAATGCAAAATTGGTGATCTACTCTGTTTCTTCAAGTTGTACAAAATGCTGCTTATATTTATATTACACAAAAAATTTACAATATTTTTTTCTTAAATATTTAGTTTTAAAAATAAGAATAAAATAAATATTCTAAATAAGACCAATACTTAATTTTAGAATAAATATTGCATTTATTTAAATATGCCTAAATAATAATAATAATAAAAGAGAATTATGTGCAACTTGTAGAAGTAATCTTTTATTGACATATTTGTCATACAAAGTATAAAATAAGTTAAGATGCAGTTTTATTTATTTAATTTTTTATATATAAAAGATAATCTTTTTTAACAAAAATTTAAAAGTATAAAAATTTCTTTTTCTAAAAAAAGAAAAGAAAAGAAAAAAGTCACAAAAACAAAAACCAGAAAAGCAATTACAAAGAAATGCATCCATTTCACAAAATATTATATTAACTTAGAAATGTACTTAATTTTTGGTATCTTTGAATTGTTATTTGTTTCAGATATTTTTTAAATTTTAAGTTGTTGTTTCTGAGGCAATTCAGAGTTTTATAAATTTTACCATTTCAACTACAATTTAGCATACCATTACATATCATGATTCTTAAAATAAATTATACTAGTAACAGAATCTACAACATTGTTACCAAATAACAGTATTATGAATTCTATTTGTCTGAAAATTAACTGTTTCACTCACCATGAGGTTACTAACTTAAATGATAAAAAACAATGTTTTAAAATCAATTTTTGATTAAATTTTGCTTTGAGTGATATAGCTTAAGATACTGCATCACTGTTTCTCCTCAATCATGAAATCACATGTTAACATATAAGAAAATTTAATTAGGGGATTACTCATAACCCAATATAATTACCGAAATACAGTTTTTACCTTCATAGACATTTGATGACAGTGTAGAGTATTTTTTTAAAAATGTCTTGCCATTCTCAAAAAAATATATATATATAAATAAATAAATAAAAACCAGTAGACCCGTGCAAAAATTTCGCACTTTAGTCTTATATTATTTAGTTGCAGGTTTAAAACTTATGAAAAAAAAAAAAGGATTAAAAACATCTGAAAACAACATTAGTGAAGCCAGAATATCATCTCATTTATTCCATCAAAGTTACAATAAAAACTCGTCGCAAATAGCTAAGACAAAAAAGAAAAGAAAAAAATTATCAATCATATTTTAACTGAATTAGAGGATGACATCATCTGTTTCAGAAAAAAAACATGGGATAAAGAAAAATAAATTGAGCATTTTAATTTAAACTTTGCTTTTTAATCTTAAATATAAAATAAACCCGTGCAGCACAACATCCCACTTTATCTTTATTTTACAATTTTTTTTTTTTTAGTAATCATATTGAGCACGATATAATGCAGTATTTTATTTCTGTGGCAACATTGATTTGAGAAAAAACTTTCAATTCATTTATGAAAACAATGCCGATTTAATTTTTAATTAACTGCACTTTCTAATCAAAAAACATGTTTTAACAAAATGTAAGTGTACTATGTCAAAAGCTGGTTCAAAATCCTTTCATATGGTATCTCATTTATCGTTCTGCGTTTTGTATTTGCTTAGAAAAAGGAATAATATATAGGATGATTCCCCACTCAACAATGCAAAACTTTCTGACACATTTGCGGACACGTTTTTTAATGTAAACGCAGCCATGATTATTGAAGCTATTTGTAATTGAGCAGTTTTTATTTAACACATTTTGATAAATAAATTGAATTTTCAGTTACAAGCAACTGTTGTCTAATGATGGCAGTTTTTTCCCTTTCTCGCATTGTCACATCTGGAAATTCAGTTCAAAATGCCAATTTTGACAGTATTTTCTGAAAGTTCTTCTGCCTTTACTGAAAAATTGAAAAAGTTGCTCGATTATAAATTTTACTGAATAAAAGCACCTGCCAATTTCATGCATTTGTGAACAAAATTGAGTTTACAAATGTGTCAGAAAGTAGTCAGTATGAATTTGATAACAGCCTTAAATTTTAAGAAAAGATTAAAATATGTAAATTTTCCTGAAGTAAGAATTTCAAAGTTTATAGGTTTTTTTTTTTTTTTTTTTTTTTTTAATTATTTAAAATTTAAGACAATTTTTGAAAATGTATTATGTTAGTATTTGTTATCAATTTATATATGGTGAAACCTGTACTTCAATAATTATATTAAAATTTAAAATTATAATTGTTGGTAATATATCAAAAGATTAATATCCGGAATTAATTTCTATGACAGTTTATTTACATCATTTAAAAACTCATCCCGATAAAAAGTAATTATCTAGAATTTCAAACAGGAAATGAAAGTGCCTGATGCAAGATGAAGAGGTTTTTACAGCACGTGCTCTGAACAAGGAAGTGAAAGACTAAAATACGTATTAGTGACGTAAATTGACTTTACGTCATTACCATCCAATGAAAGAACTTAAAAATGATGTCACTTGATAAGGACTAAGACTGTTGCATCTCTGCTTTATTGAACTTTAACAGATTCTTTTTAATTCGCGATGGAAATGGACATTATGTCGTTTTCCCTTAAACTTAAATTGAAATAATGTTTAAAACTAAATTTTATGTAACTATTAAATGTAAGCTATGTAAATTAAATAATTTAACAGTATTATGAATATGTTTTATTAATTAATAATATTTTAACATTACTTAATCAGTCTCATGGATATTCTTCAAACCAAGGATTTACATAGTGTGTGTGCCAATCGTAATGGATTAATACGAAATTCTGGCGATCATGGCCTAGCGGAAAAAATGAGGAGTGAGGACGATTGCTGGAAAATAGAGGTAAGCAAATATCTTACCTATCTTTTGTTCCGAAAGTTGAATTAATTATTTATATTGCTTTAGAAAGCGCAAAATTACTGACTACCGAGAAAATAACACTAACAAAGATTCTGAGACGTGAAAATATTCTAAAGTATATAAAAGGTAAAAATAAAAATAAAAAATAGTGTCCTAGAATCCTCGAATACTCAAAAGAAAATAAACTAATTTTAGATATATTCTAAAATAGAAAAATGGCAACCTTCAAAGAAGGAAGTATAATTGAAAAATTAAATTCCAGTAACTATGCAAACTGGAAATTCAAGGTGGAGATGCTCTTGATAAGAGAAGAGCTCTTTGAAGTTGTCACAGACGACCCACCTACTCCAATAACCCCGGAATGGTCGAAGAAAGATAGAAAGGCAAGAGCCTTGATTAATTTAAGTATTGAGGATAATCAAATCATCCATATTAAGCATTTACAGAATGCAAGGGACACATGGAACACGCTAAAAAACATCCATGAGAGATCAAATCTCTCTAGCAAACTCTTTCTCCTTAGGAGACTTTACGGAACGAAATTATCAGAAGGAGGCAACATGATAACTCATATAACAAAGATATTAGAAATTATTGATAAGTTATCAGCCATAGGCGAAAAAATTAAAGCAAATCATATTTCAGCATTATTGCTCTGCTCTTTACCTCCTTCATACGACACCCTCATAACCGCATTAGAAGCCAGACAGGAAGACGAATTAACTCCAGAATTTATAAAGAGTAAATTAACAGACGAATTTAATAAAAGAAACGAGCATTCTAATAACAGTGATAATTCGAACAAAGCCTTTAGAGCTGAAAGAAAATTTAAAACCACAGGTTTTAAAAAAGAAGAAAAATACTGCACGATTTGTAGACTAAAAAATCACAACACAGTTAATTGCTGGCATAACAAATATAAAACAAATAATTTTAAACAAAACAACAAAAAACATTTCTCTTCTTCGCTAGTCTTTCAAAAAGACGAAAATAATTTAAGAAGCGCGGACTCAAATAAACCGAAAGAAAAAAGCACAGCTTATTTCGGAACCGAAGAAAAGAACAATTGTGCATTTATAACTAACAAATCGAAAAATAACGCATGGATTATTGATTCTGGCTTATCCTCCCATATTTCAAATAATGAAAATTTATTTTCTGAATTTACAAATAAAGAACATACCAACGTCGTAATTGCCAACGGCAATAAACTAAAATCCTACGGGTCAGGTAATGTAAATATTACCACAATAACCTCAGACGGAAAAACTCACAACGTAACTTTAAAAGATGTTCTACTTGTACCCGACATTGAAACAAATTTATTTTCGGTAGCTAAAGCTACGAAAAACGGATGCAAATTAACATTCGAAGATAATAAATGTTTTCTAGAATATGAAGGATTAATTCGTTTAGAAGGAAGTAGAATAAATAATTTATACGAAATTCAGCAAACAAAATTAACCACAGATGAAAATTTCGTAAACATGATAACTAATTGCAAAAATAAAAATTGCATAGAACTGTGGCATAGAAGATTAGGACATAAAAATGTCGCGTCGATTAAAGAATTAATGACGAAGGAATTAGCATGCGGAATAAACATAAATAATTGTTCCCATAGTACCGAATGTGAGCCTTGCATTAAAGCAAAATTAACTGACGCACCTTACCCAAAGAAAACGGAATTGAGAGCAAATAAAATTCTGCAATTAGTGGACTCAGACGTGTGTGGTCCTATTCAAACTCCAACCATAGGTGGGAAAAATTACTTTTTAACCTTCATAGACGATTACTCTAGATTTACTATAATTTATCTACTACAAAATAAAAGTGAGGTATTTGAAAAATTAAAGGAATTTGTTGCACTGGTCAACAATAAATTTGGCAAAAAGCCTACAGAACTCAGAACTGATAATGGCAAAGAATTTAAAAATTCTAATATAGATAATTTTCTAAAAGAAAATGGAATTAAGCGACAGCTAACAGTACCATATTCTCCCAGCCAGAATGGTATTGCTGAACGAAAGAATAGATCATTAATTGAAATGACAAGAACATTGTTAAGTGACTCTAATTTACCATTACATTTCTGGGGAGAGGCGATATGCACCGCAGATCACCTACAAAATCAACTGCCTACTAAAGCCAACGAAAAAACTCCATATGAATTATGGACAAACAGAAGACCAAATCTAAAATATTTAAGAGTCTTTGGCTGCAAAGCTTATGCATATATTAACAAGCAAAAAAGACAGAAATTAGATAATAAAGCAGTAGAAGGGATCTTCGTGGGATACGATAATTATTCCAAAGGATATCGTATCTATACGAGCGGCAAAGATATCACTATAGCCAGAACGGTGAAGTTCTTAGAAAACTATCCGATAAATTCAAATAAAGAAAAACGGCTAGAACTAAATTTAGATGAAAACACTAATGCCGAAAACGAAAAATCGGAAAACCCAAATCTGATAAAAATCGAAATTTCAAATGAAAATGATAATCAGAATGAATCTGAACTAAACCAAACCGAACCAAGAAGATCAGATAGAGTAAATAAAGGGGTTCCCCCAGATAGACTAATTTATTTGGTTAAAGATGAAAATATTAACGAACCGAAAAATTGGCAGGAAATAATAAACATGGAAAACCCAGTAGAAAAAGAAAACTGGATCAAAGCGACACAGGAGGAGATAGAATCTCACAACCAAAATAAAACTTGGACATTAGTTGACCCCCCGCCAAATACAAAAATAATAGGTTCGAAATGGCTCTTCAAAACAAAATTAGATGATAAAGGAAAAATACAAAAATATAAAGCGCGTTTAGTGGTGAAAGGCTATTCGCAAAATTTTGGTATTGATTACTATGAAACTTTTGCTCCAGTGGTTTCACATACTACAATTAGAACTTTTTTAGCAGCCGCCGCCTATCATAAACTAAACATAAACCACGTTGACATTAAAACAGCATTTTTGTATGGAAATTTAGATGAGGATATATACATCACTCAGCCGGAAGGCTATGTCAAACCTAATCATGAAAACAAAGTATGCAAATTAAATAAGGCTATATACGGCTTAAAACAGGCAGCTAGAGCCTGGCACATAAAAATTTCAGAATCATTAGAAAAGTTAAATTTCAAACCATCAACATCAGACACGTGTTTATTCATACGTAATACTAAAAACAGTAAAGCATATATTATCGTCTATGTAGACGATTTATTAATATCAGCAAAAGAAAATGAAATTAAAGAAATTATACAAAAACTTAAGATTGAATATGAACTAAAGGATTTAGGTCAATTAAACTACTACCTAGGGATTAAAATTGAAAAAACAAACGAAGGATATAAACTGAATCAAAAAAGTAAAATTGAAGAATTAGTTAGAAAATTTAAATTAGAAGATGCGAAACCTACAAAACGCCCATGGAAACAGGCTATTTAAATTTTGATAACGAAGAAATACCATTGCCAAACAACATCGATTATAGAAAGGCAATTGGCACACTTTTGTATATCTCAACTGTCACAAGACCAGATATTTCAGCTGCTATTAACATCCTAAGTAGAAAAAACGAAAACCCTTCACAGAAGGATTGGAAAGCAACTAAAAGAGTGATTTCCTATTTAAATCACACTAAAAACTTTAAATTAGAAATAAATACAACACAGCAACCAATACTTGAAGTGTACTGTGACTCAGACTGGGCTGGAGACGTACAAACTAGAAAGTCCACCAGCGGAAACCTATTTTTATTAGGGAAAAACCCAATTTTATGGATCAGCAAAAAGCAATCATGCATAGCCATGTCAAGTGCTGAAGCCGAGTATATTTCAGCAGCAAATGCATCACAAGAAATTTTATGGTTAATTAGACTCTTACAAGAATTTGACTTAGAACAGACATTACCCATAACTATGCATGAGGACAACCAGTCCTGCATAAAAATGATCGAATCAGAAAAATACACCCGTTGCACGAAACACATTGATATAAGGTATCATTCCATTAAACACCTAAAGGACAATGGTACAATTAATCTAAATTACTGTGAATCAAAGAACATGATAGCGGACATCCTAACCAAGCCCACTCCCAAACCTATCTTCGAAGTTCACAGAAATAACTTAAACTTAAGAAATCAAATTCCAGAGATTAAGGAGGAGATTGTTGGTAATATCAAAAGATTAATATCCAGAATTAATTTCTATGACAGTTTATTTACATCATTTAAAAACTCATCCCGATAAAAAGTAATTATCTAGAATTTCAAACAGGAAATGAAAGTGCCTGATGCAAGATGAAGAGGTTTTTACAGCACGTGCTCTGAACAAGGAAGTGAAAGACTAAAATACGTATTAGTGACGTAAATTGACTTTACGTCATTACCATCCAATGAAAGAACCTAAAAATGATGTCACTTGATAAGGACTAAGACTGTTGCATCTCTGCTTTATTGAACTTTAACAGATTCTTTTTAATTCGCGATGGAAACGGACATTATGTCGTTTTCCCTTAAACTTAAATTGAAATAATGTTTAAAACTAAATTTTATGTAACTATTAAATGTAAGCTATGTAAATTAAATAATTTAACAGTATTATGAATATGTTTTATTAATTAATAATATTTTAACATTACTTAATCAGTCTCATGGATATTCTTCAAACCAAGGATTTACATAGTGTGTGTGCCAATCGTAATGGATTAATGTGAAATTCTGGCGATCATGGCCTAGCGGAAAAAATGAGGAGTGAGGACGATTGCTGGAAAATAGAGGTAAGCAAATATCTTACCTAACTTTTGTTCCGAAAGTTGAATTAATTATTTATATTGCTTTAGAAAGCGCAAAATTACTGACTACCGAGAAAATAACACTAACAATAATCTTATATTTTAAGAACATGTTAAAATAAGTAAATTTTCCTCAAGTAGAAATTTTCACGTTTATATGTTTTTTTTTAATTATTTAAAATTTAAGACAATTTTTGAAAATGTATTATGTCAGCATTTGTTACATATTTATTGATGGTGAAAACTGTACTTCAATAATTATATCGGGTAATGAGAAATCACGTAATTTAATTTTCCCACATGGAGTTTCTGCATTAGTAAAAGGGAAAAATCTGCATTGATGAAGTGTCTCCTTAAACATCCAAATCTTATATATGGAACAAATCTTTATTTTTACACAGTCTTGAATAGCATTTTAATTATAGCAATTTAAAGAATAATTCATGGGGGGGAAACCATATGCAAAAGGGGTTAAGATATAAATATTATTAGAAATTAGAATATTAATTATTTAGAGACAATGTATCTAATTTATAATTACCTAAAAACAGAAACCCCACAATCTTAGATATATGGGGAGGAAATATATTTTTTTTTTTGTATAAGTTGACACTAAAATATTATTATTATCAATTTTTTTTAAATGCATATGAACTTGTTATCTATATTGAAACTGAATATTTATTGGCTAAAATAACTCATCAATATTTAACGAATTATTTCAATGCATGACAGCTATGTTATAATATATCATGCTACATTATAAATTTACAGCAAAAGTTTTCCCTTAAAATAAAATGTATGTATTTAAACAGAAACAATAAAGGAAAAATAAATTACTTAACACAACAAACATCAGCTAAAATTATATGTGATATATATATATATTTAAAAATTAATCTGGGTTACTTAGGCAAGGATTATCACAAGAAAGATATACTCTGTAGAAACTGACAATTTATTTGCATTTATTTTTACTTCAAATGTTTTTAAATATGCTCAATGAGGTAATACATTGCATATGTATGACAATTTGAAATTATGAAAAATTAATATATTTCTTTAATTATTTCCAGTTTCCCTATTTAAGTGTTTTGATACATATTATATATATATATATTATACACAAACTTATTTCACACAAATAAAAAATTTCTCTAAAATATTTATTGCACTGCCAATTTTAGAAGAAAAACTTCCAGTTTCAGATACCACAATCTCATTATTGTAAATATGATGTGGAACTATTAATCATTATCATCAATTTATAATTTCAATTTTAATTCTCTATTTACAAGTAAATAATTTACTTTCTCATCCTAATGTAGGACTTCGTTTTCTGGCAAGAGTGAATTTTTACTTCAACCTATGGAAGAGTTGTATTTGGATTGATAAGCAAATTTTTATTCTAACTCAATTTTATTTTCACTGGATATTCATGTTCATCTAAGAATGCATTTTATTATTATTTTTTTTTTATTTATTAATCCGAAGGCAACTTTTTATTTTCTTCAATTGATAAATTTTCACTCTGTTCCATAGATTGATTTTCAGTTTCTTCAATTTCTTTTTCTTCAGTTTCATTTTCATCAGAAGATAAGTTTTTGTTTTCTTCAATTTCATTTTCATCAAAAGATAAATTTATGTCCAAAGACAAATTTCTATTTTCTTCTTCTTCTTCTTCAGTCTGATCTGAGTCTAAATTTTCATTTTCTTCTTCTTCTTCTTCAGTCTGATCTGAATCTAGATTTTCATTTTCTTCTAAATCTTCATTCTGATCCACAGACATGTCTTCATTTTCTTCCAAATCTTCATTCTGATCCGCAGACATGTCTTCATTTTCAACTGAAGATGGATTTTCAGTTTCGTCTAAATGTTGATTATTTTCATCTAAGGGTAAATTTTTATCTGCAGAATTACTATTTACATTTTCTCCAGAGAGTTCTTTTTCTTGTGCAGAACTTTCATTATTTGTTTGATTAACTGTAGATGGTGGTACACAATTACGTGCAGTAAGTACAGCCTGACGCACAATATCACCAGCAAGTAAATGTTGAGATTTATTATCTATTTTTTTAGGATCAGCACCTATTCTATGGACAGTTACATCATGAATTTTTAAGGAGCTTTTTCGTGTGAAACTTCTTTTACAAATAGGACAAACGTAGGGCCTTTCGCCAGTATGTAAAATAAAATGATTATCTAGAGTGCCTTTACGGGCAAATCGCTTACCACATATTTCACATGAAAAAGGCAGTTCCCCCGTATGAATTGTGAGATGGTTTTGAAGTGCAGTTGTTCTTTTAAAAGTTTTGCCACATATATCACAACTGATAGGTCTCTCGTCTGAATGTGTTAGGTAATGATTTTTTAAAGTATCTGTTGACCTAAACAATTTGCTACAAATGTCACACTGTTTACACCTATCTCCTGTGTGTATCATACAATGTTTCTTTAAAGTACCTGCATTTTTGAATAATTTGTAGCAGACATTACACTGATAAGGTCTTTCTTTAGAATGGGACAGCATGTGACTTTTTAAAAGTGTATGTCTATGGAAAGATTTATGACACAGTTCGCATGTGAAAGGTTTTTCCCCGGTGTGCAGAGAGAGATGAACTCTCATAGCACCTTGCTGCTTAAATCCAGCACCACAATATGTACAATTAAATGGTCTTTCATCAGTATGTGAAAACCCATGAAGTTTTAAACTTCTTAGTTGAGCAAATTTTGCACTACACAAAGTACATTCATAGCGTAATTCTTTAGTATGAACAATTATATGACTTCTAAGCGACTGTTTAGTTAGGAAACTTTTATCACATTCAGTACAGTGGAAATTTCTAATATTTGTATGAGTCAACTCGTGATCCTGCAGATGCCTTTTCTGAGTAAAAGCTTTACCACAAGTTTCACATTTAAAAGGTCTTTCGCCACTGTGAATTATCATATGTTTTTTCAAATTTCCACTTTCTCCAAAGCCTTTATTACAGACGGAGCATGTGTAACGTGCTGTATGCGTTTGTATATGAATCTGAAGTCTAGCATTTGTTTTAAATGCTTTTCCACATAAATTACATGGGAAATCAAGTGTTTCAATGTGAGTTTTGAGATGTCTAGTACGATCTCGCTTCTCTTTGAATACTTTTCCACACTTGTCACATTTATAAAAGCCAGTGGATGCATTTTTTCTTGGCTTTTTATACTTTTTATCAGCAGTGCAATCGTGTTCATAAAAATCTTTAGATTCTGTGAATACTGTATTACAATCATTGCACACATAAGAAGTATCATCAGCTGTTTCAAGTTCAATTTCTGCCATTAGCAAATTAGTATTTCTTTAACAAGTTATGTACACAGGAAAAACTTAATATTTTCGAATCAGCAAAACCCTATTAAAAAAATGTTTAAATTAAAAATATTTTTTAAAAAGATAAAGAATTTTAACATATATTTTCAGAGATAAAGAATATTACAATCGTTTTACCAAAAAAAGGTATACATATAACAAATTTTGAACAATATGAACTTTTAAGTGTTATTTTAAATCATAAAATAATTAACTATCATTCTTGATACACATGTAGCTTAAAATATACAGAGACAGTCATAGAAACAACAAAAGTTGTAATGATTATTATTTGTTTATTTATTATTATTATTTTAAATATAAATTACTGTTAATTTTGAGAGACCATTTTTTTTTTAAAGAGATGAATTTTAGATGAGAAAACATTACTGAAAAAAAGCTACATTGTAATAAATACATAGTTTGAAGAAAGGAACAGTATTTTCAGCTAAAACATTTTTAAACAAATTAGGAATAAATGACTTAATATATCAACTTAAAATATTAATAACTGTTATATCAAGTTGATGGTACAATTTTATCTTGAAGAATAATTTTTTATAAAAAAAAAAGTTATTTCAAAAAATTTAATAAATACATTGTCTTAAAAAATATAAATTCATGCGGGAAAAAAAATATCATTTTCCTACATAAAGAAAACAATAAATAAAAAATCAGACAAATACAAAATACACATAAAGTATTCATTATAAATTAAAAATTCAAAACAAAAAGTCAACAACAAAATACAAAAGAAATATTCTTCTATTCATTACAATAAACATACAATGCTTATTCAGAGAAAAAAAAACTAATTAATAAATTAGCACTCTTATTTATTTTTAAATATACAAGCCACTGCAATTAGTTTGCAAAATTAATATCTAAAATACAACATTTTTATAGTATTAACTTTAGAAGGAAATTTCAGCATCATAGCATAATAGCTAGGGTCTTCAATTCCTTCATTCGTAGCTTTCTTTGAATATCAACATTCAAAGTTGAAATTCAAAGGAAGAAAATAAAATCCTGTTCTTTTTGTATCTTGTTTTTTTCTTTCAAATAAATGAATGGTAACTTAGGTAAATCAATAGATAACCTTTCTATTATCATCAATAGAAAAACACAAAAATTAAATTAAAATTAAAAGAAAATATTACCAAAACTAAAAATAATAAAAAATAGCTTCTGAAAAGACATAACACAAAATGACTAATTATTTCGACTGACTGTATAAATCTGACTTCAGTAAATTATTCAGTGAAGAATTGCCCAGTGAAAATTTTTGAAAATTGGGTCAAATTTAAGGTTTTGAAAATTAAGTTTTTGTAAAAAAAAAATCATTCTTCTTATAGAAGAATGATTGTTTTGCATGTTCTTTTTATATGTTTTGTAAGTTTTTTTCCCCTGTTTTCATGCACTTGTCTGTCCAACTTGAACTATGACAATATTTGAAACAACAATATTGTTATTCCCCTTTCTCTTCCTTTCATATTTCTCACAGTAATTACTGTTGTAATGGATTAATGTATTTCGAAAACACTTTTGCTGGCAAGCAAAACAAAGCTGTAAAATCTGCTATATGTAACAAATAAAGAGAACTTTTATCAAATTCACTGGAATAATTCACAATGTTGGCTGATCAAATGAACACACAATTAATGCTTGAACTTAAACTTGATAAACAATGTTTTTTTTCAGATTAGCAGACAATCATATCAACATAACAAGTGTAATTCTTAAAATCATAAATATAAAAACATTTTTGTTATATTTGATGGACTTAGGTGCAACATTTATGATGTAATTAAATTATTACTTCAAAAAATATTATACCTCATTACTTTGGCTATCAAATTCAAAATGAAACTATTAATTTTACAGATAATTCTATTAAACAAATTATAATGAAAGTGATAACAGATGCATAATATTATTCAGTTATTCCATATACAATTCCTGACATGAGCTGCCAATAATAAATCACTTTGTGCACTATAATTTGGAGAAAAACTTAAAAGGAATCAGGAAATATTTTTTATGGTTTATGTATTGTAGAGGGCAAATCTACACAAGGGTTGTGGGACTTTATATTAAATCATCTTAATGAAAGGAAATTTGGAAATATGAAATCTTCAAAGACAAGATTATGACAATGCAGTCAGTACGCAAAGCACATGCAATGTACTTTAACAAAAATTCTTATAGGACTATGAAAAACATAAAATTAGTGTTTCTCCTTGCAAATACAGCTTTTGTCCTTCAATTTTTAGGCCAGGGCATCATAACATTTTCTTTAAATGTCATTACCTTAAACATGTTATTAAAAAAGTAACAAACGAAGCTGATTCTTGTAAAAAGGAAAGAACTTCAAAGGAAATAATTAGATCCATATTGTTGCTAGATGTCATGCACATTATAGTCAATGCATGAAGAGCAGTCACATAAAATACAATTAAAATTCCCTTAGCAAATGTGGTGTTTTTTGAAGAATGCAGGCTTCTTCAGCCAATATTATGGAATGTGAATGAGGAAAGTTATGAAGTTTCATTTTTGGAAGATGTTAAAATTGACAGTGTTAAGATGATGGGGAAAAAACTGACTATGGTATCGCACAAAATATTAAAAGAACTGAAAGTGACACAGAAGAAATTACGGATTCGCCAATGCTAACCAAATGTCAGCAAGCACTACAAGTGTTAAGGAAAACTCCTGAATTGTAAGATGATGAACAGAAAATTTACCAGCAGTTTTGTGAACATTAAATTACTATTGAAAACTTATAAAACAAAACAATAAAAGATTCATCAAATCAATAAGTGTAATTTTAAAAGATTTTAAATTTAGCATTGATCTTTAATTATTCTCTTTTTATTAATTATTAGATACATATTAGTCATTAATTTGCATCGTATTAGACAAATTTGAAATCACAATTTTCAATAGTAGACAAATTGACTGTTAAATTTTGCCACAAAATAAACTGAAATATGTAGGAACAAGAGTGTAAAAACTGTAAACATTGTAATAAAAAAGGTTAATTATCATCAACAAGCTAAGAATGGTTGTTAAAATCGAAAAAAAAAGAAAGAAAGAAAATGAAGAATGACATAAATTAATTATGAGTAATATTGAAAGATTTACCAGAGGTAAATCGAAAAAAAACATCAGTCTGATAAAATGTGTATTTATTTTTTTAGGCAATATGCTGTCATATTCATAAATCTATCTTGTGTCTACACATCAGTGTTCCTACTTTATTTCTATTTACGTTTAAGGATTAATGAATGGTTTTATCCAATAATCTGTTGTCTATATACATATTTATTAGGAAAATTAATTTTATTACAATAATATAGCTAAGAAGACTAACTTTTAATGTGCTGGAACTACATGTTTTTTTTTATTTTATAAATCTTCCCATGCATGACCAAAACAATTACAAACACAAATTTTTCAGCAACAACTGATAGTGAATTAATTAAGAACAGGTATTATAGCAAGTGTTTAAAATTTGCTGTGGTTTTATTATGCCCTGCATAAATAAATAAATAAAATAATTGAATGAAAAACCATTATATCCATTTTATCTACAGTAATTAAAAAAGGGGACTAATAAATGTGCCAAGTTTAAAAATATAACAGGCATGAAAGTGCAAAGAAGCTAAACTCCACACAAATACAAAATTTTTACAAAATTAATTAATATCCATGCATAATATGCACATAACATATAGCATAAGTTGTTAGGTCATGATGTCTCAGTGGATTTGCAGTTCTCAAAAACCGCCAAAAAGACAATTTTTTTTTTCTTTTTTTGCAAAATTACAAAAAACTTTCATGTCTGATATAAATAAAAAGCTATTATTTAACATCTTTAAAAATAATAAGAAATTAAGATAAAGGTAATTTATAAAGAAATCGAAATGGAATTAAAAGAAAAAAATATCATATATAAACAGCACAAATAATTTACTTTTAATAACTATGGTAACAATGACATTTTAACTTTTAAAGAATATTGTTGTGTTAGAAGAGAACTATTAGAAGATTTCATGTAATGTTATAATTCTCTACAGACAAAACAATGATTAAGTAGAAAGAAAAAAATCAATATACTTACTTCATTATTTAGATTTAAATAAGCTGAAATGGAGCAACCTTTTCAAAGTGGCAAAATTACATGTTTCAAAAACCTAAAATGATTAAGATTGAAAATGAAAAAAGAATCTAAAAGTCATTTGAACTATTTTAAAAAGTTTTTATTGCAAAAATTTTCTAATAAACATTCCTACTATCTGTTGACCACAAGAACATTTCTATTATCAATTCACTTATATTTTAACTGTCAATTTATTTATTATACAGTTCTACTTTAATTTGATGTACATTTTTATGGCAACAGTAATTAAAAAGTTACTAATTAATAATTTATTTCGTTTTAAGAACAATTTTTGTAAAAGAAAAAAATATCTTAGTAAAAGCCAGCTTTTTTAAAGTCTGGCCAGTTTTAACCGGCTTGGCTAAAATCCGGAAGCCCTGCCTGAAAGTGTGAGGAAAATTTTAATATACAGGCATACATCCATACATGAATATAGAATTATTGTAAAAATAGCTAAAACAGATTTAAGACAGCTCAAAATGTAGAAATATTTCCATAATCGGTTTTATTATGATTACAATAGTTTCCTTACACTGTATGTGTACAGAAAATCAAAATATAATGTAACTACAACTTATTTGTTTGGGGGGGAGGCTCGAAAACAGAGTAATGTATACGAATGAGTGATAAAACGAGGGGTTACTCTTGTATGTAACATATTTAAGCACAATCATGCACTGCATAAATTTCATTTATTATTCGTATAATAATTATTGCATTGAGATATAAAATTACGGTTGACATGTACAATAAAATTTCCAAATAACGGAATCCGAGAACGGCATTTGTCAGATAATCAGCAGTAAAAGTGTACAAATATATATGTTTTGGGGATAGAAAAAATATCTGCTAAATAGAAGTTTCCACTATTCAGGAGTGACCGTTAGAGAGATTCTACTGTACTTACCTATAAATTTGCTTACTGAACACACACAGCTATAGCACTGAGTTATACACTCTTAATATGTTAATTGTATTGAGTTCTGTTAATTACAATATTGTCTAAATTTATAATCTAGAAAAATACAGAAAAACAACTCTAAATGCAAACAATAAATAAATCTGTACATAAAGATATTCCAAATAATAAGAAAGCTGGCATTAAAACATGAAGACCTAATAACGAGTAAATTGACAAGCATTCACGGCAAAAATTGCTACTACATGAAATGCTTTGCTCTACTCTGCAGCTGATATTTGCTGCCGAGATTCACAAATTGCTGAGCAAAACAAATTTTGCACTAAAGAAGCAAATTATGGTCACACGATTTGTAGAATGACATTTCTCCCCCCCCCCCCCCCCACCTGAAGTAGCATTAAAAGAAGTAGTGTCAGTTCTCACTACATACTATTGTTTTTTGTATTGCACTACTCACCACACCAGATTGTTAAAAATGTAGCGACTACTGTAGTTGTAGCATGCACTACTTCTGACCCCTGGTTACACTCATAGTTTAACTAATACTTATAAATATTTAATGTGTTTATATAATGTAGAAGTTATTTTTATCAAGAGAAACAGAAAAAGAGCAATAATTAAAATTAGTGATATAATGACATGCAATATTATAGGACTGTAAATCTGCATGAAGAAACATTATTGATAAAATATTACATGATAATGAAATGTACTATTTAAAGTAAGCAGCATTATTCACAGCTAAAAAGTTGTAAAACAAATTATAGAAAAATTGCCTAATAAAACAGAGAGAAATTGAACTATTAATTTTAGCCTAATTTGGTCATGGAGTCATTATGAGTCAAGTGATTACATTTTGATATACATTTGTCTTGAAAGAAGTAAATTCATAAGTTATTGTCTTTCATTTTTGTTATGATTTAAAAATTTGACTCTTAATTTATTCAGTATTTTAACATTTAACTTTAATTTATTCATCAATTTAATTAAACTCATTAAATTCATTTAAATTAATTAAGCTAAATTTCATTTTTGCATTTTAAATCAAACATTCTTTTTAAATTGTTTACTTTTGGTGAGAATATAAATTAATTTCAGAATCTTTCCATTACATATGTTTTAGGATATTCATTTCAATTTTAATTTACAATTTATTCACTTTACAATATTAATTAAACTTCATTTCAAATTATCTAAAAAGAAAATATTTATAACTTACTTTTTCTAACTTTTAAATAATATACAGTCTAAATTTAATAAATTATTCTAAAATATAGTGTATTTCCTTTTTAATAATATTGATTAAAAATTGGTTAATTGTTAATTTTATTCTTTTCAGAAAGTTCAAATTCATTTATTTTAATTCATGCAAAATCTTTCAGTATAACGAACTTTTCCATATATCGTTTCAAAAAATTTCTGTGTACAATATTTACTTTTTCAAAATTTCTTAAATTAAATATTTTTACTTTCAAAACATATCTGGTGGAAAGAACTTTTAATTTTATTTAGATTGCTAAAATTTCATTTATTTTCATCCATTAGTTTGGCAGTTATAGATTTTTAAGTACTTTCGTTTATTTTGCTTTGATGATCGTCAAGATTTGCGATGAGACGCCATTGATAAGTTTTTAGATGTTTCGGGTAAACAAGCAGGCGTTATTTCCTAGTTCTCGCGCATTTGTATCTGGGTCAGTGACTCACGAGAGGCAAGGTCATTATCAGTCCGATTCAAGGTGACAGATGGAAGCTCATGGAACATTTGCAATGACGTGTCGTCAACAGTTAATATTTGACTTTGATCGCGTGGGTGAGCTTCTTCAAAAAATCCATCAGGTGGTGTCACGAGCGCGACAGTTAGATTCGGAACCGTTGGGTAATGCTGTTTTCTGATTGGCGGAGATTTCAAATCTCAGAGAGAGATCGTACTTTGAAAATTTGAGGGAAGTTCACTTCTCCAGACTCACTTGACTTGAAGACAACTACCTTTTTTAAGCTGTCGGGCCTCTGGCCTGGCGGCAGTTGAGTTCTATACGGCAGTGGAAGAGGTTCTCCAGCTAGATCTGCAGTTTTTTTTTACAGCAGTTTTCAGTCGCAATCATCGAAGCATGCAGGCAAAGGAGAAAATTTTTTCGTTAAAATTTTAGATGCTGCGAAAAAACGTACGATATTTATTTCTACAATTTCTATGATCTGTCATATTCATCTGCACTTCTGATATTATTCTCTTCGCTGAATTTTGGCGAAATAATTCTGGCGTATTAAACTTCTAGCACCAGTCAAGTTCCAGTATACTCACTATGTTCTATTTATAATCTAGACCAAATTTAGGTCTTTGATTTCTTGTTACGAAGAATATTATTTCATTCTACAACTTCAACATCAGATCTTCGATATGCAGTGTCATTATTTATTATTCATTCCTGCGATGATCTCTCAATAGTCTGAAGCAAGCGGCGCTTGCGAGAAATAATCATCTCTTTCAATTTTTACGGTTGTGTCGTTTCTATGTGCCGATTCAGTCAGCGAATATATCTTCGATCGAGATCCTCCCTTCGCCATTGGTAGCATCATAACTTTGAACTTAAACAACTAACGAACAATGGTTACCAAATTTCAGATTCAGCTATAATTTTAACGGACAATTACAATCTTCATAAACTTTTTTATAATTTTAACGGACAATATCAAAATTCATAAACTCTCCTATTGCAGCGATATTAAAATATCAATAGACATTATTCTTATTTAAACGTACAGCATTGTGATTTAAATTTTCATGAACTGAACATTTTTACTTTACTCATTCTTGATATATTGAAATATCTTCATAAGTTGGGATTTAGTGAAAAGTATGGTGAAGTAGAAGGCAGAAGATTGTGAAATATTTATAAGTATAGTTTTATATTTATTTGAAATGATTTGAGTGCACGATTTCATATCGAATAAAATACTGTGTGTCATCTATTTGGTGAGTTATTTATTTTCTTAATTTACATTTCACCTATTTCAGATGGATCAACTACTGGGAGAAATATTTTGAAACTTAATTCTTACAATTAAGCTTTTAATTTAAATTCTACTATTCCAACATTAAATTTTAACCTTTTTTAATTTAACTTATTTTTACAACGCAATGTTACTACCATTTGAGATTACGCCATATAGAGAGATTTTGGGATAGTTAACTTGTACTCTTTTCTAAATTGAATTTTCAGGTTAGGATTCAATCAGAATATTTTCCGAGAGAATCGTCACTTTGTTAATTTTTCCCGGTATAAGTTCTCCGATCCCTAAATCTCGCTATAATTTTCATACATGAAGCCTGAGAAGTATAGTAAGACAAACAAAGAATAGCAAATTTCATATATACAGTATACTAAATTTAAAATAAGAAATCCATTATAGAAAGTTACAAAATGTAGAATAAATATTGTTCTATGTATTACAATAAACATAAGATGTATTCAGAGTACAAAAGAATAGTATCACTCTAGAACTCTGACCAATCGATTAAATTTCTTCTTATTATTTTTATAACAATATAAAAAATTATTCAGCACAACAGTTCAAAAAACAGTCACTTTTATAACATTAAACTTTAAAAAGAAAGAATTAACATCATTCAAAGTTGATATTCCCATGAAATAATTTCTCCCACTTTCCTTAAGTTTTTTCTCTGCTCTAGAAATAAATAAATAGTCACGTGTAAGCTAACAGATAATTTTTCTGTTATTACCAAAGAGTACACAAAACTTAAATTGTTTTTACAAAGAGCTATTGCCAGAACTGTAAACAGCAAAACATACATAATAATAAAAACTTATAAAATACATTCATAACACCAGAATAGTAACATTTATTTCTATTTCAGCAAATTATTCAATTATAAATTACTCTCTTAGATATCAACGTTTTAAAGACAAAATTTCAATCTTTCTTCAGATTAAATCCTGTTTTATTAGAAATAATTCTATATTTACAGTATCATTTTCCTGCATAATCAGGGCAGACAGGTGCTGGGCAGGCTACAGTCCCTCTCCAAAAATAACTAGTGGTTTTTACTAAATAAGGATGCAATGGCTATCTGGCAAAAACAATGTACCCAGCCGATCTGGGCAGCATTCCAGATATTATGTTTATCTGTCAGTACATCCAGTTTGAAATTATAAGGCCATATTACGCTTTTATTGCTCATTGATCATCATTAAAATTTCCAAATTATAAAGCTGATAGTTTATACTTATAAAATAAAATGCATTAATTTATCAAACTAAAATAACTTATATTTATGGCAAACTGTGTTTTTAACTTTCTCACTGCCGTGAACTGATATATCCGTGCACTATGCTGTAGGTTTCACTGCAATAATAGCATTGTTTAAATTAATATATTTCTACAAATATAATGCAGTTTTAATATATTGAGTAATGATTGATGCTCTTAAGGCTTATACTCATATACGTAATTAAGTTTTTTATACCAAGTTTGAAAATTCCTTTTTTTTTAGCATTTTAAAATAAATACAGAGAAAATAACATAAATTTGCATTTTGCTCGGCAGTCAGGAGGTTAAAGCTTTACAAGAACAAACATGCGAACAGCTATAACTATACATAGCAGGTTAGGTATTTATTAGCAGGTTGTGTATTGCACAAAAATGATAAGCCAGGGGTGGAGGGTGGAGGGGGTAAAGACAACAAGAAAAGAACTGGTAGAATAAACCTAACATAGGTTATGCACAGAATGGATAAATAAATAAATACAAAATACAAAGTTCACCAAAACAATTCATACTAGCTTTCAATAATAGTATACATAATTCATGCAATCCAGATTTAGACTTGACAAACATTAGTTTTTAAAAAAATCATACGAATAATCATATGATATTAATCACTGTAAAGTCATAAATATAAATGCTTTCAAAATTTGATAACATTAAGACACAGGGTGTATCCAAAGTACTATGTAAATATATATATATATACCTTATTATTTAGGCCATGAAATTTAACAATAAATTATTTATTATAGAAATGTTATAGAAATGGTTTTTAAAAAAGTATAATTTTATTCAATTATGTCAGAAATTACTCTTGATATCTACTGTTGATCAGCAGCCAAATATAATTCATTTCATACACTATAAGGAAAGGGCATGTTTACAAACAAACAGTTCCATCAACCAATCTACCACTGCATTTTTGTCGCAGCTATCATTACAGGAAACGTCATGGCGACGTAGGCCAATCATATCATAGACCGGTTTAACATAGACCAATCGAATTCCTCCATCTCATGTGTACTGTAGGAGCCGTAAAGAACGAACAGGTTTTTCTCCCAAACCAACAGTAGTTTAACCAACAGTGACGTCAGGTGCCCTTTCCTTATAAGTAGGACATTTTTTTAATAAAATTAGAAAACTTTTTTTTTTGAGTTTTTGTTCTGCAGAGATTCTGAACAAAGGTTGGAGTATCCAAAGATCATTGAGCTTTATTTCTACAGTGGAACTTCGATAACACAACATTCCCATGGGGATAAAAAAATATTTCAACCTAAGCAGCTTTTTCAAGTTAGCAAGGTTCTACATAATTTCATGCCTAAAATTTATTTTAAAAGATCATTTATTTACAATGATTTTAAAATCATAAAATATGTATGATAAGGGATGTAACGAGTGGAGTTTTGGCCTAATACTGAATATTTGGCAACCAAATATCAAAATAAATAAATAAATCATTTTGGTTATAAATTTTTATATTCAAATTTTAGAACAGAAATAAAATTAAACGCAAATTAAAATTGACTTTTCATTTATTTTATGTTTGCAAATTTGAGCAGCTAGATATACTTTTTTAATATTACAAACATTTAGACGCTAATAATAAAGTGTGGCTGTTGATAAACCTAAATTACTAATAGCATAATTTTACCTATAGATACTTCTAATTCATATAAATTTTATCTAAAATAAGAACTCATTAGGACTGCTAAATGTGCTTCATTTATTTTATTATTATTATTATTATTATTTATTTATTTATTTTAATTTAGGAAACTTGGTTTAGCACTATATATATATATATATATATATATATATATCAGGGGTGATTGTGACACAAGGTAAAAAACCCTGAAAATTATTGACACACAGGTGAAAAATCCTGAAAATTACCGATGCAAAATACTGATATCCATTTACACCATAACTTATTATATAACTGTATGAAACTCAAATAACATAAGAATACCATAATTACTGCTAGTTTTTGTAATGTAAGTTGTAAGAAAACATAATTTGATAAACTTACCTGATTTGCACTGAAAATTGAATGACTTCATTAAATGATGAGTGAACATTATCTTGCTAAATATGATATGGAAAGTTGTCTTTTTTATTTTTTTATCATTGAAGAAATTTATTCCAAATATTCATAAAACAAACAACAGGGTGTCTATTCCAGATCAGCAATAAATTTCCCTGACTTTACAAAGTTTTCCATACCAATAAAAAAAAAAAAAAATCTAGTTATCGAGATTTTGTGATGTTACACACAAAAGAATCTTAAAAGTTGTGAATTTGAGAGTGGAACTTTTACAACTGATTCTGAGGCACAAATTACTGATTTGTTAAATTTTTTTTTTGCAAAATTTACAAATTGTTGAACATTTTACATCCTAAACATTTTGCAGATACACACTTTTAGACGACGAAATTTGCCGTTTTTTCGAAATACTTCGGCGAAATTTGCCATTTTTTCGAGATCATTTGACGAAATTTACCATTTTTTGACGATCCTTCGACGAAATTTTCCGTTTTTTCGAGATCCTTCGACGAAATTTACCGTTTTTTAGCAATCCTTCGTTGAAATTTGCCGTTTTTTCGCGATCTGTCGGCAGAATTCTCCGTTTTTCCGCGATCCTTCAACTAATCTCATGTTTTTTTTGACGGCCTTATGACGAAATTCACATTTTTTCACGGTCTTTTGACTAAATTTGCGTTTTTTCCGCGATCTTTAAATGAATTTCGCGGTTTTTCGACGAAATTCGCCGTTTTTTTAACGATCCTTCGACGAAGTTTGCCGTTTTTTCGCGTAATTTACCAGCTATAGCGCGTCAGCGGCATCGCTGTATGTTTTTAGTCTGCAGGTGCCCTAAAAAGTCTGCGACGTCCGTCGCAGCGTCGCGTACATTCTGCCACAGGGACCGTAAAATTATCGCATAAATATAGAATCTTAATTGTATGTTAAGAAAAATCTGAATTTTTTTAGATATTGAGTCAGGCGTGGTTTAATGGATTTTAAACGGGCCGGGAAAAGGTAGCTTTCGTTTGGCCCGGTCCCGGAAATTTTGGCCCGTGCAGACCCTAATCTACAGTCTACTTATTTTTTTCTTCTTTTCAAATTATACTCTACCGAGAGCCATTTCGCCATAGAAAAGCGCAAATTTCAAGGGGAAGGGTATTGAATGAAGGCTTATGAAAAATATGCACTACTTGACATCTGGTGCAGCCCATAACAGAATTTGGGGAGGATCAGCATTGTTAAACGAAAGGAGGGGGGGGGGGGGGGAGAGAGATGAAGATTCATACTCAGGTATCTTTTAAAAGATTGGTTTTTGTCTCCTGGTTTAGGGGTAGGACAAAGAATATCTTTCGGTATCGGTATTCTCGTTTATATTCTTTGGTTAAAACAAGACAAGGGATTAGGAAAACCGAGGACAGAGTGTTTGCTAGTTTCACTCCAATCACGCTCTGGGTAAGGGTTGGCGTAACTGAAACGTTTATCGCTAATTTGCTGAATGTTTTTAATTTCGCAGTTTTTCGGCAATTTTCTGACGAAATTCGCCGTTTTTTTAACGATCCTTTGACGAAGTTTGCCGTTTTTTCGCATAATTTACCCGCTATAGCGCGTCCGCGGTATCGCTGTATGTTTTTAGTCTGCAGGTGGCCTAAAAAGTCTGCGACGTCCGTCGCAGCGCCGCGTACTTTGTTTTTGCAACATATTTTCAATTTCGATTAGTTTTTTCCACTAAACAGGATGATTTTATGACCCCGGAAAAGCCGAAAGAAAAACCCGGAAGGGTCGACGGAAAAACCCGGAAATCCGGGGTACCCCCGGAGCACAATCACCCCTGATATATATATATAAATTGCATTTTAATTTTTGTATACTTAGACATATCAAATTGACTTTATGTAAGTCAGAGTGGTAAGTTATTTTCATAAAAATAACAAAGAATATTCTTCACTTCTACTGTTTAGTAATACTTTTATTTGTTCTTGCATTAAAAAACAATGAACCCTTTATAATGCTTACTCTCCCCTATAATTCAGAATGAGTTACATTCTAAATAGCCCTTGATCAAGTAAATTTTATTGTTTGTGTCTCTACTGATCAACAAGTTTGTAGGAATAATTTTTTTTTTTAAAGACAATTCCGAGTCTTAAATTATCTTGTACAACTTAGATTACAAATTAAATTAAAATACATATTTAACAAAAACTTTGACAGTTGAACTAGCATATACAACACAAAAAATTCTTCTTCTCATATATTGAAAATACACACAGAAACTGAGAAAAACAATATGAATGATCTTGAATCTACAGTAGTATTTTGTATTAAATATATTTAAAGCTGTTCTTAAAAAAGAAAAAAAAAACAACTGAATAATGAGAATCTTTTTAACACATTCAAAAAGCTATTTTTGTATTTGCATGAAATTTACAAACACTAATATCCAAGTGCTTTAGAATCAAATAGTGTCTAATTTTTTATAAATGCATTATATCTTGAGTTGTAATCAATTGTTTACTCAATGAAAACTTTTCACTTGTCTTCTCTAAAATACGCTGAAATCTCCAACTTTGACATCTAAATATTTTCTATAAGATCCTTAGCCTTTATAAGAAGTGCTATTTGATTTCTTAGCATCTGAATAAGTTTAATTTTTGTGTATTTAAGAATAACTTCATGACTGTGTTAGAAATTAGTCCATTTAGAGTTGAGAAAAGCATTGCAAAAAAAAGAAAAAAAATCATTATCCTGAATTTATTCAGCTAAATATCCATCAATATTCGGTCTACCGAGTATCTGGATAAAAGGACTGAATACTGAATAGTAGCTGAATATTCATTTCATCCTTAATGATAAGTATGGATGTTAAATAGCGGTTAAAAATTATAACTATTAAACAGCTAAATGACTCCATTTAATAAACTGATTTCCATTTATTTCTCAATCAAGAAAATATTATCAAAATATTAAAATTTTACTTATTTTATGAAGAATAATCATAAATTTTGGCCTACATTTCTTTCTGATGATATAGCAAAAACGCTTCAACACTGCTTAATTTGCTCACTGAATGCTTTGCTCTCTCCTGCATACGCAAAAAGCATTTCAATGCATCGTGGTCAGACATGGCCAAAATAACAAGTAGAAGAATTAAAGTTACTTGAAAACAACAAGAGTAATTTTGGGTAAGTAAGAAGTTGGATTATAGAAACAAATAATATATTTTAAACTTAAAAGTACTGATCAATGGAAGAGTATTTTCTAAAGTTTAGTTGTAATAGAATAGAATAATTCCAATTGTAGTCGATTTAAGAAGATTTCTGATAAAATATGTTGAGTTAGCAAGTTTCTTTATCACTTAAGTTAATATTATATCAACCATGTGAATAATAAATGTCAACTTACCAGGAAAGTCAAGTTATCAAGGTGTCCAGCTAACGCAGTTCTACTGTAATAATTTAATGGGTTGACTTCCAAATATGGTAAACTCATATTAAAGATTAATTTCTCACAGTTGCCGTTGTACCTGCAGGAAGAATTTTTTTCAAATTAAGATCATATTATTTAAGAAATTAAGATCATTATTATTATCATTGAAGTAAAAAGTGTTGTTGAACTTGCCAATAAGTACAACAGAAAACAAAGAAAGGGATAAAATAAGCATGAGTATTATCATCAAGATCCTACACATCCAGTTCCACACATAAACATCATAATTTGTTAATTATTATATTGTATTGTTAAGATTTTTGGGGGTTTTTTTGGTAATATTTTGTTTTAATAAATAAAAATATTATATCAGAGTTTACCCCAGGTTTAAAAAAGGGCAGGGTGCTGCTGGTAAGAAAAAGGCACTTTTTTTTATTCTTAAGGACACTTTTTTATTCTTGAGGACACTTTTTGGATTCTTGAGGGCACTTTTCGGATTCTTATTGGCACTTTTTTTTTAATAATTATAGGTATTCTTTTGGTTTTTAAAGCCACTTTTGATATTTAAAAGTCAGAGCACTCTTTTTAAGACAACATTGAGTCAGTTTTTACTATGAAAGCAAATTTTTTAATGCTAAAAGGAGAAAGGACACTTTTTTTATTGAGGGGCAAGAAGGGTGCTAATTATTTTACTGGAAGGGGTAAGAAGGTGCCAATTATTTTTATGAGGGGCAAGAAGGGTGCTATTTTGTAAAACAAAGGGCAGGCAGGGTGCATCACCCTTCTGAAACTGTTTCAGGGAAACTCTGTTATATACACATCACCATTCCTTCATTATCTCCATTTAAGTTTTCAGGATTAATCAAACATTTTTGATTCAATGTTCTAACATGTCTATGTATATTGAACAAGAAAATTAAATTTTATTATCACAGTAATAGTGTTATAAAAACTAAATTTTTAAACAGGGCACTAACCAATTTTTGCACAGAGGTACATTATATATCAGCGACAGCCCTGTGCATGAAAAAAATAATTGCAAATACTATGATTTATTCATCTTCAACTACCAGTGTGTTAACACTAGGGCTGGATTATTTTATCAATATATTGGTCAAGTATTGATATTTTTTAAATACCACAATAACGATATCTAAACTTTTACTCAGCCGATATATTCCAATAACAATAATACTGTTTTACGATCACCGTGATTTTAAGCTCAGAGAAACAGCAACGAATACTCCGTACCAATATGTCCTTCAATCCTTTTTTCATCTGATCCATTTATTTATTCACTGCCCTACTTCATCCAAAACAGAAAATCTACCACCTCTGATTATCCCTCTATCATATCTCAAAGTAAAGAACATTCCAATATATCCCAATACATTCAATCTTTGCAAATCACAGAGTTAGAGATAAATACTGAATAACATTTTCACTAATGAATAACACTAATCGCACGTTCCTTGTTTGGCTACTGTGATTGGTCCAGACGTATTGCGATATCTCTCGGCTATTGATATGTCTTGTCCAATAAGATGAACTTGAATATGTGTGGTATTGATATTGTTTGCTAGTATGCGGTTTCTCGGATTTGGAAGGAATTTATATCGGCACTTAAAATGAGTGTCTTTTTTGGTTGCCCCGTTTATAAAAAAAGGCACTTTAAACACATTGATCACGATATATAAGCAATATCAATATTAACTATAGGTGCAGATTCACGGTTACCAGTCGCCATGTGGCGACTAAATTTTATGCTTTGGCCACTAACTTTCGATGCCTAAGTCAGCATGTGTTTTACAGGGATGCCCCTTTTCTGCCAAACGGCAGATTGCCACCTTCTTTTTATATAAATTCTGCAGAGTGTCCTCCATAATTCTGCAATATTTCGCGCATTTTTCTCTTTTCTATTGCCCATAATTAAAAACTATGATTGAACATGGATACTACATTTCCGCTGATCAGCTACTTTCCTGTTTTCTTCTTTAAAAAAAAAAAAAAAATTAAAAAAAAATTATTCCCATGTCTGCGGAATCAGGAAAAAATCATGTTGATACGAGAATGAACTCTGCGGCAGCGGTATACCACAATTAGCCCACAATGCACAAAAATTCGTGCTGAGAAGAGAATAAGTTTGAGACCCACTCAATAAATTTGTAGCTCTGGGATTTTTCAGATATGTTCCTACAGGTAGACGTAGATATCGGCATGTGATTCTTCCATGAATTAGTAGAACTCCTCGAATTATTATTATTATTATTATTGTTATTTTAAAAATCAGCAGAGATTTTAGAAATTT
Source organism: Maratus michaelseni (assembly GCA_963931845.1). Classification (NCBI taxonomy): domain Eukaryota; kingdom Metazoa; phylum Arthropoda; class Arachnida; order Araneae; family Salticidae; genus Maratus; species Maratus michaelseni. Next base: position 388,485,541 of record OZ007591.1, on the reverse strand, counting down.
TTAGAAATTAGCAAAATTAATTCGTCAGTCGGTCATGAAAAGAAATCGGGAATTACCTCAATCGGTCACGAACTTAGTGAAAACGGTCATAAAAAATCCAGCAAATTCGCAATAATAAAAATGTGAAAATCGGCACTCGGTTATGAAAATTATAATTTATTGTCTGCATAGAGATTAAAAAAAAAATCCTTTAAAAAATCCCCTTGCCAACAAAAACTTCAAACGAGGCTTATAGCGTTTGATCTTCCTCCATCATATCTGAGTGTCAGGAATTGTTAAATTTATTTTATTAAAATCAAAAACCTAATTGAAAATAAATCTTCTCCATATTTGTTTCATATATATTTTTAATTTTTACAGACACATATTTTGATGCAAATCCCCCATGTTGAGCATTTATTTTCAGCTATGAAAAATACTTTGGAAGGAAAAAAATATCTATAGAACAAAAAACTTTAGAGAATTGTTTATCTATAAAAAGTTCAGACCTTACATTTATTCTTACAAACTGTATACAATTATGGTGGCAAGATTCTATAAAATCCTGTCGTACAAATTTAATGGAGAAAAAATATTGTTTTCATGTGTTTGTTTCAGTACATTTTTTGGGTTTAGGAGCCACTGGCTCCTTCCAGATTTTGAGAATCTGCACCTATAATATTAAATTGTTGATATATTGCAATATTAAATTTCTGATATCATCCAGCCCTAGTTAACATGTTCACTACCAGGTTAAAATTAATGCACTTGAACTATGTTCCATCAGATTATCATGTACACAGCGCGAGGATGCATATGTGACGTAGCTCGGGCGTTCATTTGATAGACCATTGACAACACATATGTGTCAGTCATCCTACTTTACAAAATGTAGCGCCATGTGATAGGAATACAAGTAAGCTTGTAATTTTGCTCTGGTAAGGTAATGAACATGTTATGCTCAGAGGTCGCATAGGTAGCTTCAGTAGAATGTCAAATGAGTGACCAAGCTACACCATGTATGTGTCCTCAGCAGTGAATGTGTTAACAAACAAAAATAAAATTTATATATTAGTTAAAACACAAAACAATGGAAATAACTTCTTAAATACACATTATATAAAATACAAAAAAAAAAAAAAAGCCTAACATGTTTTGAAAGAATTTAATTTTCTTCTTCAGGTACAAACAAATGTGTTAGCACTTTGAGAGCAGAAGTAAGAGCTTGGGTTCTATAACTTCAAGAGCAAGAGCAGTCTTGTTCTAGCTCTCAAAGTGATAACATGTCTTTACATGTCTGAAAGAAAAAAACTGTCATTTATAATTTGTGAAGATAGAATCAAATGAGATGTTGATATTGAACTTGTGGCGAGAAAAATTAACCCTTATGGCAGATGCCTCTTTTACTGTTCATGAAAATATTCCGGCATATTTGAATGAATCAAAACGAAAAGAGCCAAATGATTAATAGAAATAAATAAATAAATAAAAGAAGCAGACGATAAACAATTAAAAAAATGGTACAACAATGACATTATAACACCTTTTGAAGATTTTATAGATAAATATGAAAATTTATTCTGTGGTATTCAAAAATTTATCTTACGTTTCATGCTGCATACACTTTAAATGTCATTCAAAATATATTGTGTTTTCCTCACTCTTTAAATAGTGTGTTTAAGAAATGTGTTCCATTGTTTTTACCAGTGTCTTAATTCTAAATTAAGTATTATGGCAGAGACTAAATTTTTAGCAATTTGTATGCCTCTTACTCCCTTTTTTCTAAAACAAAAATTAAATCTATTAATAAATTTCACAGTTATTAAATAACAAGAACGAAAAATCATGCGTCAAGCATACATTACGTAACACTTTCCAACGCTTCCAAAATAATTTTACAAATCATTACCGTTTAATAAGCTGAAAGATATCATCTAAGTAAACAATTTGGAAAACGCATAACATATTTAAAAATGTAATTTCAGGAATTTCCAACATATATTTCTAACATATACAATATTCGGAAAAATATCCGAATACTTTTATTCAGCCCTGTATATGATCTATATATTTGTATATATACTACATAAGATGCTAAATTTTAGTTTAGTTAGGAAACGCGTAGCACAGTTTAAAATTCTCCTTCTGGAGTTTCTGTCAATAAACGGAAATGTGTTCGCGAACTTTTGTGCTGCCCTGTATAGGATCTACAGAATTTATACACACCAAGTAATAGACAAAAAGTGAGTTAAATTTAAAATCGCGTTCAGCAACTTTAAACGCACTTCCAGGAATTATTGTTAACAGACAGTAGAGAATTCTTTTGTGTGTCCCTGTAAATGAACGATGACTGCTATACACACAATATTCTGTAGTAAGCCTCTTGTAATGCACCTTAGTGATATATATAAATTTCAATGCGTTTAAAACAGTAAAAAATTATTTAATTAAACCGCAAACGATTTTTCTCCATAGAGGTAATGTAACGGAATTCTTTTGACTGTCCCTGTACAATAACTATAAGCGCTATGCACACCCTATTCCATATTAAGCTTCTTGTAATGCACCTTAGTGATATATATCAATTACAATGTGTTTGAAATTGCGTAACATCATTAAAATAAACCGCAAACGATTTTTCCTCATAGACCGTAATGTAACAGAATTCTTTTGAGTGTCCCTGTAAAAAAACTATAAGTGCTACACACTTCAGTTGAAATAGGGAACATGCTATAGATAACGACAATAACATATAAAAATTGCAGGGCAATCGGAGCCTATTTACGGGAGTTAGAGCACGGCCAGACGGCAGACGGCCACATGGCAGACAAATCGAAGTCATAAACACTTTTCAACTAGGTTGGAAAGTGTTAAAAAACATAAATATATGAGTTGATTTTTTTAAGACTGTGTGGGTCATAATTTGTACCGTAATTTCCGGCGTATAAGCCGCAGCTCAAAGAGTCGTTTTTCAACCCAGAAATATTATTTTATAAAATGTAACTTAAAAGATCGCTGTAAATATTTAACTACAATTATTGAATAAAATTTCTGGGTCGAAAAACGACTCTTTGAGCTGCGGCTTATACGCCGGAAATTATGGTAATCATTAAAAATAAGATATATATCCAAGGCTTTTTATATATTTAAAAGAAAATCAAAATACAATTGCAACATAAATAATCATATACACTGGACATACAATTTACTACCTAAAACAGTTAAATTTGTTAGAAGCACAAATCACTTACAAAAAGATTTATTCATAAATAACATATTAAAATTATCTGCAATAGGTAATTCATGATATTTTTATGGGCACAACACAACTACAAACCCTTGCTGCAGAATCGCCAAATGAAACCTTAATGATAATTAACTAACTATTTTAAATAATATATAAAGGTACAAGTGTTAATTAATATCTTGATAAAAAAAATTCAAAGAAGTTGACTATTTTTGTTTTTGAACTTTTTTAAAAGAGATATCAATAATGAAAAAATGATATAATTTTCCAGACTTTCTCACTAGTTTTTTAATTATCATTATCATCTGCAGTTCTGTTTTTTTCTTAAGGGGGGGAGGGGGGGAGAGAGAGATTTTGTTCCAGAAAATTTACTATTTAAGATAAACCACAAAAAAGTAGCCTTTCAAAATAAATATATTTGAACTTCAGTAGAATGATGAATGTACAGATAAGATAAAGGATTCCCTCGAAAATAGAATCTTTCTATTCTAAAAATAAGTTATTAATGCTGCTGGTATTGAATCTATTGTGTACTTTTCACTTTCTTGGCTCATCCTGCAAAAACTAGTGAAACTGTAGGTTATATTTCTTAATTTTTAAATGTTGTCAATTATTTATTGCACCTTCTTGTATCTCTGAGCAGGCACAATATAACAAGGGGTGACTGTATTAAATAAACTGTGCCAATATATTAAACAAATTGCTTGCGTGTATGAAACGATAGATTTTCAGAAAGTATGTGTATGATTCTTTTTTTTTTTCTTCTCAAGACCTGTATAAGAAGAGAAATACAGTTATTTATTTATTTTTATTTTAGTACTTTTAAATATACATTGGATCTTGAATTGTTTCACTATATAGATTTTATAGAAAAATAAAAAAAATGCTGAATTACAGATTTCTTACAAATATTCATTGCCTTTGAGAGAGAGAAAGAAAGATACTTACCATGGTATACTCATCATCCAGAAAACTTAAGTCCAACGTACACTTTTCAATAAGATATTAAATATGATGCCTGATACTAACTTGATACTTTACAACTGAAACAAATAAAGAAAATTATAATATTATTTATAATACAACATTTTTATCCAAAGAATATTTTCAATTATAAAAATTATAAACAAAACAATAAATACAGAGTGTCTATAAATGATTGTGCTGGTTTGCTTACCTCATAACTTTTGATTTAAGAACATGACGAAAAATATTATTATAAATTCGCAAAGTACAGCTCAAAAAGTTTTTTAATAACACAAACAAAGTTATACACTATGCCCACTAAAGTCCCTTGCCACCCTCTTAACTTCGGAATGGCTGCTGCTATATTCATAAAAGTGGTGTCTAGGTATAGTAAAGTAGCCATGTGCTACTGAATGAAATCGCCTATGGCATCACCTGGTGCAAAACTGCAGAGTTAGCATTCCTCTCACAAAAACGGAAAGAGATACGGGGAAAAAAGTGATTTACAAAATTGTAGAGCATCATCGATTTAGTACGAAAAGACACCTTGTGGATATTAATGCGAAGAATAGAATGGTTAAAATGCACATTTGTTTTTTTCATGATTTCCTACACTGTGACGTGACAAAACAATCTTAGAAAGAAAAAACAACTAGTTGAAACAATATAATATACCTTTATTCGAGATGTTGAAACTTCTCACTGTCAGCTGCAATGGACATTTTGATCCTTGTTTGAATTTCACGTTGGAGTATAAAGGGTGACACGTTTGCACAAGCGTCCGTAAAGCTTTGTTTTGATTGGGAATCACAAGCGATACCACTCTGCCACATTGTGGTGTCGTATTTTGTCCGAAAGATCAAAGATAATCATTTCTCCTTCTGTTCAAGTTTCAGGACGTCACAGTGTAGTAAATCACGAAAAATCAAATGCGCGTTTTAACCATTCTATTCTTCGCATTAATGTCCAGGTCCACAGGGTTGCTTTTCGTAGTAAATCGATGATGCTCTACAACTTTGTAAATCACTTGTTTTCGAGATAGGAATGCTAACTTTGCCATTTTCCATCAAGTGGCGCCGTAGGCAGTTTGATTCAGTAGCGCATGGCTACTTTACTGTACCTAGACACCATTTTTATGAGTATAGCAGCATCCGTTCCGAAGTTAAGGGGGTGGCAACTGGCAAGGGACTTTAGTAGGCATACTGTATATGCATAATGTTGCAACTCACAGATAGATAACTATTACGTAATTCATTAATAACTTTTCTATAGAATTGTAATATTAATTATAATTTGATTAATAACATTTTGAGTTGCAACTTTTGGTCATTCCATGGTAACTTACGTTACATTTAGAATAATTTTCATAATATAACGCCAAAAAATATTGAAAATGTAATGTTGATATGATTTGTTAATTAAATCTATCCAAAGCGAAAGTTGGATGAAAATTACCTACCTTTAGTGCTATTTTTTTAACACTGGCCATTATATTTATTATGGTAACTTACGTTCTTTTTGTCAGAAACGTAAGTTACCATAGTAAATATAATTTTTAGCGTTCAAGAAATAATACTAAATTTAAGTAATTTTTATCCAAATTTAGCTTCGTATAGGTTTAATTAACTAATCATATAAACATTACATTTTGAATATTTTTTAGTGTTATATTACTAAAATTACTGAAGTCAATTATTCTAAATGTAATGTAAGTTACCATGAAATGACCCCTTTACGCATATATGTAACTTTGTTTGTAATATAAAAAAAACTTTTTGAGCTGTACTTTATGAATTTGCAATAATATTTTTTGTCATGTTCTTAAACATCAAAAGTTATGAAATAAGAAAACCCAGACAATCATTTATGGACACTCTGTATAATAATAACAATAAATATAAATAATATTAATTAAGTTAAAACTATAAATTAGATAGATATAGCCTGTGATAACTTATATACAAGCATGGAGCTATGAAAAAAAGTCCAATATTGGAAAAACTAAAATTGATTTTTGAGATTGTATTATACAGGATTCAAATAAATTAAGATTTGGATTAAAAAAATTCCATTAAAGAATAAGCATTGTCGCAATTAAAAATGAAACATTGATTAACATTATTATGATTTCAAGAAAGTTGATTTAATAATTACTGGTACGTGGATTAAAGGCACTCTACTGAACTCCAGAATGAAATTAAAACGTCATAAAAAAAATAAATAAAATACAAATTTAACAGATATGTAATTGAACTAAGTGCTTAAGCTCTGAAATAATCAGAACCAAAAAAGCTGCTATAAGTAGCAAAATCTTTGTCAATTTCTTCGGCTATATTAACATCTAGCATGTGGTTACATACACAAACAATTTTTCCCCATAGACCATGCTGTAACAAAATTCTTTTGATTGCCTCTGTAAATGAGCTATAAATGTTATATGCATCATTTTCAATACCAAACATGCCACAGTAAACCTCAATAACATATATCAATTACATAGTAATCTAAGTATATTTACATGAGTTAGAGCACGGACTGACAGGCACATGGATGCAAGAAGTCCATCCAAGCCAAGACTGAAAACTTTTCTGAGTATTAGGAATAACAAAATGGAAATGGACTAGAAGATTTCTATGTCTTGCATTATGGCTAAAAATTGATATCTTGCAGTAAAAAATAGTGATTATAAGTTCTTCATAGTAAAATTGGGCAAAATTCTCAAACAAGGGCGACCCCCGATTTTTTTGACGCGCGCCAACCTCCAAATTCTACCCAATCAGAAAGCATGCTTCCTACGGCAGGCTTCTTCACAAAGTAAACATCGATTTTATTCATTTTTTCGACTATTTACAAAGTTTTAGTAATATTTTCTTCACGATTTTTCGATTTTTACAAACTTTTAGAAATTTTTACCTGCGTATTTTTATATTTTTACAAACTTTTAGCAATGTTTCTTCCGGATATTTCGATTTTTACAAGCATTTAGCAATATTTTCCACTGTATTTTTCTATTTTTACATTTTAGCAATATTTTCCTCCGTATTTTTCTATTTTTACAAACTTTTAGCAATATTTTCCTCCGGATATTTTAATTTTTACAAACATGCGGTTATTAACTTACATATGTACGCTACGCGTACATTTTCCAAAAAAAAACCCTCTGGATGTATGTAACTCAACGTGCAGCAGTCACTAGAATATACAAAACTCATACAAGCAGCGATTAGTAACTTATATATGAACGCTGTGCGTACATTTTCCGAAAAAAAAACCCCTCTGGATGCATGCACCTCAAGGTGCAGCGGTTCTAGAATATACGAAACTCATACAAGCAGCGATTAGTAACTTATTATATGAACGCTGCGCGTACATTTTCCGAAAAAAAAACACCTCTGGATGCACGCACCTCAACGTGCAGCGGTTCTAGAATATACGAAACTCATACTTCAATAAAATCGACAAAAATTCACTTACCTTTTGTTTGTATTTAATCCATCTTTGAATTAGCATTAATAAACATATACAAGCAAACGTAGCGGAATGTATCGAATACAAAAATAAACTGTCTTGTTGCCAAAACGTCTATAGAAAAATAGTGTTGCCACTACAATAATATATATATAACACCCATATTTCTCACCTTTCGTTTTTTTCTTAATTATTTCACAGGAATTATCCTTCTATAACATACCACAAAACGTAAAATCATTAAACTTCACAAAATACATTCCACAAACGTAATTCAAGAAATCCGACACACAATAATCCAATCATAACCTTCTTACATCTTTGCATTGAGCTCAAAATCCAATCCAATCTCCAGAACAAACAATAAACCAACCAATCAACCACAGTAGGCGTGGAAGAACATAACAAACGAACTGGTAGGAAGAAAATCTCATTTATTGCTTCACCAACTTCGACGCCGCCAAGCATCGCCCTTGTTTGAGGATTCAACCTAAAATGATTATTATTGAGTATATAAAAGTAGAATTTACTATTAATCAAAAATCTCTCCAGGACTGAAATCAGTCCTGAGACTGAAGACTTGCACCCATGGACAGGCAGCTAGACAAACCAAATTAATAAACACTTTTCAACTATGTTGAAAAGTGTTAAAAAGGAAAATAATGATCATTCAAGAAAAATGTACCTGCTATATAAAAATTTAAATTTTTTTTGGTACTTCTCTATTATCCCGTTGACCACTTTACATAAAAAAAAACTATCAACAAATTGTAGCGCCCATTAAACAAATGGAAGAATGTTGCCATTGGAATCACAAAAAATAAATAAATAAAAATAAGAAATTAGGAAAAGCTCCATTCACTAAGTATCATTTATCGGTAACTTTAAACAGTAAAATTTACAATATCCTATTAATGAAAACAGAAACAAAAATAATCTTGGATATTTATTTATTTACATTATTTCTCTTAATAACTCTTATCCTTCTCAAATGTTGGATAAATGTTTGCGACGTGAGTTGAGATTAATCTTTGACGTGAGTTGAGATTGATAACTATGCACCGTAACATTTATTCAATGCTTTTTCTCTTTTAATATCATGGTGTTGAAGACGTAATTTCTATTTTTATTTATGAAATAACTAATAAATCAGTAAAACATCATTAGAAATACACTAAACATCGAATAAAAAATAATTTGATGAGATAACAAGCACGTGTAACGCATGTAACATCAAGTGAATGTGACGCCACAATCATGCATTTTTGGCATAAATCTTATAGTTTGGTGAGTTTTTGTTTTTAATGAAAAGTGGTCGACGGTATAATGGAGAGGTACCTTTTCTTTATTACTATTCTAGTAAAAGTTTTAAAACAATAATTAAATTTACTATACATTATTTTTTATTGATATTGAAAAATAAGATTCGAATAATTTTTTTTTTAAAGTCTAATTTCCATCAGTGAAAGTTGCCAATCAAGGCGATGATTTTTAGGTTTTTATATTTTCTGAAAGAAACATAGTCTTTTCCTATAATGTGCCCAAACAGAATCCTACTCAATCTGTTTCTAACACTGTTTGGTGGTGACAAATACCAGGAAGACACCAACATCACAGTTGTGTAAAATACAATACAGCTTTATCTGTGAGATACAGGCTTGGAGTAGAATTTTGCATTGTGTCAGGTTACCCGCAACCGACCAGACCAGCGGTTCGGGTCGGGTTGGAGCTATAATTATTCGTTGCGGATCGGGTTGACTAAAAATTTTTGCGTGAATAGACTTTATTTAAGTAGAATACTTGTTAGTAGTATTCTCCAGTTAATTTCTCTTCAGTTATCAGAAATAATTCAGAATCAAGTAAGAACTTGCTTGATTTTCTAATTTAAATAGCCTTTAGAAATAATAGAAATCCTTTATTTTTACGTCCCTTATCTTATGTATACTTCAAATACCCAAGTGTGTTTAAACAATAATACTAAAGTTTAAATATAATGCATTAAAGAAATTGTTCCTGTTGATATTAAATCACATGTCAAATGCAATTTCATAAGGTCTAAGGAATTAATAATACACCCTTAAAATATATGTAGCAATAATCTTAACTTTATATAAATAATGACCCAACACTCAAACAACTTTAAGAAACGGAAAAATGTTCATAATCATTCCTAACCTAAACAAAGTTTAATGTAATTCTTTATTTTCTTGAAAGAATACTAATAATGATGATGATAAAATCTGAGACTTTCTTTTGAAATCAATCAACATATAAAAAATATAATTAAAAAAAAAAAAAAATCTGCATGTAATGTCATAGATGTCTGAGTGTCAGCTGTTGTACGGTTGTTCCAAACACAATAATTAATAATGTCTTATAAATAATTCTTATTTAGTAATAATTATCTAACAGCATGAAAAAAAAATTCGGAATTAATACAATATTCTTACTTAAGAACTATTGTATGTCATTCACTTCATGCTTTAACAGTTTAACATAAGCGTCCAGCCATACTTTTACATAATAATAAATAATAAATTCACCGACGTAGAAAATAACCTGTGATTCTTAATTTTAAATCACTGGTAATAATAACCGTTAGCGCAGTTGAACTAAATTTTCTTACGCCACCTGGTAGCGAAAAGATGCAATTGCTTGCTTCCGGAAAGTCCCGTATGTATTTTTAATTTGTTCATAATGATTATTTTCCGCACAATTTCAGGACAAGGTAAAAAATATCCGAATTTGAATATCTAACACTTTCAAACGCGATTACAATAAATAATGATTTCCATGGCACTTGGCACTTTAACATTGGTTAAAGGGACAATTTTCCTGCACGGGGGCTGTGATTAGCTGCGACCTACGTTATACACGGCCGGTGCATGACGTTTAAAACGTCACATACAGTGGATCGAGACTGGCGAAAAAGACAGGCTACCGCGGTTCATTCCACTTATCTTTTTTTACAGACCGCTAGAGTGACGTGCCCTCTTTTCGTACACCTGCATTGGTGGATTCGAGCATCACGTGACTCCCGCGGTCTGTAAAAAAAGGTACGCGTAAAGCACCGCGGTAGCCTTTCTTTTTCGTTAGCCTCGCAGACCGCTAGAGTGACGTAATGCTATTTTCGTACACCTGCATTGGTGCATTCGACCATCATGTGTCTCTTGCGGTCTGTAAAAAAAAGATACGCGTAAAGCACCGCGGTAGCCTTTCTTTTTTGTTAGCCTCGGAGTGGATCATTTTTACACGATGATTGGTGCAAAGCGGCGCGCCCATCGTTTTGCACCATTCGCCGTGTAAAAATGATAAGGAAAGGGCATCAGACGTCACTGTTGGTTAAATTACTGTTGGTTTGGGAGAAAAACCTGTTCGTTCTTTACGACTCCTACAGTACACATGAGATGGAGTGATTTGATTGGTCTACGTTAAACTGGTCTATGATATAATTGGCCTACGTCGCTATGACGATTCCTGTAATGATAGCTGCGACAAAAATGCAGTGGTAGATTGGTTGATGGAACTGTTTGTTTGTAAACATGCCCTTTCCTTATACACTCCATGTGACGTTTTAATCGTCATGCACCGGCCGTGTATAACGTAGGTCCCGGATTAGCGCCCTCATTAGATTATTTTAAGTCCCAATCTCGTGTAAGCATATTGCATAACAACGAGACATGAAAAAAAGTTTGTAATAATTAGCAACTTCCTGTGCTGATAGTTCCAATTAGCGCCCTCTATCGGCCCTTTTCATTATTGGCTTACTAGTTAATGGACTTTACAAATGAGTGGCAAGAGCCGCTCGAATATGCCATCTGGTGGAGAAAAGATATAACTTCTCGCTTCAGGAAAATGCCTTGCAAGTCTATTACATTACATACATTTTTAATTTGTTCAAAATGATTATTTTTTAGCACAATTTCTGATTTCATGTGATATTTGTATTCTGTGTTTATATGACAAGGTAAAAAATATCCAAAATAGAAAATCTAGCACTTTCAAATGCTTTGACAGTAAATAATGGTTTCAATTGCACTTTAGCATTAGTTAAAGGGCCAATTTTCCTGTACCGACAGCTGCGATAGCCTCTATAGGCCGTTTTAATTCCCAATATCTCCCTGCCTGCAGCTGACATGGGTGAAGTCAGGGCTACACTAGATAAGAAAAAGGCATGTTTACAAACAAAGACTTCCGTCAACCAATCTACCACTACATTTTTGTCGTAACGATCATAAGGAAAGGGCGAGGCTCACGAAAGAGAAAGGCTACCGCGGTGCTTTACGCGTATCTTTTTTTACAGACCGCGGGAGTCACGTGATGCTCGAATGCACCAATGCAGGTGTACGAAAAGAGCATCACGTCATTCTAGCGGTCTGTAAAAAAAAAATTAAGTGGAATGCACCGCGGTAGCCTGTTTTTTTTTTCGTTAGCCTCGGGAAAGGCCAGATGACGTGACTGTTGGTTAAATTACTGTTGGTTCGCAAGAAAAACCTGTTTGTTCTTTATGACTCCGACTGTACACATGAGATGGGGCGATTTGATTGGTCTACATTAGACTGGTCTAAGATATGATTGGCTTACGTCCCCATAACGATTCCTGCAATGATCGCTACGATAGAAATGTAGTGGTAGATTGGTTGATGTAACTGTTTGTTTGTAAACATGCCCTTTAGTTATTGCAGGAATCGACATGGTATACCAATCAAATGGTAGACGCGTTAAATGTAAACCAATCAAATCGCCCATACTCATGTGTAGAGTAGGAGCCATAAAGAACGGACAGGTGTTTCTTGCTAACCAACAGCAATTTGACCAACAGTGACGTCAGGTGCCCTTTCCTCGAAGCTAACGAAAGAGACAGGCTACCGCGGTGCATTCCACTTATCTTTTTTTTACAGACCGCTAGAGTGACGTGATGCTCTTTTCGTACACCTGCATTGGTGCATTCGAGCATCACGTGACTCCCGCGGTCTGTAAAAAAAGATATGCGTAAAGCACCGCGGTAGCCTTTCTTTTTTGTTAGCCTCGCCCTTTCCTTATACCGGGCTGGCTTATTCATTATCATGACGTCATAAATGGTGGCTGGGCGCGACCAGTGATTGGTACAAAGCGACGCGCCCATCGTTTTGTGCCAATCGCTGTATGTCTTTCGTTTTGTTGTTTCGCTTTGTACCAATCGCTGATCGCGGCCAGCCACCATTTGTGACGTCATGATAATGAATGAGCCAGCCCAGTATCTAGTGTAGCCATGGTAAAGTTCGTGTGCATGATGGCATGATACGACGTCTGTTGAAAAATGTGGATTTTTTTCTTCTTTTTTTGAGATAAATTTATAATTGTTTTTCTCTTACACAACGAACTAGACATTCTCGTTAGTTCCATATTAATACACGGGGACACCGCAGCATACACATAGAGGGGCTAACAGGATTACAACGCTTCCCCCGCCCCCGAAGTCATGTGTGTGAAACGATAAAAAAGTGGTTTTTTTTCTTTTCGAGATAAATTTGTAATTTTTTTTCTGTTATTCAACATACTAGCCATTCTCGTTAGTCCCATATTAGTACACAGTGACACCACTGCATACCCCAAAAATAACGGAAGGGGATGATGGGGTTATAACCCACACTGTATGTACACTTTCATCTCTAAGACGTCGCACTGCGATATTGTAATGTCCCGCCGATCGTCTAGCAAATGTTCTGGCGATGCGCGAATGTCGGTGGCCAGGGACGTCACGTTGTAATGGTTACAGTATATTGCACATAACATCTATGAGATATCGCATTGTGACATCTATGCGATTTTGTTTTGCACTGTCTGTGGTACAGAACAAAGAACATCTTTGGTGCACGCTTTAATATCTATGATACATCATTTTACAATAATTACAATACAGCATTAGTGCGATTATGGTATGAAAACCCACACGTAAATTGTCATCACTATCACTACTCCCGATTAGCAATATTCGCCTTATTTAATAATAAATTTCTCTCATTAAATAGGACGAAAATTACTATTGGGAAATTGTGGTAACAATTGGCTTGCAGAAATGCAGGTTCATCCCATAGCATTCTTTGTTGCTGCATTTTGCTCTAATTTAAAAATATAACCTTTCAGAGCGCCACTTGCAAGTGAATGCCTAAGGTGTGACTGCCCCAGTTAGAGTTGCAAAAAAACCGCATTTTTGAGGGATGGGAATAACATGGGAATTTTTGAGAATAAACATGGGAATTTTGGGAAATAAACACGAGAATTTTTGGGAATAAACCCAGAATATTGGAAATTGTGAAGGAGTTTTGAAAGTAAACAAAACTAGTCATTTTTCAATTAATTATTTTTATTGTTAAGAAATTTCAGGCGTTGTTCTGAAAAGTTTAAAATATATTTTTTCGTTATGAATTCACAAAGCTTAGGATTTTGCGCTCTAAGTTTTTATAATTTATTATAACTCATTTGCTTTACAACAATAGCGGCTGTGGAATGGTAAGGATTTGAATGTTTCTATAAAAATTAAAGTTGCTTAATTTCTGCTAGCTGGCATATTTATTATTCAGTCATACTCTCTATTAATCTTCTTGTGAGTTGCAGTGTATTTTTGCATTGATTTCTTTTATTTTATTATTATTATTTTTTTTTTTTTACATTGTCTGAATCGGAGAACAGGGGTGATGTTTATATTCATGTCCGGCAAATAAATCTGTCATCTGCCTCTCGCACTTTTTACCTATCCACGATTAAAATATCAACTTATTTATGTTATTTTAATTATCTCACTTAATATTTCAGGAAGTTAAGCATGTATTTCATTAGTTTTCATGAAAACTGTGTTATTTTTCTGTATTTATGCTATTGGTTTTGTTTAGATTTGAAAAAAAAAATATATAAATTAAAAAATTCCATGTCTAAAACTTTCTGTAAACTGCCGGAAATGTTTAATATTTCCCGCCCAAAAAACCCGGTATTTTCAACCCTTTGCAACTCTAGTTCCAGTGCTCTTCAAAGGTATTACAATATAACTCAGTGTCCTATTTCTATTATTTTACGATCCAGGATAGTCCTAGTAAATGTAAAAAAATGCCTTCTCAGAATACTAAATCTTCTTGGTTCCTTTAACAAAACAGAAATACAATTCTAGTAAGGTATGGAAATTTGTATTTTAAAAAATTTCCTTAAGAGATATCTATGACATACGAGACAACATTCATAATACATGTGATTGAAAAAGTGCTTAACGTAGCTGTATTTTTTCTAAGTATATAACCGGTCTGAGTGACTTTACTATACCATCCTACTCTAAATTTTTAAAAATCATTTTTTAAGGACATGTATCACTTATTCTAGTTAACTAAATTATTTGAATTGTGTTTGCATACTAAAATTTATAATCAATAATCACTTTAAAAAAATATATATTGTATAAGTAAAATACCATGCTACTAAATAATTCGTGAAACTCTCCTAACATTTTTTTAAAAATAATGAAAACTTATTGCGAAATTTATGATGAACAGTTTGTATGGGTTATGGTATGCAGGTCGACCATCCGTATGTGAGAGTCCAGTGTATAGATTCAGTTAGAACGGAGCCTTTCCCCCTTCCGTCTGACAGGGGTGATATACGATATTAGCAAACCCGCATGTCACTTGTCACCAGTACCACAGACTAGAATAAGGGTTCTATTGTCTGTGACCAGTACTTCTGAATACCAAGCTTCATATTATTTAATGGTAGAAATTTTGTCATTAAAAATTAATGTTCGGGAATAGTGTTCACTGTAAAAAAAAATTGCAGTAAAATTACGGGCAGAGGACGGCAGCAGAGATTCCAGTCATACCCCGAAAAAAAAAAATCCATGCCCATCATTTTGTGCAGTCCGTAATTTTACGGGGCAAAGTAATATAGCATTATAATGCACAGGATATAATGCACTTTAAAACACAATAACACTTTGCTTACTGTTCCGTAGCACGTAGCACGTTAGATAATTGACGGAGAAACCTTTTTTATGCAGTTAATTAATCTCCACGTGCAGCGAACGATTGAAAAACATGTTAAAAACCAGACCCCAATTAACTATAAGTACTTTAAGTGACAACCGCAGATGCAAAACAGTGAATAAAACCAGAGACTGTCGAAACTAACTGGAGAAATACTGCAGATCTCCCTCCTTAAAACTACAGCTGTTTGTCCCGCGTGTGTGCACAGAACTCAAATAACAATCTCCCTTCAGTTTCCAAAATGTATCCGAGCAGTTAAGACGCTCTTGTATATATATGATGTAAATATATTTTAATATAATGTAAAATTGGAGCACTTATACGCAGCCTCCAAAACGCGATTTTAAACATGTACATCTAGCCAAGAATTATAATATTATATTCAAAGGAAAATGAATCTTCTGCTCATTTCACACAATTGTTATTTTCTACTAATACTATTTCTTATTACTCCAATATAAGTGAATCAATGGATAAGATAAATATCGTTACAACACTTTGGATTACTGTGGATATCACTTGGCGCAAAAAGGAAAATTTCAGGTAAGCTGAACAAACTTCTTTAACATATCAAAAGATGAAAATGTATATTAAATTTGAAGACTGATTTAACCATTTATAAAAATAAGAAAATTTATTACGCTACCGACGGTTCCCCTAACAAAGATTATGAAAGACTGAAAAAAGAATATCCCAGTATTATATAAAAAAAAAAAAAGAAACGATAATTTAACAAATTTCTAAAAATATAATAATAAATAAAATAACACTAAAAAAGTAATAATGAATGCGATAAAAGAAAATACTCAATTTATTGAGAAACTCAATTCTACGAATTATAGTACATGGAAGTTCAAGATGCAGATGTTCCTGATTAAAGAGGAACTCGACGATATTATAGTACAAGATCCACCGTATCCAGCCGATCCCGCATGGCACAAAAAAGATCGCAAGACTAGAGCTCTAATAAACCTAAGCATCGATGATTCTCAAATCGTAAATGTAAAAAACTTAGATACTGCCAAATTAACATGGGAAGCTCTGAAAAATATACATGAGAGAAGCAATTTATCTAGTAAGCTTTACCTGTTACGGAAACTATACAGTACTAAATTAGCTGAGGGTGCAAACATGATCACGCATATCACTAATATCTTGCAAATTATAGATAAACTTAATGCCATTGGAGAAAATATTAGCGATTCACATATTTCCGCGCTATTTCTGTGTTCTCTTCCCCCCAGTTACAATACTTTGATAACTGCGTTGGAGGCGAGACCAGAAAATGAGCTCACCCCTGATTTTATCAAAAACAAATTAACGGATGAATATAATCGTAGACATGAAATGTCAGAACAATCACATAGCGGATATAACAACAACGAGAGAGCATTTAAAACAAATAGGAGATATACACACACTGAAAATAGAAGAGAACAAAAATATTGTAACAACTGTAAAATGAAAAATCATTCCACTTACGAATGCTGGCACTCAAGGGCGCCCATATGATTAATTTTAAGGGGGGGGCTGAGAAAAATCTCAATTTCCACCAAAGCTATCATACATTTTAGTAAATATTTAAGGTACTTTACGTTTTTTTTTTACTATCTTTTGACAAAATTTGAGTTTTTTTCCCCACGCGATCTTTTGACGAAATTTGCATTTTTTTTTACGATTCTTTGACGAAATTTGAGTTTTTCCCACGATTCCTTGACGAAATTTCGTTTTTTTTTGCGATTCTTAAACAAAATTGGAGTTTTTTCCCGCGATCTTTTGACGAAATTTGCGTTTTTCTCTACGAATCTTTAACGAAATTTGCGTTTTTCTCTACGAATCTTTAACGAAATGTGCGTTTTTTCTGCGGTGTTCTTTGACGAAATTTGCGTTTTTTCCGCTATTTGATGAAATTCGCATTTTTCTCGTGATCCTTGAACAAAATTTGCGTTTTTCTGCGATTCTTTTACAAATTTTGCGTTTTCCCAACGATTCTTTAACGAAATTATTTTTCTTTTTGCGACTCTTTGACAAAATTTGAGTTTTTCCCGCGATCCTTTGACGAAAAATGCGTTTTTTTCGCGATCCTTTGAGGAAATTTGTGTTTTTTCGCGATTCTTTGACAAAATATTCATTTTTTCCATGATTTGTAGACGAAATTTGCGTTTTCTTCACGATTCCTTGACGAAATTTACCTTTTTATCGCGATCTTTTGACGAAATTCGTCTTTTTCCCGTGATCCTTTGACGAAATTGGCGATTTTTTTCTGCGAACGATTCACGAAATTGGTGTTTTTTGTGGCAATTTGTCAAAATTTGTGATATTCTTCCGTGATATATTTTATGTTCGAATTTTCGGAACCGAATGCTTAAATTTTCAAACAATTCGGAACATAATCACCTTCACCACTGGCCTGAGGGTACTGAATAAGGAGCTCACAACCATAGTAGACAAAATCCATTTTGAAAAAAAAAATGAGATAGTCCATTGAGAAGGTGCATAAAATTTATTTTATCCACTCTCGCAGTAAACATAGTCTGTAAACAGATGACATATACAGGGCCGCCACGGGTGAATATTTTTCTATTCTATTCGCACCACTATTAAAAAAAAACAGATTTTGTAGTATATTTCTCTTGAAAATTTTCTCGAATTTTATTTCAATAATTTTTTTTTGAGAAAGTGGTGTGAGGTAGAATTAAAAAATTGTCGCCTATGTCAGCCCTGCATATATGAGAAAGTGAAAACAGATTTGGCTCAATGTCGGAATGGATAAAACAGATTTTATGCACCTTCTAAAGGGGCTATCTCATTTTTTTTCAAAGTGGACTTGGTATACTATGGTTGTGAACCCCTCAAATGACTTTGCTACAGTGCAAATTTTTGGCAGAATTGTCTATAATTTAATATGGCTGTCTTAAATAAATGGGGAAATGTAGTTTCTGCGAGGAGATCGTGACATTCTCACCACAGTCTTTGCTTTTCCACAAATTAAACCATGTTCTTGCTTCTGACTCCAAATGCTCAATATTATAAAAATGAGATAGCTCCTTGATTTCTTTGACAAAAACATTTTTTTTCCATATTTTTCATCATATTGGGATGAAGTAAAATTGCTTTGAATGACGTTTCATTTCGATTCAAAAACCTTGACTCAAGGGATATAATTAAAGAGTCTAAATATGGATTTAGAAATAATGCTCTGTAATATTCAAGGGGAGCGGCCATAGGAAGGTTCGAACGGTAGGATTATCTAGTACACGTTCTATACATTTTGATATCGATTTCTTACAATTACAATTCTCCATTAGCTCCATGAAAATTTCTGAAAATTCTTCCTCTGATTCCATTCTGTGCATAAGAAAAATCTCAAGAAGTTCCATTTTTATGTTCTGATAAACCAACAACAGATAAACAAATCTTAATCTACAGATTATAATTTGTTTACAACTGGCTCCAGATAGAAAAAGTATGGAGAAATTATTTTGAGATATACAATAAACTTTATAGATGACGTTGCAGCATCTAAATGAATGACTTGTGAGCGTGTTTCTTGGTTCGTACTATTGTCTAGAGAAAGATTACAGAGATTTTCTTTAACAGTGGCAAAATGATTAGAAAAATATGGTGTGGACTTATACTTTTCTGACCACATTGTTTCACACAGACCAGGAAAGTGTGATTTACAAGAATTATAAATTTTCAGATCGGCGAAAATTATTTTGTCTTGTTCTGTAGACTTAAGATAGAATTTTCGAGTTCGGGCTGCGTACAATCTGACACATTCAGGATTCTAATCTTTATTAGATTCGGGAAAAAGAATTTTTCAATTAAAAATTGCACTGTACTGTTCACAACTTATTATTAAGTCTCTCTCTAATTTCTTAGCGTTTTGTTCATGCAAAATCAGTTTTACCTGTGAAATTGGATCCTGTCTATAACAAAATCCTTCCTTATGCAGAAAAAAGTGTTATCGTCTTGTAAGAAAAAACCACACAGTAACACCGGCTAAGATAAAAATCGTCTGAAACTGAATTTGTTTCCTATCTTGTGCTTTTTCTCTTTGTAAGAAGCAGACTATTCGAAAGGACTTATTAAAAACTTATGAAAACAGAACCTGTCTAAAACAGAATCCAGCTTTAAAAGAAAAAAAAAATTAGGGTTATGACAAAATGAATTCCTAACAATTATACCTGCTAAGACGGAAACCCGTCTAAAACGGAAATTTCTTCCAGTGACTTCTGATGTTGTCGAGGCATATTTTATTATGCTTTGTTTTTACAAGGTAAAGTTAAAATTTTCATATCTTGCAACTGATTTATATTAAAAAAAATTGACAAAACCAAAATCTAGGGGGGGGGCTCAAGCCCCCCCTTGCCCCCCCATATGGGCGCCCTTGCTGGCACTACAAGAGCAGAAACACGGTACAATCCGGAAATCCTCGTAACAATCAATTCAAAAATAAAAAGAATTATTCATCTTCATTATGTTATGAAAAGACCGAAACTCGTAGAGAAAATAAAATTCCAAACGAAAGAAAATACGCAAATGATCAAACGCAAAATAAAGCATTAATCACCGAAAAAGTAGGCAAAAATAACTGGATTCTCGATTCAGGATCTACCTCGCACATTTGTAATGATAAAAGCCTATTTAGTAAATTTATTGATTATAATAAAACTTCAGTAACGATCGCGAATGGTAATAAACTGACAGCGTTAGGTTCAGGAGAAGTTTTTATAAAAACATTAACCCCCGAAGGAAAAGAAAAACTAACGAAATTACGCGAAGTGCTTTATGTCCCAGACTTAGAGTCAAACCTAATTTCGGTTAGTAAAGCCGCTAAAAACGGGTGTAAACTAATCTTCGACGATAATAAATGCGATTTGATCTTTGATGAAGAAATATATATTAGGGCGAAAAATGAGAAAAATTTATACATTATTGAGGAAATGGACGATGTGGAAGAACCACAAAATTATGTAAACATAACGTATGCTTCTAGTCATATCTAATAAACTTTTATTTTTTCTCTCCGCAACTCCATTCTGGCTCGGATTATGCGGGACAGTCAATTGGTGTAAAATTCCGTTCTGTTTTAAGTATTCATGTATCTCTTGATTTACATATTCAAGACCGTTATCCGATCTAATTTCCTTAGGTTTTTTACCGAACTGATTGTATATCATCGTTATATACTCTTTTATCTTTTCAGCAACTTCGCTCTTTTTAGATAATAAATATATCGTAGTATATCGGGAATAGTCATCAATAAGAGTCATAAAATAAATTTTTCCGCCTAAAGTCGGTGTATCTAAAGGACCACATACGTCACTATGGATCAAATCCACGATATTAGTGGCTCGGTTTGTTGCTGATTTAGGATACGGCATGTTAGTTAATTTAGTTTCGATACAAGTTACGCATGTTTTATTTTGATGTTTACATTTTCCTATCTTTATTCCGTCCGCAAGTTGATTTGTTATTATAGATTTAATCGCGTCATAATCTCTGTGACCGAGTCTGCGATGCCAGAGATCTATGCATTGTTTGCTGTCACAGTTATACATGCTATCACAAGCAAAATTAAGCAAACATTTTTGGGGTGAAGCCATAAACACTGCAACATATTTACAAAACCGACTCCCAACTAAAGCAAACAGCAACAGAACACCTTAAGAATTATGGAAAGGAGTTAAACCGAATTTAAAACACTTAAGAACATTCGGTTGTAAAGCGCTATTTTACGTCGATAAAGTAAATAGAGGAAAACTCGATAACAGGGCTCAAACCGGAACGTTCGTAGGTTATGACACACGATCGACTGGTTATAGAATTCACACACAAGGAAAACAAATTATAATAGCGAGAACGGTAAAATTTCTTGAAAATGAAAATGTACACTCAGATAACATTGAGGAGATACAAAACACCACAAAAACATCAGATGACAATACACAATTACCGGATAGACATGAAAATCACTTAGAAATAAAACTTGACAGTGAGGAGACACCATCCGTGCCCAAACAGCAACCAATTGAACCAAGAAAGTCTAATAGGACAAATAGAGGCGTTCCTCCTGACAGATATGTTTGTCTCACAAATAGTTCATCTGAAAACATTCCCGAAAATTGGGAAGATATCGAAAAAATGAAAAATACTAATGATAAACAAAATTGGATAAAAGCAACACAAAATGAAATACAATGCCTAAGAAAAAATAACACTTGGACTTTAACAGATCCACCACCCGGAACAAAAATTATCGGCTCAAAATGGACTTTTAAACTAAAAAAGGACAATTTAGGAAATGTTCAAAGCTATAAAGCGCGTTTAGTAGCACAAGGATATAGTCAAAGATTCGGGATTGACTATGATCAAACTTTCGCACCTGTAGTTTCGCACGCTACAATACGAGCATTTCTCATCTCTGCATTGCACAAAAATTTGAACGTGAAACATGTTGACATAACCACAGCATTCTTGCATGGTGAATTAACTGAAACTGTTTATATGAGTCAACCAGACGGGTATATTAAACCCGGCGATGAAAGAAAAGTTTGTAAACTTCAAAAAGCCATCTACGGTCTTAAGCAAGCAGCAAAGGCCTGGTACACCAAAATATCGGAAACACTCAAAAACAATAATTCTTACAGAGCAAAAATGATCCATGTCTGTACTTTAAATCAAATCAAGAAAATCCGATATACATCATCATTTATGTAGATGATATCCTGATAGCAGGAAAGGACAGTGATATCGAAGAAACAATAAACCAACTTAAGAAAGAATATGAACTAAAAAACTTAGGAGAAGTGAATAATTACCTAGGCATAAACATTAATAAAATCAACGATACATATTACCTAAATCAAAACAATAAAATACAGGAACTAGTGAAAAAACTGAATTTAAACGACATGAAACCTCATTACACATCCATGATTGCTGGATTCAACAGACTTGAAGACGACGATAATCTTTTACCTAATAACACGAAATATCGACAAGCGACAGGCACATTACTTTACATATCAACAATCACGCGTCCTGACATATCTGCAGCAGTAAACATATTACGTCGTAGAAACGAAACACCACGCCAAAAGGACTGGTCAGCAGTAAAAAGAATCATTTCATACCTCAAAACTACAGAAAATTTGAATTTAACTCTTAGCGCAAACAGCAAGCCCATCCTAACAGCATACGCCGATGCAGACTGGGCTGGTGACTTGAAAACACGTAAATCAACGTCAGGAAATCTATTCATGCAAGGAAAATCACCGATTTACTGGATTACAAAAAGGCAAAATTGCATTGCACTTTCGTCAGCCGAAGCTGAATACGTTTCAGCTAGCAACGCAGCACAAGAATTAAGTTGGATAACAAACTTGCTAAGCGACCTCAACATTCCACAAAAACTACCCATCACGATATTTGAGGATAATATGTCCTGTATAAAAATGACTGAAAACGATAAAGATACTAAGCGATCCAAGCATATCGACATACGTTTCCACAACATCAAACTTATGAAAGAAGAAGGAAAAATCGATCTACAATACTGCCCTAGTGAAGAAATGATAGCCGACACTCTCACGAAGCCCACTCCCAAGCCTGTGTATGAAAAACACCGTAAGAAACTGAATCTTCAACCATTCCCCACACAGGAGATTACGGAGGAGTGACGGAGAAACCTTTTTTATGCAGTTAATTAATCTCCACGTGCAGCGAACGATTGAAAAACATGTTAAAAACCAGACCCCAATTAACTATAAGTGCTTTAAGTGACAACCGCAGATGCAAAACAGTGAATAAAACCAGAGACTGTCGAAACTAACTGGAGAAATACTGCAGATCTCCATCCTTAAAACTACAGCTGTTTGTCCCGCGCGTGTGCACAGAACTCAAATAACAATCTCCCTTCAGTTTCCAAAATGTATCCGAGCAGTTAAGACGCTCTTGTATATATATGATGTAAATATATTTTAATATAATGTAAAATTGGAGCACTTATACGCAGCCTCCAAAACGCGATTTTAAACATGTACATCTAGCCAAGAATTATAATATTATATTCAAAGGAAAATGAATCTTCTGCTCATTTCACACAATTGTTATTTTCTACTAATACTATTTCTTATTACTCCAATATAAGTGAATCAATGGATAAGATAAATATCGTTACAACACTTTGGATTACTGTGGATATCACTTGGCGCAAAAAGGAAAATTTCAGGTAAGCTGAACAAACTTCTTTAACATATCAAAAGATGAAAATGTATATTAAATTTGAAGACTGATTTAACCATTTATAAAAATAAGAAAATTTATTACGCTACCGATGGTTCCCCTAACAATAATCATCACAGAATCGCTGTTTTGGCGGGTTAAAATTTTCGAAACACGAGTAAAATGAAGGGTTACACCCTAGCGGAGGACAATGTATGGGGTCGTACCGTATTTTTGCTAACATATAGGCTAAGTATCTAATGGATAAGGCCGCTTATTTAGTGGATCAGACCGTTTTTCATCAGATAAGGCTGTTGCCCGTGAAAATTGAAGGGCAAACGCTCATAAATTTACAGTTTTTTCTGAGAGTGTTGACAATCAGCCTACTGATATGTAGGCTCATCATCTCTGTCCTGTGACGTTTTTGTTGTTTTATTTTACCAAGGCTACACTAGATACCGGGCTTGCTCATTCATTATCATGACGTCACAAAAGGTGGCTGGCCGCGACCAGCGATTGGTGCAAAGCGACGAGCCCGTCGTTTTGCGCCAATCGCTGTATGTCTTTCATTTTGTCGTTTCGCTTTGTATCAATCGCTGGTAGCCACCATTTGTGATGTTATGATAATGAATGAGCAAGCCCGGTATCTAGTGTAGCCCTGATTTTACTCTAATTTAAAACATACTTGATTTTTACCCTTCAGGGCACCATTTAGCAAAAGTAAATGTCAAATTTGTTTTCTCAGATTCCTAAATCTTCTTGCATTTAATAAATCTTGCATCTCGTTAAATACACAGAAATGCAATGATATTGGAAGCTTGTGTGATAACTTTTTTGAGAGATGGCTATGAAATCTGAGGCATCTAGAAAAATGTTATCGAAGGCTGAAGATTTGCTGATTTTTTTTTTTTTTAATTCCGTACTGTATTCTTACTAAGTATAAACAGTAGAGGTGGCTTTACTATCCTACTTTATTCCAAGATTTTATCATCCTACTCTGAACCTTTGTCTATTTTTTTTTTCAAAATCCGTTTTCATGGACCTGTATCATTTATATTCTGCGTACCCAAATTACTGAAATTATGTTTGCATAGTAAAATTTATAATTGTTAATCACTTTTTAAAATAATTCTGCATAGGTAAAATACCATGTTTGAAAATAATTCATGAATCTGTCCTAACACATTTTTTTAATAATGAAAACTTATGATGAAAAACATCATTGTATAACAGTGTGAGACGAAGAATTGTATTGATTATGTTATGGCATACCGACATTCCGCATGTGAGAGCCCAGGATAAAGAAGTATGAACTCGCCTCTCACGTATCAATTATCATCATTACTTCCGAACAGCAATCTGGAAATAGCACTGCTCTTCTTTCTTCTTACACATGTTATTTAATAACTGAATTTCTGTCCTTAAATAAGGCGAAAATTACTATTCGAAAATTATAGTTACAATCGTCCCACTGAAATACAGGGTCACCATCTCTACCCTATGAAATTTTGCTGCTGTACTTTGCTCTAATAATAATAAAAAACCCTTGATTTTTACCCTTCAGGTCCTCACTTAGCTCAAGATAATCCAAGTAAATGTCAAAATTTTCTCCTGATTCCTATATATCGTTTTGCATTTATTAAAATCTTGCATTCTTTAATTACACATAAGTGCATTTTTATTATTGTATTGGAAGTTTGTGTGACAACTTTCTAATATGTCTATGATTATGATTTCCAGCTGTGTCTCATATAAATTTTCTCATGTTTGAAACAGTGTAACATTATTATAATGTACTGCAAACGATTTTTCCCCATTGACCGTAATGTAACAAATTACTTTTGGGTTTCCTTGTAAACAAGTTATAATTTATACTTATTCTATACTCTATAGAAAACAAGTTGTCGTCTACCTCAGTGACGCATATCAATTTTGTTATGATTGAAATTAAAACGCACTGAAAACGATTTTTCCTCATTGACCGTAATGTAACGGAATACTTTTGTATTGGCCCTGTAATCTAACCATAAATGCTGCATGCTTCATTTTCAATACATGCCGAGGCATGATAACATGAGGTTGCTATGGTCAACCCCAATAACATATATGAATTACATGGCTATCCGACAGTATTTACGCGAGTTAGAGCGCCGACAGACAGACAGACGGACAGACAAGTCGAATTCATAAACGCTTTTCAACTAAGTTGGAAAGTGTTAAAAACTAAATTAAATTAAATAAAAGAGTGTAAGTATATTGATATATTTAAGATTTTAACAAAAAAATTTAATACTGAATCAAATATTCGTATTTTTGCTCAATTTAAAGTCTCCTGTCCCCTTATAGAAAAAGGATTTCGTTTTATCCATAAATAGTTTATTTGTAACACTTTACATCATAATTGAAAAGTGTTTGTAGCACTTATAGTTCCTTTACAGGGACACTCAAAAGAATTCCATTACATTACGGTGTATGGGGAAAAAATCATTTGCGGTTTATTTTAATTATGTTACCCTATTTCAAACATACTGAAACTCATATATATTATTGAGGTGCATTACAAGAGGCTTACTACATGCAATATGGTGTACATTGAACTTATAGTTCCTTTACAGGGACACTTAAAAAAATTCCGTTACAATACGGTCTATAGGGAAAAATCGTTTCCAGTTTATTTTAATAATGTTTCACTATTTCAAACATATTGAAATGGATATATATCAATGGGGTGCATTATAAGAGGCTTACTATAGAATATTGTGTTTATAGCACTCATCGTTCATTTAATCCATTGTTCTGCCATTATATTTTATGTTTATTTAGATATCTAATTTTATTGTATGAACAAAAATGATATTTCTTAAAAATATCCCGATAGTGTTGGAAAGTGTTTCATAGTCTGTGTGGTGATGCATGATTTTTCATTCTTGTTCTTATTAGAACGCAGAAAATCAGGAACACACAAGCAAAAGTTCAAAATCCGTTAGACATATACCGGGTGGTTATAATATATGTATCTCTATTTGGAGCTGTCACTAGCTTGAAGGAATAACCCGAATGAAACCAAAATCGGTACACTTATTATTCGAGAAGGGGAAAGAATAATGGAACAATAAAATAAATAAGTGCAATAATCGCCGACAGATGGCGCTTTTGAGTGTGAAATGTAATATATAAAACAAGAACAGAGAATTAAGGCGTAAAACCGGATGACAAACCTAATTTATTGGAAAGTGTCACAGTGAATGTGGTTACGCTTTTGCATGGCATGCCGATCAAGTTCATGTTTCCCATGGCCATTATGCTGGAGGACACAATCCAGGCGGTGCACGACGTGCTCAACCGCGGAATGTAACGCATCAGGACAGTGGCGTAGCCAGGATTTCCTTTCGGGAGGGGTCCAAAATTTTTCTTCAACTTATATATATAGTAAGACCTGCCAAGATAAGATTGCAAAGAGTGGTAAAAAATTCCGTGTTAAACAGGTTTCCGTCTTAGCAGGTGTATGGCATTCTTTTCTATTTGACGAATGAATATTTCCGTTTAAGTCAGCATTCCGTTATAGGCACATTTCGTTTCCACAGAATTTGCTGTATATATAAAAATATAACTTATGTATGTAATACGTATAATAAATCCTGTCTATAGCAGATTCCTGTCTTAAACGGAAGCATTACATGGCCTTGATATGGATAACTATACAATTAAGTCTGCTGAAAACCTGCCTGAAACAGGATTTTTCACCGTTCTTCTGTGATTCTGATTTCGTCTTGTCAGTTTTTATCCTACTTATAAATACAGTAAAGCCTGTGAAATGGAAACTTTCTATAACGGAATCCTATCTCAAACTTAAAAGTTTTGGGGTCCCGTAGAAACGAACAATGCGTCTGATTGAAATATAGTGTGACAGGATTGACTGTGTGTGTATATATGCAATAGAAATATTTCGAGTAACTTTAAGAATTTAGATATTTCCTTATAAATTTCTTAATTAAAAAAAATAGCATGTGTAAAATAAAGTAAGATCAGTCTCTATAATTGTGGCTAATAATGCAATGGAATTACATTAATATTTACCAAATAAAAAGATTTTACAAACACTATGATATAAAAAACTGAGCACGCACTGAAGAATGCATTTAAATCAAGTTTCATATAATATAAACATTTTATTACGTTAAAGTTATGATCAAAGGGTTAAGTTTATAACAGCATTTGGTTGAATTTTTTTTTTTTTCAATTTTCATGCGTAATTTCCTGTCATTGAATTAAGAACTTGTGCTTTAATAGGTATAATGAATAATGAGTTGACACAATTGCTAATGCCGTCAGCCGTTGATTCACCATGGGTGTTTCTGAGATAAGTTTTTAATTTTTAAGAAAACAATCTTGTAATTTCGGCTACAGAAACTAGTAATGTAACAAACACACGAAACAAATATAGTTGATGTTGGGAAAAATAATTTTGTTACAATTGTCTAAAACAGCCATAATTCTTTTTCAAGTTTCACCGCTTTTGATACTAATGTAAATATTCGACCTGAATAGTTGTTTCCGATATCTGATCGACTTAAAATATGTAAAATTTTTATTAAAAAAATTTATTACGATGAATTAGCACATCTTGGTAAATATTAGATTGTGTAAAAAATAATGGTAGTTTCTGCTATTTTACTTTTCAACCAATTTATTTTAAGCGGTTGGAAATAATTTTAGAACGTACTCCAAGTTCAGCAGAAATCTTTCAGACTTTTGGTACGTAGATTAGCTTTAACCTTTGCTTTCAATTTCTCATTGTTAATAACCGAATGCCACCTACGACCTTCATATTCAAACTCTCATTGCCATCATGAAATTTCTGAAAACAATGTTAAACTGTGAGTTCACATTTCACAAGTCGTACTTCGGTCAAATGTAATGTTGAATTCAGACATTTTTTTCTCCAGGGGGTATTTCTGCGGAGGGTACCATTTTTCTCCTGAATCTTCTGTACACTGTGGAGTTCAAGGAAGGAGAAAGATTGCACTCCTAGACTATTAATAAGCATAAAATCTCAGATCTTTTGAGGGGTCATTTCGATGCTCCGGAGTGGATGCCCCAACCCCGCTCTCCTACATTCAACGCTGTAGTGTGGTTGATATACAAGCCGTTTCCGCTGATTATCGTACCATTTTGAATTAGTAAAACAATCGTACGAAATTTCCCACTGTACAATAGCGAAAAACCAAATTATAATACTAAATAAGTAGGTAAATACCTGCCCTTTAAAATAATATACAACAACGTAATATTCCATTAAGAGTTTATTAAAAATAGCTCAGGTCGAAAAGTTTAATAACAAGAATTACCATTATTTTGTACAAACCCAGAAGAACGTCAAACTCTTTCAATATTCCTCTGTTCTTTTCTTTAATGATTAATGAATAACGAGATCAGAAATAAAAGTATCAAAAGGAGGAACAAATTGATCTCCCGAAATATTCTTCAGGTTTGATATCTAACCAGATGTATCTGATGGTCAACTTGACAAGGAATATGTGTGACTAAAGAAAATTGTCTCAGACTTTTCTTTAGCAAAGGACTGTGTTCTCTTGAACAGGTCAGAAAACTTTTAAACATCAGTCTCCTCTTCCTTGCTTACTGATTAATGTAAAGTTACATAAAGTTGAAAAGGACGTCTTCAGCATGGTTTACAGCAGAAGACAAATCACATTCAGATGCAGGTATTTTGAAAGTGGCAGTGTAATGTTGAATAAGAATTCACAAATATCTAGTCGAATTTAGAAGCAGTCGAAGCAGATTTAAAGTAAATGATAACATTGCTCGATATAAAATTATAAAATGAACAAAGATAAGGGTCGCAAAACTCTGATTAATTTGCTGTTATTGCATTCGTCTAATCTAAACTCGTCTTTTCCGTAAGTGTTGGCAACAGTTGGTCCCATCGAAATCTCTGTTGAAGACGTTTTGCGTTTAATCTAGTTACATTAAAATCTATGAAAACGGAATCGTCAGGTATCCTTAAAAAAATCCGTTGTAGATAGATTTCCGTCATATCAGGTATACTTGTATAGTTATCCTTCCGTCATCGAGACCATGAAATGTTTTCGTTTACGAGAGGATTCCGTATTCACAGAAAACCTGATAACAAGGAATCACAACCAGAAAAGGTTCCATTTTAGATAGGTTTCAAATCATAGAAGGTATAAATACGTAGTGTTGTTTTCGTTGAACCTTGAACTTTTGCTGTTTACGATCGCTCTCATCTTCACAGATTTTATTATAATACATCTATGCTTTTCAGAAGTATACTATAGAGTGGATACGTTTTAACAGTTTTGGAGGATACCTGACAAAATGGGACGTGTTTGTGACAAAAACTTGTCTTAAACGGAAAAATTTCATAGCCCCGGCGAAAGATATACCTTTTCTAAGACAAACACCTGTCTAAAACGGAATTTTTCATTGGTTCTTTGCGATTCCGTCTTATCAGTTTTTAATATTGTTATATATCTATGATTCAGTAAACCAGTTCTTCGTTCGAGGTTCGGGGGGGGTCCGGACCCCCTGGAACCCCCCCCCCCCCTTGGCTACGCCACTGCATCAGGAGTGATATTTCCCACATGTTGTGATATGCGATCTTCTAAGTCTGGGGTTTGAGACACCTTCACGGTACACAACGGCGTTTGCACCGACAGGCCCCGTAGCGCCATCTGTTGGCGATTATTGCAACTATTTTTTATTGTTTCATTCTTCTTCCCCCTTCTCGAATAGTAAGTGTACCGATTTTGGTTTCATTCGAGTTATACCTTCAAGCTACAGACAGCTCTGAATAGAGATACTTATATTATAACCGCCCTGTATATATCTCTAGAGATTAACGATTGAGAATCACTGCTTTCTTCTCCCTAGAACGATTCTTATGTAAGATGCACTAGAATCAATTCCAAAATACTTTTTAAAAAATGCATTTATTATGGGCTAACCAACCAATCAGTCCACGATCTAAATATTTGAAATACAAAGGAATAAAAATAAGAGAAAAAAAATAAGATAATAAGAAACTGTTTTCAATATTTTTATTTTATTTACATTTCCATAATTTTATTTTTCAAAAGTGTCAATATTCGACTTTTATAACTAACTCATTTCGAAGAGAATCTTTTTTGTATTCCAGAAAATTAGTAAAATCAATTTTAAGTTTCAATTTCAAAACTAAAATAAATTTTAGTTTTGACTGATATATTACAGTTGTATTATATTATATTGTATTACAGTTGTATTATAGCACAATTATTGCTCTCCATAATTTAATTTTTTTAGGTAAAATAAAAGTTATTAAAGTTGTCTGCAAGTACTTTTCAGTTGTTTGTTATAAAAAGTAAAAGGGAAAAACAGTAATATAACTATCATTGAAAAAAAACAGAGAAAAGTCTTTCGCATTCCATTTTACTATTTGTATCAAAGAACTGAAAATTGTTTGCAAAATTGAGTTTAATCTTTGGGGACAGATTTTGCTTTTCTACATCTTAGAAGGAAATTGCAATTTAACCGCTTAACTATGTCAGAATGTGGCAGGATTCGTTCAACTTTTATATTCTAATACCAGTGTTTTGGTATAATAATCTTCGTGTTATTCAATAGCAGAATTTCTACCATTAAATATTACTATGCAGAAATACGGGTGTTCAAATTAAAAGAGAGTACAAAACCTGCTTAATTTCAACCCTTGAAAAGATGAGTCGTTATAATGAAAGGGTTACCGTATATACCCACGTATAAATCGACCACCGAATTGGGAGGAATAACAAGTTCTGTAAAAAATGATTGTCAAATTCACTGCATTTATTCCAGTAAATCGCAACGTAATATTTCCGTATGTAAAAATACCGCAAATATAACAGTAGATTTAACCAGCGTTTTCGCTTTCAAAATCCTTTCATGCGAACAACCAATCAGATCACATCATTCATTTTCTAATCGGCGCCTGCGCGCAAAGACATTTTACTAGCATGATCTGCGCAAGGAACTTCTATTCAAAAGTACGTGCTCTTTCCCGCTCGACGGCGAAAGCTAGCAAAATGGTGTGTTTCTTGACTTACGCTTAGGAGCCTGCATTGTTTATATATCAGTGTTTAATTACAAATGGTATTTTATATTTGTATTAGATAAACGTAAGCTTGTAATTCTAGTCCAATTATTTAAAATATATATATATATTATCTAAATTCTTCTTGCCCTTCAGAATTGAAGTGTTTCTTTTTTTAGTACTACAAATATACTCTCTCTATATATAATGTATTTAAACATAGTATTATAATGAATATTTGATGTCTCAGTTTTGCCACATTAAAAAAATTCCTATTAATAAATTCTGAATTCTTATATATATCATATACAAAGCAGTAAAGAAATGTTTTATATGGTATTGAATTTCTATACATAAAATAATGAATTCCAATGTTTTTCAATCAAGCGATGAACTTTATGACTATTCTAATAGTCATCTAAAAATGAAAGTTGATTAAAATCAATGATTTAAAAAAAAATATGGCTTTTAAAATTACAGCAGCTATTGTGATAATTTGTACGGAAATAGGACTGTTAAAATTACAGAACTTTTTGTGGTAATTTGTACGGAAAAATGGCTGTGAAATTTACTACATTTATAACCGTTGAAATGACGGAAAATATGCGATAAAATTTACATCGATTTTTACTGCTATTTTTACGTAAAAACTGCTGGCAACATTGCTGCCTGCAGTTTTTGCCGTAAATTTGACGGATTTTTTTTACAGTGTTGAACACCAGTATCTCAGGATAATTATCTTCGCCTTAAATAATCGCAGAAAGTTATCACGAACTCGGCGATTAAATAATGCGACGGTAACTATTGGGAAATATTGGTACTGGTATTCAACCTGCTATTCCTTTCGAAATTGGAGGTCAACGTATACGCGAGAATATACAATAATTACTCCTGAAAAGAGCTCTAAAGATAATTTAGCATATATGCTGCTATGGACAGCTGACTGTTAACACACTAATAATAGCGTATGAATTTTAATGTAACTTTCCCCAAAAGTAAGATTAATTATAAAAGTTTGGTACATGAAAAATCTTATGCTCTAAAGTTGCAACCTAATTATTTTAAATGCAAATTTTACCGTGTAAGTATCGTATGATAATGAAATGCACATTCGTTATTTAAAAATAATTAAAAAAACTAGTCGTTGGGGGCCACCGTAATACTTACCCATCATGGATAGGCATAATATAAAATATGAAAATAAAACATGCGTAAGCTATTTATAAAATGCATTGCAATTCGAATAAAATCCTGGCTTGATGACGTTATAAACTTTAACTGCTCTATTACTGAATTGCGTACAAGAAATATCCTTATAACTCCAAAAAGGATAATCGTATAAACTAGCTGTTTACTGCGTCGGATTAAGCGTCACTTTTCCAATTAAAATATATCTTTGAATTGAAATTGGAATGAAATACAGTGTCACGAAAAGTCGAAGAGTGTGGAAATAGGATTACAAATATCTCGGCAACTCATTACCCGATAGACTTCATTCTTTATGCAAAATTTGTTTTTTTATTGTCTTTTATAGACACTCCTTAAAATAAACAGTTTCGAAAATTGTTATATACATTTTATCAGAACGAATATTTTGAGAGTCCGAAAAAAATTGTTCCGGATAATCGAGGTCACTGAAATTCAATATGCTGCTTCTCATTATTACATACTAAGTACATGTCAAATTTCAAGTCTCTATCTCAATTTGTTCGGGAGATAGAGCGTTTACAGATACACAGACAGACGGACGGCAATTTTTTTTTCTAAAAATATGTTTTTCGTAATCTTCAGTGTCTGAAACGTGTAAATCCGTCAAAATTTTTTTATTTCGATTTTTAAAAGGATTATAAAGACTTACCCATACTACGTATGATGAGTAAGTAACAAGAAATACAGAAACCTATGAAAAACTTTAACTTTTGCAGGATTTAAAAAGAAAATAAGCAGGTCCCTTTATGTGCTGGCCAAGTAACATGGTAATTTAATATTTATTATACCTATTTAGAAAATGTCAAATATTTATAACCTATTTAGACTATATATACCCTCTTTAGACTATTTATACACTATTTAGACTAGTTATATCTTTTTAAACTATTTATATTCTATTTTCACTACATATACCCTATATAGACTATTTAGACTATATAACGTATTTAGTCAACTTGCACTTTTATTATTTATTAGTCGTGGCATAACTAATTTTCTGGGGAGAAAGATTCTATTCGATATTTTTTCATCTGCAGTCTGTTTACTAACACTTTTGTGTCATCTTTTAACAGTTTTTCAAATAGCTGTGCATAAAAATACACTAAAGAGGAAAGAGTTTATTTTGTCATATGTAATCCATATTTTATATCATGAACAGAGAGGACATTCAGGAACACACAGCGAACGCCCAACGTTCTTTAGGCATATACATCTCTAGAGGTTGATAGTCTCTGTTTTGTTCTCAATAAATTCATTAGATGGGGTGCTATAGAATTCATTTTCATTGATCAGTTAGAAAATGCATATTTTAGACTTACTAAATAATCAATTAAAGATCTAAATTCTTAACTTGCAGAAGAGAAAAAATGAATGTGAAATAAACGTATTAAACTTCAATACTTTTATATTTTCAAAGTGTCAATGAGAACCGTAATCGTAGTCGACAAAGCCAGAGGGGACTTTCAAATATTTTGGTGGATCTAATGCACATTTGAACTTTTTATTTCTGCGCATTAATAATAAATAAATATTAATGACAGTCTTGGAGGGCAAGACCTTCCTATAATAAAACTTTTGATCACAAAGTATAACTTTTTTTAATCTATAATAGATATGCTATTGTTATTATTAAAAGATTATGAAGTCTATAAGGGCTCAGGAAGTTACTAGGGCGGGGATTCAGTCCACCCATCTGGTTACGGCCCTTAGTGTCTCAACCCATTCTTTCCCGTTTTAAAAATGATACTCAAACATAATTGAAATTCCGAGCTCAGAATAATCTGATTCAATGTCCAAGATTCCAAGTAATGCAAAAAGATTCAAACTCTTGATCCAAAGTCAAATTTGAGAAGAAATAATTCAGTAATAATCAGTACTATTACATTAATATTCAGTAGTGAAGAGGGTAATGTTCAGCTTTGTCCTCTCACATTTTTCTTTTCATTTCTTTAAACATTATTATGTGTAGGTTAAAGTTCTTCATCGAGCCAGGTTGACACTATTTATTTTCCTTGCTACTGTGCACCAGTTTCCGATGAGGTTGACTCAGATTGTTTTTTAAAGATGAAAATAACTTTAATTTTATTTAACTTTTAAAGATTCAGTTTATTTAACTAAAACAACACCAGCAAATTACATCGCAGAGATGATTGTAGACTATTCTTCTATAATTGCATTTTAGTGTGCTACTATTTTTCTTTCATATCAGGTTTGGATTTAAAAACATTCCTTTTAAAACCAGTGAGCTACTTTTTTTACATGCTTTCTTTAAACTTACATTTCTGTATGTATGTGGCAGTCAAATCTTGTTACTCCTTTTTCATCCACTTCCTGTTGACATAAAGCTTTGAAATTTAGAATATATATGTATTCCTGAGGGCAATACATGAAGAACATTGGATATTGATTTTTAGGGTTTCGTTCATCTCACGAAACCCTATTGCTCCCGCTCCGTTGTCTGTCTGTCACAGAGCCATTCTCGAAAACTATATAACTTACAGAGTTGAAACTTCGTGTATAAATCAGAATATCAGTTATAA
This sequence comes from Maratus michaelseni, assembly GCA_963931845.1. Taxonomy (NCBI): domain Eukaryota; kingdom Metazoa; phylum Arthropoda; class Arachnida; order Araneae; family Salticidae; genus Maratus; species Maratus michaelseni. The sequence continues at coordinate 388,449,805 of OZ007591.1, read as the reverse complement.
AGAGCTGAAAATATTAAAATTGGAAAAATTCGTATTATTTTAATAAATAGAGATAAAAAACCAAAATTCTAACAGCCTTTTCCTATTAAATTTAAACATTTTTTGTTATAGCCGATGCCAAAAATTAAAAATCCACGAAGAAATTCTTTCTACAATAATTAATTTTCTATCAGACGATTTCCACGTGAAAAATGAAATAAAAAGTTTCACCAAATGAAAAAAAAGATTAATAAGAAATAAAATTGATTGACGTGATAGTCGTAATAAAGCGGAAAATGTCTAAGATTTCTCAATAATACAAGGAGTATGTGTAAGTACACAAAGCAGATTAATATCACGTCATTAGAGAATTATAACGAAAATCTGACGTCCTATGGGAAGTGTAACTAATTTTTCAAATGTTTGAGAATAATACAAAGCGAGTATCAATATAAATAATAGAGAATAGTAAATATATGAGTTTGAGGTTTGAGAAACATATTGAATCGTGATAAAAATCCGATTATGGAAATATTCGCATATTTTAACATTTTGAAAGTGTACAATCTGTTAAATTTTGAAATTATTTTTTTAAATATTGCATTTAGTCCGTATTACGGATATTAGTATGACAGAATATAATAGCGGGCCCGTTATCCGGCTGGTTTAGATATTCGAAAAAACGAAAAAAATAGACAGGTAAATTTTTACTTTATAAAAAACATGGTTTTTTTGTTGTTGTTGCTAAATGAAATTTGTTTGGCTTTATTAAAGAGAGGATAAAGTGTTTTGAAAGGAATATTAAACGAAACCCTTTGAGCGATCTTCGATCACACTTACCCACTTGTTTTTAAATTTGATCCCCAAAGTCGGCCTAAAACTTTCATTTTCCCCCATAGAAATAACGTTACGATTCATTGAAACATTCATTGAAAAAATAGCTCCATTGTTGCAAATTTTATTTATTTTAACCACATTGTTGCCCGCATCATTATGACGTCAACATTGAGCGATGTACACATTTGTGCTTTATAATAAAAGTTGACTTTTTTGTAAATTTTAATGAAAGCATGTTTTTTTCAATTACATTTATTTTATTAAAATTTAGATTTCTTCACCACTTTTTTTAAGAAATATTCGCCTTATTTAATGACAGATTAAATAATGTGAAAATAAGGGGAGTTATTCTATTTTTTAAAGGCGATGACAATCAAGAAATTAATTAATTAAAAACAAGTGGGTAAGTGTGATCGAAAATCGCACAAAGGGTTTCGTTTAATATTCCTTTCAAAACACTTTATCCGTTCTTTAATAAATCCAAATAAATTTCATTTAGCACCAAAAAAAAGGTCATTTTTTTTTATAAAGTAAAAATTTACCGGTCTATTTTTTCGTTTTTTCGAACATCTAAGCCAGTCCGATAGCGGCCGAAGCCCGCTGTTATACTCTGTCATAATAATATCTGTCATGTGGACTAAATGCGATATTTAAAAAAATATATATAAGAAATCAAAATTAAACATGTTGTACATCTTCAAAATGTTAAAATATGCGAATATTGCCATAATCGAGTTTTTATCATGATTCAATACGTTCCTCAAAGTCTTATATTTACTATTCTCTATTACTCATATTGATACTAGCTTTGTATTATTCTCAAACATTTGAGAAATCCGTTAAACTTCCGATATGACGTCAGATTAATTTTCTTTTTAATTCTCTAATGTTGTGATATTAATCTGCTTTCTGTACATACATATACTCATACTCCTTGTATTATTGAGAAATCTTTGAAAATTTCCGCTTTATTATCAATATGCGTCAATCATTTTTATTTTATATTAATCTTTTTTTCAATTGGTGAAACTTTTTATTTCATTTTCATTTTTCGCGTGAAAATTTTTCAATAGAAAATTAATTATTGTAGAAAGAAATTTATTGTGGATTTTTAATTCTTGGCAACTGCTATAACGAAAAATGATTAAATTTAATAGGAAAAGGCTGTTAGAATTTTGGTTTTTTTATCTCTATATATTAAAATAATACGATTTTTTCAATTTTTAATATTTTGAGCTTCATAGCAGGTATTCAGTTTTATATCCACAAAGTTTCAACTCTATAAGTTATATATTCTATGAGAACGGCTCTGTGACGGACAGACAACGGAGCGGGAGTAATAGGGTTTCGAGAGATGAACGAAACCCTAAAAAAAGTAGCCCACTGGCAACACTGGTTAAAACATTAATACTGCGGGTTCGGGGTACATTGCTGATTGATTTCAAACGGAATGTTTAGCTTCAAATCACGATCGGCTAATACTCAATCCATGCATGTCTCTAATGTAGATATATGCTACTAGGAAAAAGTTCATTTGTTTACAAATAGTGCATTTTTCTTATAATGAAACAATAGGAAATTCAGGAGCACACAGCAAGTTCATACATATACATCTCTAGAGGACGATAATTGAGAATCTCTGCTTTGTTCTCCACATACGGTTCTTAAATGTGACGCTCTTGAATTCCCCGATGCTCCTTCGGAAGATGCGTTTCTTTTGGCTTTCAGCACATGCCAAGAACACAATAACTGGAAGTAGGCTTCTCTATAATGTTTGTTGAGCATCACGTAGATGAATGGATTGGCGCATGCTGACATCCACGCCAAAACTGAAGCTAGGATATGCAGAATAGGATACCTAAAGAAAGGAGAAATAAACTTAGGATTGATTCAGACATAAAATAAAATTAAGTTCACTTGACTCCCGATAACTTGTTTTCATTGTAAAAGAAACCTTACATAGGACTAGGTCAAAACAATTTTTAAAGTAACATTGTAAAAGTAACATTGTAACATTCATGTAAATTTTAATGTATATCATAAAGTAAATGAATGGATTGGCGCATGATGACATCCACGCGAAAACTGAAGATAGGATATGCAGAATTGGATACCTAAAGAAAGGAGAAATACACTTAGGATTCATTCAAACATAAAATAAAATTGTGTTCACTTGACTCCCGATAACTTATTTTCATTGTAAAAGAAACGTTACATAGGACTAGGTCAAAAAATTTTTTAAAGTAACATTGTAACATTCATGTAAATTTTAATGTATATCATAAAGTAAATGAATGGATTGGCGCATGCAGACATCCACGCCAAAACTGAAGCTAGCATATGTAGAATAGGATACCTATAAAAGAAAATACACTAAGAATTCATTCAAACATAAAATAAAATCGTGTTCACTTGACTCCCTGATTTTCATTGCAAAAGAAACCTTGCATAGGACTAGGTCAAATATTTTTTAAAAGTAACATTGTAAAAGTAACATTGTAACATTAATGTAAATTTTAATGTATATCTTAAAGTACACTGCTGTCCATTAAGGGACAGTGACCGGACGCTTTCTCTTTTCACACAGTTTGTCGAATATCTACTGAAATTTTTGACAAATTGTTCTTGAAATTCGAGGATGTAAAGCACATGTTTGACTTCGAGAATAACAGAAACAGTATACTCAGGGCTACACTAGATACCGGGCTGGCTCATTCATTACCATGACGTCACAAATGGTGGCTGGCCGCGACCAGCGATTGGTACAAAGCGCGCCCATCGTTTTGTGCCAATCGCTGTATGTCTTTCGTTTTGTCGTTTAGCTTTGTACCAATCGCTGGTCGCGGCCAGCCACCATTTGTGACGTCACGATAATGAATGAGTCAGCCCGGTATCTAGTGTAGCCATGGTAAAGTCCATGTGCAAAACTCACAATTCTTATTCTTTTAAAATATCACTGTACAACTATCGCAGAAACACGTGAGTTTGGTTTTCAAGTAATTTTGAAAATGGACAATAAGAAAAAGAACAGAGAGAGAGCTAAGGCTTCAGAATCAGATAGAATATTTTTCTATCAGATAGAACAATTCAATTCCCTTTCAAACGGGTTTTTAGAGAATTATAAAACATATTTAGAAACTTAGACTACATTCTTGTTTCTCAATTAGTACCTGACAAGCTTTTTTGCATTTTTATCCATATAGTTAATAAATAAAATTCTGTCCGAGTCCGTCTTATATCGAACACTGGCATAAATATCAAGTCCGAGCCCGTTTCGAGCCGGGGAACGCCCCGAAACGGGCTTTTCGAACCCTCCGAAAGTGAAAGCATTTTCATAAGAAAAAAAGACTGCAACCAAAATCGAAGAAATAAAAAAAGATCTTTTTAGAGATCGACCTCAGCTATCCAATGCAAATAAGTAAATAATAAATAAAATAAAATAAAATATCGAAATGCGGACGAGATATTTCAAAAGGACGCTCCGATAGATTTAATATTAGCTTGCGAGTGTTCTCACGGGACTGAAGTAGTCCCTTCAGGCCAAGTGGTCCCTTAGTCTAGAGACCAAGCATTAGTCTAGAATCTAAGCCTCAGCTCTTATACCCGGTTCAGATCGAGTATTTAAGATATCTTAAGACCGTCGAACTCACTGAGGGAGTTCCAGAAACTCACTCAGTGAGTTCGAACTTTCTATTACTAGATACAGCCATTACCACTCACTGTGATTGGCTCTGGAGGCTAGCTGTAACTGATTGGCTGTTGAGGCTGGCTTTAACTTATGCGCATGCGCACATTCTATGTTTGTTCAGATCTCAGACACGGTGATGTTCAGTGAGTTATCTTAGATGAGGTTTGCGATATGAACAGGTATTCAATTCCGTGAGGGTACCATCTCAAAAATGGCAATCTAAGATATCTTAAATGTCCAGTGCGAACAGGGTAATATATCCGGTTCAGATCGGATATTTAAGATATCTTAGACCACCGAACTCACTGAGGGAGTTACAGAAACTCACTTAGTGAGTTCGAACTTTCTATTGCTAGATACAGTCAGTACCACTCACTCTGATTGGCTCTGGAGGCCGATTGGCTGTTGAGGTTGCCTTTAGCACATGCACATGCGCACATTTTATGTTTGTTCATATCTCGGACACGGCGATATTCAGTGAGTTATCTTAGGTGAGTTTTGCGGTGTGGACAGGTATTCAATTCCGGGAGGGTACAACCTCAAAAATGTCGTTCTAAGATATCTTAAATGTTCGATGCCAACAGGGTATTAGTCTAGAGACCCTAGGCCTAGACACATTGCTTACAAAAAGTAAGATTGAATAAAAGTGAGAGTACAAGATTTTACAAACCCAATATCTTCCTCAAACACGTTGACCACCATCAGAGGCAAGAAACAGATCTGGAAAGTACAGAAGCAAGTCAGCATCGTACAAGTGACACGGATGTCATCTCTCTTCCTCGGAAGAACTCTCGACATTCTCTTGGAGGAAGCATCCTCGTGGGAGAGAACTTTCACCGCACTAGCCCGAACCTGTTGGAGATTAGGAAAATTAAACGAAAATAAAAGTACAAATAATAATTAAAAAAATAACAACAACAGCAACAAAGCTTTTATGCTACGTATGATGGGTAAGTAATATGTCAATTATATATTCAAATAAAATTTTGAAATTTATTAAAAACGGTAGTTTCTTATTGGTCTCGTTCCAGAAGTTAATAGCAGAAGAAATCATTAACAATTTTGTTATCTACAGCAGTTTTTTTTATTCTGATAATTTCAACGGTTTTAAGCGTTTATTTCCATCACATGTCTGTTAAATTTGCGTTTTATTTATACTATTTCATTGATTGTTTAATAAAGTTTTAATTTCGTTTTGAATATTAGCTCGAAACAAATACTAAACATTTTACATTATTTAAAGTGTAAACGGATTAATATTTTGTAATCGTCTGTAAGCGATAGAGTTAGATTAAAAAAAAAATCATGCTCGAAATTTAATTTAAATGCCATAATAAATGAATAAATTGCGGTAGAGATTTTAAACAAATTGCATTTGAAAGTAGATCCCCCCCCCCCCTATATAACGGTGTAAAAATTGAAAATATGAGATGTTAAGAAATGTAAAAAATGTAGTAATAGCAAAAATTTGCAGTAGTGTTCACAATTTCTGCTATTTAAATATTAAATAGAAATTTTCTAATAAAAATTGTGGTAAAAGCGCACGAAGCCTCTAATAAAGATATTCAGAATAATTAAGAATATTTAAATAAAAGAAAATGCTTTTAATTATTTATTTGCTGTTTGAAAAGTAACACTTAAGAAAATGAACCAATAATGACTATCTTCATAGGAATTAATAATATGCAAATTGGAGTTTCTGAACATTGTCTGTTAAATAATCTGTTTCTTGATTTTTCACAAACAGGCTGTTTCTAAACAAAATGGAACAAATTTTCATGAGTGATATAGACATCAAGACAAAAAATGTTTGTCAAAAGTACAGTCCAATACTTCTGTTACCTACAGTGTAATACGTAAATACTCCACGCCAAACTTGGATTTTCGTTTATTACTTTAACAATAATGAAGATGTTGTAAAGATATTTTCAACGGATTTACTTTGATTTCTGTGAAATAGGATGACATGACGAGAAGAGCTGGAAATTGCCACCATTTATATCTAAACAATACTGAGCTAGACATTCCATCATTCAGAATGCAGCTGAGAGTACATATACTTGTCACTGGCTAAAATTCAGTCACTTCCAATGATATCATCACAACTCATATAAGCACAGTTAATATGATGGAAATCTCGCTAAAATATCTTCATTACCGTAATTTCCGGCGTATAAGCCGCAGCTCAAAGAGTCGTTTTTCGACCCAGAAATATTATTTTATAATATGTAACTTTAAAGATCGCTGTAAATATTTAACTACAATTATTGAATAAAATTTCTGGGTCGAAAAACGACTCTTTGAGCTGCGGCTTATACGCCGGAAATTACGGTACATTGATAAAGTTGTGTACGAAAATTCGGTTTCATCTTGTGTTGACACATGTAGTATCACGAAATTTTTTTAAAATTATTTTAGATAGAAAATTTCAGATCTTCTGTCTAAAAAGAAAGTTCCTAGAAAGTTATAGGTTAGCAAATTAATAAGAAAATGGAGGAGGCGGTGGGAGTGGATTCAGGGGACAGATCTTCCCCATAAATAATGAAAAGTTTTAAAAACAAACAAACAAAGAAAGAAAACACTCCTAGAGTATCAGAGCTTGGAATTGTATTTTGCGTTAAAATTCGCAATTGTTAAATATCATAAAACTACTTAGTAATACAAATATCCAAGAAATAAAACTGCAGGCTAAATCCGCACAGTTTAATATCAGACCTTTGTCGATTTTACATTACCTTTGTAAAAATAATTTTAATGCACTAAAAATGAAAGACAATATGAAGAAATTTACAAACTTTTTAGAGGAGAAACGAAATAGTTCAACTACAGAATAAAATTAAAATAGGACACGAATTATGCTTTGAAATATAACCCTTTTATTACCCCCCCCCACGTCCTATATTTACACAAGCTCCGCCTACTTCCACATATCCAAGTGTTTTAAATGCTAGTTAATTAAAAAATATATTTAAATTTCTTACTGTTTTTTTTTCAGTAATTAAAAATGTAAATGATCGTATTAATTAATTTCAAAATTTTAATATTTAGTTGTATAAATGATAAATCTAGCAGTAATATATATATATATATATATATATATATATGTATTTCTACATACATCTAAAACAGGTATTTTAGAGAGTCAATTTTATTTTATTTTATTATTATCATTATTTCACTTCATTTTATTATTATTAAAAATTTTCTTTCTGAAGAAGTTTTATAATTTTCTATGAATCTGGCTTCATGTGCTAAATATACTATTAAGGTTTTCGTGATTGCAAGCGACAAAGCAGAAAGTCACTTCTTTCATAGCATCATAACAACTACCATCACATCATTTCTGCCTGATTTTCATTGTCCATCTAGTATCTTATAATACTTTTCTACATGCTGTAATCTTAACAACTAACATCACATAATTTCTGCCCGCTTTTTATTGTCCATCTAGTATCTTATAATACCTTTCTACATGCTGTAATCATGCTGTTCTCATGGATAGCTGAATTCAACTGAAAAGAAAAAAATATATATACAAAAGCATAACTAATGAAATCCTGATAGCTATCACATACCATACCCACAAATAATACTCATTATGCATCTGAAGTTGCACGATCCAAAGCCATAAAGATGTAGCTTAGCACTATCTGTATAATACAAATCAATGTTTCGTTTTTTCAAGCCCTGTAATCCCTTTGTAAAACTCTAAAGCCTGTGATAAGATTCGGATAATTCTGCTCCAAAATCATTAGTGAGAAGCAGTAAAAAGAGATTTCAATAGATTGTTTTTTAAAAAGCCTTTGTCCGAATGTTTTGGTCCGATGACATAGCAAAGGGTGGTTCCTCGTGATGTGTGATCAGTTAGTGGCGGAGAAAAGCGAAAGCCCTGTATTGTGTGTTTTGTTAATTTATTTTCAGTTACCACAGTGGCGTAGTAATCCAAAAATTTCGAGATTGGCTCAAGTAGCTATTTTCAAATAAATCAGACAGTTATGATTATTAATAATTAATGAAGTATTTATGAAAATAATTCGTAGTTCAATCTAATTAGCACAAAATCAATATTGTAATTATTATTTTATATAGAAGATTTAAGATGCTGAATTGTGGAGGTACGATTATTAAATGAGTAGGATTGCGAGAAATTCGAGGGGCGACCCCTGAAGATGTAATTGAACGTTATCTGTATCATAAATATGTATAACACAAAATCGATGTTTCGTTTGTTCAAACACTGTAATCCCTTTGTTAAACTCTAAACCACATCGAAAGGTTTGGAAAATTCTGTTTTTAAAATCATCAGTGAGAAGAAATAAAAAGAAGTTTTTAAGCAGCCTTGTTCGAACATTTTAGTCCGATGCTATAACAAAGGATTCCGCGTGACATTCATGGGCGCCCCAAAGATGAAGGGCTCCTAAGATTTTCAAACTTAATTAACTGAAATTTCTTTTTCTTATGAATTTGAATAAAAAAAGATAAAATAGACTCTTCTCAAAAGATTTAAAGTAATTATACTCCAACACAAAAATAATCAAGGGTTTTTCTTCAAGTGTGTGTCTGTGTGTTTGTGTGTGTGTGTGGTAATGGTTGTGCTTTGTTGGGCCTAAGTAGGGAGTTGTAAAGTACTATACTTTATAGGCCAAAGCCAGCTTATATTTTACAGGCGGTTTTGTCTTTAGCCCGGGTTGGATTCGTTGATATATTATAAAGTAAAAAAGGTGTGTCATTAATGCTGGTGTCATAATAAGGTCGGTTATAAATAATAAATTCGGTTCTAAATATCGCAAATTTCAATTTTTACAACATTGAATAGAAAAAAAAATATTTTCAAATAAAATTTATTTAGAAGCTGTAACTGAATTTACTGAATTTTTATGTTCTTTAAAAATAATTTTCAAGAGTGACTAAAAAAAAAAAAAAAAAAAAAAAAAAAACATCTGCACAAGAAACGTTTGTTCGTAATAATGTTACAGGTAAAATAGGGTTTTTCAGAGACAACTGATGGTCATTCCCCAAAATTTGGGAAGAACTTTGTTTTGGCCCTAGAACTGAAGATCCGATGAATCCCCGAAAAATAAAGTTATTTTAGCATGTTTTGTTTTTTTTGGTGGGGGGACAAAAGGGAGGCATTTTAACTCCGTGTATCTGGGGATGAAACTGAACTTCTTTTAAGTAGGTCAAGTGGGCTATATAGTTTATTATGTATTTCTTAAATTTTGAATCGAATGACACCATCCGAAAGTCGATATGATAATGTTTTACAAAGTTACGATAGGCTGTACTAATAAAATGTCGAAAATTATACTTTAGTGCAGGTAATAGGATTTTACAGCAACAACAGGTAGCCATTCACGAAAATTTAGGAAGAACTTCGTTTTGGAACTAGAAATGAATATTCGATGAGTCCACCAAAAATAAAGTTGTTTCACTGTGGTTTTTGGGGAAAGGGGGCATTTTAACTGAGGGGGAGGGGAGGGGGGGGGGGGAGGAACTCAACTTTTTCTAAATAGGTCGATTGGGATATTGTTTACCACGTATTTTTTAATTGTGAAACGAATGACACCATTCGAAAGTTGATACAATCACTAATTACAAAGTTATGGCAGGTTATACGAATAAAAAGTCCAAAAGTATACGTACTTTATGAGAGCGCACAACTTTATTACTTATTTCACGTGTACAACTTTGATGACTTTGAAAAAGAATCGGATGACCCTACCCTGACTTTGGTTATTGCTATTTTGAGGCCATTTAATAAGTTAGGATTATTCAATATGATGTAAAGAACATGTTTTGAACGTAAAATAAGCAATTTAAGACACATAATTCAGTAAAAATCCATTTTCAGTAATTGCTGTTCTATCCAGTAATGTGTGCGAATTTTTTATGCAGCCCTGTATATGACCTATAGAATTTATACGCACCACTTAATACACTAAAAGCTAGATAAGTTTGAAAATGTATGCCATAGCTGAAAACACCATTCCAGCAATTATCCATCATTGCCGTCCTTTAACAAAATTATTTTGTGCGTCTCTGTAAATGTACGATAAAGGCACTCCATAATCTATAGAAAACATGTTATACTGCACTTAAGGAATCCTTTTGAATGCCATTATGTTTGAATTATCATTACATCATTAAAGCGACGATTATTACTGCCAACGATTTTCCCCCGTAAATTATAATGTAAACAAATTATTTTGTGCGTCCTTGTAATTGAACTATAAATGCTACTCATTCTATACTCCCGAGAAAGCCCAACTCAGTGATGCATATCAATCTCATTATTTTTGAAATATCGTAACGTTAATAAAATGCACCGCAAACGGTTTTTCCCCATAGATTATAGTATAACGGAAATATTTTCTGTGTATCTGTACACGGAATACAAATGCTACATACTTCATTTTCAATACCGAATACTCTATAGAGAACCTCAATAACACATAAAAATTACATGGCGATCCGATCTTATCTACGAGAGTTAGCACTGGCAGATCGACAGACAGGCAAAGCAAATTCATAAACACTTTTCAACCATATTGGAACGTGTTAAAAAGGTTCAAAATGTAAATAAATTGACTTATTATGAGCTATAGTTAATTATATGTATCTGGAATATGAATAGGTTAGCGATAAAAAATAAATAAGAACGAAAAATCATGCGTCAAGCATGGATTATGAAAGACTTTCCAACACATCCAGAAAACTGTAACGAAACTTCACCGCTGAATAAGGTGAAAGAAGATATGTAAGGAAACAGTTTAGAAAGCATAAAACGTATTTAACCTGTTAAGTGGGTGTAACGAAATATTTCGTCATAACGAACTATTACTGCAATATTTTGAACGCATTACTTCCACCAGTAAAATTTTAATAGAAATTTTCTTTCGTCTTTTTATAAAACGCCCTATTCATGCAAAATTACTGCCAAGAATAAGGAAAATATTTCTAATATTTTTTACTGGTGGAAGTGCGCCCCGTTGGTAATCAGGCATATCAGTTGAACAAAAGTTTATTCCCCGGTTAACCCTTTATCTACTGACGGTACTTTGAAGTACCATCAGAGAAAACTTTGTATAAAATTTCTTTAATCTGTCTAATAATGATAATAAGGTTTTGTTTTTATAGAAAATACTTTTCTGGATCACATTTAGAAAGCACAGCAAAACAGTGAAAGCTAAATATTTTATAAAGTGGTATTTTTCTCAACCTTTTACATAAGTGTAGATCTTCTCTTTTTAAAAATTGTTATATGAAAATTTTGCAACTACCGTAATTTCCGGCGTATAAGCCGCAGCTCAAAGAGTCGTTTTTCGACCCAGAAATATTATTTTATAAAATGTAACTTAAAAGATAGCTGTAAATATTTAACTACAATTATTGAATAAAATTTCTGGGTCGAAAAACGACTCTTTGAGATGCGGCTTATACGACGGAAATTACGGTATAAAAACCTTTCTATTTAATGATAGGATCACAATACATTTATTTACATTGTTCCGATAAAGAATTGTGATATTTCTTTAACAGCATTTTCTGTTAATTAATCTAATTATTCTTGTAAATATTTCACAAAAAGAGCTATTACTACCGCATTATTAAATCAGTTTTAATGAAAAACCTTATCTAAATTTCATATTCTTATAATATAAATTGTCTAATATACCTTCAGACATCAAGGAAGATAATTACTGAGATTGAACAATTTGTTGATTCATAATTCGGTAGATAAAGGGTTAATAGGTTAAAAATCCAGTTTAGCAATTACATTCCATAGTCAAAAAAGTAGTTGAATTAAAATACAGCATCAAAATACACTACAAGCGATTTTTTCATGTAGACCATTATGTAACAAAATATTTTTTCTGACCGTATAACAAATGCTTTGCACCCCATATTTTACAGAAAAAATGTTTAAATGCACTTTATAAATGCATGTCGGTCTCATTATGCTTGAAATGGTGTAACATCATCAGAATGCACTTGAAACGATTTTTTCCCATTGACCGTAATGTAACGGATTACTTTTGACTGTCTCTGTAAATGATACACACTACATTTTCAATAGAGATCGTGCTATACTAAACGTCCATAACGTAAAAAAATTACAGGGCAATCCGAGTATAACCAAAGTTAGAGTACGGATAGACGGACACACCGAAGTCATAAACACTTTTCAACTATTTTTGAAAATGTTAAGAAATGCATCTGTGCGTATCTATTTATATTATGTAGCCATGACAGTTGAGTTTTTTTATTTTGAGAAATATCCATGCTTGTTTATTTATTTATTTTTCTGTCGGCTCAGATTCCTGAAATTATCAAAATATTTACCCTGAAGAAACAATAAATGGCATAATAGTTTATTTTTATATATAATACTTTCACGTAGCAAACGTAGTTCCGCATTTTTCTGTGTCGCGACTGTATAGGATTTTTGTACAATTATGACGAGAAAATCTTTCGCTTCGATAAATTCTTCCATTTTCTGGAGTTTTTGATTGATCGAAAACCATTCACACGAAGTATGTATAAATATGAATGAGGATTAAATGAAGAACATTTTTTACGATGTAAGCATTTAGAGCTGTTAGCTAAACAACACTCTTTCATGCATGGATTTTACGCATAAAACAAGCGTAAAGTTTTTCCACGTGACGAATGTTGAAATTCTCAGAAAAGAAAGAACCGAGCAATGTAAACACTGGCATTTTAAATGAATGATTCGATTCTTGGTTATTCAGTCACGCTCATCCCGAAACGTGACACGAAAAGTAAGTATCACACAGAAGAGCCTGATTATCACAAGGGAAAACGAGGTAGCTTAGAGCACTCATCTCTAGAGAACCCTCCCCCCCCCCCCAAGCTAAAAATCACATTTTTATTTAAAATGAAAGTAAGGAAAATACATGTTTACAAACAAATACTTCCGTCAACCAATCTACCTCCTACATTTTTGCCTTAGCGATCGTTACAGAAATTGCCATGGCGACGCAGTCCAATCGTATCACAGATCTGTTAAGGTGGTTCTCACATGACTTGCTCAACAACGCGAAACTTTCTGATGCATTTTCTAACTCATTTTTAAACGCAAAGGCATAAAATTGACAGGCCTGACTATGGGAGCAATTTGGAATCGAAATGAGATTTCCATTTTTTTTATAAATAAATTACTTATCGAGTTATAAGCGATTCGTGTCACGTAACGACACGATTTTCCACTTTAAAACTCTGCTACCTTGGAAATTCGGTTCAAAACGCCGACTTTGATTTTTTGCGCGCCATTCTGTAAGATAATGGATGAGGCTAACGAAAAAGAAAGGCTACCGCGGTGCTTTACGCATATCTTTTTTTACAGACCGCGGGAGTCACGTGATGCTCGAATGCACCAATGCAGGTGTACGAAAAGAGCATTACGTCACTCTAGCGGTCTGTAAAAAAGTTAAGTTAAATGCACCGCGGTAGCCTGTCTTTTTCGTTAGCCTCGGATAATGGACATGTGACGTAGGCAGAATATGTCTGCCTACAACTAAGGCCAACTAACTGATTGGTTAATCGTAACACGAAGAATGCAAAGTAGGTAGAAAGTGAGACTGTTTACAAACATGCACAGTTTTCGCGTCCATTTTTAAACAACTTGTGCCAATTGCATACTTAGACATAGATAGGTTATCGTTTCCGAATTGTAAATTCAATCTATCACGAGTTTCAATAGGTTTGACATTGGAAGTTTGATATTTATACTTTGTGAAACCACACTAGGTACTTTGTGTGTATTCCTAATGCTAGCGACTGAATAAATGAATGTAGGAAAAATAAAAGGATGGAAAATGAATTTTTAATCCGTAAACAATTTATCATGATTGCCATGACAAGTACATATTCCAAATGTATTAAATTTTACGAGGGAAAGTCACTAAGTCACAAAAGATAATTAAATAATAACTTACGTGATATTCACGTGATATACTTAAATGATATTCATTTCAAAACTATTTTCATTTCTCCACCAGTATCTATCTATCTATCTATCTCCACCAGTATCTATCTATCTATCTATCTACCACCAGTATCTATCTATCTATCACCAGTATCTATCTATTTTCATTTCCCCACCAGTCCACTCTTTCTATTTTCATATTCTCCACCAGTAATTATGCAGTTATATCCCCGTTTCATCAGTGACCCAACACCAGCTGCATAACATTCTTTGGGTTGCTGTCTCAGCCACATCAGGACTTCAAGTTGAAACTTTTCATCATCTGTGAACATCATCTTGCTTCCAAGATGGTTTTTAAGTGGACTAAATAGATGAAAATCGCTTGGGGCAAGTCGAAGCTGTATGGTGGATGTTGAAGAAATTGCCAACCAAACTTTTGAATTGTCTCCTGTGTTCAACTTAAATGTAGATATATCCTAATGTTGATAAAACGATCATAAATATTGGTGGAGAATATGTTGAGAAATAAAAATAGTTTTGAAGTAAATATCATTGTAAGTTATTATTTAGTTATCTTTTGTGACTTACTTAATGACTTTCCCTCGTAATACAATTAAACTAATGATTTTTTTTTCAAGTGTTCTTTCCTCGTCTTAAATCTTTAATGCCTTAACAAGCCTGTGTGCGCCGCAAACATGGCACACTGAGTCCTAATGGCATCCCTGCATGACAAGTATAAAACATTTCTATTGATTTTTATATATTAAAAAAAAGTTTCATCCTATTTGATTTACTTTTATAGTTTTCAAGCAGGAAGCAGGATACGATACATCATTATCTCCTTCGTCAAGGTCCGAGTTGAAACAGAAGTCATTCCGTTTCTGTATTAGCAGTTGCAGTAGGAGAGAATTCCATCAGACGTAAGTAAACTCTAAATTGCTAGTTTAAGATTTGTGATTACAAAATAGGATGAACTTACAAGGGAAGTGCAGTTTTTTGATAACATTTAATAGTATATATCTTTGTAAAAGAGGGCCAATGTTTTATTTAGGCGTTTAGTTCTTTTTTTTATTATTACTTACCCATCATACGTAGTATAGGGTAAGTCTTGTAATCGTTATAAAAATCGACAAAAAAATTGACGGATTTACATGTTTCAGACACTGAAGATTCCGAAAAACATATTTTTAGAAGAAAAAAAATTCCGTCCGTCTGTCTGTGTGTGTGTCTGTAAACGCTCTACCTCGCGAACAAATTGAGATAGAGACTTGAAATTTGGTATGTACTTAGTATGTAATAATGGGAAGAAGCTTATTGAATTTCAGTCGATTATCCTCGATATACCTCCCTTATCCGGAACTAATTTTTTCGGACTCTTGAAATATTTATTCTGATAAAAGGTATATAAAATTTTTTGAAATTGTTTATTTTAAGGAGTGAATATAAAAGGCAATAAAAAAACATAAATTTTGCATAAAGAATAAAGTCGATCGGATGATGAGTTGCCGAGATATTTTTAATTATATTTTCCAAACTCTTCGATTTTTCATGACCCTGTATTTCATTCAAATTTCAATTCAAAGATATATTTTAATTAGAAATGAGACGCTTAATCTTACGCAGTAAACCGTTAGTTAATAGGATTATCAATTTTGGAGTTATAAGTATGTTTCTTTTACGCAATTCAGCAATAGAGCATTTAAAGTTCAGGACGTCATCAAGCCATGATTTCATTCGAATTGCAATGCTTTTTATAAATAGTTTATACATGTTTTATTTTCGTACTTTATATTATACATATTCATGATGAGTAAGTATTACGGTGGCCCCTAACGACCAGTTTTTTTAATCGCTACGATAGTACTGAGAAAATACTTCTCTTACGGAAAATATTAAAGGGGGACGTGGACATTTTTTAGGGTGAAGTGATGGATGGTCACAGACCAAGCAAATTGGAAATTGTACGTCAAACGTGACAAATGAGGTGCGTTCGTATTATAATTAGTTTTATAAATATTCAGATCTTGGAGCAATAGCTATTGAACTCTAATGCAAAAATGCATGAATACAGAAATTATTTTATGTGCAGATATTAGACATATTAATTTTATTTTATGAAATTAAGTTTCAATACATTTTAACAAACAATTAATTACAATTCTGTTACATTAAAATTATACTATTCGCACATATCCACCAATGCAAAACAATGTAAAAAAAAAAAAAATCATAGTTATTATTTCACTGAAAAAATGAATTATATCGTTTGTTATTATGGTATGATGCATTTCCGTAATAAAATAAGTACATTTATCTTTTGTTGACATTTACTGAAAATTCCAATGGGAAACTTAAGCCTAGCTCTGAAATTTTCAGAACTTGAAATCAATATTTAGACTCTTTTTCCATCTAATATCTATTTCTCTGGAAACCTCTATAAAAAAAAACGGTCCGTAGATTATCGGCAGATTGCTATAATTAAACTGTTTTAGTATACAAATTCGGTTTTTAAATTCAGTAATACGTGGACTCCCGTCTTAGGTAAGACGTCATCGCCATGTCAACCTAGAATCATCACATATCCTGGGATATCATTGAATGAATTACGTATCATACAATTTAATAAGAAAACCTTCATTAATAACTTTTTAAGTTTGGATTCGATTTTCATAAAATTTGAAATGACTCGACAAAATTCTGCAGCGATTCTAAATATTAAATTTCAAACCATTCGGTTGGGTAGTTTTGGTGCTGTTATAAGCGGACAGGCGGACGGACCAGACGACGATTACACGTTCTAGTTATTTACATAATTACGAACGCACCTAAAAATGGTGGGTGATTAGTAATGAAAAGTGACAATTGCGGAATGTTTTAAAGGGAAGACGTGGACATTTTTTCTCTAGGACTAATATGTGACAGGTGGATAAAGATCAAATAGGACCCTTTTTAAAACTTTCCACATAAACTGCTCCTTTATTATTATTTATTACTTACCCATCATACGTAGTATTGGGTAAATCTTGTAATCGTTTTAAAAATCGAAATTTTTTATTTTGACGAATTTACACGTTTCAGACACTGGGGATTATGAAAAACATATTTTTAGAAAAAAGAATTTGCCGTCCGTCTGTCTGTGTGTGTGTCTGTAAACGCTCTATCTCCCAAACAAATTGAGATAGAGACGTGAAATTTGATAAGTACTTAGTATGTAGTAATGAGAAGAAGCTTATTGAATTTCAGTAACCTCGATTATCCGGAACTATTTTTTCGGACTCTTGAAATATTCGTTCTGATAAAAGGTATATAAGTTTTTTTTTAAATAAATGAATATAAAAGACAATAAAAAACATAAATTTTCCATAAAGAATGAAGTTGGTCGGATAATTAGTTGCTGAGATATTTGTAATCACATTTTCCACACTCTTCGATTTTTCACGACACTATATTTGATTCAAATTTCAATTCAAAGATATATTTTAATTGGAAAAGAGACGCTTAATCCTACGCAGTAAACTTTTAGTTAATATGATTATCATTTTTAGAGTTATAAGGATGTTTCTCTTACGTAATTCAGTAATCGAGCATTTAAAGTTTAGGACGTCATCAAGCCAGTATTTTATTGGAATTGCAATGCATTTTATATATAGTTTATACATGTTTTATTTTCATATTTTATATCATGCATATCCATGATGGGTTAGTATTACGGTGACCCCAAACGACTAGTTTTATTTCGCGTTAAAAATACCGCTCCTTCAAATTTTTTATATGGAAAATACGATTTCTTCCATAATTATTTTTTTGTGTTAAAAATAGCGCTCATGCACACGTGTGTGTGTGTGTGTGTGTGTGTAAAAGTCCCACTCTGCTACATTTATTTTTCTTTTTTCGTGATAATAATATTGATCCTTTAGAAATAATTTTTCATTTTCATGTTTAAATAAAATCTTCTAAAAATATTTTTGTTATTCTTATTAAAACGACTTCTTCGAGTATAAAACCTTTTTTTTTTTTTTCGAAATTACTGCATTTTATACGAAAATAATTTAAAACACGGTTGTATGATATGACTTGTGATATTTTATTTCATTACTCAATAATGGAGAAAAATAAATTAAATGTATTATATTTGTTTTCTTTACGCGTCGTAATTAAGTTTCGCGAGTCTTCATAAAGTCCTGTACTTTGAACTAATGATTTCGGTTCGTCTGTCTGGCCGTGGCCGTGAGGTCTGCACGGGCCGAAATTTCCAGGTCCCGGCCCGGTCGCTTTTTCAGAAAGCCTCACATTTTCAGTACCAGCTTAGCGAAAGATAGAAAGCGCAGCCGTCGCCAATCGTCGTCCATGCCTTTTGTTTTGATCTGAACTTGAATGTGAAATGACGGCTTACCAAATAACTTCCCTGTGTGTGGGAGAGGGGAGGAGAAATTTAGAATGATTACCTATTGTTACCTGAAAGTAAAAAATAAGATAACTAGAACAATTTTTAAACTTTGTATGCTAGCGAAGGAATGCAACTGAAGAAGAAAAAAAACTTATTTAAGTTTGAATTATATGTATTGGGAAATTAAAAGCATTTAAATGTCAAAAAGCTTTTTGTTTTAAAGCTTTGTATTAAATCTAAACCTCGGCAAAATAACATTTCCTCATACCATCTTCTCCACTTAATAAGATTTCTGGGCAAAAAAACAAACAAAACAGAAACCCTCTCTTCGCTGCAGCAAAGGAATGGGGTTGTTGTTTGCTATATGTTTGACGTCACAAACAATGGATTTAGCACCACGCCTGTCGTAGTTCTCACGCCAAGGTGCTGAAAACGTGAGGTTTTCCGAAAAAGCGGCCCAGCTCGAACCGTACAAATTTTTCTTTGTTCCGGCCAGTATAAAAGCAAAAATTTCTGCCCGTGCCCGACTGAATTTCTATAAAACACGCTAATATTTATGAAGCTGCATTATCCTACAGTTAAAATTATTCAAAAAGCATACTTACTTATGCAAAGATTTTGTTTTCAGATTTTGTTCGAAATGCATGGAATTCAAAATAGCAACACTATTAATGACCACTTAGACAGTCATGTACATAAATACTAATTAAAAAAATTGACTTACTTAGACAATTACCTTCCAACGAAAATTCAGTAAGAGAGGAAAAATCAGGAGGGAAGAAAAATCCGTCATAGACAGGTATCATTCTTAGCAGGTACATCGCCTGTTGTATATGTATTCTTTTTTTTTTTTTTTTTTTTTTTTTGCACAAATCAAGACATTTTTACGTTTAAGACAAGTTTCCGTCATACGCAGGTTCTATTTTGCAGATTTTATTGCAATTTAATTCTTTTGCTTAGAAATGGATGTACTAGTCTTTAAAAATAATTTTAATTGTAGAATAATGGCTATTTAAACATCTATGCTTTTTTTTTTGCAAAGATTGTTGTGCGGTCTTCATTTTATTGATTTTTGTTCGGGCCTGAAAATTTCGGCCCATGCAGACCTCTAGGAAGAATGACGTACAGACCCAGCTTGTCCCGGAAAAAGAAGTCTGGCCTAGCCCGAGCCGGAAGAAAAAAGTTAAACACCTTGACCGGCCTAAATCTCGTGAATGAAAATTGGCCCGAGCCTTCGTAGACCTGTTCCAACTATCGTCAATTCATTCGGATTAGAACGAACTTTATGTATTTTATTCAGGACTACAGTGGTGGTCAGAATTATAAGAACAACTGAAAACTGCTCAGAATTTTTTTTTCTGAACTAAATAAAGTGAAATTTATGCATAAAATGCTTTCTTATGCTAGAAATAATTGTAAAATGCAAAACATTGTAAAATGCAAAATATAAATGTTTTGCCATAATTAACAAAATATGTCATTGTAAAAATTGGACAAAATTATAAAGATAATGAATGTTTTTGCCTGAAACGCACCTATAATTAATAATCTCCCCCTTTTTCTCAATCACTTTTATCAGTTTTGACGTCATGGAATTTGATAGTTCCTTCAGAACGTTCTTAGAAAGTTTATCGCATATCATTTTTGTATACTTCATGTGCCAGAATACTCCACAGATTTTCCATTGGATTCAGATCAGTGCTTCTGGCCAATCAAATAGTTTCACGAAATAGCATCAAACCATGATTTAGAAGTTTGGGAAACATGTACTGAGGCATTGTCCTGCTGAAAGAAATAGTCTCCACCCGTTATTAATATTGCTTCTGCTAAAAGATTATCGCCCAATACATCATTATAGCTCTCAAAATTCATTCTACCCTGCACAAAATCTATTGGAGTAGTTCCACCAGTTGCGACTCCCCCCGACCCCCACCCCCCCTCGCTGACCATTACTAAACCACTTCCAAATGCAAGCTTCGAAAAAAAATCTTTTTTTCTACAGAGATCATGCCAGAAGTAGCGAAAACCATCTGATTCATCCAAATTAAACTTTTTATAATCGGAAAAGACAACTTCATCCCACTTTTTACTTACCCATCATACGTAGTATAGGGTTAGTCTTGTAATCGTTTTGAAAATCGAAAAAAAAATTTTCACGGATTTACACGTTTCAGACACTGGAAATTCCGAAAAAGATATTTTTAGAAAAAAAAAATTTGCCGTCCGTCTGTCTGTGTGTGTATCTGTAAACGCCCTATCTCCCGAACAAATTGAGATAGAGACTTGAAATTTGGTATGTACTTAGTATGTAATAATGGAAAGAAGCTTATTGAATTTCAGTAACGTGGATTATCTGGAACTACTTTTTTCGGACTGTCAAAATATTCGTTCTGATAAAAGGTATATAAAAATTTTCGAAATTGTTTATTTTAAGGAGTGAATATAAAAGACAATAAAAAACATAAATTTTGCATAAAGAATGAAGTCGATCGGATAATGAGTTGCCGATATATTTGGAATCCTATTTTCTACACTCTTCCATTTTTTTATGACCCTGTATTTGATTCAAATTTCAATTCAAAGATATATTTTAATTGGAAATGAGACGCTTAATCCGACGCAGTAAATCGTTAGTTAATAGGATTATCCATTTTGGAGTTATAGGGATATTTCTTTTACCCAATTCAGTAATAGAGCATTTAAAGTTTATGACGTCATCAAGCCAGGATTCGAGGCTAACGGAAAAGAAAGGCTACCGCGGTGCTTTCCGAATATCTTTTTCTACAGACCGCGGGAGTCACGTGATGCTCGAATGCACCAATGCAGGTGTACGAAAAGAGCTTTACGTCACTCTAGCGGTCTGTAAAAAAAGATAAGTGGAATGCACCGCGGTAGCCTGTCTTTTTCGTTAGCCAAGGCCAGGATTTCATTCGAATTGCAATGCATTTTATAAATAGTTTACACAGGTTTTATTTTCATATTTTATATCATGCATATTCATGATGGGTAAGTATTACGGTGGCCCCCAACAACTAGTTTCCTATAGTAATGCATTTTTTGGAAAACTACACCCCCAGTCTCTTAT
The DNA here is from genome assembly GCA_963931845.1 of Maratus michaelseni. Classification (NCBI taxonomy): domain Eukaryota; kingdom Metazoa; phylum Arthropoda; class Arachnida; order Araneae; family Salticidae; genus Maratus; species Maratus michaelseni. Next base: position 388,427,880 of record OZ007591.1, on the reverse strand, counting down.
GAACTTTTGTAAGAGGCAGTCGTGACATATGTTTACCATAGTGAACCTTTTTTCCTTTCTGTAAAACACATCGAACAGTTCGAGCACTGCATTCTAAGTTCAAATCACGCTTTATTTCTGTTGACGTTTGTTTTTTGGAGCAAGCTCGCTTTATTATCATTCTTTTCTCTTGTGCAGAAACAGAAGATGGCCTACCTGTAGGTCTTTGCCGTCTATATTTACCGGGATTTTTGTCCATATCACATAGCTATATAAATCCATAATGCATTTTATGAATATGAATTTGCCTCATATTTCCATAAAAACTTGTAAAAATATTCTTCATTTTACTTACCCATCATACGTAGTATAGGGTAAGTCTTGTAATCGTTTTGAAAATCGAAAATTTTTTCCGACGGATTTTACACGTTTCAGACACTAGAGATTCCGAAAAACATATTTTTAGAATTTTTTTTTTTTTGCCGTCCGTCTGTCTGTGTGTCTGTAAACGCTCTATCTCTCGAACAAATTGAGATAGAGACTTGAAATTTGGTATGTATTTAGTATATAACAATGAGAAGACGCTTATTGAATTTCAGTAACCTTGATTCTACGGAACTATGTTTTTCGGACTCTCGAAATATTCGGTCTGATAAAAGGTATATAAAATTTTTCGAAATTGTTTATTTTAAGGAGTGAATATAAAAGACAATAAAAAAACATAAATTTTGCATAAAGAATGAAGTCGATCAGATAATTGTTGCCGAGATATTTGTAATTATATTATCCAACTCTTCGATTTTTCATGACCCTGTATTTCATTCAAATTTCAATTCAAAGATACATTCGTTCTGATAAAAAGTATATAAACATTTTCGAAATTGTTTATTTTAAGGAGTAAATATAAAAGACAATAAAAAACATGCATTTTGTATAAAGAAGGAAGTCGATCGGGTAATTAGTTGCCGAGATATTTGTAATCCTATTTGCCACACTCTTCGATTTTTCATGACCCAGTTTTTCATTCCAATTTCAATTCAAAGATATATTTTAATTGGAAATGAGACACTTAATTCGACGCAGTAAACCGTTAGTTGATATGATTATCATTTTTGGAGTTATAAGGATGTTTCTTTTACGCAATTCAGTAATAGAGCTTTTTAAGGTTATGACGTCATCGACCACGATTTGATTCGAATTGCAATGCATTTTATAAATAGCTTACACATGTTTTATTTTTTATATTTTATATTATACATATCCATGATGGGTAAATATTACGGTGACCCCCAACGACTAGTTTCATTGGTTTCCAGCCATTAAATTTGCATAATTTTCCGGCCAAGCGTAACCAAGATTGGGCTATTTTTGCCTTGTCCTTATAATTTTGACCACCACTGTATTATTATAGCATTTTTTCCATAACAAATGTAGTATTTATAGTACGTGCACAGGGACACTTAATGGAATACGAACACATTGTGGATTGAAATAATACATAATTGCAATAATTATTTGAAATACATTTGAATGATGTCACATTACTTCAAATATTTCAAATTTGATATGACTTATTTATATACACCATAACAAGTTATCTATAAAAATTGATACCAGTAGCATTTATTCTTCATTTATAGCGGTGGTACTTTCTAAACTTTTTATTAGAGCCACAATCTGGCACAGAGGTGAGCTCGAGGACCACACTTACTTTTTCACGAACATGTGTCTATATGTTGCATCTATCTATTACTCGTGACTTCGTTCACGTAACAGTTAAAGAAGAATAAATGCATGAAGAGCCTACATCAGTCATGCGAAAAAACGCGCAGTTCAGTCTTTGGAAAGGTTCTTGGCAGATTTCTCGCTCGCAATTTAATATTTTTAAATGATGTTTTTTGCATAGGATAGCTGAGGCCGATCTCTAACGTTGTTACTTTTTACTTTTTCGATTTTGGTTCCATTTTTTATATATAAGGGTACTTTCACTTTCTGAACCGGTTCCAACCGGTTCCAAAATTGAAAATGTCCGCTTATAAAAAAACTGTAACGAAAATGAAAAAAGTAAAAACTAACAACGTTAGAGATCAACCTCAACTATACTATGAAAAAAAAAAAAGAAAAAAATATTAAAAAATATTAAAATGCGAGCGAGATATCTGCTAAGAACCTTCCCATAGACTTAACATTAGCTTGCGCGTTTCTTCACGTGACTAGCGTAGGCTCTTAATGCATAAATTTCATTCATTGAAATTGATTTCCTTCTTTTCCCAGACACACTGCAACCTCAGAACTTCAATCAAAAAATTTAGTTCCATACGTTTCAAGTATCTGGAATGGAGGAGATCGGAGAAGTGGAAGAAAGAGGATTCGTCATCGAATGGACCATCAGGGATTTCTTCTCGCTTCCGGAAAAAGAGGATGAACCGTACTACGGATCCTTTTCCTTCGACGGTGCACGATGGTGTCTGTCAGTCTATCCAAATGGTCAGAGGGAGAAGAAATCAGAAGGGTACGTGGGTCTGTATCTCTGCAGAGAATCCTCCGGTCCTCCCATCGAACTGAACTGTTTTATCGGTGTGAAAACATCGAACAACGAGGTAGCTCGAGAGGTGCAATATACACACAACTTTGACAGGCAATTTGATAACTATGGGTGGATTCATTTTTTAAAGAGATCCGAACTTTTGGAGCGAAAATCCGAGCTCGCACCATCCGGTCATCTCACCTGCGTTTGCCGACTGAAACATCCTGAATCTACGGACGTTACAAGTAAGTTCTTTAGAGGATACTACAACACATGTTGTTCGATGTGTCACTAAAAATTCACTTACCAGTTCTAGCGCAAGCTTCTCAAAATCGAGGATAATTAAGTGTAATAGAAAATAAATTGTTAGTTTTTTTTTTACCCACCAAAGAAAAAAAAACTATTGAAATAATCTTTATTTTATTTTGAATCCTTTGATGGCCACCTTTTTTTTCTCGGTTTTTTTTAATAGGTACCAACGTAGCATCAAAACGTATTTATTGTTTTTTTTTGTTTTTTTTAAAGGTAGAAATAAAGATAGAACTACATTTTATCTATTATATATATTTAAAATCCAGCTATGATATTTTGTGGACACGATTCACTTTTTTTTTTTAATCTATAGCATAAAAAAAAAGATTTGTTCAATCACATTGAAAAAAATACAGTCTAACTCGGTTAATACTATAGAAGAGAGGGAATTATAAAAGTTTTCGTATTAACCGTTACTCGTTATATCCCTGAAGATAATGAAAATTAAAGTTTAAAATAAACTCATAATTAAACTAATTACTACTATTGCTCTAACTATCTCAGTACTAATATGAGTTTAATATTTTAAAGCTAACATGAAATATTATCTTAGCTTTTAGCAATTAAAGGCGACCCGTAAGAAAAAACCCAAAATTTATATTATTGATTTTAAAGTAATGAATTTTGGTATAGGGGAGAGTGGGGGCTAATGAGACAATTTTAAAGTTTTAATTATTTTTAAATGAAATCAAAAAATTTCTGAATTTGTTTTTGGTATGCATAGAAAAAGAAGTATTGGCTTTATAAAAAAAAAAACAATAATTTGAAGAGATAGCATTTGTTGTTTTTTAATTATAATGACTTTTATACACTGTTGTACCTGTCCCATTAGTCTCCTAGGTTGTGGTCTATTGGGACACCCTGTGGGTCTAATAGGACTTATCAAAATCAACACAAAAACTAGAGTTAAAGTACCTATTTTAAAGACAGCACATTTTACTTCAAACTACTATGTACATAAATAGTATAGTATTAATTATTGCATATTCAAATTAGAAAAAATTAAAGTAAAAAACATTTAAGTTGAAGAACGAATAGTTTTCTAATCGATTGTAGGCTGAGGTAATTTCATTACAATATCTTTAATTTCAGTCCAGTATTTTTCTTCTTTTTCAGGATAGACAAACTTTTGTGAATCACACCTTTTTGTGAGGTAACTCTGAAAAAGTTCTTGAATTCCACGGTTTATTTCAATAACAACTGCCACATAATGAGATATAGAACTTTTCCCTTCAAATTTTACTAATACAAAATCATTTCAGATATTTGCTCTAAAAGAACATTTTCTTTGACATTAAATCTTTCTGGTAAGTCTTCATTACTTGAAGAATCATGTAGTACAAAACTACTTTCAGAACTTTCTGAAAAAGAAATGCGCTTCTTATTTTTTATATTAATTTAGGCATTTTTTTAGATCTTGTTCTGAGTTATTTTAGTATTATCCACTACTTTTTCAGGTGTTTTCTAAAACCTTTTAATAAGACAATTATTTAAATAAATCATGCGTACCTATCACTAACAATAAGTATCTATGCATCATGAATCCAGTTGTCCCATTAGTCCCCATACGCTGAGACCCATTAGTCCCCCATATGCTGATATTTTATTTTTCTAATTTACATAGAAAATGTTTATCCAAAGATAATTTAACTAAGCTTAATATAAAATGGAATATTTGTGTTACATTAATTAGTAGCCTAGTAAAAAAATTCAGACAATAATGAATTGTAAATGTCATTTAAGTAAAACAAATCCAACTTACTTTTTATAGTTGAAAACAAACTTTTTTCATGCACTCTTTCAAACAGTTACAAATAGCTGACTTCTTGTTGTTGAAGTTAGTAACTTTGGTGTTTCCATTTAGGTGTAGCATAATGTTTTGTTAAAAATAATATTTTCAATAAAATTTGGCCACTGTCCCATTAGACCCTTGTCCCATTTGCCCCCACTCTCCCCTACTTTTTAAGAATCCTTTTGTAAGGAATAATCAGCAAAAAAATCCACTTTTTATTAAAAAAAATATTTTTTATGGGGATTTTTATGGATTTTTTTTTTTTTTTTTTTTTTTTTTTGGTGAAAAAATACACATTTTAAAAATACTACACATTCAATTTTCCATATTTTAGTTTAGCTAAAGTTTCTTAAATAGTATTATGGTATATGAAAAACACCTAGGGAGAGATATTTTTAATTTTTTTTAATGATCTTGAAAAAAAAATTAAATTATGCATGGTAAATTTCCTTAAAATCGTTATAATTTTCATGTTTACCAATTTATGTAAAATTTTCAGAAACATTTAAAAAATATATCTCTATTTACTTTTGTTGCAATTTTTTTTAAGATTCTAAAAATATAAGCAATTTGTTTCTAAATTATTTTACCACTGAGTACTTTGAACTTAGGCAAAATATGAAAAAAGTCATTTGCAGGAAAACGCATTTAAAGTATAAAATACAACAGAGATTAGTAAAAAAAAATTCCTTCATTTTGAAACTATTTTTTATATTACTTTCTAATATATCAAGACTATATTTAAGAAAAACTTTTTATATTGAACACAATAGAAAAAAATTGTAGCCAGTTTTGTCTTCGAAGAAAATTCCTCGATTTTCATCGCAGAAAATTACACTTTTTAAAAATACTACTCCTCATTCAATTTTCAATATTTCAGTATAACTAATATTTCTTAAATAGTGTTATGGTATATGGTAAAGACAAAGGGAGAGATATTTTTTTAATTATTTTGGGGAAAAAATTCAATTACACATGGTAAATTTCTTTAAAATAGTTATAATTTTGATATTTACCAATTTATGTACAATTTTCAGAAACATTAAAAAAATATCTTTCTCATTACGTTTGTTGCAAATTTTTTCAAGATTCTAAAAATATAAACACTTTGTTTCTAAATTATTTTACCATTGAACATTGAATTTAGGCAAAATATAAAAAAAATAATTTTCAGAAAAAAAGCTAATTATAAAATACAAAAGAAATTAGTAAAACAAAACTTACTTCGTGTTGAAACCATTTTTTTATATTAATTTCTAATATATCAAGACTATTTTTTATATTGAACACAATAAAAATTTTTGCTTCCAATTTCGTTTTCGAAGATAATTTTTCGCTTTTACAAAAATGTATAAAATTTTGTATTATTTGTAATATTTTTATTATTGTGTATTCTTCTTTGATTAATCATACTAAAATTAAAATGTTATTAACTGTACCTAACTTTGTGATAGTGCAATATAAAAGTAAACAAAGATGTATGAGCTTTTTAAATGGCCGTTACTCCTTTAAACTCTGGTGAATACAATTAAAAAAGCTCATTTACTACCTGTTCCAAGTGTCCCCAAGTTCTGAAATTTTGCATGGACATTCGCAAATATGTATATCGTTTTCTGAGATTTTTCTTCTTTTTCTTGAACTTTTGATGATTTTTTGCTGAAAATGGGGTACTTTACTTAAAAGAAGTACATTAATACATTCTTTCTTTTTTTATTTATATTTCATTTTTCTACTTTCTAGGGATTTAAATATTTCATTCTTGCCGTTTTTTTAGAAAGTTGGCCTATTTTAGTGATCTTGGTTTGGCATATAATCAGTTTCGTCGTTCGTGTAACTCGCATACAGTTGTAACCAAACCATTAAAAAAAAAGGAAAAAAAACTTGGACGACAGATCACTGTTGCTTGGGTAACTGAAAAATAGCTCATAAATGAATTGATTCATTTATAATTAGGTTAAAAATATAATATGATGTATTATCATCGGAAACACAGCTTTTTTATATAGCCTATCAGGAAATTACCTCTTTACATAATGCAAGTTAAGTGAAATAGTGTAATTAGTATGAGACCCAATTTTGTTCCGTCAGTACAGGAACCCAATTAAGTGACGGACAGATACGGCTGTAACTAGGGACATGGTTAGAATTAGGTTTCACTGAGCAAACACAACTGTTATTCAATTTAACGTTTTTTTCCGTTTTCGCAATAGAACGGTAATTATTCAAAATAGCGAATAAGTCATGTAGAAATTTATGTGGACTCAAAATAAACTTTTATCTTTCTTCATAAACGAACTTTAGAAGACGAGATCCTTGTTGGTGTATAACGAAATTATTTTCCATTAAATCGCATCTTGCCTGAAGCAAGTCTTCTAAAATCAACAGAAAATGTCAGCATAGGATACGGACGCTTTGTAGAACCGTTATTGGGTGAACTCGCTAGCTAACTGAACTGGGAATGAAGTAACACATCGGCTGATAAGTTCCCGGTCTGGCACAAAGATGGCGTTGCAATCGCCGAACCGATGCTTTTTTTAGTAAATACTAACCTTTAAAAGGTAGCAGAAAAAATGTCATGACGATTCGCCGTGTGGATAAATCGTTAGAGTGGTTTTAGTTGAACGACTTTGTTGATAAACAAAAAAATGGATAAACAAGAATTTGACGAATTGTTATTTGATGGGAAAAAACACCGTTCAAACAAAAGCTTGGCTTGATAAGCGTTATCCGGACACTACACCAAGTAAATCAACCATTATTGACTAGTTTTCTGAATTTAAACATGGTCGTACTGACACCAGTGATGCACCACGCAAAAGAGGTGGTTATTCCGGAAAACATAAAAAAAGTCCATAAAATCGTTTTGGGGAACCGTAAAGTGAAGTTGCAGGAGATAGCTCAGACTCTGAAGATATCCAAGGAACGTATAGGTTTTATTTTGAATGAATATTTGTCTATGAAAAAGCTGTTGTCAAAGTGGGTGCCACGCATGTTGACTTTTGACTAAAAACAACAACGAGTCGATGATTCTGAGCGCTGTTTGGAGCTTTTTCGTTATAAAATTATGTTATTTATTTTAAAATTATTATTATTTATTTATTAAATTATTATTATTATTATTATTATTATTATTATTATTATTATTATTATTATTATTAAATTATTATTATTTATTATTAAAGTTATGTTATTTATTAAAGTTATAAAGTTATGTTAAAAAGTTGTGTTTTCTTTATTAGACCGGGAACTTATCAGCCCATGTGTTATTGTACAGTTGAACTCCAGATATACGTTACCGGAGTTGTATGTTTCCCTGAGTTATACGTTTCAACTCAGCAGTCCCGACCGCTTGCCATTGGAAATTAGCTTGGTTATACGTTTTGAGTTATACATTTCCCTCAGTTATACGTTACGTTTTTGCGCGCCCGGACAAAATTTTGTCTTATTTATACATTTTGTAACCGAAAACACTGATGACGCGTCGGATGAGTCTGATTTGAAAGATCTGACTCAAACTTCGGAACTGATTTGAGGGCTTTTGACGCAGTACAGCGGTTCGTGAGTAGTAAAAGCAATAACGATAATTCGGCTGCATTGTGCATTATTAACAGAAATGCAAAGTTTGCTGTTCAATGTTGGCTCTGCCGAAAGAAACAATCGAAGATTAGTGATTCTTTCAACAAGATTTAGTAAACTACTGAATTGTCTTTTAATAAATGATTTACATGCCAAGGCGATTCCAATGATTTCTTTTAAGTATTCTTTTAAGTTTTTAAAATATTTTTAATAAAGATTTTATGATAAAATAACTTTATTTGTACTTTTCTTATATACCCTTTTCTACTCTGTACCATTTCCTAAAATTTATGTCATGGGTGCGTTAACACTTAGGAAACTTCCGCTTTCAATATTAAAGTTAACAAACTCCTTAGCGGAACAAAGTTTTTACGATACATTTAAAAAATGGTTCCGGTAGACCATTAATTGAGTTGTACGTTTTATTGAGTTAGACGTTTTGTTGTCCGGTCCCGATCAAAATGTATAACTGGAGTTCCTCTAGTTCGAATAAAATACGGGGTACATCGGCACGCTTCTATTTGGATTTTCAATGTAAGCCGCAAAAAATGGGCTGAAGTTATATGGAATTGGGAATCAATGAAACAATCTTAATGTATGCTTAATTTGACTTAAATGCCAACAGATATTCTAGACACGTCCTTTTTCATGTCTAATTGTCTCTGATAATAATGTCACTTTTTTCGTTAGATGCCACTTCAACTGCAAACTGTGCCCACTGTAAAAAGACTGTGGATGCCGGAAGTCTTTCATCGCACGAGACGAAGTGCGTAGACAAACCCATCCAGTGCCCGGAGGGTTCGGACATCGACGTCTTAAAAGACTGGTACGCACACGAGTGCCAAACAGCAAAAGCAGAAGGTATACCAAGTGTTTTATTTGGAAAACTAAAACTGTTTTGATATCCTAGTAACAGAATAATATTGAACCGATATTATTTGTGTGGGTTAAATATTAACTATATAAAGGCCAACAGGGGCGTGGAATATTATCCCAACGTTGGGTGTTTACGTTTTGTTAGTATTGCGTCACTACTGGCAAGAAATATGTCACTTTTCTTTACCAATATTTATGCAATATTGGTGTTTCACTAAAAATTATTTCCAACATAATTCCAGTATCACTATAAAAATAAATATTTAAACTTTAATTTAAAAGCACTAAAACAAGATACATTAAAGTTAAAATTAAAATAGACTTTTCGTGCTGTAAGCAGAACACCTCATCAGTAAAAACATCAATATCATAATCAATTGCAAAAAAAAAAAAAAAAAAAAAAAATCAGTAATTCAGAGTTAAAATTAAATAGTTACACATCGAGCAAAAATATGTAACTTTAATTTTAACTCTGAATGGCTGATTATTTTGCAATTGTTTATGATATTGATGTTTTTACTGATGAGGTGCTATGTTTATAAGCACGAAATGTGTATTTTAATTTTAATGTGTCTTATATTGTTTTAGTGCTTTTAAATTAAAGTCTGATTATTTAATTTTATAGTGATACATAGGAATTCAGACGTGAATGTTTATATATTTTAAATTCCAGTTCTTAACCATTATTGATTGTTTCATAAAGAATATTCGATAAATGCAATATTTGCGAACTATGGATCCATATACCATACACAGGACTGGAACCAGTCGGTAAATCAGGAGGAGGGGTCATTGAAATATTTTGGCGGTGCTAATTTACGTTTCATCTTTATAACTCCATTTTAATAAACAAATACATACAGAAGTAGAGGGCCTTATTGTCAAGTGTCCAATTGTCAAAAAACCTTTAATTATAGAGTTTAAAAATGCTTTAATTAATATATTGATGCTATTTATTAGTAAAAGATTACGAAGTCTAGAGGGGGTCTCAAGGAGTTCTTAGAGTGGGGTTGGGTTACGCCCTCTCTGCCCCCATCTGCTTATGGCTAAAACCAGGGCTTCACAAATACGGTCGCCAGGTCGCCACCGGCGACCAAGTTATTTAATATAATGGGGTTTTTGTTGTTGTTTCTATTTTGTACAAAAATTGACCTAAGCCAGATCTGCCAAGTCTCCGGCTTTTTGGATACCAGTAATTTAGTACAGAAAATGTTTGATTTAATCGGAGCATTTCGTGATTTAAAAGAACAACATTTTCTCTAAAAAATTACTGGAGTGCAAAAAGCCGGAGACTTGGCAACTCTGCCTAAACTTTCTTGAAATGAGCACAAATGCCACTACACCAAGATGACTACAGGTTCTAGTTATTTACATAATTACGAACGCACCTAAAATTGGTGGGTGGTTATTAATGAAAAGTGATAATTGCGGAATGTTTTAAAGGGAATACGTGGACATTTTTTCTCTAGGACTAATATGAAGTGACTGGTGGATAAAAATCAAATAGGGTCCTTTTTAAAACTTTCCACATAAACTGCTCCTTTATTATTATTTATTATTTACCCATCGTACGTAGTATTGGATAAATCTTGTAATCGTTTTAAAAATCGAAAAAAAAAATGACGGATTTACACGTTTCAGACACTGTGGATTACGAAAAACATATTATTAGAAAAAAAAAATTTGCCCTCCGTCTGCCTGTGTGTGTGTCTGTAAACGCTCTATCTCCCGAACAAATTGAGATAGAGACTTGAAATTGGGTATGTAGTTAGTATGTAATGATGGGAAGAATCTTATTGAATTTAAGTAACCTCGATTATCCGGAACTATTTTTTTTCGGACTCTCAAAATATTCGGTCTGATAAAAAGTATATACAAATTTTCGAAATTGTTTATTTTAAGGAGTGAATATAAAAGACAATATGAAAAAAACATACATTTTGCATAAAGAATGAAGTCGATCGGTAATGAGTGGCCGAAATATTGAAATCCTATTTTCCACACACTTCGATTTTTCATGACCCTGTATTTCATTTCAATTTCAATTCAAAGATATATTTTAATTGGAAATGAGACGCCTAATCCGACGCAGTAAACTGTTAGTTAATAGGATTATCAATTTTGGAGTTATAAGGATGTTTCTTTTACGCAATTCAATCATAGAGCATTTAAAGTTTATGACGTCATCAAGCCACGATTTGATTCGAATTGCAATGCATTTTATAAATAGTTTACACATGTTTTATTTTCATATTTTATATTATGCATATCCATGATGGGTAAGTATTACGGTGGCCCCCAACGACTAGTTTTATATATATACTTCTTTAAATCTCGAAAATAAATTGTTTTCTAAGGTTTCTAACAGTAAAGTACGCTTTTCGGAATCGCGGCTAACTCGGAACAGGTTATGGTGTATTTTCGTTTGTGGTTATATAATATTTTCTTAGACAAAGAAACATTCCACATCTATTTTTTTTTTTTTTTTTTTTTTTTTTTGCATTTACAGTGCTGTTCTGGTACTGTAAAGGTACAGGTACAGGTTTTATTCCCTTTTTATATTCTTAGTTTAAATCTTTCTTGAAATTTCTCAAAAATGACATAAAATTACCTTTTTAAATTTTTTATAAACAAAGGGCGCGTGTCTTTCGTTTTTAAAGTTCCTTACTTAAAAATTAACAAGTTGGGAATTGTACGTCAAACTTCACAAATGATGTGCGTTCGTACTGTAATTAGTTTTATAAATATTCACATCTTGATGCAATAGCTGTTGTGCACTCTTAAGAAAAAATGCAAGAATACAAAATTTATTTCATGGGCAGATTATCATATTATAGATATTAATTTTATTTTATGAAATTAAGTTTTACAAGACAATTATTTACAATTATTTTACATTAAAATTATACTATGCGCAAAAAGCAAGACAATGTCAAAAAAAAATCATTGTTATCATTTCACTGATTGAATATACCGTCTGTTATTATAATAAGATTCATTTCCGTAAAAAAAAAAAAAAAAAAAAAAAAAAGTACATTTCAAGTTGGCCATATTTTATCTTTTGTTGACATTGACTGAAATTTCCAATGTGAAACTTAAGCCTAGCTTTAAAAATTTCAGAACTTGAAAACCATATTTAAACTCTTTCTCCATTTTATATCTATTTCTCCGGAAACATCTATCCGAAAAACTGCAAGTAGATTATAAGATTGCTATAATTAAATAATTTTAGTATACAAATTTGGTGTTTAAATTCAGTAATATGGAAATGATACGACTCCATCTTAAATAAGACGTCATCACCATGGCAACCTAGAATCATTACCTATCATGGGATATCATTGAATTAATGACGTATGATAGGATTTAATAGAATGAAGAAAACTTTTATTAGTATCTTTTTAAGTTTTGATTCGATTTTCATAAAATTTTAAATAACTCGACAAAATTCTGCAACGATTATATATATTAAATTTCAAACCACTTGTCCGCAGTGGCGCAGACGATTAAGCTCGGTTCCCGTCAAGATCACCGAAAGTGAAGCAGCATCGACCAAGATCACTGCTTGGGAGAGTGACAACCTCTCTCGACTGCGGCTGCTGCGAGACCATGTACGTTAATGGGAGCTGGTGCACGTAAAATCTGTTCGTGGCTCCAATGTCCACCAAGGTTGAAAACGATACCTCTGCAGGGGGGGGGGGGGGTGCCAATCTCCAGGTGCAGGTCTCTCATCTGGAATTGGTTCAGAATTTGGAGACCAGCTCTAAAAGTCCAACCTTTCTTGAGGCTCTGGCACCCCTTCTTTCAGAAAAGTGCCATATGGCACTTTCTCTGACACGACAATAACATTCAAACCATTTGATTGGGCAGTTTTAGGCTGTTCTATGCAGACAGACGGACGAACCTGACGACGACTATAGGTGCTACGTATTTATATAATTACGAAGGCACCTAAAAATGGGACAGCGACAGCCTTGCGTATCAGCATATTTTCTGTGCACCGAACCTCAAAATTTTGATTTCGCATTTTTCTCAAACACTAAGGATCGTAGAAGTATGCTGCACTGTTCTGTTGAGAACAGTACCATATATCACTTCTTCTCAGTTCTGCGTTGAGATCGTTGTGTACATTTGGTATATGTAATGAAAGCCTAATTTTTTTAATATATAAGTAAGTAAATGGAAAATGTTTTAAATTTTGACAACCAGATTGACTATTCTTATTTTGCCTTATCAGGTGATAACAGCGCATCGGTATGTGTCTCGAAGAGTAAAATTCTTGAAGACTTGAAACGGTTACTACAAAACCAAGAGAACTGCGACGTGGTCCTCAGAGTAAAAGGACGGGAGTTCCCGGCGCACAAAGCTATCCTCACAGCCCGTTCCTCTGTCTTGGCATCGACATTCAGAAACGACATGAGGGAGAAGATAACAAGCGTCGTTGATATCGAAGATTGCGACCCTTACATCTTTTCGGACTTCCTGCGCTTCCTCTATTATGAAGATGCAGAGGGTCTTTCGAATGAAAACGTATTCAGTCTCTTCTCTGCAGGAGACAAGTATGATGTCTCGGATCTGAGGGAGAAGTGCGTAGAATTCATGAAAGAAAATCTTTCCGTCGATACATTTTGCAATACCCTTATCTTGGCAGTGCGGCATAGAGAAACTGAACTAATCCATTTAGCGACTGATTTCTTTGTGGCGAATGCGGACAAAATTATAGTGACTGTGCAATGGCAGACATTTGCAGCTGAAAACCCCAGCCACTGTAATGAGTTGTTTAATAAATTTGTGGCATCGGTTAAGCATTGAAAAATTATATTAATTATGTATGTGAAAACAATTGTAGTAATAAAATATTTTTTTGTCTAATGTATTTACTTGTATGCTTGGTTACTAGTGTCTGATTTACGGTATCTGATTCGGGGCATGGGCCGAGGGCCCCCGATTTTGAGAGGCCCCAAATGCTATTGAAGATTTTTCAATTATTGGCCAAAATCTGATGAAGTTATTTAAAAGAACAAAATTAATATAGAAAAATCTGTTTATTTTTTTTCATTTAAAAATAACTACTTCACTTAAGCGGAAACACAGGCTCGCTAATATTAATTCTATGGGAGAATTTTTTTTAATATCTCATTTGCATTTCAATATTTTTAAAAGAGTTTTTCCATTGGATAGTTGAGGTCAACCTCTACAAAGGCCGTTTTTTACTTTTTCGATTTTGCTCATAGGTTTTTCTTATTAGAATACTTTCACTTTCGGTACCGATTTCGAAAAATCGTCAGCGAGATAGAACAATAAAGATTGTGATTATGAGAATGTTATAAAAACGATTACTGCTAAAAAATTAAGAAGAAAATTAAACAAAAATTAATTTTTGCAAAATTATTAAAGTCAGTAGTGGTTATCTTAATAATTACCGCTTTCAATGATGTATTTTTTTTTTACTCAAGACTGCTGTAAGTAACGATACAAGGGGACCCCCATAAGCATCTGTGCCTAGGGCCCCCAAATTTGTAAATCGGTCCCTGTTGGTTACACTTGACAAATAATGGAATAAAAAAAATTGAATCTTGAATGAATCAGGTAATCGAATGTACCCAAACATGACTCAAGCTTTGGGTTGTTAGCTTTATTTTTATTTTTTATTTTTATTTATTTATTTATTTATTTTCTGTGTGTGTGTTAGAATTCAAGTTATAGCTCGTTCATCATAAATCAAGAAAATTGTTTCATAGCAAAAATTTGCATTTTAATTTGAATGCATGCTTTAAAAAGGACACCCAAAATTTTGAAATTCATAATTCATTCAATATAACGAGTACAAAGGATGAAATAAGGGACGTTTCTACCAGGTAGCCCGTAAATTATGTATGCAGTGTCATTTGATAATCAATGATAATCAATAGAAAGTGGTGCGATGTCTCAAATCTGTAAGAATGCTCAAACTCACTTCAAAACGTAAATCTTTTTCATCGTGCCACAGAATAAAAAAGTAAAAACTGAGTTATCTTCGATCCAGCATGACACGTTATTCTAGGCATTCTAACAATTCGATTCAGTGTTGTGCCATCTGCATTTTGCTTCCAAGCGGACTGGAGTCCTGCATTGGGTCGTATAATCCAATTTTACCCGATCCCGACCCGACTCATTTTTTTTTGTTGTGGGTCGGGTCAATTTCAAAATCGATCGACCCGATTTTTCAAAGGAAAGCCCCTGATTCTTTTTCAATGAAAAAAAAAACTACATGTTTGAATATTAATGAGTGTATATGAGTTCCTTTTTATACAAAAAAGAAAATAGAGATATCATAGTAGAATGTTTTTCCATAATTGTATTAAGATATGGAATCATTTTCTTTTACTTCGGATTAGGGCCGTGTTTGAAGTTGACGTTAAACAAAAATTTTGGGTTCGGGTTGGCCGGAACTCGACTCTTGCAGGACTCTTCCTCGGTCTAACCAGGAAACCACGCCATAGTGTAATAATGAAAAAAAAATCTAAGTAAGCAGCAATCGAAAGAGAATTATGAAACGTGTTTTTTGACACATAAATCATTAGCCCTCGTCTGTCGTTATCGAGATATAAAGTCATAAAGTTTGCTAATTTATTTCTTTAATTAAGGTAGAAAGGCGTGGTTTGTAACCAGCTTAGCGAATCATTTCAGATTTGTACGGCGTACTAAACTGGAAATGGACAAGTGGCTGGAGTTTGATGAAGTTGTTACGTTGAAAAAGTTAACGACTCCTCCTTCCATCCTATTAAATCAATAAATTAGCAAATTTTTAGACTTTATATCTTTATAAGGGGAAGACGAGGGCAAATGATTTATGCGTCAAAAAACACGTTTCATAACGCCCTTTCGATTGCTGCTTATTTAGATTTCTTTCATTATTACACTAATGGCGTGGTTTCCTGGTAAGCATTTCTTCGGCACAACTGTGTTCAATCAAATTCGTGATGAGAATGAAATGCAGTAGCTCTCCATCATGATTGTATTGATGATACAAAATTTTTGCATTGATTTTCTCACACAATCGCATTTCTTTTTCTTTCAATTTGAACAATAAAATGTGAGTGTTATTTTGCTTCTCCTGTAAAATGGAGTTATTTTGAGTTGTGTCACTTTTTTTGCGGCTGAGTGATAGGTAAGTAGTGAATCGATACAGTTCGATATTTGAAATTTTTACAGAAAAAGGTGTTCAAATTTTGAAATAATGGAGGTGTGTAAATTATAAATGGAAATTTCCATTCATTTGTATTTTTTAGAGAGTCTACAAAATGCATTTCAGAACCCCCTAGAGGCTCAGGGCATCTGCCCCTTTGATAATCAGGCTCTGCCTACTTTAAATCAAAGCTGAGAGTAGCACCCAATATAATACAAATATAAAGTTTAATATATATGTGGTCGCAGGAGTTCTCATCTGAACTTTAGACTGCAAACACAAGCACATACTTTATTGGGGCTTGTGAAGTTGAATGATGCCTCGCGAACAATATAAATTTTGATGATGTGCAATTTTATCGTGAGAACAGAGTAGATGTGCTACAGCCTTCGCCTCGATCAGACGGATCGACGGTGGTCTCTTGTTAATTCTATGCCGGTCGGTGGAACCGCGCATTTAACAAATGTTTAAGCCCGACAGACGGTCGGATCAATTCTAAGTGTATATATGTTTTTAAATTAATGTTGTAAATATTTTATATGATAATCAAGAATTAAAAGTATAACGTTTTAATCAATTGGAAAAACATGTGGACTATTACTCTCATCCCCTAGACGCCAGCTTAAATCCTACAGATTTTGGGAATTCGGCCGCGATAATTTTTTGAACACCAGAGGACAGACTTCAGACTTCTTATCATAAATTTCCGATGCTTCGAAAAAGAGAAAGAAGAAAAGTTTTCCGAAGCTGACAAAAGAAATAATTTGACCTACTGACGTGCGTTTTTCTCCAGATGTGATGTGTTTTACAGTGTTTTTGCACCGAAAAGCGTGAATAGTGTGAATTGCTTCCTGGGTGTTTGTGACATCTTTCTACAGAAGAAGAAAAAAGGCCTCGCATCGAGTGCGATGTTTTGGTCTCATTAGTGAAAGAAAGTGGAGTGATTATTTTTTGTTGTTGTTGTAGCTATTTTTGTGCACGCAAGTAGTGATTTCAAGCAGTGAAATTATTTTTGTTTCTCTTTATCTTTTTACATTACAAAGATTAAAGCAGGGTGTAATTTTTTTTTCCTGCATTCGAAGTGATAAAGAAAATAAAAAACCTGTAGTGCTTTATTTTTTTTGCAGGTAATATTTAAAAGAAAAAAGGTGGTGGTACCTTTCTTTACGCTATTTTAAAGAAAACGAAAATTAATTACCTGTAGTGCTTTATTTTTTGTGCAGGTAATATTCAGTAATATTAAAAAGACAAGGCGGTCGAACCTTGGTCTTAAAAAAATAAAGGGAGCTCAGATTCCCATGCATAGTGTATATTTTATATGTTTTATTTTTATATATTTAAATTGGATCTCTTATTGAAGTAAGTGAAAAAAAAAATGTTTTTTATGTGTATTGTTTATTACGATTAGATAGTTAATTTTGAATTTAATAGAAAATGGCATACCTCGCGCGAGTTAAAAAGTGTGATCTAATCACATTGGTTGAAGAATTAAATCTAGTATTGCCAGAAAATGTAAAATGTTCAGTACTGACAGACTTAATTCTTAAATCCGATAATTACGATGAAGAATACACGAAAAATATTCAAATGCGTATTACGTCAGACAGGGAAGAGAAAGAAATGAGAGAGAGGCAATTAGCTGAGGAACAATCAAAGAGGGAATTTGAAATTCGTAAGTTAGAGTTGCAGTCAACAATTAGTGCTAATGCCCCCCCTCCAACAAATAAAAATAATTTGTTAAAAATTATGGCGAAATTTGAATTACCAGGTGATATCGGGGTATATCTTAACCTTTTTGAAAGGCAAATAAATAGAATAGGATTAGATAAGAGTGAGTGGGTTTCTCATTTGCTAGGTTTGTTACCTCTTGGCATAGTACAATTCGTTGGTCGGGAACCAGACCCCAATGCTTCAGATTATGATTTCGTGAAGAAATTGTTGCTTAAACGGTACCGCTTGTCACCTGAACAATTTAGACAGAAATTTAATAATCATCGTAAAGACATTTCATCTTCTTGGCGTGATTTCGCTTTTGAGATTAACACATTTCTACGGGAATGGATAGAAGGTCTTCAAATACGGACTTTTTCAGAATTTCAAGACCTGATAGTTGTGGATCAAATCCGGAAAAAATTACCTCCAGACATTCGTGAACATTTTTGTGATGAATTGCCAAAAATAACAAATGTAGAAGAGTTAATTGTTAAATTAGACGATTATGAATCAGCAAGGAACAATATTAGAAAAAATGATTATAGAAACCCGAATTCGGAATTTAGAAAACGTTCGATTGAAAGTAATAGGACATTTCATCGAAGTGATACGAGTCGCGTGCCGTATGAGAAAAATTACGCAAGTGCCCAAAAAATTAGTTCAAGTGTAAAAATTCGTTGTTTCAACTGTAACGAATTTTCGCACAAGTCGATTAACTGCCCACGTAAAAGAGAAGGACCCATTTGTTTCAAATGCAAATCCATAGGTCATAAAGCGGATCAATGTACTTATAATGTCCCTAAAAGTGTAAAGTCCTTTGCAAGCGACATCTCAATTTCTTCAGATAGAATAATGAAAAACGTGATGATTTTAGGAAAAAATATTGAAAGTTTAATTGACACAGGGAGCGAAGTAAATATGGCAAATTTAGACACTTATGATTCTCTAGGACGTCCCAAATTATATGCAAATGATATAACTTTGTCAGGTATAGGTGGAAACCATGTAACACCTATGGGCTACTTGAATCTAAATGTTGAGATGGATAATTATATTGTAAATACCGATTTATATATTGTAAAAGATTTAAATTATAATATTATATTGGGGAGTAAATTTTTAAAACAAGTAAATTTCAATATTTCTGAAAACGGAATTCAGATTACTGGAAAAAGAAAACTGAAAGAAGTCAAAATCAATTACGCAATAGCTTTCCCACGAGAAACCACAAGAAAAAAATTTGCCCACATCAGTTTCAGCACACCGAGAAATTATTTGCGGTCAGTGTTAAAAACCTCTCCTACATTTGAAAAAACTGCAACGCACGCTGATTTCGTGAGAACCGAAGAATTTAACCGCAACACTCCCATTTTTAACTTTGCTGAGAAATCAAACATGCCAATTAAAGTGCAAAGTGACTGTTTGTTAGAAAATGAAGAGTGTACAGATATGCAACCGAATTTAATGGAAACCACAAAGATTTGTTTAGCTGAAACAGCAAATTCAATAAATTTTCAGGAGATAGATACTAGTCATATTACAAACAAGGAAATTAAAACAAAATTAACGGAACTTATCACTAACTATAGGCCTAATAAAATTAAAGATACGAATTTAAAAGTAAACATAATATTAACAGACGATGTTCCAATTGCACAGCGACCACGTAGGTTAGCATTTCCGGAACAGGAATTCGTAGATAAACAGATACAGGAATGGTTAGACTCAGGTATTATAACAGAAAGTCATTCGAACTATGCATCCCCTATAGTTCTAGCGAAGAAGAAGGACAATTCTTGGCGCCTTTGTGTAGATTACAGACCCCTAAACAAAAAAATAATTAAAGATCACTTCCCCTTACCAATAATAGAAGAAGTTCTAGACAACATAGAACAAGCGCAAGTTTTCACTACCTTAGATTTAAAAAATGGTTTTTTTCACATCGATATTGCAGAGGATAGTAAGAAATATACCTCATTTGTAACACATAATTCTCAATTCCAGTTCGAGAAACTCCCTTTCGGACTATCGGTTGGACCTCAACAGTTCCAAAGATACATCCATGTTGTCTTTAAACAACTAATTAAAGAAAAAGTTGTACTACTTTATTTAGATGATATTATAATTCTTGCGCAAACTGACGAAGAAGCTCTTTTAAAACTGAAACGTGTTCTAGAAATTGCAGCTGATTACGAACTTAAGTTTAATTTTACAAAATGCCAATTTCTCAAGCGAAAAATAGAATTTTTAGGTTACATAATAGAAAATGGTACGGTTAGGCCATCAGAAGCTAAGACCTTGGCAGTGAAAAAATTCCCCGAACCCCGTACTCTTAAGCAACTACATAGTTTTTTAGGTTTAACATCTTACTTTAGAAAATACATTCCTCACTATGCGAGAGTAGCAAAGCCCTTAAGCGATTTGTTAAAAGCAGAAAATACATTCAAATTTGGACCCATCGAAAAAGAAGCTTTCGAGACACTTAAAGAGAAATTAGTAAATACCCCAGTATTGCACATATTCAGACGCGGTGCTAAATTAGAGTTGCACACAGATGCAAGTGCTATAGGTTTTGGTAGTGTCCTACTACAGGAAGATGAAAACAAAAACCTACACCCCATACATTACATGAGTAGAAAAACTACACCTACTCAATCAAAATATTCGAGTTATGAATTAGAAACACTTGCAGTAATCGAGTCAATGAAAAAATTTCGAAATTATTTATTGGGAACAAAAGTTAAAATTGTTACTGATTGTGAAGCATTCCAAAAGACACTCGACAAAAAAGATCTTGCGCCAAAAGTTGCCAGATGGGCACTATTTTTACAAGAGTTTGATTATGAAATAGTACATCGAGCGGGAAATAAAATGAAGCATGTCGATGCACTAAGCAGAAATACGGTATTGGTAATAACACGTTCTTATGACGAATTAACAGCAAAAATTAAATTAGCGCAACAAGAAGATGAGCATATTCAAACCATCAAAAAATTAATCGAAAAAAATGAAAGCCCGGAATATTTTAATCGAAATGACATACTGTATAAATATGAAAACGACAGAGAACTGTTGATGATTCCCGTAAATATGCAAAAAGAAATAATACGCCATGTTCACAATAAAGGTCATTATGCTGTAGCAAAAACCGAAACAATAATAAAAGAAAACTATTTTATACCCCAGTTAAGGAAGCAAATAGAAAATGTCATTGCGAATTGCGTAGAGTGCATTTTGTGTAATAAAAAGCAAGAGAATCGCAAAACCTTTAATAAAAAAAGAAAAACGGCATACACTTATAAACTCGGTGATTTAGTAGCTATACAAAAAACACAATTTGGTACAGGCATGAAGTTGAGACCTAAATTTCTCGGTCCCTATGAAATCACCAAAGTGAAAGGAAAGGATCGATACAACGTAAAGAAAATTGGCTACCATGATGGTCCAAACATTACATCGAGTGCTGCTGACTTTATGAAACGATGGACAAATTGGACAGATTGATATTTTGAAACAATATTCTTTTTACTTTTATTGAACATTATGAGTGAACTCTGAACTTTAAGCAATTTTCAACGTTATAACAAGTTTTGTTGTGTTATTTTCATTTTTATATTTTAGGAAACACTGTATGTTTCAATATTTACTATTGTTTATTGTTTTGTTTGTATATATATTTTTTGTGTGTATTTGATAATTTTAGATTTTAGTCGACTGGTTCTATACCTAGTGAAATTAGTAGATGATGACTGTGAGGACACAGCACAGTCAGGACGGCCGAGTTGTGGTCGCAGGAGTTCTCATCTGAACTTTAGACTGCAAACACAAGCACATACTTTATTGGGGCTTGTGAAGTTGAATGATGCCTCGCGAACAATATAAATTTTGATGATGTGCAATTTTATCGTGAGAACAGAGTAGATGTGCTACAGCCTTCGCCTCGATCAGACGGATCGACGGTGGTCTCTTGTTAATTCTATGCCGGTCGGTGGAACCGCGCATTTAACAAATGTTTAAGCCCGACAGACGGTCGGATCAATTCTAAGTGTATATATGTTTTTAAATTAATGTTGTAAATATTTTATATGATAATCAAGAATTAAAAGTATAACGTTTTAATCAATTGGAAAAACGTGTGGACTATTACTCTCATCCCCTAGACGCCAGCTTAAATCCTACATATATATATATATATATATATATATATATATATATATAATTATAATATCTTTGAATTTCAAAAAACATATCAAGTTCTTGTAACAATCTAATTAAATCTCCAGAGAGATAATTAGTAATAATGTGTAGACAGAATACCACATAGTTAATAAATTAACAAGTGCAATCATAATTTTACCATAGCTTGTGCTTCAATGGTAATTGGCCAAAAATACTGAAAATATGAAGAATATTTAAAAGGAGAGAGAAAGAAAATTATAATATATATATATATATAAACCATAAAATGTTAATAATTTGGAGTTGATATCAAGTGAATACAAATGGATTATATATATATATATCAACGGATAATTAAATGCGCGCGCGCGCGCGTGTGTGTGTTTTAATACATAATTTAAGTCTTTCTTTTGTTATTTTGAAATAAAAAATCCTATTTTTATTTGGTAATGTGGCAGACCTGGTATTAAAAAACAAATGAAAATAAGTGTAGTTAAAGACGATTATAAAGCCCCATCAGCATTTTGTACATACATAACAGCAACAATCATTTAAAAAGAATTAACTTACTTTGTAAAAGATGCACGAATAACAAACAATGATGGTGGCAGTGGGCATGAGGAAAGCCAACACGAACAGGAACTTCTTGGGTGATCTACCATCTTCTCCTCTCAAAATGGTACACGAAAAGGAGGCTTCGTCATATCCAAAGTGTCCCCACTGGCCAGCCAATGTGGGCACCAAGATAATGTAACTGAATGACCAGCAGAATGTGACCATCAAACCAACATTCAGTTTGCTGTAGACTGATGAATATAGGGGATAACAATTGATAAGAACGAATCTGCAAAGATGGAAAATTTAAGATAAAATATAACGAGTTTGTTAAAAAAAAAAGGTAAAGCATAGTAAAAATATTGTATATTGTCAGATTTAAAGCAATGATAATGGTATTCAAAGCAATGTTGTGCTCCGATCATGAAACAGTTTTCATTCCACTGTGCAATTAGTGCCCCTGTGTATTTTGTGTCATATGTGATTCACATCCAACAAATGCTGTATATTTTCCTATGTGCCTTGTATTTGCATAATGCAAGCCTATTTTCACACGTGGACCGATCAGATATGTTAAATAACACCAATATACGAGGTAATGTTTTATTACATATTCATAGTTTCCAACCTCCCGATTTTTCTCATACGAATATTTTTATATAAATATATTTGTATTATTTAATCGTACAATTTCGGCAATTTAATAAAGTGGAAATTTTTCTAAGATTTCACTGGTATTAAAAAAATCGGGAGGTTGGCAACTATGCGATATTGAACATTAATTAAAATAAGTAAGAACACATATTCTAGAAATGTGGACAAGTGAAGACAATTTTACATATTTAACTACAATTCACGAACACAATACGTAACATCACCACATGAAGACATACGGAGACTAATTACAGCAGAGATTAAAAAAACAAACAAATAGATGGCGTTAACGTACAGACTTCTTTGCAAATGTTAGTGCTGCCATCCAGAGACAATTAACTGAAATATATTTTTAAATTCTAATTGACAAGGAAGGTCTTCACAAGTGCATGCTAATTTTTTTTTTAAATAACTAGGAATGTTCTTCTTACGAGGGTATACCTGTTTGTAAAATAAAATTTTGTGGAATCTCAATTATAAACCTGTAAACAAAATAAGGAAAATTCACTATTTGGCGATTTAACGTTGATTGGAGACTGTTTTGTGATCAGTGACTTTCTATTCCACGGGTTGGGTAAAATGTACCCAAGAAACATTTCTACTCTACACGCTTAAATATTTTAAATAAGGTTTACTTAAATGCAATTTTAAGACTTTAGTTTTGAAAAGTATATAACTGTTTGGCTTTATTGAAGTTTAACTATTTTATTATACAATTTAGAATAAAATTTAATTTGTTCGAATTCAAAATTACCTTTAAAACTTACGTAAAATAAACCTAAACTGTGGAATCATTGACATTTCAACAAGACATCAAATGGAGATTTAAACAAGGGTATATTATGGGTGAAATAAAATAAACTTTGTGGCAAAGAAAATTAATTAATTTAAGCTTACTTAAAATATTTTAAATTAATTTTATTGTAAAAAGTATAGAGATATGAAAATATGGAACGTAAAACGAAAGTAATTGAAAAAAGATGACTAAAATACTTTAATAGATGTTAAAAATTTACATTTAATTCATCTAGTACTTTCGGCTACGTATCCAGCCTTCATCAGGATGGATTCAGGAGTTTTTGAATCCTGAATCCTGATGAAGGTTGCGTACGTAGCCTAAAGTATTAGATTATTTTATTGCAGAGGTTCCCAAAGCGTGCTCCTGATCTGCTTCCAAATGTATTTTTAAAAAAATGGTTCAAAAGAAGCTCAGAAGCGATTCGTTTTCTTTGTATGTTTAGAAGTACTAGAAACGTAAAGAAAAACGAAAAAAGAATCCGTAATCGCATGATTCTATTATGGGTGGGCGGGACTAGCGAAAACGTGTTATATAATTACTCATGGGCGACTGGGCCTGCGCATTTTCTTTGTTTTCGCGAGTAGCCTATTGGAATTATGCAGAAGTCTCTCTTTGTAAACAAAAACTGTGCAACATACCTTTCTTTCTGCTTGTGTATGGTTTTCGCTACAAATAATAAATTTCACATAAGCCCCAATGGAATGGCTGTAGTGACCCATACAGGGTTACCATTTTGATCTTTAATTCCGAGTTCATACTGGAAATCCCGAAAGAATATTTTTTATTTTAAAAATGTATGTTATTCACCCCTTAACAGTACTGCTCGAACGTCGCTCAGGTAAGAAGAGTTTGTTTTCTTCGTTACTAAAAGCTTTCAAAAACTACAAATTTTTTACTATAATTTTTATTGTATTGGGCTTTCACATTTCGATTATACAAGGCAGATATTTTAATACAAAAAAAGGGATTTTTGTCCTTATTTTTAATTTATTATGTCCAATAATAGTAATACTAAATAAACCTGTTAAGGGGTTAAATAATAGAAATTTGATTTTCAAAATTTCTAGTACGAATTCAGAATTTCTGTATCAAGAAAAGGGCCAAACTGAGAACTTTGGCCTCATGTTGGAAACTACTGGTTCGGACTCTTATCCAGCAGATCTTTCACTGCTCCATAGGCATAAAAAACATTAAATTGTAAACCATAGAGTACCGTGGGGTTAAGGGGCTCCGCCTTAGAAATTCCTCCCAAAAAGGGCTCCGCGAGTCGAAAAGTTTGGGAACCACTGTTTTAATGTAACTTTTTAACATCTATTAAAGTATTTTAGTCATCTTTTAGGTAATTGATCATATTATTTGTGCATTTTTATACTGAATATTCTTTAAATAAAATTCAGACGATAATGTACACGTTGATTCTCAAATCTATAGACATCATTATTTAAAAAAATCCAGATAACGATTTAATTTTCAAGATAGAAACATAAGTTCTAAAATGTTAATTTGACTGCACGTTAAAGTAAGTTCTAGCTGACAAAATAAAATTTAAAACTTTTTTCAGTGATGAAATTAAATAACTGATATCATACACATAATTTACGTATTATAGTAAAACTTTATGGAAACAAGAACTAAAAGTTATGCGTCAAGCTTAGATTATGAAACTTCCAACACTTCTAGAATATTTTAAGAAAACTTTCACCGTTTAATAAATTTGGAAAGCGCATGACACATTTGAAAATCCAAATTCAGGAATTACCAATAGTCGGAAAAATATCAAAATCAATTCAAATTAGTGGTATCAATTCAAATTGATGCCACCATTTTTGAATAATAATATTCGATTTATTTAATCCGTCATTAAGTAAAGGAAAATTACTCTTCAGATAAAAAGTAATAGCATTCAGGACAAGAGCGAAAAATCATGCATCATGCATAGTAACACTTTCCAACACTTCCAAAATATTTTTACAAATCTTTACCATTTAATAAGGTGAAAGACGATATCCAAGTAGACAAGGTCACGGTCAAACCAGGCGGGAGGCCAACCTTTCGGCTTAAGTTCAACGAACCCCACGCATATCCAAGTTGACAATTTGGAAGACGTATAATTTTTTTTTAAACCCAATTTTAGGAATTACCAACACTATTAGGATAAATATCCGGATTCTGTTATACAGCCCTGTATACGAGCTATATATTTGTATATATACTACATAATATGCAAAAATTTAGTTCAGTTAGGGAACACATAACACAGTTCAAAATTCTCCTTCAGCAATTTCCCTCAATAAGTGGAAATGTTCTCGAATATTTTGGTGCAGTCCTGATATATGATCAACGCAACTTACATGCATACCAAATAAAAATGCTAAGCAAACAATTAGTTAAATTTAAAAATGCATACCCCAGCGGAAAATGCACTTCTAGCAATTATTGTTATTATACAGTACTGTAACATAATTCTTTTGTGTGTCCCTGTAAATGAACGATGGGTGTTATGCACACCCTATTCTATAATAAGTTTCTCATAGTGCACCTGAGTGATATATACCAGTTTAAACATGTTTGAAATGGTGTCACATGATTAAAATAAACTGCAAACGATATTTCCCCATATACCGTTTTGTAATGGAATTCTTTTGAGTGTACCTGTAAACGAAGTATAAACGCTACATACTTCATTTTCAATACCGAACATGCCATAGTAAATTTCATTAACATATATCAATTGCATGGCAATCATACTACATTTACGTCAGTTAGAACACGGACAGACGGCAGACAGACAGAGAGACAAACAGAATTTATAAACACTTTTTAACTATGTTGGAAGATGTTAAAAAAACAGTAAACCATTTCATTGTTTAAATTTAAATTCAGCAAGCATTGCAGATTCAATCACGTGGCATATGTCGAGCAACGGTCTTCTTCGCCAAATCGATTTTGCGATAAAAACTTAATAAATTATTATTATGCTAATTAAATTTTCCAGCAGAGCTGAAGTTACGCTGGAGTTTACTTATATAACTTGTTTGTTATTTAAGTAATCTGCAGCGTAATTTCAGCTCTACTGGAAATTTTAGTTACCATATATGTAATCACCGATGCTGCGTTTAATTCGTCTTATGCATGCCACTGAACATGTGTGCTTGTTGTTGACTTTCAATCTTGTGCTGCGAAGTCGCATCCGTGTCATTACATAAGAGTGAGAAAATGCTGGACTGGATGTCGTCCAGATAGCTCCAAATGGTCGAGCATTGGTTCCGGGTTTGATCCCTGGTCTGGACATTTTTTTTCATTCTGTTGTTTGCACGCTGTAAGTGATAATTAATATCCTTTGTTATATAAAATATTATTTTTTTTTTTAGATTTTCTATTAAGATTCAAAAAATTAAATTTCGCTGATCTTTTATTAGTTAGATATGGAGAATCATCAGCATTTCTTTTTTTTCAAAATATTCTAAGTATGCGCTTTAAGGAGACTTTCCTTGTGAGTGAAAAATGTACAGGGCAATAGTCGAACCTAGGTCAGCTGGATTAACATGCCAAGTTTCAACCAACTGAGCTGTCGTGGGCGACCGGGGCTGACATAATTCCCCCGAACAACCTTTTAACAATAAGATCTAGTCCGATATATCACGCAATTCTACAGATGGAAACCATAGGCCAACGAACTCCATTACCAGTTCATATGTAATTTTAATAACATGGATAATCATTTGAAATTACAATATTCTGAATAAATAAGAAAAAAGTACTTATTATCTTTACAAATTACATAAAATGAATAAACATTTTTATGTAACATTATAACATTTCTAAAACAATAGTTTACATATACCATGTACCAAAAACTAGTGAAACGGCCAGTTAAAAACTTAATTCTAAATAAATAACGTAAACTCAATAATTAACAATTCATTTATTACTAAATTAGGTGCAAATATAATATAAAGTTTTAAAACATTAAAACTATCAAGATGTTAAAAACACACATGTCAAAATTTTCCGAGCACTTTCAGCTAAACATTAGCCATCATCAGGGGAGTTAAAATGAGAAAATATCTTCCCTCGCTCCCATTTACCGTTTTTGATTTCGACCCTTACTACTTAACCAGTTTACATTTCTGGAGCTACTGTATTTTCTCATTTTAACTCCCCTGATGATGGTTAATGTTTAGATGAAAGTGCTCGAAAAATTTTGACGTCTGTGTTTTTAACATCTTGATAGTTTTAATTTTTTAAAACTTTTATAATCTATTTGCACCTATTTTAAAAATAAACGAACTGTGAATTAATAGGTTCACGGTGATTATTTTAATTTATTAAGGTGAATAGGACGTTTCAACATAATATATGGAATTATGTATTTCACTTAATTATAATCCGTTAAGATTGTGTATCTTAAGGTTTTTCAAAAACCTGAAACTAGGAACGAGCCGAAGTAAATGAAGCTACGATCCACCAGGTGGGTTTCCCTGTGTATAGAATACTTTAGACTTTTATTGAACGTGTAGATGAAAATGGTTTCGTAATTGTGGTTCAAAGGAACGTGTTATGACTTAGATGCTCCTACTTTATTTTGCTATTTTGTTGGCTGTCTGAATCCTTTATGCTTCAGTGGTGAATTCAGGCGTTTGCTCGAGTGCGAAACGCTTTCTCCATATTCGAAGCATCGACATGTCCCTCCGGAAAATCTTGGATTCTATGCTTATTAATGATCTATAAGAGCAAATTCCTCTCTCCCCCCGCCGCCGGTTCTCAATAATATCCGTCCCTCCGGAGTTGTTGTAAAAATCCCTTCCGGAGAAAAGTGCCTGAATTTAACACTGGAATTCCTAATGCTTTTATTATTTTTTCGTTGTACAAAAATTACACTTCCATATAGGGCCTGACTAATGCAGGGGCATGCAGGGCAGCTGCCCCGAGCCTCCCATGGGAATAAGTGGTATTTTCGTTAAAAGGGAGCCAAATGTTAAAAATTGGCCCAAAGTGACTAAAAATCTTACTTTTGTAAAGATTTAAGCGGGGGAAAGATGTAATGCCCTCCTCCTCAGCTTCTGTACCCTATGCCCCTCCCCCCACCAAAAAATAACTAACTACATCATAATTAAAATTTTACTGTAACAGATAAGTAATTCATTGTTTTCAAGAGAAATTCATTATAGATATTATCCTCGTAACAAGGCAAATTAAAACTTTTAATGATGACCAACTGGGAGAATTTTTTCTTTTACACATCTTATGACATACATATATTAAGACAAATAGCCAAGAGTGAGAGAAAGACGTATATTTAAATTTCAACGGCTCGAATAAGCTCTTATATTCTTATACAAAAAAAAAAAAAGTTTATTCTATCATCTCTGTATACAAATATGAATAGTACCTAGAGTACTAAATTTATGTATGCAGTTTATTCACTTCAGCGTACTTCAAGAAATTTCCTTTGGATGGATAAAAAAAGGGCTCCCCGGAATAATGCTTGCGCCGGAGCCCTAGGTACCCTAAGTCGGGCCCTGCATCCATATCACCACAAGTTTCCAAAATGTAATATGCACTATCAGAAAATACAAAAGAGAAATTTTCTATTCTCATAAGCAAACATTTTTCTAGCTTTTCTTATGTACTATAGTATACTACATTTAAACAGATTTCAATAGAATAGAAAATGTTCTATTGTAAACACTTATAGATTTCTACAGAAAATTTTCTACGGCAAAATCTATTGAATTCTGTAAAACCCCCAAAACCTATGATAACTCTATTGACACGCACTGCATTAAGAAATTTATGTTTACGAAAATCTTGGATCCAATCACGAAATCCCAGCTTTTGAAATTTTGATTTCTAATTATACTATGCAATGGGCAGAAACAAATATTCTACAGCAGTATTTATAGATTTATTATATGCAGCTTTCCTGCGGCGAAAGCTATGCAAATCTATAAAATCTGTAAAATATTTTAGTGAGGATTAGTCTTAGTGCATAGAGGAAGAGATCGGATAATAATGTTTTTAAATTAGCATTTTGGAGACAAACACAAAACATTTTCTTATATTTTATCTTTCATAAATTTTTAATGCGCTCGGTTATATCACACTCATTTAATTGTATCCCGGCAGACGGGATATAATTAGGGGTTACTGCATTATTTAATCCGTGTCTTCAATTTTGAGTGTCAATGGCATTCTTCCACAAAATCTGAAAGTAGCGAAGTAGTTACGTTTGAAAAAGTAGTTTGTAGTCGCTACTTAACCCTTTTTATCCTGACGGTACTTATAAGTACCCCTTCGCGACGAGCGTCTTTTACAGAATTTTTAATCTGCTACCAACGGTTTTTCAAATGAGAAATTTTCCCCTAATTGAATCGCAAAAATACTATGATTAGATAAGGAAAACTTTACAAAAAAAAATAACTGGTGGGAATAATCGAGGATTCTGAGCATCTAAAAAGTAGCTGAAAAATTAATTCAGGATATAAAGGGTTAAAAAAAAAGAGTAGTTATAGTTAACTACATTTTCGATAACAATAAAAAAGTAGATTTCCCGACTCCTGCGCAAAGGTGCTTATTTTTTAATACTACTATTTGCGAATAGGAATTTTAGCCTTTTTTTGTCGCAGAATTCTGCAATTTAAAGAAAGCGAAAATTAGGGGAATATCGGGTAGCCGCGGACGGTGGGTAACCGCGGACATTTCAAAGTGTTGCGTAAATAAAGAGTTATTGTAAATGAACGCCCTCTAGAGTCGAAATAAATACCGTTTAATTGCGACGTGGGCGCCGAGTAAGTTAGTCGTGAGTGAAAGTTTTGTTTTCGTCAATAAATTTTTGTTGCTCCTGTCAAAATTTATTGCAGGTTATTAAGAAAGATTAATTAGATTAATTAGATCTTATTTTAGATGATCTTTATTAGATATTAAGATTGTGTTTATATAGATGCATCGGATTTTTATTATAATTGTGATGTTTGTAAGGCCGAAAAACGGTTGGGACACCATTGATTAATATGTCCGGGGCTATCCGCTGTTTCTTGCGACTCCAAAAAAAATAAGACCAAACTATTTTCAGTATATTCCGTTAAATAATTCGATATTATTAGTAATGTTTAAT
Organism: Maratus michaelseni; assembly: GCA_963931845.1. Taxonomy (NCBI): domain Eukaryota; kingdom Metazoa; phylum Arthropoda; class Arachnida; order Araneae; family Salticidae; genus Maratus; species Maratus michaelseni. The sequence continues at coordinate 388,396,633 of OZ007591.1, read as the reverse complement.
TAAAATCATTAAAAAAGTTCGTAATTTTATTTTATGTACAAAATTTTATGCATAAAATAAAGGCAGAAATTTCATTCATTTGTTTTTTATTTGCAATTTCTCCAAGTGTCCGGGGCTACCCGATCTTCCTCTACTCTCAGGAAGTAGTGATAGTCAAATATAAGCACCTGTATGTGCCCTGTTAATTATCAAAGAAAAAAGTAACATTAGACAGTTCATTTTTTATAAAACACAGGGATCAGTCCGAAATCCAAGTTCTACAAATTAGTCTCAGAATTTTATTTCCTTCTTCCATAGTAGACAAGAACTTATAAAGTCTATTGAAGCAAGATCTGAAACGTGAAAAATTGCGTTCAATGACCCGAAGAATGGATTTACATGATAAAAGAAATGATATTCCAGTGAATGATGGGGACATTGTACATTTTATCACACATTTCAGCAGGAAGATGAAGATGATAAGGAAAATGAAGTCGATGTCGTGTGGAATCGATCATAGTGCAGAAAAGAACAATGTTGGAACATAAAAGCACGTGAATTCACAAAGGGATTACCGATTCAAACGCACTTATTATGTATTCGCGCATAATTGCCTCCTGTAGTTATATATATATGAACATGCTCGGAGATGGATTGTTTCCGATCTAACTGTGATTTTTGTACTTGACCAAGGTTTAAAATTAGGTATCTGTCGTCCTTGCCTGCGATTTGGATCGATACACAGCAATAAAAGCTGATAATAGCTAAGAAGATGTTGAATAGATTGTGAGAAAATATATTGTCGCATAAAAAAAAAACACGAAGCTGTGTAAGCCTAAGCACTAACAAGTAAATGTGCTATAGTCTGTGGCAGCGAATATCGACTTTATAGCTCATTCGATTCGTCTCATAGAGCTTAGTAATTTTATACCTCGCATATTGTATAGTAAAACAATTATCGTATAGTAAAAACAATTAGTAATCGGCTATTGATTTTTTATAATGACAGGGGCCGGCTAAAAGTTCAAAATTTCGTTCGGTGAAAAACAGATGCCTTCAAAGAAATAAGTGCGATTTAAATTTACTAATTGTTTTTACAGTGCCATGCATTGCCGATAACTACTGTAAGGTTATATTATTGCTGTTATTATAAGAATTCGTAATTGCAGATAAAATATTCGTATGCTACTTGACAGGCAGGTTTTCGCAAGTTATGATGTCCTCATTTAGTTTTGTTCATCCTGTCAATACTTTTTCCCGAATTACGAGCAAAATTCTTATAATAACAGCAATAATATAATCTTATAGTATAGTTATTGGCAATGTATGGCACTGTAAAAACAATTAGTAAACTTAAATCGCTCTTATTTCTTTGAAGGCATCTGTTTTTCAGTGAACGAAATTTTGAACTTTGACCCGACCCCCTGTCATTATAAAAACTCAATAGCCGATATGCGAGGTATAAAATTGCTAAGCTCGATGAGACGAATCGAATGAGCTATAAAAATCGAAATTCGCCACCACGGACTATAGTACCTTTACTTGTAAGAGCCTATACATTCGCATGCTAATCAATGGAAACGCTCAATAAAAACTTCTCATTTGCACTTCAATATTTTTACTTATTTTTTCGAAGAGTTATTGTGTTACTGTACTGTTGAGTTCACACTAAAGTGTTTGATAAGTTTCATTTGAAAATATAAAAATGCAGTTCAACAGCTTCGAAGGTAATTTAATCCGAGAAGCCTGTGACCAACGTGACACATTCCTGGCACAATAATGAATAGTACTATTAGTATAGTTAGCAATTATCTACCTAAAAGCAATGGGGGGGAGCAAAAAATAAGTAAAAGTACATAGGCAGGGTTGCCGTTGGCGACTATATTTATATTCTATTTGCACCACTATTAACAAAAATAAATTTTGTAGTATCTTTATCTTGCACATATTGTCAACGCGTATGCAGACTTCCCAAGTCTCCGGCTTTTTGAACACCAGTATTATCTTAGAGAAAATGTTGTTCTTTTAAATATCAGAATGTTTCGATTACATAAAACAACATTTTCTGTACTAAAATACTGGTGTCCAAAAAGCCGGAGACTTGGCAACTCTGCGTACGTGAAAATTTATTCGGAACTGGTATATCGACTTTTGAATTTTTCTCTAACTTGTTGTGTGGTTTTTAGCGTTTTTTCCCACTTTGCGGCGATTTTTTGACATTCGTAAAAGGAAACCAGCTGTTTTGAGAAAGTGGCGCCAGATAGAATTAAAAAACAGTCGCCAGTGGCAGCTATGCGTAGGCCACTAGAAAATGTCAACAGCTGTATTTCACATAAGTTATAAAAGTAAAAAAAAAAATCTGGTACAAATCTTGATTAAGATTAAATAATATAAAAAATATCCCACCGTCCATCAATAGGTTAAATAATGTTTTTGCATAAAATATCTGAGGTCGAAGGTTTTTATTAAAAAAGAAAATCCCAATTTGGCTGGTATGGATATTGCAAGGTATAAAGGAAACAATAACTCGATCCTTACTAGCTCCAAAATTGGAGGTGTTCTCAGAATGAAACTGCAACCAACATCGAAGATGTATAAAACCACCACATTAACCTTCAACTTCAGATATATCCTATATATTAAAAAAATCATTTAAAATATTGGGATGCAAACGAAAAAATTGTAGAGACAGGGTCCATTAGTTTAACATTAGCTTGCGAATGCGATATGCTGCTGAATGTAGGCTCTTAAGAAAGTAAATAGAAATAAGATATTGTAAATAGCGTCTAGTCTACACGCAGTATAATCGTAAGAAAAAAAAATGTTCTTAAGCATTTTGATATATATATATATATATATATATATATTACAAATATATATATATTTTTTTTTTGGGGGGGGCGGGAGTATTTGATGAAAGAGTTTGTTTGTGTTCGTAAATTAATAAAAAATGACATACGCTTTTTATACGTTTTTTGGTGATCATAGTTTTAGTGTGTTAAGGAAGTTTCAACACCGGTTTAAGGTAAAAATGTCGAGAAATACTTCTTACAAATCTGCTGAAATTGGATCCCTACACAAGACAGAGAATATATTTTTAATTTGACATTTAATTTAATTACTCTTGTTTTTCTAATCGTCTTTAAGAGACAACTAGACAACTTGATTAGAAGTACTTCAACAATTCAGTCAAATTACCAGGAATTTTATTATTTAAATTAATGTTTTCTTTTATTATTTTTCCGGTGTTAACTTTTTCTGCCAAAAATAGATACAAATATGTTTTAATGTCTTTTTCAGCACCGAATGGTCTCAGAAAAAAACTGAAATAACCATTTGACGGAAATTATGTCTTCTTTCAATCTATGTTAAAAGAAAAAATGCTTGGAGGGCGGTCTTTATGTAGGAATTGCATAAAACTCTGAAATTTTCCATATGAATGAAGATTTCGAAACACCTATGTTACGAAAACACCTAACTTTTGCAACATATTTGGAATTTTCGGAAAATATTACCTTATGATATCAAACGGGAAGTCATTCGGTGAAGCAGTTTATGAATTATAGTGATTTAAAATTTTGCGCTCCCAATGTTAAAATTCATTTTTAATAGTTGTAAAACAAGTTGTAATACCGGTAGTTTTCTAAGCATAATTCAAAAACTACTTATAGCGGAATGAGATGTAATTTTGGATTAGCATAGTTGAAGTTTCTAGAAATCAATTTCTGTTAAAAGTTTTATAGGTTACAATGCATAGTTTTTCCGAAAAAAACCTGAATTGTAACCTATGAATCTTTTAACAGAATCGATTTCTAGAGCGTCCAAATTACAGCTCATTCCATCAAGTAGTTTTTGCGTTATGTTCGGAAAAAAAATGACTGGCATTGTATCTTTTTCAGTATTAATAATGAATGTAATTGTCAGAATTTCGTCGATTAGGTAACCATGAAAGTCTTTAAACCATCATCAGAGAAATATTACTTAAAATTTATTAATCTAATTATAAGGAATATATTTTTTAAAACTAATTGTAGAAATATAATTTAAAATTTGAGGAAAACCGTTTAGTTCTAGATTTAACTCAGCTATGTCACTTTAAGTATAAGTGCAAGTTATGCGTACCTGGATCAAACTTACCCTTTTTTTTTGGGGGGGGGGGCTTAAATTCACACACACACACGCAGTTTTTGTTTTAAAGCAATTATATTATTTTAAGACGCGATCGCTTAAAAAATATCTTAAAAAGTTATAAAAGTTAAAGTTAGGAAATTTTAAAGTCCTATTATAAAATTTGGTCGTCCTAGTTATGTGGATGCGACAAGTGCCAAGTTAGGTTTGGACGAGCTTATTTAATCAAATACTTCCTTTTTTATTGTTTTAGTATATAACATATCATTCTGCGATTCTTAGAAATTATGGAAGACATTATATAATCAAGGGAGCCCGATTATGAAAGATTAGCCTTTTTGAAAAGTTCTTCTGGACAGATTTTGGTGAGACTTGCATTGTTAGTTAGATAATTTTTCAGAGATGGTTTTAGTGTATTGCATATTGTTATATCGTTCTTTATCAAATCTTACTGTAAATGATCAACTAAAAGAGTTGGTCATTAACAGCCCAAATATTGTCTGTAAATTAGGAAATACAATAGTGCAATGGCTTTCGTATATCGTTTTTAGTAATGCGGAAGGACATTCCAGATAAAGGTTCATATTGCTTTGTAATGAAACTCCAAAATAATCAATATATTGGGTTGTTCGGAAAGTTCCTTCCGTTTGGGAAAACCAATTCGCACCGGAAAATTCTGCCCGTCAATTATTAGGCATTAGATATCGGAAAGAAGGTCTAATAATTAAATGATAGAATTTTCCGGCACGGTTTATTTTGAAATATAACTTTGGCGTTACCCGCTATTCCGAAATCTTTTACTTATCATCGATTCCTTAACTATCTGGAGTCTTCACCAAACCATTAGAAACCATGATAAATTATTTGTTGCTGAGATTTACGGAAACTTAAAATAAAGGAAATGAGTACCTTTGCTGCCCATAAATTTGAGAAAAGACATTTCTACACAATTATATATGAAAATAACTTATTATCATTAATATTAATTTTAAAAAAATTGAGAGAATAATTTATTTATCATTATTGATCTTGAAAATGTATTCGATTGAGCGCGCGGAACTTGTTGATTTATATATTAAAAGGTATTTATAAGCCTTTATGTGTACTGTTTATCACTTTAAGCAAATACATCGTTACTTCAAAGACCTTTCTGTTAAATTTGAAAATCTATTCGTTTCTGAGGTTTCTCATTGGATCTTTTCCTAAAAGTTTCAAAAGATAAGGGAAGGGTTTCCTAAATCTATGGTAACTACAAAATCACACTAAAGTTTCACAAACATCTCTTAGACATCCTGAAAATTTCCAGCAATTTTTTTTTACAATATAAGAAGAATACGTTAAAATGATACATACCTATTGAAAGTAATAGCTGTCATTGACATCAAAGAAGCAGCCACATTTCCATAAAAGAAGAAAGGAAACATATTGCAGAGCTCGTTTCCTAGTATCCATTCTTCATAGATGTACCTGGTAGCTGTCAATGGTAGGCACACGGCACAAAACAAAAAGTCCGCCACCGCCAGACTTACGACAAACGCCGTTGTCGCGTTTCGGAGTCGGCGACATCTCGTTAGAGCTACAATTGTCAACCAATTCCCTACACAACCTACTACAGTGAAGGTGATGCAACAAAAAGCTGCAAATATGCAAGAAAGCGTTGATGGCCGATTCGGCATGAATTCGTGACTTATACTCACATTCATTGTGACTATTTCACTTACTGGAACATTGGTGCAAGTAGACGTTTTAAAGATGATGGCTCCATTTGATGAATCTTTGTCATATGGTTAGCACCAACATACTCATATGGATTCGATAGTGGTGTAAGCATAAAAATGAAATGAAATTGACTTATTTCCCTTTGCTATAAATCAAATTTAAGGAGAAAGTATTTTAATATATTTCCTGTTCAACAGAGCTGATGCCAAATATTTCTCTATATATATTCCTAGTATTTTCATACAATTAACATTTTTTTTCCTGTTGAGATTCATGTAAAGTTTTAAGATCAATTGCTATTGTTGGATTATTTTCACATTTTCAGTCTTAAATAGGAAGTCTCGAGTACAGAAAAATTATATGAAGATATCTGACAGTATTTCTTATTCGAATTCGAAGATAAAATAAAAATAATAAAATTTACTTTAATATCTTCAGTTTCAAACAGGGAGTTTCTATCACACAAAAGTTACATGCACAAACTCGAAGATGCACAAAAAAAATGTAAATATTATATAGTAACCATAAACTAATGATCTATTTACATCAAGTTGCAGTTTTATGCGACATTTTGTCATAAGAATACGCACATTTATGGAATGTTTTCTAATAAGGAACAATATAAATCATGGATATTTTATGTAAAACATTTATCTTTAATGCTTTTGATAAATCTTCTGTAACAAAACATTCCTTCTGAATGCAGTAGTTGAAATGTGGACAATGCTTAAAGTACAGTTACAAATAACTTCCATATTTTCTAATTTATGAAGTATCTATAAAATTTTATCCTGTAGAAATAAAAATTCACAGAAGAGCCTCATCATTACATGGTGAGGCAAATGTAATGATGAGGAGCACAAATAAACTGAAATCACTGGATTAAATAAATAAAAAAAAAACAATTATGTACAAAAGCAATGTACATTTACCTTTTTAAAAGACGTATCCAATCGACTTATTCTCATTCTTTTAAATAGAAACCCTTCTTGGATGGCTTACTTTAATTTCCAATAACATTTCCAAAATATTTCGTTATAAAAGAAATAAACCGTCTTTTGTTATTCTTTAAAAAAAAAATACTTCTTGAATGACTCACTTTAATTTGCAATAACAATTCCAAAATATTTCATTATGGAAAGAAATAAATCGTCCTTTTTATAACTATAAAAAATATATATATAAATAAAAACACTTACGTTAATTTCCAAAACAATTCCAAACTAGTTCTTTGTGGAAATAAATAAATCATCCTTTGTATTTTTTTAAAAATAAAAACAGTTTTGAACGCCTTATATCAATTTCCAATAACACTTCTACAATATAACATTTCTTGAACAACTTATATTAATTTTCAACAACATTTCCAAAATATTTCCTTATTTAAAGAAATAAGCCGAAAGCATCTCTGAAGCGACAACAAATATAAGACATGTTAGACTATGCTATCATTTTATACAAAATAAGTATCTTTTTAAGGCTTCTTTTGTCTAAACGTAAACAAAAAGTAAATAATTCTGCAATAAACATAACTTAAAAAACATAAGATTGAACTGCTTCACAGATGTTAAAAATTTAATCCACACCATTAAAATCTTGCGAAAATAGCTTTTCTTTTCTTGTATTTTAAAAATTGAATGATATATTAAATTTCAATAACACTTCAAATTTCTTTAATATGGAAAGAAATAATCCAAAGGTATCATTGAAGTGACGACAAGACTGAGACACACTAGTCACACATGGAATACGTCTTTTTCTAATGCTTCTCTTGTCTAAACAGAAAATTAAAAATGATAATAATAATTCAGCAATAAGCATAACCTGAATAATATGATTTCACTACATCACGTCTGTTCAAAAAAATTTATCCGCACCAGTAAAATCTTGTAAAAATATCTTTTGCAATTATTTAATCACCATTACACATATTTCCAAAATACTTTATAATGAAACCAAATAAACCGTAGGCATCACTGAAGTGACAACAAGGATAAGACACACTGGCCTACCACTTCGTTTTGCATGGAATAAGTTTCTTTCTAATGCTTCTCTTGTCTGGAGATGCTTTGGAAGAAAGGAAATTAGTTCCACCAGCGAACGTGATCGGCAGAAAAATATGGACTAGAGAATAAACGGATGGCGTGAGAAAACATACCCCTAAAAAAGGAGCTCGACCAAACAATCGGCAAGTTACGCTGGGATGATCTAACTAAATCAGTGATATCTTGGCCGCAGTATCCGGTTGTACAATGCATTCTCGCTGTTTATCATTGCCAAGGTTTTCGAGGAATAGAAATAATAATAATAATAAAATAGAGTGTTTGTTGTGAATTGTTAACACTCGCGTCATGATAGACATTTTTTTGTTCGCGTGGAAACTGAATACAGATAATGGGTTTAGGATTGACCACAATAATCAATTAGTAGCAAATAACGTAACGGGTAATTTTCAACGCTTATTTATAACAAGATTAATGTTATACCGAAAGTTTCACGCGTTCATTCAAGAACCATTCTCGGCATATTAATTTAAAAAGGGCTGTGCTGAAAAAATTAATTAGTGTATAATTTAAAAGGGTGGTTCAAGTGCAAGAAATTTTTTGGGGTCCTAACTTATGTTTTTCAAAAGGAATAAAAAAAGTTTTTAAATCTTGTTATCTTCTATAAGTTTCTGAACCGGGTGCGAGCCTGCGTGCAGATATTTTATGAAGCCTAGTATTCCATTCAAACGTTTTAAAAAATATCTTTCAGACTTGAGTATTTTATAAGTTCGGTTCCCGGATGCATAGCATCTCCAATATATGACCGACATTTGTTTCGTGAAAATGGTTTGAAAGGCATATATTTTTTATAGTTAAATTCGTATTCATTTCGGATTTAATGTTAAATAATAAAACTAGGGAGCAAAAAGAAGTGAATTTATTTATTTTAGACCTATATGTAATAATAATAATAATAAATAAAAGTCGTGTAAAATACAAATAGTTATTCAGCTGCCTTTTAAAAATGTGTAAAACAACACAGTTTGTACCTCTCATTTTCATATATCTACCCTATATATATAAAATCCTAATGAAACGAATTTGTGAAACGATTTTATGAAACGAATTTATGAAACGATTTTATGAAACGACTGATTAAACGACTGATTATGTTTCAGGGCTATTTTTAATAAAATATTAAACGCTTGATGGTGAAATTAATACCAATTGTCCATAAAAATCCGCGGATTTCAAAACTGATAATAGAATTTTGAAATTGGAATTAGTTTTCGAGATATTAATTTTTTTCTAATTTTAATGACATTTCTGTAATGATGGCAACTAATTACTCAGTTTTTTTGTGACAAAAAAGAGAAAAAAATTGAAAAGGATCCCGATAGGGATTATTGATTTCTTTTTATTCGTCATTTTCAAATTGAAATTGAATTTATCTTTTATTTCACTCGATAATGAAGACAAGATTGTGATTAAATTATGATTTTCAGGAAAATTTGAAAAAAAAAAAAAAATCACATTTCTATCGTCAGGATTCAATCGTCTGTCAGCATTTAATTTAATTTATAAGCTGAAAATATTTAGAATAAATTCGTCCAAATGACGTCATTTATGTTTATAACAATTTATTTAATATAAAGAAGCCATTTATCTATTTTTATGTACAAAAAGAGGTAAATTGAAAGACAATTATAAATAAATTGTATATATACATATAAATACATGTATAAACAAGCATAAAAGTTCGGTGCTTTTCCAGTATATGGGGCCTTGACGAAACAGGGAAAATAGCCTTGGCGGAAAAGGAAATTTGGCAACATACTTTCTTTCAACCTATTCACTTTGTCATTTCGTATACAGAAGCATTTTTTCAATATTTATACAATTTGTTTAGCGTAAAATGTCATTTATTCTATTTTATATATAATCAGAAGTAATTTGTATAGGAAAAAAATAATAATATACGTATAATTAAAATACGCATATAAACAAAAAAATCGTCGAATTTGTTTCCATGGCTGTTTATGTCATTTGACACCAAATCTCACTTTCTGATCCCCGAATTGCGCCAAGCTTTTTAAAAAAGCGTCAAGACCCCTATAATAGAAAAGCACCAAAAGTTCATTGGGTTTGTTTTCATAACTTTTGGCAACAAATGTATGTATGTTAACGAATCTATCCTTTTCCCTTTTTCAAGCTCGACCTAAAAGCAAAGGATCCTATACTGGAAAAGTACCCGATTTTCTTATGAACAGTATTCAAGTGACATAACATGGTGTAAAATTATCGCGGTTAGCAAATTTGTTTAAATATCTTATCAATTGATGCCGAATAAATGCAGGCATGCATGCACAAAATATTTAATTAATTTTGTATGATAAATAATTATTAGAAAATTCGTATATACATATTAATTAAAATAAATAATTTACATATTTAAAATAACATGAAAATATGCATGATGGTGCACTAAAATAGACAGAAAATTAAAACCTGCTACTGAAAATGTCTATAACATAATACTTTTCAATACCGTGGTTCTTAATGTTATTCACAAGAAGATGGAATTTTTCTCATCCTTAAACGCAAAGGAAGAATAGAAATACAGATCGTTGTTATACAAGTCCGAGAGGTAGCCACAATTTAAACATAACCATTTTATACAAGCTGGTTTTCAAGTTGTAATTGATTTTACTTATCAATCCCGAAAACAGTCGTCAGTTGTCGCAACAGCTGTGTATGAGGCCATGATAATAAAATAATGCCCCATTAAAACGTTAAAAGCATGGCAACCCAATTACAGATTTACCAATATTTTAAAAACAAAGCACGCTGTCATGTTTTTAGAGGCCTCGAAGTTTGAGCGGGGGTTGGCGAGCGTAGCTCGCAGGGGGTAGGCCCCCTAGTATATATATAAATTACCTCGTACAATTTGCCGAAAAGTTTGAAGAGATATTACAGTCTTCTTTAGAAATATATATAAACCAGAAACAAAGAAAAAAAGAATAAAGTGTTTGTTGTAAATTGTTTCTATACTCGTGCGATCATAGACAGTTTTTGTTATTGTAGAAACTGAATTCAGATAATGGGTTATGGAGTGACTACACCAATCAATTGGCAGAGAATAATAGATAACTTTGAACGCCTATTTATAATGCGATTAATTATATACGAGTACCGATTTTTTCACACGGAATATACTCGAAATTATCATTTTAAGGGGTTTAGGTTCAAAAAACCTTTTTGCGACCACAAATTATTAAAAAAATAGTTTTTAGTAGTGTTGTCTTCTTTAAGTGAATGAACTTTGTGACAACCTGCGTAGAAAAACATTTTGAACCCTAATACTTTATTCAAAGGCTAAAAAAAGCCTTTTTAACTTGTTGAGAGTCCTCTATAAACACGTGCCCTGATGCATAGCATCTGTCGCATCTCCGTTTCATCAGTCCTGATACTGAGCACATAAAATTAAACACGTAACCAGGGAATCATGCAGTCCTTTCATGATTTCGTACAAGACAAGTTGATAGGGAGTCTGTCAAAATGAAATCATAATCACTTTCCAAAATAATGCACAAATTGTGTTGAATTTTAAACATTGACACGTCATTAAAATATTTCGAATAACTTTAATCGACGCAATTTATCGAAATTCCTCTGTACGCTACTGATGGAATGCTACAGAGTGATCAATTAAATTATTTGAATTTAAGTCTGATTGCATAGGATTTACCACTATATTGCTGTTAATTGATTAATATGAGTATTTTAAATTATCCGAGACGTATAGTATTTATTTTGCACCTATGACTCTAAGGATCTGATATGATAATTTATACTTAGAAAATTTTATTAGACAAATTATCAATTAATTATAGAAAAGAAAAAGTTGCGTTGTGAATTATTTTTGAAGTTCGGATCCTCTTTGAGACAATTACAATCATCAAAGGTTACCTGAAGAGAGTTATGTAACATTAAATATATAATGGCTTATTTTAAAACCTAGATTGTAATATTAAAGAAAACATTTCCTAAAATAAAAGACTTAATATTAATTCAATAAATTAAGTAAACAAAAGGAAAACTGACTAAAATTAATTGAATATAAAATTGAGTTTATTTACAAGGTAATTATAAGCATATGATTAAAAACAAATATAAATGTTTTAAAAAAATAAAAATATTCAATCCTAGTTGAGAACTGTATTCTCAACATTTATTTTCTGAGAATTACAGTTTATCTTACTGAATTAACAAATTCGATTTTGAAAGGCAGAGTTCCATACCCTAGAAGTATTTATTTGATTAGCCTTTTTATGTTTAGATCGGGGTAGGATCTTCATACACACGTAAATTCGTATTATTAAAAGAATATAGCTTAATTAAATAAAATGGAACAATGGTGAAGGAAGATTGTTTGTTACCTTATATTACTAGATAACGTTGACAGCAGGAGGTAATGGCTGACGCGTTTTCGCTTTTTCTTAGCGCGTACATTTCCATCTATTGGCACACACACTCAAAATCTGTTTTTTTAGTTAGAGAGCAGTCAACCTTCTACTTTTCCATCTTTTTTGAATCTGAACTCTCAAAAAAAAATCACATTCTTTTCGTGGAGCAAAAAAAAAAAAAAAAAAGGATGGAATCATTCTTCCCTTTTCACATAAAATTAAGGCCTTATACATATAACTTCTTGAAAATTTGCATGTTTCGGCCATACCTCTGATTTTAGAGAGATGACCATTGGCAGGCGGGAGAATTTTGGTACTCCCCTTGAGTGTTTCATAGGCCCGTCGGTACAATAGTGATTCCTCTTGACGCCGTGCTGTGTCTGGGAGGTAAAGATGCTTTTACTTGTGAGGTCTTCGTGCCTATTTAAGCTCTCATAAATAAATGTGTCATATTATTGTTCTGACAATTTTCTCCATGACATTTTTATTAGGTGTAGTTAAATCATTCGTGGGAACGGAAAACCAAATATTTCCTTGACTGCCGTGGTTCACTTTGTTCCACAATTATCTATCTGTATGCGCTGATCCTAAAATGGATCATTAATTTGTATTGTTCACTGTTCACTGATTAAAATGATACCAAATACTCTGCTAATATGCAGAAAAAAAACCAAATACTTTTTTTTTTATAGTGTGTGCTAGTTTAGATCTAGATGGTGGTATTTCTCACCATCATCTCTTCCCCCGACATTAGAAAAAAAAAGGTCCACAGTATCTTTTTTTTTTATATATATATATATAGCCACAAAGTACTCGATGAAAGTCCATCGTCGTATTATATTGAAGATCAAAACTGAAAATGTTCACATGGAAAAGTCTAGGAACTTGGGATAAGCTGGGGTGTCACTAGGTTTGGAGTGTAAGTAGGTTTGCAACACCAGAAAAAAGTTTTACACATTGGTGAAATAAAGCGTAATCAAAAGTTCACTGTTGAAAAATCTGATGAAAGACATGACTTCTTCAGCAAGTTATCATGTGTAGTTGGTTTCAATTTCCATTGTTCCAAAAACATTTATTAAAATTTTGAGTTTTAATAGGTCCAAATCCAAATAAAGCAGGAAAATTTGAATAAGCCAAATAATAAAATAAAATGCCCGAGAGAAGAAAGAAAAAAAAATTAATTTTCTTTTCCACTCTTATATTTTTAGTTATTACATACATATAAATTGGCAAATCTTTTATTTTAATTATTACAGGCTAATTAGGTACCCATACGTTGAAACACAATATACAGAATCATTTAAAACAAATACTCAATATAATCAGTAAGCTGTATGCATTGATAATGAATACCATACAATTAAAAAAAAATTATATAATATATGAAAAACATTGAGAGAAAACACATCTATATAATCACATGTCTGTTGTACTACAATCTGTATTATAAACATTATAATCTAATTCTCACATGAATTATTTTCTCTTGAGCAGAAAGGAAAACTTCTTTATTTTTTTTATATATATATAAAGAAAATGTTATGTTAAAAAAAAAAAAATCTTATCATTCTTACTAAAACAATTGTTTTGGAATATGTGAAAAGGCTACTTTTCTGAATGAAAGATATTCTCAATAATAATATGTTTTCATAAAAAGAAACAGATCGAAAAAATGAAAATTTGTTTTCTTCTTTCGATACCAAAAATTTAAATATCCATCTATAAAGTCAAACACAATACCCTTTTAAACTGCCTGCCTTGGAATGGACGGGGTTGGGAAAAAAAAAAACAAGGCAGAAGAAGAAAAAGAAAAAAAAACAGTAATCTTTTCTCCCTCTAATCCATCACCGCTAAGCGGAAGGATAGAGAATGACAGCTAGATGACCCTACCTGTGGACAATGACTCATCTCCCTACCTTCGGATTCAGTTGTACCCAGGGGACGATTTGCGAAATGATAAGCCGTGTATTAGGTATCTTTCCTCACCTGTGGGTGACGTTTACTAAACTCCTGGATTACTGACAGTGGAGAAAAAAAAATCAGTGAAACGATTTGATTGCACGTGTGTCTGTGCAGATTTTGGATTACTCGCCAAAATCCAGCTATCTGTATTTTATTGTTGAAATAAGATTACATGTGTGATTAAAATAAAAAAAAGTCGTGTATACCCGGCTTGGATTTAAAAAAAAATGGGGTATGTTTAAATCTGTATATCTGCTTAATATTTTCTATAAAAAAAAAATCGGTACACGTGTAACGTGGTCAAATCCGTTTGCATCGCACTATCTTCTCGTCAATTTATATATTTACTTATTTATTTATATTGTGTATAAAAACGTAATGTATTATAATATATATATTTTTTTAATATAATATTGATTTTCTAGTTACAATTTAAGTTAGCGAGAACAAGCGAGCGTTGCTTTGCACAAACGAAAATGTGCATGCAATTGTAAAATATTTATTTAATTATTTATTTTTCTTATTATTATTATTTTAAAATATATTAACGTGTAAATATACATATTTAAGGAATCGAAAGCGAGCGTTCGCTTTTCTTTTCTCTTATTATTTTTTGTTTTATAAAATATTACATATAATAGTTAGAAAAAAAAAAGATTAAACAAATTCTTTTTTTTTGTAAAGTTTGGAAATTTAGTTAATTAGAAATATCTCAGCTAAATGCATTATTAGATGCTCTGCGCAGATAGTCTCAATTTCGCCTGCAAAAACGAGACTTTAACATCCAATAAATTGCTGAAATGATCATTGACATGTATCCAACACCTTTTTATTATTATTATTTTTTAAGTATGAAATAATTTACCTAAATATTTAAGGTATAAATTAAACATCCAATTTATGTTTTGTAATAATTGAAACGTTCAATGGTATTTTTTTTTATTTATTATTATTATTTTTTTTTTTTAAAATTATCTGAAATGTTAATCCTTAGGGACAACTAATAAATTTTTTTTTTTTTTTTTTTTTTAGTTGTTTGTTTTATAATATGAAATCGTACGATTATTCTAAAATTAAAATTGAAACGCGTTGTTCTAACCAAGTTATAGATTATATCAAATATTAAACTAAAATAATTTTGTAAAATCTGACCGATTTTTTTTTGTTATAATAATTCAAGTGGATTCGTCAATCCGTGGCTTTAAGCAAAGGATGAATTATTATAAATATTGGTCAATATAAAATGTTGTATTATTATTATTTATATTTGTGTCGCCGAGTGAATAGATGTTGACTTGTAATTTTAAATCGATTAGTTATATGTTTTGTGCTACATATAAAGACTTTTATTTTCACTTTTAGTAGAGGGGGTAAGGTTATATATTAAAAATTTTTTTTGTTTTGTTATATAAATTAGTATAAAATGGGTTTGAAAGGGTGATACCCTGGCAAGGCTGCCTCTGTTTTTATTTTTACCGTAATTATTATTATTTTTTATTTAACGTGCATGTTTGTTCATAACTCCCTCTGACGAGCCAAATCCCTCAGTAGTACACTGTGTAGCAAAGAAAAAAAAACTTGCAGTATCCTCCCTAAATGATCTTTTTTTTTTTTTTTTTTTTTTTTTTTAATTAGTTGTTGAAAAGAGGAAAAAAAAATTTTTTCAAAAGAATTAGAATTAAGAACATTTATGTTAGCAAAAAAAAATTTTTTTTGTTAGTCTTAATATTGCATATATATTTTTATATTTGAAAAATTATACAATAACCTAAAGTTCTATTTCTAAAATTAAATTAATATATTAAAATAATTTAGAAAGAGGTAACGGTACCACTTCTAATTCGGTAAACCCTATGATGGAATGCTACAGAGTGATCAATTAAATTATTTAAATTTAAGTCTGATTGCATAGGATTTACCACTATATTGCTGTTAATTGATTAATATGAGTATTTTAAATTATCCGAGACGTATAGTATTTATTTTGCACCTATGACTCTAAGGATCTGATATGATAATTTATACTTAGAAAATTTTATTAGACAAATTATCAATTAATTATAGAAAAGAAAAAGTTGCGTTGTGAATTATTTTTGAAGTTCGGATCCTCTTTGAGCCAATTACAATCATCAAAGGTTACCTGCAGAGAGTTATGTAACATTAAATATATAATGGCTTATTTTAAAACCTAGATTGTAATATTAAAGAAAACATTTCCTAAAATAAAAGACTTAATATTAATTCAATAAATTAAGTAAACAAAAGGAAAACTGACTAAAATTAATTGAATATAAAATTGAGTTTATTTACAAGGTAATTATAAGCATATGATTAAAAACAAATATAAATGTTTTAAAAAAATAAAAATATTCAATCCTAGTTGAGAACTGTATTCTCAACATTTATTTTCTGAGAATTACAGTTTATCTTACTGAATTAACAAATTCGATTTTGAAAGGCAGAGTTCCATACCCTAGAAGTATTTATTTGATTAGCCTTTTTATGTTTAGATCGGGGTAGGATCTTCATACACACGTAAATTCGTATTATTAAAAGAATATAGCTTAATTAAATAAAATGGAACAATGGTGAAGGAAGATTGTTTGTTACCTTATATTACTAGATAACGTTGACAGCAGGAGGTAATGGCTGACGCGTTTTCGCTTTTTCTTAGCGCGTACATTTCCATCTATTGGCACACACACTCAAAATCTGTTTTTTTAGTTAGAGAGCAGTCAACCTTCTACTTTTCCATCTTTTTTGAATCTGAACTCTCAAAAAAAAATCACATTCTTTTCGTGGAGCAAAAAAAAAAAAAAAAAAAGGATGGAATCATTCTTCCCTTTTCACATAAAATTAAGGCCTTATACATATAACTTCTTGAAAATTTGCATGTTTCGGCCATACCTCTGATTTTAGAGAGATGACCATTGGCAGGCGGGAGAATTTTGGTACTCCCCTTGAGTGTTTCATAGGCCCGTCGGTACAATAGTGATTCCTCTTGACGCCGTGCTGTGTCTGGGAGGTAAAGATGCTTTTACTTGTGAGGTCTTCGTGCCTATTTAAGCTCTCATAAATAAATGTGTCATATTATTGTTCTGACAATTTTCTCCATGACATTTTTATTAGGTGTAGTTAAATCATTCGTGGGAACGGAAAACCAAATATTTCCTTGACTGCCGTGGTTCACTTTGTTCCACAATTATCTATCTGTATGCGCTGATCCTAAAATGGATCATTAATTTGTATTGTTCACTGTTCACTGATTAAAATGATACCAAATACTCTGCTAATATGCAGAAAAAAAACCAAATACTTTTTTTTTTATAGTGTGTGCTAGTTTAGATCTAGATGGTGGTATTTCTCACCATCATCTCTTCCCCCGACATTAGAAAAAAAAAGGTCCACAGTATCTTTTTTTTTTATATATATATATAGCCACAAAGTACTCGATGAAAGTCCATCGTCGTATTATATTGAAGATCAAAACTGAAAATGTTCACATGGAAAAGTCTAGGAACTTGGGATAAGCTGGGGTGTCACTAGGTTTGGAGTGTAAGTAGGTTTGCAACACCAGAAAAAAGTTTTACACATTGGTGAAATAAAGCGTAATCAAAAGTTCACTGTTGAAAAATCTGATGAAAGACATGACTTCTTCAGCAAGTTATCATGTGTAGTTGGTTTCAATTTCCATTGTTCCAAAAACATTTATTAAAATTTTGAGTTTTAATAGGTCCAAATCCAAATAAAGCAGGAAAATTTGAATAAGCCAAATAATAAAATAAAATGCCCGAGAGAAGAAAGAAAAAAAAATTAATTTTCTTTTCCACTCTTATATTTTTAGTTATTACATACATATAAATTGGCAAATCTTTTATTTTAATTATTACAGGCTAATTAGGTACCCATACGTTGAAACACAATATACAGAATCATTTAAAACAAATACTCAATATAATCAGTAAGCTGTATGCATTGATAATGAATACCATACAATTAAAAAAAAAATTATATAATATATGAAAAACATTGAGAGAAAACACATCTATATAATCACATGTCTGTTGTACTACAATCTGTATTATAAACATTATAATCTAATTCTCACATGAATTATTTTCTCTTGAGCAGAAAGGAAAACTTCTTTATTTTTTTTATATATATATAAAGAAAATGTTATGTTAAAAAAAAAAAAATCTTATCATTCTTACTAAAACAATTGTTTTGGAATATGTGAAAAGGCTACTTTTCTGAATGAAAGATATTCTCAATAATAATATGTTTTCATAAAAAGAAACAGATCGAAAAAATGAAAATTTGTTTTCTTCTTTCGATACCAAAAATTTAAATATCCATCTATAAAGTCAAACACAATACCCTTTTAAACTGCCTGCCTTGGAATGGACGGGGTTGGGAAAAAAAAAAAACAAGGCAGAAGAAGAAAAAGAAAAAAAAACAGTAATCTTTTCTCCCTCTAATCCATCACCGCTAAGCGGAAGGATAGAGAATGACAGCTAGATGACCCTACCTGTGGACAATGACTCATCTCCCTACCTTCGGATTCAGTTGTACCCAGGGGACGATTTGCGAAATGATAAGCCGTGTATTAGGTATCTTTCCTCACCTGTGGGTGACGTTTACTAAACTCCTGGATTACTGACAGTGGAGAAAAAAAAAATCAGTGAAACGATTTGATTGCACGTGTGTCTGTGCAGATTTTGGATTACTCGCCAAAATCCAGCTATCTGTATTTTATTGTTGAAATAAGATTACATGTGTGATTAAAATAAAAAAAAGTCGTGTATACCCGGCTTGGATTTAAAAAAAAATGGGGTATGTTTAAATCTGTATATCTGCTTAATATTTTCTATAAAAAAAAAATCGGTACACGTGTAACGTGGTCAAATCCGTTTGCATCGCACTATCTTCTCGTCAATTTATATATTTACTTATTTATTTATATTGTGTATAAAAACGTAATGTATTATAATATATATATTTTTTTAATATAATATTGATTTTCTAGTTACAATTTAAGTTAGCGAGAACAAGCGAGCGTTGCTTTGCACAAACGAAAATGTGCATGCAATTGTAAAATATTTATTTAATTATTTATTCTTCTTATTATTATTATTTTAAAATATATTAACGTGTAAATATACATATTTAAGGAATCGAAAGCGAGCGTTCGCTTTTCTTTTCTCTTATTATTTTTTGTTTTATAAAATATTACATATAATAGTTAGAAAAAAAAAAGATTAAACAAATTCTTTTTTTTTGTAAAGTTTGGAAATTTAGTTAATTAGAAATATCTCAGCTAAATGCATTATTAGATGCTCTGCGCAGATAGTCTCAATTTCGCCTGCAAAAACGAGACTTTAACATCCAATAAATTGCTGAAATGATCATTGACATGTATCCAACACCTTTTTATTATTATTATTTTTTAAGTATGAAATAATTTACCTAAATATTTAAGGTATAAATTAAACATCCAATTTATGTTTTGTAATAATTGAAACGTTCAATGGTATTTTTTTTTATTTATTATTATTATTTTTTTTTTTTAAATTATCTGAAATGTTAATCCTTAGGGACAACTAATAAATTTTTTTTTTTTTTTTTTTTTACTTGTTTGTTTTATAATATGAAATCGTACGATTATTCTAAAATTAAAATTGAAACGCGTTGTTCTAACCAAGTTATAGATTATATCAAATATTAAACTAAAATAATTTTGTAAAATCTGACCGATTTTTTTTTGTTATAATAATTCAAGTGGATTCGTCAATCCGTGGCTTTAAGCAAAGGATGAATTATTATAAATATTGGTCAATATAAAATGTTGTATTATTATTATTTATATTTGTGTCGCCGAGTGAATAGATGTTGACTTGTAATTTTAAATCGATTAGTTATATGTTTTGTGCTACATATAAAGACTTTTATTTTCACTTTTAGTAGAGGGGGTAAGGTTATATATTAAAAATTTTTTTTGTTTTGTTATATAAATTAGTATAAAATGGGTTTGAAAGGGTGATACCCTGGCAAGGCTGCCTCTGTTTTTATTTTTACCGTAATTATTATTATTTTTTATTTAACGTGCATGTTTGTTCATAACTCCCTCTGACGAGCCAAATCCCTCAGTAGTACACTGTGTAGCAAAGAAAAAAAAACTTGCAGTATCCTCCCTAAATGATCTTTTTTTTTTTTTTTTTTTTTTTTTTTTTAATTAGTTGTTGAAAAGAGGAAAAAAAAATTTTTTCAAAAGAATTAGAATTAAGAACATTTATGTTAGCAAAAAAAAATTTTTTTTGTTAGTCTTAATATTGCATATATATTTTTATATTTGAAAAATTATACAATAACCTAAAGTTCTATTTCTAAAATTAAATTAATATATTAAAATAATTTAGAAAGAGGTAACGGTACCACTTCTAATTCGGTAAACCCTATGATGGAATGCTACAGAGTGATCAATTAAATTATTTAAATTTAAGTCTGATTGCATAGGATTTACCACTATATTGCTGTTAATTGATTAATATGAGTATTTTAAATTATCCGAGACGTATAGTATTTATTTTGCACCTATGACTCTAAGGATCTGATATGATAATTTATACTTAGAAAATTTTATTAGACAAATTATCAATTAATTATAGAAAAGAAAAAGTTGCGTTGTGAATTATTTTTGAAGTTCGGATCCTCTTTGAGCCAATTACAATCATCAAAGGTTACCTGCAGAGAGTTATGTAACATTAAATATATAATGGCTTATTTTAAAACCTAGATTGTAATATTAAAGAAAACATTTCCTAAAATAAAAGACTTAATATTAATTCAATAAATTAAGTAAACAAAAGGAAAACTGACTAAAATTAATTGAATATAAAATTGAGTTTATTTACAAGGTAATTATAAGCATATGATTAAAAACAAATATAAATGTTTTAAAAAAATAAAAATATTCAATCCTAGTTGAGAACTGTATTCTCAACATTTATTTTCTGAGAATTACAGTTTATCTTACTGAATTAACAAATTCGATTTTGAAAGGCAGAGTTCCATACCCTAGAAGTATTTATTTGATTAGCCTTTTTATGTTTAGATCGGGGTAGGATCTTCATACACACGTAAATTCGTATTATTAAAAGAATATAGCTTAATTAAATAAAATGGAACAATGGTGAAGGAAGATTGTTTGTTACCTTATATTACTAGATAACGTTGACAGCAGGAGGTAATGGCTGACGCGTTTTCGCTTTTTCTTAGCGCGTACATTTCCATCTATTGGCACACACACTCAAAATCTGTTTTTTTAGTTAGAGAGCAGTCAACCTTCTACTTTTCCATCTTTTTTGAATCTGAACTCTCAAAAAAAAATCACATTCTTTTCGTGGAGCAAAAAAAAAAAAAAAAAAGGATGGAATCATTCTTCCCTTTTCACATAAAATTAAGGCCTTATACATATAACTTCTTGAAAATTTGCATGTTTCGGCCATACCTCTGATTTTAGAGAGATGACCATTGGCAGGCGGGAGAATTTTGGTACTCCCCTTGAGTGTTTCATAGGCCCGTCGGTACAATAGTGATTCCTCTTGACGCCGTGCTGTGTCTGGGAGGTAAAGATGCTTTTACTTGTGAGGTCTTCGTGCCTATTTAAGCTCTCATAAATAAATGTGTCATATTATTGTTCTGACAATTTTCTCCATGACATTTTTATTAGGTGTAGTTAAATCATTCGTGGGAACGGAAAACCAAATATTTCCTTGACTGCCGTGGTTCACTTTGTTCCACAATTATCTATCTGTATGCGCTGATCCTAAAATGGATCATTAATTTGTATTGTTCACTGTTCACTGATTAAAATGATACCAAATACTCTGCTAATATGCAGAAAAAAACCAAATACTTTTTTTTTTATAGTGTGTGCTAGTTTAGATCTAGATGGTGGTATTTCTCACCATCAGCTACCTATAGAAATATAAATGTTACAGAAAGTATTTTCATCAGAGAATATGTTGTGGTTTATATCAATAATATACTAAATTTCTTAGCAATAAAAAATAATAACAACAAAACAACAAAAAACAAAACAAAAAAAACAACAACAACAAAAAAAACGTAAGGACTGACATACATGCAGATCAATGTCATGCACTTCTTAACTATGAGTATTTTTCATGATGAACTGTATCAAAAGACGTATAAGTACATTTTTATGAAATGGATTGTAACACATTACAAAATGCGAACATCTCCGAATCAGCCCGCTCTGGTTTAATAACTAAACTCTGGTATTACCGAGGCTTATTCATTTATTTTAAGCATTTATATATTTTAAATTTAAATTTTCACTCAAACTGACATAAAAAGTACTTTGTGGATAAAACTGTGTAAAAGTACTTGGACCAGATCCTTTAAGCCTTCTGATCAAGGCCAGATTAAGACATGAGCACACAGAGCATGTAGACCCAGAGTCCCAAACTTAAAAGGGCCTAAAAAATGTAGATAAAGTTTAAAAACAATGCAGTGAGTTTCATAATTTACGTACTGTGATTTCTAGTATACTCAAATAAATCTGTTTGGAACCAGAAAGTTTAGTTATTAAATAAAGTCAAATAAGTACCATGCAGAAATAGGTTACATTTTACATAGTAAAATTTCAGGTTGGAAACATATTTATTTGTGCCGCGGCCTATATATTAGAAATTGCAGTAGATTTATACTGTACTGCAACAAGATATGAATATTAGATCATGAAAATAGTTTTTTTTCCTTCAAAAGTATGAACACTTTTGCAATCCATTAACCCTTTTGAAATCCATTAACCCTATTCAGACTTAAGGCTGTTGGTTAGTAAAGCTCAAGTTCCCTTTGCTAATGTTAAACTTTCAGCCGGGGAATGCATTCTTATTTTTTAAATATCTCAGTAGAAAATTGATATATTTATATTTTTATTTTCTTCTGTGTACTCTTCTTTAAGGACGTCTCTCTCTCTCTCTTTATTTTTATTTACTTATTTATTTATTTTTAGCTTACAAAATATTTATAAAAACTATGCCTAATTTGATATTTTATGTGTTAAAAGCTAATGAGTTCTCAGTGAAATTTTAACACTTCAAATAAAGTAAGATATATATTTTAGAAATTCTTTGACAACTAAAAAAACAAAAAATAAGAAGAAGAACGAAAAATTATGCATCAAGCATAGATTATGTAACACTTTCCAATACTTTCAAAATAGTTTCACAGATCATTACCGTTTAATAAGTTGAAAGATGATATTTAAGTAAACATTTTGGAAAACGCATAACATATTTAAAAACCCAATTTCAGGAATTACCAACAATATTCGGAAAAAAAATCAGAATTATTTTGTGCAACCCTGTAGATTCGTACACACAATACATAGAATGCTAAATTTTACTTCAGTTAGAAAAGCGTATCACAGTTTCGAATTCCCCTTCTGGAATTTCCATCAATAAACGGGAATGTACTCGAGGACTTTTGTGCTGCCTTGTATAGGATCTATAGAATTTATACACACCAAATAATAGATAAAAAATGAGTTAAATTTAAAAACGCATTCAGCAACTGAAAACGCACTTCCAGTAATTATTGTCAACATACAGTACTGAATTATTTCGTGTGTCCCTGTAAATGAACGATGAATATTAAACACAAAATATCCCATAGTAAGCCTCTTGTAATGCACCTCAATGATACACTCGATCAATTTCAATAGGTTAAAAATAGTGAAACATTATTAAAATAAACCCCAAACGATTTTTCTCCATAGACTGTAACGTAACGGAATTCTTTTGAGTGTCCCAATAAAAGGAACTATAAATTCTATGCACACTCTATTCTATAGTAAACCTCGTGTAGTGAACCTCAGTAATATATATCAATTTCATTTTGTTTGAAATTTTGTAACAGCATTAAAATAAACCGTAAATGATTTTTCCCCATAGACTGTAAAGTAACGGAATTCTTTTGAGTGTACCTGTAGAAAATCTATAAGTGCTACACACTTCATTTTCAATATCGAACATACCATAGTAAACATATATAAATTGCATGACAACCCGAACATATTTACGCGAGTTAGAGCACGGTCAGACAGACAGACAGACAAACCGAATTCATAAACACTTTTCAACTATGTTGGAAAGTGTTAAATAAAAGAGAGATCCATCCCTCCATTTTCATCCTTTAAAATGGAGAACACAGAAAAAATAATTTAAAAATATTAATTTCTTGATGAGATATTTAAAAAATACGAATGAATTCCACATCCATAGGTTTAACATTAGTGAGGGGAATTTGAGACCTGACTGATTAATACCTTTAACAGTTAAATGAGCCTTATTATTTTTAAAAAACTCAGTATATATGAAACCGAAAATGTATTCTTCTCTGGTTTTAAGAGCGTTGTTAATGCATCCCGCCACTGCGTACTTTCACTATTATACATAAATTTTACATTCTGTAATTTTTTTTTTTTAAAGAGTGCAGTCTTTATAGTTAATATTAAATATATCTAAATGTTGTTGCACTTAAACGTTCTATAAAATATGCATATATGAAATTAATTCAACATAGTATTTAGTATTTTAGTTAGAAGCATCGAGTCAAGTCTGTGCCCAGGGTCTTCAATAATCACAGTCGTGACCTCACTGTAATAATAATAATAATAATAATAATAATAATAAAACAGTAATAAAATAAAAAATTCATTGACTGCTGAATTTCCGTGTTTTTACGGAATTTTTTTCCCGATGAAAGTGATTTCGCGAACGAGTCAAAAAGTATTACGGACATAGATTTGAGGATATCATTGACAGTTAATTCTAAATTTTGATTTTCTCTAAAGCTGTGGTATTTATTTTTATTATTACACTGCAACAGAAAGAAAAAAAAATCCGTAAAAATCCGGAAATTCTTTTAAGAGTGTAAAAATATATAAACTCTCAAAGCTTTAGCGGAAGTGACAAATTAAATAGATTCTTAGTAGTATTATCTATTAAGGATATTCTAAGATCCATATTAGCTACTTTTCATATTTGATTGATAAAATTGTCAGAAATAATTTCACAGAGGAAAAAAAATCCGTAAAAACACGGAAATTGTACTATCAAATGATGGGTTTTTTTTTTCGTTTTTAACAGGGCTGTTTCCGGCTTTGGGGCAAAAAGTGTGACTCTCTCACATTTTCCTATTAAAACGAGATGGGTTGAAAATGTTTATCTTCCACAGTAGAAAAATAATTTTATTTTGACTATCTTCTCCTTACAATTTCAAGTAAAGTAGATATTATTTTTTTCTATATTGATATGAATATTTTAAAATATTTTTATTTCCTTCAATTTCCCCTTGAGCAATTCTATAAAGTGAATTACTGTCAACACTTTAAAAATACAGGAAAACTTCATTTACGGGACACTTCTATTTAAGAGACAATTTTCTAGGTCCCAGTCCTTTCAAATCAGAGAAAATAATGTATTCTAGCCTCTATATAGGGGGACCTCTAAATAAGGGAACCTTCATTTAAGGGACATTTCTATTTAAGAGACAATTTTCTAGGTCACAGTCCTTTCAAATCAGAGAAAATAATGCATTTTAGTCTCTAAATAGGGGGACCTCTAAATAAGAAAACCTTCATTTAAGGGACACTTCTATTTAAGAGACAATTTTTTAGGTCACAGTCCTTTCAAATCAGAGAAAATAATGTATTCTAGACTCTATATAGGGGGACCTCTAAATAAGGGAACCTTCATTTAAGGGACATTTCTGTTTAAGAGACAATTTTCTAGGTCCCAGTCCTTTCAAATCAAATAAAATAATGTATTCTAGCCTCTAAATAGGGGGACCTCTAAATAAGAAAACCTTCATTTAAGGGGCACTTCTATTTAAGAGACAATTTTTTAGGTCACAGTCCTTTCAAATCAGAGAAAATAATGTATTCTAGACTCTATATAGGGGGACCTCTAAATAAGGGAACCTTCATTTAAGGGACATTTCTGTTTAAGAGACAATTTTCTAGGTCCCAGTCCTTTCAAATCAAATAAAATAATGTATTCTAGCCTCTAAATAGGGGGACCTCTAAATAAGAAAACCTTCATTTAAGGGGCACTTCTATTTAAGAGACAATTTTTTAGGTCACAGTCCTTTCAAATCAGAGAAAATAATGTATTCTAGACTCTATATAGGGGGACCTCTAAATAAGGGAACCTTCATTTAAGGGACATTTCTGTTTAAGAGACAATTTTCTAGGTCCCAGTCCTTTCAAATCAAATAAAATAATGTATTCTAGCCTCTAAATAGGGGGACCTCTAAATAAGAAAACCTTCATTTAAGGGGCACTTCTATTTAAGAGACAATTTTTTAGGTCACAGTCCTTTCAAATCAGAGAAAATAATGTATTCTAGACTCTATATAGGGGGACCTCTAAATAAGGGAACCTTCATTTAAGGGACATTTCTGTTTAAGAGACAATTTTCTAGGTCCCAGTCCTTTCAAATCAAATAAAATAATGTATTCTAGCCTCTAAATAGGGGGACCTCTAAATAAGAAAACCTTCATTTAAGGGGCACTTCTATTTAAGAGACAATTTTTTAGGTCACAGTCCTTTCAAATCAGAGAAAATAATGTATTCTAGACTCTATATAGGGGGACCTCTAAATAAGGGAACCTTCATTTAAGGGACATTTCTGTTTAAGAGACAATTTTCTAGGTCCCAGTCCTTTCAAATCAAATAAAATAATGTATTCTAGCCTCTAAATAGGGGGACCTCTAAATAAGAAAACCTTCATTTAAGGGGCACTTCTATTTAAGAGACAATTTTTTAGGTCACAGTCCTTTCAAATCAGAGAAAATAATGTATTCTAGACTCTATATAGGGGGACCTCTAAATAAGGGAACCTTCATTTAAGGGACATTTCTGTTTAAGAGACAATTTTCTAGGTCCCAGTCCTTTCAAATCAAATAAAATAATGTATTCTAGCCTCTAAATAGGGGGACCTCTAAATAAGAAAACCTTCATTTAAGGGGCACTTCTATTTAAGAGACAATTTTTTAGGTCACAGTCCTTTCAAATCAGAGAAAATAATGTATTCTAGACTCTATATAGGGGGACCTCTAAATAAGGGAACCTTCATTTAAGGGACATTTCTGTTTAAGAGACAATTTTCTAGGTCCCAGTCCTTTCAAATCAAATAAAATAATGTATTCTAGCCTCTAAATAGGGGGACCTCTAAATAAGAAAACCTTCATTTAAGGGGCACTTCTATTTAAGAGACAATTTTTTAGGTCACAGTCCTTTCAAATCAGAGAAAATAATGTATTCTAGACTCTATATAGGGGGACCTCTAAATAAGGGAACCTTCATTTAAGGGACATTTCTGTTTAAGAGACAATTTTCTAGGTCCCAGTCCTTTCAAATAAAATAAAATAATGTATTCTAGCCTCTAAATAGGGGGACCTCTAAATAAGAAAACCTTCATTTAAGGGGCACTTCTATTTAAGAGACAATTTTTTAGGTCACAGTCCTTTCAAATCAGAGAAAATAATGTATTCTAGACTCTATATAGGGGGACCTCTAAATAAGGGAACCTTCATTTAAGGGACATTTCTGTTTAAGAGACAATTTTCTAGGTCCCAGTCCTTTCAAATCAAATAAAATAATGTATTCTAGCCTCTAAATAGGGGGACCTCTAAATAAGAAAACCTTCATTTAAGGGGCACTTCTATTTAAGAGACAATTTTTTAGGTCACAGTCCTTTCAAATCAGAGAAAATAATGTATTCTAGACTCTATATAGGGGGACCTCTAAATAAGGGAACCTTCATTTAAGGGACATTTCTGTTTAAGAGACAATTTTCTAGGTCCCAGTCCTTTCAAATCAAATAAAATAATGTATTCTAGCCTCTAAATAGGGGGACCTCTAAATAAGAAAACCTTCATTTAAGGGGCACTTCTATTTAAGAGACAATTTTTTAGGTCACAGTCCTTTCAAATCAGAGAAAATAATGTATTCTAGACTCTATATAGGGGGACCTCTAAATAAGGGAACCTTCATTTAAGGGACATTTCTGTTTAAGAGACAATTTTCTAGGTCCCAGTCCTTTCAAATCAAATAAAATAATGTATTCTAGCCTCTAAATAGAGGGACCTCTAAATAAGAAAACCTTCATTTAAGGGGCACTTCTATTTAAGAGACAATTTTTTAGGTCACAGTCCTTTCAAATCAGAGAAAATAATGTATTCTAGACTCTATATAGGGGGACCTCTAAATAAGGGAACCTTCATTTAAGGGACATTTCTGTTTAAGAGACAATTTTCTAGGTCCCAGTCCTTTCAAATCAAATAAAATAACGTATTCTAGCCTCTAAATAGGGGGACCTCTAAATAAGAAAACCTTCATTTAAGGGGCACTTCTATTTAAGAGACAATTTCTTAGGTCACAGTCCTTTCAAATCAGAGAAAATAATGCATTTTATCCTTTAAATAAGGGCACCTCTAAATAAGGGAGCCTTTATTTAAGGGACACTTCTATTTAAGAGACAATTTTCTAGGTCCCAGTCCTTTCAAATCAAATAAAATAATGTATTCTAGCCTCTAAATAGGGGGACCTCTAAATAAGAAAACCTTCATTTAAGGGGCACTTCTATTTAAGAGACAATTTTTTAGGTCACAGTCCTTTCAAATCAGAGAAAATAATGTATTCTAGACTCTATATAGGGGGACCTCTAAATAAGGGAACCTTCATTTAAGGGACATTTCTGTTTAAGAGACAATTTTCTAGGTCCCAGTCCTTTCAAATCAAATAAAATAATGTATTCTAGCCTCTAAATAGGGGGACCTCTAAATAAGAAAACCTTCATTTAAGGGGCACTTCTATTTAAGAGACAATTTTTTAGGTCACAGTCCTTTCAAATCAGAGAAAATAATGTATTCTAGACTCTATATAGGGGGACCTCTAAATAAGGGAACCTTCATTTAAGGGACATTTCTGTTTAAGAGACAATTTTCTAGGTCCCAGTCCTTTCAAATCAAATAAAATAATGTATTCTAGCCTCTAAATAGGGGGACCTCTAAATAAGAAAACCTTCATTTAAGGGGCACTTCTATTTAAGAGACAATTTTTTAGGTCACAGTCCTTTCAAATCAGAGAAAATAATGTATTCTAGACTCTATATAGGGGGACCTCTAAATAAGGGAACCTTCATTTAAGGGACATTTCTGTTTAAGAGACAATTTTCTAGGTCCCAGTCCTTTCAAATCAAATAAAATAATGTATTCTAGCCTCTAAATAGGGGGACCTCTAAATAAGAAAACCTTCATTTAAGGGGCACTTCTATTTAAGAGACAATTTTTTAGGTCACAGTCCTTTCAAATCAGAGAAAATAATGTATTCTAGACTCTATATAGGGGGACCTCTAAATAAGGGAACCTTCATTTAAGGGACATTTCTGTTTAAGAGACAATTTTCTAGGTCCCAGTCCTTTCAAATCAAATAAAATAATGTATTCTAGCCTCTAAATAGGGGGACCTCTAAATAAGAAAACCTTCATTTAAGGGGCACTTCTATTTAAGAGACAATTTTTTAGGTCACAGTCCTTTCAAATCAGAGAAAATAATGTATTCTAGACTCTATATAGGGGGACCTCTAAATAAGGGAACCTTCATTTAAGGGACATTTCTGTTTAAGAGACAATTTTCTAGGTCCCAGTCCTTTCAAATCAAATAAAATAATGTATTCTAGCCTCTAAATAGGGGGACCTCTAAATAAGAAAACCTTCATTTAAGGGGCACTTCTATTTAAGAGACAATTTTTTAGGTCACAGTCCTTTCAAATCAGAGAAAATAATGTATTCTAGACTCTATATAGGGGGACCTCTAAATAAGGGAACCTTCATTTAAGGGACATTTCTGTTTAAGAGACAATTTTCTAGGTCCCAGTCCTTTCAAATCAAATAAAATAATGTATTCTAGCCTCTAAATAGGGGGACCTCTAAATAAGAAAACCTTCATTTAAGGGGCACTTCTATTTAAGAGACAATTTTTAGGTCACAGTCCTTTCAAATCAGAGAAAATAATGTATTCTAGACTCTATATAGGGGGACCTCTAAATAAGGGAACCTTCATTTAAGGGACATTTCTGTTTAAGAGACAATTTTCTAGGTCCCAGTCCTTTCAAATCAAATAAAATAATGTATTCTAGCCTCTAAATAGGGGGACCTCTAAATAAGAAAACCTTCATTTAAGGGGCACTTCTATTTAAGAGACAATTTTTTAGGTCACAGTCCTTTCAAATCAGAGAAAATAATGTATTCTAGACTCTATATAGGGGGACCTCTAAATAAGGGAACCTTCATTTAAGGGACATTTCTGTTTAAGAGACAATTTTCTAGGTCCCAGTCCTTTCAAATCAAATAAAATAATGTATTCTAGCCTCTAAATAGGGGGACCTCTAAATAAGAAAACCTTCATTTAAGGGGCACTTCTATTTAAGAGACAATTTTTTAGGTCACAGTCCTTTCAAATCAGAGAAAATAATGTATTCTAGACTCTATATAAGGGGACCTCTAAATAAGGGAACCTTCATTTAAGGGACATTTCTGTTTAAGAGACAATTTTCTAGGTCCCAGTCCTTTCAAATCAAATAAAATAATGTATTCTAGCCTCTAAATAGGGGGACCTCTAAATAAGAAAACCTTCATTTAAGGGGCACTTCTATTTAAGAGACAATTTTTTAGGTCACAGTCCTTTCAAATCAGAGAAAATAATGTATTCTAGACTCTATATAGGGGGACCTCTAAATAAGGGAACCTTCATTTAAGGGACATTTCTGTTTAAGAGACAATTTTCTAGGTCCCAGTCCTTTCAAATCAAATAAAATAATGTATTCTAGCCTCTAAATAGGGGGACCTCTAAATAAGAAAACCTTCATTTAAGGGGCACTTCTATTTAAGAGACAATTTTTTAGGTCACAGTCCTTTCAAATCAGAGAAAATAATGTATTCTAGACTCTATATAGGGGGACCTCTAAATAAGGGAACCTTCATTTAAGGGACATTTCTGTTTAAGAGACAATTTTCTAGGTCCCAGTCCTTTCAAATCAAATAAAATAATGTATTCTAGCCTCTAAATAGGGGGACCTCTAAATAAGAAAACCTTCATTTAAGGGGCACTTCTATTTAAGAGACAATTTTTTAGGTCACAGTCCTTTCAAATCAGAGAAAATAATGTATTCTAGACTCTATATAGGGGGACCTCTAAATAAGGGAACCTTCATTTAAGGGACATTTCTGTTTAAGAGATAATTTTCTAGGTCCCAGTCCTTTCAAATCAAATAAAATAATGTATTCTAGCCTCTAAATAGGGGGACCTCTAAATAAGAAAACCTTCATTTAAGGGGCACTTCTATTTAAGAGACAATTTTTTAGGTCACAGTCCTTTCAAATCAGAGAAAATAATGTATTCTAGACTCTATATAGGGGGACCTCTAAATAAGGGAACCTTCATTTAAGGGACATTTCTGTTTAAGAGACAATTTTCTAGGTCCCAGTCCTTTCAAATCAAATAAAATAATGTATTCTAGCCTCTAAATAGGGGGACCTATAAATAAGAAAACCTTCATTTAAGGGGCACTTCTATATTTAAGAGACAATTTTTTAGGTCACAGTCCTTTCAAATCAGAGAAAATAATGTATTCTAGACTCTATATAGGGGACCTCTAAATAAGGGAACCTTCATTTAAGGGACATTTCTGTTTAAGAGACAATTTTCTAGGTCCCAGTCCTTTCAAATCAAATAAAATAATGTATTCTAGCCTCTAAATAGGGGGACCTCTAAATAAGAAAACCTTCATTTAAGGGGCACTTCTATTTAAGAGACAATTTTTTAGGTCATAGTCCTTTCAAATCAGAGAAAATAATGTATTCTAGACTCTATATAGGGGGACCTCTAAATAAGGGAACCTTCATTTAAGGGACATTTCTGTTTAAGAGACAATTTTCTAGGTCCCAGTCCTTTCAAATCAAATAAAATAATGTATTCTAGCCTCTAAATAGGGGGACCTCTAAATAAGAAAACCTTCATTTAAGGGGCACTTCTATTTAAGAGACAATTTTTTAGGTCACAGTCCTTTCAAATCAGAGAAAATAATGTATTCTAGACTCTATATAGGGGGACCTCTAAATAAGGGAACCTTCATTTAAGGGACATTTCTGTTTAAGAGACAATTTTCTAGGTCCCAGTCCTTTCAAATCAAATAAAATAATGTATTCTAGCCTCTAAATAGGGGGACCTCTAAATAAGAAAACCTTCATTTAAGGGGCACTTCTATTTAAGAGACAATTTTTTAGGTCACAGTCCTTTCAAATCAGAGAAAATAATGTATTCTAGACTCTATATAGGGGGACCTCTAAATAAGGGAACCTTCATTTAAGGGACATTTCTGTTTAAGAGACAATTTTCTAGGTCCCAGTCCTTTCAAATCAAATAAAATAATGTATTCTAGCCTCTAAATAGAGGGACCTCTAAATAAGAAAACCTTCATTTAAGGGGCACTTCTATTTAAGAGACAATTTTTTAGGTCACAGTCCTTTCAAATCAGAGAAAATAATGTATTCTAGACTCTATATAGGGGGACCTCTAAATAAGGGAACCTTCATTTAAGGGACATTTCTGTTTAAGAGACAATTTTCTAGGTCCCAGTCCTTTCAAATCAAATAAAATAACGTATTCTAGCCTCTAAATAGGGGGACCTCTAAATAAGAAAACCTTCATTTAAGGGGCACTTCTATTTAAGAGACAATTTCTTAGGTCACAGTCCTTTCAAATCAGAGAAAATAATGCATTTTATCCTTTAAATAAGGGCACCTCTAAATAAGGGAGCCTTTATTTAAGGGACACTTCTATTTAAGAGACAATTTTCTAGGTCCCAATCCTTTCAAATCAGAGAAAATAATGTATTTCAGCCTCTAAATAAGGGGACCTCTAAATAAGGAAACCTTTATTTAACAGATAGTAATAATTGTTCCAAAGACATTTCTACAAAGTTGATAAAGAAAATAAAAAACTAAAATTTCTTTAACTTTTCATAATATTTAATCCCACCTTGTTAAAATTCATTAATAAAATTGTAATCGCTCACTTCAAAAACTAGAGAAGCACTTTTAAAAAACGCAAATTCCCTTTAAGGGGTTCTACCTCCTATCTGCAAAATCCCCAAAACCGTGTATTTTTGGGATTTTTTTTTTTCAGGAAAATTTAACAAGATATCTGAAAAAAAAATATTTTTTTGTATTTTATTTATTACACTTTAAAGAAAATACATTGATTTTTGTAATGATGAAATAAAGTTGTGTGCCTTCAGCAGAGCCGCTTCCCGGAGATGGTGTCGCTCTGGTAGTGCATTGACTGTGATCACCGTAATTCTGTCTGAAATTATAATAAAAAAGAAAAGTGCCCAGTTAAACTGATGGCATTGAGCTCACAGGATATTCACACTAATTGTATATTATAGTTTTATTACAAAGAATAATTCCCTAGAAAAATAAAGAAATCGACAATAAATTAAAGGGGGGAGCAATTAGCCCCCCCCCCCTTTATACTTAACCAATGAACCCCGAAAACTAATCAGGGAAGCGCCTTATCACAATGAACCTATATACAAAATTTGAAGCAAATCGGATAATTCCTCATGAAAAAACCATTTATCTAAATTAAGGGGGTTATTAGCCCCCGTACCCCCCTTTACACTTAAACAATGAACCTTCAAAACTAATCAGGGAAGCATCTTATCAAAATGAACCTATATACAAAATTTGAAGCAAATCGGATATTTCTATCAAGAGTTATCGCGTTAGGTACAGACATACATACGTAACATACAGAACGTAACATACGTACATACGTAACATACAGAAACTGTGGGCACATTAGCTCTCAGGTCTTGATAGCCTGTGAGCTAAAAAAGCATAACGACTTTACTCCGAACATTTCAAACTAGAGAGAAATAGTTCGGTTTTTGGAAAGAATTGATTTTGAACAAAATGGCAGCCGTTCAAAGTTAATGTACCGATTTTCACACAAAATTTTGAACTTTGACTGTTTGTTAAAAGTAGAAAAAATCATAAGATCGCCAAAAGGGACAGTTAATCTCCAGATAATATTGTTGTTAAAAATTGGTAAAAATTTGAAGAAGATTGGTTGAGATTTGTTCGGGTTATCGTGATCACCGACTTTAAACAAAATAGTTTGGAAATAATCACGTTTAAAGATTCAAATTATGTTATATGTATAATAGTACAAAGTAAATTAAAGCGGCATAACTTTCTTAATTTTCTTCAGATCGACTAGAAAATGTAGCTGAATATTCTTTACTAATTGTATTTCCAGAAATACAGTAAAAAAAAAATAATAGGTATAACCTTAAGTTTAGGCGTTTTTAAGTATAAGTGATAGTGAAGACCTAAATATAGTTAGTAAACTCAATATACATATAGAAAAAGCACGTTTGTAAAACGAGATTTACAAGACGAACTCTTTTAACTAAATACTTTCAAAATACAGATGTAGATACTCACAGTTTTACGTATTCTTTGAAGTATTTTAATAATAATTTACTTATTGCACTAAACCAGGGATGTCAAACTCGTTTACTGCCGACGGCCATATTAAACATCATAAACAAAGCCGCGAGCCATATTAAAGAAAAATAGACATATAACTACTATCGCACAGAGTAAAACTTGCAAATACAGAAAAATACAACCATGTTAACCCGAAATCACACGCACCGTGTATGACATTTGACAACGTTATTTTACAAGAATTAATCTTCTACTTATTAGGTTGTTCAGACAGTTCTTTCCGTTTTTGAAAAACAATTCGTACCGGAAAATTCTGCCCGTCAATTATTAGACATTAGCTATCGGAATTCCTGCAAGTTCTGTTGGTACGCAACTAGGTACTATTTCGTTCTATTAGCTACATTGTTCCTTTGTCTAATTATTAAATGATAGAATTTTCCGGTACGAACGAACTTTCCCGAACGGAGCGAACTTTTCGAACAACCCAATATTTTATCGCAGAATTTGCAGCAATTCTTCTGCGAATTAATAAGACGATGATAATTATTTGTAAGTATTGATGGCAAAATAACATATATTAAGCAAATAAAAATAAAGAAACAGGAAGTTTATTAATAAAATGTCTCTTAGTTTTATGTGGTATTTTTTTTTAAAATTTCATTTATTAAATAAATTTTCTGGTTCATATTTTGTTTATTTGACATGGGAAAATAAATCAGAGGGTTAACAGTTTTGCAAAGTTGTCGTATAAAAGTGCGCAATCGAGCATAACTAAAATACTCCTAATTTCGCATAATGCTTTGAGAATTCGGTCGACTGATAAGAAAATTATAGAAAATTGGAAGCATCACATCTATATATTTTAGTTTCTATATGGATTCTCATTGAATTTCGATGAAGTGTCATAATAAATTATTAACAACAACTTCAGCAACAATCGTTAGAGGTGAAATAAACAGATTAAATTGATTTTCATATTCCCTCAAATTCAAAAATCTTCTTTTGAATTTATTTTGTAATATAATAATTGAAACTCAATTAATATATTCTAAAAATTTCAACTCCGATTCTTTTTGTAATAATGCTTTGCCTGATGGGGCCATTTAAGATAAATAAATTTTATTTTTGGAAGTTGTTTTCCAAACTAACGAATTCTACTTGAAAACGCTAATACTAATTATATAACATAATAACATTAAACATTTTTCCTTGAAGTTAAAGTTTACTAAGATGATTTGTAATATCAACTGAAAATTCCAAGTACCGTAATTTCCGGCGTATAATCCGCAGCTCAAAGAGTCGTTTTTCGACCCAGAAATATTATTTTATAAAATGTAACTTAAAAGATCGCTGTAAATATTTAACTACAATTATTGAATAAAATTTCTGGGTCGAAAAACGACTCTTTGAGCTGCGGATTATACGCCGGAAATTACGGTATACTTTGCCCGTTGATAATTGTTTAATAATCCAGATTCATAATTGGTCGATTTAAAAATGAAAATGACATCCTGGTGTAATAGTTCGAAATTAATAGATAAAACTTTATAAGTAGAAAACAACCAAATTTCTCTATAATACGGTATCTATTTATTTTTACTACTACCCATATCTCCAATATATTTACTAGATTGACGATGATTAAGTCTGTGTGTGTAACGAATGACAGTTATCAATTTCAAATGGGTTTTTAACTCCATATCCGGCTTTTAAATATTTAAAGTGCAATCAAAATTACAAAAAGGTATTTTCCTGGTTTTTCCAATTCTTTTATTTTGTAATTGTGCCTTCTTACAAAACTAATCTTTTCAAAAGCCTTATTATTTGTACAGTAAACTTATTTTTTTAAATGACAAATTGTATTCAATCAAGACTCTCACAAGTGAGTCAAAAATATCATCTACAATCGTCATATTGAGCATAGGAATATAATTTCTATAAGCTCTCGCTTATTTGGAAGTTCACAGAAAAACTTAATTAAAAAGATGAGTGGAATTTTGTGCATCGGTATTTTCATGAATTACAGTGTAATAGGCACCAAATAATGAAATTATACGCATAAAACATAAAATTCCAGTTTTCCGTTGAATATAAGAGTATTGTAAAAAGTATTGTATTTTTTTAAATATTATTTGCGATGTTTATCTTTATTTAATCAGATTTATTCCTACTCGTAGAGGACATTAACATAATTTTTATATATCCTGATAGTGTATGTGAGTATGAATCTATCAGTAAAAAATAAAAAATAAAATAAAAAAGGGTAAAAAGATCAAGCAGTGGTTCATAAATAACAGGGCGGCAACAGGCGACTATTTTTATATCCAATTCACATCACTATTTAAAAAAAAAAAAATAAATTTTGTAGTATATTTCTTTTAAACATGTTGTCAAATTTTATGTGAAAAAATTTCGTTTTGAAAAAGTGGTGCGAGATAGAATTAAAAAATAGTCGCCCGTGGCAACCCTGAAATAATGACACATTTATTAACCTAAATAATTAATATAATTTAAAAACTTAAATCCAAAATTCATATGTTCGACTAAGGCCCAAGTAAAGAGCCCTGGGTGACATATTCAGAGTTTTCCTCGGACGAAAGTGATTATTTGTGTCACATTTAAAGCTACTGATTTAATCGGTATTAATTTATATTTTGATTTTTGGTTTTTACTTATCCATGATACGTAGTATAAGGGTAAATCTTGTGATCGTTTTAAAAATAAAAATAAAAAAATCTTTTTTTTTTTGACGGATTTACACGTTTTAGACATTGGAGATTCCGAAAAACATATTTTTAGAAAAAAAAATGCCGTCCGTCTGTCTGTATGTGTGTCTGCAGATGCTCTATCTTCCGAACAAATTGAGATAGAGACTTGAGATTTGGTTTGTTCTTAGTATGTAATAATGAGAAGAAGCCTATTGAGTTTCATTAACCTCGATTATCCGGAACTATTTTTTTCGGACTCTCGAAATATTTTCATTCTGATAAAAGGTATATAAAAATTGTTGTTTATTTTAAGGAATGAACAGAAAAGACAACAGAAAAAAACATAAATTTTGCATAAAGAATGAAGTCGATCGGATAATGAGTTGCCGAGATATTTGTAATCCTAATTTCCACACTCTTCGATTTTTCATGACACTGTATTTCATTCCAATTTCAATTCAAAGATATATTTTAATTGGAAATGAGACGCTTAATCCGACGCAGTAAACTGTTAGTTAATAGGATTATCATTTTTGGAGTTATAAGGATGTTTCTTTTACGCAGTTCATTAATAAAACATTTAAAGTATATGATGTCATCAAGCCACGATTGTATTCGAATTGCAATGCATTTTATAAATAGTTTATACATGTTTTATTTTCATATTTTATATTATGCATATCCATGATGAGTAAGCATTTCGATGGTCCCCAACGACTAAACTTTTCTTAATTAACGCCGTCTTTCATTAATTTTACAAACATTTTTTAGTATTTAATAAATGCAGCACATTATTTTGTAATGTGATGTGAAATCGAAAAGAAAAGTAAAATAAAATTTTAGTTTTGACATAAAACACCTAAAAATTTATAAGAAAAATATTGTAAAGATTTACCAATCTTTAAATTTGACTTGAGAAATTTCCCGACTCCCGCGCTTTGCTACGTTATGATTAGTTATGTTGGTATATAAAATTTCCTGGAGCTGAAATTTAAACTCTGTCTATATACATCAGTGTTATCAGATGAACAGATTTGTTATTATTATTATTCTGAATGCTGTTCCTTTTTTTGTAAGAAGAGTAATAATCCTTTAGTGCCGAACAGTTGATGTCGGTTAAGGGACTTCCCAGTTTCAGACAACTTTACGCCCAGTCTATTTGTGAGTAGAGTGTCGTATATAAAATTGAGCCGTTGAGAAAAGTTAAGATGTAATATTAACTACAAGATAAAAGAATAATTAATATGAAAAAGATAGACGAAAAGTTATGAAAAGAGATGATAACAATTTAATGAATTAAATAAATCAATTATACATTTTGTATTTTGATTTTGAATATAATTTTTTTTTATTTTATAACTTCCATTATTTCACACGAGTTCAATATTTTATGATAAGATGATATATTAACATTTGAATTTTAGCTTCTGAATCAGAAAAGAAAAAAAAGTTATTTATATTTTATTTTTATTGAAGTACCAGAAAACTATACAAAAATATTAATTAACAATTACCGTAATTTCCGGCGTATAAGCCGCAGCTCAAAGAGTCGTTTTTCGACCCAGAAATATTATTTTATAACATGTAACTTTAAAGATCGCTGTAAATATTTAACTACAATTATTGAATAAAATTTCTGGGTCGAAAAACGACTCTTTGAGCTGCGGCTTATACGCCGGAAATTACGGTATTATAAAAATATTATTAATATCCATCGTCCAAGTCAAGCTGCTTGCAATATAATAGCAATTCAGGAAAATTTGTGGATAGGTGTTACGATTGGAAATATTATGTTCTTATATGCTTGATAGATAATGATAGAACATTTCTGTAGTTGGATGCATTTGATTAAATAAGTAAGTAGTTGTTAATGTTTGTGGGGCTCCCAAATTTCTTAAATGGCCTTGTCATTATGAAAAAATATACATCAAGCTACGTCACGTGTTTCAAAGTACTTACTGCAGTATAATAGAAATGGAATTATAGCGATTTATTTAATTGAAGGACAATTTTCGTGTGATGCTACATTTTGTAGCATAAGATTCTTCGGAAAAAATGGAAAAAGAAATGCTTCAGTGAAGGCAGAAAAATTACCAGTCGGAACTAATGTACAGAATGGACATTGAAATTACTCGCTCGAATTCGATGAAAGGTGCAATTTTGCTTAAGTAATTTGGGATGCATAAGATAAGGTTAAAATAAGTAAATATCCCTTCGAATAAAATTATTTTGGTCTCATCATTACTTATATCGCAAATTG
Organism: Maratus michaelseni; assembly: GCA_963931845.1. Lineage (NCBI taxonomy): Eukaryota > Metazoa > Arthropoda > Arachnida > Araneae > Salticidae > Maratus > Maratus michaelseni. The sequence goes on along the minus strand of OZ007591.1, from coordinate 388,356,817 downwards.
AATCTATAAATTTACTAGCTGTTACCCGTGACTTCGTTCACGCAACATTAAAAGAAGAATAAATACATTAATTAAGCAAAATATTTCACTCCCGACAATTAAAAACGTTTATAATTAACTAACTATTTATCAAATTTCATAGGATACAATACGGTATTTTAGGTAGCTTTCAATACAAAAAAGTATAAAGCTACCTATTGCAGCCGTTCGGAGGAAAGCAGTTCCGGAAAATTTCGATATATTTTCACCGATCATGAACCCCATACCCCAAAACCACCCTCCGTTCAAATGTTGATTTATATATATATCTATATATATATATCCATATATATATATATATATATATATATATATATATATCTGACCTATGCCATACGATAACGCTCGTATTTATAAATCAATTTTGATGAAACTAATTGTGTGTATTAAGCTCACCAATGTCTCGACCGAGTTCGTTGGCCAGCTTGGTCCGCCATTTTGTTTCAAGATGGCGGCCCTTAAAAATTTAAAACTAAAATAAATATACAAAAAAGTTAAAAATTCAAATTTATTTTTTAATTAAGTGTTAGGCCTTGATACGAGGATTCCAAAGCATTTTTTGGTTTACCTCTGTCTTAAAAAATGGCTGAAATAGAGCAGTTTGAAATTCTAGGGTGGCTGACAATTTGAAACAAGACAGCACATTACAAAAATTCTCATTGTTGTAATAATCCCAATCATACGCATAAAACTATATATTCATATCCGTTAGCCCGAAATTCTAGCCAAACTTGGCGAAATTTGGCGAAATATCGCCAAATTTGGTGACCAAAATAAGTCTTCATAAATGAAGCCAATTTGGCTATTGCTCAATAATTTGGCGAATTTCTTATTCAAATTCAGTATTAACGAATCTTTTGTAAACGTTTTCATTGCATTTTAACTTGCTGTTTTCGTGTAACATTAGCTAAAATTTTAAAACGAAGATATAGGAAAGCTACCTTTTCCTCCCGGTACAGGCCGGAAGGACTTTTTGTTATAGGGACCTTGACATAACTCAGTCTTAAAAAAGTAAAATTTTGTGCCAAATAATCGCGAAAATGAAATTGCAACCAATGAAAAAAGGAGAGCCAAATAAAATCGTGGAAATAGACGAATTGGGTAAAAACAAATGTCAATTTTACCTGATGAACAATTTTACTTTTAACGCCTTGTGACAGCCATCCTCCAAAAAAACATTAATTGGAAATAGTATATGCTTTTTCTTTAAAATTCAATTCTGCCTCCTTGGTTTAATGTATAGCTGAAACAAATCTTGTTTTCTAAATGACAGTCTGTTGACAGGTAATTTTTGTTCTCCAGAATAAATTGATTCATGAAGTTTGAATATGTGAAAATATGTTTTTATTTTTCGGATAATTTACTGAAATCAAGATTTTGTTTTCGCCATCTATTCAAAGTGAAAATAAATTCTGTTTTTCAGTTTTAATGAGAAAATGGCGTAAAAAAATATACTGATTTGTTTTATTTCTCCTTTTTTATCCACAAATATGGAGTAATTTACTTTCCGTTTTTAAAGAATCTTCGTTAAAATTTACAATATATATATATATATATATATATATATGTAATAATAAAAAAAAAAAGTTCGCTATTTTTCCTTAGTTAAATTATTCCAAATTCTTACACTTCTAATTTTTTCCCCTGTTTTATTCCAATTTACTACTCTATATTCATTAAATCCTTATTCTTAATTTAGCTCTATCGTTAACTCTATTAAATTCCCTTTTATTTAATTCTAAATTGTCCAAATTTACTTAAATATAAAGCTTTTAGTTATTCTTAATTTCTATCCTGATCCTCGATCATTTCTGGGTTTTAGAATGTTTTTTGAGAGCCATTTTCATTTTTATTCCGAATATTATTTTCCCGCTCTAAAGTCACTTTACTATAAAATTAATCCACTCATCTCTGTCCGAACTCTTTCACAAATTATCTTTCATTGGTTGTGACGTAGCATGACGCGTCTTCTTTAATTCTTCATTGGTTCAGTGCGCGTTCTACGTCATAACTTGTGTTGTTCCGCGGGGTAACAAAAAGCAGCTGCCTGCGGCGATCCCTCAGAATTAAGTCGTATTTTCAATTGTAAACAACTCCCTGGCTGCTCCTTTTGAGAATTTGAGATGTTCTAGTACTTACCCTCTATATATTGATGATGTAATGATGCACGGCTATTATAGTTATGGTGGAAACTGCCCAAGAACAATACTTAATAAAGAATTTACAGTGAAAGCTTTGTTCGTTGTATTATGGAGAAACGCCTCTGGATTTTAAATTCACTGCCGCTATGGCCGCGACGAAACTGCAACTAAAATGTACGACTGCTTCTAAATATTTATATCATCCATAACAACCAACGTCTTAATTCGTTGTGCAACCATGTGTGCTCCTTCTATAATCCACGTTACTGCAACTACAACATATGACGGTGAATCATCGTGATATAATATATATATATATATATATATATATATATATATATATATATATATCGCCATATAATTTAATTTTTTTAATTCTGAGAATTTGTGTGACATCCTCGGATCAATGATAACCAGTATTAAGTAAATCGCGTTGCATTCGTTAGTCTAGGATTAGTTGCGAAATACAAACACACGGTCAGATTTTAATATAATAGATTCGTGTTCATTTTCCTTTTCTTAAAATTATGATGTGATTTTCAGCAGAAAACTCTCATCTGGTTATAACGGATACTCATGCTTAATAATCAGTATAGATAAAAAACATTTAAATTTTTCGTTATGAATATGGCGTGAAACTCATCTACTTTCTATACTTACTGATCCTTGTATTATTAATGTAAGGAAATGATTCCCACTCATTTTAAAACATATTAGAAAATTCCCGTTTTATTTCAAATATGATGTCTCAATATGTAATAATGATATAATGTTTTTGAAAATGACTCGGAAAGAGTCGAAACATGTAAAACAACTAATAAAAGTTATTTTAATTTATATTATAGTTGTTAATTTTACACCTTTAGCATTTAAAAGTAATATATGATGTCTCTTTTTTCCCAGAGAAATCCCTTTTTAATGACATAATTCTTATTAATTATTCTATTCCAGGCAATAAATACCTATACTGTCATAGGGAAAATTATGTTACTTTAACGAAATAATATTAAATTTTAGGTTTTATCAACAAAAATGGAACTATTAACATTCGTCATTTTTTTTTTTTTTTTTTTTTAAGGTAATCGAGTTCGAGTTATTTCTTTTAGTTTTAAGAATGAAAATAACTATTTCTCGCTATCCATGACATCATTTTCGACATGGATAATTTAGCGGAGCATATTATTGACATTTGCTAGCCATTTTCTTTTCAAACTTCTTTTACTTTTTTTAAATTTAAATAAAAAATACGGTATAGTTATATTAGACTTGCGTAGACGGTAGAACGGCAAGTATTGTTTATGAAATTATTTTTTTAAATATCGCACTTAATCCGCATGACAGATATTATTATGACAGAATATAATAACGAGCTTCGCCCGCTATCGAGCTTGTTTAGATATTCGAAAAAACGAAAAAATAGACCGGTAAATTTTTACTTTATAAAAAACATGACTTTTTTTTTCTTTTTTTGATAAATAAAAATTATTTGGATTTATTAAAGAAAGGATAAAGTGTTTTGAAAGGAATATTAAACGAAACCCTTTGAACGATCTTCGATCAGACTTACCCATTTGTTTTTCTTTAAACATACTGATGGTTGACTCTTTGGTGATTGAGGCTTTTCCGAATTTCTTTTATTTTATTTATTAATTTATTTTTATATTCTGATTCTTCAACAGTCTTCCATTTTTTTTTATTTTGACTTTACAGTTTGGAGATAGTTTTTTTTAATGAAAAGTGGTCGACGAGATAATGGAGAGGTACCGTTTGTTTTTGTTAAAACTTAAAAACGAACTGTTCGTTTGTTTTTCATAGGTATAATCTAGAAACAGCGTTCTAAATTTACGCATTTTACAGAACCCACTACAGATTTTCCCTTGCAGCTTTATTTATAAGATAATGACGCCATTTTCACCAACAGATTTTCAACTTCATACTTTAAACAAAATTTTACACTCCCATCATTAAATCTGATGTCTAAATCACTAAAACTGAAATAGTTTAAAATTCTTTTGTTTGGAATCACTAATCTAGGAAACATGGAATGGCTCCGGCGGTGAAAATAACACAATTCTCTAAACAAAAAGTTTGCAGTTTCATTTATAAAAATAACACCTTATGATTTCCTCATCGTGACGTCATATTCTCTAGTCTTTATATTTCACGTAGACTGGATTCCCTACTATTTATTCAAGGATTTTTGGCATTCATATTTGGTAAGTGAAACATAATAATAATAATAATAATAATAATAATAATAATAATAATAATAATGTAGCGTACAAGAAAATTGTTTCACTTATAAAAACTTATATAATCAAGTCTTCTGTGATGTGCAGCATTTATTTGGAAAAGATGTCATTTTCACTGACAGATTTTCGATACATACTTCAAATATAATTTTTTTTTTAAATGACGTCATTCTACATATTTACTAATGTGCACGAATTAATTTTTTCTCATTTCTTCTACTCCAAATAAGACGCTTTCACATAAGGAAAGATTTTTGGCGTAATTTGTTTAGAAATGAATTTGAAAATAGCAAAAATTCAATTAATACCATACAGAATTCATCGATATATAGTATTCTTTATAACTGACGCACAAATGGCAACAGCATATTAATAAGAGAGAACTGGCAACAGTTAAACAACAATGAATATGATTGGCATATTACTAGCATTAAGCTTATAACGATTTGCTTACTCATTTTATAAGCTGTTAAGCTATCTAAGCTGTTAAGCTAACTATATTTGGTTATTGTGAAAAGATTTGTAGCAACATGGTTGGTCTTTTTGATGATTGTTTCCCTTACATCGAGTAAATATATCTTTTTATTTTTCCATTCATTTTAAAATGTATCTGCATCATCGTTTAGTTGATTTGAATGTTTTCAGTTCCGATATGTTTGTTAGCCTCAGATTCACTATATTTTCTTTCTCAAATAACGTAGAAAAACATTTTAAATGCATTTAAATTGACTAATTATATGTTTTTTATTCATTTACAGTTTGATGTTTGAGTAAAATATGTATATCGTAGATGTACAATGAAGAGTTGTTCCTCATCGTAACAGAGCACAAATGTGACCAGCACGTTTAGTAAATGTAGATTAATTTTTACCACTTTTTAAACATTAAATGTATTAAGATAATTTACTTCAAAATAGAAACTGTAGATTTAAGTAGTATTTATATTGCGAATGCAGTGATAGGTAATTTTGTTTTAGCACGTTTTTCTTCGTTAATCTCGTATTTGAAGAATATCTTGTGTTCGTGATTATAGTAATAATTCGGATTCTTAAAACGTATCAACTAACTGATAACAAATTTGACCGTATATTTTACATTTTGCTACTTTTATGTTAGCTGGGCGCAGTTGATAAATCGTCAGATATTGTTCTCATTACCATCATTTGTAGCATTGTACTCATTTCATTTAAAATACAAATATTTCACTCATTTCATTTGAAATACATAACATTAATTTAAAATACATAAAATACATTCATTTAAAATGTATGCCTGACAGTGAAAAATAAAAACTTCTTTCGAGAGAAAAAAAATGCTATTGGCGAGATTTGTGCCCAGCCAACATAAAGATACCTTACTTTTGAATGTGAAAAAAATGTGTTAGCTGTAACTGTCATTTCTTTTTACATCAAAATCCTAACTATAGAGATTTGGTTGTGGTTAGTCTTCCGTAATGGGGATTCACGATCGTTGGCGGGGTTTTGGGCATGGTTTGGCGCAATAGTAAGAGACAGTCTTTACGAAGTTTCGATTTTTTTTTTAATTCATTTTTTCAGTCTTTTTTGTTTGTTTGTTTCCTTCCTCTTCGGCTTTAGGGATATTTCCGGCTTCAAACCCAATGGGTCGGTCACCGTAGAAAGGTCTCTTCTATCACCTGTTTTTTTTTCTTTTCTTTTCATTTTCATTTTCTTTTCCTTTATTACAAAAAACATTTAATCGTATTACCCTAGGTGATGATTTGGCTTAGAAACATAGCTTTCGCTATTATTCTTTTAGTTTCTTAATTCGGTACTTCTCTATTATCCCGTCGACCACTTTTCATAATAAAAAACTATCGCCAAACTGTAACACCAAATGAACGAGAGGACGTTGCCATTGGAATATCAAGGTAAATAAATAAATAAAATATAAGAATTGAAGGACACAATTGTTATTTTAATTAATGAAATAACTAATAAATCAGTAAAACATAATGAAAAATACACGCAAATGTCGAATTAAAAACCACTTGATGACATAACAAACACGTATAATGCTTCTGACATCAAATAAATGGGACTGCATTTTTGGCGTTTAATCTTACAGTTTGGCGATAGTTTTTTGTTGTGAAAAGTAGTCGACGGGATAATAGAGAAGTACTCTTAATTCTTATAATATCATGTTACAATTAAAAATATAAATATTTGTCATAGGATTTTTTTCGTTTTTCGCATTGTGTTTTCCCGACGTTTCTACGAGTACTAACTTTGAGTTTGTGGTACTTACACTTTAACGCCACCGCAGCTACAGTTTTGGCGGTTTTTAAGTGCCGCCAATCTACACCTAAAATTTTTGCGACAAATCATAAAATAAAACACTTTATTGGAGGAACAAGAGACACAGGAAGATAGCGAAACATCATTTGGAATCTTATTTATCAGAGTTCATATGGCGACAGCATCAGGTGAAAGAAAATAGAGACTGTTTTGAATCTATGTTAAACTCTATATCGGCTCATTTTCCACCGAAATCCGATTGACTACCTTGTTTTTAAATAAAGTGTTTTGAATTTTGAAAGTGTTTTGATTTTAAATAAAGTGTTTTATTTTATCATTTGTCGCAAAAATTTTAGGTGTAGATTGGCGGCACTTAAAAACCGTCAAATCTGTAGCTGCGGTGGCCTTAATACGTAAGTACCGAGTTTGTTTTACTACATTTCTATTTATTTTCCGATTTCAAGCCCTGCATTTGGCCCGATCACTTTTCCTGTCTATTATTGCCAACTTCTCCGAAGTTTGTCGCTAACCTTTTGAATGTATCCAGATTGCAGAAGATTAACTTTACTCTACGAAATCGCTTCCTACGCTAAGTTAGCTTCCTACTTTGTTAGCTAAAAATTTTGGAACCGTTTTTATTTTTTTATTCATATGTTGTATATATATATATATATATATATATGAAGAGGTTAGAATAACAGTAAAATAAGTCACAATTTTCAAAAATCTAGATAACCACATTTTTACTGAACGTATATTAATTTATGTTCGGTGCGACAGACAAATAAGTCATAGGTCACTTAGGGAGTCACTAGAGGGCAAAACAAATTGGAACCCATAATGCAACGGCAATACGATAAGTTTCACAAAATCCTTCACTTCTCAAATTACTAAATATTGACTTACTCTACTGTTATTCTAACCCCCTCATATATTAACCAAAGCAAAAGTTACTTATAATGTTACTTTGTATTTTTTCTGTTCATTTTTTTTATGAAGTATCAGTTTAAGTTATGAAGTTTTATGCTCATGATAGCTGCAAATTAGGTATTTATTAGCACAGGTATTTTTTATTTTTAATAAAGAGAATGTGGTTTTTTCTGTAGTATAATTCAGAAATTGTATTTTTATATGTCTATTCATACAATTTAACCTAGAAATGAATTTTCAAATTTGATTATTTTGGATCGTAAAAATGCGTGAAAAATCAGACGTTTTAGTTGTATTCATTGTTAAATGCAGACTTTTTTCCGTGGGGGGGGGAGGGGGGACATTGCAGAGTTCCGAGGGGGGGGGGGAAATTGCACCTTTTAACCATTAAAAGCATAAAATATCAAATCTTCCCGGGGGGGGGGGACATTTCAATGCTCCGGAGGTGGAATGTCCCCCACTGGCCGCCCCCTGAATTCAACACTGGTTGTATGGTGTTGCCAAGAAAAATCGCCGGCGCCAATTTCACTTCAAACATCTGATGACATTACTTACATATGTCATCGATTAGCTTGTATGTATTTCGATTATGAAAAATGAGTCCAGAATTAAATTGTAACACTGTTCAAAGATCAGGTCCTTTTTTGTGTAATATTCTTGTACATTTTCAGCATATGAGTTGTAAAAAATCCGAAATCTTTGTAGATATAATGTAGTGGCCCTCAACCTTTTACACACGAGGGGCACATTTATAAATTCCTTAAGTGTTCCGCAGGCCACCCATAATTACTTAAAGGACGTGAATTGCTTAAAGTTGGTTTTTGATTGTGTTATGCATTTTCAAGCTAAACTATATTTAGTATACAAAGATATGTTTGTAGAATATAAATAAAATCATGTGTAACGCAAAGAACTGGATACATGTTCACCTAGGGATGATAATTTCAGGAAGTGCGATTTCAGTAGTTTTATGAGTGTTTTAGCCTGATTTAAATTTTAGCTTAATATGTGACGTGTATAAAAATATACAGGGCTGTACAAAAGGACTGAAAGTATGTTTCCGCCTATTGGTAGAAATTGCTGAAGGTGAATTTTCTACCTATTATGCTTTTTCTTACTACACTAAATGTTTACATACTATGTAGAATATACACAAATCTATAGATCAAATACAGACCATAGGCGTAGAGTTTTATAGAATCGTGGGGCTCGAGCCCCACCGATAACTTCTAAAGTAGACTTGTTTTTCCCTTTAATGTAAAAAAAAAAAGTTTAATTTTATTTTTAACTTTCTAGTTATTTTATGGAACTTTATAATGTTCCATTTTTTTCCCTCTTTTTCTTTTGTTATAGGGATAAACGATATTAGGAAAACTTTTCACTTTATCTTATATTTATTATTATTATTATTATTATTATTAGAATAAAATACCCAACCTTTGAACTTTCTATATAAAAAATTAAAAAAGGAAAATATCCATATTCCGAAAAGAAAAAAAACGTTACTCAAAGTCAACTTTTGTTTTGATTTTATTATAAACGACTCGCGAATATCAACGAGTATCAGGTTTATAAACGAGTCATTCGAATTGTTATATTGTATTAATGTTTTATTTAACTTGTGATTATTTATCAGTATACGATTCTGTTTAATTTCTTTAAAAGGGAGTTAAAAAAGCAACATTCAATTGGCAATCGATCTTTTTTTACACTCACATACACATATTCGTGTAAAAAAGAGCTGAGCCCCACCAATAATTTTCAAAACTCTACGCCTATGATACAGACTGTAAAAAACTAATCGTTGGGGGCCACCGTAATACTTACCCATCATGGATATGCATAACATAAAATATGAAGATAAAACATGTGTAAACTATTTATAAAATGCATTGCCATTCGAATAAAACCCTGGCTTGATGACGTCATAAACTTTAAATGCTCTATTACTGAATTGCGTAAAAGAAACATCCTTATAACTCTAAAATTGATAATTCTATTCACTAATGGTTTACTGCGTCTAATGAAGCGTCTTATTTCCAATTAAAATATATCTTTGAATTGAAATTTGAATGAAACACAGGGTCACGAAAAATTGAAGAGTGTCGAAAATATGATTACAAATATCTCGGCAACTCATTATTCGATCGACTTCATTTTTATGCAAAATTTATGTTTTTTTATTGTCTTTTATAGTCACTCCGTAAAATAAACAATTTCGAAAAATTTTATATACCTTTTATCAGAACGAATACTTCGTAAGTCCGAAAAAAAAATAGTTCCGGATCATCGAGGTTACTAAAATTCAATAAGCTTCTTCCCATTATTACATACTAAGTACACACCGAATTTCAAGTCTCTGCATCAATTTGTTCGGGAGATAGAGCGTTTACAGACACACAGACACACATACATACAGGCACACAGACAGACGAACTACAATTTTGTTTTTTCTAAAAATATGTTTTTCGGAAGCTCCAGTGTCTGAAACGTGTAAATACGTCTTTTTTTTTCGATTTTTAAAACGATTACAAGATTTACCCTATACTACGTATGATGGGTAAGTAATAATTAAAGGTACTTTTCCGGCTATTGACGGTAATTGCTGAAATCTGGTTTTCAAATGTGTTATGAGATTTCTAATAATCAAACGTTAAAATTCATCCCATCATAATGCCTCAATTACCGAAGATTTTAAAAGGCGAAGAAAAGCCTTCAGTTTTTGCCCATAACATTTTCCTCTAATGTTAATGTTTCAACATGGTTTTCACCAAATTAACATGTTACAACAAGTCGGCAATATAATTAATAATGTAATTTTAGTGACAAATTTGTCAGCATTTCACCAAATGTTACTATTATCGGAAATCATTTGGTAGCTTTAGGCTACAACGCCTAAAATACATAGTGTGGAAAACGGCTACAAAATAGTACTAAAAAATTGAATCCAATAAATGTAGAACGATGCTGAAAAGATAACGATTCGATCGCAACGACATCTTCTAGCAGTGGAGTAGACAGGGTGGAGGTCCAGATGGTTTGGATACCACTAATTTTATAAAAATATTTTTGCCTTATCTAACCGGAGAATTTTCTGTGATATTGAAGCCGAAGAAAACTTTATAATATTACTGGTTTCCAGAGCATTTTGACCCCTCCCCCTCTCTGGCTACGCCACTGTCTGTTAGCTCTTTTCAACGCAAACATTGTATAATAATCGAACTGAGAAAATGTTTCAGCTGTTGGTAAATATTTTAAATAATTAAATTATACCCCATTTCCTTTAACTTGGATAGTGATTTTCATAAGCTTTGAAAATGTGAATGATATTGATCATGGCCAAAAAACGTGATACACATTAATTTGTGCCTGGTTGCTGTACTCGATACAAGACAGCAAACTAGAAACTATCGGTATTTAGCATATCAAAGGATGAATCTCTGCTAGAAGAGTGAAAAAGATTAATTCCCAGATATGATAAAAAACTAACTTCAAAATCAGTTACACCTGAAATATACAGTTTCAAGAAGGTTTTATTAACAGAAATTAAGTTCATGTTGTTAATAGTAAAACGGTTACTTTTGCTAGAAGTAAATCTATTTTTAAAGCAGATGTCGCTGCGATAGCCCTATTATTGTACCGCATCGTTGCACGTTTCTCGGCTACAATTTTTTAGCTCTATTTAAAACATTACCAGTTTCGCTTTTTTTAAATTCCAAAATTTCGCATTCATACCATAAATTCCCTATAATGTTCTTTTCCTTACTTAACGGCAGATATTTCGCGACTTCTTAAAATAAAAATTCTTGTTTCAGAATTTCTGGGTTAATTTCGAAAATTTTGAATTAAAAAAACGGTAAAACCGTTTTCCACACTATGTAGAATACATAGTGTGGAAATGTTTTCTAGGCGCTGTAATTAGGCGTTACTTCAGATTTTTATGGAACCGGGTCTGGAATGGCAGCCGGACTTTCAGTTAAATGGAAGCCCCCTGTATTTTCCATGAAAAGATGTATTTTTACGCCGTTCAAATAACATTGAAATGCACTTCTAACAATAACTGTCCATAAATGGTAATATTTTTTTTCTTTTCATTTTTATTTATTTTTTCTTTTCGTAAAAGAATAGCCATGTACATTATTTTCCGTAAAGAGCATTGCGTAGTGTATTTCGTAGCGAATACGATGTACGAAATTTGTTCATTTTGAAATAGTATATTGTCTGAAAAATACATTTCAAACAATTACCACCCATGGACACTAACATGCATGTATTCTATTGTCCAACTCTATAAAATAACTATGAAATGATAAAAATTAGCGTAAAAAAGGTGTTATCACTAAAATACTTTCTTAACAAAAGAAAAGTTCAAATTTAAAATAATGGAAAGTTCCTTTCATGTATTAAACTCGAAATCTAGTTTTTAATAAGCAGATATACCATATATATGTTGAATGCAAATACGTGGGCTTGAATTTTTCATTAACTTTCTTTCACTTAAAAACTAAATTAAGAGGCTACTTTACTCACGCGAAAACACTCGCTCGCTAGTTAAACCTAGTTCTTTTAAAATATCCCGTTCAGAGAAAATAGCTAATATTCGTAATCAGATCTACAGACAAGTTTGGCGTCCAATAAAAATGATGCTACCGATAATATTGTTTTAACTATATAAGCGTTATAACAACGATATTTAATGTGCCAAATGCCTTGGACTCGATTACGGAAATTTTCTCCAGGAAAGTAACTACAAAAGTGGTTTATTTCCATTTGTTCCGAGTGAAACTCGGTCGACTAGGTACTAGAAAACCATGTGAATCTACATTACATGCGCGCACCTGTAATAACATGCGCGCGCGTGTAATTAATGACACATGGCAATTTAGGAACGCTTAAGTAAGAAATGATGGGATACAGATATGATATTGATTTAAATTTTCTATAGAAGCTAATTTATTGTTATACGACTGCATTTGAAACTGCGAAGTGTATCTTTGGCCAACAACATCGATGAAAGTGGGAAGAAAGGGGGTATCATTAATAACAGACATGACGATGTTGAACAACCACAATTCATGAAATGTTTATAGACCGCAATTTTTTTGTTTTGTAAAAGAAAAATAGGCGAATAGCTCAATTTTCATTGATTACAATGACTAAGTTCGTATTTTCTTGACATTCAAATATTATATACAAGGTTCGTACGGACTTCTAGAATTTTCAGGGAAATAACCATCATTTTCTTATAGAAAAACTCGCCTTCTGTAATCGCACGATTACATAAGACCAGTTTTTCTATAAGAAAATACTGGTAGATTCTCTGAAAATACCAGGAGTCCGTACGAAACCCTTTATTATTAGAGCAGCCTATGTTTAGGCCGAGGAAATATTTTCCACCCAAATGTGGCCCGGGGAATCCAAAAGGTTGGTAACCCTTTATCTATAGAGTTAAGCAAGGATAAGTGTGCATAATTTAAAAAAGAAAATTCATTTTCTGTAATTTAAAACTCCTCTTAAGTTTAGTTGGAACAATCGTATTACGCTTTCACCTGATGATCATCCAGTTTCGCTTTATAGGCCGTAAGAGGATAATTATTTCAGTATGATAAATGTGTTCTTGAAATGAATAACTAATTTTAAAGTTTTCTAAAACATACATTTTTCTTTTTTTCAGCCGTGCTCTGGACATCGGGCTCTTTCATCTCATGTACATCGCTGTCGCTGACATGGTGGACATGGTGGGTGAGGCCCGAGCAGCACTGGATCGTAAGTCACGGCGGCGGCACTGGCAAAAGTGGCTGGAGCGCGAGGAAAGGGCAAAGCGGGAAAATTTGGCTCGACAGGAAAAAGGGGAAAAGGCCTTACGCAAACAAGTAAGGCATTGGATTAAAAAAGCTCGTAAGCAAGTTGAAAAAGAAAGCATTGAAAGACAGGGATTGCGCTCCTGCTTCGGTCGCCTCTGCCGCCGTCGTTAAATTTTATATTATTCTTATTTATATTTTATATTGTATTTCTTATATTTATGTGTTATATAAATTTCATTTGTCAGTTTAGTGCGTAAAGCAGCGTCAAGCTTCTAACACCGACTGCAGATACGGTGAAATAGTTCTAATCTCGCTTGCTACCGTACAAGCGTGATAAAAGTAATCTTAAGAAAAATCATGATGTACATCATTTTTTGATTTAACTAAAAAATAAATTTGTTTTCAAAAGCTTCTATATTTTCTGGAAGTATAGTAATCAGAACAGTCGGTCATTAAGATGCTTGCCACTGCTTTCGCGATGTGTATAAAGTAACAACAAATGGTATTAATTTCGGCTGTGGAATCTTTTAGTTTTTAAACTGTTGTATATTTTCAATGCAATCGGGGGATCTCCTTTATGAGTCAGTAAATTAGAGAATTTTTTTTAGCATTGTTACATTGCTTTAAATATTTTCATGATATTAGTTTTCATAAGGCAATCAATATTTCTTTAATTTTGCTTCAGTTTTTTTTCTTTCAAAAGAAATGTATAAAAGTTTTGAAATTTACTTTGGGAAATATGGCCATACTTTATTCCATACTTTTAATTAAAATTTAGTACTTTTTTACTTTTTTTAAATAGCAAATTAATTTACTAACTCAGAAAGGGGATCGCCCGGGAGTTTTTTAGGCCTTTTAACTGTAAATTTTCTTTCAGTGTAAAATAGCAATAGACTGGGTTAATAGCAATCAGTTTTATTCACACACATGTACGCAGACATTCGCTTTGATACACACACACACATACGCAAACACACACGTAGGTACACACACAGACATACACGTAGGTACACACACTGACATCGATTAACATGTCTTCTGCAGTTCTGTTTTTTAAAGGCATCAACATCAGTCTTGGACCATCTTCTGCTTCTTCCATCAAGCCGTTAACATCAGGCTTGGACCATCTTCTGCTTCCTCCATCAAGCCGTTAACATCAGGCTTGGCCCATCTTCTGTTTTCTCCATCAAGCCGTTAACATCAGGCTTGGACCATCTTCTGCTTCCTCCATCAAGCCGTTAACATCAGGCTTGGACCATCTTCTGCTTCCTCCATCAAGCCGTTAACATCAGGCTTGGACCATCTTCTGCTTCCTCCATCAAGCCGTTAACATCAGGCTTGGACCATCTTCTGCTTCCTCCATCAAGCCGTTAACATCAGTCTTGGACCATCTTCTGCTTCCTCCATCAAGTCGTTAACATCAGGCTTGTTACCTCCTAAGTCGTCCTATGTCGCAACCACCAGACTTCTCTGCTCATCCATCTTCTTAGCCACGAACATCAGGCTGGAATGTCATTTTCATTGCCATCTGCATCACCATCGTCAAAAGCGGGACACACTCTGCTCCTTATCCCTCTATGAATGCAACCATCTTACGGAGCAGAGGAATGGTCCTGCGAGTGGGATACACTCTGCTCGAATTCCTTCTGGGAAGTCCACGTTCAGGCAAGAACGTATATGAGCAGAGGAATGGTCCTGCGCAAGGGGAGAGATGGGGGCCCACCTCCACGTGGTTCTCCCTGGAAACGTTGCTCGTTTGACGACGGGCAACGGCCAAGAGGCTTCCGCAGAATGGCACCGTGAAACAGTTTTCTATAGACCCGGAGGTGGTGAAGAAATTTATTTAAATACTCAACGAGAGTCGAAATATTTAAAAAACTATTTGCTATCTCGATTACGGATGACTGTCACTGTCACTGTAATTTGGGTAACATCAGCTAACGAGATGCTATTCATTTTGCTTTGCAGCAGCTCATTCGGTGCTGCTAAACCTCTGGCAACCTCCGAGATCATGCATACCAATTAGAATTAAACAAAAAAGAGAAAAAGGTTTTAAAATGTTTTAACATTTATTAAATAATTACGTAATTTTATTTTATTTTTAAATAAAAATCGGTGGAGTACAGAAGCCAAAAACTTCGTAGGTAGGCTGACACACATCGATTCATATGAGTCTTCTTCATGTTTTGGTGCAATAGCTGGTAGCTGTTATGGAGCAAAATTTCAGGGTGCTGGTCGAGGTTTAGGTGGATGTGCTAAGAGTTGGTATCAACAGCACCTGGACCCCCACTCTGGCTACGCCACTGTTCCTAATCTTGTCCAGAATTAATTAATACAATTTAGCGAGCGGGATTTTTTTCTCTTATTACTTTCTTCTATCATTACAAGAAGAAAGTGTTGGGTACATGGAAATTTTCGACTTCCGGTTTTCGACGGATTTATACTTTTTAGAAGGTCCTGAACACGATTTGACTGTTTTTAGAAAATGTCTGTGTGTGAGTCTGTGACTCTGTCTGTCTGTATGTGATAAAAATTTTGTGGGCTCTCTGTCTCAAGAACTAATGTACAAAATTTAATAAAAAATTATATTCAGTTAGTCCCGGATATAAGTTGGAGCTGATTAGTGTTTGGTGAAAATAGTCCAATAGGTGGCGCTGCTATGCTGTATTTTATTAGCTCTATCTCAAGAACTAATGCGCGTCTTTTCATCAAACTTCAGATTCAGTTATACCTTGACATAAATAGACGCTGATTACGCTCTGGTGTAGATAGCCCAACAAGTGGCGCTGCTATGCTACTTTTTTCATTATTATCACGATAACTATATCTCAAAAAGTAATGCACAGATTTTCATCAAACTTCAGATTCAGTTAGATGTTGACATAAGTTGTTGTTGATTAGGTTTTGGTTTAAATCTCCTAACAAGTGGCGCTGCTATACTACATTTTACAGGATTTACACGATTTTAACGATAGTCATATCCAGGGCTTTACAAATTTGATAAAATCTCGTAGTTAGAAAAAAAAACTCTTGTAGCCAGTAAAAAATATTTACCACCCCCTCCTTCCTCGTTATTAATTTTCAAAAATCACAAAAGTTTTTATGAATTAATTGAGGAAAAATAATAACAGGCATTGTTTAGAATTATTAGTTACATAGTTTAGAAAGATAATATAAACTAAGTTTTCTAATGAAACTTACCAAAATCATATATCTTTCAAAATAAATAAATACTGTAAAGAGTGAATTAATCGGTATGCTCGGAAAATGCTGATTGCCGAATGCTTCATATGTCCGGATAGTTGAATGCTACAAAATCTATATCTGCTGAGGAGCGCATCGGCGAAATAGTGAAGCTTGTAAACAAATTTTCGCCTATTTTTCTGTCGAAATCTGAAATAATTCTGATTTGATTATTTTAAAATTTACATTTGATGAACTTATTTTTACAAAATTAAAAACAAAAGTTAAAAATACTTTTTGGGTGAATATAGTTTCAAAGTTTATTTTTTAATATTGGAAAAGGGGGGGGGGTGGCATTTGTACTCATTTCAAGAAAGCTAAGGTCAATTTTTGTACAAAAAAGAAACAACAACATAAACCCCATTAGATTAAATAACTTGTTTACCGGCTAAAAATATTTGGTCGCCAGTGGCGACCTGGCGACCGTATTTGTCAAGCCCCGGTCATATCTCAGGAACTAATGCACGTAATTTAATAAAACTTTAGATTTAGCGAGACCTTGATATAAATTGGTGCTGATTCTTATTAGTGTATGCGAAACCTGTATGCGATAGAAGAAACTTTTGGGATTAGTACATACGACTAGTTTTTCACTTATCACTGTAATTGTATGTTAAATACAGAGAAAGGCATTATATCTTCACATCCATAATTTTGCTTTGTGAGTATGATATTTAAATTAATGTGTAGAAGGTGATATAGAAGAAAGTTTTGTGCTGGTCACAACATACTATTTCTAATCTTATCAGATGATACAGTTTAATAATATGAATCGAATGTTTTTTTTTTTTAAATGGCTTTATAATTATTAAGTAAAATATACTATCCGACAATTTTTTTAAATTACTGATTTTGTATTAAAAATTATATAAATTTTAAAAAAATTGCGTGTCATTATCGATTTAATAAATTGAAATGACCTACAATATTTGTTTATTTGTTTCAAGATAATCTCGGGTAACGCCGGGCGTGTTTACTAATAATCACTTAACCCTTTCAGGCGCAGAGTAATTATGTTCGTAAAATGGCGAAATGATTCATTGACACCGGAATTTACAAACTAATTTCTTATAAAATAAATACTTGCTTTTGCTCATGTTCATTATAAAAGCAAAATTTTATTAAAATATTCTGGGTGTCATTTGGCATTTTGGAATTAAAATTAAGTGGTCATATTTGTGACCCCCGCCCTTGAAAGGGTTAACTCCTTGGGGACGAGCGACACGTATACGTGACGCATAAGATGCTCCGAATCCTCGATTATTCCCACCAGTTATTTTTTTATAGCAGGCTTTGCCTTATTTAATGACAGCATTTCTGCGATTCAATTAGCCGAAAATTTCTGTTTTAAAAAACCGGTGGTAAAAGATTAAAAATTCTGTAAAGGACGCTCGTCGCGAAGGGGTTAAAACAATTGAAATAAAAAGTCTACCAAAACGAAAAACGAAGGCTAGGTAATGTAATGAATGAATGTTATTACAGAAATGGAATGTGTTTTTACAACCCTGTATTTTTTTACAGAATTAGAACGCGAAATTGTGATATTCATATGTTATGAAAGCAGTGATTTTACCACATTTGATTGTAAAGGGGAGTCTCCGTTTGCTATAACGATAGGATTTACGATTTACGTAAGTCAACTTTATGAGTTTGCATGGTGCGAAATGTAACGATATATCGAGAAGTGGCGGACAGTCCCACCATCTGCGTCCAAATGGAGTAGTCAGTGAACTTGATGCTCCAACTTTAGGATGATTTTCCAAGAATACAATAGTTTGAAGATCTGTTAGTTTTTAAATTTGGAGTTCGAAAGTGTAGGTTAAAAAAATAAATAAAACATTTGAAGTTGTCTTAACATTTTTTAATTAATTGTTTGTACGTATAAAACCCATATAAGATTGACGAATTTCATAGACTGTAATGTTGTTAATTAATAAGACTTGTTTGTGGTTTGGGAATTGCAGCCACCGTAGTATTCTGAATGTTTTAAATTGGAGTACGTCTAAGAAAATTTGTTGAATGTCATTAGTGAAAACTAATTGATTATGAAGTGTGGATTAATTACGTCAAAAAGTATAGCTACCGTACATCCTTGCGCATAACTGCGTTCGCGTTAAAAGTGCGCGTATAATGGGTACTTTTGGTACAAGAAAATTCATCGAAATTTACAGGTTGCGTGTTATACGCCGGTTATAAAAATGAAAAATTACATTTAAACAACAACAAAAATTAAGATCAGGATTGTATAGATCATAAGAATTGAAATTTCTACAATAAAAAACAGGATATTTATTTACAAAATATTGTATGAGTTATGGATTTAATACTTGCTATCGGATTATACGAAAACTGCTAACTAATATGCTTTTTTAATATTCCTTATTATTATTATATATATATTAATTTTTTTTGCTACAAATCTTATGAAGATTTCTTTGCAAATAAGGGAATGGGCGTTATAAGGCGAAAATGCTCAAAGACTGGAAAATACACTCTGAAAGTTTAGATGTATATACCGAATTAGGTGTATATACCGGAATGCGTTATGCACCGGGATATACAGTAAAACCCCGGTTATCCGAAAAGCATGGGAGTAAAGGATTTTCGGTTAACTGGGGTTCCATGGATAACCGAGAGGTTTCCTAATTTTATTCTACCAGATGACACTACTCACCTTTCTCACTTCCCCACAGTCAGATAAAGCGTTAGTGCTTGCAGGTGCTGCAAGAGTCCGTATTCTATTAGTTTTCCCCTTCCTGTTTACACGTGTTTTAATTTCCTCCAAACTTTATTTACGATCAGTAATATTTTAAGATACAAACGGGTTTTTATAAGCATGAAGAGCTCAACGAGTTGAAAAAGTAAGCCTATATTGGTACCTCAATATATTGAAGTGCAGGAAGATGCAACAGGGACAAATCTGTTGTTGTTTAAAAGGTGGCGTGATAAGGCAACATTGAAGCAATGCGAAGGTGAAAAACTAAAAAAATCGCAACATATTTTGTAAAGAAATGAAGTGTTGTATGTGGCTATGCAATAAAATGCTTGCATTTACGCAATAGTCCAAATAAGTAAGTTTTGACGCTGTTTATTTATTTCATAAACAGCATGCTTGTTTTTTTTTAAAAAATTTCATATTTTTAAGCCGATTTTCGGATAACCGGGACTCGGATAATCGGGGTTCTACTGTACAATATATTTAGTAAACTTCGTACTGTTTTATTTGAGAATTGTTCAATTCCCATAAGTTTAATAGGATCAAATGAAACTGGATTACATTTATATATGGCACGACTGAGAACTGTTGTGCTTTTTCTTTTTATCGCCCTGTCCCGCTTTATGCTATACCAGATCTGGCAACACTAATTGAAATGGACAAAATATCTAGAAAAGCAGAGTGAGCTAAGAAGGCTGAACGGGCCTGGGACTAGCTCGATGCCCAATCATGGCCCAGCCATATTAGGTAGATTTCGTAAGAAATACTACCTATTACATTCTCCCTATGTTAGAATTTCTGAAGAAGTTTTGCATATCTACGCCGATCATGACTCTCAGAACCCAAAACCAGCCCCAGTTCAAAACTTTATCTGACTATCTACATCAGTTTTTTATGGACACGATAACTTCAACAATTCTGTACAAATAGCTTCCAAACTGATACATTAAATCAAGGGTCATAAAATCGCGGTCAAGTTCGTTAATGAGCAAAATCGCACAAAGGGCGGGGGGGGGATGGGGGGCTTTTTGTGCAAACATAAAAAAACCCATAACTTCTTAATTATGATACGTATCGAATCCGTTTAAGTTATTATTACTTCTAGGAAAAGGTCCGAAAATTTATGTATGACAGAGTTTTTTTTACATCATTAAAAATGGCCTCAAGGGGGAAAAAATAGGGATTTAAGAAGAAAAAATTTCACAACTTCGTCAATTTACAAGACATCAAATCCGCTTAAATTTGTTATAAATCCTTTTAATTTTATCGACAACTTTTATACTGACAAGTTTTTGATAAGACCAAACCTTACAGCAAAAAAAGAAAAAAAAAAAAAATATATATACAGGGTGTAACTGAAATGCTTCAACAAACTTTGAGGGATGATAGTACTCATGAAGATGAACAAAAAATGCAATAGAACACGGGGTCGCAAATGACATTTAACCCTTTCAGGGAGAGTGGTATGTCTAAAAAACCACTTAATTTTAATTCCAAAACGCCACAATGGCACCAGAATTTTGCTAAAATCTTTTCCATTTAATATTTATGTGAAATACAGCCTTTTTCTTATTTACAAACAATTTTTTTTGTAAATTCCGGTGCCAGTCCATTTTCAGACGCATTTTCTCTATTTTTATCCTTTAAGCCTTTTAGGGGCAAACTACTTTTAGTATTAAAATGTTGAAATAAATGACTGGCACCGGAATTTATAAAAAAAATTGTTTGTAAATAAGAAAAAGGCTATATTTCACATACATATTAAATGGAAAAGATTTTAGCAAAATTCTGGTGCCAATATGGCGTTTTGGAATTAAAATTAAGCGCTTTCATAAACATACCACTGCCCCTGAAGGGGTTAAATGTCATTTGCGACCCCATGTTCCATTGCATTTTTTGTTCGTCTTCATGAGTACTATCATCCCTCAAAGTTTGTTGAAGCATTTCAGTTACACCCTGTATATACAGGGTGTTCCGTTAAAGGGGTCCAATATTAATAGGGGTAATAGAGGAGATCACACGGAGCATAAATCAGTATATAATGCCTGGCCGGATCTCAATAATTTTCAAGTTACAGCAAATAGAATGAAAAATCGGAAATTTGTAAAAAAACCCTCATTGCTAAACTATCGATAATGCTACATAAAAACGAAGCACATATTTAGAAAGAGCAGAAAAAATCCTACGAAATGACATAAGTTGTTTTAGAATATTGAGAATTAATGGCGAGTTACAAGCTCTGAAACAGTGAAAAAATACAAAATCAAATATTTAGCAAAATAGTTAATCGTTAATTCCAAAAATGCAACTCTACCTACATCAAGGAAAATGTTATAAAATTTGGTCCATTCCGAAAGCTTTCGAAGAATCTGACAATAAACCATATCAGTTTAATTGTATGGGAGAAATCAAGCAGTTCCCTAGTTACAACTCTGTACTGTTGCACGCTCGGAAAGAGCGAAACTCCACCCATGACGATTGTAAACACCATGTTTTAATATCTTTCAATTATACATTTCTGATCAACCTCTATCAATACCCTTTCATTATTCAGTCTGGTCAAGTGAATGACATATTGTGCAGCTCTCGCCTTGTCTTAAAGGAAACTCCGTGACTGCTGCGTTTCCTCCATGAACTTTCAGGATGATGAAGAAGAAGTACTTTTTATGCAAATTTTCTATGTGTATAGGAAGAAAAGTGTAATAAAACAGCAGTCATCAGTGGGCGTTATGTTAAAGGGAGGCTGTTGTAAGTGGGATTGTAGTAAGTTGATGTATAATAATTATGCCGGAATACTCTAACGAAGAATATGCGGACATGCATCTGATGTACGGGCAAGCTCATGGAAATGCATGTCTAGCACAGCGCATGTACCGTGAGCAATTTCCAAGGAGACGTTGCCCAAGTTCGAAACTCTTCATAAAAATCGATAGACGATTACGGGAGACTGGATCGTTTAATACAGCAAGCATTGATGCAGGGAAACCTCGACATGTACGAACACCTGCAATGGAAGAAGATGTACTGAATATTTTTAAAGATAACACCTCCACGAGTACACGAGCTGCTGCGTCTGAATTCGGTGTTTCTCACCAAAGTGTGTGGCGTGTTCTGCGTGCAGAAAACATGCACCCCTTTCATGTGCAGCGGGTACAACTGTTATCAGTAACAGATTGTGCTCAGCGGACAGAATTCGTACGCTGGTTGCTTAATGTAACAGAAAATAATCCACAATTTCTGGAAAATATTTTATTTACTGATGAAGCAACATTTACGAGAGAGGGCGTGGTAAACACGCACAATATGCACACATGGTCATATACAAATCCGCACACTGTTTTCCCATCGAACGCACAACAAAAGTTCAGTGTGAACATATGGGCAGGTGTCCTCGGCGATTATCTCATAGGACCATATTTACTCCCAGATGTACTCAATGGCAGTACGTACTTGGTTTTCCTACGGGATATCTTACCGCAGTTACTGCAAAATGTGCCAGCAACATTGCGCCACAATATGTGGTTTATGCACGATGGCGCACCGGCACATTTTTTCATAGGTGTTCGCAATCACCTCAATTCAACATATCCTGGGAAATGGATTGGACGCAGTGGACCTGTTGCTTGGCCTGCACGCTCTCCAGACCTCAATCCGTTAGACTTTTTTGTTTGGGGACACCTTAAATCGCTGGTGTATGAAACGCCTGTGGATACACCGGAGGATTTACTAGCGCGAATCGTTGTCGCTGCAGGAGACATTCCCAACTCCGTCGGAGTTTTTCGGCGTGTTCGCCAATCTTTACGACGTCGCTGTCGGCTGTGCGATTATGTTAATGGGCGCAACTTCGAACACCTATTATAATAATGTCCGTTCGCCTGCCTTCCGACATTGAACTGTGCAGCGCAGGCCAGAAGACTATGCTTCACATATGTCATAAAGTACGTGGAATGTAATTCTTTATTTGTCATTTTTCTTTTATTTTCAACACTTTTTGGCACAGTATTTTGTAAGTCACAGACTGTGGTGTACTCAAATTGTAAATTACAAAGTTTGTATGAATTAATTTAAAATTTAGTGTCTTTTTTAAATTTATAATTAATAAAATTATTATGCTATTTGTTATTATTATTTCCTATCATAAATTATGATGCACATATACATACAATAATTGTCCATGTAAAACATGTACTGAAACTTCTTGCATAGTTACAAATCGCAATATTTTTAATTATTTCCGAATTTTCACCACCAGTTTAATTTTAAGGAATTTAACTTAACCTTTATATCAATAAAAGACCACTTTAAAATGTAGACTATTATTGTAAAGTTATTTTGGTTCATTCAACTCTTGAATAATTAAAAATGTTGCATCTCAGAAGAAGCATGATCGAAAATGTATAGTTGAGAGTAATTAAAAAGGCGGTGTTTCCAATCGTGATGGGCGGAGTTTAACCTTTGCTAGTGTCAAAGAAAGCGGAGTTGTAACTAAGAAACTGATTAATTTCTCTCACACAATTAAACCGATATGGTTCATTGTAAGCTTTTTCGAAAGTTTTCAGAATGGACCAAATTTTACCTAATTTTCCTTGTTGTAGCTAGAGTTGTCTTTTTGGAATTAACGATTAACTATTTTGATGTATATTGGATTTCGTACTTTTTTCACTGTTTCAGGGCTTGTAACTCGTCAATAAATATTGCTATATTTAATACAATTGATGTCATTTTGTAGGTTTTTTTCTGCTCTTTCTAAATATGTGCTTCGTTTTTATGTAGCATTATCGATAGTTTAGCAATGAGGGTTCTTTTACAATTTTCCGAATTTTCTTTCTATTTGCTGTAACTTGAAAACTATTGAGATCCGACCAGGCTTTATATACTGATTTATGCTCCATGTGATCTCCTCTATTACCCCTATTAATATTGGACCCCTTTAACGGAACACCCTGTATATATAAATAAAAAATCTCTGCCAGCTCCGCCTACAGACACATTTAGATTTCGAAGTGGGCGTTCCAAACTACCGCATCATGGCAAAAAGTTCCTTTCTTTTGCAATTCTCAATAAACTGGCGCCCCAAGGTCTGAGTCTTTGAAATCTACCTGTGCCAGTAGGCCGAGCCATCAGGGATTTTTTTCTTTCATTGGAATCGCACCAGGCATGGACTTCATTCTTTCTGGGCCGTTCATTTTATTTTAGATTGATTTTCTTAGAAATCGGCCTGTTGAAATCACTTCGTTTACACATCTATCTATCTACGAGTATATAATACAAATCTTGTCATCACAATCTTGTCCGAAATACTGAACCAAGTAGAACTTACTAAGGGCAATGTATTGAGATTGAAAGTATCTTGGATGAGTCCGTTAACAAGTATGTAGCTCTGATAGTTTGTTTACATGGGCGCACAAAAACAAAAGATAGACAAAATTTGTCACCACAATAACGTCGAAAATACTAAAGCAATTCGAACACGATTGGGACAATGTAATGATATTGCAACTATCTTAGACGAGTTTGTTAATCAAATATGTAACTTTAATAGTTGGTTTCCATGGACACGTAAAAGCCCAAAACATGCAATAATTTTCATCACGATAACTTCCGAAATACCGAACTAATTTGAATATAAATGGCCATTGTAATGATCTTCCAAGTACTTGGTTGAAATTGTTAATCAAACATGTTGCTTTTGTATTTGGTTTACAGGAACACGCAAAAATGTTCGACAGCATTCAATGAATGGTTATTGGCCTTTTAATAATTATATTACAGCCTAGAGCAATTTTTAAACGATGATTTCAATAACTTTTTAACAATTTTTTAAATAAAATAATTGCTTCATATCCTTTCTATTACATTCGGTAAGCCGAATTTTAAAATGCGCTGTAAATTACCTTTCTCGACAAAATAACGAACATAAGAGGAGTGACACCAATTCGCTTAATTTATGTTAAATCTGATGTATGTACCTTAAAGTAAAAATTTAAAAAGATTGAAATCAAACCTGCTAATACTTGTTTAGATATATAGAATCGTCACGTCAAACATTCTGATTTCCCAGCAAGAATGTAGTAATGCAATAATTATGCATTAGTGTCCGAGAAAGATCCGTACAACTTCAAAAATTTATTGAAAAAGTAACAATAGGGTTACAGCGCAACTAATTAGTACTATAGATAGAATAACTCAAAAAGTTTTTTTTCCTATAACTTAAGTTATTACCTTAGGAAATTTCTACATGAGACCCTTTCGTAGCACGAACAATATCAAGACGATATTCCAATTCCATCCACGACCGTTTCAGCATGCTAACATCAACAGTAGCTACAGCTGTTTGGATGTTTTGCTTTAATTCTTCGAGACTGTTAACTTTCGTTCTGTATACAGTATCTTTAACATAACCTCAAAAGAAAAAAATCCAGTGGTGTTAGGTCAGGAGACCGGGGTGGCCATGCAATGGGACCATCCCTGCCAATCCAACGCTGTGGAAAAGAATTATTCAGCTACTCACGAACTGTCAATCCCCAATGAGGAGGCGCACCGTCTTGTTGGAAAAGGACATTCGGTTGAAGGTCTTGCAGTTGTGGGAATGCATAAATCTCAAGCATATCTAAGTAGGTACTTGAGGTCACAGTCGTTTCTGAGAAAAAAAAGGTCCAAGGATGCGATCGTGAAGCAATCCGCACCACACGTTCACCTTTTCACTGCTCCGTTGGAGGTCACGTACGGCATGTGGTTGTTCGGAGCCCCAAAATCGAACGTTATGTGTATTGACCATTCCGGACACATGAAACGTTGATTCATCGGAAAACAGTATTCGTTTCAGAAAATGTTCATCGGCATCCAAACGATGCAGCATGTCAACTGCAAATCCATAACGCTTCGCATAATCATCCGGTTGTAACGCATGCAGAATATGAACTTTGTAGGCTGTAAGTCGCAATCGTTTATGAAGCACATCGTGTACAGTGGATCTTGGCATTTGTAGCTCCCGGGATGCTTGTCGAACTGATTTTGTAGGGCTCCTACGAAATGTTTCACGTATTCGTTCCACACTTTCTTCGCTAGTTCTAGAGCGACCATATCCTTTTTTATGTTCCACACTACCCGTTGTCATAAATTTGTGATACCACTCACGAATGCTTGACCGAGATGGTGGCGATTCCCCATACGTTGTTCGATAATTCCGTTGTGTTTGCGTATCGGATTTTGTTTCGATAAACCACGCAACACATTGTGCTTTCTTCACGCGATCCGCCATTGAAATAACTAAAATGCTTTAATATTCCTTTGCATGACATGTAGCGCCATCTATGGTCAGAAACATACTGCAGAAAAAAACTTTTTGAGTTATTCTATCTAATGTCCTAATTAGTTTCGCTGTTACCCTACTGTTTCTTTTTCAATAAATTTTTGAAGTTGTACGGATCTTTCTCGGACACCCTATATCGGCAGAAAAATTAGTTTTACAGGCAAATTGTGACAACATCGTTATTTTGGTTGTATTTAAAATTTACAATCCGGGAGGGGGGGGGGATTGGCAAATTAGTAAGAGATAAACAATTTAAAGCTGAAATATTTCATATTATATATTGATTATTTATTGATTATTATTTATTGCTTATTTATTTATTTCATATTATTTATTAACATTTCATTTATTTAATTGATGGCTAAGCGCATTTTATGTTATTGCTATCGCATTTAATGATTTGAAATTGAATGGGTTTTAAAACATCCATAAGCAGTGACAGACTTATTTTATACTAGCTGTTACACGTGACTTCGTTCACGCAACATTAAAAGAAGAATAAGTACATTAATTAAGCAAAATGTTTCACTCCCGATAATTAAAAATGTTAATAATTAACTAACTATTTATCACATTTCATAGGATACAATACGGCATTTTTTGTTATAGGGACCTTGACATAACTCAGTCTTAAAAAAGTGAAATTTTGTGCCAAATAATCGCGAAAAGGAAACCTATGCAAAAAGGAGGGCCAGATAAAATCGTGGAAATAGACGAATTGGTAAAAACAAATGTCAATTTTACCTGATAAACAATTTTACTTTTAACGCCTTTGTGAAACGTTTTAACAGCCATCCTTCAAAAACACATTAATTGGAAGCAGTATATGCTTTTTCTTTAAATTCAATTCTGCCTCCTTAGTTTAATGTATAGCTGAAACAAATCTTGTTTTCTAAATGACAATATGCTGGCAGGCAATTTTTGTTCTCCAGAATAAATTGATTCATAAAGTTTGAATACGTGAAAATATGTTTTTATTTTTCGGATAATTTTCTGAAATCAAGATTTTGTTTTCACCATCTATTCAAAGTGAAAATAAATTCTGTTTTTCAGTTTTAATGAGAAAATGGTGTAAAAAATATACGGATCTGTTTTATTTCTCCTTTTTTATACACAAATCTGGAGTAATTTACTTTCCTTTTTAGAGAAACTTCGTTAAAATTTACAAAAAAAAAAAAAAAAAAAAAAAAAAAAATTCTTGTCATCTAATTTAATTTTTTTAATTCTGAGAGTTTGTGTGACATCCTTCGATCAATGATAGCCGGTATTAAGTAAATCGCGTTGTGTTCAATAGTCTAGGAGTAGTTGCGAAAAACAAACACACGGTCAGATTTTAATATAATAGATTCGTGTTCATTTTCCTTTTCTTAAAATTAGAATGTGATTTTTAGCAGAAAACTCTCATCTGTATATAACGGATACTCATTCTTAATAATCAGTATAGATAAAAAAACATTTAAATTTTTCGTTATAAGTATGGCGTGAAACTCATCTACTTTCTATACTTACTGATCTTGTATTATTAATGTAAAGAATTGATTCATACTCATTTCAAAACATATTGGAAAATTCCCGTTTTATTTCAAATATGACGTCTCTTTTTCCCCAGAGAAATCTCTTTTTATTGACATAATTCTTGTTAATTTTCTTTTCCAGGCAATTAATTTCAATACTGGCATAGGGGAAATTATGTTACTTTAACGAAATAATATTAAATCTTTAGGTTTTATCAACAAAAATGGAACTATTAACATTCGTCATTTTTTTTTACTTTCTTCTATCTATAATAGAAGAAAGTATTGTAATCGAATTTTTTTCGACTTCCGGTTTTCGACGGATTTACACGTTTTAGGGGTCAGAGATTCCGAAAAACACGTTTTTACAAAATGTCTGTCTGTCCGTCCGTCCGTCTGTCCGTCTGTCCGTCTGTCCGTCTGTGTGTCTTCATTGTATCATCGAAAAGTGTATGAAGTTATGCATTAAATTGAACCTAATTTTTTTTCTATGTTTTTGGCTATGGCAAGCAGGTTCTATTAGAATTTGGGGATATTTCGACGAAAGGGGGCGCTGTGATCGATATTTTTGTTCAATTTTCACTATTGTACCATCTAAAAGTGTATGAAGTTATGCTTCAAATTGAACCAAATTTTTTTTCTATGTTTTAGGCTATGGTAAGCAGATTCTATCAGAATTTGGAGAAATTTCGACGAAAAGGGGCGCTATGATCGATATTCTTGTTCCATTTTCACTATTGTACCATCTAAAAGTGTATGAAGTTATGCTTCAAATTGAACCTATTTTTTTTTCTATGTTTTTGGCTATGACAAGCAGATTTTATCAGAATTTGGGGATATTTCGACGAAAGGGGGCGCTGTGATCGATATTTTTGTTCCATTTTCACTATTGTATCATCGAAAAGTGTATGAAGTTATGCAGATAATTGAACCAATTTTTTTTCTATGTTTTTGACCATATCCTGCAGGTCCCGGTTGAATTCGGGGATATTTCAACGGAAGGGGGCGCTGCCATCGCGATTTTTGTTCGATTTTCACTATTGTATCATCGAAAAGTGTATGATGTTATGCAGATAATTTAACCAAAAATTTTTAACATGTTTTTGGCTGTAGCCAGCAGGTCCTACTAGAATGTGGGGATATTCCACCGGAAGGGGGCGCTGTGATAGCCATTTAAATATTTCAAATTCAAAAAGATGTATAAAAAAATTATAAATCCTAAAAGTTTTTTCCGTTAAATGGTCGGCCTTGATCCGGAGAATCCGAAGCAGTTTTTGTTTTGTCTCTATATTAAAAAATGGCGGAGATATAGCGGTTTGAAATTTTAGGGTGGTTGACATTTTCAAACAAGACAGCAGAATTCATCCATAAACGGGTTTAATTTATGAGTTTTAGTTAACAGGGTTTCAGCAAATTTTCTTTCATTGTTGTAACGTTGTAACCATTGTTCCTATTCTTAAGTGCTTAACACTATATATTTATATTCGCCAACGTCAAATTCTCGCCAAGCTTGGCGGCAATTGACGAAGTATCGCCAAATTTGGCGACAAAAATAGGTTGCCACAAATGAAGCCTTGGCTGTAGAAGACTAATTTGGCGATATTCTCATTCAAATTCAATGTTGACGAGAACTTGGAATGAATCTTCTTTAATTGGGTTCCACGCATTTTAGCTTCGTGTTTTCCAGTAAAATTAGCTAAATTCGTAAAACCAAGGAATAGGGAGGCTATCTGTTCCGATCGGTACAGGCCAAAAGAACTTTTCGTAGTTTAGTATACATCAGTTGATTGCATCCCGGTAACCCGATGATTCGCAAGCAACTGACGTACAACAGAATGACGAAAAATATTGATTTTATTGGCGATGTGATGACGAAATTAGAAGTATTAACATGATTGAGATAGAAGAAAGTTTTGGAATTGGCACATCCGACTAGTTTAATATGCTTTTGGCTGTAGCCAGCAGGTCCTACTAGAATGTGGGGATATTCCGCCGGAAGGGGGCGCTGTGATAGCCATTTAAAGATTTCAAATTCAAAAAGATGTATAAAAAAATTAGAAATCCTAAAAGTTTTTTCCGTTAAATGTTTGGCCTTGATCCGGAGAATCCGGAGCAGTTTTTGTTTTGTCTCTATATTAAAAAATAGCGGAGATATAGCGGTTTGAAATTTTAGGGTGGTTGACATTTTCAAACAAGACAGCAGAATTCATCCATAAACGGGTTTAATTTATGAGTTTTAGTTAACAGGGTTTCAGCAAATTTTATTTCATTGTTGTAACCATTGTTCCTATTTTTAAATGCTTAACAATATATATTTATATTCGCCAACATCAAATTCTCGCCAAGCTTGGTGGCAATTGACGAAATATCGCCAAATTTGGCGACAAAAATAGGTTGCCACAAATAAAGCCAACTTGGCTGTAGAAGACTAATTTGGCGATATTCTCATTCAAATTCAATGTTGACGAGAACTGGGAATGAATCTTCTTTAATTGGGTTCCACGCATTTTAGCTTCGTGTTTTCCAGTAAAATTAGCTAAAATCGTAAAACCAAGGCATAGGGAGGCTATCTGTTCCGGTCGGTACAGGCCAAAAGAACTTTTCGTAGTTTAGTATACATCAGTTGATTGCATCCCGGTAACCCGATGATTCCCAAGCAGCTGACGTACAACAGAATGACGAAAAATATTGATTTTATTGGCGATGTGAGGACGAAATTAGAAGTATTAACATGATTGAGATAGAAGAAAGTTTTGGGATTGGCACATCCGACTAGTTTAGGTAATCGAGTTATTTCTTTTAGTTTTAAGAATGAAAATAGCTATTTCTCTCTATCCATGACATCATTTTTGACATGGATAATTTTGCGGAGCATATTATTGACATTTGCTAACCATTTTCTTTTCAAACTTCTTTTTACTTTTTTAAAATTTAAATAAAAAATACGGTATAGTTATATTAGCCGTGCGCAGACGGTAAAACGCCAAGTATTGTTGCCATACAAAAGAAAAAAAAAGAAAAAAATGAAAAAAAAGAAAAAAAGTAAAGAAAAAAAACCCAAGATCATTTTATTTCACCATCAAAGCATATCCGCTTTTATTTCGATGTATGACGTCATATTCGCCTGTTTTCTATGGTTACGCATATTGAAACCTTGTATTATTATCAAAAACTAAAAAAGTACGTTTTATTTCTAATAATATTATTTAATCTTCTTTTTAATTCTTTAATTTTTTTATTTCATTTTCATTTTTCCCGTGAAAATTTTTCAATTGAAACTAAATTGTTGAGTAAAAATTATTTTTCCAGTCTTTGATTTAGTTTTGGCAACGATAAAATATTAGCAACGGTAAAGTAAATTTAACCATTTTAAAATATTATACGAAAAAATGTCCATTTATTCTCTATGAAAATAACGAAATTTTGAATTATTAAGAAAAATATTTGAATAAAATAAACAAAAACCTGCCATTTGAGCCAGTTCATTTGAGGGTTATAATCATAGAAGAAGGAATATATACTAGAAGGAAGATGTAGGGTGTTTTCGCCTGTCAATTGTTAAGAGGGTTATGGGAAGGTGTTCAAACAGAATGGCTCGCAACCAGGGGTGCAAAAATCTAGGCGCCAATGGGCTGATTCCCACCACTAAATTTTTTTTAATATTCTTCGTCAAACTTTATTAGTATACTTCGTCTAAATTTGATCAGTATTCTTATTAAGCGAATAATACTAAAACTTTAGTGGTGTGAATCGGCCCATTGGCGCCTAGATTTTTGCACCCCTGCTCGCAACCCTCCCGATATTGGCGAAAACTTGACTTTTATCTTGGCATAGACGTTCCTACTAACCGTCGCCTCACATGATGGGTTGCCGGTATTTCCGCTTTTGTGTTGTCATTCTCATATCGTGTCTTGACTTGTGCCCGTGAAATTCGCTTTTCGTCTTTTAACTTTTTAATTTCATTCTGTTAATATAATTTTTGTGTTTATTTTAAGTATGTCTTGTGCGTTCGCTAATGTCTTGTGCGTTCGAGAATGCGGCAGCTCAAGGTACCAGGGAAACCAGGAATTACGTTTCATATTTTTTAAATGCAAGTTTAGACTTAAAAAAAAAGGGACTAAAAGTATCTCCTAAACAACATTAATCAAGCTAGAATATCATCTAATTTATTCAACCAAAGTTACAGAAAAATTTGGCCAAGGATAGCAAACGGGAAAAAAAAGTAATTAATTGTATTTTAATTGCATTAGAGGTTAATCATCAGTTTTGGAAAAACATGGGAGAAAAAAAATAAATTGAACATTTGAATTTAAATTTTGCTTTTTAATCATAAATATAATATAAACGTGTGCAACAACTTTGTCCCACTTTAACTTTATTGGAACATATATATATATATATATATATATATATTGTGGCAACGCTTATTTGAGAAAAACCTTTTATTTCATTTATGAAAACAATGCTGATTTAATTTTTAATTAAATGTAATTTTCATCAAACATGTTTTAACGAAATGTGAGTATAATATGTCAGAAACCTGTTAAAAAATTTTTCATATGGTATCTCATTTATCGTTTTGCGTTTTTTATTTGCTTAGAAAAAGGGATGTTGACATCAGAAATAATAAATATGATACATTTTATTAGTATTTCCTAATTTCATAAAAGGAAACAATTATTTTAATCCTTTTAACTAAAAAAAAAATTATCGTACTGTTTAATTATTCAGTCCTTTATAAAAAATAAATTTTACTTTTTTTTTTCATCAAAATCATCAGAAGAAAAGGGATTTTAGTTAAATTTAAATAAGGGTTTGGTTTTAAATTTTAAAATCAGGTGAATACAATAAATTCTTAGTTGATATTATGAAGGGGGTGGGGGGTAAATGTATGTGTTTATTTTATAAGTAGCCAGCGACTGATTTACAAATTTGGGGGCTCTGGGCACAGATGCTTTAATAATTTTGTGATATTTAATGATGTTTCTTCTCAATTTTTAGCAGTAAAAGTTTTTATAACATCCTCCTAATCTTAAGTGTTCTATCTCGCTGACGATTTTTCAATCTTTCGTCAATTTTAAATATCCAATGGTAAAATTTTTTTTTAAATATTGAAATGCAAATGAGATATTTTTAAAAATTTCTCCCATAGGATTAACATTAGTGAGCAGGCGTTTTCGCGTGAGTGATGTAGCCCTTAAAAGTTATTTTTACATGAAAAAAAAAATCATATTAATTTTGTCTTTTAATACAGGGTGATTTTTTTTTAAAGTTGTGAAAGTAAAACCCTATAACGAAAGAACCACTGATCCAAATGATCAGAAATTTCACTAGTATGCTCCCAAAGCAATGGGAATTTTTTAGGCATGGTTAAAAAATACTTAAAATCTCATCGACAGATGGCGCTGTATATGCAGTAAAGTCGGGAGAGGAGCTTGTGCAAGACACACGCACAGTGGATACTCATACAGAATGCAGTAATTGGGAAAAGGAACTGCAAACAACTGCAGAAACAGAACGAAAGAAAAATATGGAGTAAAACATTCGTACAGAACTGCGTAACTAACCCATACGATTTTCAGTGTGCTGTCCAATGTTTTCAGCTACGAGTTTGAAACGTGAAACCGCATGTTCCACAACAGAGTGAAGAGTATCCACTGTGCGTGTGTCTTGCACAAGCTCCTCTCCCGACTTTACTGCATATACAGCGCCATCTATCGGTGAGATTTTAAGTTTTTTTAACCATGCCAAAAAATTCCCATTGCTTTGGGAGCATACTGGTGAAATTTCCGGTCATTTGGATCAGTGGTTCATTCGTTATAGGGTTTTACTTTCACAACTTAAAAAAAAATCACCCTGTAGTTTAAAACTTCAGATTTTGGCTAATAATTTAAAAATCTTCCGTAGCATTTACGGGTCCCGGAAAATCGGGGGCCCTGGGACCGTGCCCCGAATGCCCTGCCGTAATCAGGCACTGAAAGTAGCTGCATTACGTAAGAAAGCGTAATAAAGTTTTAAAATATATCGAATAACTTATTCTTGAACAAAGTTCTTTTTTTATGAGTTATTTAAAGAAATAAGACCGGAGTTCTTTATTGTCATAAAAATAAAGATATCAAATATCGGAAAATTGAAAATATCGAATTAAATATTAGTTATAAAAGCAACCAATTATTGTTTTTACCTTCTTCTATCTATAATTGAAGAAAGTATTGTAATCGAAATTTTTTCGACTTCCGGTTTTCGACGGATTTACACGTTTTAGGGGTCAGAGATTCCGAAAAACACGTTTTTACAAAATGTCTGTCGGTCCGTCCGCCTGTCCGTCTGTCCGTCTTCATTGTATCATCGAAAAGTGTATGAAGTTATGCTTCAAATTGAACCAAATTTTTTTTCTATGTTTTTGGCTATGGCAAGCAGGTTCTATTAGAATTTGGGGATATTTCGACGAAAGGAGGCTCTGTGATCGATATTTTTGTTCCATTTTCACTATTGCACCATCTAAAAGTGTATGAAGTTATGCTTCAAATTGAACCTAATTTTTTTTCTATGTTTTTGGCTATGGCAAGCAGGTTCTATTAGAATTTGGGGATATTTCGACGAAAGGAGGCGCTGTGATCGATATTTTTGTTCCATTTTCACTATTGTACCATCTAAAAGTGTATGAAGTTATGCTTCAAATTGAACCTAATTTTTTTTCTATGTTTTTGGCTATGGCAAGCAGATTCTATCAGAATTTGGGGATATTTCGACGAAAGGGGGCGCTGTGATCGATATTTTTGTTACATTTTCACTATTGTACCATTGAAAAGTGTATGAAGTTATGCAGATAATTGAACCAATTTTTTTTCTATGTTTTTGACCATAGCCTGCAGGTCCAAGTTGAATTCGGGGATATTTCGACGAAAGGAGGCGCTGTGATCGATATTTTTGTTCCATTTTCACTATTGCACCATCTAAAAGTGTATGAAGTTATGCTTCAAATTGAACCTAATTTTTTTTCTATGTTTTTGTCTATGGCAAGCAGGTTCTATTAGAATTTGGGGATATTTCGACGAAAGGAGGCGCTGTGATCGATATTTTTGTTCCATTTTCACTATTGTACCATCTAAAAGTGTATGAAGTTATGCTTCAAATTGAACCTAATTTTTTTTCTATGTTTTTGGCTATGGCAAGCAGATTCTATCAGAATTTGGGGATATTTCGACGAAAGGGGGCGCTGTGATCGATATTTTTGTTACATTTTCACTATTGTACCATTGAAAAGTGTATGAAGTTATGCAGATAATTGAACCAATTTTTTTTCTATGTTTTTGACCATAGCCTGCAGGTCCAAGTTGAATTCGGGGATATTTCGACGAAAGGGGGCGCTGCCATCGCGATTTTTGTTCGATTTTCACTATTGTATCATCGAAAAGTGTATGATGTTATGCAGATAATTAAACAAAAATTTTTTAATATGTTTTTGGCTGTAGCCAGCAGGTCCTACTAGAATGTGGGGATATTCCGTCGGAAGGGGGCGCTGTGATAGCCATCTAAAGATTTCAAATTCAAAAAGATATGTATAAAAATATTAGATCCTAAAAGTTTTTTCCGTTAAATGTTCGGCCTTGATCTTGAGAATCCGGAGCAGGATTTGTTTTGTCTCTATATTAAAAAATGGCGGAGATATAGCGGTTTGAAATTTTAGGGTGGTTGACATTTTCAAACAAGACAGCAGAATTCATCCATAAACGGGTTTAATTTATGAGTTTTAGTTAACAGGGTTTCAGCAAATTTTCTTTCATTGTTGTAACCATTGTTCCTGTTCTTAAATGCTTAACACTATATATTTATATTCGCCAACGTCAAATTCTCGCCAAATTTGGCGACAAAAATAGGTTGCCACAAATGAAGTCAACTTGGCTGTAGAAGACTAATTTGGCGATATTCTCATTCAAATTCAATGTTGACGAGAACTGGGAATGAATCTTCTTTAATTGGGTTCCACGCATTTTAGCTTCGTGTTTTCCAGTAAAATTAGCTAAAATCGTAAAACCAAGGAATAGGGAGGCTATCTGTTCCGGTTGCTACAGGCCAAAAGAACTTTTCGTAGTTTAGTATACATCAGTTGATTGCATCCCGGTAACCCGATGATTCGCAAGCAGCTGGCGTACAACAGAATGACGAAAAATATTGATTTTATTGGCGATTTGAGGACGGAATTAGAAGTATTAACATGATTGAGATAGAAGAAAGTTTTGGGATTGGCACATCCGACTAGTTTAAGTATTATTTTATTGATATTTAGGAAGAACATACCCCCTCCCCCCCCCCCCCCCCCTCCACCCCATAACAAAAAGAAAATATACGTAACTTTAAAAACAAAGCTTTAAATAGATTGCATTATGTTTACACTCCTTAGATAACACATCCTTCGCATAACAGACGTAGCAAAATCAAAACAAACCTACCAAACGTTTAAATAAATAAGAAAATATCGAGGGAAAAGGTGCCAAGGCAGCGATAAATACGCCATAGTATTGCCCTGCTTATTCCCCGCCTTTGAAATAGTTTCGGAAAATAGCGTAAATTAAAAAAAAATCCGTGGCAAACGGCGAAATAGGAAGATGGGCGAAAACCCCCCACATCTTACTTCTATTTATATTCCTTCTTCTATGTTTATAATCAACCTAATATGCAAAGGTACAGGATCATTAAATGCTCCATTTTGACGCTGGCTTCAGCCTAACATTAGCACACAATCGGATTTATAATATTATTAGGATTAGGATAGGATAATTTGAAGTTTCTGCAGATCGTCACAGCAGTTAATATAAGTCAAGTCAAACAAAACACTGTATATTCCTTGATTTTCATACATGGGATTTCATTTTACCGACATATACAATTTAAATTTTATATTTGTCTTTATATCGTCGCTACCATGACAAACTGTCGAATGTGAAAAAATGCATTTTGTATTACTTTTAAAAATAGGTCTATTGTCACCACTAAATTTTAATAATATTCTTTACGAGCCTTGCCAGTTTGGCCTTCTTTTTTATTCAAAAATTCCGTATTCATACCAGAAATTTAAAATAGATATTTTTCCTTCACTTAATGACGGACATTTCGCGATTATATAATGTAAATTTTTTTCTCAAAATTTCCGATATGAATTCAGTATTTCTAAATAAAAAAAAACGGCCAAACTGGCAACCCTGTTCTTCATAGAAATTTTATCAATATCCTTACTAAGAGAAGGAGTCTAATAAAATTTAGTAGTGACAAACAGCCAATTTCTAAAAGTAATGAAAAATACATATTTTCACATTCGATAGTTTGACATGGTAGTGACGATTATAATCTTCTTCATTTTTTGCTTAGAACAGTACATTATACAGCAAGTGATGTACTTTTTATCTGTTTACTAGCGTATTATATGAAATAATGCATTCTTTGTGATACGTGGATGTTCTTGCCAATCGGCAATAAAACACTCATGTGTAGCTATGTTTTTTTAATTTTTTTTTTCATTATATTCCGTTATTCCATTTTTGTTCCATTCTATGATTCAATCCTTTTTATTTCATTTTTTGTTTGGGATCATATGTCTTTAAAATATTTATGATTTTGAATATATTTAGATTTCCTGATAGGTTGTATTTATTAAGATGTTTTCCATACATATATTTTTTTACTACAATGATAAAGGTAAAACACTACATGTCATCTTTAAATTACAGATTCAGTCATTTTTGTTATACGAATTTCTTAGATATATATTTCGGTTACAATATATATTAATTATGGTTATAATATTAATTATGATTTATTATTATTATTTCAATTATAATTCAAATATTTTTTAATGTTATATACATATTAATTATATTTTTAAATATTTTTGCATAGTTGGAAGCAGTACCAAACGAAAAATGAACTTATAAATATTTTTTACATTAATGTATATAGTTATCTAAACTTTTCCTAGATATTTAAGTTATTTACAATATTATTCTCATATTATAATATTATTTAATATAATATAATATTATTTAATTACCAATTAAGGATTATTGGTGAGTTTGTGTATTGATGTAGGGATATGTTTATAAATAATATTAACCCATTTATGCCTAGCGTCGATGCTTTAGTAAAATGTGAAAAAGTATATTTCACACCACTTTTTTTAATAGAAATTTGGTGTCATATTTTATCGGGGACTCCGCGATAAAATAAGATACCAAATTTCTATTATAAAAAAAGTGGTGTGAAATGCATTTTTTTCCATTTTACTAAAGCGTCCCAAAATTGGGACGCTAGGCAGAAATGAGTTAACTAACAATATTTCTATTACATGGTGCGTACGCTTCACCACAAATTTTTAATAGAATTTTTCGCCTTATTTAAATGCAGAAATGTATCATAGATCCTGCAATTGAACGAGGTGACTGTAATTTTTGCTATTTAAATATTAAATAGAAAAATTCTATTAAAAATTGTGGGAAAAGCGTACGAACCCTGTAATTATTAACTTTATTTTTTTTTTTATTTATTTTTTTTTTATCAATTGATCATTCGTTAAAAGTATTAAAATTAATTGATTAATTAACATATTATTTTTCATCATTTATAATCTTATAATATTTAGGCTGCATTAATAAATTATTATGTATTTTACTTCTTGCTTCAATTTGACAAATTAATTGTAATGTAATATAATTTAATAAAGTGACATAAATAAATATAATTTTTAACATTTTCTTTGGTTTCAAATAGACTTATTGTATTTAATCTTATTCTGTTTTATTCTCAACATTTTAACCCCTGACAAGCACACTGGGTACAAAGTACCCAGCCCAAAATTTTATTTCGGTATAATTCTCTGTATGTATTTAACAAAGGGCTTTCCCTTCCAGCGATGTTTTGTTGAGACCTTGAGGAAGCGTGTTCAGTAGCCGTTAGTGAGATTCAGTTGTTACGACGCAGTGAGCGCGAAACGTTGTGGGTACTTTTAACCCAGTTTGCTAGTTGAGTGTAGTCAGTCAAGTGCTCGAGAGTTTTATTTCGGATCATATAGTGATTTTTTTTTATTTATTTACAGTAAGTAATAAACTATGATTACAATTGCATCACATAATATTTATTAACTTATGTAAATTTACGAATTCATCGATGCCCAATGTGCGTAGAGTGTTGTAACAAAAATTCTACTTAAAATATATTTTTTGCGTTTATTTGTGTTTTTGTACTTAAAATAAAGATTACAATGAATAATAGATCTCTGATTTCTTTGAAAACTCGTCCTTTACCTACTTTTTAGTATACGCCACTTCAGCGCCTTCGAATAGTAAAATAACTATACTTTTTGAAGCGAATCAAGAAACTGATTTTACCATCATTTAGAGCGCTTTTTAAGCTTTCCAAATATAACTTTTTATATTTTAGTCCAATAGAATCAAAGATTTGGTACGAAAACAAAAAAATCTCAAAACGGCACTTTTTTCAACTTTGATGGTACTTTTATCTATTTCAATTGACACCAATAAATTAAATATTGCATCCATTTTATGTGGGATTGTTTAAGCTTTATTTAAAAAAAAAATTCTCTAGCTTTGTTAGGGACCAAGTTAATTGGAAATGAATTTGTGTTGGATACTTTTCACCCTCAATGCTTAAAGAGGTATATCGTTTAGATGTGTGCTTGTCAGGGGTTAATCATATATATTATTTCTGTTGTCAACATCCCTTTTTCTAAGCAAATACAAAACATAGAACGATAAATCAGATACTATATGAAAGGATTTTGAACAGGCTTCTGACATAGTGCACGTTACAGTGTATTTCGTTAAAACATGTTATTTAATTAAAAATTGCTGTTAATTAAAAATTAAATCGGAATTGTTTTCATAAATGAAATAAAAAGTTTTCCTCAAATTAGCGTTGCCAAAAAAATAAAATACCGCATTATGTGAAGCTCAAACAATGATTATAAAAAAAATAAATAGTACAACCGCGGCATACGTAGTAAGAGTTACATTATTAATATAATATATATAATGCGGAAGATACTACATTTTACGTATACATTTACGGAATACAATTTTAGAGAAAGTTTAAAAAAAAAATATTATTCAAAATAACATTGTTGTAAATGTAAGAACGTTAGAAAAATAAATGACACTGCTAAATTAACGCAAACAATTTTTTACATTGTTCTCATAAACTTAAAATAACCTATAAACTCCAAAGAAAATACTAAAGTAAAATTACAAAATGTCAAGCATTTTACATAAATTAATTAATTTTATTGAAGAACTAATTTAAAATTTCCATTGGTCAGCTGTGATTTTTAGGAGTTGTAATATATGTTGTAATATAATGTTAATTTTATATAAAAACTGTTAGTTCATTTTAGATTAAGTTTAATTTGAAAGGCAACTTTATGTATAAAACTTTTAATGCATAAAATTGTCTTTCAAATTATGTATAATTTATTATATTTAGAAAATGAAATTAATTTTGAATATTCTCTCAAACCACACATTTTCAGGGATTTGCTACTAGCATACCTGCCAACTTTCAACTAAACTTCCGTACAATGCGAGTTAATTTGATCTATGTTAAAGTCGTTTGTGACCAGAAAATATATCTGAGAAAAATTATATGTATTTAGTTTCATATTTTTTTTCCTTTTTTGAGGTAAGTTCAACCCTCGGTAGATTTCGTCTGTTTTTTTTTTGTTTTGTTTTGTTTTTTGATTTAATGGAATTTTTTTTATTTACTTTTTTTTACTATTTTTGTTATACTTCTATTTCATCAATATATTTCTACATATTTTTATTTAATTTTTAAATTTCTCACGGCTCTCTTTTGCCTCGCAAGTCAATTACCTTTAACCTGGAAGTTTAGTTGGTTCTATGCTGCTAACTACATTGTTCCATTGAACGTGGAACCAAAACGTATTTAACCTCGGTTAAATTAACCTACATTGTACGGAAGTTTAGTGCGATGTTGGCAGGTATGTCTGTACTGATGGTCAGAATGAATGATTTTGATATTCGAATGAACCAATCGGGCATGCGTAGAAGCATATATGCTAAACTTCAAAATATTTTTATTCAATTACTACCAGAAATTTTGAAAAAAACAAAGCAATTTTTGATTTTAATTAGAATTTGATAGTTGCCGAACAGTTGATGTTGGTTTAAGGGGCTTCCGAGTTGCGATCAACTTTACGCCCGGTCTATTTGTGAGTAAAGTGTCTTGTAAATATTGAGCCGTTGGAAAAAGTTAAATGTAGTATTAACTACATAAGAAAGAACAATTAAAAATAGAAGAAAATTAAACAATGGGAATAAAAAAGTAAAGCAAAAGAGATTAAGGATTAGAGTCTAATAAATGGAAAAAAAGTAAAATGGTAGATTTGATAAAGGGCGAGATAAAAGTATAAAATGTCTTTCATTTTGTAAAATTTCTGAGGGAAATGAATTAAAAAGGATGCGAATTTTGTCAACTATGCTTTACCTTCTTTTTTTATTACAAAATTTTGGGTAGTGATTGATTAAAAAAAATACGAATATTGGCAACTATGCTTTTGCGCATTCCCGAATGATTCATTCGAATGAAAAAATCATTCATTCTGCCCATCACTACTTGCTACTTCGTAAAGTAAGTACTACGCAGTTTTATGTACTTTATACTACGTTAAAACTGCATGTTTACGTATTTGTGTATTATTTTGTGTTTTTTTCTTGTTTTTGAAACATATTTATTGGCAGGTGTTATAAAACTTGTAATCAAAACGAAACATTTCCATAGTAAATAAACGATAATTTGAATTTTATTTATCTCATTTACAAATAAACAATTATACAATGAATACAAATATTACGGCTTAGCACATTAAATAGAATATCATATTATACACAACAAAATTAAGATATCAACATCATCAAATTCAATTAAAATAATTACCGTATATTCCGGCGTATTAAACGCGTCTTAAATTTGAAACTAAATATTTCCATTTTTACGTATTTTGCATACACATTTCTTTGCAATGAAAGTTTCATGTGGTACATCTCATTAACATACAATAACGTGCCCCGTGCACTTCTGAATATTTATGAATTTTCTTGTTTCAAAAGTGCACAGTATATGCAGAATATACGGTAAATATAGTTCAAATAAAACTTTATACACAGACAATTTAAGTACAAGTAACATGTTAAAATGTCTAAAATTATACATTAATTTAAGGGTTAGAAACAAAGCATTGCACTTTTCGAAAAGCAGTAGGTTTGATAAGACTATCAAAAGTTGCCACTTTCATAGGTGAACGTAAAATGTTTGCCTAAAATTAATTTTATTATATATTTGTTGTTGTTGTTTCTTATTCAATATTATATAATATTTATATTCACTGCAATTGATAAATGCAATTGTTTTTTTTTTTTTTTTTTTTTTTTTTTTTGGGTGTGAATGTGTGGTAAAACTTTGTTTATGTCGTTGGTAATTTTCAAGTTTTAACTTAACACTTCGTTGACCGTCAATTTAACATGAAATCTGGGTTCTGAAACTATACAAGCCCCGCCTTTTTCTGAAAGGTCTTTGGTAAATTCGATTCCTAGATAAATTTATCGAGTTTATGCTTTAGTCAGCAGTTTATTTTATACAAAATTAATTTATTTAACAGTGTCTAACAAAATATCCCCCAATATATGATATAAATACCTATTCGTTCTGTTAAAAATTTACAATACTTTCATGCAAGAAAAGATACGTAGGCGGAACTAGGTATTCAGGACGCGCCTTTAGTCAACGGTGTAAGTTTTAAAACACGAGTATACTCATGAGCGGTTAACAAAGCGTTAAGTACTAACGAAAGATTTATTAATCCTTCTTTGCATGAGTTTTTCTTTTACAATTGTGTTTTTTTTATACATATATTAAATATTAGACACCAGAAATTTTAAGATAGATTTTTAAATTTCTTCAGCAACATAGTTCACGTGAAATTTACTGAATTAATATTTTTATATAAATATAGTGGTGGCGAAGAAGTTGATTTATTTATTAAAAGTTAAATAAACAGTGATGGAAATTTACATCACTATGCAATTAAGGGTTAATAAGCTAGCTGCATAGCAATCCGTTGTATTTTGTATTTTATAAGATCTTTCGAGTTTTATAGAAAAAAAACTTACGAATTCAGTTTTTAAAATAAAATATATAAGATGCAAGTTAAAAATGTATTTATTACCATTTATAAGTCTTAATTAGATCTTTCAATCTCCGTAAGATTCCTTAAAATTCACCAATAATTTCTCGATGTTTTTGAGCATTGAAAGATTGGTTAATTGATGGATTCTCGCGATTTTTCCCTGTTTCTCAAAAACTATTTTAGGTATTGGAATGCGATAAACTACAGATTGTAGTCAGAATTATGATTCATAAATCTTCATTACACATTTCAATCTTCGTAAGATCCCTTAAAATTAATCAATTAGGTAATGAGTAATCGCGCTTCTAAGTTTTGCCATAGATTAACATGAGATTTCGCGATCGGGGAGTTTCATGTGTAGCGGTACCGTTGAAAACGATACTGCGCTGTTAGTTTATTTTAGTTTAATTTTTAGACAAGTGCTGTTTTATAATTCATTCATTATTATTATTGAGAGAGCCTTCTAATTTATATACAAACTTTCAGCATAACTCTGTACACAATATCTCATATGGAAAGAGATTTTTCAAATGTTTACATGCAAAAATATTCGTTAGAACTTAATATATATACAAGTCAATCTCTACGTGATGGGAAAGAACAATTTAAAGCTGTTTACAAATACAAAATTTCTGACACACTCACGAATTAATTTTTATTTTTAAATTCACGAAATTTGCAGGTGCTCTTTTCAGATGCTAAGAAATCCAATAGTGGTGTCTTCTTTGTCCAAAAGATTTTTAAAAAATGGTGTCAATTACGATGTTTTGAACAAATTTACGAGACACAATTCTTCTGGAATGATCGATATTGAGGAACAATCGATTGTAACTTAAGATGCAATTAATTTATCGAAAAATGAAAAACGATGTTCTATGTACAAATCACTGCAATAGCCACCTTGCAAATTTCATACTTTTATGCATAAAAATGATTGCATGAATGCGTCAGAAAGTTTAGCGCTGTCATGCGGAGTTTTTTTTTTTAAATTTACTCTTTTCTTTCTTTTTTTTTTTTCTTTTTTTCTTTTTTTTTTTTCTTTTTTTGAGAATAGCTTTACAAAAAAATATTGCCTGAATTTTACTTATGAAATTCATAAATAAATAAATGAAATGCAATGAAAGTAAAATATTCATGGCC
Source organism: Maratus michaelseni (assembly GCA_963931845.1). Lineage (NCBI taxonomy): Eukaryota > Metazoa > Arthropoda > Arachnida > Araneae > Salticidae > Maratus > Maratus michaelseni. The sequence continues at coordinate 388,312,260 of OZ007591.1, read as the reverse complement.
ATAATTTATTTTACACTAATGTCGAACACATATTGCGATAAAACACACAAAAAGAAACATTTCAATTAACAGATAAAAGGACGTAAGATAAATAAAAATAGTTATATTTTTAGCATTAAAACACATTAAATGGAATTAAATAATAAAAGCAGAACATGTTATCACTGAAGTATGGCATATCAAGTGAATCACAGATCCTGAATTCGCAAAAAGTTTAACTAGCCATGCCACTGGAACTGCATATCCTGCATATTAAATTGCTAGATACTAATCGAAAACATTAAGATGCCTTACAATGCTCCCCCTCCCCCTTCTTTTTATGTAATGTGTGTCTATTTTGAGAAGAACTTTTTTTTATCGTGACTGAATAGCGATATGCAAACTTCACAATGCGTGATAATAAGAAATACAAAATCAAACAAGAATGAAAAATCATGCTTCAAGAATAGATTATGTAACACTTTCCAACACTTCCAAAATAATTTTGCAAATCTTTACCGTTTAATAAGGTGAAAGATTATGTCTAAGTATACAATTAAGAAACGCATAACATATTTAAAAACTCAATTTCAGGAATTACCGACAATATTCGGAAAAGTATACAAACTCGATTGTGCAACCCTGTATAAGGATCTATAGATTTGTATATATACAATCTATATATATACATATTTATATATATTTTGACATCTCTTTGAGGCAAAAGTAACTGTTTCTGTAATTGTAAAAGTAACTGTTTCTGTAATGTAAATTCCGACCAGAATTTTCGAAAAATTGTATTTGAAAGTGAAAAAATGCACTTTAAAGTTTTTTTACACAAAATTTATAAAAGTAAAATTGTTTTAAAATTTTGTTAAAATTTTCTGGCGCGATTCTTGATTAAAATGAGGTGGGTTAAAAATTATCCCACCATCCTTTAAAGAGTTAAATGACTACTGATACTCAATTAAAACTGTTTTCCTCAAAAATGCACATATAAATGGACGACGATTAATCTGTTAAATTGATATTTATTAATAGAATATTTCTTGATCTTAACTGAAAGAAACGATTTCTCTAAAATTTCTCTAAATTTTAGCTTTTTTGGTTTATTAAAAAAAATTTTTTTTAGACTAAATTCATGTTTTAAGGAATTTAATCAGTCTCTACTTTTATTTTACTAAATTTTGACAGTCATTCCAACTGAATATGCATTTATATATATCTTATCTTAAAAAAATCCGTTTTTTCCTCTGGGAATATTTACACAATCTTGCATAATGATTAGGGCACGGCCATTGAACCAGTGCTCTGCCAGATTCAAGTTCGGTCTCCCGACATGATGTTTATAGTTGCTCGGAATTCACTGAATCCAGTCTCCTTAGATCTTGTTGCGCGCATGCTTGTTTAGTGATTAGACGCTGACCTCTTTTCAAGAGTTATCGAGTCCAAATTCAGATTCAGACGTGGATGCTCGTAGGAGGTTGGATTCACTTTAAATGGAAGTCCCGGTCTGTTCGTCCGTCTAAAAATTTTATGTTCATACCTCCAGTTATGAAAAGTACAATCCAGTAATCCGTTTAAAACAAGCTTAACAAAAACTATTTAGCATATCAGAGGTTATAAGTTTCATTTAAGCATATGCCTCTTCAAAATATTCCAGTGAATCGTAATTTATATCACAATTCATCAACCGTGCATAGTGATGTTCATTCCTCTAGTTATTAAAAGTACAAACCAGTAATCCTTTTAAAACAAGCAAAACAAAAACTAAGTAGCATTTCATATCAGAAGTATAAGTTTCACTTAAGTATATACCCTGCAAAATATTCAAATCAATTGTAAAGGGTATCATCAATCATCAACCATGCATAATGATGTTCATGCCTCCAGTTATTAAAATTACAATCCAGCAATCCTTTTAAAACAAGCGAAACGAAAACTACTTAGCATTTCATATCAGAGGTATAAGTTTCACTTAAGTATATGCCCTTCAAAATATTCATCAATTGTAAAGGATATTATCACTCACTGATCGTGCATAATGATGTTCATGCCTCCAATTATTAAAAGTACAATCCAGTAATCCATTCAAAATAAGGCAAACAAAAAGTACTTAACATTTCATATCATAGGTATAACTTGCAGTTAAGTATACGTCTCTCAAAACATTCCAGTGAATTACAATGAATATCATCAGTCATCAATCGTGCATATTGATGTTCTTGGTAACTTTGTTGGTACCTTTGCCGGTATCACCTCATCATCGCTCTCAAGAACATTGATGATGTGTCCATCAAAATAACCATTGCCATTCATATCACTGGAACGTCTGCGCTTTCCAAGTGGACTGTGATGTCTCATTGCCGATGTAGTAGGAGATGAAGCCCTGGTCTCTACGCCCTGTTGCATAAAATATCTCTCCATGTGAGGCTGGACAGCGAACCAAACTTTTTCGTCTTTGAGAAGCTCTGTAGCAGCATCAATGTCTGGTGCGAAGAAGCGGTCCTTGTCAAGAGGCCTAGAAAGATTTTAAAAAATTAGCACAGTTATAATACAAAAAACTGTATGTTACGAACAAAATTTGATGCGTAAAAGCAACGAAAATAAAAACAGAAATTAAGTATACAGCGGGTTCAAGGTTTTATAAAGCAGGCCTTGGACACTGCCACCGAGAAACACTCAAGGCCGACTGACAAGAAATGTGACGTCATCGCTAATGGACCGACTTCTCACATGTCAGTTATCAAAATCAATTTGAATTTTTCTATAAGAATATACTGGTAATTTTCATTTTTTTACTGTATTTTCCCCTGACTTAAAAAAATGATAATTACCAGTATATTCTTATATAAAAATTCAAATTGATTTTGATAACTGACATGTGAGAAGTCGGTCCATTAGCGATGACGTCACATTTCTTGTCAGTCGGCCTTGAGTGTTTCTCGGTGGCAGTGCCTTGGAGCGGTCTCTATTAAAAGAGACTAAATCAAAATTTTGTCCACCACTATTTCCTTACTAAAAATTTTTGGTTTAGATTTATCTTGCATATATCGTAGAAACGCGCTTCGTGAAGAGTTTTTTCTTGCAACTGTTGTAGAAATATACCACCAAAATAATTAAAAAAAAATAACAGTGAGAGCTCCGAGGTCTATAAACCTTTCTTTTTTGGAAACATAAGCGTCAACGACAAACAACAGGAGCAACTGGTGTAAAGTAGAGACATAATATCCTGGGTTATTTTCGCTAACGTAATTTCACACACATAAAAAAGTATAGAGATTTATAATAATATAATTGATTTTTCTACGACTAATATTTCTTGCATAACAATACTTTTTCTTTATTATTTTCACAATCGATAATTATTATGGTTTAAAATTCTACATTATTGGTACCACGACTTATACTAGAATATAAACCCTTACTTCGAAAGGGTAGAATCGGGAAAAATGTGTATAAGTCGACCCTCCCCCAAGTTTGAAAGGAAAAAATGGAAAACTCCTGTATAAGTCGACCCTCCCCCAAGTTCGAAAGGAAAAAATCAAAAACTCCCGTATAAGTCGACTCTCTTTTCTATTCATAAAGGATGTCAGAAAAAAGAAAAACTTATGCACTGATATTGAAAAAAAAATCTTTCCAAAAATATTTAAAAATAAAATATAAATATGTAAACATGGATAAAATAATAAATTCAATCAATATAAAATATAATCATTTCAATCCTGTGTCAGACGCCGCAAACTGTTCATCAAAGTCTTTTTATGTCATTTCACGTTACCATGTAAATCCTAGGTTTCATGATATTTTTTATCACCTGATGATATTTTCTTTTGGAAGTGTTTATCAAACCTAATGGATTTTTGTATGCAGAAATTTCGAATTCTCACCAGAAAATTTGAATAGTTATTATTATTTTTTTGTATTTAATGACAGACAATTATCCTGGAAGTTCAGTTGGTACGCAACTAGTTATTCCATTGAGCTAACTACATCGTTTTACTGTTCCATTCGTAAATAAAATTAAAAATAAATTACTATTAAAAATTTTCTGGTATAAATTCGGAATTTTTGAATAAAAGCCCGCAAGATTTGGCGACACTGCCTGTTGGTATAGCGACACCGTGTATTTTTCATCCATCTAACAACCAATTCAGCCATATGTAATGAACATGCGTAATTCTGTATTAATAAACAATAATTCGATTCTTCAGATTTCTAACTTTGGGGTTTCCGATGGTAAGCTTGAACTGAACCCTTCCAGCATTTCCCGTTTTAGCGTTTTCAGACACTGCATTTCAACAGCTTGAAGAGCCAGACACGTGAATTCTGAAGTACTAATGTCGAACCTCCGAGAATGACTGCGAGTGTTGCTTAAAATTTTTTAGCTAACCTTTTTACTGCATCATTGTGGTAAGCAGCAAATAACACACACACACAAAAAAAAAAAAAAAAAAAAAAAAAGAAAGCGATTTTCTTGGAAAGTGTACAAGGCTTTTTGTTTCAGATATTCGTTAGCTAATCGTTAGCCGCGTTCATCCAAACTTATGTGGGCACGAATGATACCACACTTTCGGAGTTTGGCACTTTTTGGAAGACTGTTGGTAAAAAAAAAAAAAAAAAGTTATTGAAAGTGAAAGTTAAAAAAGTGTTACTGGTGGCGCAGATCATTTTCAAAATTGAAACAGCGAGATTAAAAGACATCCAATTATGTATTAGCGCAATATATTTGCTATATTGTATTTAATATCTCAACATTTATGAGCTTAAATATTTTTGTTTATAATCCGATCGGTTGAGCTGTCGAAAAGAAGAATTTATACTTTCGATTTTTGTTTTTAGTCAATTTTCCTCACTTTGTATCATGTTTGCTTATTTGTCCTAAATGCTTCGACTTATACGCGATTATATGCATTTGTGATTGCTTTTTTATGTAACAAAAAGTAATTGATTTTATCTTTGTTAAAAATTGAATAAAAATTACACAGCATATTTTACTATTTGTAAAATTTCAAATAATTAGTTTTTGGTATTTCTTTTCCTTCTTCTTTTCCTTCTTCTTTTCCTTTATTATTATTATTATTATTATTATTATTTACCTTTTCTTGAACATCATAATTTTGTGTTCTTATTATTCAATGTTTGTAAGCATGCTTTTTCACAGCCTTTTTACTACAGAGACAAAATTCCACCCACCAGTATTTCCAAATAGTATTTTTAGCCTTATTTATCACAGAAATTCTGAGTTTAAAAAAGCGACGATGACTATTCAAAATTAATAACGGAAGTTTGCCCCTGCAGCAATCAAGCTTTTCTTTTTTCTAATTATAATGCATTTTATTTTAAAAATAAAACCATACATGCTAAAAGTGATAACAATACACTTAACACTTACAAATACGTCTTAATAAACCGATCAACCAGTTCCGTACACACAATCGGCGACATTCTCAAGAATAATGCTGATAGAATAAACTATTTTCGCAAAAATTTGAAAACTGGACATGATAAACAAAAACCACGCGATCACAGGTATAATGAAAGCAGCTGCTTTAATAAAATTGGCCATCTGTGAACGTGATTTATTTTATTCTATTGTTTTTTTTTTATGAAGCATCTCGCGCCAAATTCTAGATAACTCAAAGGATGCTGATTCATTGCATTTGTTCTCACTGCGCATATAGATTTTTATTTACTCACGGATTTTACTATTTTCTAAATTAATCTGTAAAAAAAAAAAAAAAAAAAAAAAAAAAACTAGTTTGGTTAACCTTCGTACCCTGTTGAAATTTTACTCAACGTTGATGAAAACATATCACACCAGAATTTGTTTTTGAAAATGATTTAACATATTTATTTAACGTAGTTCTCTGAAACATTTATTTAACTTACTTTATGAGAAAAAATCTGGTTCCAATCGAATTAAATAAATTATAGAAGTGGGTCGATTCGACCCATTCAGAGTAGGAAGGTTAAAGCTGTAGTTCTCTTGTTGTATTATTGACTTTTATTTATTTTTATCTATTTGAATAGAATCCTTAATCATTCAAATGTCTACTTACTTCACTACAGAACGGACAAGGCTGTAAACAGCTTCCAGAGGTGCAGTTGTTTTCAGCGGTCTCAAGAACTCGATTGCTTGGCAGGCAGCAAGCAGTTCGATGGCGATTACCCTTTCCACATTCTCAACTACAATCAAAGCTTTTCTGGCAGCAAAACCTCCCATGGAAACGTGATCTTCTGTTCCAGCACTAGTTGGCAGAGAATCGACTGAAGCTGGATGGCACAGTACTTTGTTTTCCGAAACTATTACAAAAAACAAATAATAATTAAAAACAAGAACGAAAAATCATACGTCAAGACATAAATTATAAACACTTTCAAACACTTACAGAATAGCATTAAGAAATTTCATTTTTCCCATAAAATGAAATGAAATATCTAAATAAGCAACTTAAAAAAATAATTAAAAAATAATAATAACTCAGCAAAAATCTGTTTTCAACAATTGCTGTCCATATCCGATAGCGTATGTGAATTCTTTCGTGTTGCACTGTATGTGAGCTATAAAATTTATACACACCACGAAAAACTGTAACAATTAGATAAGTTTAAAAATGCATACCACAGCGGAAAACCCATGTCCAGAAATTATCGATCATAGTCACTCCTGTGACCGAATTCTTTTGTGTGTCTCTGTAAATGCTATGCACAATCTAATCTATTGAAAACACGTTGTACTGAAGTTTAGTAATTGCATTATGTTTGGAGTATCATAACAGCATTAAAACGCACCGCAAACGATTTTTCTTCATAGATCATAATGTAATGGAATTCTTTTGAGCAACCCAGTAAACAAACTATAAGTGATACTTATTCTATATTGCTGAGAAAGCATGTTGTAGATCTCAATGGTATATATCAATTTCATTATGCATGAAATATCGTGACATCATTAAAACGCACCCCGCAAACGATTTTTCTTCGTAGATCATAATGTAATGGAATTGTTTTGTGCACCCCAGTGAACGAACTATAAGTGCTACTTATTCTATATTGCTGAGAAAGCATGTTGTAGATCTCAGTGATATATATCAATTTCATTATGCTTGGAATATCGTGACATCAATAAAATGCACCGCAAACGATTTTTCTTCATAGATCATAATGTAATGGAATTTTTTTGTGCATCCCAGTAAACGAACTATAAGTGTTACTTATTCTATATTGCTGAAAAAGCATGTTGTAGATCTCAGTGATATACAGGGTGTTCCGTTAAAGGGGTCCAATATTAATAGGGGTAATAGAGGAGATCACACGGAGCATAAATCAGTATATAATGCCTGGCCGGATCTCAATAATTTTCAAGTTACAGCAAATAGAATGAAAAATCGGAAATTTGTAAAAAAACCCTCATTGCTAAACTATCGATAATGCTACATAAAAACGAAGCACATATTTAGAAAGAGCAGAAAAAAACCTACGAAATGACATAAGTTGTTTTAGAATATTGAGAATTAATGGCGAGTTACAAGCTCTGAAACAGTGAAAAAATACAAAATCAAATATTTAGCAAAATAGTTAATCGTTAATTCCAAAAATGCAACTCTACGTACATCAAGGAAAATGTTATAAAATTTGGTCCATTCCGAAAGCTTTCGAAGAAGCTGACAATAAACCATATCAGTTTAATTGTATGGGAGAAATCAAGCAGTTCCCTAGTTACAACTCTGTACTGTTGCACGCTCGGAAAGAGCGAAACTCCACCCATGACGATTGTAAACACCCCGTTTTAATATCTTTCAATTATACATTTCTGATCAACCTCTATCAATACCCTTTCATTATTCAGTCTGGTCAAGTGAATGACATATTGTGCAGCTCTCGCCTTGTCTTAAAACAAACTCCGTGACTGCTGCGTTTCCTCCATGAACTTTCAGGATGATGAAGAAGAAGTACTTTTTATGCAAATTTTCTATGTGTATAGGAAGAAAAGTGTAATAAAACAGCAGTCATCAGTGGGCGTTATGTTAAAGGGAGGCTGTTGTAAGTGGGATTGTAGTAAGTTGATGTATAATAATTATGCCGGAATACTCTAACGAAGAATATGCGGACATGCATCTGATGTACGGGCAAGCTCATGGAAATGCATGTCTAGCACAGCGCATGTACCGTGAGCAATTTCCAAGGAGACGTTGCCCAAGTTCGAAACTCTTCATAAAAATCGATAGACGATTACGGGAGACTGGATCGTTTAATACAGCAAGCATTGATGCAGGGAAACCTCGACATGTACGAACACCTGCAATGGAAGAAGATGTACTGAATATTTTTAAAGATAACCCCTCCACGAGTACACGAGCTGCTGCGTCTGAAGTCGGTGTTTCTCACCAAAGTGTGTGGCGTGTTCTGCGTGCAGAAAACATGCACCCCTTTCATGTGCAGCGGGTACAACTGTTATCAGTAACAGATTGTGCTCAGCGGACAGAATTCGTACGCTGGTTGCTTAATGTAACAGAAAATAATCGACAATTTCTGGAAAATATTTTATTTACTGATGAAGCAACATTTACGAGAGAGGGCGTGGTAAACACGCACAATATGCACACATGGTCATATACAAATCCGCACACTGTTTTCCCGTCGAACGCACAACAAAAGTTCAGTGTGAACATATGGGCAGGTGTCCTCGGCGATTATCTCATAGGACCATATTTACTCCCAGATGTACTCAATGGCAGTACGTACTTGGTTTTCCTACGGGATATCTTACCGCAGTTACTGCAAAATGTGCCAGCAACATTGCGCCACAATATGTGGTTTATGCACGATGGCGCACCGGCACATTTTTTCATAGGTGTTCGCAATCACCTCAATTCAACATATCCTGGGAAATGGATTGGACGCAGTGGACCTGTTGCTTGGCCTGCACGCTCTCCAGACCTCAATCCGTTAGACTTTTTTGTTTGGGGACACCTTAAATCGCTGGTGTATGAAACGCCTGTGGATACACCGGAGGATTTACTAGCGCGAATCGTTGTCGCTGCAGGAGACATTCCCAACTCCGTCGGAGTTTTTCGGCGTGTTCGCCAATCTTTACGACGTCGCTGTCGGCTGTGCGATTCTGTTAATGGGCGCAACTTCGAACACCTATTACAATAATGTCCGTTCGTCTGCCTTCCGACATTGAACTGTGCAGCGCAGGCCAGAAGACTATGCTTCACATATGTCATAAAGTACGTGGAATGTAATTCTTTATTTGTCATTTTTCTTTTATTTTCAACACTTTTTGGCACAGTATTTTGTAAGTCACAGACTGTGGTGTACTCAAATTGTAAATTACAAAGTTTGTATGAATTAATTTAAAATTTAGTGTCTTTTTTAAATTTATAATTAATAAAATTATTATGCTATTTGTTATTATTATTTCCTATCATAAATTATGATGCACATATACATACAATAATTGTCCATGTAAAACATGTACTGAAACTTCTTGCATAGTTACAAATCGCAATATTTTTAATTATTTCCGAATTTTCACCACCAGTTTAATTTTAAGGAATTTAACTTAAGCTTTATATCAATAAAAGACCACTTTAAAATGTAGACTATTATTGTAAAGTTATTTTGGTTCATTCAACTCTTGAATAATTAAAAATGTTGCATCTCAGAAGAAGCATGATCGAAAATGTATAGTTGAGAGTAATTAAAAAGGCGGTGTTTCCAATCGTGATGGGCGGAGTTTAACCTTTGCTAGTGTCAAAGAAAGCGGAGTTGTAACTAAGAAACTGATTAATTTCTCTCACACAATTAAACCGATATGGTTCATTGTAAGCTTTTTCGAAAGTTTTCGGAATGGACCAAATTTTACTACATTTTCCTTGTTGTAGCTAAAGTTGTCTTTTTGGAATTAACGATTAACTATTTTGATGTATATTGGATTTCGTACTTTTTTCACTGTTTCAGGGCTTGTAACTCGTCAATAAATATTGCTATATTTAATACAATTGATGTCATTTTGTAGGTTTTTTTCTGCTCTTTCTAAATATGTGCTTCGTTTTTATGTAGCATTATCGATAGTTTAGCAATGAGGGTTCTTTTACAATTTTCCTAATTTTCATTCTATTTGCTGTAACTTGAAAACTATTGAGATCCGACCAGGCTTTATATACTGATTTATGCTCCATGTGATCTCCTCTATTACCCCTATTAATATTGGACCCCTTTAACGGAACACCCTGTATATCAATTTCATTATGCTTGAAATATCGTGACATCAATAAAATGCACCGCAAGCGATTTTTCTTCATAGATCATAATGTAATGGAATTCTTTTGTGCATCCAAGTAAACGAACTATAAGTGCTACTTATTCTATATTGCTGAGAAAGCATGTTGTAGATCTCAGTGATATATATCAATTTCATTATGCTTGAAATATCGTGACATCAATAAAATGCACCGCAAGCGATTTTTCTTCATAGATCATAATGTAATGGGATTCTTTTGTGCATCCAAGTAAACGAACTATAAGTGCTACTTATTCTATATTGCTGAGAAAGCATGTTGTAGATCTCAGTGATATATATCAATTTCATTATGCTTGAAATATCGTGACATCAATAAAATGCACCGCAAGCGATTTCCCCTCATATACCATAATGTAACAGAAATCTTTTGTGTGCTCCGGCAAACAAACTAGAAATGCTACGTATACTTCATTTTCAATAACGAACATTCTATGTATGATAACGTCAATAACATATAAAAATACATGGGGATTCGAGTCTATTTACGAGATTTAGAGTACGGACAGACAGACTATTGTGCCAATATTGTGTTAATTGGAAATATTACCAATGAAATCCCAATATTGGTTAAATATGTGATTTACATGTAAAATATTTGCAATGATCTGACACGAGTACAGAAAAATTGGAAATGAAATGCTATTATTACAGCATTAATTATTTAACATTGGAAATATGTGCAATTAAATATTGCGGAAATATTGATATTACATTGAATATATTGGTAAGAGTATGGCGAAATATTTCTGGTCAATATTGATAAAATATTATCAAAATGAATTGGCAATTCAATAATGAAGACAATATTTTATGCCATAAATACCAAAATTGACCAAGATGTAACCAATACAAACAATATTGATGCAATACATTTTTGCTATTAGGGTATGATAAAAAAAATTATACATAGTTTAAAACTGTATAAAAGTAATAAATTAAAAAAAAATCTGCCTCAATTTTTTTTAATGGTTTAATAATTAGGCGTTTTTTTTTTTAACTTCTTGGTATTGCAAAGCTACAAAAAACTGAATTGGCTTTTTCTTTTTTAAATAGCGGTTAACAGTTAACAGTAACAGTAAAATTAACAGTAATTTAATTGCAATTAAAAGTTATAATTAATTTAATTACAATTAGCAATTAACATTAAATTAACAAACAGTATTAACAGTTTATATTAATAGAATAGGAATATTCATTTTGCACTTACCTAATGCTGCAGCTGTACAGTGTGGTATCATGAATCCTGAATTCAAGCCACCATCTTTAACTAAGAAAGCTGGTAATCCACTGAGAGCTAAAAAATTAAACGCAAGAACGCTTGTGAATTATTTTATGTATTACGTGAGGTAAAAATTTTCATGTTGCATATAACTCACATATAACATGGTTTGTACGTTACCACAATTTTTTAATTGAATTTTCTTTGACTTATTCAATCTCAGAAAAACTAGGCGAATAAAACTTTTAGAAATTATTGGTGTTGAAGTTCGAGGGACCGTTCAAACGCTGAAAAAAAAATCCGCCTGTGACAGCCGCCATTTTTATCAGCGCGCAGGCCTAGTATTCAGAGGGCGATGCATCAATGTTGAGGGGCGTCAGTTTGGGCCTCGACTGAGCGACAATCACTGTCAGCGCCATCTATTGTTTGAAATTCGAATTAAAATCAAGAATCACAGTAAAAAAAACTCCTGAAATCATACATAATCCTCCTGCAAGAATTTTTTTTTAATCTATATGACCGTTTGCAAGTTATTGAATTTTAAAATCCATCAGTCATTTTTGGGACACATGTGCGCGTAGGTGAATTTGCAAGTGAAGAAGGAAAAATGTTTACCTGGATTAATTAGCCTTTCAGTTCGTCGTTCGCTCATGCTTGCTAGTTCGTGTACAGCAATAGCAAGATAGTCCAATACCTGGAATGACATATTTTATTGAGTTTCTTCATGATTTAAATACTTAAATAAGATTATGTTAAAAAAAAAAACACTTAAATAAGAATATGTTTAAAAAGAACGTGCTGAAATAAGAATATGTTTAAAAAGAGAATAAATAAAAATATGTTTGAAAAATCTTACTTTGGCCGGATATTCGCCATGGAAATTCCCGCCTGATATTATTTCATCTCTCTCAACAAAAACGAGCTAGAAAAATTAAGTTAAGGCAAGACAATAAAAATTGTGTTACAAAAAAGACTAAACAATTTGACGTTATTTTCAACATTTTCTAACACAGCTGCAGATCATTGTTCTGCACATCATCTTCTACACTGTAAAAAAGAAAAATGTTTCGAATCTAAGGAAAATATAATATAAATACGAACGAAAATATACAATAATCTCTTCCCAGTTACCTAAAATTCCGAAAACTGGTTTTCATCTTTAGAAAACTCAGAAACCGATATATTTTCGAGATTTAATCCTTAAATGCCTAGACTATCAAATTTGCAACACTTTTAATTTAACTTTTAAATAAATAAATCAAGTTCTTCCAACCACTATATTTATACTGAAATATTATTCCTGTAAAAATCCAATAAATATGCTACTAAATAAAGTTAAAAATCTATCTTAAAATTTCTGGTGTTCCTTAATGTAAGTAAAAAAAAAAAAAAAAAAAAAATTCTAAAAGAACAGTTCATGCATTGAAGGGTTAAGAATTTGACACCAGTAATTTTAAGATATATATTTAAGTTTATTTAGTAGCATATTTATGGGATTTTTACAGGATTAATATTTTGATATAAATATAGTGGTTGCGAAGAACTTGATTTTTTTATTTAAAAGTTAAAAAAAAAAAAAAATGTTGCAAATTTGATACTCTAGGCATTTAAGGGTTAAAGGAGCATTTATAAAAACAAAGGTTCTTTTGCTGCCACTGATTTTCGGAAAACGTTTCCGAGTAGTTTTTATAGTTTGTTTATCAATTTTTTGAAACAGAAATATAGATTTTTTGGATGCTATCAATTCTGAATTAAATATTTTCAACTGCGTAAATTTACATGCAAGAGTAATAAAGTTATATTAATTTTAATATTAAATTTAATGCTGTCATTTTAAAATGTTTGTCTGTAAAACATGCTTGTTAAACATGAAAATGTTTACTTGAGAATGGATAATATCCTAAAAACCGATATTCCGGTTTCAGAAAACTGATTAATACATTGTAAAAGCTATTAGGAAATATTTCCGAAAATCAATGGCAGCAAAATAAATTTATTATTATTTTTTTTTAATTATTTTTTAAATCTCGAAAATACATTTGGTTCTGAAGGTTTCTAAAGACGAAGAACACTTTTTGAAATCGTGGGTAACTCGTAAGAGGTGGTTGTCTATTTTCATTGGTGATTATATTATATTTTTCTAGATTAGAAAACATTTGTCTTTTTTTTAACGTTGTAACATGGTTTATACGCTTTTACCACAATTTTTTAATAGAATTTTTCGCCTTATTTAAATACAGAAAAGTATTAGAAATCCTGCAATTAATCGAGGAGTCTACAATTTCTGCTATTTAATTATTAAATAGAAAAATTCTATTTAAAAATTTGTAGTAAAAGCGTACGAACCCTGTGTAAACGATTCACAATTTACCAGAAAAAAGATATTTTTAATGAAAAAGATGATCGCATGCTATGGAAAAAATATATGTGGATGGCACAAACGGAAAAATTTATAAAAATAACTAAAAAAATTTTAAAGTCTGATATATAAAATTTAAACAATAAAAATATCGTATTTAATCAGACATTATAAGTTAAAAAAAACATAAATATACAATTAAAATATCAAACAGACGTTTCAGGCTACGTTAGGACTACTTTGACACTCCTATAATAATGAGTTCTAGGAGCCTTAGGCTACGTTTTAGTCTCTCATCAGTGCAATAAAATGGTTAACGTATGTTATTGCACTGATGAGGGGCTAAAACGTAGCTCGAAACGTCTGCTTGATATTTAAATTGTACATTTATGTGTTTTTAACTTATATTGTCTGTCTATCTAAATATTATATTTTTATTGTTTAGAAGAATTTATAATTTATAAATTTTCACATATTGAACAATGGCATTGAATAATAAAAGGATACAGGATTATCTGTCGCACTATTCATCTCGGTAGTAATGATCTCACGTACGAATTCGAGGGTGTCGTGGACAATACCGTGAACTTGAGGGCAGCATCGAAGAGTGTAGGCGTCTTGCACACGCTTACAGAAACGGTGGCTTTCTGTAAGAATAGAGATTCAAAGAATATTAAACAAGAACGTAAAATAAGGTATCAGGCATAGATTATGAAACACTTTCCAACACTAACAGAATATTGTTACGAATTTTCAATTGTTCATGCGATGAAATGAGGTATCCAAATAAACTAATTAACACGTTGACGGACAGTAGGAACGAGTGAAGTTCGAAAATTGACACTATATGTTTTTGTAATTTTTAGAATATTAGAAGCATAGTTTTACTCTTTTTGCTTAAATAAACTTAATTTTGATTAATTCAGCACCTTTAATTAGGTTGCACTACTCCCTTCACAACCACGTCAGGGTGGCTAGTGGTCAGGAAAAAATACAGTAAAAAAAAGTGATAAACACCAGTATATTCTTATAGAAAAATTTATCTTGATTATTCGGTCAAATAATCAATTTGAATTTTTCCTTACGAATATACTGGTAATTATCATTTTTTTACTGTGTTTTTCCTTGAACACTAGCCACCTTGCACGTGCATACTGAAGCTGCAACTCGTATAACAGGTGGAAAACAAACTTCGACCTAAAATTTTTTTTCCAAAACATGACACTGGGCTTCTACTTGTACGCCGGTAAATGCACATTTGTGCTGCTATAGCCATAGTGTGTAAAAACGACCGTTTTGTTTTGGGCGGCTATAGCCGTCATGCCACATTGTGAACATCGCTTTTGCGGCTATAGCTGCAAGTGTCCGTCAACGTGTTAAAAAACACATAACACAGTAAAAATTCATTTTCTGCAATTGTGAGCATATCCGGTTATGTGTTTGCTCTTTTTCGTATATGATCTATATAATTTATATACATCACTTAAGGGGACGGTGGACGTTAAAATTGAATTTCTTTATTTTTCATCACAGATAGTATAAGAAATTTTGTGCATATATACATTTCACTATAAGTATATAGTATACCTTTAAAAAAATTTTAATCTTAATATAATTTTAAGATTTAAAAAAAAAATAAAAATTTATAAACCAAATTTTATAATGCTCCTTGCGTCTTGATTTTTAAGATATTTTCTTAATTTGGCATTTGGATTTAAAACTATATTACAAACAAATCTGCGTATCAGTTATTTAATCCTTTGGATAGTTAATTTTTGAGAGATTTGTTTCTGAATTCCATTTCGATTCTCATCAAAATTTAGCATTTTAATAAGTTCTAAATCAAATTTAATTATCTTAACGAAGTCTAATTGTAAAATGCATACACAGTTTCTTTGTAAACAGTATCAGGATTCTTCCTTATCAATTTCACGAATTTTGAACAAAAATTAAGACACAAGGAGCATTTTAAAAATTTCAAAAAAGGTGGAAAATCTGTATTGAGAAAAACAAGTATAAAGTTTACTAAATCATCGAGAAATTGATTGTGTACATAATTCAAACGTTTATAACTTTGCGAAAAATCATGGCAGCTGCATGCAGTTTTTCTCAAATGGTTCAATAATAATTCAACTGAAAAATAATAATACACACAGAAAAAATTTCGATTTTTGGCTCAATTTTTGATCAAATAAAGGTCCACGGTCCCCTTAATATACTAAAAATGAGTTAATTTAGAAATATACACCACAGCTGAAAACGCACTTCCAGCATCGAACATAGTATCGACCCTGTAACCGATTTTTTTTTAGTGTATCTGTGAATGAACCACAAATGCTATGCTCAAATCGATAGAAAACGTGTTGTAGTACACCTCAGTGATAAATATCAATTTCATAATGTATAAAGTACGTAACAATATTTAAATGTACCGAAAACGCATTTTCCCATAGATCATAATGTAACGGAATTTCCTTGGGCGTTCCTGTTAACGAACTATAAATGCTACTTTTTCTATACTCTACAGAAAGCATATTGTAGCCAATATGTGATACATTTAATGTTATTATGTTTGACTTTATGCTTTGTTTTGCATGTTTCTGACTCTGTCTTGTTTCCCTACGTAGTCGACCGTGATACGCCGGCGTTCTGCCGTCGGAGTTTACCGGAGGGAAAGCCGTCGAAGGACAAGTCCAGGGACAATGTTGAGTTAGTGTTTTTATTAAAGTTTTTGTTTGCTTGTATAATCCATTCCCTTTCAAGTCATCCAATACGAGAGTGAACTGTGACTATCTTTGGAGATGTTCACGTCCCTCGAATTTTGGTAGAGCAAGTGCGGGTCGGAAAAACGTGACTTAAGGCCTAGGACCTGGCTCCCTTTTGGATGTCCAGCTTGAAGTTTTTGGGGGACTCTAGTTCGTCGTCAAGTGTAATGTGGTGGCCTCCCAAGAGGGTGGGAGCCATGTCGTACTTTCACTAGGGCTCAATGGGGCGGCGGCAGATGGTGGGGCCCCCACTGGCCGTAGAGCACACAGGAACTCTCCTGGTCGTGCTCGTTAAAAGTTCCTCAGAAGTTGGGTACGGCGGTTGACGTGCCTGACGGGTGCCCTCAGCGCCTGGCGGCGCAGATCAGTTTTATCGTAGCATGATTAAAATACACCGCAAACTATTTTCTTCCCTTGGACCATAATGTAAAGAAATTTGTTGTGTAAACGAACTATAAATTCTGCATACGTAATTTTCAATAGAGAACATCTTGTAAGGAACCTCAATAACATATAAAAATTACATGGCAATCTGAGTATATTTACGAGAGTTATAGTACAGACAGACAGACGGCCATCAAACAGAATTCATAAATACTCTTCAAATACTTTGGAACGTGTTAAATGTATTCGAAAATATATAAGTTTATTGTACTCTTAATATGTAGAAACATTTAAGTGAAAACCACTTACAGGAAACCAAATGTTTAGAATATTGTTGCAAAGAAAAAAAAGTAGCTAAGTATGTTGTGGACATCCCAAAACCATCTTCTAATCTAATATTTCGAACAAATCATCTAATTTCTGCACCCCTTCATAGATGACCGCAACCAAAATTGAATGACAATTTATTCCTATCATGATGAGTCAAAATCTGATGTTTCGTTGAATTTTGCGTACATAAACTGGAGATATAAGCATTTCACGAATCGAACAAAGCATCGAATTTTGGCACCCCATCATAGATGAAAGCAACCAAAATTGAATGACAATTTATTCCTATCATGATGATTCTAAATCTGATGTTCCATTGAATTTTGCGTACATAAACTGGAGATATAAGCATTTCACGAATCGAACAAAGCATCGAATTTTGGCACCCCCTCATAGATGACCACAACCAAAATTGAATGACAATTTATTCCTATCATGATGATTCTAAATCTGATGTTTCGTTGAATTTTGCGTATATAAACTGGATATATAAGCATCACACGAATCGAACAAATCATCAATTTGCGGCATCCCCTTTTAGGGGATTTTGCCCAAAAACTAATCAGCACCAGTTCACATAAGGATAGAAGTTCATATGAAATTTCATCTTATTCTACCAAGTAATTCACGAGTTTGAGCTCCCACAAAATTTGCTTCACATATTACAGACAGACACACAAATTCACAGAGAGACATTTTCCAAAAACAGTTAAATCATGTTTAGGACCTACTAAAACATATAAATCCGTCGAAAATCGAAAATTTTTACGAATCCAATGCTTGTTTTTTTGTATAGATAGAAGAAAGTAAAAAGAAGTAAAAGAAAGAAAATATAAACAAACTACCTTGTTTGCCAACTTTATTTATGAGTACACTGTAAAAAAAAAATTCTAGAAAAAAAACTGTCAATTTAGGCGCCAGTGGAAAACCGTTTAATTTATAGAAAATATTTTTATATTTTCATTAAAGCAATTTTTTCTGTAAAAAAAATATAAATTTTTTCTGTAAAAATTACAATATGCACATTTTTTACAGAAAAAAACTGTTTTCCTTTAAAACAGTTTTTTTCTATAAAAAATACGATATTATTCTGACATAAAGGTTGTTTACAGTATAGTTAAGATTAATAAATACCTTTTAATATCTAAACTATGCCGAATACTCCATCCCGCCACACTTATATACATACATCCTTCCATTATTTATAGGCTCGCTTATCCCTTTTTTTTATCCCTTTTTTAAAAAAAATGAAATTAATAGTGACTAATGAGAAATCACAATAAAATGTTGAAAAACTGCTGTGATATAGAAATAAAGGCAAAGAACTTCGTAATAACACCATAAAAAAATAAGCAAGGTCTTTCGAAATAGCTTTGTCCTTCTTCATCAAGCGTAAAGAAGACGTGCCACCACTGTGAAAGCAGGCGCAGGACAGAGTGCATTTTGACTGTTGCTTCCGCCTTCAAAATGGCAGCACATCGTCTTGCGCCTGATAAAAAAAAAATACAAAGTTAAGGCCTTGTGCATTTCTTATTTTTATAGTGTTATTAAGAAGTTTTTTGCCTTTATTAATCAGAACTCTTTCATAATCCTTATTCAAGCAGAACTTAATAAATCTATTAGGTTGATACAAAGGTTAACTAAGCATTTAATTTGTATTTGAGATGAATGGCATACAAAAATAAATCAGCAATGATTTATCCTCCACAATTCAATAATGGTACAACAATAGTACCTTTCCATGATGGAGGTGCTTTTATCTTAAATGACACAAATTTTCCAAGTGATTAAAGAAAAAAGCAACCCTGTCCGTAATAACTATTTAAATGCACCTTAAAAATGCAACAAAAAACAGCTGCGCGTTTTGAAATATTTAATCTTTCTTTATCAGAAGAAGGAACATGCTACTACTACTACAACAAAAGCAAAATATGTTTTTGCTTTAAATAAATGAAATGAAATTAAATAAATGAATATTTACCAGCCATTTCTGATGGATGAGTGTCAGAGTGAAGAAGAGATCGGAGCCTCTTAGCCACTTTAAACTGGCCTCTGTGAGGTCGTACTTTCTGGATATCTATAATAATATAAACAAGAAATCTTTATAAATAAATGTTTCGAAACATATTTAGCTTATTATCCTGAATTGTTCAGAAAGACACATAAAGAAATATACAATTTTTAGATGCAGTAAAACAGTAAAAGTTGAAGACGGCAAATAATACTAACAATTACAGTAATAGTCCACATCTGTAATTGATTAGGTACAATCAGAAAATCGATACACCCCATAAAATTTAATCGCAGAGAAAACGAAAATAGCCATTCAATAAGAAATTTAGCTTTCTGTCAATTTTTACTTAAAAAATTAACTTAGGAGGCCGTCTTCATACTGAAATTGTATCAAACTCTGAAATTTTCAACATGAAAACCCAATTTTGAGTGCATGTTTCGATTTTTCGGTTCATTTTACCTTCGTATACCAAATGGGAAGTCATTGTATCAAATAATTTAGGGATAATGAAGGTTTTTCCGTTTGGAACTCGTAATGTTAAATTTCATTTTTAATCTTTGCAAAACAGATTACAATGCATGTAGTTTTTAGAGCATAAAACACAAAAACTACTTGTCAGAATGATCTGCAATTTTGGATTCGCACATTTGAAGCTTCTATAATACTATTCCTTTTAAAAAATATATAATAGGTTACAATTCAATTTTTTTTTTGAAAATTAATTTACGAAAATATATTTTTAAAGTAAATTTCAGAAAAATAATATGAACTATAACCTATAATTATTTTAACAAAAATCGATTTCTGGTAGCTTCAAATATGCTAAACCAAAAATCACAGCTTATTCCGACAAGTAGTTTTTGAGTTATGCTTTAAAACCTATACCAGCATTGTAATCTGTTTTGTAACGATTAAAAAGAAATTTAACATTGCGAGTTCTGAAATTTAAACCAGTATAATTCTTAAACTATTTGATCGAATGACTTCTTGTTTGGTATCAGAAGGTGAAATGTATCGAAAAATCCAAATATGCTGCCAAAATGGGCTGTTGGTATTGGAAATTTCAGAGTTTGGTACAATTCCAGTATGAAAACGGCACCCCAAGCTTACTTTTTTAACATAAATTGGAAGACGATATAATTCGTAATAGAATGGCAATTTTCGTTTTTTTCTCTGTGATAATTTGGCAATTAAATTTCATAGGATGTGTCAATTTTTTTAATACGGACTGTACATATAGTCATAAAGTTTGTGCCCCGCTACTGCTGGAAGTGACATAGATAGTGGAGTGTGTGTCACGTGATTTTGCAGTCAAAATGGCAGTCTCTGGAGTAGAGGCCTACATCGGGTCGTGTAATCCGATTTTACCCGAATCATAGGTCGGGTCGTATCGGGTTGATGCTAATTTCTTTCGTTGCGGCAAAATGACTCTTAGTAGCATATTGGACAGAGTATTTCTAAAATATATAATTTTATTTGAATTATTAAAGTTCGTCAGCTTCGTTAATATTTTAGCATTTAAAATATAAAATTAAATATATATTTTGTAAAATAAATCATTTAGAGACATCTCTTAAGAGAAGCGTGTTGCAAAAATCATTAAAAAAAATAACTTTATGATGAGAAATATGACTGCATTACATCCCAGGTTTAACATTGGAAAGTTGAATTTGAAATCTGACTGTTCGCCCATCCCTTGCTGTTGGTGTTGGTCTAGTGAGCTGCCACAGCCACAGTCACTGCACTTGGTTCAGTTATCTTAACTTGTGTTTGAGTGCAAATGGATTACCGGTTCGATGTGCGTTGTGTTACTCAGATTGCACACGTAGAACATCTGTAACTGATTCTAAAGAAACACTCGAAACAATCCCCTATAATTCTGTTATATGTAACATAGTGTATTTAAATTAGGGCTTTTAAGAATCCCATTGTTTTCTCTTTTAGTAAACGATTAAAACCCATACGGGCTGGGTAAAAATAAAAATGCAGGGAGTTCTCCAATACCCCCCCCCCCCCCCCCCCCCACACACACACACCAATTTTTTTTTTTTTTTTTTTTTTTTTTTTTTTTGCAAATCCTGGTTTAAAAGTGTTAGTAAAAAACCTGGTAAAAAAACCTGGCAAAGAACCGGGTAAAAACCTTGTAAAATGCCTGGTAAAAATACATGGTAAAAACCTGGTAAAATGCATGGTGAAATGCATTCATTTACCTCCATCAAATGCTCTCGTAGTGCCCTTTAAGACTTCCAGAGATAATGCTGCAACAACATCTGCTTGTTTAGCGATATTTTCTGCTCTTTGAAGAGCTACAATATAAGAAACAATAAATAAATTATTTTAACTCTAAATAAGCTGTATTGATATAAATATACAAACAATACATACTTTTAAAATATTCATAGCTTAAACGTTACCATATTAAAAATAATAATGCTTTAGCATTAAATTTCATTTTACATAATATTGAAAGAGGATGTACACACTGTTTACCTTTGATTTGAATTAATTTTTTTACTATAAATTTTGCGAATAAATGTCATCCAAAATATGTCTATTAGTTTTCCGTTGATACAGAAATCTTCAATATTAATATTATATTATTTTTACTAACTGTTTCAATAAAGACAAAGAGTTTTTAAACTCTAACATGTTTTCAGGCATTTTCAAACAAAAAGATAATATAACTTTAACAGTTTTTAGCTAGCTGAAATATACTTAAGTGAAAGCGTACTTTAATAAAATTAAGTATACTTTACATAGTATTAAGTATACTTTATTAAGTATGATTTAATAAAATACAAGGAAATAAATTCTTTCAAGGATAATTATTATATTATTATTATTACTAACTGTTGCAATAAAGACAAAGAGTTTCTAAACTGTAACATGTTTCAGGCATTTTCAAACAAAAAGCTAATATAACTTTAACAGTTTTTAGCTATCTAAAATATACTTAAGTGAAAGTGTACTTTAATAAAATTAAATACTTTACATAGTATTAAATATACTTTATTAAGTATGATTTAATAAAATACAAGGAAATAAATTCTTTCAAGGATAATTTCTACCCTTCAACAATTCTGACATAGAATATGCAAAAAATATTTTAAATTAGTTGAAACACTCTACTTTAAAACTTTCAATTTTTGTAGATACTTTTACAATAAACTGTACAGTACTAAAAAAAAGAAGAAAAACCAATGTCGCAATTCGTTCACTTTGTCATGCTTCGTTTACTTCAAATATAAATTAATGCTGCTCTATTTTGAAAAAACGCGATAAATATGAAAGAAAATGTGTTTGAAACTGTACCAGTGCTGACAGACATATTTTGAGATTTAAAAGAGCGAAATTGGGATTGGTGGGTAAAAATGAACGTTTTTATTAGTAGTTTTTCTCTTCATTATATGTAAAATTAAGGAAATACTCCTCTCACTCAAAAAATTTTAATTATTCTCTCGTGCATTTATTAGAGTGGGTAAGAAAGAATTATTAGGTATTTCGCAAACTTATCAAATATCAAACATCTTAACAAATTTAAATGTTTTAAATCACATGTACCTCACGAAATTTTAAATGCTAAACAAACAGGGTTCATACGCTTTTACCGCAATTTTTAATAGAATTTTTCGCATTATTTAAATGCAGAAAAGTATTAAATATCCTGGCAAGACATCTACAATTTCCGCTATATAAATATTAGATAGAAAAATTATAGTAAAAAATTGCGATAAAAGCGTACGAACCCTGCTTAAACAGAAAAATTAAAATGGTATTTTAATTTATGCGTTACCTTCTGCTCCAATCGATGTTATCAACTGTGTTCCATTTAAAAGAGCTATCCCCTAAAAAATATAAAGGTTACCTAAATTAAGATTATTATATATGGAGAGAGATTGTAAAAGAACACAACAAATTTTGATAATATAGATAGCGTAGTTACCTCCTTTGCTCCTAGTTTTACTGGCTTTAATTTATGACTTTCCAAAACCTAGAAAATGAATAATATTTTACTGTCAATAAATCTAAAATAAAAAAAATTATTGAATATTAAAGTTGTGTTACAAGAAAACGGATTGTAATTTTTTTTTTTTAATATAAATATTGACCCTATTAAAATCCGTGCGCGTATCTATTTATGTAACCTCAAAAACTCGGAAACCACAGTGCGCAGGGCTGCGAAATTTGGCGCACGGGTTGTTGGCAGGGGGCCCCATGAACGATTGCGGCAAAAAATTCGAAAATTTTAAATAGATTTCTTTTAATTTTATATTTTTTACCAATTTTTGCCTGTTTTATGTTCAACCCGTAATCGCGCAAGTTCTAACCAGCTCTAAATGTTTACCGCAATGTGAGATATACATATTACGTACGCCACGCTACAATACTAAGAAGTTGTAGTGGGTATTAGGATAATTATTTTACCTCGCATGCAAATAATTAGAGATTATTTAATTGCGCTTAATTATTACCTTTTTTAAAAAATAAAGAAAAACATTTTATCACATACATTAACAAACCTTTTTATTCTATTTACTCCCTTATTCCAAAGATATCGTTTTATCGTCTGCTGCCATAGCAACATGATAAACTAAATTTCATTAAAAAGAATTCACAGTAGTAGAAAAATATTTTTCTACATATTACATAGATACATTTGGTTGTGCTGATTTTTATTTTTAATTTTGGTTTTAGAGTTAAATTCGTGAACTCCCGTGCGTAGAATGGGTTAAACAGCTAGTCCTTGCATAAATGGGAAATAAATGTTGTAAAGTAAGTATAGTGTAAATGTAATTTAAACATAAAATGTAATTAAACTGATAAGTTAGATTGGTTAAATTCTATTCAACGTAGAATCTGTATTTCAGGAAAAAAATTTAAAATAATATTTAAAATCCCGCTTACAAGTATACAAAAAAGGTATTTTATTTCATATGTATAGCTGCCATTTGTAGGGTTTTTTGTTACATAAAATTTCGCTTTATTTATTCGTTGAAATTCGTTACATTTCGGAGATTAAATTAGGTAAAATTTACTATTAAATATTAGTGGTAAGAAAAAAACGTACAAGTTGGCAGCTACGAATATGTAAAAAGAAATTCCCATTGAAATCGCTTCTACAATATAAATGGACATAGATGCCAATTTCTACGATATTTGGCAACCAGTAATTTTGAATAGAAGTCTTTGTCTTGTTTAATTGAAGATATCTACAATTAAATAAGGCAAAGATTTTTATATTACTGGTAGCCAAAAATCATAGTAGTTTACAGCTCTGTAGGCATAATTTAAAAAAAAAAAATGCTAGTTGAAAAACGTTTATTTTACTAAATATAAATTGTTTTTAAACAGTAAACGATGTATTTCACTGTAAAAACGACAAATGTTTCTTAACATACGAAAATATAATATAACCTCTAACGAAAACATACAATAACCTCCTCCGAGTTACCCACGAATCAGAAAAGCATTCTCTGTCTATATTTAGAAACCTCAGAAGCCAATATATTTTTTTAATTTAAAGAAGCATAAAAAAAATGTTCTTTTTTCAGCCACTGATTTTCGTAAGCGCTTCCGAGTAGATTTTATAGCGTAATTATAAGTTTTCTCAAACTGGAAAATCGGTTTTAAGATGTTATTAATTCTTAATCAAAGATTTTCAGCTGCGTAATTGAACTAATTCAGTATGACGTAATGAAAGAGATTTAATCTTGCCAAATTATATTAAATTACGTGTTGAAATGTAGGATTGCTTCTTTATCTTAAACAGCTGGTTATTTTATTAGCATTATCGAAGAAGAAGAATCATCTTCAAACAGCTCGTAATAATCTCTTTCATACTAATTAGAAGATGCCGATGCCAAACTTGGACAATAAAGATCGCTAATTGTAATAACCCTGTCACTTTCTCCGTAGTTTTGAAAATTTTATTGGAACACTATATTTATTAATATTACTGCACATGTTTCTTTTGCATTATTACATCAAAGAAATGATTATTGTTATATCACATGCTAATAGATTTAAAAATTACATGCTTGAAATGTACTTATAATCATGTTAAATCGCTTAATTAGTTACAGTTTTAAGTTAATTTTATTTAAAAGTAAATGTCTTGCTTTATTTGGTGGAATTTACATCTTTGTTGCAGGTTTTTTTTTGTTTCCTACCTTTTCTAGCATTATATGCAAAAGCATGTTAAAGCACATTTTTGCTTACATCGCTTGACGCCAACTTTTGACGTGGGTGCCGATTTCGGAAATTAATACTAAAACTTAATTTATTTTTTTTCTTTATATTTAGAATTTAATACTGCATCAGGAGTTAAGAAATAATATCCATTTTAATTTAAATGTTAATACTGTTAATTTATCATGTCTTTCTGTAAAATATATTTTTTGAATATGAAAATGTTTACTTGAGAATGGATAGCATCAGAAACACCGATATTTCTTGTTGAGAAAACCGATTAATACACCCTAAAAACTTTTCGGAAACGTTTCCGAAAATCAGTGGCAGCAAAAGGAACTTTGTTTTTGTAAATGCTTCTTTAAATATAGAGAATGTTTTGGTTTCTTAGGTTTCTAAAGATGAAGGACGCTTTTCAGAATCGTGGGTAACTCGGAGGAGGTTACTGTATATTTTCGTTCGTGGTTATTTTATATTTTCCTAGTTTAAGAAACAGTTGTCTTTTTTTACAGTTGTTATAGAAACAAAAAGTTCGTAAAACAGCATTTTCTTTCTTTGTAAAACAAATAGTTTTTTTTTACTGGAGTCCGAACTTAAGGATTCTAAAACCATACAATTTTTTCCCCAATGAAGTAAATAGTGTAAAGTAATAGATTCTGTAGTGTAAGATAGTAAGATAGTACACTGTAAAAAATGACCAATGTTTCTTATTTTATGAAAATATACTATAACCACGAACGAAAATATAATATAATCTTCTGAGTTATTCAAAATTCCGAATAGCGTGTTCCATCATCTTTTGAATCCTCAGAAACCAATATATTTCCAAAATTTAAAGAATTATTTATAAAAACAAAGTATTTTTCAGAAACGTTTCCGAAGGGTTTTTATAGTGTATTAATTAGTGTCCTCAGCCTGGAACACCTGTTTTTCGAATGCTATCCATTCTGAAGTAAACATTTTCATGCGCAAAAAAAAATGTTTAACAGACAAACATGCAAAATTAACAGCGTTAACAATAACATTAAAATTAAGATTATTTCATTACTCTTTCATGTATAAATTAACTTATGCGGCTGAAAACGTGTACTTGAGAATGGATAACATTCGAAAAACAGGTATTCCAGGCGGGGGACACTAATTAATACACTATAAAAACCCTTCGGAAACGTTTCTGAAAAATTCAGGCAGCTAAAAATAATTTGTTTTTATAAATTATTCTTTAAATTTTGAAAATGTATTCGTTTCTGGGGATTCAAAAGACAATGGAACACGCTATTCGGAATTTCGGATAACTCAGAAGATTATATTATATTTTCGTTCGTGGTTATAGCGTATTTTCATAAAATAAGAAACATTGGTCATTTTTTACAGTGTACATAGTGTAATAATTTACTATCTATCTATATTACAAAGGACAAACATGTCCGCATGTAACGTTGACGTCATTTTGCGAATGGCAACACTTGAAGACAGAATTTCGGTTTTGCGATATTTGCTACTGTATTTTTAAAAATTTCTAAAAATCGCATATTTTTAATTTTTATATCGTTATATAGGGAAAAAATTTACTCTCAAATGCAATTTGTTTGAAAACTTTATCGCAATTTCCTCAATTACTTTGGCATTAAATTAAATTTCAAGCATGATTTTTTATAAATCCATCTTTATCGCTTGCAGACGATTACAAAATATTAATCCGTTTGCACTTTAAACAATATAAAAAATTCAGCATTTGTTTCCAGCTAATATTCGTTAACAAAATTAAAACGTGATTAAGCAATAAATAAAATAGTATAAACAAAACACGAATTTCACAGACATATAATCGAAATAAGCGCTTAAAACCGATGAAATTATTAGAATACAAAAAACTGCTGTAGCTAACGAAATTTTTAGCAATTTCTTCACATATTAACTTCTGGCACGAGACCAATGCGAAATTACCGCTTTTAATAAAAATGCTATTAGGAGGTAATCTAAAAAATATTAAACGAAAAAAAAAACAGTTAGAGTTTTCAATAATAAAAAAAATGGTTTCACAAATATTCTCTACTCCGGGAAGCCGAGTTGGATGCCCTAGTTTATTTAAAAACAAGTATATTTATACAGAAAATTAAATTATAAAGTTAAAAAGCACAAATATTTATTTTAAAACAACGTTATACGTTTCGGACTTTTCCAGAAGCCCCTCACCAGTAATGTAAAATTAAAAACATAAAATCACGAGAGATGATAACACAACTTATGAGAACATGTGTCAAAAACAGTTCAAAAATGGGGGAAGGAGGGGCGGACGTCTGAATCAAAATAAATTAGCGTATTCAGCTGGAACCGAGCTGGCTTCATTAAGTGGAGATTTCGCTGATTTCGTGAACCAAACCTCCAAGAAAATACGGCTCCCATAAACGTGGCAATTCGGTTCCAGCTGAATACGCTAATTTATTTTGATTCAGACGTTCGCCCCCCTCCTTCTCCCATTTTTTGAACTGTTTTTGACACATGCTCTCTTCTGTAAGTTGTACTATCATCTCTCGTGATTTTGCGTTTTCAATTTTACATTACTGATGAGGGGCTTCTGGAAAAGTCCGAACCGTACAATGTTGTTTTTAATAAATATTTGTGCTTTTTAACGTTATAATTTAATTGTCTGTATAAATGTACTTGTTTTTAATTATTAATGAACAGACGTAATATCTTTGTAAACTTTATATAATTACTATTCACTTATTTTGTAATGGAAATTTTTTTTATCTTATTTTCGCGTTTATAATTCATTGCTATGAAATATTAGAATGCTGTATATATATATATATATATATTTTTAATTCTTAATCTGATAAAGAAGAAAAGAAATCATACGTATTTGGCATTTGCCCATCCAGATTCGGGACTCCACATTTTGCCCTCTCCAATCATACCTAGTGCTAGATGTGCCAACGGTGCCAGATCTCCGCTAGCTCCGACTGTGCCCTTTTCAGGCACCCAAGGAAGGCAAGATGCTAAAACAAAAGTTTTATATTGCTTAAGTACTTGCAGCTATATGTACTTGCAGCTATATGTACAAACGTATAAATAGACAGACTGATTGTTTACAAATAAAGTAAAAATATTTCTTTATAGCATTAAATAGTATGGGAAAATATAACGTAGAACAAAAGCATTATAATATGTAAAATCTAATAAATATGTTACTTTAAAATTATTAAATAAGCTCGAAATGAATTTTAAACAAAATAATAAAAATAAATTTATTTCTAAGTATATAAAAAAATATTTTGTAAACTGAAAGAAAAGTCTTTAAAAAGATAAATTTGGGAAGGTTATAAATTTCAAGGTTCCATAAGAAAAAACAAATTTAAATATATTTCTATGTCTATTAGAAAATATTTTGTAAACTGTAAAAAAAAAAAAAAAAAAAAAAAAAAAAAAAAACAGTTTTTGAAAAAAAAAATTTTTTTAATGTTTCTTACTGGTAGAAATGAAATGTTTTATTTTTAATTATGTGCAGAAATCTCTAGTTCATTGAATAAAAATTATTTTGTAAATATACACATTTCATAGACTTTTTAGTATGTTACATGGTAGGTCAAAAGTTGGTTAAAATTCAATGAATGTTCTCAAATCAAAACCGGCTACTTTTTGACACATCTTTTAATCCATTTTTTTTTCCATAAACCTACAAAATTGGTAGGTTCTCTTATTAAGAAACGTTGTAATCAAACTGCTTTTTATGGTTTTTCCTTAAAGGCAGAAGATTTTTCAGAAAATGTTGTCGAATTTGGCGTTTTGAACCGAATTTCGAGACACGACAGCGCAGCAAAGGAAAAAAACTGCCATCCAGAGACAACAATCGCTTATAACTTAAGATGTATCTCAAAATAAAATAAAATAAAAATGTTCTCTTTAATGATCATGCCTTCAAGTATCATGCTTTTATGTTTAACCCATTCACTGCCAAAGCTATGGGGGCGGAGTCTTCCATATTTTTACTGAAATTAGTTTCCCACCAAAAATTCTGAAAGATAATATTTGGTAACTTTAATAGCAAAGTATTTTTTAACATATTAAAATAGTGGTGGCTAGGCAGTTTTTTTTTTTTATCATACACTTTTATTTTGAATGTTGACAACCACGATTATACTCGTGGTTGGCAGCGAATGGGTTAATAATAAGTCAGAAAGTTTCGGGTTGTTGAGCGGAGAAAAATATTGTTTGAGAACCGTCTTAAATGGAGTTTTATTTTTTCTAGCTCATGCCAAATACTTTAAAACAATGCTTCATTATTCCAAATGTACTTACCATTAAAAGCTGCAATGACATGGTTGAGAGTTTCCAATGATATTCCACTGTAGCCCTTCGCTAGAACGTTGATTCTTAGAGCCATCAGCATTCTTGTTTTCTCAGGCGTAAGAGGCTGGCCAACACCTATTATCAACATAATATATTTTAATCATTTTATAACTACGTTGAAGTAATTCTCATTAGATCAATCGAAATAATAAGTCTTTCTTTTTTTAGCTTTCAACATTCGGGATTTTCTTTTATTGATTGTCATATCGAATTAACCTTAATATAAATCAAGAATTATGAATTATTTTTACCTAGTTTCATAAAAACAATTTCTCATTTCCTGAACATATATTTTTCAATGTATGTACAGGCATAATTTTGGCATGTGTGAATAGATTTCTATTTTTGTTTGTTTATTTCAAAGAGCAAATTTTTCTGATGGTCTCGTGAAAGTTTTTTAAGGATATGATAATCGTCCAATTTATCTATTTGCTTTTACATCTATAATATCATTTTCATGAAAGTATTTGTATTACGACATAATTAGGATGTGTTGATGAAGTGAGATACAATATGTCATAACTTCCCTTTTGAAAATAGTAATTATATCCATATGAAATGGACTCTCGTTAATGCGTTCCCGCTTACGACGTATCTCCGGTTATTGAGGACAATTTTGTTTTCACAATCATTTTCTATTTGCAATTAATGTTAAAGATATCGCTTAATGCGTACTGTTTTTCACAACATCGGATAATGAGGACATTTTATTCACAATTTGACCGAGCAGAATAAAAACTATCTTAGTACATTATTTCTTCAAAAACAACTTTGATGTAACTTTAGTTATGAAGCGATCAAGAAATTGTTAGTGACAGTAATGAAGACACCGAAAATATTCTACAACTAAAAACATAAGAATTCAAAAATCAATAACGGTTGTTTGCCGATATCACCCATCAAAATCCTATGTAACAAACCAAATTTTCGAGTGTGCCGCAGAACAAAAGAAAATGCTAAAAAATCATTTGTTCAACTATCGGAAAGAACAGTAAGAGTTTAAAATTAATTAAATATAGAAATACGGGAATTTTTTTCCATATTTTGTTTATCCTGAGTAATTCACTCTTTTGCATTAACAAATTGTCATTGACTTCTTTTATACTAAAATTACTAGATAAAGCAAAAAGGTGTTTCTTTTAGAATAAAGTTGGTAGCCTATTTAAGCTCTGTCAAAATCTGTATTCAATTTATTCAATACAAGGTATTGTTTTACTTCAGTCAAATTTTTATTTCATTTAATGATGACTTTTCTTTGATACGAAAAATGCCCTCCTTTGGATGTCTACACTAACGGGATTTCACTAAACAGAGTGTCCCAAAAACATTGACCTCGGCTTTTATTCCTTAAATATTGATCATAAACATATAAATTACAAAGTTACGTAAAAAAAGGGTACATAATTTTATGAAATCGATTAAAATTTTCAGGGGGATTAAATTTGAAAAAATACCAATTTTAAATTTTTACACGGCTCCCGTACAAAAAAATTTCCCAATGAGCAAATTAGTGTCCCATACGGTCATTTACAAAATTTCAGCATTTTATCATAAAAAGTCGCATAGGTATGAAAATGCATAAATGCTGACTTTAACCAGTTTTAGGTGCCTGGATATGAGTTCTCAAAGGGTAAAATTCATGTCAGATGATTGCGTTTCAGGGGTCGTACACAAATTACGCATATGCGAACATTTCTAAGCTGTTTTAATGTTCATTGACGCCATTTCCAAGTTTTATTCTGTAATTCATCATGTAAAATTTTAAGATATTTTCAAGAAGCATAGTTTTGAAAATCTGTAAATAAAAGAAAACTGCCCAGTTAAACTGACGGCATTGAGCTCACAGGCTATTCACACTAACTGTAAATTATATTCTTATTTCAAAGAATTTGAAATAAGCCCTCGAAAAATGAAGAAATCGACAATATATTAAGAGGGGGGAACCATCCCCCGTTTCTCCCTCTTATAATTAACCAATGAACCCATAAAACTAATCAGAGAAGCGCCTTACCACAATGAACCTATATACAAAATTTGAAAAAATCGGATAAGTCTGCATGAAAAATCCATTTATCTAAATTAAGGGGGGGGTTAGCCCCCCGTCCCCCCTTTATACTTAACCAAAGAACCCCCAAAACTAATCAGAGAAGCTCCTTATCACAATGAACATACATATAAAATTTGAAGAAAATCGGATAATTCTGCTTAAAAAACCCATTTATCTATATCAAGGGGTGTTAGTCCCCCCCGTTCACTCCTTTATACTTTACCAGTGAACCCCCAAAACTAATCAGGAAAGTGCCTTACCACAATGAGCCTATATACAAAATTTGGAGTAAATTGGATAATTCTGCATGAAAAACCCATTTATCAAAATTAAGGGGGGGGGTAGCCCCCGTTTCCCTCCTTTACACTTCACCAATGAACCCCCAAAACTAATCAGGGAAGCCCCTTACCACAATGAGCCCATATAGAAAGTTTGAAGAAAATCGGATAACTCTGCATGAAAAAAATAATTTATCTAAAATAAGGGGGGAGTATTAACCCCCCCGTTACCCCCTTTATACTTAACCTATGAACCTATGTCAAGAGTTATCGCGTTGCCTATACGTTCCCCCCCCCCCCTTATAGTTAACCAATCAATCCCCGAAACTAATCAGGGAAGCGCCTTATCACAAGGAACCTATAAACAAAAGTGGAAGAAAATCGGATAACTCTGCATGAAAAATTCATTTATCTAAATTAAGGGGGAGGATTCCCCCCCCCCGTTAGCCCCTTTATACTTAACCTATGAACCCCCAAAACTAATCAGGAAAGAACCTTATCACAATGAACCTATATACAAAATTTGAAGAAAATTGGACAATTCTGCATGAAAAAACCATTTATCTTAATTAAGGGGGGGGTTAGCCCCCCCGTTCCCCCCTTTATAGTTAAACAATCAATCCCCAAAACTAATCAGGGAAGCGCCTTATCACAAGGAACCTATAAACAAAATTGGAAGCAAAACGGTTATTTCTGTCAAGAGTTATCGCGTTACGTACGTACATACGTACATACATACATACATACATACATACATACATACATACAGAACGGGCGGGCACATAAGCTCTCAGGCTTTGATAGCCTGTGAGCTAATAAAACTAAAGATAAGATTTTGTTTGCTTATGATGCATTTCTGCGTCGCGTCTAGTGATAAACACTAGTGATAAACATTTACTTTTTAATTTATGATTAACCCTTCACCAACTTTATTTAAACATGCCTCCACGACTTTTTAAGATAAAATGCTGAAATTTTGTGCATGACCTTATTAGTGTATGGATCACATTTTACTCATTGGGGGAAATTTTTGTTTAAGGGGCCGCATAAAAATTTAAATTTTGTATTTCTTCAAGTTTAATCATCTGAAAATTTTAATCAATTTTATAAGGTTCTGTACCTTTTTTTCTACTTAACTTTGTAATTTATAATATATGTCTATGATCAATATTTAAGGAATAAAAGCCGAGGTCAATGTTTTTGAGAGACCGTGTATAGCTTTTTACACTGTCACATCAAAGAATCTGAATTTATCGTTGCCTATGATCAATTACTGTTTGGATTATAAATATACTTCTGAAATCGCAATTTATAAATCAGAATGGATTAATATCCATAATGATAATCTATACTGATGTCTCTGTTCTTAAATCTCATATAATTTAATTTTTATTTTCTTTAATTATGTCAATAATATTTATCCAAGTAATTGAAAAAAATATAAATATATATATAGAAGTGATAAGTTTTTATGAAAGAGATTTAAATTTTAAAAGATTTGATTTCAATATCGTGAATAAATATTAATCCTATTTTTCATTACTTTTTCTGTAAAATTTATTTTTCTTTCAGTATTTTTTTTTACTTCTTCACTTTAAAAAAAAAATAAATTTAAAAAAAAAGAAATGCACAAACAAATTTTCAAAGTTAATTAAAATGTTTCACAAGAGTGAACATTTTAACATCATTATAAAGAAACGGTGCAAGACAAAGGCATAAAAATTTTATAATATTGACTATATAACATGTAAAAACAATGTACAGAAAACACAAAAATAACATAATAAATGTCAGTATATATAGGTGTTTCAAGACTTTAAAGGAGTCCTTTTTTTAGAATACTAGGGGGCTCAGCCACCTACTCGCTAACGCCCCGTGAATTGCGAAGCAATTCACATTGAGACCGCTACGCGGTCACTGGTCGCTTCGCTCGCTCCCCCCCCTTTTTTCAGCAATTCTAGCCGGAATAAGTTCTACCATAAAACATTTGAACATATGAAATTGACAATTTTTTTTAATGTAAAAAAGTAATTCTCCGTTGAAAACACAACTGAAATGCATTTAGTTGGCGCTACCAATGGACATATAAATAATTTAAATACTATGGAAAAGGATCTTTTGTACAGCACGACTTAAATTCATTAGACAAAAAAAAAAAAACTACGTGATAGGAAGATAGTTTATATATATCATCAATCATTGTTTAAATTTCGTTCGACATTTTATTGTTCTAATTGATTATAGATTTTTACAAAAGAAATTATTTTTTACTTCATCAATACAGCAACAAATGGCGGCAGGTGCAATCTAGACAGTTGATTTTTTTTCTCCGATTTTTGAGTGAGTGAAATTCGTAAATTAATTCTAAATAAGAGTTGAGAATTCATTTGAAATTAACGACATTGCTCATAATTAAAATGAGGAATCATCTCAGACGTTTTGTATTACGTCCATGTTATTTTATTTTTAATAATTGCTAGTTTGAGTTTCATTCTATGGTTTCACTGCTCTCACACTGACCGCCATATTGGAGGCGGGGCTGATCTAACACAATCTAGTCTGTTCATTGGTCTGAGCTCTGGAAACTACGGTTGTTGCCAAACCATAAGTTACAAATTCAGCCCTATTTTCGCGCCACGTAAGACAAATATATATATAGATAGAAAAAGAGAGCAAAGGGGAAAAGGTGATTACGCATGTTTATTACAGAAAACATAATGGATATCCTGCAGTACTTTGAATTCTTTAAGACTCTTTTGAATTCTTTAATTGTAAATTTGTTCTGAAATTTATACTTTATTGCTTTGTATTTACACGCCACTTATTCATTGTAGCAAAAGTTTTTTTTTTATCATTACAATGCCATTTTTTTTTACATTTTGTTAAATATTTACGATAAATACAATTAAATAAACCTTTTACTAAGAAAAAACATTAACAACATTTATTGTGGGAGATTTAAAATAACTTTGAGGTTTAAACTGCCATGATGATAAAATTCTATTGTGAAAATAACAAAAACATTGAGAGCTCAATGAGCTCACAGAGTTATGTTATATTTATAAAGGCAAATATTACAAATAAATGAGATTTACATACCAGCAGAATGAGATCTGATTAAATTTTCTTGAAGTTCTCTACAAAGAAAAGAAAATAATATTTTACTCAATTAAAAATGACAATTGTTCCGACTATATATTCAGAAATTCCATAGAATTATCAGTTTTTAACTAGCTGTTATGCTATAAGTGTATTATTTATTAAAGAAAGATAGAAACAAAACATTTTATTTTAAAACCTTTTATTTAAAAAAAGGAAAAAAAAATTATTATTTTGTATTTTTGTAAAGGAAGACATAAAATATTCAGAATTTTTTAGGTTGCAACATAGACGTTTGCAGGAATAACTAAAAAATTATGTATAGATAAAAGATAAATAGTATAAAAAACAAGAACTTTATTATAACACTTATTGCAAGGACTTTATTATAAGGCTTATTACAAGGACTTTATTATAACTAGCAAAGGCACCGGTCCCTTCATTCTCATTGTAACCGAGTTCAACTGCATTATCAGTTAACAGAGCCTGTATGGAACCGTCATACATTTTAATCCTAACTTTTGTATTTGTAACTTTTGTATTTAATCATAACTTTTGGATATTTTTTTCTAACGTAACCAATATAATTTTCATTATTCTTTATTCAATTAACAGTATATGTAGCTTTCTAAGATTGCATAATAATTATTTATAAATTATGTATGTTTCGCAAGATAAATTTATATTTAATAAGAAATCTGCGCTGAGTTTATGAAGTAATCATATACATATGATGAGAAGATAATTATTTAAATAGAAGTATACTTTCAAATTGCTTGGGCCAATATTGTGATGCATTAAAAACAAAT
This sequence comes from Maratus michaelseni, assembly GCA_963931845.1. Classification (NCBI taxonomy): domain Eukaryota; kingdom Metazoa; phylum Arthropoda; class Arachnida; order Araneae; family Salticidae; genus Maratus; species Maratus michaelseni. Next base: position 388,276,123 of record OZ007591.1, on the reverse strand, counting down.
AAATGAAATAAATGATTGTTGAGTATAGTATAAACAGCGTTATTTTAAGTTCACAACATAATATTGGCATAATACAGGGTGTCCTAAAAGTCCTTGAGACATTTTAAAATTCAATAAAAGTTCAAGCATTTGGCGTACGAGAGTGCGGTTCGGACGAAAATGCTTCTTATGATCTGAAATTTTGTTTAAGCAAATAAAAAAATTATTCCACTGGCTGGCCGCGACCAGCGATTGGTACAAAGCAACGCACCCATCGTTTTGTGCCAATCGCTGTATGTCTTTCGTCTCGACTAGAGCTCCTATAATACAGGCTGAATCATATCGCCATTTAATGACCCAGCGGACCAAAAACCAAGCTAAAACCGGTTTGCTTACCGTACTAGTGGACCGCGAGTGACAGTAACAGGTACGGCAAACACCTGCACAGGCGGTTTCCTAATGCTGAGCTAGGTCACAATATGGCGGTTATTTTGGGCAACATAATGGATATGCGTCAGCTCCCTTTATAGGAGCCTTAGTCTCGACCAGCCAGTATTTGTGACGTCATGATAATGAATGAGCAAGCCCGGTATCTAGTGTAGCTCTGGTAGTATACCTTTATACATAACAATGTCGAAGGACGCGCAATACGTATGCACAGTTTTTGTCCAAACTATGGCAACACACATTCCAGGATTTAAAAATTATTATCACCAAACTAATGTTTGTTTACTTGCTCTCTCGTCTAATCGAACTCAGGAGGGCAAGTATTGTTAAGTTCTGGAATGTGGGTTGCCATATTTAAGACAAAAGCTGTGCATACACATTATGCGTCTTTTTTTCATTGTTAAGTATAAAAGCAATTCTACCTATCCAATAACTTTCCAGAAGCAGCGCCATTTATGAGAAATTTTGGAACTAATTTTTTTATTTGCTTAAACAGAATTTCAAATCATAACAAGCATTTTCGTCCAAACCGCACTCTCGTACGCCAATTGCTTGATCTTTTATTGAATTTTAAAATGTGTCAAGGACTTTTTGGGACACTCTGTATATGAAACACAATGTAATATAAACTTGTATAAAATATTTGTTTGTATCACATGTATCATGTGTTTATATCAGTTTGTCATCACACAGCATATATGTAATATAAACAGCGTTGTTTTAACACAAACGAGATTCACAGTATAACACTGATATTGTTTTTGTAGCAGAAAATAAACCTACATGATTTTGTCGTCACTGATGACTGTGTTGGCGAACTTTCCAAACCCAGTATTCACGCCATAAGCCACTTTATTTTGCTTCAGAATATTTTCTAGAAGTTCTCGTGACTTATTGATCCTACCTTGTGACTCCAAACTCAGCTGAAATAAAAAAAATTAAAACAATGAAAGATATATTTAACTGATCTTTTGAAATTTTCTCATTGAAATTTACATAGATTTTTATTTTTTGAATGCAGATTCTGCTTAAAGAATTAGTTAAAGGAAATCCCGCCTAATGTAATATCGGTCAAAAGATTATTCTGGTTAAGGCTGTTTGCCAATGAGATCTCAGATCCCTTTTGCTAATCTTAAATATACAGGCGTGAAATGCATTCTTATTTTTGAAATATCTCATCCGGAAATCAATATTTTAAACTTTTTTTTCCTGTGTTCTCTTCTTAACGAATCTCACTCTTCTTTTTTTCTTTTAGCTGTCAAATTATTTCTAAAATATGTGCTTAATTTAATATTTTACGTGTTAAAAGATGAAGAGCTATGACTAAGATTTCATCACATCAAATAAAACTAATTATATATTTTAGAAATATTTTAAGAACTAAAAAAAAAGAGAGAGAGAGAGAGAGAGACTCTTTAAGAAGAGAACACGGAAAAAATAAGAAAAAAATAAATGGAATGGTTTTTCTGATAAGATATTTTAAAAATAACAATGCATTCCACATCCACAAGTTTTACATTAGCAAGGAGAATCTAAGATTTCACTGAACACACGCCTTAATATGATAAATGCTCGATTCTCAGTAATCAAAATCACTCCTATTGGTTTCCATGTTAATAGAATAAAAACCAACATTCACAATTTATTCACCATGTCATTTTACGGTATCTCCCCTTTTTTTCTTTTAATTAAATAATTAATCACTCTCCCCCTTTTTCTAAATTATCCCCTCAACTAAGCCTGCACCACACATTTTGCTCAAAAACATCCAGTATCTTACATCCGCCTATCGTGACATCGCTGCTCTGTGCAGTGTTGGATTGACCCATCAAAACATTAATTAGTAACCAGCCAACCCAGAAAAGAAACGAAGGCAACAAAAAAACAAGCAGCCACGATGGCCTAAAGGCTAATCAAGTAGATTTCCGCCAAGCGGCGATCAGGCGAAATTTCGCTCCTTTGCCAGGCATTAACCCGTTCAGCTGTACAATTGCCCGAATGGTAGGGGCTTGGTCAGCGGTCTAAATCATAAAAATAAAAAACTGTCAACGATGGCCCAACTGTCTGTGCTACTTTGGTATACCTTTAAAACTAACAGTTTGGGAATTAGCTAAAGATAAGAAGTGACATCCTGTATATTCCATTTCTTAAATGTTCATAAAGTTTTTCAAATCAAAATAAGCAGACTTTTATATGAAAAATAGAATAATTACTTTTATTTTGTACATTCCTTTTCCTAGTTTCAGGAGATCTTCGGGGCTTAAATTGTATCCGTCCATAACGTAAAACTGAAAAGAACGAAATGAAAACATTAAGATTTCACGTTTAGTTTAGATATTATTTCAGGTTTATTTTAAAAATAAATAAATAAATAAATAAATAAGAAGTAATACTTACTTCGGTAGGAATTTTAAATTTTCCAGGTCTATGGTAAAAGTTAAGTTCAAATAATTTTGTTGAAAAGCATTTTAACAAATACACAAAAAAATTTCAAAATTACTATTTATTTAGCTTATTTTATAGATTTTCAAACACCATTAGTGTGCCGCGGAATGTAAACCATGGGTTCGAGTGTGCCCCGAGATAAAAAAAAGAAAAGAAAAAAGGTTGAGTAACACTGCTATAGACAATTCGGTATCATAACAAACCAAAGCCTGAGTTTAAAATGTGAGCAACAAATGGTACATTCCCTTAAGATTCTGAAAGATAAGTAACATCCAAATATCTCTGGATAATGTTTTATGGATTTGATGAATTTGATTCTGAATGCTATATATATATATATATATATATATATATATATATATATATATATATAATGGAAACACCTGTGAAAAACAAGGGATGAGACATTATAAGAAGCAATAAAATGGACACTGCAGGAATTAAACTTAATAAAATGAAAAAGCAAAAATTGGAAAACTATGACTATCTTATATAGAATCTCCAGAAGGGCTTTATAAGAATAGTCATAGTAAATATATGTTATTTCATCAAATTTTGTCGGCATTATGCCTAAAATCAACAGTATATAAATTATGTATATAAATTAATTCAAATTAAGACTTTTCCTAATTTTATTATTCGAAACTGCGTGCCTGTTCTACAATCTCGCGCGGGTCGGGTTGTACCCGAACTGAACTCCACGAAAAATGTTTGTCAACCCTACCCGCGACCCGAATAAGGCATACTTAAAACCCGAAACCCAAAATACTTAAACCCGAACTCGAATTGAACCCACAATGGAACAAAATTAGTCCATATTTTAATAGAAATACGAAGTTATCAATGTTATCTCTGTTATCTCTGTTATCTCTGTTATCAATTTTATCTCTCATGGTGAAAAATGAACGCGATATATATATTTATTAATATTCAAATATCTATATATTTTTTTGTAATCTGAAAAAATATTATAAGAATTTATTTAAAAATCTGGTCAACTTCCGAATCCGACCCACACGAGTCAATTCCCAAACCGAAACTAACCCGAACCTGAAACAATTAGAGTCAAACCGACCGGCAACGAAAAAAATTAGGGTCAACCTGACCCAACCCGATCCCTAACGAAAAATGTTAGCGACAACTCGACCCATTCACGTAAAATCGGGTTATTTGACACGATGCAGGATTCAAGTCTCTTCTAATTCAAATCGGTGGAAAATGTATGAATTACTAAAGTAGTATTTAATGTGCTTTGATTCGACAAAAGCATTTATTTTGTAACTCGAAACACGGGAAGACTTGCTGGCTGACGACTTTAGCTAAGCAATCGCCCTTGAACACAAGACGTAATACCTACATCGATTAAATCTTCGTATTGTATAGATTTCAATAAAGAACCAGAACGCAAAGTTTTCTCGAAGATAAGTAGCAATTTTTGCGAAATCTTATCGCTTGTTACTATCGATGTCGCTAATTCATGATAAAATCGACATCTAATATTTGTTGTGAAATGAAAGTAACATTTCATTTAATTGACTACACTTAGCAATGAAGAGTATGAATATTGCATCTTACTACGCGTGTACTATAATAGACAATATTTTCCACTTGTTTTTATATTAACAGGATTATTAGGTGCGTTCGTAATTATATAAATACGTAGCACCTATTGTCGTCGCTTGGTCCGTCGGTCTGTCTGTCCGTCCGTCTGTCCGTCTGTCCGTCTGTCTGTCCGTCCGTCCGCATATAACAACGCAAAAACTACTCAACTGAATGGTTTGCAATTTAAAATATATTATCTTTTCAGAATTTTGTCGAGACATTTCACATTTTATTAAAATCGAATCAAAACTTTAGGAGATATTAATAAAAATATTTATTAAGAAATTTGAATTTTTTTTTTTAAATCGGTGCTTTTTTGTTATAGGAGCGTCCGAAGTTTAATCGTCAAGCGACCGAGATACTTAATTTATGACAGAAATTAATCTGTAGACGATATAATTCATTTCAGAGAATTAAAAATCAGAAAAGATCTGAATATTTATGTAACTAGCTATAGTACGAACGCACCTCATTTGTCACGTTTGACGTACAATTTCCAACTTGTTAATACTATTAAAATTTTTAATGTTTAGAATGTGTGCAGTACTAAAATTATCGCTATCAGGATCGTTTCATTAAATGACTTATGAGATCATAAATGGTTTGTTAGATATTTCTTCTCTTTTATCATCTTTTGATGAGAAAAACTACGTATATTAACCACTATACTACGCTCACGTATGATGCGTACGAGGTTGAAACTACGGAGAAATTCGTATGATCCTTCAAATACAGTTCTACTTTTGAATAGTAATGTTCCGCTTTCTTAATGACAGAAATTCTGTGATTGACGAGATTACTATTCAGAAGTAGTGATACTGGAAAGTAAAAAACATGCGAACGACAGTAAAACTTGCTAAGAAACTACCGCAAGGGATAGAAAAGAAATCCGCTTTAGACAAATTTCCACTTTAATAGATATTTAAATATTTTGTACTATTTTTGGCGTTACCATGATTTTTTTTTCGTTTAAGGCAGGATTCCATTGTATACAATTTCCGATTTGTTAGGTTTTGCTGTATCATGTTTCGCATAATTTGCATATCATTGTGAAGGTACAAAAGAGGAAAAGTTGGTAAATTTTTAAAATTCAAATTACACTGTTAAAAAAATGTTAACTCAGAGTTAAACCCTTCAGTGGTATAAAGTAACAAAATGAACTATTATATCTTTATTTTTAACTTTCAAAAAATCCTTTTCATGATTCAACCTCAAAAATGATTTCAAGTTTAACCGTAAAATGGAGCTATTCATCAAGCAGTCAGAACAAATAGTTCTATGCACTCTCATTGCGCTGCTTGAGAACACGAGGATGTCTGCCTGCTTGTCTAGTGGTTAGAACGCTGGCTACCAATCAAGAGATATCAGATCGAATGCCAGTTCATGCTTGGGTGCTCGTACTGTGTCGGATTCTTCTTTACACAAAGGTCAAGCTCCTATTAATTCTTGACTAATTTTAACACAATTATTTTAATTGGTAAATAAATCATATGCAATGTAATTTTCCAACTGAGTGAAAAAGTTTACAGGCCAGAAATTGAACCAAGGACCTTTGGCCTGAGCTGTCGATGCTCTGCCAACTGAGCTATCCTGAAAAACTCTGACGGGCAGTACCAAATTTTTGCAAAATATTTCGCCTTAAGGTGTTTCTCAAATGACCTTCTCAAAAAAAGTGAAACTTTCTGACGCAATTTCTGACTTATTTTTAAACGCAAAGGCATAAAATTGGCAGGCCTGTCTATTGAAGCGATTTGGAATCGAAATTATTTTTCCATTTTTTGATAAATAAATTACTTATCGAGCTGTAAGCAAGTCGTGTCACGCAATAATACGTTTTTATCTTTTCTCGCGGTGCTACTTCGGGAATTTGGTTCAAAACGCCGACTTTGACATTATTTTCTGAAAGATCTTCTACCTTCACCAAAAAGTAGAAAACGTGTTTCGATTACATAGTTTCTGAATAAGAAAACCTGCCAATTTCATGCGCTTCCGAACACAAATGAATTAAAAAATGTGTTAGAAAGTAGCTCTTTTGGATTTGAGAGCAGCCTTAAATATGGTTGCAGCTACTATTATACTATACTAAAATTTGGTTAAACCTAGCAGGAAATTTTTTACAGTGTTAAATAAAGAGATATCTAAGATATTATAAGCAACATTGAAAGAAACACAGTTAATGACTGTGACCGTGATTGATTGATTATATTCGAAATTAAAAATAAGAAAGGATACACTTGCTCTGGTACATAATGAATTTCTGCCGGACCCGTAAGTGGACTTTCTTTATCTGTTTCCAAAACTGAAAGAGAACGGGCATTAATAGATTAAACAACAACAAAAATAAAAGACTTTTATAAACAAAAGGAATAAAGAAAAACAATCAGATAACTGAAATAAAACAGAGAATGCTATAAAAAGAAGATATAAATAGAAGATAATTGCGATAAATATAATCAACATGTCTATTTATAGGATCTGTGTGTTCGGTGTATGTTCCTTATGTAAATCTACAATTATTGACCGTTTTTCATGAAACTTTATATACATACGTTTTAGAACAAGAGAAAAATGGCTGGCTACTTTAAAAAATTCTCAGACTTCTGTTTACGTTTATTTCAACAATCTGCCATATTTTATCTTTATATAAATCTATTATTAATTTTTAATTTTTCAAATCTATTTTTTTTTCTTTCATGTTGTCGCAAAAAGAATTCCACCCACTCGTTATATTTTCGTATCCGAAATTGACGTCATTCTGAGCAGACAATGCACACTTTTCATATATAAAATTTCAAAATTTTATTGCAAGTGCGTTATAATGACGTAGTACCTTTATTTAAATTTATTTGGAGTTTAAAAAAAACGACTATAATACAGTCATTTCAATTTCAAGAAAAATATTCAGGGAAGAAAATAAAAAATAAAAAATAGTCCTAAACATGACGTCATTTCTATGTGATGCTTTCAGTGTGACGTCAAACTGACTCCAAACAAACGGTTGATACATTTTATTTGCTATTTCGTTTTATATACCAAAGCTATATATTATAGCTTATTATCTATTTAGTACATATATTTATGTTACTTTATGTCTGTAAAGAATACCACCTTATTTTTATAATAATAATGATACTGATTTTCTTAATAAATTACAGTAATTAGGCAATAATATTTAACTAGTTAACACTAGTCGGATGTGCCAATTCTAAAACTTTCTTCTATCTCATAGATGTTAATACCTCAAAATTCGCTATCACAACGCCAATAAAAAAACTTCATTATTTTGTTGTACGTCAGCTGCTTACAAAGTGCATGGTTATCTTCGCTGCATGAGCAGCCGATGTACAACACAACTACGAAAAATCGAGAAAATCGCACAAAAATCGCTATCACAGTGTCTCCTTTCGGCGGAATAGTCCCAAATTCAACTAGGACCTGCAGGCAGTAGTGAAAAACATATATTTAAAATTTGGCTTAATTCTATGCATAAATTCATAAGCTTTTCGATCATATAATAAAGAAAATTAAACAAAAATCGCTATCCAAGCACCTTTTTTTGGCGAAATATTCCCAAATTCAAGTGGGACCTGCTGGCCATAATCAAAACCATATAAATGAAATTTGGTTCAATCCTATGCATAACTTCATACACCTTTCGATGATATAATAATGAAAGAGAAACAAAAATCGCTATCAAAGCACTCCCTTCCGGTGGAATATTCCCAAATTCAAGTGGAACCTGCTGACCATAGTCAAAAGCATATAAATTAAATTTGGTTCAATTCCATGCATAACTTCATCCACCTTTCGATGATACAATAATGAAAGAGAAAAAAAAATTGCTACACTCCCTTCCGGTGGAATATTCCCAAATTCAAGTGGGACCTGCTGGCCATAGTCAAAACCATATAAATGAAATTTGGTTCAATTCTATGCATAACTTCATACACCTTTCGATGATATAATAATGAAAGAGAAACAAAAATCGCTATCAAAGCACTCCCTTCCGATGGAATATTCCCAAATTCAAGTGGAACCTGCTGACCATAGTCAAAAGCATATAAATTAAATTTGGTTCAATTCTATGCATAACTTCATACACCTTTCGATGATACAATAATGAAAGAGAAAAAAATCGCTATCAAAGCACTCCCTTCCGGTGGAATATTCCCAAATTCAAGTGGGACCTGGTGGCCATAGTCAAAAGCATATAAATTAAATTTGGTTCAGTTCTATGCATAACTTCATACACCTTTCTGTGATGCAATAATGAAAGAGAAAAAATCGCTAAAGCATACCCTTCCGGCGGAATATTACCAAATTCAAGTGGGACCTGCTGGCCATAGTCAAAAGCATATAAATGTAATTTGGTTCAATTCTATGCACAACTTCATACACCTTTCGATCATACAATGAGGACAGACACACGGACAGACAGACAATTTGTATAAACGTGTTTTTCGGAATCACTGACCCCTAAAATGTGTAAATTCGTCGAAAACTGGAAATCGAAAAAATTTCGCTGACAATGCTTTCTTCTATTATAAATAGAAGAAAGTAAAAAGCATTATATTTAATTCTTTCACTAATTTAGCGACCGAGTGAGCAGGGGCGCGCCGACCCAGTGTGCAATGTGTGCAGCGCACACAGGCGCCGAAGTAGTAAAGGCGCCAAAGATGTCAGTTTAGGAGAAAATACTTCAAAAAGAAAAAAAAAATCCTTAATTTAATTATATTATTACAATTCCTTGACATATGTTATGTTTAGTAGTAATATGTATCAGTACGCACATGCAATCCGTTTTAAGCAGATTTTCGTGTTTTATTCAAATATGCAATATATTATAATTGTATTGTGGTATTTTCTCCAGGACAGTGAAATTTTTCCGTTTTATGCAGGATTTTGATACAAACAGGTTCCATTTTCACAAGTTTTACTGTATTTCGAATTTTATTTACATAGCTGCCAACCTTTCTTATTTTTAAAATCAAATACCAATATTTTGAACCTGAACTTTTATTTAATAAATGAAATCAGATAGGAATCCTTTGGAAACAAGACGCGTTTTATTAAATAAATTTCATTGTTCAAAATATGTTTATTTGACTTGAAAAAAAAAATATAAATAAGAATAAAATAAAATAAAACGAAAGGTTTGCAGGTATGTATTTATACTCATTGAAAAACTTTATATATATATATTAGGGAGGGGGGATAGGGAAATAGGGCGCCAATTGGAGTTCTGCACACAGGCGCCGGATACTGCTAGCGCGCCCCTGCGAGTGAAATCGTTAACAAATTTATATTTTAAATCGAAACTAGAAATAACAAAATTTAGAATAAAATGAACATGAACACTTTCTACATGGACAAAAATCAGTTTTATCAGTATCTCAAAGGCTGCATCTTAGTGAAATAGATAAAAAAAATATTTGAAAATTAGATTATTTTTTGTCTTTATTTTTACTGATAAAACTTTGAGATAATATAGCTAGGAAGCACTTTTTGCATTGCTCAAGTCGAAGTGCGATATAAAAAATAAATAAATCGAAGTCTCCGATATTAAAAAGAAATAATAAAATACATTGATAAAAAATACTTGGCTACTTTATGCTGAAAGTAATGGTGTAAAACTTAATACAGCAGATTCCTGATTATCCAACGTTCTCTGAGCTTGGGGAATGTCAGATAATCAAAATGATCAGATAACCGAGAGGACAAATCAGTGACATTTTCTAACAAGGGAAAGTCATAGAACGGAAAAAAAAAATATTTAACTTTGGAGATATTATGTAGGGCTCCTGGAAGTATGTAATATGCAAATCGTTTTGCTACCCAAATTCATTTGAAAGGGATAAATTTACCCGCAGAATATTTTTTTATTTCCTTTTATAATTCATCAATGTAAAGAGATACAGAATAATTTTCAAGATAAAAAGTTCTATTGAATGCTAACAAAGTATCCATTTTTAATAAAATCTGAAATATTTTTACAGAGAAGCAAGTTTAATTTACTGTAATACTTAACATATAATCCACGGATCAAAGAAATATGTTCACAACCAGAAACTGTATTTGATATTGAATAATAAAAATAAAATACAGGGGTAAGTTATATTTTATTAAACAAAATTTCTGGTTAAAAGCATGTGGATTTGATCTATGAATTGTTTACGAAAATTACAGTACATTAGATTTTGATTTTTTTTTAAATGTTTGTTATAGAAGGTAAATTAAGTGAAATAAGTTTATATCATATTGAAAAAAAATATTTTTCGAAGAGTTATGGATGCTTTTGAAAGTACATTTCTTCAAAAACATACAGAAATTGTTCGTCTATATTATACTATGTTATTTTTCTTTTTCTTTGATCTTTTCTTTCGTTTTACTACACTGGCATAGAACAGCTTTTAAGGAACATAAATCTAGCAAGTAAGGTCCTCTGAATTATACATATTATTTTGTTTTATTATAAATTTTACTGTTAGTTTTTCAGGTAAGTAATTAAAATCAAATATCGATGCTAAAAATAAAATATGAAATGTTTCCATGGTTATAACCCCTATTTCAAAATTACAAAAAGCTATTTTTACTGACTCGTGAATAGTAAATTAGCACCTCTATATCACAAATTAAATAATAGCTCAAATGATTTTGTACGTATTAAAGAAGACCTTTCGTAATCTTATGTGTCTAAGTCAATTCCAGCTGCAAGGGCTAGAACGTCTGTTTCATTTAATTGAAGTTTAAGTTCGGGAAAAGCCGACAAGTTTTAAAATTACAGTTCTAAAACATTCTACGCATTTTGATGACTGGTTTTTTCAGAGATCTATTAGCGACGAATGGAATGTCCTAAATGTGGAGAGACTTTTAGGAAATTAACTCAGATAAGTTTAAATAGTATTTTCATACATTGTATTAAAATGATGTTTAACAACCCTTGCAGAGGGGTGAGACATGTATATCCCATTTAATTTTAGTCCCCAAATGCCTCAATGACACTGGAATTTCGGTAACAAATTTTGATTAATGTTGTACTTGAAGTTTTTGCTTATCTTCAAATAAATTTGTTTGTAAATCTTGGTGTCAATCAATCATTTTAAAATTTTAGCAGCAGGAGTACTTTGCCTCTGCAAAATATATCGTGCAATATATATTACAAAATTTTAAATTCCATACCTTATTAAATTTATTGCATAAAAAATTCCTTTAATTAATATTCCGATTATAACCCTAGCTTATTACAACCATAGTTTATTAAATTATTCCCTTTCTTAAAAATATTCCATTACTGTCCATATTTAAAATATTTTTTTATCCTATCTACTAAATTCCCTTTTTATGTCCCAACAAATAAGATGTAAAAAACACATTTCATAAAAAGATTTCTTCTTTAAAAACCTATTTTCTTAAATTATTTATTATATTAAATATTTCCTATTTATTCCCGCATTTAAATATCTTTTATTTCTTTTAATCTGTGTAAATTCACCATTTTCCTTTTCTTAATAGTCTAAAAATTGATTCTTTTAAATTGCATTCTCATTACGCAAAAACTGAAACTTTATGCTGTTAATTTCCGGCGTTTTTTAAATTTCTATGAACTTCCAGAATTTTTTTTCCCGCCAAAAACTAAGAGAAAATGTACCGTAATTTCCGGCGTATAAGCCGCAGCTCAAAGAGTCGTTTTTCGACCCAGAAATATTATTTTATAAAATGTAACTTAAAAGATCGCTGTAAATATTTAACTACAGTTATTGAATAAAATTTCTGGGTCGAAAAACGATTCTTTGAGCTGCGGCTTATACGCCGGAAATTACGGTATTTCTTCAATATTAATTATCCGATGAAAATGGGTAAACAGCAAAAGTTGAACATACATTGGGTAAAAAAGGTCAGGTGTTACGAAATTCTTTCGCCGCGCCGCTTCGTTTATAACGAAGGAACATACGCAGAGGGCATTAAATTTTCCATTTTATCCTCAATCGGAAAGTGAGAGTTATTTTACGACGAGTTAAAAGTATCAACTAAGAATAATCAGTTCAGAATAATGTAAGTGAATTACAGATGACTAATGGGTTTGTTTTCTTAAACGTGGGTTTCCTTAATCAAATTTTTTTGTGAAATCAAAATTTCGTATCGATAAATACATTACATCTTATCTTTTAGACTAAAATATATATATATATATATATATATATATATTTGTGATTAAATTTTCTTGTTTATCTTCAATAGAAAACTGAGTTATCCGATGAAACGTTAAAAGTATCATCTAGATTTTTTAGTTATTTTTCTTATCTGTATTACATAAAAGCGTAAGAAAAAGAAATATTTTCTTACCAACTGATACAAAGTCGTTATCGTCTAATACACCTCTGACTTCATCTTCTGGATCCAGTATAGCGCCTCCTTTAGTCTTTCTTATCTGGTAGATTCTCTCTTCTCTCCCTGACACGTGAGTTCCTGGCGGCTTCATCTTCTGGTAGCGCCTGAGAGCTTCCTCTCCGATCCACCGTATTGTCGTGGAACTACTTTTACAGGGAACGGCAAAATATTCACCTCTCACTCTCACCGATAACTTCATTGCTCTGTGAAAGAAGATGAAATTTATGAAGATAAAATATAACCAGCAGACCTGTGCGAAGATTTCGCATTGCAATCTAATATCTAATATTTTTTAGATGCAGGTTTAAACGTCAAAAGGAAAATTAAGCATTAAAAATATCTGCAAACAACATTGGTCAAGCCAGAATATCATCTCATTTATTCCATCATATTTACAGTAAAAATGATTGCAAAAGGTACTCGCGAGAAAAAAATTAACAATCGTATTTTAACACTCTAATTCCCATGGTAGAATCAGTTCTAGAAATTCAAAATTCAGAAAATCTGAATTCATACAGGAAAATTTCAGTAATAAATTTAACTTTTTTTAATGACCGATTGGCTTTTTTTTGTTTTATGTTTTTTTATTAAATTAAACAAATATTGCTATTTAAAATTTCTGGAATGAATATGGAATATCTGAATTAAAAAGTTAGCTTAATTGGAAGCTGTGGTGGTAGCATATATGCTGCATTAGAGGATGACGTCATCCGCTTCGCGAAAAAACATGTTGAAAAAGAAAAATAAATCGAATACATATTAAATACAATTTAATTTGATTTAACAAAGAATAGATTTTAGGCTACAAGTGAAATACCACTTCTTCTATCGATCGATGGCGTCTTTTTCTTCTAAACATTTGAATTTGAATTTTGCTTTTTAATTATAAATATAAAATAAGTCCGTGCAGAGACATCCTACTTTATCTTTTTTGTACTATTTATTTTTGTATGATCATTGTTGAGCACGATATAATGTGGTATTTTATTTTTGTGGCAGCATTGATTTGAGAAAACTTTCATTACATTTATGAAAATAATGATGATTTAATTTTTAATTAATTACAATTTTTAATTAAAAAACATGTTTTACCGAAATGTGAGTGTACTATGTCAGAAAACGGTTCAAAATCCTTTCCAATGATATCTCGTTCATTGTTGTGCCTTTTGTAAATGCATAAAAAAAGAAATGTTGACATAAAATATAATGTTTAATATTGATAAATATTTTACTACATATTTTAATGAAGCAAAATTAAGCATTCCAATAATTTAATTCAGCTGCAAAAAACGATAAAATTTAATGTATAATATTAGACAAATATTTTGCGACATATTTTAATGCGACGAAATGATTCATTTCAATAATTTAACTTAACTGCAAAAGAACATATAATATAAGAAGATGAAATATAATCTTTAATATTTAATAAATACTTGGCTACATATTTTAATGAAGCAAATTTATTTATTCTGATAAATTAATTGAGCTGCAAAAGAAGATAAAAAATATATATAAAGTATAATATTGAGCGAATATCTGACTACATATTTTAATGAAGCAAAATTATTTATTCTGATACATTAATTGAGCTGCAAAAGAAGGTAAAATATATATAAAGTATAATATTGGGCGAATATTTGACTACATATTTTAATGAAGTAAAATGGCTCATTTTGTTAATTTAACCGTGCTATGGGAAAAACAAAAAATGTAAGAAGATAAAATATAATGCATAAAATATTTTAAAAATGGAGAATCTTTTCAGTTATGAAAGAAAGCAAAAGCATAAAAATCCATTTCATAGGTTTCAAAACTAAGTCTATTAAACGAAATTTTATACAAAATTATATTTAAAAAGATACATATTATTATTGTTATTAGCCTTATTATTATTATTATTATTATTATTATTATTATTCAAAAGATAGCAAGAAAATCAAATTACACGCAGTGCCGAAATTTTCTTTAAGTTAAAAAAAATATGGTAAATGATCTCCTTAAAAGAAAAAAGTAACAAAGGTTATGATTAAAAAAAATGCCCTTAACACGTTCACTGCCGGGTTAAAATTACCGGAATTTTATTTTATTTAGAAAGTTTGAATTCATACGAGAAAATACTATAGCAATATTTAATTTATTTAATTACAGGGATTTCGTGATTACATAAAATGAAAATTCTTTTTTCGAAATTTCCGGTACGAATTCGTGATTTTAGATTACAAAACCACGATTATACTCGTGGTTTTTGGCAGCGAATGGGTTAAAACACTTTGAAGTAACACTAAAAAAGTTCGAAATAACTTTAACAAGTTATTTAATTTTAAAAGTGCAAATATTTAAAAATACACGGTTGAATTAAATCAAACACGTTTCAAAGAAATAAATTTAAAAATAAAACAGAAATTACAAGAAAAAAAAAATCGAATGTTTATATTAAAAATATTTTTTTTATTTTCTGGTGACGATAGTAATTGAAATTATTGAAATTTATTTAAATTATTAAATTTTAATTTAAGCTTTAAAAATAGCATCTTTTTAATGAAATATGACTACGCAATCAAGAAATAATAAGCGACATAGTATGTTTTTATAATACCATTATTTTAATCCAAATACGAAAGACTGAAAGCTGAAAAAAAAACTTATATTACAGAAAACATAAATGATTATATTATTTAATATTTTTAATTCATCAATAAAGGCTAACAATTATAATACACATTTAATTATATTATACATATTGTACATTATAAATAATATTATAAATATATAATATATATAATTATTTTAATTATGTATAACATATATTTACGATTATAATATATATTTAAAGAACACAGTATATTGTTAAAGAATCATTTATTAACCACAAATATGTTAAACGTGACTTTTTTTTCAAGAAAAGTCATTTACAATCGAGGAAATTTTAATGAATATGAGATGTAAACTTTTATTTTTATCTTAAAATTACCATAAAATGCACATACATTATGATATACACATACACATAAAATTTACAATACTTACTATCGTTTTAATTTGAATATTTTACTAACAACTATTCATAAAATAAATGTTAACACCGGAAATTAAAACAAGTAAGTGTGCTTAAGTACCCACCTTGTTAGTAAAATGAAATATTACTCTTTAAATAAAAACTTTTAAATTATTTGAAAGTTGAAAATTAGAAAAACAGTATTGCACCTGATTACTATGAAATTAAAAGAATATCTAAAGAATAAATCTCCCCAAAACTCTTATAGAAGTTTTCTCAAGATTAACGTTATCTAATCAGTAAGACCAAAACGTGATTACTAGCGGAAAAGTTATGAAATATCCTTTAGGGGGATTGTTGCTGTTTTTATGGGTATTCAGGCATCCCTGTATCAAGTTAACCTATGAACTAGAAAACAATCTGTCCATTGGCCAATAATATTTTTCTTTAGATGTTTCGGTCACACGTCATTGTGTTTGTCGCCACCTATTTTACAAACGGTAACTAAAATAGCTGACGGAAATCATCAAGGGTAAGTGTGATTGGGTTCGAGCCACGTGACTAAAAACTGTGAAGTAATCTGAGAAATAAGACCATACGAGACAAAAAAGGAATGAGATAAAACAGGGTCTAAGGTGGCCATCCTTGTGTAAGGAATAGAAAAACAACTCTTAAGTAGCGAGAGATCAACGTGTATAGCATTTTTACAACGCAGTCGAGTGTTTCGCGAAGGCTCTGGAATTGAAATATAGTAAATAAAACTAATTTGTTTGTTGTTAAGTTTATAATATTTTTCCAGATTTTAATTACGCACTAGAGTTACGACCGACTGTAGGCGAAAGAATTGTTAGGGCCCCACTCTTATAAGCATGAATTATCCACAGACATTATGAGGCCCGATAAAGATATGGGATGGGCCCCCTGCATGCCCTGTATATGCATATTGAGTTGTCCAGAAAATTCGTCCGTACCGGAAAATTCGTTTCATTTAGAAAAATTTATTCTTACCGGAAAATTCTATCATTTAATTATTAGATATTAATTCCGATAGCTTTACAATTTTTTTTATTTAACACGTTCGCTGCCAACTACGAGTATACTCGTAGTGCTATCTACGTTTCTTCAATCTAAAATTAGTTATTCGCACCGGAAATTTCAAAAGAAGAATTTTTATTTTATGTAATCACGAAATGTCTGTAATAAAACAAAGTAAATATTGTTATTAGTATTTTCTGGTATGAATTTGAACTTTCTAAATAAAATGAAAATTCCGGTATTTTTAGCTTGGCAGCGAACGTGTTAATTTTTAACTTTTTAAATTTCTCACGGCTCTCTTTTGCCTCGCAAGTCAACTAACACTTTGCCTTCCGGCGACACCAGAGTTTTGTTGCCGTAAAGTAACTTAATTTTAATTCTTAAATGCAACAATGGCACCAGAATTTTGGAATGAAAAATTCCCTTTTATCAAGTACATGAAGAAAGAAAGGAAGATCAATCATTTCAATTTTACGAATAGAAGTATTTTTAAGAGACATGCGGATGGAAAAGTGCTAATTACCTTCAACCTGGAAGTTCAGTTGGTACGCAACTCGGTTTTCCATGCTGCTAATTACATTGTTCTATTCTTCCATTGTCTAATAATTAATGGGCAGAATTTTCCGGTACTAAGTAATTTTCCCAAATGGAACGACAACCCAATACTTAATACGAAATCGACTCTTCGCGGGACCCTTTTCAGCTTAGGACCCTGTAGAAGAGTATACTCCTTATCCCCCTTGTGCAACCACTGGAAGCCTCCAAAGATAAGGCTTTCAAAGAATTTATCTTATATTTTGAATTTAAAATATTGAGTCCTAAAAAATTCTATATCTCATCATTTCATTTAAAGAAACCACCAACCAGATTGAAAAGTTTTATTATCATAAAGAAAAAAAAAATAGGACCCAAACAGATTCTTTCGCCCATGCTCTTTAAAGATAAGGCCTATCCTGACTACAGTGACTTCACTTTGTAATGGTACATCAGCGTCCCCTGAATTCTAGGTCTGAGAGCTGACACAAAAAAGATTGCTGTCGGAGGAGGCATTTTTTAAGCATGTGTACGGTCCCATGAAATTGAATAACAATAATTTCTAAAAATTTTCTCCGCCTTGTATTTCTAAGATTCAATAAGTCAAAGAAAACTTTTAGAAAATACTGGTGTGTAAAATCAAGGGACCGTACAAATGCTTAAAAGAATTTTCCTGCGAGCTCAGGGGGTGGTGGGTAGATTAGTTGTGCGATGTAAATTACTATTGCTTTAATCACAGCTTATTTTGTTAATGATAATTAAAGAGCCTATCACTTTGTTAACTTTTGGAGTATGCGGGTCGGCGTGAAAGGTAATAGGGCTGAAAATTATGCATAATTTCAGGACAGTTAGTCTGACCAAGGACTATTTTTTATAAGCAGGGCTTGACAAATGCGGTCGCCAGGTCACCGTTGGTGACCAAGTTTTTGTAACTGACAACCAAGTTATTTAATCTGGCCTTTTCTTTTTGGTACAAAAATTAACTAAGAAATGAGCAGAAATGGTCTTTTTTCTTTCCCCCACCCCTACTCGCGCGCGACAAGTAGTGATCTTCCTCTTCTCTCGAACTTTCAATGAACAAAAAGTTTAAAAGACATTTTCCATCTCATGCGCAGAAAACTCCATTATTTTCCGAATTAGCCAGTTAGCATGTCACGTGATTAGAATGTGGAGGGAGGAGACAGTTCAATAAAACTGTAAGAAACAGTGTCAACCCAGGCTCTGTGGCATCTAAAATTGGATAAAAAGCCAAAAAATGCTCAAGTATTTTTTTTTTCTGGAAGTTTAAAATCAGACTTTTGCGTTCAAAATTAAAACTGATTAATCTAACACATCCATTTTAACGCACAATAACATATAAATGATTATAAATAATTCATTTGACGTAAATCTATAAAACTAAATTATGTACTATTCTAAACTATGTAACTAATAATTCTAAACTATGCTCGCTATTATTTTCTCTCCATTAATTTATAAAAAAAAACTTTCGTAGTTTTTGAAACTCAATGACGAGAGGTGGGTGGGGAGATAAAATTTTTTTGCTGGCTACCAAATTTCATGAAATTGGTAAAGCCGTTTTTATAAGAATAACATCAAATAGTTAGTTAAGTCGCAGTGAAGCTAGGACAAGAGCGCGGATAGTAAATAGATGATGTATTCAGTTTATGTGTGTTGTGGTAAAATTCAAAGCTAGAAAATGTTTGAATTTAAGAATAGCTTAGATATTGATCTTTGAATTCTAACTTAAAAAGATGCCAACCTCTAAAGTATTTTCCAATAATAATACAAATGATTTCCAGAAAGCGTTTTTAGATTTTTCCGTAATTTTTCAATAATTAAGATGATCCGATACTTTGAATACAAATGTTGCGACATTCTTCAAATTTTACGGGAAATATATCTTAATGATTACGAAAAATGAGTAACTATTGGCATCTAAAGTTCAAGCTGAAACACCTTGACTATTTTTTGTTATATTTTATGTGTTCTGGTTAAAAGAGTATTTATATCTATGTATATATCAAAAAAAGTTTAGAGATAGAACGTTTAATTCTAGACTATAGATATGCCAACTTCTAAAGTCATATTCAGTAATAAGATCAGTGATTTCTAGAAGTTGCTCTCAGCATTTTGAGTAAATTTTTAGAAATGGGAAATCATCTGATTTCTTTAAATACAAATAAGGACTTGCTTTTAATTTTACGGGAAAATTGCGTAACTATTACGGCAAATTCGTAACTGATGGCAGCTTTAATTCTGACTGAAATACCTTTATTATTTTCTGTAACTTATCAGATATCTCAAATAAATCTGCGTTTAGTTAACTTTTGGGTCATCAAAGGAACACAACACTTAGTTGCACAAACACAGGAATATAGTTTTGCCTAGATACATTTTGAGCAATATTTTGCTTAGGTAAATGATGAAAGTTTATAGACATCAAACCTCAACATTCAGTCTCTTTTGTTTTCACGTATAGTATTTTTGCCATTTTTCTTTAAAATTTGTACGATACCCTTTACACCTTAGATGTTGCATAGATAATGCTTTATATTATTTGTTAATTAGGATGGATTGTAATACTCTCTAATATGAAGTGGAATTATCCGGGATAATTTTTAATCATCACATTTCTGGGGAATTCCTGATTATCCCATTTTTTAAATAAAAAATTGGTTTCACAAAAACTTGAAATATGGCATTAAATTTTCTAAATACTTTACAATAAATAGATCAACGTTTTATGGAATGCAATCTAATTTAGGGAAATAAATACTTAAACAGCTGATTAACGTTACTGAAACAAAGGTGGGATCAAAATCAGTGTATGTCTTTAAAGCTTTTCTTACTTTTTGAGAAAATTCTTTTTGCAACTTGTTTTAAAAATTTCAATTACGAAGAATCTAAGGTTGTGAAAAAGTAATTAATTTTAATAATTGTCATAATAAATAAAATCAGTAAATTGTTAACTTCTGAGGTAGTTTTAAATGACTGGGCATTTTTTATCAGTGTCTTTATTATTTGTTTTTTTAAGTTTAAAATCAGTTTATGAGCAATATAAGACATAGTAGTTTCATTTATAATTCTAGCATTTTATAACATTTTTAACTAATCATAAACAAAATGTAACAACAGTGTGTCAACAAAGATGCTAACACAGTGTTTTTCCTAATTGCTGCTGAAATGTCAGGTTCTTCACAAATAATTTCTCTTGGCAATTTTCAGTCAACAACTATCATTATAAAAGCAATTTTTTAATTCCCAGCACACATTGGGGACACATATCAAACACTTTGATTAAAAAAATGTGTTCCAGTTACCTTAATGTGTGCTGAAATGTGTTCCGAATATGCTCCGCTATAAAGAAAGTGTTCCTGAAGTGCACCGAAAGTGTTCTGATCAGGACATTTGTTAAATCTAAACTTGAGAACACATTTGAGAACATTTTGGTAGCACACTTCTGAAATCATCGCTTTCGAAAAGTGAACTAAAAAGTGTGCAAGAACAAAAAAAAAGTGTTCTCAGAAGTATTATTCTAAAAACTGTTCCAAAAAGTGCGCTTCAAAGTGTACTGAAAAGGTGACAAAATAAGTATTCTAAAAAGTGTTCTGAAAAGTGTATAAAGATTTGCAGTGTATACTAAGCAATTGCTTAAAAATCCAACTGCTCAAATCCAACTCCGATGGAAATAAAAGATGAGCGACGACCATGAGCGGTCATTTTGACCACTACCAAATGAATATATTCCGATTCGAACCAGAAAATTCTTCTTAAAATAAATTAAATATGAAATTCATTGATATATGTTAAATAAATATGTTAATTAGTTTTAAATAAAAATTCTGGTGTGAAATAGTTTCATAAAACTTGAATAAAATTTCCGTTCGTTCCAGTGTTAAATAAATGTATAACTGTTATTATAACTGTTATCGCTAACAGAAAATTTCGTGAATTAGTCTTTAAAAGAGAAAAATAAATAAAAAATAAAAGTTCAATGAAACGAAAAGACTAAATACTAGAAACAGAAAGTAAATGGCTAATCAACGAAATTTTCAGGTAAGAATTTCACGAAAGACAGCAGCGAAGTTTCGCAACTAATCTAAAATACAAAATTTAGCGGAATGAAGTGTTTACGAAAAATCATTGAAACTGCAACAAAAGAACACAGTGGTTAGATTGTAGATAATTAACTATTTTACATTGGAAATTTGCTAAAAGTGATAAAACTGAAATGCAATTTTTAGAAAAAAACATATAGAAATATTTTAATAACTCAAACGTGGTCAAATTGAAACTGTAAATCCTAGATATACTTTTTATGGGCCGATTTACTTAAAGAGATTGATCACTTTACTACTGACAATGATAACATTAACCTTTTGATTACGGGTCAGGAAGGGCGGCTATTTTTATAATCAGTCGTACCACAATTTAGAAAGAATTTTCTTCTGGTAGGCGTCTCCGGAAAATAAACTAGTAAAGTGTATGGCAGAGAGTATTTTTCAAAAAGTGGTATCAATGGAATAAAAAAATAGTCGCTGGGACAAGCGGTGTCCCAACATCGTAATCAATAGGTAAACACTATTTGTGAATGCTACGAAAAAAAAACAAAAAAACAATAATCCTTCAAGAAAATAAGCAGTATTTTTTCATTTGGAATTAAATTATCTTTAACAAGAAATATAAATTTGATTAATACCAATGTTCAGATTCTTGCTCAAAGTTTTTAGCTCACTCTAATGTCAAAAAACTTCTTGTGATTTTTAATAATTTAGTGAAATAATATTTCTTATGTAAAAGTAAATATATTGGTGATCTGTATGGAATTCCCCCATATCTGGATTAATTCCTGATCACTTAATTTAAATTTTACAAATCCTATTCCATTTCTCAAAGAAAGAAATGTGTCACAACAATCGCATCATATTCAGATCAGAAATTTAAACCTTACCTTTAGTAGCTTTTGCAATATTAAGATGTTTATCATTTTTTTTTATAAGGAATCGCTCCGAGTACGTGCCATAAGCGCCAAAGAACAATTCCTGATTAGTTATTAACCCATTCCCTGTCTTTTTTTTTTTTTTTTTTTTTTTTGGTGTGTGTGTGTGTGTGTATGGAGGTGGGGTAATCAATGCTATATACAAAAAATAAACGGATTACATACAAATTTTTAAAATAAAATAGAAAATAAGTTTTTATTCATTTTTTAAAAGTTCTCATTAAAATTTTTTAAAGCTTACAACCGGAATAATTACATAAAAATATTTGAACCTTCCTTTTTCACGGTTTAATTGTTTTAACTACTCTCGAAAAAATAATTTCGGTTATAAAAGGTTTTCCGAATGCAAAAGTTCCGGGCCTGATGGGATTAGAAATTCGACAATCAAAAAGTTTACCTTTCAAATTTGATCAATGTGTATACTAATTAATTTTTCAGCAGAGCTGAAATTACGCTGTAAATTACTGAAATACAAAGGATGTGAATGATCACTTTACTTAACAGCGAACAACCAACAGAGTGAAAAAATGACCAGACCGGGGTTCGATCCCGGATACCACTTGGTGCGCTATACCAAGGGATCCGGGATCGAACCCCGGTCTGGCCATTTTTTCACTCTGTTGGTTGTTCGCTGTTAAGTAAAGTGATAATCCACATCCTTTGTATTTGATAAATGTAATTATTCATTTTCGGCATTTTCCTTCTTTCTGGAAGCAGGCTGTTATAGTTCCTATCAAGAAATCCGAAGCATATCTTTTATTCTACACGTGAAATACCACTGATTTGATCAATCGGTGGTGTCTAGTTCTTTTAGCCATTTTAATTTCAATTTTGCTTTTTAACCATAAATATAAAATAAACCCATGCGGAAAAATCACACTTTTTTTTTTTTTTTTAAATAATTATTGTTGTGCATCATATAATGGTGTACTTTATTTTCGTGTCAACACTAATTTGATGAAATCCTTTCATTTGATTTATGAAAACAATGCCGATTTAATTTTTAATTAAAAGCAAATTTTAATCAAAAAACATTTTTTAACGAAATGTAAGTGTACTATGTCAGAAGCCTGTTCAATATCCTTTCATATGGTATCTCATTCATCATTATGCGTTTTGTATTTGCTTAGAAAAAGGGATGTTGACAACAGAAATAATATATATGATAGCTACAGACAGTAAATTTATGTAAAATAAAGTCTAAGTGTTTTTGTTTGTTTGTTTGTTTGGGTCTTGGTCCCTTTACGATGATACTATTACATAGTTAAAACGAGCCAAAAACAAAATGAGAAAAGTTTAAATGCGTGAAATTATCAATTCTATATCAATTTTGACTACTAAAATATAAATGTACACAATATTCTGTATCTCTAAAATATCAATGTAAAGAATTGCATTAGATAAACAAGTTTATAATGAATTAAATAATATACAAATGGCAAATTACAAAAACACACAAAACGGAATACTGTGTGTTCAGAGAAAAAAAAATGAATTGTTCTTACTTTAATAGGAGCTGTTCTAAGCAGAGTTTGAAGAGAAATAAGAACCTAACTCAATACAAGCCAGAAAAATCTTCATGCATAAAAAATATAATTCGTCGAATTTACATGCTAATATTTATCGCACAGACCTGACATACGTTTACTCTGACACACGACAATCATCTGAATAATAATAGATAAAATAACTTAAGGAAATTATAAAATAAATTAAAAATTAAAAAAAAGTCTTTCAGAATATAAATTACAACGTCACGGTGTTATTACACCGTATTGTTTTACTATTTTACGATTCAATAAATAAAAAAAAAATTTGAGCCAAAGTACATTATTTAAAAATAATTGTGTAATAAAAGCAACGCGTTACCAGAACTATAAAGAAGTCCTTGGTGGGCCATATCGCCAAGGCTAACTATAAGCAAGGTTCACTATAGCAAGGTTAACTATTATATATAACTAGCTGATCCCGCTCAGCGCATCTGCGCTTTGCTGTCTTTACTAATCTTTAAAATATATGCATATTAGAATAGGCGAATTTCAGCATTATATGTATAAATACTATACATAAAAACTTCTCTACGTAGGACTATGTACTTTGAAATAAAGAAAAATATGTATGCACATCATAAGATATGGACACCATTTAGAAATATGAAAACAGAGGTATTTTTTTTTCAGCATCATATGAATATAAAAACCTTTGCATGTACACAATGGTTACTGAATACTCTCTAAAATTAAAGAAAGTGTATACATATTATATTAAAAATGTGTACACCATTCACAATTATGAAACTATTTTGATCTAAATTTGTTTATATACACTGCAAATTCCCAGCACACATTGCTAACTCATTTGGAACTCTTTGATTAAAAAAAAGTGTTGCAGTTACCTTAATGTGCAACTGAAATGTATTCCGAAAATGCTCCGCTATAAAGAAAATTTTCCGAAAGTGTACCGAAAGTGTTCTGCTCAGGATATTTGTTAAATGTAAACTTGGGAACACATTTGAGAACAGATTGGGAACATAAATGGGTACACTGATGAAATCATCGCTTTCAAAAAGTGCGCTAGAAAGTGTGCTGAACAAAAGAAGTGCTCTCAGAAGTATTCTAAAAACTGTTCCAAAAAGTGCTCTTCAAAGTGTGCTAAAAACGGTGACAAAATAAGTATTCCAAAAAGTGTTCTGAAAAGTGTATAACGATTTCCAGTGTACACAATTGTTACTTTTTATTAGTATTAAGTTCAATTTCCTGCAAAATGCATGGCGAAAATCCCACACCTCAGTCATATTTCCACATTTATGCTCCGAAATGTCCACTTCCAATTGTGAATTCATACAGTTTAGCCTTCGCTGGATAAAACTGTTTTGTCATTGATAGGAACTTTCTGTGGCTCGCCTAAGCTTCATTTCAAATGGATCTTCTTTCAATTATTTCGTCCAAAGTTTCTGCGGCACTCCGTTGTCTTCTGCGAAAAATTATAAACTTTATGCTGCAAATTCATTTTTCAAAAGAAGACATAAAAAATTGCAAAAGATTAGCGAAAAGTTAGCGATTTTTACACCTCAGCGTGTCCTCTCCCCCGATCAATCAATGAAATGTCGCATCAGGACACGCGCCGTTCGATCAACAAAATCATTGTAACATCATCACAAAATCATCGTATCAAAATATTGTAATCATTAGTAACTCATTTTTTGAGAGAAATACTTACAACAAATAACGGTACAGATGTTGCAAACGCACCGGGGTACCTTTCTGGCTCAAACATGGCAATATTTTGCCAACGTAGCAATGCGGTATACTAGATCGTGTGTACTTATTAATTGAAGCTATCTCCCTGGTATTGAGCTGCTGAGCCATTTGCATTCTTGACATTATGTGTGTGTTAATATTATATTAAACATTGTATGTGTTTTATAATAAATTATATATTGTGTGTGTTTTATAATAAAATAAATTGTGCGTGTATTTATAATAAAAATTGTGCATGTCTTCATAATAAAAATTGCGTGTGTTCTATATAATAAAGTAAATGTGTGTGTTTTTTATAATAAAATAAACTGAGTGTGTGTTTATAATTAAAACTGTGTGTGCTTTATAATAAAATAAACTGTTTCATAATAAAATAAAACTAACATGCTGTTTTCGCGAGTTGGGCCTAACAGGTATTCAAAAACGGAATTTTCTCGGCAAAATGGCGCAAAAACAAAAATTGCGCCAACTCCTGTGCGTCTGAGACATCTGTTCCCAAATAACGAAGCCAGCCAAAGTTATCTTTAACAGGTTTAATTTTCTAAACAAACCACTCGTTGCCATCGGCAAAAGAGAAATAACCGCTTTTTCGCCGCCACGCGTTTTATATAGATTTTAGAAAAAAAAAATATTATATTGTTTTACATATTTTCGTTTCAATTAAAATAATTGGAATTTTCAGTTGTTTGTATTACTAGCAATAAAATACTAATGCCTTTTTGAATTATCATTATCTTAATTATTTAGACTGAAATCGCATAAACTATATAAAATTTCTTTCTTTTCTTTTTTTTTTTTTAAGTATGTTCATTATTTCTAAATTTAGAAACATGCACATCTATATATATTTTATATCAATCAGAATGTTTTCCATAAATTTTACTGAAATACACACTTTTTAATCATTAGGAATTCATAGAATAACTTTTAAGAATAATACAAATTAGTGAAAATTTTTTTGGCAATATACGTCCAGTGCACACAATGTACAGGATGATGCGAAATTGCACACTGCAACTTTAAGTAATTGTAAAGTAAGCTAGCTACAGCAGTATACGAAACCAGGGTCGAAATCGATTTTTTTCAATTACAATTACAATGTGTTTGATTCTAATACGGAAATAGCTAACGTATATAGAAGTGTCCGATACATCTGCTATAAGATAAAGTTTGTTAAGTTTTAAGTTTTCAATTTGCATGCTTCAAACTATATCGAAAGAATATTTCCAAATTGCACATGAACATTTGATAAACATATTATTTTCATATTTATAATATGTCGTATAAAGAATATGAGATTATATTTATCGGTAAGTGTATTGCTAGTACGTGCGGATACTTATACAGTTATCTCTCACTTATACTCGATACACGGAAATCATTTTTCCGCACCAGTTTTTTTATAAGGTGATTTTCGGCTTCTTAAATCGCAGGATTTATAAATCGAATTTTACTGTTTTAAAATAGTGGTATGAAAAAGTAATTACTGAACATCGCGTATAGGTGAGAGATCACTGTATTTTATTATGCGATACACCCGTTTTGATACAATTGTGCATAAAAGTATATTACTGTAGGCTCTGTATTTCATTTTTTAATAGACTTTCTTAACAGAAAAGATTAATAAATAACTGCATAGAGATAAACAAACATTACATGAACTGAATATTACTAGCCGCCTTGCAACCCGATGTCTTGCAGATACCGTATGCAAGGTCGGTATTTCTTTTTTTTAAGTAATGAGACAGTTTCTGGAAACAATGTTTTATTGATCCGATCGTTACAGCGACTTAAAAGACTTTAAATTAGTCTCCCCTTGCGTCAATGCAGCGCTGCCAGCGAGATTTCGACGCTTCGAACGCTCCCTGGAAGTCAGTTTCCGACATGTCCTTTAGAGTTTTGGTCACGGCCGCTTGTAACCTTAAAGTTAAACGACGGTCTGTGTTAAGGAGATTGTTCACTTTTGTCACATTTTCGTCGGTGGTAAGTGTTGAAGAGCGTCCAACTCTCTCCAAGCCCTCGAGATTCTCCGTCTCTTCCGAAATTCATTGTGGCAGCGGAATACCTGGGCTTTTGATAGGGTTTCTTCTTTGTAGGCCTTCTTGATCAGGGAAAGCGTCTTAGTAGGTGATTTGCCCAAGCGAACGCAAAATTGGATTGAATAACGCTGCTCCAGCGAACGCTCCATTTTCGTCGTTTTTCTCCATGACCAAAATTCACATAAGCACTCCGCACCACTAGGGATACACACTCCGTCACAGCTCGGAGCTCGAAGCCAACTGACGAGACAAGCGTCCTGCGTCATTCGAAATTTTAAGATAGTAGCAGCCTTTTTGGCTTCTTGTTTGACATAGACAATTATTGCACCATTCAGATAACTTTCTTTGCAATACAAATTTGTTCTCGAATATCCAAATTTGCGCAATTCTGGCAATAGATGGCGCAGTCACGATTTAGAAAGCCTACATTTTTTTACGGTTTATTTTCTTTGTCTAGGCAAAGAAAATGAATACTTATATCCATGAACCTCTATACCAGGACTTCTAACGAAATAGCCTTTCGAAGAAGGAAATCGTTCCTCGAAAAAAGCCTCAAATAGGTGGCGCATGTGAAGACGGATCCTGCATACGTCACTAAAATTCGTCTGCTTCACCGTTTGACACCAGTGACAGCCATGGGCGCTGCTGCAGCACGGATTCTGGCCAGTTGCGCAGAACCGTGCGCGTAGCTGTGCAGCTGCCATTTAGTGCCGAAGTCTCGACACGATGTATCACTATTGCGCTAGAAGTCCTTCTATAGAGGTTCATGCTTATATCCATCTTCTTTGGTCTAGCTCTTCCCCTAGACTCTAAGGGAAGAGTTGCAATAATTCAGCCAAGGCCAGATTTTCAATAAGTTGAATGTAGGTCTCTGCTTCTACCATCTAGCGGCATGAAATGAAACCAAGAATTACACATACTGTACTATACTGATGAATTAATGTATAGGGTTTTTTTTTTAAAGTTGTAAATGCAAAATCTAATAATTATTAATTTTATAATGTGTTTAAAAGATATACCTGATATACCTTATTATAGCGTTTTTTTAATGCAAGTTATTTCAGTTAGTTGATTATTTATCAGAATTAACTAAATAAATGTATCCTTTTTTTAGTTTTTTACTTAAAAAATAATTTATTTTCTCTATTAAAAACTTATGAATGACTATGTGAACTGTTTTAAATAAATTGTACTATTTTTATAAAAATCATTTACACACCCAACATACATATAGTTAAAATTATTGAAGGTAATTGATATCTAAGAGAATTAATATTTTATTTCCTAGCATTTTCGTGGGTACGTGAAAGAAAAAAAGTTGGGAACGCTGCTCTAGACGCTTGTACTGACGAGCGGTGCCGGTGTGTTGCTTAGCTTAGATATCCCACCACAATTCCCGCCCATGGAGATTGGGCTGTAGCGAATGGCGCGTCTCCCAGCGGCCAGTCTCACTACTTAAAATACACGCCTTGTATACTCAAGAATAAAGCCGACCCCCAAATTTGAGATTAAAACCGATTTAGTACCAGTAATTCAGAATGGTGTTATTTGTCTTAAATAATTTAGAATTAAATGCGATTAAAACAGGCGTAGAAAACCATTCTGGATTACTGGTGTTAAACATGTTTTCAGCTCACATTTGCAGTCCGACACAATTATACACGAGTATATACGGTATTGGTCATAATTTTAACAAAAATAAAAACATTTTAAAGAAATTTTAGGCAGACATTTCGTGTTTTGAACTGAAATAAAGATACCTCATTATATATAATCTATTATTTCGTCAATATTATAACGATTATGTTATATTAAAGAGAGTCAATGTCACATAACTCATTAAATAAATAAATTAATATCTGCTACTGACTTAAAATTAAACTAAGTATAAAAGGAAAAATTGTTTTTTTTTTTTTTTTTTTAAAGAACTTTTTAAAAAGCATCCAATGTTGATTTTAAACATGCCGCCTTATTTCATGACTCATATTCATGTTTAAAAAAATTCCGTTACAATACACTAATCTGCAGGAAATTACACCGATTTAACAAATAGATTTTTCTTATATGTATAAACGTATAATATTGTTATGGAATCTTGGACAATAACGACATGCTAAGCGTGAAGTTTCGTTGAATTCTGTGCACTTAAATTGGTGACATAAGCATCGCATATTTCCAACAAATCATCGAATTTCAGCACCCCTTTTAGATTACCGCAACCAAAATTGAATGACAATCTATTCCTATCAGGAGGATTCAAAATTTGATATTTCGGTGAAGTCTCTGCACATGAACTAGAGATATAAGTATCACAAAAATAGAACAAATCTTCGATCCCCTTTTTGGGTGACTTTGAACAATAAAGTGATCAGCACCAGTTCACATAAGGATAAAACTTTATATGAAATTTCATCCTATTCTACCAAAGCCATTAAATAATAAGCCCAGTCAGATAAATGGGAAACTTTTCGCAAGTTGAAAATAGCGCCATCTAGCGGTTGGGAGTACTGCATTCGGCACCAAGAATATTTTAATAAAATTTTGCTTATAAAATTAAAGCTTAAAATAAAGATTTCATATTTTCTAAGAAAGTCGTTTGTAAATTCCGGTGTCAGTCAGTAATTTCACATTTTACGAACATAATTTGTCTGTGCCGGAAAGGGTTAATTGCATAGTGATGTAAATTTCCATCACTTTTTATTTAACTTTTAATAAATAAATCAACTTCTTCGCCACCACTATATTTATATAGAAATATTAATCCAGTAAATTTCCACCATTTTTTTTTCATTATAGTTTTAGCTTTAATGTAAAAGATCCCAATAATTAGCAAGCTTTTAAAGGAAGTTCAAAAACAAAACATCGATAAAAATCGTATAAAATATCGATATAAATAAATCGTATCTTTTCTCTGCGACTCACTTCTGTTTTGTCCTCCTTCTGCAGCAGAGGTTTGGCGCTAGTGTGTCGCTAACAAATTTAACACTATCTGACTGGGCTTATTATTTAATGGCTTTGTATTCTACGTAGTAGTTCGTGAGTTAGAGCGCCCACAAAATTTGTGTCACAGACAGACAGACATACAGACTCACGGACAGACATTTTCTAAAACAGTCAAATCATGCGCAGGACCTTCTAACATGTATAAATGCGCCAAAAACCGGAAGTCGAATTTTTCAGGAATCTGATACTTGTATAGAAAGAATAAAGTAACAATGCCCAGAACCTTTCGGATAGCCTTATATGTTTCTCTTGAAAACTGGTTGCTTTCTTCTATCTTTACAAGAAAAAAGTATTGCACTCATGAAACAATTTTGAATTCTGGTTTTCAACGGATTTATACGTTTTAGAAGGTTCTGAACACGACTTGACTGCTTTTAGAAAATGTCTGTCTGTGAGTCTGCCTGTCTGTGTGTGTGTCTGTATGTGACAAAAATTTTGAGGGCGCTCTATCCCAAGCACGGAATTTAATAAAACTTTTTAGATCTTCATATACAGTAGCTCGCAAAAGTCTTGAGATGATATGTTTTTCTGTCCTAAATTTTAATGTAAACAAAATTTCTTAATGATGTAGATTAGTAATTTGTACCCCTTTTAAAGGTCAACAAAATGCAACATTAGAATAATTGAGACATATGCATGAATTAAAAATAATTCGGAAATTCGCAAAAGTTTTGAGACGATTCAGTTTTTCTAAACTTTTTTTGAAATTAAGCGTCTTAATGTAACGAAATACAGCAATATTTAATATTTAGTTGTATATCCTTTTGCTTTGAGGACTTCAGCACATCGTCTGAGCACGGAATTAACAAGGCTTTCTAAAGTGGACCTAGGGATTTTCGCCCATTCCGATTGAATATCCTGAAGGAGTTCTACCTTTGAAGAATGCTTCCGCATCCCGACTTTTCTTCCATTGTGTTCCCAAAGATGTTCAATTGTATTGAGGCCAGGTACTGACTGGGCCAGTCCAAAACTTTAATTTTCTTAGCTGTAAACCAATTTGTCCCCATTTTGAAGGTGTTCTTTGGATCATTATTCTGCTGAAGCATCTATCCACAAGGCATCTTTTTACGAGCATAAGGCAGCATATGATCTTCTAAAATGATTTTATGAATATTTTGATTCATAATCACATCAATGTGTACGAGGGGAACGATGTAATCATGATGGAAAGCTCCCAGGACCATTAATGATCCGTTTCCGTTTCGGGGATCCATTCTGGATGAATATAATGTCGCATTAGTCACCCAAAAGACACCAGAATAGATCCCAGGTACCAACGTCCAACAGTGAATCACGGAAACGGATTCCACCTCGTACATATCAATGTGATTATGGATCAAAATGTTTATAAAATCATTTTAGAAGATCATATATGCTGCCTTACGCTCGTAAAAAGATGCCTCGTGGATGGATGCTTCAGCAGAATAATGATCCAAAGAACACCTTCAAAATGGTGACAAATTGGTTTACAGCTAAGAAAATTAAAGTTTTGGACTGGCCGAGTCAGTCACCTGGCCTCAATCCAATCGAACATCTTTGGAAACACAATGGAAGAAAAGTAGGGATGCGGAAGCATTCTTCAAAGCCAGAACTCCTTCAGGATATTCAATCGGAATGGGCGAAAATCCCTAGGTCCACTTTAGAAAGCCTTATTAATTCCATGCTCAGACGATGTGCTGGAGTCCACAAAGCAAAAGAATATACAACTAAATATTAAATATTGCTGTATTTCGTTACATTAAGACGCTTAATTTCAATAAAAGTTTTGTAAAACTGAATCGTCTCAAAACTTTTACGAAGTAGTTTTGCGAATTTCCGATTTATTTTTAATTCATGCATATGTCTCATTCTAATATTGCATTTTGTTGAGCTTTAAAAGTGGTACAAATTACTAATTTCCATCATTAAGAAATTTTGCTTACATAAAAAGTTAGGACAGAAAAACGTATCGTCTCAAAACTTTTGCGAACTACTGTATATTGGTGTGATGAGTTTTTGGTGTCCAACAGGTGGCGCTTCTATGCTGCACTTTTCGCGATTTTTTCAATAGCTCTATCTCAAGAACTATCAAACAGCTCTATCTCATATTATAGCTCTATCTCAAGCTCGGAATTTCATCAAACTTGATATTCTGTTAGACCTTGACATAAATAAACACTGATTAGGTTTGATGCGAATCATCCAACAGGTGGCGCTGCTATGCTGGAATTTTCAAGATTTCTACGCTAGCTCTATCTCAATAACTAATCACGGAATTTCGCGAAACTTCATATTCTGTTAGGCCTTGACATAAATAGAAGCTGATTAATTTTGGTTGTAAATCGCCCAACAGGTGTCGTTTCTATGCTCTGTTTGTTCCAATTTCCGCGATAGTTATATCTTAAGAACGATTAAATTGCCATTTAATTTTGGTCGCAGACGATTTTATTTACATAGAAGAAAGTTTTGTGATGGACATTAGTATGTACTAGTGACTTGCTGTTTTACGATCTAATTCAGGTTAAACTGGAATTCAAAAAACAGTCGCAGTATTATTATACACGAAACTCCATTATGAATGAATAACATGAATTAATTCAAATTATATCTACATATTAAAGACGGAATGATGAAACACTTTCGCTTATCAGCGTTTCTGCTACTGATATCTGATCAAAAATCTCATTTTATCTCCCTCCTTAGATCTCAGGGTTGTGGTAAAGCATATCCTCGAACTTATGAAATATTCTGTTGAAAATGAAAATCTGTCGCCGAATGCTAGAATAACAAATCGACAAAATATTTTCGTAATCAAAATTAGTTTGATAGCTTTTCGCAATTTCGATGGCTTCGATCGAATGTTTTCCGCATAGTTTCTCAAGATTTTTTTTTCTCTCTCTTCCTTTCTTTTTCTTTTTTTCTTTTTTTAGTAATCTTGATCTATGTCGCTTTCGATACAATTGAGACCAAGGATAATAGATGTTACTAAAGGATTATCAATAAAAAGTTAAAATTTCAGTGCAATTCATCTTGTTTAATAATTAAAATTCATAAAGATACAAATAAATTATAAATTACATTGCTTAAAGGTGCGTAAACCATAAATAAAAATCATTTAAAAAAGGACTGTAATGTGTTTTTAAATGATTTTGTTTTATGTTTTACGCATCTTTAAGCAATGTATTTACATTTATATGTATCTTAATGAAATTTAAAATATTGTGATTGTTGATAAGCCTTAACAAAAGAAAAATATTTTCTGTAATAGCATTCCCATTTTAACATCTTCAATCATATTGTAAAATATATCGTATATTTTAATACGATTTTATCATTTTTAAATATAAGCATAATAATAATAACAATTACTGTTATTATTATTATTGCTTCTGTTATAAATAAAAATTATACATCTCTAAATTAAAAAAAAAAAGAAAAATGTAATAATTAATCATTAAAATATAATGTATCATTTACACTCTCTGTAAAGAGCCTTTTTTCATTATTTTTTCTCTTTTGAGATGGGTTCGACCCTCGGTAGGTTTCGCCTATCATGTTGGATCAAATGGAAATTTTTTAGTTCTTTATTGTTAAACTTATATTCCTTTATTACATTTTATATTTAATATTTATTTTCATCTTAACTTTTTATATTTCTCACGGCTCCCAATTAGCGTCGCAAGTCGCTTACATTTATCCTGGAAGTTCAGTTGAGACGCAACTATGGTATTCCATTCTGCTAACTATATTGTTCCATTGTTCCATCCAGAAAAAAAAAAAAAAAAAAAAAAAAAAGTATCACATCCTACTAACTCTGACCCAAATCATCGCACAAAAATAAGACTAGTATCAATCGACTAGTAATAACGTCTACTAATTAATGCTAAGCTTAAATTTTGCGCAGGGGGTCGTCTACATATAGAAATTAGATCAAACTTAAAAATTTTCAATACTAATACCTAATTGTGCCATCATATTTGGATTCTTTGGTAAATTTTACTTTTAGATACAAAAAGGAAAGTCATTCGGTCCTGTAGTTTAGGACTTATGCAAGTTTAAATTTTGGTAGTTAATGAAGGGCTAAACATAGTGTTAATTGGTCCGGCCCAAAGAAAGATAGTGGTGCTGAATGTCAAACTAAACGAAGGAATTAACTTGCTTTCAGATTTTTTTTAAAAACGAATCAGAACAACTCAAAAGCTATTTGGCGGAATGAGCTATAACTTTGGATTTCTATGTTTAAAGTTTTTAAAATCAATTTCTGTTTAAAAAAAATAATAGGTTACATATATATTGAAAATATATGTATATACATATATATATACATATATATGTATATACATGTATATATGTATATATGTATATACATGTATATATGTATATGCATGTATATATGTATATACATGTATATATGGTTAGTTTGGTTGTGACAGGCATGGGGGAAGTTTCATGTGTAATGCCGGTATAACCCAGCATGCAGGTCTTTAGCCCTGCAGCCTGTCTCCATTGGTTGTGTTTTTTCTGTTTGTAGTTTTGTTTAAAGTTTTGTTAGTTCGAATTTTTATGGTTATTTGTTTGTTTTCTCTGCCGTTTCAGTAGATTTGGGATTGAAAGTATGGTATGTGGTTTTCGCATTATATTAACCTTTGTAGTTTGGTGGCATGGCTACGTCTTCAAGTGGTTTATTTTACATTTAGCTTTGGATTTTATGTATATATGTATATACATGTATATACATATATGTTGAAAATTAATTTCAAAATACATATTTTTTCGAAAAAAAAATTACATGTAATCTATAATTTTTTTTTAAACACTAATCGATTTTTAGCAGCTTCCAATATACGAATCCAAAATGGCAACTCATTCAGCCAAGTAATTATTTTTATTTTGCTTAAAAAACTACCTGTATTTTTTTTCAACGATTAAAAATGAATTGAAAATTAGGTATAACGTCTACTAATTAATAAAAAATAAATTAATAAACAAAAATTATTAATATATAATACGGTCATGTTGAAAATTTTACACCAACCCTGTTTATAATTTATTCATTGCGCATTTTCAAAACACAATTATTGTACAATTAAGCATAGTTTTTGAATGCACAGACTTTATTGTACAAAGCGACATCAAAATATTAAACAGCTGATGTTAAAATACTAAACAACCGACATTAAGGGGGCTTGGAAACCCTTTGAACTAATTGTTTTATTTGAGAATTGTAAAGTACATTTTACACATTATTAAGTGGTTTTATGAGAGAAAATGATTTAACCAAGAAAAATGCAATTATTGTAGTACATTTGGAACATTTTATTTCATTTTATTATTTTGAAAAATTTAAGAAAATGTTAAAACTTTACTTTTATACAATTTTAACTTTAATTTTTTTTTCAGCCTTTTCTTAGAAGTGTAAACGGTACGGATCCGATTTCCAAAGAGTTAATCAGGATAAAATAAATAAATAAATAAAATGTGATGACGTATGTAAAAATGAATAACAAATATTATTCACTTAACAATTTTGTTAAAAAAAAAGAAAACATTGATATAACTGAAAATCTGATCCCTAATTTTAAAAAGCTTTAAGAACGTCCAGAAAAAAAAAGAAAAAAAAAAGAAAAGAAAAGAAAAAGAAAAAAAGGGCAAGTTACTTGAAAGTATATGTTGAAGTTTTAGTATCTTGATCATACTGATATATTGAAGAAACACAAACTGGGAAAAATGAATTTAAAGATTGCAACTCTGAATCATTTAAATGGAAATGAATGCAGTGAAAAGCCTTTTTCACATATTTATAATCATCAAAACTTTACGTAACTTCTCCAGAATAGACTAGGCATGCCTGAATACATTTTAAGCAAAAAAAAAAAAAAAGAAAAAAGAAAGAAAAAAAAGAAAGAAAGAACGAAAATTAATATTTTTGTCATTTATTGTCAAATGAAGGGTTACTTAGTCCCTTTAAAATACCAACAACCGGATGCAAAAATTCTATAACACCGTACGAAAGGTTTCTTCTTTTTTTTTTTTTTTTCTTGTACATTTAAACATATTTTTAAAATTAATTTTAAGGCTTAATGTTAATAAATGATATTTCATCGTGAAAATAATTTTACAGAGAATTCAAAACATTTTAAGATATAAAAAGTAGTGATGAGTATAATGAAAGATTTTTATATTTGAATGAATCATTTGAGCATGCGCAAAAGCATAGTTGCGAACCTTCGTATTTTTTTCAATCAATTAAAACCATAAATATTAAAAAGAAAAGAATTATATTAAAAGCCACTGTCTCATCTAAGAAACCACGCCGTTAGTGTAATAATAAAAAAAATCTAAATAAGTAGCAATCCAAAGAGCATAGTGAAAGTGTCTTTTGACACATAAATCATTTGCTGTCGTCTCCCCATTATATATACTAATATTATAAAGAAGTAACGTTTGTCTTTTGTTTGTTTGTTTGTAGGGTTAATCACTCAATTTTACTTACTAAATGCCACATTGGCACCAGAATTTTGTAAGATAATTTAGCTTTTACATTTTACGTGAAGAAAAGCTGTTACTTATTTTCAAATAAGATTGTTTGTAAGTAAATCCTGGTGTCAAACAATCAAATAATAAATAACTAAAACTACATAAATTTTCCAAAAACATACATATAATTTTCTAAAAACTTTAGTGAAGGTGTTTAAAAGATTATACAGAAGACTTCCGATTATCCGCCATTCGATCAACCGCCACCTTCGGTTAACCGCCACCCCCCCCCCTTTCCATTTTTTTTTCAATCTGAAACGAACAACAAAAACACGCATGTTCAGTGAACCAGAGTGAGGCGGCGCTATTCCGAGAAAAATGCTTGTGTGACGTCAGCTAAACTGCAGCCACCGCGCCCTGAATACTAGAGCTTTTAAGAATATTAACATGAAAGCACTGCCTGTCAATTATTACAGTAAAAAAAGTTCCTGGATGACGCAAGATATTTTTAAGAAGTGTTTTTTTTTTATATCTTTGTTCCCGGAGTTAAAGCACATTTAAAAAAAAGTAATCTTCCTCAGAAAGCAATCTTGTTGCTTGATAATACAGGAGCACATCCGGAAAATTTAGAATCTACTGACGGTAACATCAAGTGCTTATTTCTTCCACCTAAT
The DNA here is from genome assembly GCA_963931845.1 of Maratus michaelseni. Taxonomy (NCBI): domain Eukaryota; kingdom Metazoa; phylum Arthropoda; class Arachnida; order Araneae; family Salticidae; genus Maratus; species Maratus michaelseni. The sequence continues at coordinate 388,238,261 of OZ007591.1, read as the reverse complement.
ACAACATCACTGATACAGCCAATGGACCAAAGTGTCTTTGAATCGATGAAAAAACGTCATCGGAAAGCTTTTATTCAAAAGCTGCTACTCGCTGATAATGAATCAAATGTCTTCGTTTTTTGGAAATCATACACTATCAAAGATGCCATATCCAACTTAGCTGATGCCTGGAATGATTTATCTGAACAGATTTTCCAGAGAAGCTGGAGAAAATTGTGGCCCAACACTATTGATACACCGGAAGATGCTACCAATACTACCAGCACAGAAGATGTACCTGATGATGATACAGAGATACTGACCTTGGTATCAAACGTACCATGTTTAAAAGATATTTCTGCAGATGAAATGAAAAACTGGCATAATTGTGATAACAATGATATTGGTTATGAAGAATTTATGGATGACGAAATTATCCAAAATATTTTGAATCCAGGGAAACCTGAAGCGGATGAATCTGATGAATCGGAAAATGATGACCCTGGAGTCAGTCATGCAGAAGTGGAGACAATGCTCTCGAAGTGCATTAATTGGTTTGAGATGCAAGATGAAGCCGATGCAACTCAAGTACTTTTATTACGTAAAATTCGCAATCTTGCTGCTGTAAAAGGACAAGCAAACTGCAAACAAACATGTAAAACGAATTATTTTGGATGAAAACAGGTAATTTATTTACTGTGTAAAGTTTTAAATTACTCTCATAAATTTATTTGTTATTATTAATTATGTTTTCTATTCATGAAATACACAGCTAATAAAAAAACACGCGTTTAAATATTGTTATTTATAAACCAGCAAATAGAAATGTGATTTTAATAATGGTCTTTCGATTATCCGTCTATTTCGATTATCCGCCACCCCGTCGGTCCCGTGAGTGACGGATAATCGGAAGTTTACTGTACTTTATATACAAAACTGTACATTCAATTAAAACCGAGCGCTTTCGAGCAAACACTTCCTCATTATCAGGGTTACAAACGAACGCAAATACTCAATGACAAAATCCAGTGAAACACATCGTTTTATTGCTGGAGAATGGCAGCCAGTAAGGTGGGGGGGGGGGATGTGATAATCACATTCTATCTTGATCAATACTTAAGAGTAGAGTTTATACTAAAACGTGGGAATGCTGTAGGATTATGTTTTTGGAACATTTATGTATTAGTTTTAGTTATTTGTTTATATTATAATTGTGATGAATCTGGATTCCGCGAGTATATTTTTATCATATCTCAAGTTTTATGCAATTCAAACAATCATCTTAACATTGTAGCAACAGAAATAGCTTATGCTCCTGAAAGGGCACAGATTTCGATGAAGCGGCTTTTTAGGCAGACATTCCCAAAAAAGCAGTTTTCAGTGTTTATCGAATCTGTTCATAATTTCCAATCGCGACAATGTTTGTTAATTTTATACAAAGTGCTAATCCTATACATTTTGAATATTCCAAAAATATAAAATTTTAGTTATTTTTCCACGTTGAACGTCAAACTGGAATAACTAAACATGCCTTGGGGGAGGGGAGGGGGCACGGGGTTCATTAAAAAAAAAGGAAATTGTACACCAAACGTGACAAATGAGGTGCGTTCGTACCATAACTAGTTTAATAAATATTCAGATGTTGGTGCAATAGCTGTTGCACTCTTATGCAAAAATGCGTGAATATTGAATTTATTTTATGTGCAGATTTTCATATTATAGATATTAATTTTATTTTATGAAATTCAGTTTCAATACACTTTTACAAACAATTAATTACAATGCTAATACATTAAAATTATGCTACGCGCAAATATTCAATACAAGACAATGTAAAAAAAAAAATCCTCGTTTTTATTTCACTGAAAAAATGAATTATATCGTATATTGTTATGATATGATTAATTTCCGTATTAAAATAAGTACATTTTAAATTGGCAACATTTTATCTTTTGTTGACATTTACTGAAAATTCCAAAGGGAAACTTAAGCCTAATTTTGAAAATTTCAGAACTTGAAATCCATATTTAGACTATTTTTAATATCTATTTCTCCGGAAACATCTATCCAAAAAACTGTCAGTAGGTATATATTGCTATAATTAAACAATTTTAATATATAAATTCGGTTTTTAAATTCAGTAATACGGAAATAATAGGACCCAATCTTAAATAAGACGTAATCACCATGGCAACCTAGAATCATTATCTATCATGGGATGTCATTGAATTAATTATATATGATAGGATTTAATAGAATGAAGAAAACTTTTATTAATATCTTTTAGGTTTTGATTCGATTTTCATAAAATTTGAAATGACTCGACAAAATCCTACAACGATTATATATATTAAATTTCAAACCATTCGGTTGGGTAGTTCATGCGTTGTCATATGCGGACAGACGGACGGACCAGACGACGACTATAGGTGCTACGTATTTATATAATTACGAACGCACGCAAAAATTACCAAATTTTAGTTATTTTTATACGTTGAACGCCAAACTGAAATCACTAAATATTCCTGGGGGGTGGCAAGGGGTTTAAAAAAACACATGGTAATAAATTATTAATAGTCCCGTTTTATAGCAATAAATTGTAATCAATGAAAATATTATTGCCACAAGCATTCGTGTGGTAACGTGCCTCCTGAAATATTTCTGAAAATATGTGTGACATGGCAATCAATGTGTTTAGCCCTTTATCTACACACGGTACTTTAAAGTACCATTAAAAGAAACTTGATATAAAATTCATAGGGATAAAATCATTGATATAAAATTAAAATGGAGTCGGAACACAAAAATGTTCAAATTTTTGAAAAATGTTATATTAAAAAATTATTTGTTTTTTCCCGCTTAAAATGACGTTTAAATCATGTTTCTATATTAATTAGAACAGGATTTATTACTTACCCATCATACGTAGTATAGGGTAAGTCTAGTAATCGTTCTGAAAATCGAAAAAAAAATTTTTTTGACGGATTTACACGTTTGAGACACTGGAGATTCCGAAAAACATATTTTTAGAAAAAAACATTTTGCCGTCCGTCTGTGTGTCTGTGTGTCTGTAAACACTATCTCCCGAAACAATTGAGATAGAGACTTGAAATTTGGTATGTACTTAGTTTGTAATTATGAGAAGAAGTCTATTGAATTTCAGTAACCTCGATTAACCGGAACTATTTTATTCGGACTCTCGAAATATTCGTTCTGATAAAAGGTATATAAAATTTTTCGAAATTGTTTATTTTAAGGAGTGAATATAAAAGACAATACAAAAACATACATTTTGCATAAAGCATGAAGTCGATCGGATAATTAGTTGCCGAGATATTTGTAATCCTATTTTCCACACTCTTTGATTTTTCATGACCCTGTATTTCATGCAAATTTCAATTCAAAGATATATTTTAATTGGAAATGAGACGCTTAATCAGATGCAATAAACCGCTAGTTAATGGGATTATTGTTTTTGGAGTTATAAGGATGTTTCTTTTAAGCACTTCAGTAATGAGCCTTTGAAGCGAGGCTAACGAAAAAGAAAGGCTACCGCAGTGCTTTACACGTATCTTTTTTTACAGACCGCCGGAGTCACGTGATGCTCGAATGCACCAATGCAGGTGTACGAAAAGAGCATCACGTCACTGTAGCGGTCTGTAAAAAAAGGTAAGTGGAATGCACCGCGGTAGCCTGTCTTTTTCGTTAGCCTCGCTTTGAAGTTTATGACGTCATCAAGCCACGATTTTATTCGAATTGCAATGCATTTTATAGGTAGTTTACACATTTTTTATTTAAATATTTTACTTTATGCATATCCATGATGGGTAAGTATTACGGTGGCCCCCAACAACTAGTTTTTTCGTTTTCATAATCTAGCTTTCACGTAGTGGTTGTCATGGAAACGTTTTTGCGTTTTTCTGCATGACGCTGTTATTACAACACGTCTTTAAATTGTTATACGCCAAGGATCGTTAAAGATAAATGGTTCAAACTTCGAACATGTGTTTTTCATTTATTTTACTTTATTTTTGATTCAGCAAATTTGAAAAAAAAAATTTACTTTTGAAAATATAATTTATTTAAAAATAAGTTACAACATTTAAAAAAAAAAGAATTACTTTAAATATTTTTATTTTTTTTAATTAATATTAAAAAAAAATGCTTAATCATAATTAAAATTTATATATTTCTGTTTAATTGAATGAATTTTTCTTTTAATTTGACAAATAATATTTAGAGTTATAACGATTTTAAATTTAAATTACCCCACTTTTTAAAAAAATTTAAATTATTTTTTTTTAAAAACTTTATGAGAAGTTTTATGATTTGATTTTGTTTACAAATTATATGGTTAACCATCACAAAAAAGAAAAAAACTTAAAATTCTAATTCAATAAATAAAAATGTTTTTAAAATGTGTCCCGGACAGTAATGAAAAATTTCTATGTTTATATGTAAGGCCATTACTTTTGTATACAGTGAAACTTCCATTTAACGAAGTCTCATCGTTACACTTAAAAACTTCATTATGAAGAAAATTCGTTAAATAGAAATCGACTTAAATTCATGAAATTTTTCATTCAGATATGACGGATTCAGAAGCATTTGATTCAGTTTCAATTATGAAGCCGTCTTTTCCGAAACAGTTGTGTACGGTCGATGAAATCACGTCACATTCCCAAGCTTTCATCAGATTTTTTATTATTCCTCAGACTAATGGCTGAAGTTTAGAAGTTGTATTGGCAGGAACACAAATAACTTTGATGTTCTTCGATTTGCATTTTGAAGCACATTCTTGTGGATATACAAAGCAATTGTCTATCACCAATGGAAGGTCAGAATGGTAACTGTCTAACTCTAATTAGTATTTTTTGCTTCAATGCATCTGACGCCATTGTGTCACTGCATTTTCTATATCATTGAATGTAAAAAGATTTTGACTTCTCCTAACTGTCAGCGCTGGAATCTCGGTGTGGTGGGGTAATGATAAGTGTTTTTCTTAGTGTGAAAAAAAAAAAATCTTTTATTTAGCACCAAGCAGAATGGAAATGATTTAAATGTGTTCATTCGCTTACAATCCGCCAAAATAAATTCGCATATCCATGGCAACAGCAACCTCTTAGTTTGAATTCTGTACACGTACAAAAGTGGAATAAACTTCGATATATAGAATATATTTATCGTAATATGGAAATTAATTTATATGCTAACGGTGTTCAAAGTCAAAGTTCTGCAGAAAATATCGTTAAGTAGAAAACGTCGTTAAATAGGGACTTCGTTAAACGGAAGTTCCACTGTATTTCCTAATTTTTGCTAAAAGCAATGTCCTGATGAAATGATTTGGGTAGAGCTGTAAATAATCTACAAAATCCCTGTAAATACTGATTAAGTTGATTACATTTTAATAAATGAAAAATTTCTAAAATGTATTTAATGATTGCAGAAATCTACAAAACATATCTTTAAATGTTCAGAAAAAATGCTTTGGAAGGCGAAATTTTCATCAATTTATAATTTGGTACAAGAAGGGTGTAAAGTGAAATGTAATTTATTAAAAACTACCAACCCGCTCCGGCTTCGCACGGGTGCCGTGATGTTTTAAAGGTAACTTAAAATACATTTATCTGTAAAGTTCAAACTCAACATCTTTTTACTTACCCATCGTCCGTAGTATAGTGTAAATCTCGTGATCGTTTTAAAAATCTATTTTTTTTTTTTTTTGACGGATTTACACGTTTCAGGCACAGGAGATTCCGAAAATATTTTTAGAGGAAAAAAATTGCCGTCCGTGTGCCTGTGTGTGTGTGTGTGTCAGTAAACGCTCTATCTCCCGAATAAATTGAGATAGAGACTTGAAATTTGGTATGTACTTAGTATGTAACAATGAGAAGAAGCCTATTGAATTTCAGTAACCTCGATTATCCGGAACTAATTTTTTCGGAGTCTCGAAATATTCGTTGCAATAAAAGGTATGTAAAAAATTTCGAAATTGTTTATTTTAAGGAGTGAATATAAAAGACAATAAAAAAACATAAATTTTACATAAAGAATGAAGTCGATCGGATAATGAGTTGCCGAGATATTTGCAATCCTATTTTCCACACTCTTCGATTTTTCATGACAAATTTCAATTCAAAGATATATTTTAATTGGAAATGAGACGGTTAATCCGACGCAGTAAACTGTTAGTTAATATGACTTTTCGAAGATCTCATATCCCTGAATGAAGACCAACGTAAAATAGTGATGCATAATCAAAAGCATCAAAACTGAGAAAGCACCTTTGCGCATATTTTTGAGTGGATCTGCAGGAGTTGGCAAAACAAAAGTCACCAATGCACTCTATCAACTCGTCACAAAGTATTATATTTTATATTATGCATGTCCGTGATGGGTAAGTATTACGGTGGCCCCCAACGACTAGTTTAATTTGCACAAATAAAAAAATACAGATTACATTTGAAATGTTTTTGTATTCTATAAAGTAAAAACAGTGTTCACGTCATACATAAAAATTCAACTGGAAATACAACAAGTTGGAAATTGTACGTCAAACGTTACAAACGGGGTGCGTTCGTACGCACGTTTTAGAATTAAATTCATGATATCCCGTGCGTAGAACGGGTTAAACAGCTAGTTAAGTATATATTTTATGACACTGTTCATACAAATATCTTAACTAGTTATATAAATATTCAGATATATATGTATCAGCTAGTTATATAAATATTCAGATCTTGATGATTTTTAATTCTGTGAAATGAATTATATCGTCTGCAGATTAATTTCTGTAATAAAATAAGTATCTCGGTCGCTAGACGATTTAACATCCATCGGAAGCTCCTCTAACAAGAAAGCACCGATTTAAAAAAAAAAAAATCAAATTTCTTAATAAATATTTTTATTAATATCTCCTAAAGTTTTGATTCGATTTTAATAAAATTTGAAATGTCTCGACAAAATTCTGCAAAGATAATATATTTTAAATTGCAAACCATTTGGTTGGGTAGTTTTTGCGTTGTTATATGCGGACAGACAGACAGACGGACGGACAGACGGACGGACCAAACGACGACTATAGGTGCTACGTATTAATATAATTACGAACGCGCCTAAAAATCGACTGTAAATGAGATATAAAAGTTACGATACATATAAAAAATATTTAAAAAAAATTCTCTGCTACGACTTTTATGGTAATCAAATATATCATAAAGCAAAAGGCCCTAAAAGTACTAATTTTCTTATCCAGGCGCCAAATATAGGCAACAAAATTAATAAATTGCCAAATATTTCTTCAATGGCCGCCTTTGTAATTCAATATTAATTTTCAGCTTTACAAACATTCCTTTCATATTTAAATTAAATATCTTCATTTTATAATATTATTTCTCATTAAAACTTTTTTATTTCTACTTTAAGTGAATTCAGTAATAGTTTTTTAATTTTATTTTTCGAGGTTTTTGTTTTTTTTCTAATCTCTAAATGATATAGTCGTTTCCCAAAGACAGTTAACCAAATGATAATATACCGTCGCGTCACCAAGATGAAAAATATATACCAATGGCAAGCTTTTCGTCCAAAATAAGAATAAAATACCAAATTTTATTATCGAAAATCATGGTTATATCGTATATTATACATCATAATGCCCGCGAGAATTTTCTCTCCGATGGTGCAAACCGCAAGAAAATACATCGGGCAGTTTTTGAAATTACCCCGATCATATACTTTTAGGGTTTCTTGCTTTATAATATAACTACATGATTTGGAATTGAATCTTGCTTAAAAACGCAGTTATCGCAACTGTTAAAGGGATTTAGGCGCTTTAACCCTATAGTGCATGTATTTTTCTTTTAGAATTGTGGTTTTTTTATACTTATATTAAGAATTAGACACCAGAAAATTTAAGATGGATTTTTAACTTTATTTAGTAGCGTATTTATGTTATTTTTACAGGATTAATATTTTTATATAAATACAGTGGTTGCAAAGAACTTGATTTATTTATTAAAAGTTAAATAGAAAGTGTTGCCAATTGGCTACATTATACACTGTAGGGTTAAATAACAAATTTGATCAAAAAGTAGACTCAGACCAAAATGATTCGAAAGTACAGTATTCCACAAAAGTGATGGTACAGGAAGGAGTTTTCTGAAAATATGTAAATTTAACCATTGTGAGTACAAATAAAAGTGAATTAACAAGTAAGAATTACTTAATAACAGCTTTTGCTATATTATACAAGGAAAATTAAATAATAATTTCCTTTAGAAACTTTTAAAATAAAAATATATAAAATTTAAGTTCAAAAATGTTTCTACAAAAGTCATGGTACACGCGGACAATTTTTTTTTAAAAATTTTTAAAGAACAACCATTTTCAAATATTTAGTTGCAAATCCTTTCATTTTCAGGATTGCTTTAAGTCGGTCGGGCATTGCTTTTACCAGAATTTTTGTAACATTTTTCTGATTTTTTCCATTGTGCAAGTAAAATCTTTTTTATTTTATTTTTTTATGTATCATAATTGTTCACTCGCTGCTGTAATGTACTCCATAAATGCTCAATGGGGTTTAAATCTGAAATTTGTGGAGGGGTAGTAAGTACTTGGTGGGTATTGTAGTATAGCTACTCTACAACATCCACCACTTACTTGCAACCCCTCCACAAATTTCAGATTTAAACCCCATTAAACATTTATGGAGTATCGTACAAACACGAGTGAACAGTTATGATATCAGAAATATAGAAAACACAATTGGAAGACGAAAAATAGAATTACTTGAAGAATAGAATAAATTCAGACAAATGTTACAAAAAGTCTGGTAAAATCAATGCCCGACCGACTTAACCCTAGGGGCATGAATTTTTCTTTTAGAATTGTGTTTTTTATACTTATATTAAAAATTCGACACCAGAAATTTTAAGACAGATTTTTAAGTTTATTCAGTAGCAAATTTATGTTATTTTTACAGGATTAATATTTCTATATAAATATAGTGGTTGCAAAGACTTGATTTATTTATTAAAAGTTAAATAGAAAGTGTTGCCAATTGGCTACACTATGCACTGTAGGGTTAAAGCAATCTTGAAAATTAAAGGATATGCAACTAAATATTAGAAAATGTTTTTTCTTTAATAATTAAAAAAAAATTCCACGTGTACCATGACTTTTGTGGAAGCATATTTTAACTTAAGTTTTATACATTTTTATTTTGAAAGTTTCTAAAGGAAATTATTATTGAATTTTAATTGCCTAATATGGCAGAGGCTGTGATTAAAGAATTCTTATTTGTTATTTCAATTTTATTTGTATTCATAATGGTTAAACATGCATATTTTCTGAAAACTACTTCCTGTACAACTTTTGTGGAATACTGTAAGTGTATGAACCCTAACCACAGGTTAAATTTGAATATAATACATTAAATATAACTTTTACGTCATTTGCATAGTCAAACCGTTCATGAATGAAATTCCAAAGAAGAACGTACTCAAAATCTGTTAACATTAAAGGAGGAAGTTAGGTAAACCTCCTTGAACTTTATTCCTCTTTTACTGGATTATCATGGAAGGCGAGATATTTGTTCTTTTAATCGGTCACGGTTATTTTTTCCCGAATCCACGTGAATATACAATTGTATTTATCTAAATACGTATTATTTAGATTTCCGGCTTTTCTAAATATTTAACGTGGTCACAAGATGGTGATAAAAAAAAAATAACCGGGATAACACATACCCGTAAAAACAACTGACGTTATAGAAAATTCTGGAAGATTCAGTTTCTGAATCACTTGCGTCATAAGTAATAGTTATTTACAGCTAATCTATCACTATAGCACTAAACTAATCAATACAGTATTTATACATATTTTTTTTTTTTTACTTCCTTCTATCTTTACAAGAAAGTAATGGATTCATGAAAATTTTCGACTTGCGGTTTTCGACGGATTTATAAATTTTAGAAGGTCCTGAATACGATTTCTGTATTTAGAAAATGTCTGTCTGTGAGTCTGTCTGTCTATGTGTCTGTGTGTGTGTCTGTATGTGACAAAACATTTGTGAACGCTCTATCTCAAGAACCAATGAACGTAATTTAATAAAACTTTATATTAAGTTAGACCTTGATATAAATTGGTGCTGATTAATTTTTGATGTAAATAGTTTAACAAATGACGCTGCTATGCAACATTTTTCACGATTTTCACGACATATCTCAAGAACTAATGCACAGAATTTCATTAAACTTCAGATTCTGTTAGACGTTGACATAAGTTGTTGTTGATTACGTTTTGGTGTAAATCTCCCAACAGGTGGCGCTCCTATGCTACTTTTTTCATGATTTCCGCAATAGCTCTATCTCAAGAACTAATGCACGGATTTTTATCAAACTTCAGATTTAGTTAGGCGTTGACCTAAGTTGTTGCTGATTATGTTTCGGTGTAAATCGTTCAACAGAATGCGCTGCTACGCTGCATTTTTCAGGATTTACACGATTTTAGTGATAGTCATATATCTTAAGAGCTATTGCACGGAATTTCATCAAACTTTAGATTCAGTTAGACCTTGATAAAAGTTGGTGCTGATTTGTTTTTGGTGCATGTGAAACCTGTATGAGATAGAAAAAAGTTTTGGGATTGACACATTCGAATAATTTCTTTTCAACCACTAAAATTATTAGTATCGTTTACCACTATAGAATCACTTGTTTTGTGTCGTAATATAACTTCATATTTGCCAATATAACGTAAATATACATTTTTATGGTAGTTGTTATAATTGGGGTGGACCAGTGTTAGTTGAAGCTACGATTCAGGGGTCCATTTCAGTTGTGTTTGTGTCACCTAAAACTGCTTGATTCAGAACCTAACTGAGCTCACGCGCAGTTCATTATAAATTAATGGAATTAAGCCAAAAAAATGTCATTGATACGCATCACAGTAATAAATTCTATTAAAAAAATTTATATATTATGCAATAACTATTTTAATAAAAATATCGATTTTGAGGCATTACTAATTTTTTAAAATTTAAGGCCATGATTAAAATTTTCCTTGCGGAGTCAAATACTTATAATGATGTAAAAAGTATATTTTTTAACAGTCTAGTCTAGATTTAAAAAAAATTGATGAATCAAGTATTTTTAATGATGTCACAGAATCAATTTGTTTAACAGTCTAGATTAACATTTGATTCGTTAGGAACATTTTAAAAGAAACCCCATGCAAAATTTCGCTTTGGAATTGAAGTTATGTCCAAAACAGTTTGCGTTCTTTTGATAGCTGTTTTACTTTTACTGATGTCAAAATGTTTATTTTTTAATAGTCTAGTTTAGATTGAAGGTCGTTATGTCCAAATCAATTTGCGTTCTTTTTATATGATGGATATACGAAAATTATACGGAAAATTGATCTTTAAAGTCAATTTTCTCAAAACAGTGATTTTGGTCACTGCGCGCATGATTTAAAAAAAAATTACGGGATAGAATTTCATGAAATTTTGACTGAAGGTATAAACCTTATAGATGCACAAAATAACCTTACTATTGGGTTGTTCGGGAAGTTTCTTTCGTTTGGGAAAACCAATTCGCACCGGAAATTTTTGCCCTCCAATTATTAGATATGGTAATAATTAAATAATTAAATGATAGAATTTACCGGTACGGACCAACTTTCCCAAACAGAAAGAACTTCCCAAACAACCCAATATTATGTTCATCAAGTAAGAAATTTAGAAATTATAATTATTTTTATTAAAACAAAATTCAAAATTTTGAGGGACTTTTTAATTTTTTTTAAAGAGCTAATTATTATATTTTTTCCCGTGTAGATCAGTTTAAACACATATTATATCACTAAACAAAAATAATCTGACTCACTGTGACATTTCAATTATGAGAAATCCTGCGTGCGTGGCATATAAGCTGAATCCATTTATTTAAAAAATATATATTAAATTTCAAATTAATTTAAAAAACTTTCTATGCATCTAGACTCTTTTTAAGAAAATTAACTGTTAGCATGTATCTCTTTTAATATGAGTTTAAAATTTCATATCTAAAAGTTATATAAATGTCTAGTTATTGAAATCCATATTAGAGTCACATTTAAGGTGAATTACTTCATTTATTTTAAAAATGTTAAATTTCAAATTAAATCAAAAAAGTTTCTATGCATCTAGACTATTTTTCAGAACAGTAACTGTTAGCATGTATCTTTTTTAATATGAGTTTATTAAAATTTCATATCTAAAAGTTAATCAGATGTGGAGTTATTGAAATCCACATTAGGGTCACATTTAAGGTGAATTAATTCATTTATTTAACATATTAAATCAAATTAAATTAAATACTTTATATACATCTGGACTCTTTTTCAACAAAGTACCTTGCGGTATGGTGAGCGAAGATTCTGAATTTTTCAACATCGATTTCATACCCACTGGCAACAACTATGATGACTGTGCGTCTTTTAATTTTTACACACAGTACTGAAATTGTTTTTCCATTTCAGTGTGCTTCCAGAACTTCTCATTATGCTAATAAGATATTTTCTTTGGTACTTCTGTATTATCCCGTCGACCACTTTTCATAACAAAAAACTATCGCCAAACTGTAACGCCATTTAAACGGGAGAACGTTGGCATTGGAATATCAAAATAAATAAACAAATAAAATATAACAATTTAAGGACGCAATTGTTATTTTAATTAATGAAATAACTAATAAACCAGTAAAACATAATGATAAATACACGCAAATGTCGAATTAAAAGCCACTTAATGACATAACAAACATGTATAATGCTTCTGACATCAAGCAAATGGGACGGCATTTTTGCTGTTTAATCTTACAATTTGGCGAAGAGTTTTTTGTTATGAAAAGGGGTCGACGGGATAATAGAGAAGTACCTTTTCTTTTAATAAACATCGTGTCAGAACCCGTTCCTGAAACAAAAATAAATTATAAATAGAATACCGTCTAGAAACTCGCTCTAACCTAGAACCCCTAATTTTTTTTTAACTTAAAAAAGGCCAAATATGGGCAATAAATTCTCATATGATCCTAAACTGAGCAATAAACAAGCTTTGTAAAACTGTAAAAACCAAAGTTTGAATAGCCTTGGAACATAACTAAAAGTCTCAATTCTTCTGAGCATGGAGTAAATATTTAAGTTTTTCACCATAAAAACGATTTTAACGCTATTAACACACTTTTTTATTAATCAAAAATTCTTAAAATATGTCCACATATCTGAACATGAAGATGTCATTACAAACTTAAAAAATTATTGCAAAAATGATGACGAACGACAACTCTCAAATTTCGCCAACAAACAATTACGTATTGTCTCGGGGAATAACCTCACTGCAACTAAGCGTTACATTAAGCGCGAGAGTGGGAAGGGGGGGGGGGGGAGTGAAAGTGTCCCCAACAGAAATAAAAACACTGCAACCAAAATCGAAAAAGTAAAAACACACCCGTTTAGAGATCGACATCAACTATCCTATACACAAAAAGAAAAATTGTTTACAAATATTGAAATGCAAACGAAAAATTTGAAATTAATGTTGCCACTGGTTTAACATTGAGTGTCACTAGTGTATGCTTTTAGATCGATAAAATTATTTTTTCTTTTAGTTGCAATAAATAACATTTTTCTTCACATGTAGATTATCACAAAGTATGAAATTATTTTTCATGAATTAACACATGAGATTTTTCTTTATCTTGTGATGTTATGGAGCAGTTACGGCATGTAGTAACTATATAGCCTTTCTATGTGTATTTAAAAGTCTTTATTTCTTCAAATTAATTTCCTAACAAGGAGAAGATCAAGCTTGGTAATCACATATTTTGATTATTTCTATATATGTTGTAAGGCAGAATCCCCTTCGTTTCAGGTTCAATGCCGTAACTGCTCCATAGAATGGTTATATAGTTACTATATGCCGTAACTGTTCCAGATAGCATCAAAAGATAAAAAAATCTCATGTGTTAATTCATAAAAAATAATTTAATTCTTTGTGATAATCTACATATCTAAGGTGAGATATCTAAGGAATTTATGCAACGCTCCTTAGTTTTCGAGAAATAGAGGATCTAATATTACAACACAACTTAAATATTTACTTTGTAACGAATTTGCTGCATTGGTCGTAGCTCAGTTGTTATGACATCAGCTTGTTGATCCGTGGGCTTGAGACCGGAACGAGCTACATTTGTTTTTCTCATTTTTTATTTTATAAATGTACTTATAATTATAATTTAATAATCTGATGTCAAATAAAAATGATAATATTGTGCATTAATTTTTATGTTAACCTATTTATCTTTTTATTTGTAACTAAATCGTTGTATAAAACATCATTAAAAGGTTAATTTTTTTATATACTTTTAAATTGTATTTCATATAATCTTTATCGATGCAATGATATTGAACAATTGTGTAAATTCGTGATTTTAAAGAAACATCATTTTTATATTGCCTTAACATGGGAAGTCAATGTGATACTAATACTACTCTGTTTCTAAAGTATGAAGCATAATTATATTAAAAATTAGCATAAGAATTAAATTACAACATATTTTTGGAAAATTGATGATTTTTATATTTGTAATACGTATGCTTGAGCTTTGAATTATTTTGCTTTCTCATTTATCTTCTTTCTGCATTTATTTATTTTTATTTTATTTACAAATGTTTTATTTTATTATGACTAAAGGGCCCCACAACAGACTTTGTAACGCAATAAAACTGTTACAAAATAAGTATTTAACCCTACAGTGCATAGTGTAACCAATTGGCAACACTTTCTATTTAACTTTTAACAAATAAATTAAGTTCTTTGCAACCACTATATTTACATAGAAATATTAATCCTGTAAAAATGTTATTTATGCGCTCATACCCTGCAAAGCACTAGACAGTGAACATTTGGCACCATCTCTCGCATCTCTTACGCAATATTTTGTTACCGTAATTTCCGGCGTATAAGCCGCAGCTCAAAGAGTCGTTTTTCGACCCAGAAATTTTATTCAATAATTGTACTTTCAAATTCTATTACGCTGTAAAGCACTAGACAGTAATTTTTCGCACTTTTTTACATTCATTTTGTTACCCAATATTATTATAAACTTTCTCTCATTGCAATAGACTGTAATTTAACCCATTTTTGTAACTTTAAAGTATTTAAAACTTAACTCACATGGCTCTCTTCAGATGTGATATACATTTTACTCATACGTTGGGAGTTGCAGTTGTCAGCAACTGGGTATCCCATTGAAGCAATAATCTGTTTTGTTTCACTGATTCTGTTTTGCTAGTCAATTAAAGTTAAAAATCTATCTTAAAATTTCTGGTGTCAAATTCTTAATATAAGTATAAAAAAACACAATTTTAAAAGAAAAATTCCTGCACTGTAGGGTTAAGATGTGTTCTAATATTACACCGCCTATTTTTCGAGAACTAAGAAGCGTTGTATAAAATCCGTTGAACCTAAGACAAAGGGGCTTCTACCCTACAACATATATAAAAATAATTAAAATCTGTGATTACCAAGATTGTCCCTCTTCTTGTAAGACAGTCACTACAATAAAATAAGTGGACCCAATTCTTCAATGAAAACGTTTGATTCTGTTAATCTATGTGTGTAAAAACAGCATGTGTTGTTTATTTCTTATGTAAAAGTTTGGCATATTAGAATATTGATAGATATTGCTTGTGAAATTTTGGCAGGCGCATGTAAAAATGTTCGCCATCCATGTACTGAAATCTTCCGTATTTATTGTCGACTATTCACTAAAGGGGCGCGGGTCGGGTTGCACCTGACCTCATCCCGAAAATTCTGATTTCAAGTCAACCCGAAGCCCGACACACGCCAACCTGAAACCGACCCGAACAAAAAATATTCAAACCCGACTCCAAAGTGAAAGAAAATTAATCTATATTCTAATACAATTATGGAGAAGTGGTCAAGAATTATATGTCAATATCAATTTTATATTTTTTGTATAAAAATGAATATATATAAACTCATTAATATTTAAATATATAGTTTTTTATTTGAAAAAACATTCTGGAATTTCTTTTGAAAAATCGGGTCAATCCGAACCCGACCCGAAAGAGTCACAACCTAACCCGAAACCGATTCGAATCCCAAAATTTAAAAGTCCACCCGAACAGTAACTAAACAAAATAGCATCAACCCTAAACGCGGATCGGGTCGGGTTCGGCTAAAATCGGGTTACCTAACCCGATGCAAAACTCTACTGATCACCACCTCCCAAATGATCCACCAACTGAATGCCAATATTTTTAACAGAAAATTTCATGAAAGGTTTCTACAACATTTTCGCAAAAATTTACCTCTGAAGGTGGTTTCTGCAAAATTTGCAAGAAAAATCTAAAAATAAAAAATTTCTAAGAAAATACCGGTATACAAAAAGCGGACCATTTGGGTGCCCAGCAATAGTAACTTTTCTGAAGAATGTTTGTTTGCAAGTTACTTTTGGTAAAAGATATGTAATTCTCTTCGAAAACGTACAGGGAAAATGTGCTACAAGATTATATTATTTTAATCCTTAAATCGAACGAAAAATACATTTTTATGATTAAAATAATAGAAAAAACTAGAAGGCTTTTCTCAAACTGATAAAAATGTGCTGATAGCATGTGTGAAGAAAAATATTGAATTTTCCCAGATATTAGTTTGATTAGATTAATCTCGTATCAGACATTGAGTAGGATTATAAGGTAATGACTTATTTCAAAATTTCTTTTCCAGTACAAATGTAAACCTAACTGAGCTCACGCGCATTTCGTTATAAATGATCGTGATTAAACTCAAAATGGTTATTGATGTATAACATAGTTATAAAGTAGAATCATTTCATATAAAAATTCTATTAATTATCTAATAGCTACTTTAATGAAAATATGGATTTTGAGTCATTATTATTTTTTTAAGGACATGATTAGAATTTTCCTTGATTTCGATTTTGAATTGAACAAGAACTACAGGGAAAAATAGTAGTAGCTGTACTATAAGCAGTAATTATAAGTGTCAGTTTCAGGACAAGAATAAGGTATAGGCACATATAGAGCCCAGAAAATCAGGGCCTGATTATCCAAAAGGCACGTGAAGCACATGTTTCCTCTCTAAAATTTAAAATTGACCCTGAAATGACCGTGAAGGAGGCCCTCTAATGCCCTTTTTCATTTTTTTTTACATTGCATTTTTATTTAATTTATTTTTGTTTTTTTGAAAAATAGAGTTTGCTTAATCCACGAGGAAATCCACGCATTACTTCACGAAACTTATTTAACCCTTTCCGGCACAGTGGTCCCACTCCGGGCACACCAAATTTTAATTCCAAACTTGCATTCGACACCAAGAATATTTAATAAAATTTTGTTTCTACAATGAAAGCTTAAAATAAGGAGTTCTTATTTTCTAGAAAAGTCGTTTGTAAATTCCGGTGTCAGTCAATAATTTCTCATTTTACGAACAGACTTTGTCTGTGCCGGGTAGTTTTAACAGGGAAATATGAATGTCATCAATAGGATGTCAAGTAATCATGTAGCATCCTGATGTGCATGCTAGCAATCCGGGAAATCGAGCATACAGCTATAGGTACTAAATATATCTGACGTATATACCGGGAACATAAAAAATCTGTTTAATGAATTATATGTGACTTCAGCTAATATACTTAGAGTACAGCGCCTAGAATACATAGTGTGGAAAACGGTTTTACCTTTTTTTAATTCAAAATTTTCAAATTCAAACCGGAAATTCTGAAACAAGAATTTTTATTTTAAGAAGTCACGAAATATCTGCCATTAATAAGGAAAAGAACATTATAGGGAATTTCTGGTATGAATGCGAAATTTCGGAATTAAAAAAAAAAAAGCCAAACTGGTAATGCTTCAAAAAGTGCTAAAAAATTGTAGCCAATAAACGTGCTATAATATGGTACAATAATAGGGCGATCGCAGTGACATCTGCTTTAACCCCTTGGGGACGAGCGACAAGTATACGTGCCGCATAAGATGCTCAGAATCCTCGATTATTCCCACCAGTTACTTTTTATTGTAAGCCTTGCCTAATTTAAAGATAGCATTTCTGCGGTTCAATTAGGCGATAATTTCTGTTTTGAAAAACCGGTGGTAAAATATTAAAAATTCTGTAAAGGACGCTCGTCGCGAAGGTGTTAAAAATAGATTTACCTCTAACAAAAGTAACCGTTTCACTATTGACAAGATGAACATAATTTCTGTTAATAAAATCTTCTTGTAAGTGTATATTTCAGACATAACTGATTTTGAAGTTAGTTTTTTATCATATCAGGGAATTAATCTTTTCCACTCTTCTAGCAGAGATTCATCCTTTGGTATGCTAAATAGGGATAGTTTCTACTTTGCTGCCTTGTATCGAGTACTGCAACCAGGCACAAAAGAATGCGCATCACGTGTTTTGGTCATGATCAATATCATTCATATTTTCAAAGTTTATAAAAACACTATCCAAGTCAAAGAAAATAGGGCATAATTTAATTATTTAAAATATTTACCACCAGCTGAAACGTTTTCTCTATTCGATTCTTGTACAATGTTTGCGTTGAAAAGAGCTAGCAGACAGTGGCGGTGCCAGAGAGGGGGGGAGTGTCCAAATACTCTGGAAACCAGTAATATTATAAATTTTTCTTCGCCTTTAATATCGCAGAAAATTCTCCGATTAGATAAGGCAAAAATATTTTTATAAAATTAGTGGTATCCAAACCATCTGGACCTCCACCCTGTCTACGCCACTGCTGGAAGATGTCGCTGCGATCTACTCGTTATCTTTTCAGCATCGTTCTACATTTATCGGATTCAATTTTTTAGTACTGTTTGTAGCCGTTTTCCACACTATGTATCCTAGGCGCTGTTCTTAGGGGACGCTAAGAGATGTAGTTAAGACAGGTGCTGTTCACAGGTCAGCACCCATCAGCGAGAAAACACAGTAACCGGTTTGATCCACCTACCAGTTTTTATCCTACTCTACCCTACTCTTTTTATTCTGTGATTTTTTGAGCTCTTAAAGTTTCTTACTTTTTGAGTTCTCACTCCACATCCTTACTTGTATTGACTTATACTAGGAAAACTCATGCGGGACCTGAACAAAATTAAGCTGGGCGTCAAGTTTGATGTCTGATATGGGTATTACTGGTGTAAAGTTAAAAACTGGATTGAAAAGCCTGACTAACGATTAACTAATTCATAACACGATACACGAGGTAAAACTATATCGTGTTCCTGTTTCTAAAAGTAAGAAAAAAAGACGGTGTGTTTGCCACAAGGCTTTGAAACAACCATTGATGACACTATATTGGCGAATGGAACAGAGTCCCCTAGTCGAAACCTCACTCGTTCTAAATAATGTAAACAATCTCACACGTGGGTTTCAATTTAAGCTTTTAACGTTAAGTCTATGACACGTATGATATATGTAAGTACGTATGATCACGTATGTTTCCTCAAGGACGCGATTTGTATATATATATTTTTTTTTACGCGAACCATGCCGGCCATGGGAGCTACCACTGTACTGAATTCGATGTTTATCGGCCGAACAGTTTAGGAGGGACAAAAAACCATTAGAGTGGATGGATAAGAGGCTCACTCGTCAGCTATAATTTTTTTTAACCTAATTAGAATAAAATGACGCAAAATATTAATTATTCTGAAGAAAAACGTGAAATAGAACACATAAGAAATCGATTATTGGGTAACTATATCAATTAGATTCAGAGAAGTTTATCCGATCAAAAAAATATGGAGAAGAATCTTTCAGATAATAAGAGAAATTCTAAGTACCTGCAAAGTTACCTAATCTTTCGTTTTTATCAAACCCCACTCCTCGAAGATCATTATTATAATCGCTGCATCAACAGAAACCAGAACATTTCCTAATATCTTTTATACGATAACGATAAGATCGGCGAAATATCGATAAACAAAATCTGACAATGTGAAAAACATTTTATAAAGGAAAGCAGATAAACTGATGAAGATGAATCCTAGATTTTTCGATTATCTGATAGCTTCTCTATCGCCGGTTTCATATCGCAAGATTTCGTCGTCTTTCTTTTTTATAAAGTTCGGTCCCCTCTCTGAGAATGCATCTCCAAGCATTATATAAAACAATTCTGTTGCCAAGGAGTAGCTCGATAGCTGGTGAAGGAATTTACTTAAATATTCGATGAAAATTAAAACGTTTAAAGAACAATTTTGTTTGCTTACCTGAAATATTAGGGTGCATGAAAAGAATTTTCGTTTTTTTAAAAAAATGCTTTTATACCAAAGTATGTAGCTGTTACTTTCTCACACTAGATCAAAAACTAGAACACTGTTTCAGATTAAAACTATATTTTAATATGAATGAGGCTTTATACATGTTCATTTTACTACATAAACGAAAAAAATGCATATGAAAAATCTTATTATATACTATTTTGTTATAATTGTATTAAGTTGTAGATCTATTTACTGTGATTTACGGTCTTGGATACTTTTTTCTGTAAGCAGGACTCTATTCCGAACTAGACTTTAAAAAAAATATGCCCGACTCGGGTCAGATCGCGTTCGCGAAAACCAGGCCACCCGACTCCTAATTCAAATCTGAAACGTAGCCAAATTTTTCCGTCTCGGATTCGGGTAAAATCTGGTCACCCAACCCGATGCAAAATCGTCACAAATGTCCCAAATCTGTAGCAAAAGAAAAAAATTCTGATCCAAATTTTTTCGGATTGAATTCGGCTAAAATCTGATCACCTGACCCGATGCAGAATCGTTACAAATGTCACATTTTCCACATTAAAATCACACGGTTACTTCACAAAGTGGTCACAGAGTGTCGTCACAGAATGGCTGAAAAGCGGCCATAACGACATCACATTGAAGTAACAGTGACATCACGTCGACAGTCACAAAATCACAGTGTAACTTCACTGTGAAGTCACAATGCTTTGCAGGCTATTATTGAACATACAATGTTATTTAAGAGGATACATGTCCCTCTATATTCCATACAGTCTTCTTTCATTCATTTTTAGGTCACATAAAGAGTGATACAAGTGTTGAGATTTTATACATCTTAACCCTCCTTGTACCAGGTTTATAATTTTTATGAGCGTTCTTAGTTTTGCATGACTTGAACCAGAATTTTAATTCTATTAAATGTCTATATGATTTTATTTATTAAGTTTAAATTATTATTTTTTTTTCTGGTTCGAAACATAAAAAACTTCAAAACAAAAAAATAATAGGATCAAATATAAGACACCAATGGTACTAGGAAGGTTAGGGCATTTTTTAAAACTAGGCTTAAAACCAATAAATCTGTCCGCAAAACTCGTGCACTTGGAGGCCAGGACAAGAGTAGTATCCGGACACTACAAAACAAATATAAACATTTTAAGGAAGGTGACTCCAGCTTTGAAATCAAACTCAGAAGTGACGGACCATCAGTTGTGAATTTTGACCAGTTGAAAAGAAAACAAGAACGAGAAATCATGCGTCAAGCATAGATTATGTAAAACTTTCCAACACTTCCAAAATAATTTTACAAATCATTACCCTTTAATAAGCTGAAAGATAATATCTAAGTAAACAATTTGGAAAACGCATAATTTATTTAAAAACCCAATTTTAGGAATTACCAACAGTATTTGGAAATATATCCAAATTCTTTTGTATAGCCCTGTGTATGACCTATAGATCTGTATATATACTATATAGAATGCTAAATTTTAGTTCAGTTAAGAAACGCGGAGCACAATTTAAAATTCTCCTTCTGTAATTTCCGGCAATAAACGGAAATGTACTCGAGAACTTTTGTGTTGCCCTGTATAGGATCTATAGAATTTATACACACGAAGTAATAGACCAAAAAATGAGTTAAATTTAAAAACGCACTTCCAGTAATTATTGTTAACAGACTATAGCGAATTCTTTTGTGTGTCCCTGTAAATGAACGATGAATGCTAGTCACACATATTCTATACTAAGTCTCTTGTAATGAACCTTAGTGATATATATCCATTGCAATATGTTTGAAATAGTGAACCATTATTAAAATAAACCACAAACGATTTTTCTCCATAGGCCTTAATGTAAGAGAATTCTTTTGAGTGTCCCTATAAAAGTGCTATGCACATCATATTCCATAGTAAGCCTTTTGTAGTGCACTTCAGTGATATGTTTCAAATTCAATGTGTTTGAAATTGTGTAACATCATTAAAATAAACCACGCATAATATTTCCCCATAGACCGTAATGTAGCGGAAGTCTCTTGAGTATCCTTGTAAAACAACTATATGTGCTACACACTTCATTTTCATTACCGAACATGCCATAGTAAAGCTCAATAACATATATCAGTTTCATGTCAAACGGAATATATTTACGCGAGTTAGAGCACGGAAAGACAAACAGACAGACAAACCGAATTCATAAACACTTTTCAACTTTGTTGGAAAGTGTTAAAAAAGAAGATAATCCAACCACTAGCATCCGAAAACTGTCGGAGGAAATACAACGCACATGAGAAGTTTTACATAAGCTTAAACAAACTTCCAAGAAGTCAAGAAAAGTCAAAATCGATAAATGTCTTGATACACCCTAATAGGTATGGGTGATCTTGCAGATTGGTTTAACAGCATGCTTTGCAACATCATACAGCCTGTTGAAAATCGAATTGAATGGTATCCGAATTACGGCTATTGCCCAGACTATGGTGGCAGTCATCCGTTATCTGAATACCATTCACAGATGACTGTGCGATGTTACTAGGTGTACTTTTAAACCGTTGGCAACATGCCAGGTCATCAATACCTACTTCACTTACACTCTAAAAAAAATCTGTCAGCTATGCTACCAGATTACCCCTGTAAGTTTGTACAGAGAAATCTGTTAAAGTCTAGTCTAGAGTAGAGATCCAAAGATCGTAGACGAATAACTTCACCGGCAATACACGTTAAAAGGGAAGAATTGTATGACTATAAAAGTTTCCGTCAAAAGACGAAAACGATATCTGCGCTGGGTAACAGAAAAAATCTGCACTTTACATAAAATGGAGATATTCTGTTAAAAGTACTGTAGAGTATCTGTTAAAACAACAGTTTTTTTAGAGTGTAGTCATGGTCAGAATGAATGATTTTGATATTCCAATATGAATCATTCGGGCATAGACAAAATCATAACTGCCAACCTCCGTGGTTTTTTTTTTAATCAATTACTAAAAGAAATGTTGTAAATAAGAAAAGAAGTTTCTTATTTTGATTAGAATAAAACGATGCGTGATTTTTTTTTCTACAAAATTTCCAGATGTAATTGATTTTTTTTAAATCAAAGGTTGGCAACAATGCTTTCTTTTCTTTAACTGTACTCTTGCGCATACCCGAATGATTCATTCGAATGACAATATCATTCATTATGCCCATCACTAATTTCAGGTAAGTAAGAAAATTAGTTTTTTAAATATGTTTCAACCTTCTTTAAATATTTCCGTTATTTCTTCACCAGTTCTCACAAGGAAGGTCTCCATAAGCGCATACTCAGATAATTTTGAAAAAATTACAGAATATTCTTCTCACGAGGATATATACGTTTATAAAAAAAATTTGCTGCGGAACCTCGATATAACGTCCGTAAAAAAATTATGAAAATTTCGTGTTTTGGTGATTTATCGCTGAGTTGGCGACACAATGAAATTTAAGAAAAAAAAACATGCATTTACGATAAATTCTCTACGATAAATTCGAAAAACGTTTTCTACTCTTTATACTGAACTAGTTAAAGTAAGTTTAACTTAAATAATTTCACTTTTATAACTACGGTTTTGCCATATATAATTATATGTACATCTAAAAGAAAATTAACGATCGCATTCTACGGTTTAGAACAAAATTTGAATTGATTAAAATTGCTTTAAACTAAAAATTAATTGTGAAATTCTGAGCACTGTCAATTTGTCATCGATATTGTTAGTGCCGGAGACAACTAGAGAAAAGTCTTGTTGCCGTGGAAACAATGACTTATTCAAAGTCGAAATGTATAATGAAAGATTGTTTAATCGGACATTTACTGTTAAAATACATTTAAAACTTAACCAGCCTTCAAAACTGTATAAAATTAAATAACTTCAGCAGTACTTAATTTGTATATGTATTACATAACTTTATAGAAAAAATAATAAACTATTTAATCGTTGAAGTTTAAATTCGTAAAGTGCTACGCATTTAAACACTCGTTTAACCAGAAATTTTCAAATTTATTAAAATTGCTTGCATTTGGCGACGAAAAAGTTTTGCTCGCCAAATCGCGTCTTTTTGCGTCAAATACTCAAAAGTATTTTATTTTTTTACAGATTTTCTGCGGGGATTCCGCAGCTAAATTTGACTGATCTCTTATTACGTACATGAGTAGCTTCATTGGCATTTTTTTTCAAAATATTCTGAGTATGCGCTTTAAGGAGACCTTCCTTGTCAGTCTTAGATCTAGAACAAGACCTCCTTATCATAGTATCAGACCTCTCAATCAGCAAGTTGCCTTTGACCGCTATACTTGTCCTGCTACTAGCGCCATCAATCGTCAGTAATAGTATTTACGACACGAAATTTTTTCACAGCTCCATTTGTTCTATGCATTTGCTTATGAACTAGTAGTTTTCCTACCACTAAAATTTTATAGTAAATTTTATCTTATTAAATTGACAAGATCGTGTGATTACATGACGAAAAAAATTCTATTAAATTTTAGTGGTAAGAAAAAAGCGTAAGAGTCGGCAGCTATGCGGTAGCAGACCAGCTAGATTTTTCTATAGATTTTTCTATTATATTTTTGGATACCAGTTTTTTAGTAGAGACAATTTTGTTTTGTTTGATCGGAGAATTCTGGGATTTAAAAGAACAACATTTTCTCTAAAAATATACTGGTGTTCAAAAAGCCCGAAACATGGCAACTGTGCGGCAGTATCCACCAGGCGGCGATACTTTCCGGAGAAAGTCAATTAATAAGTTGGCAATTACCGCGGACATTTTCTCCCATAGACTTTCTCCGGATTGTCAAGTCTGAGCTATGATAAGGGAGTCCCAATCTAGAATATGTTAATATTGCATCGTTTTGAAAGAGTTTCGAGATGCGTTTATTACGGTTAACCCCTTCAGGGGCAAAGTACTGTTGTAGATAAAATATTGAAATGATTGATTGACACCAGGATTCACGAAAGAATTTATTTCTAAATAAGTAAAAGCTTTTTTCTCATTTTCCTTAAAAATTCAAAATTTGATTATAAAATTCTGGTGTCAATGTGGCATTTTGGGATTAAAATTAAGTGGTATATATAATATACCGGTGTCCTTCAAGGTGTTAAGGGGTCAAAGTTTTTTTTTACCAAAAAAATCGATTTTTTTTTATTTACTCACATTTAGTTATTTTGTAATGTTTTAAACAAAACTGCATTCAAAATTTGCGCTACAACAAAAGTTATGCAAAAAAGAACTCCAGCTATCGTCGCATACGGGATACGGCCTAAGGAATTAGAACCGCGGCCAGGGCGATGGCGGTGCAAGTGGTGCCAAGCAACAGGTGCCAATTTAAATAGGCGCTTCATCGTCATCAACAGATACCACTAACGATGCACTATGATCGGTAAAAAAAGAAAGAATATTTTCTGCACCAGACGCCAAAGGAAGCTGTTGCGGTGTTGTAAAAAAATGTTCATTTTAAAAGTAATTTTATCCGAAACTGTTAATATACAGTTCATGTGAAAAATTAACAAAAATAGGTAGCCAGATTTTCATGAAACATCTTGTAAAATAAATGACATGAAACCACCTAAAATTAATCTTATTCTAATGACATGCACATCAAATCACCCAAAATTCATCTTATTCTAATGACATGCACATGAAATCACCCAAAAATTCATCTTATTCCAATATAATCGCAATGTTAAAATCAATGCTGTAAATTACAAAAAAAAGTTGGACTGAATGCAACTTTTTTTTCAATTCTTTCAACCATAAAAGTATAAGCTCTTTTGAACTGCAATTCATAATTTAAATTTGGAATTGCATACCGGAAAGATTAGATGGCAACAAGTAATAAGTAAATTGCCTTCTAATTTGTAATTGTAAACAAGTTCTATTGATAAGTTCATGAAGCAATGCTGTTAACAAAGACGGCTTGGTAAATAAGGTGAAGGGAGAAGTGTTACTTTTTCAATCGGGGAGAGGGGGGGGGTTCCATGCGACGTACCCCACTTAATTGCTATCACGTTTTTATATCAAATTTTAAAATCTCTGTTCTTGAATAGCGATGACAGGCAAAAATCATATTTAGGAGTAACGCTTTCTTAATATTAAGTAAATTTTCTTATATAGAGTAATCCCTCAACATTCGCGGTTTTAACATTCGCGAATTTTGATTATTCGCGAATATGAAAATGCGGCAAAACTTAACATTCGCGAAAATCTGACTTGATTATTCACAATCTTATTATTTTTTTTTCTTTCTTTTTCAGAATTTATAGTGGTTAAAGATTATTTCCCTGTGTTTTCTTAGTATCTATTTACAAATCAATTTTTAGCTGTCAACTTAAAAAATAGCGAGTGTTGTAGAAAAGCAAAATAATAACAGAAGAATACTCATTGCAATGGGGATGTTAGAAGAGGTAAGGTGGCGGCATCTGCAATCTATTCATTTAATGTGCAGGTTCTCGTAGAGGTGGAGATGAAGCTGCATTTAGTTAGAAAATGAAAGCATTTCTGTAGCATTTAGCTGTATTTAAATATCGCATTTTAATATTATATCGCATGCAGACCCGCTCATACATTATCCTCTCTTTGCGAATAGAGACAGTCGAACTTTATACGAAAATCTATGTTTTTTTAGCTGTAATTATTTCTTCTGTCAGTTAATTTGAATTATTTTCAATAAATAAATTTCATATTTATGAAAATGTGTGTACATTCACCTTCTACATAATATGGTATGCATAATGTATTGTTAATGCATACATCCTTTCGTTCTTTGAAATGCTGTGCCACTCTAATTAAAATTTTAAGGAACGTAACTCCTTTTTTTAATGCAGAGAGATAGACTCAACATTCGCGGATTTGACATTCGCGTGGTTTTCCTCGAACGAAACCCTCGCGAATGATAAGGGATTATTGTGTTATTTTCTTAATATAAAGTAAATATTCTAGGCCAGGGGTCGCGAACCTATGATAATTTTCCTCGCACGCGAAAAATTTTAATTTGATATCGATGAAATTTTTTTTTTCGGTATCTACTATCTATCTACTATATACAGGGTGTTCCGTTAAAGGGGTCCAATATTAATAGGGGTAATAGAGGATATCACACGGAGCATAAATCAGTATATAATGCATGGCCGGATCTCAATAATTTTCAAGTTACAGCAAATAGATTGAAAATTCGGAAAATTGTAAAAGAACCCTCATTGCTAAACTATCGATAATGCTACATAAAAACGAAGCACATATTTAGAAAGAGCAGAAAAAAACCTACAAAATGACATCAATTGTATTAAAATAGCAATATTTATTGACGAGTTACAAGACCTGAAACAGTGAAAAAAGTACGAAATCCAATATACATCAAAATAGTTAATCGTTAATTCCAAAAAGACAACTCTAGCTACAACAAGGAAAATGTAGTAAAATTTTGTCCATTCCGAAAACTTTCGAAAAAGCTTACAATGAACCATATCGGTTTAATTGTGTGAGAGAAATTAATCAGTTTCTTAGTTACAACTCCGCTTTCTTTGACACTAGCAAAGGTTAAACTCCGCCCATCACGATTGGAAACACCGCCTTTTTAATTACTCTCAACTATACATTTTCGATCATGCTTCTTCTGAGATGCAACATTTTTAATTATTCAAGAGTTGAATGAACCAAAATAACTTTACAATAATAGTCTACATTTTAAAGTGGTCTTTTATTGATATAAAGCTTAAGTTAAATTCCTTAAAATTAAACTGGTGGTGAAAATTCGGAAATAATTAAAAATATTGCGATTTGTAACTATGCAAGAAGTTTCAGTACATGTTTTACATGGACAATTATTGTATGTATATGTGCATCATAATTTATGATAGGAAATAATAATAACAAATAGCATAATAATTTTATTAATTATAAATTTAAGAAAGACACTAAATTTTAAATTAATTCATACAAACTTTGTAATTTACAATTTGAGTACACCACAGTCTGTGACTTACAAAATACTGTGCCAAAAAGTGTTGAAAATAAAAGAAAAATGACAAATAAAGAATTACATTCCACGTACTTTATGACATATGTGAAGCATAGTCTTCTGGCCTGCGCTGCACAGTTCAATGTCGGAAGGCAGACGAACGGACATTATTATAATAGGTGTTCGAAGTTGCGCCCATTAACAGAATCGCACAGCGACGTCGTAAAGATTGGCGAACACGCCGAAAAACTCCGACGGAGTTGGGAATGTCTCCTGCAGCGACAACGATTCGCGCTAGTAAATCCTCCGGTGTATCCACAGGCGTTTCATACACCAGCGATTTAAGGTGTCCCCAAACAAAAAAGTCTAACGGATTGAGGTCTGGAGAGCGTGCAGGCCAAGCAACAGGTCCACTGCGTCCAATCCATTTCCCAGGATATGTTGAATTGAGGTGATTGCGAACACCTATGAAAAAATGTGCCGGTGCGCCATCGTGCATAAACCACATATTGTGGCGCAATGTTGCTGGCACATTTTGCAGTAACTGCGGTAAGATATCCCGTAGGAAAACCAAGTACGTACTGCCATTGAGTACATCTGGGAGTAAATATGGTCCTATGAGATAATCGCCGAGGACACCTGCCCATATGTTCACACTGAACTTTTGTTGTGCGTTCGACGGGAAAACAGTGTGCGGATTTGTATATGACCATGTGTGCATATTGTGCGTGTTTACCACGCCCTCTCTCGTAAATGTTGCTTCATCAGTAAATAAAATATTTTCCAGAAATTGTGGATTTTCTGTTACATTAAGCAACCAGCGTACGAATTCTGTCCGCTGAGCACAATCTGTTACTGATAACAGTTGTACCCGCTGCACATGAAAGGGGTGCATGTTTTCTGCACGCAGAACACGCCACACACTTTGGTGAGAAACACCGACTTCAGACGCAGCAGCTCGTGTACTCGTGGAGGGGTTATCTTTAAAAATATTCAGTACATCTTCTTCCATTGCAGGTGTTCGTACATGTCGAGGTTTCCCTGCATCAATGCTTGCTGTATTAAACGATCCAGTCTCCCGTAATCGTCTATCGATTTTTATGAAGAGTTTCGAACTTGGGCAACGTCTCCTTGGAAATTGCTCACGGTACATGCGCTGTGCTAGACATGCATTTCCATGAGCTTGCCCGTACATCAGATGCATGTCCGCATATTCTTCGTTAGAGTATTCCGGCATAATTATTATACATCAACTTACTACAATCCCACTTACAACAGCCTCCCTTTAACATAACGCCCACTGATGACTGCTGTTTTATTACACTTTTCTTCCTATACACATAGAAAATTTGCATAAAAAGTACTTCTTCATCATCCTGAAAGTTCATGGAGGAAACGCAGCAGTCACGGAGTTTGCTTTAAGACAAGGCGAGAGCTGCACAATATGTCATTCACTTGACCAGACTGAATAATGAAAGGGTATTGATAGAGGTTGATCAGAAATGTATAATTGAAAGATATTAAAACGGGGTGTTTACAATCGTCATGGGTGGAGTTTCGCTCTTTCCGAGCGTGCAACAGTACAGAGTTGTAACTAGGGAACTGCTTGATTTCTCCCATACAATTAAACTGATATGGTTTATTGTCAGCTTCTTCGAAAGCTTTCGGAATGGACCAAATTTTATAACATTTTCCTTGATGTAGGTAGAGTTGCATTTTTGGAATTAACGATTAACTATTTTGCTAAATATTTGATTTTGTATTTTTTCACTGTTTCAGAGCTTGTAACTCGCCATTAATTCTCAATATTCTAAAACAACTTATGTCATTTCGTAGGATTTTTTCTGCTCTTTCTAAATATGTGCTTCGTTTTTATGTAGCATTATCGATAGTTTAGCAATGAGGGTTTTTTTACAAATTTCCGATTTTTCATTCTATTTGCTGTAACTTGAAAATTATTGAGATCCGGCCAGGCATTATATACTGATTTATGCTCCGTGTGATCTCCTCTATTACCTCTATTAATATTGGACCCCTTTAACGGAACACCCTGTATATATAAAATACAAATGGTAATTTCGTTCCGGCAACTTATAACTCGAGTTCTGCTGAATGAATTTTGATGGAACTTGCACTGTTAGATAGATAATTTTTCAGGGAAGGTTTTAGTATACAACATATCGTTCTACGCAGGTTAGTTATAGAATAGACTTTACCCATGTCACGTCATCTGCGGGTATATAGAAGAAAATCACTTAGGCGTGAAAGATATTTTAACACAGCTTCTCCTTCGTCCAATAAACATGCTTTTTCGGAGGACATGTACCCACAGAGGCGTGGCTGTTGCCACTCATGGGCAAAGTCCATTATGGTGGAAAGTTCTGTTATTTTGGACGAAAAGGTTACCATTGGTCATTTTTTGGCGAACATTATCGTTGGTGAAAGAATTGAAGCGGCTATAACATTTAGAAAATAGTACAAAAATCTCGGAAAGTTAAAAAATAAAAACAGTTTTGATGAGAGGTAATATTATAAAATGAAAATATGTAACGCGGAAGGCTCCTTCCAATAAAAATAGACTTTCCCAGCGCAACGCATCACGTGATATATACGTGAGCTTTTGCCAAAAAAGGTAGTCGTATCGTAGAGCAACGATGAAGTCGATTGTTGTGTCGTCAATTGTTGTGTCGTGCTGCTGTTTCTGCAGAATGTAAAATATAATAGTAAAATATAGTAGTTCTGTTCTAAACAAACCTCTTTCTGAACGAACCTTTGACACGGGTCCTCGCTACCTTACGGCACGGTATAGTAGGCGTGCTGCACACGCACAGCAAAATTAAATTGGTTTGGAGAAGATCGGAAAATTATTAGCCGAGTTATTGCAATAAGAAAAAGTTATTAGAGAAAAAAAATCTTGAGGAAGGTGCCGGGGGGGGGGGGGGGGGAGGGGTGTGTTGAATGATGTTCAAGTGCCTTTCAGCAAATAATTAATTAGGAGGACCACTATGCATCTTTAAAAATTCGTTTGTTTGGTTAAGCTAAGAACTTAATTAGGAATTTAACTTAGATTGTTATTCGAAAATATATCATCTTTAAAGATTGATTCATTTGGTTAAGCTGGGAACTTAATTTGAAATTTGGCTAGACTATTATTCGAAAATACTGATAACTGCTTTCTAGAAATACGCCCTGAAGCTATGAATGCTGATTTTTATGATAATTTAGCAAAATGGAACAGATTTGGAGAGGATCGGAACATTATTAACTGAATTATGGAAATAAGGCTCAGTTAAAGAAAAACAATTGAGAGGGGGGTCGCCAGGGGGCGTGCGGTCAAGTGCTCAAAAACAAATCACTAACTTTGACTATTGGTATATATATGGAAACGGGGCACATTGGCGATCGAAAACCAAGTCGGTTGAGCCGAACCCAATTGTAATCCTTCCTATAGAACCCGAGATACTTGGAACTGATAAAAAAAAAAAAAAAAAAAAAAAAAAAAAAAAAAAAAAAATTGACATTATTATTCGAAAAGAGTGGTATGTACTACTCAAAAATTTACTTTAAAACTGTGGAAGGTGATAATTAAGATATTTTAAGTAATTTGGAATCAGTTTCGATCGTTTAGGATTATTAGAAGGCGAGTTATTAAAATAAAGCTCAGTTAAGAAAAAATCGAAGAAGGGGCAGGGGGGGGGAGTGGATCGTGTCCTTTCAATAAATAATTAATTAGGAGTGCCACTATGTATTTTTAAAAATATTAATTTGGTTGAGCTAGGAACTTCATTTAAAATTTGTCTTAGACTATTATTCAGAAATAGTAGTAACCGCTACTCAAAAATTTACTTTAATGTTATAAAGGGCGATTATTAAGTTAATTATAATGTTTGGAATCAGTTGCGTTGAAATCGGAAAGGTAGTTGCTGAGTTATGGAAACGGAGCACAGTTAGAGAAAAACCTTGAAGAAGTGGCCGGGGGGGGGGGGGGGAGCGGATGTTCAAGTGCGCTTCAGCAAATGACTAATTAGGAGGACCACTATGCATCTTTAAAAATTCGTTTGTTTGGTTAAGCTAGGAACTCAATTTGAAATTTGGCTTAGACTATTATTCGGAAATACTGGTAACAGCTTTCTAGAAATACACACTTAAGCTATGAATGCTGATTGTTATGATAATTTAGAAAAATGGAACTGGTTTGGAGAGGATCGGAACATTATTAGCTGAGTTGTGGAAATAAGGCACAATTAGAGAAAAACCTTGAGGGAGGGGCTGCCAGAAGGTACGCTGTCAAGTGCTCAACAATAAATCACTAACTTTGACTGTTGGTATGCGTCAACTGAATGCGGGTTGCATACTTCTTTTAGGAGCATAAATTTAATTTTTACGAAAACTGTTATTCGAAAATTGTGGTATTCTCTATATATAACAGCAATTAAACGCAACTGGTGAAGTTAAAAATGTTAAATGAAATTAGTTCTGTTGAAATCAGAACAGTAGATTTGGATCTATTAATAGGTGGGGTCAATTAAGGAAAAAGCCGCCGCCAGATTGCGCGCGGTCACGTACAATAAATGCGATATTTAATAAAAAGTTGTCCCCCCCCCCTCCCCCACTCCCCATTCCCGAAAATATAACAAATAATCCGTTAAGTTTTCTGTATTAATAATCTCTATCATATTAAGTTTTTAGCATTTGGAAACTTTTATTAATTTAGTTGATTGTTTACAATTATATCATCTCTAACTACATCTATAATTACAATTATATCATCAATTTATCATCTATATTAATGAAAGAAAGTTTCGCTCTGTGTGTGTGTCTGTCTGCGATGGCTAAGAAAATCTAGCGCACCTAGAAGTCTGAAAATTTAGGTGAGGATAGTCGAAGGCCTCTTCTGGTGCAACTGAGGCTCAGAATTTTAATATATTGAAAATTAGAGTAGCTATTAATTAAAAACTCATCAAAGATCACAAACACAAAAGCACTCTTCCGAAATCTAAACTAATAAAAAAAATCCCTGACGGCTCGGCCTACAGGCACAGGTAGATTTCGAAGACGCAGACCGTGGGGCGCCTGTTTGTCGGGAATTGCGGAAGAAATGACATTTTTGCGATGATGCTGCAGTTGGAACCGCCTACTTCGAAACCAAACTTGTTTGCAGGCGGAGCCAGCAAAGATTTTTTTTTTTTTTTTTTTTTTTGCTATAAGAGTTGGTCCTATAAAAGACATGCCAATATAAAAGTTTTAGATAATATTAAGAGGATTTATAATAAATTTAAGCGGATTTGAAATCTTGGGAATTGACAAAGTTATGAATTTTTTTCTTCAAAAACCTCCCCCCCCTCCCCTTAAGGCAATTTTTAATTATATCAAAAATCTGTCATACATAAGTTTTTGCCCCTGTTCCTAGAAGTAATAATAACTTTAAACGGATTCGATACGTATCATAATTAAGAAATTATGTTTTTTTTCTGTTTTCACAAAAAGCCCCCCCCCATCCCCCCCCCTGGTTCGATTTTGCCCATTAACAAACTTGACCGAGATTTTATGCCCCTTGATTTTATGTATCAGTTTCGAAAAGATGCGGGAGTTGGAACCGCCTACTTCGAAAAATAACTTGTTTGCAGGCGGAGCCGGCAGGGATTTTTTTGTTTTTAATTTGTTTTTGCTATAACGGTTGGTCCTATAAGAAACTTGTCAATATAAAAGTTTTAGATAATATTAAGAGGATTTATAATAAATTTAAGCGGATTTGAAATCTTGGGAATTGACAAAGTTATAAATTTTTTTCTTCAAAAACCTCCCCCCCCTCCCCTTAAGGCAATTTTTAATTATATCAAAAATCTGTCATACATAAATTTTCGGCCCTTCTCCTAGAAGTAATAATAACTTCAAACGGATTCGATACGTATCATAATTAAGAAATTATGGGGTTTTTTCTGTTTTCACAAAAAGTCCCCCCCATTCCCCCCCTTTGGTTCGATTTTGCCCATTAACGAACTTGACCGAGATTTTATGCCCCTTGATTTTATGTATCAGTTTCGAAAAGAAGCGGGAGTTGGAACCGCCTACTTCGAAAAATAACTTGTTTGCAGGCGGAGCCGGCAGGGATTTTTTTGTTTTTAATTTTTTTTTTTGCTATAACGGTTGGTCCTATAAAAAACTTGTCAATATAAAAGTTTTAGATAATATTAAGAGGATTTATAATAAATTTAAGCGGATTTGAAATCTTGGGAATTGACGAAGTTCTGATTTTTTTTCTTCTAAAACCCCCCTTCCCTCCCCCCCCTTAAGGCAATTTTTAATTATATCAAAAATCTGTCATACATAAGTTTTTGCCCCTGTTCCTAGAAGTAATAATAACTTTAAACGGATTCGATACGTATCATAATTAAGAAATTATGTTTTTTTTCTGTTTTCACAAAAAGCCCCCCCCCCATCCCCCCCCCTGGTTCGATTTTGCCCATTAACAAACTTGACCGAGATTTTATGCCCCTTGATTTTATGTATCAGTTTCGAAAAGATGCGGGAGTTGGAACCGCCTACTTCGAAAAATAACTTGTTTGCAGGCGGAGCCGGCAGGGATTTTTTTGTTTTTAATTTGTTTTTGCTATAACGGTTGGTCCTATAAGAAACTTGTCAATATAAAAGTTTTAGATAATACTAAGAGGATTAATAATAAATTTACGCGGATTTGATATCTTGTGAATTGATGAAGCTATGATTTTTTTTCTTCTAAAACCCCCCATTTTTCCCCCCTAGGGGCCATTTTTAATTATATCAAAAATCTGTCATACATAAATTTTCGGCCCTTTTCCTAGAAGTAATAATAAGTTTCTTTAACGGATTCGATACGTATAAAAATAAATAAATTATGAGGGTTTTTCTGA
Source organism: Maratus michaelseni (assembly GCA_963931845.1). Taxonomy (NCBI): domain Eukaryota; kingdom Metazoa; phylum Arthropoda; class Arachnida; order Araneae; family Salticidae; genus Maratus; species Maratus michaelseni. The sequence continues at coordinate 388,203,114 of OZ007591.1, read as the reverse complement.
TTTCACAAAAAGACCCTCCATTTCCCCCCCCCCCCCCTTGGTTCGATTTTGCCCATTAACGACCTTGACCGAGATTTTATGACCCTTGATTTTATGTATCAGTTTGGAAGAGATTTATGCAGAATTTTTCCAGTTATCGTGGTCAGAAAAAAGTGACATAGATAGATAGATAGATAGATAGATAAAGTTTTAAACTGGGGGTGGTTTTGGGTTCTGGGAGTCATGATCGGCGTAGATCTGCAAATTTTTTTCAAAATTTCCAACTTAGGTGAGAATGTAATAGGTAGTATTTCTTACGAAATCTACCTAAAAGCTTCGCTCTGTGTGTGTGTGTGTGTCTGTCTGCGATGGCTGGGAAAATCTAGCGCACCTAGAGGTCTGAAAATTCAGGTGAGGATAGTCCAATTCCTCTCCTGTTGCATCTGAGTCTCAGAATTTTAATATTTTAAAAATTAGTTATTAATTAAAACTGATTAAAGATTACAAACAAAAAACACTCTTCTGAAATCCGCACGCGCATGCTTAGAAGCCCCTTTTTCGCACTTTACGTGAAGAGAAGAAACAAAGCGATAGTCAATCCGTTTCTTTTTCTGTTTTTCTAAATTCGCCACGGCGAACGGCCGAAAATACGGAAACCCCGTCTACATATTCTCGAAGAACGTACATTTACGTCTCGAACGATTCGAAAAAATTTCACATTTAACCATTTCAAAAAAAAAATAATGAAGAAGCGTCGAATTCATGTTTTTTATTTTCTCCCGTTTTCCAAGCATCGCATCCGACGGACTACAACAGGACTATTACAATGAGGTTTGCCTCATTCGACTTGATTTTGATAGCCTTACAGATTTCATTCATGTTCGTATAGAACAGATTGTTATTAATACGGGCCCGGGCAACGGCGGGCGGGTCAGATAGTGTAATATAATCTCTGATCCACGGGTTTTAAACACTCAACTCGGAATTGCCGTGGTCATGTGGCGCTACATTAGCACGGCTGTACGTCGGTGAGTGCAGAACCGTGCAACTCGATATTAACACTATTTCGTTTGAAGTCCTTTTCTTTGCATAGCTACTCTGATTTATTTAATTACTTCTGCAAAGACTATATACAGCTAACCGAAGAAAGAAAAGCGTATTTTCGATGAGACGTCTTTGCGGATTTTAATTTATATATCGGTAAATAATTAAGATATTAAAATTCAGAGTCTCAGCTGCATCAGGAGAGGCGTTGGACTTACCCTAGCCTAAATTTTCAGATTTTTAGGTGTGTTAGATTTTACTAGCCATCGCAGACACACACACAGAACGAAGTATTCTTTTATTAGTAGAGATATTCATTATTTTGTATTTTTAATTAAATGGTTGAAAGATGCCTGTTTTAAATGTATGTAATATGTGTATTTTACATATATGTATTTAAATTAAGTGAACGAAAGGTTTATATTTTAAATGAAATGAATGTAATAGGAATGATGGTGATGGACACAATATTTGACTATTTATCACATGCGCCCGGCTAACATAAAACTATTACTTTTCCTTGCAATTTTTGTAGTAAGCTATCACGAGAATAATTAAAAAAAAATATTGGTGGCCCAAAAGAGGACCGATCCGAGGACTGTTAATAATGTTAGAAATAATGCTAATCTATGTATATAATGCGCTAAGGTACGTAGCAGCGAAAAAGTGGTTATTTCTCTTTTGCCGATGTTAACCCAGTGGTTTGTTTTCACTAATTTGCGAATATTAAGAAAAGTATGCGAGGTATCGATTTAAAACTCAACTCACATATGTAGAAAAAATTTCTACATCCGAAAATATAATGTTTGTAAAAATCGGCCGGTAATTTTTCTTATTTTTTGCAAAAAACTAGATATTTTCTGAAAAAGAAAGAAAATATAGTGCGAAGTCAAACCAAAAAACACGCCATTTTGTTATTAATTAAAACATTAGCTTCATTGTTGTACCTTGTGCAGTTTAACCCTATTGTTGTACGCATTGTTATGGCGTCAACGTTAATGATGCACATATTTGTGATTTATAACATAGATTGACTTTTGGAAGTTTTACTTCATACGTACCTAACGACCACGTGTAGTTTTTTCTTTGAAAGGGCGATCTGATAGGTAACCAAATTAGACCTTACATTCTTTGTAACTTCTAAATCGGTGTAATTTGGTTAGGATTTTATATTTAACCAAAAAAATAAATAAATCGTATATGAATACGGAGAATAAGAATTTCGATACTTCCGTATTCGCCGCATGCCAACGGGTAATAAACAAAGAAATCGAGAAAAATACAATGTCATGTATGTATTCATTATCTGTATGTATCTACGTATGTATTAATGTGTACGCATGCTTGTATTCACATGTATGCATGTTTGTATAGGAAAATTTCCATAATCGGGTTCGCAGATTACTGACTTATTTTAGTGAGGGTGGATTAAAGAACTGGGAAGAGACTAACTTTATAAGCGACGAAAGACATCTAATTACGTACTAATGCATACCTACTAATAAGTTATATATATATATATATATATACACTCTCAGAAATAAAACACTCAATTTTGACGATTCGGCAATCCTTAGGCCTTATTTCGTTATTTTTGACAATCATTTCGTCACAGAGTTACGTGGTTTTTGACGAAACGCGAATCCTCAAATATCTGACGAAACTGTTTCCTCACTGTCAAAAATAAAACTCACTTTTGATGATTTAGCAATTCTTGAGTTATATTTCATCATCTTTGACAATCATTTCGTCTCAAAATTAAGCGATTTTTAATGAAATGGAAAATCTCAATTATTTGACAAAAATATTTCCCCATTCACGGCCAGATTATTTTTGTTGTTACAAAATCGTTCAAAAATAAATAAATAACACGAAAGTACCAAATTTACAATATATTAATGAAAACAGAAACAAAAATATTTCATCCTTGGGGGCCCTTCCACACAAGCGCATCGAAGTATATAGTAATGTGGAAAATGAAAATTTCTATATTACCTTATATAAATGATCTATGTGTATGAAAAATTCAATATAAATAAATGAGAAGAGAAACTGTGTAATGACGCTTCATCGAAACAGTTTTTTATCTATCGGATCGCAAAATTCGATGTTAACATATAGGCAGTGTTGCCAACTTAGCTTGCCTCTTATTTTATTTAAAAAAAAAAAATCTACAATGCTACCAGAATTTTAGTATAGTAATTTTAGTTTTGTTTAATCACAGACGATCGGTGATAAAATAATACAAAAAATACTATACAGAAATTCTGGTAGTTCATATTTTAATAAAAAGTCACTAAGCTGCCAACCCTTTTTATGGAAAAACTTAAATAGATGATTGATGATTACTCATTACCTGATATAATTAACAAAATATATTTTTCAGCATCAGAAAGTATAGTGTTGACGTCTTGATTTAAAAAAATTTTTCCTTAAATTTTAAGTGTTTTTTTAATTTTTTTAAACTTGTAAACTTTGAAAATTCTACTTGGGGAAATGTTTCCAATTTTATCATCTTCTTAAAAATATTTAATAATAATTTAATATTAAAATATTTATGGATGATGAATTATCACCCAATTAAATTTCCCCATAAGTTAACATGGGATTCGTCAATCTAGTGTTAGGATCAGTGAAAAGCATCCTTAAAGCATTGCGAGCAGAGCTTTACAAATTTAATAAAATCTGGTAGCCAGCAAAAAATTCTAGTCGAAAGCAAAAAATATTTAATTCTCTCCCCGACTCCCACATCGTTGATTTTCAAAAATCACATGTTTTTTTTTATAAACTAATTGAGAAAAAATAATACGAAGCATAGCTTAGAATTATTAGTTACATTGTTTAAAATAGGACATGATTTATATAGAAAGATAATATAAACTAAGTTTTCTAATAAAATTTATCAAAGTTACATATCTCAGAAAAACAAAAATACTGTGCAGGCTTAATTAATCGGCATTTTCGGGAAATTGCCGAATGTTTTAAATATCCGAATACTTGAATACAAAATCTATATCTGATGAGGGAGGCACCGATGAAATAGTAAAGCAGTAAGATAAATAAATAAATAAATATATAAACTGCCTATTTTCTTGTCGAAGTCAGTCAAATAATTCAGATATTTTATTTTTTAATTTGCATTTGATGAACTTATTTTTGACAAACTAATGGAAAAAGCTAAAAATACTATTTATTTTAATATAATTTCTATATTTCTTAATATTTTGAAAATTTGCAACATCTATAATGAGACATCTTATAAGAATTACGAGGGGAGAGAAAAATGCCGTTTGTGTTCATTTCTTAGTTCAGTTTTGTACAAAAAAGTGGCCATATAACTTGGTCGTCAGACGAAAAACCTTGGTCGCCAGTGGTGACATGGCGACGGCATTTGTCAAGCCCTGATTGCGAGGATCGACGAGTGTTGCGTATACGTAACGCATAAATTGCTCAAAATCCTTGATAATTCCTACCAGTTATTTTTAATTGAAAAATTTATTTTATTTAATGAAAGCATTTCTGTTATTAAATTAAGTAAAAAATTCTATTTTGAAAAACCGATGAAAAATTATGTGAAGGATGCTCATTGCGATCGAAAGGGTTAAAAAATAATTTAAAAGTAGAAGTCCAATAAAATTATTTTAATAATCTGATAGATGGCAGCACTATATATTTTTGAAAAGTAGGGGGCTAGTTTGGCTTTCTTTTTTATTCAAAAATTCCGAAAAAAAAAAAAAACATTTTTTAATTTAGGTAATTACGAAATGTCAGTCATTAAATAAAGAAAACTATTCGGAATTTGTGGTATGACTTCGAAATTTTTGAATAAAAAAGGAGCCTAAATTGCAACCCCGGTGTATGGGGCCAGTTTTCGATTTTCTATGGATGCTGCTAGCTGATGGTACTCTGAATGTGTAAACAATTTTACTAATTCCGCATAATTTATGCTTTAAATTATTTCTACGTAAGCGCATATGAGTTTAACACAATTTCATAAACTATATCTGTCTATTACTTACACATCATACGTAGTGTAGGGTAAGTCTTGTAATCGTTTTAAAATTCGAAAACAAGAACGAAAAATCATGCGTCAAGCATCATTATGTAACACTTTCCAAAATAATTTTACATATCATTACCGTTTAATAAGCTGAAAGATAACATCTAAGTAAACAATTTGGAAAACGCATAACATATGTAAAAACGTAATTTCAGGAATTTCCAACATATACAATATTCGGAAAAATATCCGAATACTTTTATTCAGCCCTGTATATGATCTATAGATTTGTATATATTTGTACATACGATGCTAAATTTTAGTTTAGTTAGGAAACGCGTAGCACAGTTTAAAATTCTCCTACTGGAGTTTCTGTCAATAAACGGAAATGGGTTCGCGAACTTTTATGCTGCCCTGTATTATGATCTACAGAAATTATACACACCAAGTAATAGACAAAAAGTGAGTTAAATTTAAAATCGCGTTCAGCAACTTAAAACGCACTTCCAGGAATTATTGTTAAAAGACAGTAGAGAATTCTTTTGTGTGTCCCTGTAAATGAACGATGACTGCTATACACACACTATTCTGTAGTAAGCCTCTATTAATGCACCTTAGTGATGTATATAAATTTCAATGCGTTTAAAATAGTGAAACATTATTTAATTAAAACGCAAACGATTTTTCTCCATAGACGTAATGTAACGGAATTCTTTTGACTGTCCCTGTAAAGTAACTATAAGTGCTATGCACACCCTATTCCATATTAAGCTTCTTGTAATCCACCTTCGTGATATATATCAATTACAATGTGTTTGAAATTGTGTAACATCATTAAAATAAACCGCAAATGATTTTTCCCCATAGACCGTCATGTAACGGAATTCTTTTGAGTGTCCCTGTAAAAAAACTATAAGTGCTACACACTTCAGTTGAAATAGGGAACATGCTATAGATAACGACAATAACATATAAAAATTGCAGGGCAATCCGAGCATATTTACGGGAGTTAGAACACGGCCAGACGGCAGACAAATCGAAGTCAAACACTTTTCAACTAGGTTGGAAAGTGTTAAAAAAAAAAAAAAGAAAAAAAAAAAGACGTATTTACACTTTTCAGACACTGAAGATTCCGAAAAACATATTTTTTGAAATTTTTTTGGCCGTCCGTCTGTTTGATTGAGTGTCTGTAAACGCTCTATCTCCCTAACAAATTGAGATAGAGACTTGAAATTTGATATGTATTTAGTATGTAATAATGAGAAGAAGCCTATTGAATTTCAGTAACCTCGATTATCTGGAACTATTTTTTTTTTTTTTTTTTTTTTTTTTGGAATATCGAAAAATTCGTTCTGATAAAGCAGGGGTTGCAGCGTCCTATATTTTTTTAAATAATCCCCACCACTATTTTCAAAATATGATATTCACAATATCTTTCTATTGCACATTTTAAAGAAATCTACCATGGAATTTATAGTTTGAAAATAGTGGTATCAAATATATAAAAAAATATAGGACGCTGCAACCCCTGGATAAAGGGTACATAAAAATTTTCGAAATTGTTTATTTTAAGGAGTGAATATAAAAGACAATAAAAAAACATACATTTTGCATAAAGAATGAAGTCGATCGGATTATGAGTTGCCGAGATATTTGTAATCCTATTTTCCACACTCTTCGATTTTTCATGACGCTGTATTTCATTCCAATTTCAATTCAAAGATATATTTTAATTGGAAATGAGACGTCTAATCCGACGCAGTAAACTGTTAGTTAATAGTTGGATTATCAATTTATAAGGATGTTTATTTTACGCAATTCAGTAATAGAGCATCAAGTTTAGGACGTCATCAAGCCACGATTTCATTCGAATTGCAATGCATTTTATAAATAGTTTACACACGTTTTATTTTCATATTTTATATTATGCATATCCATGATGTGTAAGTATTACGGTGGCCACCAACGACTAGTTTTTTGTAATAATCAACTTTCCAATTTTTTGCTTAAAATGTGATTTAGAGTGCATACGTTTTTCACGGAGGGTAGGGTGAGGCAATTTATCCCCCCCCCCCCCCCGCCCTGAGATTTTGACATTTTTACTAACTATCTCAACTACTCTGTTCTCTTATTATTAGTTGAATGTTTTTATTTACTTTAACCAATATATCAATAATTCGATATAAAAAACATAACAGTAAAAATATTCTTTTGGAAATAAGTATGAAATCTGGATGCAAGGGAAATACTAGTTTGTGTCAAGTAGACAGAAAATTTGTATTTAATATGTCCTGCGAATGAATTTTGCCCCTTCTAAGCAAAATCTGAAATGATGTTGCTGTTTTAAACATCCCTAGTATATTCTGAGGAACTTACAGATCTTACATTTAACTATAAATAAGATAGATGGCAGCACTATTTTTGAAGAGGAGAACTTTCAGTTAGACCAAGGAGCTTTAACCAAGTTTAACTGAGCATTATTTAAAGCCAGGGCCTGACTAGCAAGTTTTTGTGCCCCCTTAGATTGGTTAATTTACTAATACTAGGTTTTTTTTTTCAACATATTGCATGCTTATTCGCAAAGTGTCAACTCAAAAAACTTACGTTTTCCGGAAAATTCAAAAACGGTTCCAGGAATAAAAATAAAATATTTTTTTCTATTATTTATTGAAATGTGCTTTTAACTATAGATTGAGATATATTTTTGTCATTTTATCGTATTAATATCTCAAATCACATTTTTTCAGTTGTGCCACTTTTCGAATAAATGCGCAATGTGATAAATTTGAATGACTTGATAAATACAGTACACCAATACTAGAAAATAATGATAAGAAGTCTACTTGTTAATGATGTTACTATGATATTAAATGATAGAACCAAACTGATACTAGTTGCAAACAAAAGTCCTATAAGGAATAAAAAGGTTGGCACAATGATGATTTTTTTAACGGAAATTTAGATGAAATTATGAAAATGTTCGTGCCCAGGGCAAGGGCCCCGGGTGCCCGTGCGATAGTCAGGGCCTGGTTAAAGCTCCTTGAGTTACACTACTATGAGATGGCTGCAAGGGTGCCATTTCAAAACTTTCTGGGGGGTGGAGAAAGTTTTCTTTGAGGGAGGACAAAACTTTCTTTTCATTTTATGAGAACAGCTGATACAGTTTTATGCTCACATGTATTTTTTAAATTAGTCAAAGTACTCATTAAAGATAAATGTCTATCACTTTGAGATAGACTCAAATAGCAAAGTTTTTGTAAATATTATTGATAATTATTCATTTCTGTGCTTATAGCGTTTCTTTAATGCTAATGTTTCTATTGGAATCAAATCTGACAAGTTATTTTACCTTTTGTGGGATTTCTGAGAACATTTTTTTGTGTCTGGACGCTGATGACTGATAAATTCTGAAATATCTTCAGAGGAAGAATTGCCCCCCGACCTAGCATCCCCTAAATGGTGCCGCTGTACATATTACTTCAAAAATTTTTAAGAACACCCTAAGAATTTTCCTCGCATTTTACAATTTATACAATGAAAATTATCAGTTTAACCCAGCCGAAATAACTTTTTTTAGGGGGGAAACTGAATTTTAGCCAAAAACGAAATTACCTCAGATGAACTTTTAAGCTATTCATATGTATGCATACAAGCAAAGATATTATTAATTCTTCATATATTCGCATATTCTCGCATACTCTACAATGACACTTGTGGATATAAATACAGACCTGCCAACCTTTAAAAATGAGAAATAGTAGCACACCAAATTCAAATTTATCTGGAGGTTGGTTGGTTCGTTTGTGACTGTTTTTTATGCTGCAAATTTTAAGCGAACAAATACTAATCAATTAAACGCATGCATCAGGGGTGATTCTGAGTTTAAAAAAAAAAAAAAAAAATCTGAAATTCACAACAAATTTTCTGAAAGGTTACAACAAGGGGGGAGGGGGAATCCACTCCCGGCACTAACTGTTATTTTTCTGCGATCTTTTGACGAAATTTGTCATTTTTCTGCGATCCTTTTGACGAAATTTGCCGTTTTTTCGCGATCCTTTTGACGAAATTTGCCGTTTTTTCGCGATCCTTTTGACGAAATTTGCCGTTTTTTCGCGATCCTTTTGACGAAATTTGCCGTTTTTTCACGATCCTTTTGACGAAATTTGCCGTTTTTTCGCGATCCTTTGACGAAATTTGTCGTTTTTTCGCGATCCTTTGACGAAATTTGCCGTTTTTTCGCGATCTTTGACGAAATTTGCCGTTTTTTCGCGATCTTTGACGAAATTTGCCGTTTTTTCGCGATCCTTTGACGAAATTTGCCGTTTTTTCGCGATCCTTTGACGAAATTTGCCGTTTTTTCGCGATCCTTTGACGAAATTTGCCGTTTTTTCGCGATCCTTTGACGAAATTTGCCGTTTTTTCACGATCCTTTTGACGAAATTTGCCGTTTTTTCGCGATCCTTTGACGAAATTTGCCGTTTTTTCACGATCCTTTGGACGAAATTTGCCGTTTTTTCACGATCCTTTTGACGAAATTTGCCGTTTTTTCGCGATCCTTTGACAATCACAACAAATTTTCTGAAAGGTTACAACAAGGGGGGAGGGGGAATCCACTCCCGGCACTAACTGTTATTTTTCTGCGATTTTTTGACGAAATTTGTCATTTTTCTGCGATCCTTTTGACGAAATTTGCCGTTTTTTCTGCGATCCTTTTGACGAAATTTGCCGTTTTTTCGCGATTCTTTTGACGAAATTTGCCGTTTTTTCGCGATCCTTTGACGAAATATGTGATTTTTTCGCGATCCTTTGACAATCACAACAAATTTTCTGAAAGGTTACAACAAGGGGGGAGGGGGAATCCACTCCCGGCACTAACTGTTATTTTTCTGCGATTTTTTGACGAAATTTGTCATTTTTCTGCGATCCTTTTGACGAAATTTGCCGTTTTTTCTGCGATCCTTTTGACGAAATTTGCCGTTTTTTCGCGATTCTTTTGACGAAATTTGCCGTTTTTTCGCGATCCTTTTGACGAAATTTGCCGTTTTTTCGCGATCCTTTTGACGAAATTTGCCATTTTTTCGCGATCCTTTTGACGAAATTTGCCGTTTTTTCGCGATCCTTTTGACGAAATTTGCCGTTTTTTCACGATCCTTTTGACGAAATTTGCCGTTTTTTCGCGATCCTTTGGACGAAATTTGCCGTTTTTTCCCAATCCTTTGGACGAAATTTGCCGTTTTTTCCCAATCCTTTGGACGAAATTTGCCGTTTTTTCACGATCCTTTTGACGAAATTTGCCGTTTTTTCGCGATCCTTTGACGAAATTTGCCGTTTTTTCACGATCCTTTGGACGAAATTTGCCGTTTTTTCACGATCCTTTTGACGAAATTTGCCGTTTTTTCGCGATCTTTGACGAAATTTGCCGTTTTTTCGCGATCCTTTGACGAAATTTGCCGTTTTTTCGCGATCCTTTGACGAAATTTGCCGTTTTTTCGCGATCCTTTGACGAAATTTGCCGTTTTTTCGCGATACTTTGACGAAATTTGTCGTTTTTTCGTGATACTTTGACGAAATATGTGGTTTTTTTCGCGATCCTTTGACGAAATATGCGATTTTTTCGCGATCCTTTGACAAAATTTGTTGTTTTTTCACGATCTTTTGACGAAATTTATAGTTTTTCGCGATTTTTTGACGAAATATGCGGTTTTTTCGCGATCCTTTCACGAAATTCGCGTTTCTTTGCGCGATCCTGTGACGAAATTTGCGTGATCATGTGACAAAATTCGCGTTTTTTCGAGCTATCCTGTGACGAAATTCGCGTTTCTTTTTTTTGCAGAAAATCGTAGTTTTAGACAGATTTTCGTAGCATCGTAGTTTTTGGCTCAAAATCGTAGTAACTACGATTTTTTCGTAGCAGTTGGCAGCTCTGTAAATATTTTTTTCTCTCTCTCTCTGTTTTAAAAGCAAAATCATTAATAAATAATAATAATAATAAAAAAATACAATTATTAGTACTCCTGCAGAAATTAAATATATACAGTTGAATTCGTCTATTACGAACACGGCTAAAATGAGCAATTTGCACATTAAGTATGGTTTAGCATATAAAGTATATTTACAAATTTCATACTTTTTACGAGCTACAAAAGCAGAATATCGGCTAAAACGAGCAAAACATCTGTTCATTTCAATGCGATTTCCAGCGAAATTAGGAAAGAAATCCCCCTTTTAATTGAAGGCTTGTTCTCTATCAGCAATAATATTTGTGCCTGTACATATATAACGATATCAACTTTTTGATAATTTTGGACCCCCTTCCCCCTTACGATATCCTACGTTATGATTAATCGCGGTATCATATCAAATAGCTTTTTGTTGCATAATAGTTCAACAGTAATATTGTCTTCTTGCACTTACCACCTGCACGGGGTGGGGGGGTCAAGCAGAATTTCTTGTAAACAAAACAGGTGGACAACATTCTTTCTAGTAAACACAACAAGTATCATTTCAAACATACTTCGCTCCTGGTTTCTCAAACAGCGGATTATATGCGTATATGGCAGATGAATAAGAATGTCAAATGTTGGGGTATTCCATATTTTGAAATAAGTTTATAACCATTTAACGGTTTTACTAATAACTGTGTTTTTATGAAAATAGAAGCTAAAAACAGACTATTTTGATGTAAAAAAAGTTACAAAAGAAGAAAATTTTGGGTGGATTAAAATTGATAACATCAAAAGACAAACCCCTTCCCCCTCTCCCATTAGAGATATCTTACGATATCAAGTGCCAGACGCCCCCCCCCCCCACCTCTCTCCCTCCCTAAAGTGATAACGTTATATATGCTCAGCCCCTTTCTACACTACAACTATCTGTCAAAATGTAATAATTTATCAGTTTTACCGAAGAGCATTCCAACCTTCACCCTTAACCCAAGAAAATGCAAGGGAATTTCCTCAGATCTTGAAAGAAGGGAGAGATAAGGACGTTTCAAATACAGTCTTTTTAAATATTTACAACTGAGCTATGGAAAGGAAGGAGCTTAAAAGAAAGCTTTACTTGTTTTTTCCTGTAAATTTGGACTCTGGACGATATTAACCAGTTTTTTCATGCCTCTGATTGCACTGTTAAAATGAAAATATGTGAAAATCAATAGCTCGAAAAGTGCAGTAACTATTGAAATGTTAGCGGAAGTTTTCCTGGTAAAAAGGATGTGATCAGTTGCAGTTGCATTACTGTGCGTCGTTCATGTCCTTTGGAATTATTGGTTCTTTAGAGGCTTCGACTTAATATTGTTACTTTGTCAAAAGAAAAGACCTCCCCCCCCCCCCCCAAAAAAAAAAGACACTCACAAAAGTAAGATTGTATATTTTATATTAACTTTATGATATTAAATTAATTTTAGCATCGAGATAATTGCAGCAATTAACAGTAGTAATTAGTTTATTTATGTGTGTGCTTTTAAGATTTTTATCATTTTCATAGGTATTATGAGAAATGGTTAATACAAGGACTTTTATAACTCCCTTGCGTCTCATATTAACACAGTTTAACTGTATATATTTAAATACATTTTTATACTAAAAAGGTGAAAATGATATTATCAATGTTTTATACTTTGGTTCATCCAAAATTAAGGGAGAATGTAAATAAACATAATGGTTGCCAATTTACACCTTGGAGTTTCAGTTTTGTGCTTTTTTGTCAATTCTATATAAAAAAAAAAAAATTGTCCCTCAAAAAAAAAAAAAAAAAAAAAAAAAAATATATATATATATATATAAATAAATAAATAAATAAATATATATATATATATACACACAATTAATTTATACATTAATTACACAAATAATTAAATAGTTTTTGATGAACTTTTTATCCATCAACATTCGTTATCTTAGCTACCAGCAGGGGCGGCCCGTCATATAGGGCACTTGGGGCACGGCCCCACCTATACTTCGCTATTAAATTTTCTTAAATTTAACATTATTTTTTAATAAAATATCAGCAATGCCAGATAGTTTCAACTCCAGACTTTTCCAGCCCAGTCCAAAATATTCTCTCGCTTCCATCCCCGAAGAACGTTATTCCCTTCCACCGGATGTCGTAAATCACCCTTTTGACAACTGACCGCTCACTGTTCTAGTAGTATTCAGGAGGGCCCCAGAAAGCTGTGCCCGTCTCACGATAGAGCTCTATGGCAATTTGCACAACCGCGCATCTTTGCGCCTTCCTCGTATTTATCGCCAAACAGCGTGAAGGAACAGCTTGAATAGGACACTTTTGGGGCACAATCTGTCTGGCCCCATATAGAAAAAAACTATGTTTGTTTCCGAAGATATCAGCGTTTAAGAATTATCGACATAATTGGCGACTTTTACTGATGGGAATCAGTCTTTTTTTTTTTTATTATCCGAATCTTTTTTTTTTTTTCAATACCAATAAAAAATTCTACATTTATTTATGGTGCCTTTAATACTTTTTGAATAATAATAAAAATATTTTTTAATTATATTTTTGAGTTTATGTAGTTGGTATTTTTCTTCAATGATGAATGTTTTTATTTTTTAATTTAACTAGGTTTTATAGACAAGTTTCAGCCAGAAAATCTTTTGTCATCTAATTGTTAACTTGATGTTAAATAATATAGCAGTGCAATTGGATATATGAGTTTAAAACTACATATTTTTAATTTATATAAAATCTGTTAAGACTCTTTCATTTACAAAATAATTATTGCCAAAATCGACAGAATAAATGGATATAAATAATTGAATTACTATATACATTACATTTAATCTGTGTTTTAAATAAAAATAAATAATGTTTGTGGTAATCAATAATTTTTAATTAAACAAAGATAAACTTATTTTTCGGTAATTTTCTTATGTGTGTTGCGTGATTTTTTTCCTCTAAAATTTACTTTAAACAATCGAAATTTAGTTTATACATGAAGATTTTGGATCTGACATCTTAATTGGTATCTGTAAAAATTACCATTGGCCTTTAAAATTCTGAATGGATCGCGTTGTACCCGAACCGAAACTGAAAATTTTGCTTAGTCTTTTCGAAATACGACAAATAAAATTTAGTCAACCTGAGACCAGTTCACTTCAACGTGAACCCGGCCCGAAAACAAATTATTCAAACCCGAACAAGAAAAAAAAAAAATCATATTTTAATTTGATTATAGAAAAATAGTGTACAATTATATATCTTCTCAATTTGATTTTTTTTTTCTATGAACATGAACACATTTTTCGTTCACTCGTTAATATTCAACTATTTAGTTTTGTTCAGTTGAAAAATATTCAGGATTTTCTTTTGAAAAATTGGGTCAATCCGAACCTGACCCGAAAGCTTCAAAACCAAACCCAAAACCGACCCGACCCGTACCTAAAACATTTAAAGGCAACGCGATCCACAACAAAAAATAGCGTCAGCCCTACTCAACCTCATCCGCTGGTCCTGTCGGATTCGGGTTAAATCATTTTGCCCAATCTGATGGAAGATTATATTGGTCATTTCACATTTAAATTTCCGCAACAATGAAGGAATTATTTGTGACTATTCTGTAACTTTAAAAATGACTTTTACATTTTAACAGAATAACTTTTAAATGTTTTCTCTTATTTTTTTTTAAATTTTTCTCCCGAAATGTATTAAAAATTAGGGTGCACGTTTTACTTGAGAGGGCGGGAGACACAGGAAAAAATAGTAATGTTGATTTAGATTTTAAACCTTACATCTATTAAGAATAGTTGTTTTGTTGGAATAATAGCTTTACGTTAAACATGAGTAATATACATCTTTGGTAAGTTATATAGTGGCATATTAGCGGTAATAATTCTAAGAAATAAAAAACAAAGAGTGTTTTATTAAGTGTGGCAGTGACAACTTTACTGCATGACTGAAGATCTCATCTCAAACTTCAATTTCTTTTTCTATATTTTCAAAATCATCAAAACTTTATAAATTTTCACAGTATGAGAAATGTCGGTATCTATATTTTTTCATATCTAATACGTAAAATAAACACCCTCAATAATTTTAATAAAATGCAAAGTGTATTTTTTTTTTCAACATTTAGTTGCTTTATTGTTGTGCAAATCTTGTTTTCGGTACACACAGTACTATTTGCATTATAGTAAAAAATATAGTATATGACTCCAGTTTACTGATATCTACTACACTGTCACACTTATCATGTAGATGCCCCACTTGTGAAATAGGGCACGAGCCGCCACTGGCTACCAGATTCTTTTGTTGAAATATCACCCTATAAGTATTTAAAAATATTTCCTTCTCAGCTTTGCTAAAATTTGATCTTTTCTTGATGATAAAGTTTTTTTTTAATTTTATTATTGCTAATATTTATTTATTGGCTTTAAACAATCTAAACAAATATTGTCCAAAATAAAATAAAATGAACTATGTATTATTTTATAACAAGCGATGTTTAGCAGGTATTGGTTGTAGCCAACACATTATAAAGCTACCAATGTGGTTTTATTATATTTTCTGTCTCTCTTAATTTTATATAGGCTAATTTAACTAATATTTTAATTTTAATGGCTTGACCTTTCATTTAAGTGTGACTGACGGGACTATTATTTAAATGCATAATTAAGAGTGACACATAAGGGAGAGGATCTTGTATCTTAAATTATTAAACACATCTATTTTATACGAAAATAAAAATTATTAATATTTTGCTTTAAAAAAAAAAAAAAAAAAACATGCACACCAAATCTTTTCAGTAATAAAACTAAAATAGTATCCTACAAAATTATCATTTACCTATTTAATTTATTTTAAAAAATCTTATATTATATGGATATGTTTACTCTGAAGAAACATTAAAGAAGTGGAGCAAGCTGAAGCTGAACGAAGTTTCCTATGTATCCACTCTAATCTCACAATGAAATAAACAGGATTATTTGGCAATGCCTTGATCAATTACAATGTAATTTTGTAATAATGTGGTCAGATTTTTGAAATTCTATCTGTGGCCCAAGTAATTAAAGGTAAAGGTTCTAATGCAAAACTTATGAGCGATTTTGTCTCTATGGCATATACAGGGCGTTACAAATCTGATAAAATCTGGTAGCCAGAAATAAATTCTAGTTGCCAGTAAAAAAAATCCCCCCCCCCCCCTCCTGTCATTGATTTAAAAAAGGTTTTTTATCAATTGAGAAAAATAATAACAAGCATACTAGTAGTTTAAAATTATTAGTTACACAGTACATAATTTATAAAGATAATATCTGAGTTTTCTGGTAAAACTTATCAAAATTATATATGTCTGGAGGAAAAAAAACTGTGAAGACGGAATTAACTGGCATGTTCAGAAAATGCTGACTGCCAAATGCTTCAAATGTCTGGATAGTTAGTTGAATGCTGCAAAATCTATATCTGATGAGGGAGACCTTGATTAAATTATGAAGCAGAAAAACAATGTTTTGCCTATTTTTCTGTCGAAGTCAGTCAAATTATTCAGATTCTAATATTTAAAAATTTACAGTTGATAAACTTATTTTTGCCAAATTGAAAAAAAAAAAGTTAGTTGGGGTATAGTTTCTAAGTTTATTCCTTAATATCGGGGGGGGGGGGGAGAGAATGTTTGTGGTCATTTCTTAGATCAATTTTCATACAAGAAAAAAAGAAGAATGAAAAAGCCACCAGATAAGTTAACTTGGTCACCAGAAAAAAAAAAAAAATTGTTTGCCAGTGGCGACCACATTTGTCAACCCCAGGCATATGGTATAAGTATTCATTGATCACAAAGATTTGCACTTAATAAAGCAGTTTTGGATAATGCTAGAAACAAATTCTCACTTGTACTAACATATGTTGGCGGCTCACATGTAAAAAAACTGACTGATATGTATATAATTTGGCCAGTCCTTCAATATTGATCATTTGCTGAAAATTAACTGAATAAAATTCCACAGCTGGATTTACAGACAAGGTTGGAGTCAAACACAAACAATGCTGGCAACAATGTCGTTTCAAGTGTATGAGAGCAGTTGTATAAAGATGGATGCAAATGTTTATATTCAAATGCAAATTATATGTAAATGGTTATACAGCAGTTATATAAACACAGTGCCAAATGTTTATATTCAGGTGCATATGTTTGCAGCATATACACATGCACACAAACAAACAAAAAAAAGTAAGTAAAAACAAGAACTAAAAATCATGCAATAAGCATAGATTATGTAACACTTCCAAAATACTTTTACAAATGTACACCGTCTAATAAAGTGAAAGATGATGTCTAAGTAAACAAGATCACCCAGCCGGAGCACCAACCTGTGAGGGTTTGCGGCGTAAAACCTCCGGCGGTAGAATCCCCTTCACCACCCAGCAATATCACAGCTCAAAGACGAACCCGAAACAAGGGTTGCTGGAATTAAATCAAAACAAAACAACAACACCCCACCAACTTAGTGAGAAAACGCTGCTTCACGCAGGGAACTAGAAAAATAAACGAAGCGAACCGAAAACAGAATACTACTAAAGCTAATTTACAAACTAAGAATTATAAGAGACTCTAAAAATAAATTGGTTACAATTGTCTCACTAAACCTAATTCTAAAGTTAAAATAAACCAAAAACAAATACATAGCCTCCCATACAAGGTAATTATTCTAAAATACATTTACCAATTATATAGCTACTGAAATCACAAAATTCACTAAATCCTTTAGAAATGTCTAAGTAAACAATTTGGAAACAGCATAACACATTTGAAAACCTAATTTCAGGAATTACTAACAATGTACAAAAAAATATTACAATTCTTTTCTGCAGCCCTATGTATGATCTATAAATTTGTATATATACTACATAGAATGCTAATTTTTAGTTCAGTTAGGAAAGCATAGCACAGTTTAACATCATCCTTCTGGAATTTCCATCAATAAATGGAAATATACTTGAGATCTTTTCTGCTGTGCTGTATATGATCTACAGAATTTATACACACAAAGTAATAGGGAAACTATTAGTTAAATTTAAAAACTCACTCCACAACTGAAAACATACTTCCAGCAACTATTGTTAGCAGACAGTACTTTAACCAAATTCTTTTGTGTCTCCCTGTAAATGAATGATGAATGCTATGCACGCAATATTCTATAGTAAGCTTCCCATAATACACCTCAGTGACATATATCAATTTCAATATGTTTGAAATAGATAGTGTAACACCATTAAAATGATTTGCAAATGATTTTCTCCATAAATCGTAATGTAACGAATTTCTTTTGAATGTCCCTGTAAAAGAACTATAAGTGCTGCACACTTCAGTTTCAATACCGAACATGCCAGAGTAAACCTCAATAACATATATCAATTGCATGACAATTTGAGTACATTTATGCGTTAGAGCACAGACAGACAGACAGACAAACCGAAATCATAAACACTTTTCAACTATGTTGGAAAGAGTTAAAAAGGTTACAACAATAAAAATTTGTGCCAAGCTATGCTCGCTAAAATATGCCAATAGGTTTTAAACCCGATTACGGAACTTTTCCCATTAACTTGAAGAAGTCATTGATTTCAAAACGAATAGAGTTACAGAGTCTTTTAAATTTATAATAAACTCTGTATGACTTTTTAAAATAAAATTTCACAAATATCAAATGCAAACATAAGTTGTGAACAACTTGTGTGGAAATTTTATTTGTCTACAATATTTTCTTTTGAATTCAGTACAGTAATACTTCGGTTTTCGTTGAATTTGGTTTTGGTTTTCGTCGATTTTTTCTGCAGAAAATTTATTTCGGTTTTCGTCGGTTGCCTTGGAATTCATTTATTTCCTGTTTATTTTTGTGCTTTTTTTTTTTTATTGTGAGTGCTCCAACATGGAACCAAAGAAAATTTCTTGTAAGCAACTTGTTTAATAATGTCTTGCCCCATTTTAGGCAAATCTTAAAGAAGCGGCAGAAACAGAACACTTTGGACAGCTTTTTTGAGCAAAATATAGGTCCTCTGACATATTTTACATAAGAGTAGTGATGGGCAATATCGGTGTTTTTATTGACAGTACCAATTTTTTTATTGATGTCTCCAGTCAATTAATTGCTCCTCTTATTCAATATCTGATCCAATTTTATCAAGAATTGCCTGTGATATGAAGGTAAATTCTACAGACTTCAAGGAAGAAGCTAATCCTTTAGAGTCTGTGCTTCAGAGACTGCCAAAAGACCAAAAAGGGAAGTGACCCCGGATACAGTGCCTTGATACCATATGCTAAGAATAAAATATTAATTTCTTATTGTTTTTAGTACTAAACGCTATACTTATTCTCCATAAAATGTGTTTTTCATACGTATTTTGGAGCGTTTAGAACGAATTAACTGAATTTACAAAGATTCATATGGATATAATTGACTCGGTTTTCACCGATTGCTTTTGGACGGATTATTGACGAAAACCGAGGTATCACTGTATTCTATTAAGAACTACTTTCAGATGTGGTATGATAAGTTTTCTGAATTTCATATGTATAAGCTTATCTGTTGCACTTCAGTTATGAATCCTTAATTCAGCCTAATTCTCTATATTTTACATAAGAGTAGTGATGGGCAAAATCTGTGTTTTTATTGACAGTACCAATTTTTTTATTGATATCTCCAGTCAATTAATTGCTCCTCTTATTCAATATCTGATCCAATTTTATCAAGTATTGCCTGTGATAAGAGTAGTGATGGGCAAAATCTGTGTTTTTATTGACAGTACCAATTTTTTTATTGATATCTCCAGTCAATTAATTGCTCCTCTTATTCAATATCTGATCCAATTTTATCAAGTATTGCCTGTGATATGAAGGCAAATTCTACAGACTTCAAGGAAGACAGAAGAATATAATTTTTTTTCTTGTAATTGTTAAACATAGTACAAATATTTACAAAAATTTCATATATCTTCAGTATTACAACAATTAAGACTCAAAGTTGAACAATTATAACTTTATTAGGCTTAAAAGCTCACTGACAAATTTCACATGACACTATATGAAAAAGCACTGTTCACTAAAGCTCCTTGTAAGAATGACTTCCCTGCTAAGAAGCTGTTAAACTCATTCTTCGGAAATACTGGTAATGGTTGTATAATAAATTAAATATCGTACTAAACAAAATTATAATTCTGGAAAATAATGTGCAAACTCTTTTTAATACGTTGAGTGCCATGTGTACCACCAGTGGTATACACTTTATTTTTATTAGAGTGCTGTGTGTACCGACCGCCGGCAGTCATATAATCTAAATTTAAAAATTGTGTAAATCTAAATTTAAAGCATATTAATTTTGATGGCACCCCAGTAACATACATTACTGTTGTTCTATGGCACCTAGATTTTAAAAAATATTTTTGAAATTAATTTCTAATCTTACATTTCAGATGAGTTATAGAAGGAATAAAAACATATTTTGGATACAACTCAAAATTTTATTTCATCAACATTATAATAAAACAACTCAATTCATCATTTTTACATTTGCCATAAAAAGAACTTGGATCTATTTTTATTGCTAATTCTGATTATTACTAAAATAAAAACAATATTGGTACTGTTATAAATTGAAAAAGAAAGAAAAAAAAATACTTGCATGACAGCCGGTGGTGCATAAAACACATTTTTTATAAATTCTACTTACACTTGTAATAAATATCACTAAAGTTATTAGTTTACCGCTAAATGCAGGGCTGGCAGTGGCGACTATTTTTTAATTTTCTCAATACAAAATTTTTTCACATACACTTTGATAACATGTGCAAAAGAAATATACTATAAAATTAATTTTCTTAAAATACTGGCGCAAGTAGAATATAAAAATAGTCACCAGTGGAAGCCCTGTAAATGTAATAATGGAACCCCATGAAAGCTTAATTCATATATATGGTGGCACTCAATGTGTTAATAACTCAGAAACGACCAAGAGGCCCTGGTGAAGACCAGTTCAGCAATACATTACACAAATTTTTCAGAAGTGCTGATTAGATTTTTAGAAATAGACACAGTTTTATGATTGCAGAACCAGAGATTATACCAACTGGTGAAACGGAAAGGCCATAGAGACGACTAGAACACCGAGAAAGACAATGACAAAAATCAATTTATTATTTGGAAGTACTGATGGATGCTCCCTGCTGGTACCATTTATGTGAAGCAACGTGAGCATGAGTGTTAACTATGTTTCAATTTTTATGAAGACTAGTTAATATTAATCCTAATTTGGAGAAGAAATTAAAATTCCAAGCATCCTCTGGTGGAGAAAATTTCAAATTAAATGACATTCAAACAACTGGGAGCCTGAAACAGAATTACCAGAATCGGGCAATTAGGAGTTAAGAAAATGTCAAAAGTTAAAATGGCTGCCAGATGTCTCCCTGAATAACAAAATAGGTCCCAGGGGCCAAACCATGCAAGGGGTGGCGGGGAAAGTTACAGAAATCATTGTACCAAGTATGTTCTTGAATTATGAAGGGAGAAAGGGAACACCAAAAAGTATGACAGTACTTAATACAGGCTAAAGCAGAAAATCTAAAAAATGCAATCAATGACTGACGTCACCCACCTTGAGGACCCGCTTGTGGCATATGGTCGGGACAAGCCCTGAGCTCTGACATAATTTGAAACTAGAAGGATTATGTTCTATTTAAAATATTAATGAACGCTACGCCCAATCCCTGAAAATAAAAATGAGACAGCTCCATTGACATATGCTGAGAATCTGTGATAGAATGATCTCAATCTATTGCTCATCTTTATTTTCTTTCTCCCGTCAGATCATCAGGAACAAATCATTGTGATTGATAGCGAAATTATCGATCTAATGCCTCTTACTATGATAAAATTTCCTGATTTATTAATCGTTACGTGTTGCAATTACTATTTTTAGTTTAGTGTGACAATCAATTGTAGAACATCTTGATAGTAGAATTCAGGAATCGATTGTTATTTTATACAATGGCGATTTGTTGATTGTTGAATTTTCGAGAATCGCCCATCACTATGTAAATTAATACTTCAAAAAAAAAAAAAGTTGTCAATATTATTTACTTTTCTTAGACTGCATTTATACGAAAACAATTTCTAACTGATTAAAACGTATGGCGGTATTTGAAACTAGCCGTTGGGGGGCCACCGTAATACTTACCCATCATAGATATGCATAATACAAAATATGAAAATAAAACATGTGTAAACTATTTATAAATGCATTGCAATTCGAATAAAATCCTGGCTTGAGGACATCATAAACTTGAAATGCTCTATTACTGAATTGCATAAAAGAAACATCCTTATAACTCTAAAAATGATAATCATATTAACTAACAGTTTACTGCTTCGGATTAAGAGTCTCATTTCCAAATAAAATATATCTTTGAATTGAAATTTGAATGAAATACAGGGTCATGAAAAATTGAAGAGTGTGGAAATAGGATTCCAAATATCTCGGCAACTCATTATCCGATCGACTTCATTCTTTATGCAACATTTATGCTTTTTATTGTCTTTTATATTTCCTCCTTAAAATAACCAATTTCGAAAATTTTTATATACCTTTTATCAGAACGAATATTTTGACAGTCCGAAAAAAATAGTTCCAGATAATCGAGGTTACTGAAATTCAATAAGCTTCTTCCCATTATTACATACTAAGTACATACCAAATTTCAAGTCGCTATCTGAATTTGTTTGGGAGATAGAGCATTTACAGACACACACACAGACAGGCGGCAAATTTTTTTTCTTCTAAAAACATGTTTTTGAGAAGGTCCAGTATCTAAAATGTGTAAATCCTTCATTTTTTTTCCGATTTTCAAAATGATTACAAGACATACCCTATACTACGTATGATGGGTAAGTAAAATGGAACATGTGTCACAAATATAAGGCACCATTTTCTCATTCCTCATGCTGGCAGATTGAAACACTGCATAAGAATGAGATTATATAATTGACAGATATTCAGTGGGATTTTTGCAGTATACAAATTTTAATTTATATATAGAATTTCATCAAAAAATTTAATTTTATAAACAAAGTTATTGTAAACATAAAAAATTAACCCATTGAGTTTATCATTCTAAAACAATTGAAGTTCCTTTTAACTAAGGTTTCTTGTAGAACACAAAAATAGCAGTATAAACAATGATAGTAATAAGTGGTTGATTTCAAATCAATTGAGAAACGTACTAAATAGAAACTTTTTCTTCTTTTTTTGGTGAAAAACAACATATAAAGTTAGATAAACATTCATTTAAAAATAATTCTTCCTACTTGCAAAAAAAAAATGTAAATATAAAAGGGATTGGAAATTTAAAAGTCAATTATGAACTGTAGAGATTTTTTGGCATGCAGATCCGATAGAACTTAGGTTAATATATTTTAGTCTTATATATCTTGTTTTCAGTTTTATTACAAAGAATGAAAGTTATTGTTATTACTGAGCATTTTATTCTCTTAAATACTATTTGAATAGTCAAATTGTATGAATGAAAAACTCCTGAAGGAACTATGGGAAGGGAAAGTGTTTTTCTACAGTAGACATGTCAAGCTTGTTTATCACTGAGGGTTACATAAGTGTTACACAGACAGACATGGGCCACATTATAAAATAAAACAAATAAACAAACAAATGCAGATTTATATTATCATCACTGCATAGAATGAAATTTGTTCATACAAAATATAACTACGTTATAGAAATATTCGTGTATGTGTCAAAAGTTAGATTTTTATTTCTTCTCCTTTTTCACAAAAAGATAAAAGTTTTTTATTAATCTAATCTACAAAATCTGCTTGAATTTTTGATTTAAAGCTTAAAGAAAATAAAAAACTTATTCATACAATGGACTTTTAATCTTGATATTATTACATTTTACATCTTTCAAAAGTTCAAAAAATCAGTTATGTCAGGAGCACCATTATTTGCAATGGAAACTAACTTTTAAGCAAGAAATTGTATTCAGTAAAATCTTTCATAACTGAATCAAAGCTAACAGCTACGGTGGTTATAGTTGTACCATGGATAGAAATAATTTCCAAACACTCTTAACTTATTTTGAAGTTATCTTCATATCCGTGAATAAAAATAGCTATCTAAGTGGTATCCTGTGCATCTGTGCTTTCACAAATTACTATGAAATGTTGAACTTATAAATTTCAATTTGATTCCTTAAATTTCTGTATCAACCTTTCCAACAATGGCCCATATAGTATTTTTACATTTTTTAACTACTCTAGACATTATTTCCACTGTTTTAATAATGCATTCATGAATAAATTGCAGTTCTTGATGAATGATTACTAGCTTGCAACCCCCGTGGCAGAATGTACGCGACGCTGCGACGGGCGTCGCAGACTTTTTAGGGCATCTGCAGACTAAAAACATACAACGATGCCGCGGACGCGCTATATAGCGCATAAATTACGCGAAAAAACGGCAAACTTCGTCGAAGGATCGCGAAAAAACGGCGAATTTCGTCGAAGAACCGCGAAGAAAAACGCGAAATTCATTTAAAGCTCGCGAAAAATGGCTAATTTCGTTGACAGATCGCGAAAAAAGCACAAGTTTAGTCAAAAGGGCGTGAAAAAACGTGAATTTCGTCAAAAGGCTGTAAAAAAACATGAGTTTCTTTGAAGGATCGCGGAAAAATGCGAATTTTGCCGAAGGGCTACGGAGAAAACGCCAACTTCGTCGAAAGATCGTAGAAACTGTTAATTTCGTCGAATAAACGGCAAATTTCGTCGTCGGATAGCGAAAAAACGGAGAATTCTACCGACAGATCGCGAAAAAACGGCAAATTTCGTCGGAGGATCACCAAAAAACGGTAAATTTCGTCGAAGGATCTCGAAAAAACAGAAAGTTTCGTCGAAGGAACTCGAAAAAACGGCAAATCTCGTCGAATGATCTCGAAAAAACGGCAAATTTCGTCGAAGGATCACGGAAAAAACGCGAATTTTGTCCAAAGGCCAAAGAAAACTCGTGAAATTCATCAAAGGATCTGGGAAAATGCCTAATTTTGTCGACAGATTGCGATAAAAATGCGAATTTCGTCAAAGGGCCGCGGAAAAACGGAGAATTCTGCCGACAGATTGTGAAAAAACGGAGAATTCTACCGACAGATCGCGAAAAAACGGCAAATTTCGTCGGAGGATCGCCAAAAAACGGTAAATTTAGTCGAAGAATCTCAAAAAAACGGAAAGTTTTGTCGAAGCAACTCGAAAAAACGGTAAATTTCGTCGAAGGATCTCGAAACAACGGCAAATCTCGTCGAATGAACTCGAAAAAACGGCAAATTTCGTCAAAGGATCACGGAAAAAACGCGAATTTTGTCCAAAGAAAAATCGTGAAATTCATCAAAGGATCTGGGAAAAAGGCTAATTTTGTCGACAGATTGCGATAAAAATACAAATTTCGTCAAAGGGCCGCGGAAAAACTTTATTTTCGTTGAAGGATCGTGGAAAAAATGCGAATTTCTTCAAAGGGTCATACAGAAAAGCGTAAATTTCGTCAAATGGCCGCAGAAAAAATGCTAATTTCATCAAAGGATCACGGGAAAAGTGCGAATTTCGTCGAAGGGCCACGAAAAAAAACGTGAATTTCACCAAAGGATCGCGGAAAAAAAAAACGCTAATTTCGTCAAAGGTTCACGAAAAAAAACATGAATTTTGTGAAATAGTTCCGGAAAAGATGCAGCATTCCTTTAGAAAACAGCAGACACACAAAATTCTATGCTTATTAATATAGGCATAGTTTTTAATCTGAAACAATATACTTAACTAACTTTTGAAAAATCGGGTTAACCCAAACCCAATTTGCAAGAATCTACACTCAGCCTGAAATCGACTCGAATCAAAAGCAGAGTTAATCCGACCTTCAACAAGAAAAATTATTGCCGAGAGGGGATTTTCTCCCCTCCCCCCTCTGCTGTAATCTTTCAGAATATTTGCTGTGAATTTCATAATTTTTTTTTTACTCAGAAAGGCTGATAAATGCTGATGCCTTAATTAATTAGCACTACAACTACAACAGCAGCAAGAATAGATTTATATGATATGTTGCGTATTGCAGACTATTTTTGAAAACATTATTAGCGTTGCAGACACTTGAAGATAGTTCTGCCACTGGGCTTGCAACTAAATATAATGAAACAAATTTAATAGTTTTTAAAATTTGTTACAGATGTTTTAAAAAACAGCTGTATTATATTCAATAAATATGAAGTGTAAATTTAAATGCTGACAGTTTCTTTTCAAAATTTGTATACAAAATGGACTATAAATCACCCTTTCCTTGAAAAATATGATGATCATCCTTTTCAACTAACTTTTTATTTTAATTGTCAATAATTAACATTGTATTTCCATTAACTTTTCTTAGCATTTAATAAATGCCGCATATTATTTTTAATGTTACGTAATATCAAAGAAAGAAAGAAATTAAAATTTAATTTTGAACATAAAAAAAAATAATAAGAAGAAGACTATAAAAACTTCTGTTCTTTGTTGTATTCTAATTGGTTATCTTTGCATTCATAACTGAAAATTGAGTTGGATTTGTCTATTTACATATATTGTTCTTTTTAGTGTTTGATGACTATAAACTACAATTAATGCAAGCATGTTACAGATCCTGCTCTTTGTTGTATTCTAATTGGTTATCTTTACATTCATAACTGAAAATTGAGTTGGATTTGTCCATTTACATACACTGTTCTTTTCAGTGTTTGACGACTCTAAACCACAATTAATGGAAGCACGTTCGTGCATATTGCATTTTGTTCATGTGTACTTGACAACTGAGTGAAAGACATAACATGCCAAAGACTTGGAATGCCACAGACTAGTTATCAGTGGATCATGTGCTTGACATGCCTGTTCTCTAAACAAGCCCTTATGAGATTCAACTGCAGTTTCACTTTAAACCAAAAGTTTGGCTGTTTTATCACCAAAAACAAATAATTGCCAAAACCCAGATTTTGGAGCAAAACATGCCAAAAACATGCATTTGGTCGGGTACTATACAGAATACTATGTAGTGATATAGAACAGAGATTTCAAGAACTATGCCATACAAGGATCTCGGGTGTGCCTTGAAAATTTTTATTACAGTTCTAGATTTTATAAATTAACAAAAAAATTAACTCTTTTTTTTTTTTGCAATATTTTTAATTACATTATTTACTTTGTGATGAGGTTTAGTCTAATAAAATTGCATTTTTTTTTGCAGATTTATTTCAGCATTTGATTAATTTTAATAGGAAATGTGGAGAAATCAAGAAAAAGTTCTTATACCTGCCGATAAAGTTAATATAGTCAGGAAAATAAATAAATAAAAAAATTGCTGGAAAGAAAAGGTTTAAAATAGAAAATGGAATGAATTTGAACTATGAAAGATGTAATCTGCATAAAACTCTTATTGGACAAATTTTTCAAACTGTAAATTTATTGCATCCAAATATTGGAGAATACATTCACCTATAAAACACAACTACTCTGGATTAGATGAGAAATTCCTTTAAGTATGTGTGCATGTATGACACTTAATTTAACATTGCATAAGATAAAAGAATTACCTAATATAAAAAATGGTAGAGGATTGCAGTAGAAAAAAAGAAATCCAATATATATTTTTTTAAAGGTTAATGAAATTTCATTTATCTGATGTAAAATCAAGACTACTGATACGTACGTATTTCCTATTATTGCTGACAATTAAGCTCCAAATTTCATATAGATTATTTTGTCTATTAAATTGAAAATTTTCTCAAGATAATTTTTTTAAAAGACACATTACAGAATACATCATGAAACATTGCATAATTACCTTGGAATTATGCAATTTATTTTCTCTTCCAGTCTCTGATACACATCATAATGAAATTGTAATAAATTTATTACAATATAAAATGTTATACCAATTACTCCTACAAGTTTTTTTTTTTTTTTTTTTTTTTTTTTTTTTTTTCTGATGTGTCTCTGTAAAAACAAAGTTAAAAGTACGTGTAACCATTTTCAAAAGAGACATTGTGGTAAATATCAGTAATGTATCTGAATTTTGTAGCAATTGGAGTCCATTTTATGGATAATAATAAAATATTCATCAACATGTGTAAGTCTGAACAGAGCTAACAAAAACTTCAATGATTTTATTATCTTGGTAGACAGAAAACAATACATTAAATAACGATATTTTATAAAATTGCTTGGTTAAAATTATATGCAAGTTATATAGTTAGATTTGTTAAATATGAATTAATTCAATAGTCACATCAAAAGAGGTTTATATAATAAATTTTTATTCATAATATTAACATACATGAAGAAATAATCAAATGCGATAAAATCATTATAAATCCTAAAGAAAATCACACTATAATTCTAAAAGGCAAATATGATCAACATATACCCTTTTCACTATGCCAACATTATATTCCATGTATAATATGAAGTTTATTTAGTAGAGAAGAAAATCGATTTCTTTAACAGCAAAAAAGAAAATAAGTTTATACCAAAATGTAGGCCAAAACAGTTTTTGGCACACAAAATTTTTTGAGTAAAACATTAGCACCAAGATGCATATCATCAATTGCAGTGAAAGTAATTCAGCCATTTTGATGCAATTAGTATTCAGAATATACACATATAGCTTTAAAAAAGTGATCTGAGTTTATAAACAAAATGTTACAGCTTTTTGGTCCATCCATATATCTCCAGGCTGGATGAAATGATAATGGAAAAAAAAAAAAGAAGTATCAGACTGCTTGATTCTATGGAATTAGAACTGGAAGAGAAAATAAATAGAAATTAGCAAGCGTAAAAACACATAAATGCAACACTATTTTTAGTTAATAAAACAAATACTTAAAAAACTGACATCAAGGGATTGCATATTTATTTACTGCATGCCAGATACTGTATTTTAGCAAGATTGATTTCTCACAACATACTGTTTTTGGTGAAACCATTTGTTGCTATCTATATTCACTTTAAACCCCATTGTTACCACCATTCTTCACATTTGTGCACAGTAGATAATTTATTAAAAATTTTTGACATGATTCTGTAAAAACTATGCACAGTACACTGACTAATAAAAAAAAGAAAAAAAAAAAAGAAAGAAAAAAAAAGTAGTATTGTGTAACTGAATATCACAGTCAAATTTTGTAACAATTGGCAAACTTATTTATGAAAAATTGTCTCGGAAGAAAAAAGACAGCCAAATATATTTTAATCCTGAGAAAATTTACATGAGATTAAAATTAGTTCTTTCCAACAAAAAAGAATAACCAAAATAAGAGCATCTGCTTAACACTATTTTTACCAGTGCCAAATAACATCTTTGAAAGTTTTGATTTATGTTTATTTTACTTCAACTTTTAAAGCTAATAAATATAAAAATAAATCTTCAATGTATTAAAAATGATTTGCGATTGTTTTAATCTAAAAATTACAAATAAAGTAATCCTAAATCAAAAACTTTTTAATGGTGTCACTTGACACCGGTAGAAATAGTGTTAAAATTTATGCATGAACATACATTAATATATATATACACACACAAATGAACTGTATAACCTCCTTTGTTTAAAGTAAGCTAAGAATGCACTTAAGCATTTAGGAAATAAGGAACAAAAGAAATGTACGAATGGTGATAAAAAGCTAGAAAAATGATGATGACCTCTTCGCCTTAACGTAGCATTTAACAAATGTGATTACACACAAATTCCTTCCACTTATTAACAGCCGGTACATAATCAGTAAATTTAAATCCAAATGATTTTGAAACCATGTGCATATCTCCTAAGAGAGCATGAGAAAATTCGGTGACAAAGAATCATGAAAGGTCATGTATATATTTTAATTTATAACTTAAACTTTGTAGTTATCCATCTGGAAACAAAGCTGCTTCTTGATAATTACAGGCAAAAAGAATGTTGACAGACATCCTGTGATAACTAAAGCTTAAACACTGCAGCAATTAGGAATTCTTGAATTTCCCTCAGGAACCAGAATTCAATTCATTTCATTTCAGCTGTGTGTGATATCTTAGATGATTGAGCATTATTGAAATCTGTGCAAGCTACAGCATTTGTCTGAATGGTGCATTTATTTCAAAAATTGACCAAGATGTTTTATATTTGGTTTGTCGGGTTTGTCTCACCATCACATTTTGGAGATTGAACTAGGTGTTTTAATCAGGTATATGTTTCACAAAGCATTGAGCCAGATATACCTTAATTTAAAAAGTTAAAAAATCAGTAGAAGAACAATGATAAGACAAAATATTTAACATAGCAATCAAGTGCGCATCATAAAGAAACACTGAATGAAAATATACATGTCATTTATGTGCCTGCAAAAAGTAAAATTCAAGACCTACTTGGCGAATTTTATTTTTCAGATAGATTATAGAATTGATTATTATTTCTTATGGACATAGATCTCTGCAGGAATGATTTCGTCAACCTGAAGCCTATCAATTAGCTAAATTGATTGCCAAAGGAGTGTATTTCATCAAAATGTACTTATTAAGAGAACTAATAAAATTTGAGGAAAGAAAACATTCTAAAATATATTTGTTGTTTCATAATAAAATGTTCTACAAAAGCATGAATTCCAGCTACAAACACAGTCGAGAATCCTATACACATACATGACAAATTCCAGCTTTCATTAAATTAAAAAACACACTTTTAACTAGAAATTAATTTAATGAATGAAATTAAGCAGATATCAAATGACTACCACATAGAAGCATTAATTAATTAGCCCATTTAATTAAATAAATTTCATGGTTCAAAGTATGTTTTTTACAATTAAAAAAAGCAAGAGATTGGCAAGTATGTATAAATGATAATCATTTCCTTGAAAGACTGATTTCTTACGAAAACAGAGTTGCCACGTTCCAAAGGGAAAAAATCAGGAGAATTTAAAAAATAAATCGGGATACTTTTTTCAATGATTTTTTTTTAATGTAAACATACAAATAATAATTTAATTCATTTTAAATAATAATACAGACATATATATATATATATAAAATTATAAATGTTTTTAATTAAGTAAATGAATGGCATAAAATAAGTTTTAAAACAATTTGAAGATCATTATAAATACCACGAATGGATTTTGTCTTCTCATAAAAATATACAATTATAAAAGTCATGAGTGATAATTCTTTATTAATAAAGAAATTATTAATAACAAAAATAAATTGGTACATGACGATTACATTAAAAAATTAATTCACAGTTTCCAACATAAAGTTGCAATTAATTCATTATTAAAAATAAAATTAATGGTATCAGATTTTGCATTTAAGAATGAAATTGAAAATTAGCTATCAGCAAGAGCTACAAAGAGCCATCAGATATATTTAACCTGAACTGCTATAATGTCAAATAGTACTAATTGAACACAGAGAAAAAAGTGTGTGATTTTTCTAGCATTTTTAAATATAAAATAAGAATGAGAAAAATTGTGTAAGAAAATCAGGAGAAACATGTCAAAAATAAATTGGTACATGGCGATTACATTAAAAAAATTAATTCACAGTTTCCAACATCCAACAATTAATTCAAAATGGAAAATCAATCAGAAATCAGAAGTCTACTGCTAAAATCTGGAGACTTGGCAAATCAGTTCCAGAAATAGCAGTTACAAAATCTGTTAAATATTAATTGATAGTAATATCAAAGCAGATTGCGCTGCACTTTTTCAGCCTTTTTTCGCACCAAGTGCATACAGAAGAAGCAAACAAAACATTGATCACCTGGAAATTAAGTGGACGAGTCCGTTTCTAAAGTGACCACAGGGAGAAAAAAAATTTCTTGCGGTCTTTCTCGTTACAGGAAGACAGTACATTTGTTTCAATGTATTATAAAATACTAAGTGCAAAATTTGAGCTCATTTGGACATTACGATTATGTGCAACATAAACACAATATTGAACTTTAAAAAGTTTCTTGAACTTCTGAAATTTTTAATGTTTAGTATCAATGAGACATGTTCTTGATATAAAAATGAGCAACTGCAATTTGATAATAATAAAGTAAGGGCTACACCAATAATCATAAAAATAATGCAGAATAATAAGTAGAAATAAGTTATCATAAACAAGTAAATAATGTTATAAAAAAATTAATCTATATACACAATATTAGATAGAATAAATTCATAGATGATTAAATACAATATTAGATAGAATAAATTCATAGATGATTAAATAAATAAAACATATTTTTAAGGATTTCTTTGAAAGCTATAGGAATCTCGATTTGTAATAATTTGAAAAAAAGATTAATTACCCTTTTTAAAAACTCCTCAGCACAAATTCTTGCTCTTGCATTTAGTGCTAACTTCATTTCACTTATTTCCTTGTCTATTTCTTCCATAAAGTGAATCACAAAATCAACTAACTTATGTTTGTACATTTGTTCTGTGTGGAAATTTGTGATGAGAAAGGAAATGTCATAACCCTACAAATAAAGAAAAACATAAATTAAATATAAACAAAATATTTAATTTGGATATACCTGCAAGAAAAATTGTATTTTAAATTTAGATAACAGATATTATACATATTCACAGCAACAAAAAGGGAGAAAAATCATAGCTTTATTTGTAGCTTAGAATTTCTTCTTTTAATTTTACATCAAATAATAATTTTTAATAAATCAATTCTTTAAATGATTAATAATTTCTGATAATTAAAAATGTAATCTAGAAACAAAACAATTAATATTGCATTTATCATAATGTTCAATAATAATTATTAATAACAATTCTTTAAATGACTAATAATTTCTTAAATTTAAAACCCTAAACTAGAAACAAAACAATTAATATGGCATTTATGATAATGTTTAATAATCAGTAGGAATAATATGCCATTTAGTGGCTATTAAGAAAAATCTGAAGAGTAGTTTAAAACAATATTTATTAATAAGACAATTATTTAATTTGGATATTCATGAAAGAAGAAAATCTAAGCTTAAGTTTACCTAACAGATATTATACATATTCACAAAGTCAAACTGGGCGGGGAGGCCTACCTTTCGTCTTATACATATTCACAATAAGGAAAAAAAAGAATAACAGCTTTATTTGTAGTTAAGTACCTCTAACATTAAATAATAATTACCATACTTACTCTCATAATTTATCTCTCATCATCAACTTACCCCATGTATTTTTTGCTTCCTTTACCTTTGAGAGAATGCTACGGTATAAAAAAAAGATTTTCATGATCTTTACTTGTAGAATACGAGATAATTTAATTTTATGAAAGAATTTCACTACATATATCCTGATGACTTTCATTTTACAATATTTCAGTTTGGATTGGTTTAACAAATTCCTTGGATTCTTTTTTTTTTCCTGCAACTTTTTCCTTACAGCTGCATTTTGTGCAGTAAAAACTAATAAGGTTTCACCAGCCCTGTAATACATTTGTGCCCACATTTGTAAAATTTAGAAAAAATAACAATTTCACATGTGACAATTATTTAAATGGGGGTTTGCAATACATAAATTGCAAAAACAAAATCGACCAGTACTATTTTATATACTTGTTGAAATATATTTGAATTTTCAAAAGTTAAATGAAAACAATGTAACTAGATGTAATAACAAGTACTTAGCAAGTACTTGCTTTTTACAAGTCTAAGGAATTAAGCTTTGAAACAATTATTCAAAGCTTTTTTCTTTTTTCATAAAGGTAAAATATCCATAGAAACTTACCAAATTATGTTCATCTTAGATTTTATTATTTTTTTATGTCATTTAAAACATTTAGAAAAGTTAAGATTTAAAAAAAAATCAGTTGATTAAAATGATTTAAAAAAATAAAATCAGTTGATTTAAATCATGATTTAATCTCGGATTTAAATAAACTGATTAAATCGTTAACACCCTAGTTATGATACACTACCAAATTTTTTTAAACTTATGATGCAACATGAAATCCTTGAATAATAAATGAGCATGTCACTATAACAGATAGAGAAAACAATTCTAAAATGACAATGAAAACAAAAAAAAATAAATAAAGGGAAGAAGGATGGGTGTAAATATTACGCATTTTGTAATAACAATAAAATTTTGAGTCATTATAGTAATATACAGAGTGGAATACATACATATATGCCAATATTTGCATCGCTTTGTCTGATCATGTGTAATTTTTAATGAAATGGATTTAAAAATCCTAAAATTAATAGCAGAAATAGTTTCATGTAGATTTTTTTAGAAAACTTTTTTTTTTCCCCATTTTGCGAACAAAAATATTTTTGCTGATAAATTCTACTTTTGTTGATAAAAATTGATTTCAATAAAACTAAATATAAAATTTTTGATGGGACTGTGCTCTAGTGCCTCTGATGGACCAAGCTGCCCTGCATACATCATTAATACACTGTTCATCATTCACACCTCATCCAATGATAATGCCTTTGTCGGCACTTCTTTTTTGCAAAGGCCTCAGCGAGATTGAGAAAGTGGTCTTCGCAAAAGGAGAAACTTTTCACGTGTACTTTCTGGCAACCTAATCACTGTTCCATAGACACAAGCAATTAGTTCAATGTTTACACTAGTTATTTAATAATACATACATTTACAGACAGAAGCTATTTATGTATTATTGTATATCAGAGGATCTAACACAGGCTTCCCAAGTTATAGAACATCCTATCCAATGTACAGAACATAGGTGAAAACCATTTTTTTAATTGAAAACTAATGGAATTTTTACATTTAATATATTTTTTTAGATTACTCATTAACACCACCGAAAAGCATTTTTACACAAAAAATATCAATTATATATTCAATTAAAACTTTGAAATTAATTAAAAGCGATACCTTCATGTTAGTTCCATGCCAAGGATATTATATTTTATTACTGAAGATTTTGTTACAAGAAGCAGACTTTTTTATTCTGATTATTACAGAGTTTAAGAGATTTAATTACATATGTTAAATGTGTGTTTTATTTATTTTATTTTATTTATCTATTCATTGAAGTTTTAATTTCATTATGGAATATTAGCCAGAGACAAATGCTAAACTATTTATAGTGTTTCAATACGTGCAAATGGGTTAATCAAGCTGCACATGATATATAGATTTAGGAAAATTCATTCTTGAAAATTTGAAAACCACAAAAAATCAATAAATTGAGACACAATTTTCAGACAAACTGCATTTGAATGCATGTTTTTGTCCCCATTCGACAATGTAAAAATTGAAATTATGCAATGTTTAGAAGTAATTAAATTAGCAAAAAAGGACAATTTATTGCTTACATCAGCGGTTCCCAACCTGGAGTACACGATGGTCCAGTTGGGGGTGCATGAAAATTACATTGGTAATGGCAGAAAACCAGAGCTGCCAAGTCTCCGGCTTTTTGGATACCAGTATTTTAGTACAGAAAATGTTTTCTTAAATCAGAGAATTCTGCGGTTTAACAGGACAACATTTTCTGGAAGAAAATACTGGTGTACAAAAATCTGGAGACTTGGCAAGTCTGGCAGAAAACACATAAAAATAAAAGTGAAAGTGAAAATATAAAAACAAAACTATAAACTTTTCATAACAAAGCTTTTTTAGTTAAATTAAATTAGCTATTCGCATAAAATGAAGGAATTCCAAAGAATGCTTAAACTTAGTAATTGGTTGAAATTTTCTTGTCATTATCTCCATGCACTCCTAATAATATCGTGTGATTTCACTTGAGTTCCGGCTTTTATTGTTTCTTTATTTCTAGTAATTCTAGAAAAATCTAAATAAAAAATGAATCATATCAGATGTTCATGGTTTTGATTTCGATGATTTAATTTAAAACCCATTTGAAAGGAAGTCATCATTTTAGTGTTCAACTGGGCTGCATAAACATACTTTAATAAAAACCCATTAACGTGTATCAATGAATGTAGATTCATTTTTTCTTTGTGAGTTTTTAATTTGAAACTGTTAGCTAATAGTGTTTTGAGTGACTTTATACTGACATCGTGTTATTGGTAATTGTTATCGTGTTATTGCTTAAAACTGCAATTCTCAGTAGAACTGCATCTAACATTGATATCTAGCATAAGAATATTACTAACAAATGATAACAAAATCATTTGGGTTGGGTAGGGTAGATTTATGATGGCCAATTATCAACATGAGGGATATAGGCCCTAAGGGGGAGTATCCTCCGTGGGGGTCTTTTTAAGGGATCCTAACCCGTATTTACCAAAATTATTTGGGACGAATTTATGCAAGAACAGCTATGCATAAATGAAAAGTCTAAACAATGGGTACGTGAGAGAAAAAAGGTTGGTTAACTGCTGACTTAGATATTGCCTACCGCCATTACAACGACAGCATATTTTCACAGACATGTTTTTGTTTTATAATATAGATAAAAGCAGAAGCAATTTCATAATACATATACAAACAAGCATAATGGCTCATAAATTTGCTTTCATAGCTGTTAATATAAATTGGCAACAAATCACATTTTCCTAAGCCCAAACTGTGTAATAAATCTAAAAAGGAAACAGCCCTTAGCTAAATTTGAAAACATCTCTATTAGGTCTAGAAAAAGAGATAATTACTACTTATATTCATTGCCTTGGAATGACAAGCTTCTAACTAATAAAATAAGATAAAATGTGATGACATCATTCACTGAGTGTAAAATTATCATGTGTAAAATTGGCACATAGTATATACTCTCCATCATATGAAGCTAAGTTTCAAATATTTCAGATTGAAAAAATTGCAAAAACCCCTGGATTGCAAAATCCCCAAAACATGTTTCATTTTAGCCAAAGATAGTAAACCTCCTTTTAAATTTGTTTTTCTAAAATGCAATACACAATCGTGAACTATGGCAATAAAGGTGAAAATAAGGAATTTTGCTTAGTAGCCACTGGCCGGTAGGTTGATTTTTTTAGTAGCCAGTTAGCGGCGAGTGAGAATAATTTCTTTAGTAGCCAGTAAGTACATTTATGTCACTGAATATTTAATTAAAAAATATATATAATTAGTTTACAGTAAAGGACTTTATGTACTAAATAAAAATATTTTAATTTACATTGCTTTGCATAAACTTGAGATACTAATTTCCAATCTATTTTAAATTTTAAAATAAGTTAACAGCAAAGTTATACACAACATGCTTATGTAGCTAACTACATAAGTCTCAGTAAGCTAAGGCACTTGTGTAGCTAACTACTTAAAAAAAAAAATATTTGTCTAGAATTAAGATCTGACAATAATAAAATAGGTATGTTTATATACTAAATAATAACCCACAACATGATATACATTACACATGCACAACCTGTGGCTCACAGACCAAAAAAGGCTAACATCTTCATAAATTCAGAAAATGTGTATTTCGTTAATTGCAAATTTTGTCATTCGGAAGCGTAAAAATCACGAATTCCCATCATTCGGGAGCATAAAAATCATGAATTTCCATCATTTGGGAGCATAAAAATCATGAATTTTCATCATTCGGGAGCGTGAAAATCATGAATTTCGTCGATCAGGTGCATAAAATCGTGAATTTCGTCGATCGGGAATGTAAAGAATCACGAAATTCGTCGATTGGGCGCGAAAAAAAATCATGAATTTCGTCCATCGGGTGCGTAAAAATCATGAATTTCATCGATCGGACGCATAAAAATAATGAATTTCGTCGATCGCATGCGTAAAAATCACAAATTTGGGCGATCAGGTGCAGAAAAATCATGCATTTCATCGATCGGACGAGGTAAAAGCATAATTTCATCGATCGGACGCAGTAAAATCATAAATTTCGGCGGTCGGGTGCAGAAAAATCATGAATTTCAGCAATCGGAAGCGAAAAAATCAAGAATTTCGGCGGTAGAGCGCAGAAAAATCAAGAATTTCGGCGATTCGGCACAGAAAAATAATGAATTTCGTTGAACGGGCACGAAAAAATCTTTAATTTCGTCGATCGGACGCAGAAAAATCCTAAATTTTATCGATCAGACGCAGTAAAATCATAAATTTCGGCGATCGGACGCGAAAAAATCAAGGATTTCAGCGATTGGGTGCAGAAAAATAATGAATTTCGTTAAACAGGCGCGAAAAAATCTTGAATTTCGGCGATTGGGCACGAAATAAATCTTGAATTTTGTCGAACGGGTGCGGAAAAATCGTGAATTTTAGGGAAAAAAGGAAATTGGAAAATCCTGCATTTGGCCGGTTCTTTCCATACTTTTAATCGCCATTTTTTCAAGTTTAATCGACGAGTGGCGACTGGCGAGTGCTTATTTTCACCTTTATGTGGCAAGCAGTTTATATGTCAAGAAAGAATAATATTAATAGTTATAGGAAAAGTAACAATATTAAATATCACAACTCACTTCTACTGGTTTACGACGTAAAACAATGAAGCTCTCAGCTCTCATCATCATGAATCGCATAAATTTATGACACAAAATTTTTTCTATTTCATCTGCTTGTTTGACAGCTATGCTTATGCGGAGGGAATTTATCGATCCTTCAATTAATACCTTCTCTTTTTCATTTCTGCTTATAACAACTGGGGTGAGCAGCAGTTCTTTACCACTCCTACAATAAAGTTGAAAAAATACAATAACATTTACAAAACATTAAGAAAATTATATAATATATATGAAATATATTTTTAACTGTCACCATTATGAAATTTACAAGAAGTTAACAAATTTTATCAAATAGTTAAATCCTTTTTTTATTAAAAAAAAAAAAAAAAAAAAACTGTATTTTTCTATTATTTTGTCGACCACTTTTCATAACAAAAAAACTATCGCCAAACTGCAACGCCTAATAAACGGGAGAACGTTGCCATTGAAATATCAAAATAAATAAATAAATAAAATAAAAGATAAAAATTTAAAGGCACAACTGTTATTTTAATTAATGAAATAACTAATAAATGAGTAAAACATAATGAGAAATACAAGCAAATGTCGAATTAAAAACCATTTGATGACATAACAAACACGTATAATGTTACTGACATCAAGTAAATGGGACGGCATTTTTGACATTTAATCTTACAGTTTGGCGATAGTTTTTTTTTATGAAAAGTGGTCGACGGGATAATAGAGAAGTACCAAAAATACTAACCCTTTGCTCTTTAATAGCTCTGATAGGGAAAAATTCAATATATAGCTTTTAAGTAGTCTGAACTCATAAGTGCAAAGGGACATACATAAACATATCACAGAGGTAGACCTGATTAGATGTTTTTAACACCAGCCCAGACAAATTTTGCTGGCTGTTTAAACATCTGAATAGTTAGACATAAAAGATCCATATGGACACATGTACATATAACATGTATAATGCTACTGACATCAAGTAAATGGGATGGCATTTTTGACATTTAATCTTACAGTTTGGCGATAGTTTTTTTTAATGAAAAGTGGTCGACGGGATAATAGAGAAGTACCAAAAATACTAAGCCTTTGCTCTTTAATAGCTCTGATAGGGGAAAATTCAATATATAGCTTTTAAGTAGTCTGAACTCATAAGTGCAAAGGGACATACATAAACATTAGAGATCGACCGAAACAGATTTTAAGACCGAAACCGAAACCGAATTTCGGTGATCTGTACGCTTTCAGCCAAAACCGAAACCGAAAGTGTCAAAAAATTTAAAAACTGATTAATACATACGTAGCTGCATACAATTATTAATTAATTAATAACAAATAATTAATAATAACTAATTACGTTA
The DNA here is from genome assembly GCA_963931845.1 of Maratus michaelseni. Lineage (NCBI taxonomy): Eukaryota > Metazoa > Arthropoda > Arachnida > Araneae > Salticidae > Maratus > Maratus michaelseni. The sequence continues at coordinate 388,163,313 of OZ007591.1, read as the reverse complement.
CTAATTAATTATTATTAATTATTTATTAATTATGCTTGTATTGAACCACATTTCTAACAAACTCACATACATATATATGTGTGTGTATAAGTTTCAAACAAAAATGGAACATGAATAATACAACTTTTATATTTTATTATTTTATAACAATCAATAATTATAGGCATTTATCAATAATTAATTAACAATGCAGTTAAATAATGTAAAACAAATTCAATAATGAATATTTAATTTTTAAATATATTCATATTTTCAGTTCGTTAATATTTTGCATTTAAGTTATTTAAGTATAGAGTTAAGTATTGGTTAAGTAAAAGTAATTGTATAAATAAAAGTTTAAGTAAAGGGCACAAAAGCTAAAATAATTTGTTCAATTTGACTAAAAAAGTAAAATTAGCACTAAGACAATATTTTCAGCCTAGAAATTATTAATTATAAACTTTATTTTCCATTTCAATATTCTCAAAGTGAGACATGTTTAACACTATTTTGTACTTTAGCTAATTTTAAATATATATATATATTCAACACCAGCCCAGACAAATTTTGCTGGCTGTTTAAACATCTGAATAGTTAGACATAAAAGATCCATATGGACACATGTACATATGTTCATACCATTACTAAAGAAATACTTTTATTTTTATAAGAACCTTTCTCTTGAAAGAGCACAGCTTGATTAAGTTATTTACACAGTTAAGGAAAATCTTCGGAAAACAAATTTAGAATTGTAATACATCAATCACTAGCATTTCAGGCATCACAACAAAAGAATCAGATTATTTTTTAATACTATTATAGTGTCTCTCTTTTCACAGTAAATCATGTTATATATCTATTGTGTTCTTTTTAAATTTCAATTTTTAAAAAAGTTAATAATGAAAATAAATAATTTGTACAATCTTTCTACATTCATTTGCTGAGCAGGACCTGCACTAAGCATTATTCAAACACCCCACCAAATGCAAATAAATCTAACAAGTTGAAAATTATACATCAAACGTGACAAATGAGGTGTGTTCGTACTATGTTTTATAAATATTCAGATCTTGTTTGGTGCAATAGCTGTTGCACTCTTATGCAAAAATGCATAAATACAAAATTTATTTTATGGGCAGATTTTCATATTATAGATATTAATTTTATTTTATGAAATTAAATTTCAATACACTTTTACAAACAATTACAATTCTGTTACATTAAAATTATACTATGTGCAAATATCCAATACAAGAAAATGTAAAAAAAAATCATAGGTTATTATTTTACTGAAAAAATGAATTATACCGTCTGTTATTATGATATGATTCATTTCCGTAATAAAATAAGTAAATTTTAAGTTTGGGAACATTTTATCTTTTGATGACATTTACTGAAAATTCCAATGGGAAACTTAAACCTAGTTTTGAAAATTTCAGAACTTGAAATCCATATTTAGATTCTTTTCCATTTAATATCTATTTACCCAGAAACATCTATCCAAAAAACTGTCGGCAGATTATATGATTGCTATAATTAAACAATTTTAATATACAAATTTGGTTTTTAAATCCAGTTATATGGAAATAATATGACTATCTTAAATATGATGTAATCACCATGGCAACTTAGAATTATTATCTATGATGGGATATCATTGAAATAATTACATATGATAGGATTTAAATAGAATGAAGAAAACTTTTATTAATATCTTTTAAGCTTTGATTTGATTTTCATAAAATTTGAAATGACTCGACAAAATTCTGTAACAATTATATATAATAAATTTCAAACCATTTGGTTGGGTTGTTTTTGCACTGTTATATGCAGACAGACCAGACAACGACTACAGATGCTACATATTTATATAATTACGAATGCACCTAAAAATTGGTGGTTAAAAATAAATTTTGTCTAAATATTTGGCGAATGATTATGTTGTTGCTGATTATGTCAGAAATAGAAACAAATATTACTAAAATTAACTCAAGATTTTTATTATTTTTTTTTTAATACTAGTTCACTCTGCCTCCTACTAATAGCTTACAAACTCCTGGTCCAGACCCCACAAGCTCTAAAAGCATGCAAATTTGGTCCGTTTCAAAAAGATTACCCAATTATGGAAGGTTGAATGATATCATGACCAATGGCGATCTTCTGTAATCGAATTGCCATCCATTTCCCTTTGACTGGCGGATTTCTCAGTTCACAAGGTTGTATCTATCACTGTCGCAACAGCTGTTTTCATGAGTGATTAAGTAAGATTAATTACACATTTTAATATCAGTATGTATAAAATGCTTAAGTAAAAAATATTGCTACCTCCAAGACTTTTATAATGTCTAGAAGAAAAGTTTTCTGTTATACACTATATTTCCAATGATGACCGGTCACTTGCGATTTTAGACGTTTTGTTAAATATCTGGAAAGTTACATGAGGAATGATTCTATAACTTCAGGAGTGTAAACAACATGATAAACGTCATATATTTCCGCGAAGATTTTTTCCCGAAACCCCATAAGGGGCCGTCAACAAATTGAAGAAAATCGAATATCTTTTGGATAACCCTGTAAAAACTAATATTGCAAAAGCATTCAAACTGTAGATTGTGATTCAGAGGCTTATTGTAATAATTTGGGTTAATTTTTATGAAGATAGCATGTATACTATAGGTGCATATTCCCAAAATTTGTAAGGAGCCAGTGGCTCCTAAACTCAAAAAATCCAGTGGCCACAATTGTGAAACAAACGCATAAAAACAATAGTGTTTATATGGGTAAAAAGCTAAACAAAAAACTCAGGAATTCAAAATGTAAAATAATTTATTTAATATACACACATGTAAACAAAATTTGAATATTAATTAAGTGTAAATATAAATCTTAAATTATGTACAGTCAGAAGATAAAGTTGGGCAAGATACAGTTTAAAAAAAAATTGTATAAGCTAAGCAACATGATAGCGGGGAATATTAGAAAAACAATATTTCTTATTTTGATTTTGCCATACAAAAGTACATATAAAAGAAAATCTGAATGTGAGAGATTATTTTGCACTATAAAAATCAAAACACTTCAAACATTTGTTTTTCTATAAGAAAAACATTTTAGATTACATTCTCACCTAAGTTGGAAATTTTGAAAAATTTTTGCAGATCTACGCCGATTATGACTCCCAGAACCCAAAACCACCCCCAGTTCAAAACTTTATCTATCTATCTATCTATCTATGTCACTTTTTTCTGACCACGATAACTGGAAAAATTCTGCATAAATCTCTTCCAAACTGATACATAAAATCAAGGGTCATAAAATCTCGGTCAAGTTCGTTAATGGGCAAAATCGAACAAGGGGGGGGGGGAAATGGGGGGGGGGCTTTTTGTGAAAACAGAAAAACCCTCATAATTTCTTTATTATTATACGTATCGAATCCATTTAAATTTATTATTACTTCTAGGAAAAGGACCGAAAATTTATGTATGACAGATTTTTGATATAATTAAAAATGGCCGCAAGGGGGGGGGAAAGGGGGGGTTTAGAAGAAAAAAAATCATAGCTTCGTCAATTCACAAGATATCAAATCCGCGTAAATTTATTATTAATCCTCTTAGTATTATCTAAAACTTTTATATTGACAAGTTTTTTATAGGACCAACCCTTATAGCAAAAAAAAATTAAAAACAAAAAAAAAATCCCTGCCGGCTCTGCCTGCAAACAAGTTATTTTTCGAAGTAGGCGGTTCCAACTCCCGCATCTTTTCGAAACTGATACATAAAATCAAGGGGCATAAAATCTCAGTCAAGTTTGTTAATGGACAAAATCGAACCAAGGAGGGGGGGAGGATGGGGGGCTTTTTGTGAAAACAGAAAAAAACCCATAATTTCTTAATTATGATACGTATTGAATCCGTTTAAAGTTATTATTACTTCTAGGAACAGGGCCAAAAACTTATGTATGACAGATTTTTGATATAATTAAAAATTGCCTTAAGGGGGGAGGGAAGGGGGGTTTTAGAAGAAAAAAATTCATAATTTCGTCAATTCCCAAGATTTCAAATCCGCTTAAATTTATTATAAATCCTCTTAATATTATCTAAAACTCTAATTTATATTGACAAGTTTTTTATAGGACCAACCGTTATAGCAAAAAAAAAATTAAAAACAAAAAAAATACCTGCCGGCTCCGCCTGCAAACAAGTTATTTTTCGAAGTAGGCGGTTCCAACTCCCGCATCTTTTCGTACTTTTGGTATACAAAGACCTACACAATCACATTTTAAATCATAAACAAAATTTAGTACTTCTCTATTATCCCGTCGACCACTTTTCATAACAAAAAACTATCGCCAAACTGTAAGATTAAACGCCAAAAATGCAGTCCCATTTACTTTTTGTGTAGAAGCATTATACGTGTTTGTTATGTAATCGAGTGGCTTTTAATTCGACATTTGCGTCTGTTTTTCATTATGTTTTACTGATTTATTAGTTATTTCATTAATTAAAATAACAATTGTGTGCTTAAATTCTTATATTTTATTATTTATTTTGATATTCCAATGGCAACGTTCTCTGGTTTATTTGGCGTTAGTTTTTTGTTATGAAAAGTGGTCGACGGGATAATAGAGAAGTACCCAAAATTTATTATGGTTACTACAGTATGGTTTATACAGTTTGAAAAATGAAAAAATTAGTTTCCAGCAAGCAATGTGTAGTGGGTAGTAAATAAGCAGATTATTGTGTAAATTCCACACCTAATGTGTAGAAGTTGGCAGTCCTGCAACAAACATACATTAATTGAATGATGTATTTCATGACCAATTTTTAGTTTAAGTAGACGCATGAGAATCGATACTTTTTCTTAATGTCTGCTTTTAGATAACCAAACTTAGTGTTTTTCATATATATAAACATTATCGGCTTGAAGTACATAAAGCAATATAATTACCTAACTTCAACTTCAGGTTTGTTATGTCTTTCAACAACTTGCGACGAAAAGTTTTCCAAACACATAGCAGCATTAAGAGTGTGCCTTACAGCAGTAAGATAAGGCCTCAAGGTGGCGGACTGAAAGAAAATTTCGAAACTAAATCACAAAGCCACAATGGAGGGCGTTGAGCTTTGATAAGACCATTGTATAAAATATTATTATAAAACATAAACTCTTGTACAAATGGAAAGCATTTCAAAATGACAAAATAAATCAAAGAAAATATACTTTTAAAAGGTAGGAAATTCTATTAACATGCTATAGTGAACAACAACACAGCACTTCCGATCACAAAAACTTAATTAAATACCAAATAAAAATAAAAGAGTCGAAGTTTTATAAAGATTCTAAATAAATACTTACCATCTTAAATAATCTAAAAAAATTAAATAAATAATCAAAACGGCCCTTTAAATCTACTTCCAAACCCTAAAATCTGTCAAACTAGAAAACCGACCGAACCTACTACAAACTCACCGAATTTGAAATCGAAAAAATTATCGATTAGTAAACTAAACATTGAGTTTAAGGTGTAGAGCTTATGTATTTTTAAAAGACTCCTACAATTTATCCAAAGACGTTTTACAAGTATCATATAATATCATAACCTTTTATAATAGAAATCGAAGTTAATATATAAAATAAAATATATTAATATGCGTAATTCAATTGTTAGATTTTTTTAGAAATTTCTGAATACATATATTTTACAAAGCAAAAATTTTCTTCGTTTTACGGCTCTAATGTGATAGTTGTTATCTGTTTTTCTTTAATATTTACTAATAAATTTATAACAGATGATATACTTCTTTTCCCTATTCCAGTTTTTTCTAATTTGGAACAATTCAACTCAATCAAATTATATTGGTCACGTGATCTAAAATTTCGTCAGTGAGTGAGTGAATGTATTATGGCGCCAACAAGTCAGAAATTTAGCTAATTTTTTCATTTTAGTTTCGGTTTTATAATTTCAAATATATTTTTATGTCCTATTTTACACGCGTGAAACTTTTTATCTTTAATTTTTTTTGATTTTCGATCTTATAATCACAGCTTTAAATGTCCATTTTATTTCTTCAACAAACAAATATGGAGGCGCCCTCTTTACGGAAACTTAAAGGAAGCGTAGTGCAATTTGTACGTTAATCTTTTAATTATACTTTTGCAATGTTTATGTTATGACCTGAAAATAATCTTTTAGTGTGATTGATAAATATTTCGTTTAATGCACTTGGTATTTATACGTCTTTAAATGATGCTCTTATTATTTAATCATTATGTACATACCTACTGAAATCGATCAGTGTGTTTTAATTAACGCGTAAACCTCTTGTATTTTTAAACATTTTTTTTTTCAGTTTCGGTTTGACGTAAAGCTAATTTTAATTTTATTTACTCGCCTTAGAACATTAGTATATAATCAAATATTTAACCTTGATGATTGATTCTGTTTATTATTATTATGAAACCCCCAATCTTATTTTTTTTTTTTTTTCAAATAGGTGTGCTCCATGAGAGTGTAGATAATAATTTTTTATCATGAAAAGGCCGCCGCCAAATTCAGATGCTGAAGCAGGTATTTTAATTTTCTGTATTTATATTTGTAAATTGATTTTAGTATTTTGGATTATATGAAATTTGCTTGTTTCAGATATTAATTATAATCAATACTATGAGTTTGTCTTGTGATATGTATTGTTTGCAGCAACTTTTCATATGTATTTCTAAAATTAGTGACATAAATTTAATAAATTATAACCTGACCTCGTTTCTTTTTAGAGAAAGTCTTTTATTAAAAAAATTTTACTTTTAAATTTTCTGCCTCCCCCCCCCCCCATGCTTTATCTAATATTTATATATTTTTATATGCCTAGTCTTTACTTTTCAAATAAATTGTATGATCTACTTCAACTTTTAGTTTAATAAATTGTATACTTTTTGCTTCTAGCTCAAAAAGTTTATTTTGAATATGGTACTTTCATCTTAGCCGGGTGCCAGTGATGTATATACACATATACATAGTATATACATACATATATATACATACACATACACAGACGTTTATATAAATATACAGTAGCTGGCAAAAGTTTTGAGACTATAAATGTTTTTCTGTTCTAACTTTTTCTATAAGCAAAATTTCTTAATGATGTAAATTAGTAATTAGTACCCCTTTTAAAGCTCAACAAAATGCAGCATTAGAACAATTGAGACTATGCATAAATTTAAAATAATTCATAAATTCGCAAAATTATTTAAGCAAAAGTTTTGAGACGATTCAGTTTTTCTGAACGTTTATTGAAATGGACCATATGCACACGACCTGAGGTCGAGGCTAAAATTCGTCTGCTGGCGGTATTTACTGTTGAACATTAGCATAGCAGTCTACGGAGTGTGAGTTATTAATGCTTGTTTGTTAAAAATACCGCAAATTTTTTTTTTGTTGTAGCTGTATATATTTAACATATTGTAATATGAATTCAAAATGTTGTTCTATATGCGAGGAAATTCCCTAAACTTGCAAAATTTCAGTTAAAATTTATGCATTCAACCTGGGTTGAGGCTACAGTCGTCTGCTAGTGGTATTTGTGCCTGCGCATACTGGCATTTCTGTCGGTACAGTAGCGAGAATAGCATATCGACATACCGCCATCTCTGGCGTCTGACGTCACGTGCATAAGGTCCATTAAGCTTCTTAATGTAACGAAATACAGCAATATTTAATATTTAGTTGCATATCCTTTTGCTTTGAAGACTGCAGCCCATCGTCTGAGCTTGGAATTAACAAGGCTTTCTAAGGTGGATCCAGGGATTTTTGCCCATTCTGATTGAAGATCCTGAAGGAGTTCTGCCTTTGAAGAATGCTTCTGTGTCCCAATTTTTCTTCCGATGTGTCCCTTAAGATGTTAAAATGGATTGAGGTCAGGTGATTGACTTGGCCAGCCCAAAACTTTAATTTTCTTAGCTGTAAATCAATTTGTCAAACATTTTGGAGGTGTGCTTTGGATCATTATTCTGCTATAACATCCATTCACGTGGCATCTTTTATACGAACATAAGGTAGCATGTTATCTTCTAAAATGTTTTTATAAATATTTTGATCCATAATCCCATCGATATGTGCTAGGGGGATGACGCCATAATGATGAAAAGCTCTCCAGACCATTACTGATTCGTTTTCGTCCTTCACTGTTGGACGTTGGTACCGGGGATTCATTCTGGTGCCTTTTGGACGACGAATATAATGTCGGCCATCACTTCCAAATAAATTCAATTAGGATTCATAGCTCCAAAGGACCTTCTTCCAATCTTTGGTTGTCTTCATTTCATGTTACTTAGCGAATTTCAATCGAATTTTCCTATTCTTTGTCCGGATGAGAGGTTTCTTTGCATAGACCTGTGCACATAATCCAGCAGCATCCAGACGACGTCTTATGGTGTCCTTACTCACTGTGAGTCCATCTTCGGTGACGATCTCATATTTCCACATTCAAAATGGTGACAGATTGGTTTACAGCTAAGAAAATTAAAGTTTTGGACTGGCCGAGTCCGTCACCTGACCTCAATCCAATTGAACATTTTTGGGATCCACATCGGAAGAAATGTCGGGACACAGAAGCAGAAGCATTCTTCAAAGCCAGAACTCCTTCAGGATCTTCAATCGGAATGGGCAAAAATCCCTACGTCCACCTTAGAAAACCTAGTTAATTCTATGCCCAGATGATGTGCCATATTCATCAAAGTAAAAGGATATGCAACTAAATATTAAATATTACTGTATTTTGTTACATTAAGATGCTTAATTTCAATGAAACTTTAGAAAAATTGAATAGTCTCAAAACTTTTGCTTATATAATTTTGCGAATTTGTGAATTATTTTTAATTTATGCATCTGTTTCAATTGTTTTAATGTTGCATTTTGTTGAGCTTTAAAAGAAGTGCAAATTACTAATTTACATCATTAAGAAATTTTGCTTACAGAAAAAGTTAGGACAGAAAAACATATTGTTTCAAAACTTCAGCCAGCTACTGTATACATGCACTGCACATACACATATATATGTATATTTATGTATACATTGGTGCCCGACTAACATAAAAGTAATTTGAATAGTTTTGAAAATCCCTAAAAAGCCACTAAAAGTGTTATTTTAAATACAGAAAGTGGAAAGTCTATGACTTAATCTTTGAATCTCATATTGAAACCTGACTGTGTCATTCTTTTAATAGTCACTAAGATGGAGAAAATATAAATGATCTTGCTTAAAAGTGCATGTTGAGTTGGAGACAGGAACAATAAAGTCTTGAAATCCAATTAAATAATCTTTATTTATAATTAAATGTTGAGAAGGAAATAAGATTTCTTTCTTGACCACTAATAATTAATAAAGGTTTAAAAAAAAATCGGACTCAAGTCACCATACCATATTAAATCCTTGCAAACTTTTTGAAGAATTGAAATTTCAAGAATACTTAACCGGAAATGGCAAAATAAAATCATAAAAAAATAACATGACATCCCATCATAACTCAACTGCTTAAAAAAAAATAATGGCCAAAGTATTTATACCTAGCTATGGGGGAAGCCAAAGTGGAACAGCCCACGATCCGCCATTTTGTTTTTTAAATCAGAACACATTTGTTTCTCATTTTCAAAATAATTTTCAACCATATTTACTTATTATAAACACGTTATTTAATTTGGTACTTCTCTATTATCCCGTCGACCACTTTTCATAACAAAAAACTATCGCCAAACTGTAAGATTAAACGCAAAAAATGCAGTCCCATTTACTTGATGTCAGAAGCTTTATACGTGTTTGTTATGTCATCAAGTGGTTTTTAATTCGACACTTGCGTGTATATTTCATTATGTTTTACTGATTTATTAGTTATTTCATTAATTAAAATGACAATTGTGTGCTTAAATTCTTATATTTTATTTATTTATTTTGATATTCCAATGGCAACGTTCTCCCGTTTATTTGGCATTACAGTTTGGCAATAGTTTTTTTTTTTTTATGAAAAATGGTCGACGGGATAATAGAGAAGTACCTTTAATTTTATTGACTAATTTATTTATATTTAATGATAAAAGTAAAAATGTTTTGATTTAAAAAACAAGATGGCTGACTGCGGATGAATCCTAAAGCTTAGCCGCCAAAGTAATTAAAAGGGATGTTCAATTTAATTGATTACATTTTAAAAGCAACAGTAAATAAATAAGCAAATGGTATGCTTTGGAAACAAAACCTTTTCCTGTTTGCCAAAACAAATACCACACCATTGATTTGAAAAAGGATGTATGGAGAGGACGAAATTCAAAGCCTGCTCCGATGAATACTTACTGAGCATGCATGCCAAAGCGGCAAAAAATGAGAGGAGAAGAGAAATTGTAATGGAAAGAAATGCTGGGAGAGATTGGATGCGTGCACACCACATGCAGGCAAAAACTGATGCCGTCGGAGCTAATGCTAAAAATATGTTGGGAGAAAGATGGAACATTGAAACACAGTAAAGCATGCCATACATAGTCGACAAGACATCGGCAATAGATCGCATGCGTAAAGGCAGAAAATAAATGCTGATAAAATAAAAAAGAATGGCAAAATAAACAATGTGGAAATTCATCTCGCAGTGCTCCAATAGAGGAGCCGTCACATGTTGTAATCTGACTCTTTTTGTATTTCATAACTCCTCCTCTTAGAATATGGAATGCAACATTATAAAATTAACACCGTTAGTTTTTTGTGAGAATCTGAAGATGTCATTTAAGTTCTCAGATTTCTAAATTGTGAATTAATTTACGAGATGTTAATTTTTTTATAACTTAAAAAAAAAAAAAGTTTTTCCTAAAGATGGCAAATAAATTACTTCATTTTTGTTGATAAAAGAGGGAAAAGGGGAAAATAAAACGGATTAGTATAGTTTTACTGTCATCATTTTCTCATTAAAATTGAAAAGAAAAATCCTTTTCAATTTAAATAGATGGTGAAAAATGAAAAAAAAAAACTAATTTCACATATTTAAGTTTCACGAATCAATTTATTCTACAGAAATAAAAATCGGCTGTCGACATATTGATTTTTAGACATTGTAGATATTCCAGCCTTACGTTCAACCCAGGAGGAACATTTAAGATCCTAATATTGTATTTAGGTGGACAACTATTGACCCTGATTTACAAACTTATATTCTTATAAAATATTTATTGTTATAATATATATTGATATTATAATATATTATATATTGATATTATAATATTAATATATATTGTTAATATTCTTATAAAATAGTAAAAATAATCATTTTTACTTGATAAACCAATTTACAGTAAAATTGTTTATTGGATAAAAATGATTTTTTAGTGCAAAGCATTTATTTTAATTCAAAAGACTAAAATATTTAAGTCCATCAAAGTGATGTCATTTTTATTTCACCAGTTCAAAAATTAGAAACCAAATCTTAAACGAACAATTGATAAATAAAGTTTTGCATCAAAAATTCCATATTCTGCAAAATTAATTTATCACAATTTTTGTTTTAACTTACATTGTAAATAAGATTTCTTATTTGAAATTTAGTATTTTAATAAAGCTAATTTTATAAGCATTTTCTGAATGTACAATAATATTAATTTTTTTCCCCCCCAAGAAATCGAAAGATCTCATGCAGTGTAAATGTAACATATCGGGTTGCTATGCATCTAGTTCAAATGTACCTGAGGTTCAGATTTTGAATTTTTTGTTATTTTATGTTGGAAAAATTTGTGTATTTTCTTTATCTTCCAAGTTCACCGGCAGTTTTTGACTCCTGCATAAAAGCAATCCAAATTCAATCTTTTTGCCCAGTATACAGGGGTATTCAAAACTTATCGTTCAAATTTCGTGGGAAGGTAGGGAATACATCAGGAAACCGATTTTACGTATGAAAGTATATATGCATGCATATGTAGAGGGCGCTGTGTGTACCCAACCTTCCATTGCGTCCCAATCATTGTTTTAACTTTCCTAAAGCTAGTATTATTTCTTCTCATTTGGACTTCCACAAAGCTTTTACATCTTTAAAAACTCCAAAAATCTCGTTAATGACCTTTATTCCCGCATTCATTATCTGACGCCTGGAAACTTCTCGTTTAATTTTTTTCTTTCCGGTTCTTTTAACCTTTTTTTTTTTTTTTTTTTTTTTTAAATTTGTTTGTTTTTTACTTTTGTTTTTTATTTTTATTTTATTTATTTTTTGTTAGTTTATTTTATTCTTTGTTTTTAACTTTCTTCGTTCATGAATTTTTAAATTTGGGTTTTGCACCAGAATTCTTTAAAAATCTTTTTAATCGATATTTCTGCTGCAATTAACAAACTAATTTTTAAAAAAAAAAATAAATTTTAAAAGAATCTGAAAGAACAAAGTTAAAGAAGAAGTTTCCAGGCGTCAGATAATGAAGGTATTGAATAAAGGTCATTAACGAGATTTTTGGAGTTTTTGTTTTTAAAGATGCAAAAGGCTTTGTGGAAGTCCAAATCAGAAGTGGAAATAGGAGAAGAAATAATACTAGCTTTAGGAAAGTCAAAACAATGATTGGGACACAATGGAAGGTTGGGTACAGTGCCTTCTACATATACATGCATACATACTTTTCTATGTAAAATCGGTTTCCCGATGTATTCCCTACCTCCTTACGAAATTTGAACAATAAGTTTTGAATCATCCTGTAATAAATGTTGTCCCCTTTTTAATAATATTTATTTAAAATTCACACAGCAATTTTTGAATTTTTCATATTTTTTTAAAAAACCTTCATTTTGCCGAAAATGAGAAATTTGTTTTTTATCAACCAATATCAGTTTGATAACTTATCCATCTAATCTTATATTTTATAGCCCTGTATAGAGCAGATTTTCGGGAATAGATTTTTAAAAATTTAGTAATAAATAGTTTTTTTTCAATTATTAAAAAAGTAAGGACTTCATTTTTTTCCCCTCTAAAATTCAAAGAAAGGAAAGGGAAAAAAATATAGTACCAGCTTCCTAAGTATTTCCCTTTTCATTCTGCATGTGCGGATATATTTAAAGCATTAGTTAGTAACCAGTGTGTGCATGGTGCAATGGTGTGAGGATCCAAGGTGTGTTGCAAAAATTTTAAGTAGAGTTGTATCTAGATTTTAATAATTAACAGAAATATCAATACTTTAACATCCAGCATTTCATATTAGTCGATTTACTTCAAAAAGAGATTGTGTCATAATGTTTTAAGATTATTATCCCAGGTCCAGATAAAGCCCAGTAAGTCTGCTAGTAATTCATAGAATCATTCAAAATTATTATTTCTTTATTACATGCCTGACTAGTTAGATGTGCAAATGCCAAAACTCTCTTCTATCTCATACATGTTAATACTTAAAAAAGTTCAAATCAATGCTTTAGAATCAGTGTTGTAATTGTATAGATACCAGAGGGTATATACTCTAGAAAGTTACACGTTATAGCTTTATTTGAAAATATAGACATTCTTATAAAAATCCAAAACGTACGTTGCATATATCACCATATACCCTCCAGTACATAACTGTTTACAATTTCATAATTTTTAAGTTAAAAAAATTAATATTTAACTTTTCATGTTAAAACAGATTTATGTTATGTTATGGATACAGACTTTATTTTCTGTTTTATAAATATTTTTCAGTTTTGTGTGTAAAGCAACTGTCATAAAATGTATCTTTTAGTGTAAAAACTTGTGTTTAGCTAATTATTAGCGTACTATACTTTTTCTTGTTTTGAATTCATAGCATCAGTTGGTTCAAAGAAAAGAAGGCGAATGAGCATTAGTGATGAAGATGATGCACTTAGTAAGTTTTTTTTTAATTAATTCAAACCAGTTAAAAAAAGCTCATCAAGTATGAGAAAATTTCAATTAAATTTATCTGTTTATAAAAAATATTTTAATGCAATATAAAAGCTCTAGTAGTCAGTTGTATAACAACACAACAGAAATAGCTAATTATGTATGAAAGGTAAAAGGGCCATTTTCCAAATTTGCTTACATATGCTGTCCCATAGGAAAAAGAAGAAAATTCAAACATAAATTAATGTTTAATTTGAGCTATGCATTATATAAAGAAGACTATATTAAATATTTCTAGCATTAAAAATTAAAAAAATCAATAAAAATTGTTGAGATATAAATCAGTATAAATGGATTTGTGTCAAATCCATTACCAAATGTTAAGTCCGTTACCATACAAAATTACTAAAAATAGTCACATTTAAATTTTGATAAAGTTTCAAAAATCAACTCACTTCGAAGTGACTTATGTCCATAAATTTCAGAATATGATACTTAGCAATATATATTTATGTAAGTTATTGAATTTTAAGAAAATTATATCTCTATTTCTTAATTGAACAAAAAATAACAATAGAATGGTGAAAAAATGATATTAATTAAAATGCATTAAAAAAATGTGTGGTAACAGATTTGACAATTGGTAACGGATTTGACACTAATCCGTTTATACTGATTTATATCTCAACAATTTTTGATTTTTTTTTAAATTTTTAATGCTAGAAATATTTAATATAGTCTTCTGTATATAATACATAGCTCAAATTAAACATTAAATATTAATGTATTTTTGAATTTTCTTCTTTTTCCTCTGGGACAGCATATGTAAGCGGATTTTGAAAATGGCCCAAAATCATATTGGGGAAATTATATTTCATTTTGGATCAAAAATAACCTAATTATTAAGATTTTTCTGTCATGTGGTTGTTCATAGGAGCAGTGATGCTCCAGATGCGCTATAGCGCAGCATTTAAGCAAGAAACTGGAGAAGGGATGCATAAAAAAAATTGCAATGGGTCCTGCAGGATCCATAATTTTCTTCTTGAAGTTTTTATAACTAATAATAATATGATTACTTTCATAATATTTTGAGAATGTGCTTTAAGAACACCATTGTGAGATTTGTGATTTTTTTAAAATTATTATTATTTAATAGATTATTTGCTTTGTATTCTGTTACAATTTTGACATCTTTTTTATTGAAATTCTTTGTAATAATTTCATCCTGTTTTATTATTTTACAGAAGTATCATCATTCAATGAAACCCCACCCATGCATAAAATATACAACAATGCATGTAGGAAGGAAGAAAAACCAGATGAGGTAATAAAGTTACACATTTTGAATAGTTTTTTTAACACTTTCTAACATAGATGACTTTTTGCTTGTCTCGCAAATATAGTCGGATTGTCATATATTTGATGTATGTTATTGAGGTTTACTATAGCATCTTCACTATTGAAAATGATGTGTGTAACATTTAGTTTGCTTACAGGGACACTCACAAGAATCCTTTAGATTGCAGTCTATGGGGGAAAAAAAAAATTTTTTTTTGAGTGTATTTTAATTGTGATGCATTATTGCAATGAAATTGAAATGTAACACTGAGGTGGACTGTGACATACTTTCTTTAAAATGCAGAATGAATGAGTATCATTTATAGTTCATTTACAGGGAGACAAAAAATAATTATGTTCTACTGGGAAAAATAATTTGTGGTGCATTTTAATGATATGATACTTCAAACATAATAAAGTTTATATGCAACACTGAGATAGACAACAACACACTTTTCTTAAATTAGGAAATGTGTAGTATTTATTATTCAGTTACAAGGCAGACAAAATAATTTGGTTACAGAATTGATTATGAGCAATTATTGATGAAAGTAAAAGGCCCTGTTATTCATTTGAAATTCTTCAAAGTGCTATCAACATATATAAAAAAATTCTCAATGTAGGATCTTGGTTGCATTCTGTAAATTTATTATTTAAAACTGGGACACAAAATACACTAATTAGTAAATTTTTGATTTCATTCAAGTTTTGTACTAGAGTAGACTCCCTTAAATCCGCAAAGCTTAAAACCAGAGGTAGTACGGATTTTAGAATTTTTCGGATTTCTGGTCACTGTTTTGTTTACATTTTTAAACTAATTTGAATTTAATAATGCACTTGAAATTATAATGAATGCTTACAATAAAGTAAAATACAAATAATAAAAATTAAGATAATTATTTTTTTTTAAAATATTAAAAGTCAAGGTCAAGTAAATAATTAATAATGCATAACTAATGATGAGATCATTTTTTCCTGAATTATTCAGTGAAACTCTCCTTATAAATATACACTAATAATCCACATAAAAATCTTAAAATAACAAAGTTTTATTTCATGTTTATAACTTAATAACCAAAAAGCTTGATTAATACATAAATGTATTTGGTAAAAAGAAAGTGATTGTCACTGATATCAGTGCTATCTTGAAATTTTTCAGAAATAAATTTATGCTTTCTTCATGAGAAAACATGAGTTGAATTATATTAACCAGAATTCCATATTAAAATGCATACAAAATGATATAAAAAAAAAACTTAAAAATTTCACCTACATCTTAACTAAGTTTCATTGTTTACATCGTAAACGATGTGCGAATTTTAGGAATTTGCGTATTTGAGGGAGTGTACTGTATATTTTTAAAGATTCTCTACTTAGAAAAGGTTTATACATTGTATACGAATTCCATGACACTGTACTTTGCAAAACAGCTTTCTTGAACTTTTTTTTCTTAGTTTTTTTATTCAAGAAAATAATTAAAAAAAACCCGCATTATTTAAATAGTCTTTATTTAGGATTCCCAAAATTGCTTTTGTGCTGGTTAATTAGAGAATAAAAATTTCAATTGTCTATCAAACAGTGATTTTTCGAGTATTTTATTTATTCTTTTTATTTCTGTCATTAAGTATATTTTCAGAATTTTTAATTTCAATAACTTTTAAAAGTGGATTTCTTTTAATGTATTTTATATACACCAGTGGACCCGTGCAAGGATTTCACACTACAGTCTAATATTTTTTTTTACAATATCTAATTTTTTTTTTTTAAATGCAGGTTTACACTTCTACAGAAAAATTAAGGATTAAAAATATCTGCAAACAACATGAGTCCCCAGCCGGAATATCGTCTCATTTATTTCATCAAAGTTACGGTAAAAACTGATTGAAGATTAGAAAAAGGCACGTGCAAGAAAAAAAAATAACAATTGTATTTTAACTGCATCAGAAGATGATGTCATCCGTTTCTTGAAAAACATGAAACAAAGAAAAGTTAATTGAATGCATTTAAAATAAAATTTAATATCGTATAACAAAGCATACCTTTTATTCTACGCCTGAAATATCACTGCTTCGTTCGATCAATAATGTCTTTTTCTTTTAAACATTTCAGTTTCAATTTTGCTTGTTAACTATAAACTAGCCGACCTCCGCCCTGCATTGCCTAGGCCCTTGATAATAAATTTAAAAAAAAAGTCGAGTTTTTATTATTTTATATCTTTAACCTGGTTTCGTATAAAATTATATTTTAAAATGAAAAATTCACGAAAAAATATTTATATTTAGTGATAAAAGCGCTCATTTTCTTGTTTGTTTTTTTTTTATCTAGGGTCATTTCATAATTTTAAAATAAAAAGTTCTTTTTGTCTGAAATCTTTATTGGTGATAAATAAAATGGTTTTACTGCCTGTGTAAAAATTTTGTGAAAAGAAAATTGTTTTCTAGTTGTAAAAGAAATGTTTTCTTCTCACTTTTTTGTTTGTTTGTTTTCACGTCGGCTCCTTTAACATAGCAATAAAAAAAATGTTCTCATCTTCCGAACTCTCTGACATTTCAATCGTTTATAAATATAACTGCATCCAAACTCTCTTTAAAATTTTGTGAAAAAATTTGTATATTTAGTAGTGAAAACATGAGTTCTTTAAAAAGAAAAAAAAAAAGCTTTAGCTTTCAACCTCAGAGCAAAAATATATTAGAAGGTCTATGCTTTCAATGCAATGGTACGGCTTCATCCGATTTAGTCAACCCTTTTCAATCCCCCTATACTAAACAGGTGAAGGTTGGGTTAATCAATCAGGTTTTCCATTTCTGTGGGTAGAAGCCTTCAAAAAAATGTTGATGCATGCGCAAAGAGACAGATTTTCATGTGGATTTGACAATTCGTAAATTCACAGAAAAAGGGATGCTGACAACATAAATAATATATATATGATATATGTTGTTAGTAATGAAAATCAGAGAAATTTGATAAGGGAATTTTTCTTTTCAGTTTCTGTAGCCACCCTCTAATTATTTTATTCTAAATTGTGAATTATCATAAAATTATATAAAATTCCTTAAAACTGTTTAATGCATAATCCTTCCAAATTGCATTGTTCACTTGCTTGCAAATTAGACAGAACAAGAAAGAAAAATCATGAGTTAAGCATAGATCATGAAACACTTTCCGACACATTCAGAATACTGTAACAAAACTTCCCTGTTTAATAAGGTGAAAGATGATATTTAAGTAAACATTTTGAAAAACGTATAACTCATTTGAAAACCCAATTTTAGCAGTTACCATCTATAGAAACAAGTTAGAAATTGTACGTCAAACGTAACAAATGAGGTGCGTTCGTACTATAGATAGTTATATAAATATTCAGATCTTGATGATTTTTAATTCTGTGAAATGAATTATATCGTCTGCAGATTAATTTCTGTAATAAAATAAGTATCTTAGTCGCTTGGCGATTAAACCTCGGAATCTCCTATAACAAGAAAGCACAGATTTTTTTTTTTTTAAATTCAAATTTCATAATAAATATTTTTATTAATATCGTCTAACGTTTTGATTCTATTTTCATAAAATTTGAGATGTCTTGACAAAATTCTGCAAATATATCTTAAATTTCAAACCATTCGTTTGGGTAGTTTTTGCGTTGTTATATGCACACAGGCAGACGGACCAGACGACAACAATAGGTGCTACGTATTTATATAATTACAAACGCACCTAAAAAGTATTCAAATTATTTTGTGAAGACATATATGATCTCTCTATTTGTATGTATACTTGTGCTAAAACTTGTACTACAACTGAAAACGTACTTTCAGCAATTGACCCCATGGCAATGGTTAATAGCTGAAGAAATCACTAAACCTTATCTTCAGCAGTTTTTTTAATTCTGATAATTTCTGTGGTTTTAAGCGCTTATTTCGATTATATGTCTGTTAAATTTGTGTTTAATTTATGCTATTTCATTTATTGCTGGATGAAGTTTTAATTTCATTATGGAATATTAGCTGGATGGAAATAAACGCTGAACTTTTTATATTGTTTAACAGTGCAAACGGATTAATATTTTGTGATTGTCTGCAAGTGATAGAGATAGATTAAAAGAAAAAAAAATCATGCTTGAAATTTAATTGAAATGCTATAATAAATGAGTAAATTGCGATACAGTTTTCGAACAAATTGCATCTAAAAGCAGATTTTTTTTCCTATATAACGGTGTAAAAATGGAAAATGTGCGATGTTTAGAAATTAAAAAAATAGCAGTGTAGCAAAAATCACAAAACAAAAATTTCATCGTCAAGTGTTGCCATTCGCAAAATGACGTCAGCGTTATGCATGGACACGTTTATCCTTTATAATATAGATACATTGCAAACGACTTTTCACCATAATGATATGGATAAAAAGAAACTATAAATGCTACATATTTCAGTACACGGTAATTCGAGAATATTTACATGAGTTAGATCATGGCCTGAGAAGCCAAATTCATAAACACTTTTCAACTATGTTGGAAGTAGGGATGTAACGAATAGTGATTTGGCCGAATACCGAATATTTGGCCAAGTTTTAGAGCGAATACCGAATGTACGGCGGTCAAATATTGACTTTTAAAAAAAATTATTTTAATTGTTTATCTATTTTTTTTTAATTTTAAAATCAAAAATTAAATTAAGGACTAATTGAAATAATTTTTTTGTTTGAGTGTTCAAAAATCATAACAGCTGAATGTATTTTTTGTAATATTTTAAATACTTTGATGCCAATAAGATAACATATGACTTTCCAAAATGTAAATAATAATTTCATTCATAATTTTTTATTTAATCCATAGACAGTTCTAGTAATTTATATATATATTAGCTAAAATAGAAACTCATTAGCTCTGTAAAAAATGAAACTTTTTATTTTAGTAAAATCATTTCACTCCCCAAAAATAAGAACTTGCATGTGTTCTCTGGCTTTTTATATCCTTTCTCATGCAACTCAAACTTAGTAAATTTACATTCTGTATGTCAAAAAAAAAAGGTTATTATCTTAAAATATAATTATTCATTCCATTAAAATATAATTATTTTTTTCTGCTACCAAGATATACTTTTCTCTTTTCTTTCTTTTAAAATTAACAAGCCCCTCATACTACTTCCTCCACCCCATATTTCACAATGAGATGCCTCTTGTAGTTCACACAGACAAGAGACACTATTCTTATCTGTGGTAGTTCTTGGTAAATGAACTTTGGTTAACAGATTGAGGGGTTTCTGATCCCCTATTGGTCTGCTGAAATGGGAGTCTGATGTGAAACAGTGAAACCAGTTCATTCTATTCTTATAATAATTAATGTATTTAGATATAATTTTTTAACATTGTTTGTTGAATATATTTAAAATCACATTTTGTTTTGATTTTCTGGAACTTATTTAACCAAATATCTTAGAATATTCGGCCAAATATGCAACTATTCGGCAAAATATCTAATTATATTTAGCTACAGGTATTCGACCGAATATCTGTCCAATATTCGGCAAAAGGGCCGAATACCGAATAGTGGCCGAATATTCATTACATCCCTAGTTGGAAGGTATTAAAAAATTGATTATAACCTAACTTTTGGAGACCAGTGCATTATACATTTCTTTTTTAACGAAAATTGTTATATTTCCATTTTAATCATTACTAAAGTCTTCCTTTTTTTATGTCTTTAACAAATAGCTATTTCGTAAAGATTTGATCAGCGCTATGAAGCTGCCCGACAATGAGCAGTTGGATGAATCTGAATTTTGGGATGTAAGCGATTCATGGAAACAGGAGTGGGAAAGAGGCGTGCAGGTTCCTGTTAATTCAAAGAATGTACCTAATCCTCAAGTGAGGTATGTATGAATTTTGATATATAATAATGTGTTATACATTGTTGAATGCACTAATTTTTGGCATAATGTTTTTATGGGTTGATCAACTATTCTTTGCAACAAAGTAGGGTTATGTATATATTATATATATATATATATATATATATATATATATATAAGTAAATAGTTAGTTTAAAATTTTATTCAGCATGTTTACTAGGTTAGTAAAGTAAGTTTTAAATACTCCAACTAGTAGTACATTGTTTCTAAGACAATTTTTCAGCATCATTAAAAGTCATATATTTGTCTCTTATGTTACAGAAGTTCAGAAATTTTTGGTTTGTCACCTGTGTTACCATGTAAAAACAAAGATATTAACAGTGTATTGAAATTGTGCACTGTTAACTCATAGATTAATGATTTATCTATTCTTCAGATAAAAATTACAATTAATAGATATAAAATTGGTTTATTAAATTATGTGATGACATGAAGAATTGTTGCAAATGGGGGGGGGGGGTGGAAGACTGTACATCTGACACTTGTTTTTCTCCTTTACAGAGATCTAACTTGTGTTTTTATATGCTACAAAACATTCAAGAAAATACTGGAGTGTATTAAACATGATTTCTCCACTATATTTTATTTCATTAGTTATTTCTGCCATTGAATTTATGAAATCAAATTATTTTGCTTCCTTTTTAAATTTTAAAGTATAAGTTGCTACTTCTTTTTATACAATAGCAACTCCCAATATGTTCTTAGTCATCTTGCTAATGGAAATATTTAAATTCTATTCCATTTTTAGTTATGTTTAAATTTTTATATTGTAAATTGACATAAACTCTCCACTTTGATGCATTATTTAAATCCATCAAATGATACAATTTAATCTACTGCATAATTTGATAAAACATCTTTTTAATTTTTTACAACTCTTCGGATTTTTGAGTATCAATCTTGTTTTTATCTGCAGCTTATTGGCTGCTACGAATTAGTGGAGTTATCCAAATTACTAATTTATTTTATTAATTCTGCAAATTCGTAATTATTTTATTCTGGAATTATTAATTATGAATTTTTAATTGAATTAATTGACTTTCAAAAAATTTTATTTTAATGTTGTAAATTGTGTTTTGTTTTACCTTGTTTAAAATTCTTGAACTCATAATATTCTCTGTTTTGTTTTATTTAGGATCATCAGAGAGAAGACAAAATCTTCACCATTTAGATTGTAAGTTATTTATTATAGATATCATTTATTTTATACTTGTTTCTTTCTTTCTTTCTCATTCTTTCTGTCCCCAATAAGTGTTACTTAATGCCAGTAATGAATAAGTGTGGTGTAACAACATATTTGTAATATCTTTCCTTGGTTTCATCTACTCCCTATTAATTAATTTTCAATTAGCCAATTTTTGAATGTTTCATATAGATGTGCGTTATGATCACTAACTCTTTGCTCAAATGCACTTGTCCTTTTCTCTATTTAAATGTGATCCCCCCCCCCCCCATCTAAGAGCCATCTAACTACTTTCTTTTTTATAATAGATGTTCGCTTGTTTTTCACATTGTATCACCAATGTTTATCCGTTTGTAGATAAAAAGTCTTGCATCATGACAGTTAATGTACACATTTCTTAATGGCAAACACCTGTAATCTTGAAAATACTTCACCATATCCTGTTCGTTAGAAGTTCTAATGTTTTAAAAAAATTTTAATTCTGAGACAAAAATAGAGAAATAGCAATTAACTTATATCCTTCATTACAAGAACTTAACTGACTTATCCACAAAATAAATAAAAATGTAGTGTGTGCATCACATCTGATGTACAGCATTGCAGTTGACAACATTGAATGTGACGTCACACTTATTCATTTTTAACATCTTTTTTTTAAACTTGGTTCATGTGTATGTAAAGGTGGGATTTTGTAATTGATTTTTCATTCATTTCTCTATATGATGGAATTATAACAATTATGAATGCAGATATGTTTCTATAACAAAACATTTTGATAATTTTAGAATTTAAGTATAAATAATATTAAATTAATAAACTAATTTTAAGGTATTTTTTCATTAACCAGGTGAAAGTGATAAATTGTCAAATATTCTTTATGATTGCAACAACGATGGAGTTGTTTATGCAGCAAATTTTGCTCACTTAAAATGACAACTGGCTGCGAAACAGCAGCAATGAAATATTTTAAATACTAAAAAGTAGAAAATAAAATATAAATGAAAAATGTGACATTAAAAAAAAAACCCTGTTATTATTTAATAGTTAAATATTGATTTGTGCTATAAAAGTAACAACTAAATGAACACCTGTATGTATTTGTTACTTTCAAATTCACTATCCTTTAAAAAGTATTTGTTACTCATTATTTTTGCTACTATTTTAGAAACAGATATTAATAATCATCAATTTGTAATATGCAAATATTCAGTGTATTTACTAATTTTCAGAGGGTTGTTTTGATTATAATTAACTATTCACCAAAATAAAGGATAAAATCTGGATCCCTGCCTTGATTTAACATTTCAAAAAATAAAAATTAAGTGCTTAAATTACTGCACGTAAAATATGTTCACAAAACTGCAGTAAATCTAATGAAGTCTTTGGTACTTTTACTAACAGCAAAACTGGGTTTTCTTTCATATTTCTATATGTGCTGCCATCTGTATGCAAAACTTACATGCAATTAATTTGTAAAATATAATGAAAAACGGCAAACTAAATAAAAATATGATGCATAATTGAATAAACATGTCTAAATTATTGTTTATGAAATAAAGTAGAATCGAGGGAAGCAACTTACTAAGAGTAAAATGTTACAAAATTTATAAAATAAAAACCTGAAATATAAATATATGAAAAAAAAATTTTTACAAGGAAATATACTAATTTTTACATGAAAAATAATTATGTATTACAGTAGAAGATCTTTATAATGCAAACCTAAAAACACGAGGTTGTGCTGTTATATAGAATTTTTTATGTTACATAGATCACATCATTAAATTTATTGTAAACATGATTCTATAATATGTCTGAAACAAAACAAAATACAATACGATATCTTTATATTCTATTCCTTAGGACCAGGAGTTACGCAGATTATAAATTTTTCCATAATATAGGCCATTTCACACATAGTTAAATTTACTTTATAAACTTGGTCCAAATATGTCTGGATCTAATCATTCATTATATTTCTCATTTTTTGTAATTTTCGTTGTAGTGATAGCAAATTTTTCATTAAAAAGTTCAGAATTAAGGAGATAAAGACGAGCTAATATGCCAAATTTAGTCCTAGAGAGTAGCAATTTTGTTTTTTTACAATGTGGAATGCAGGTGCTTCTTAAACTACAAAATTCATTGAGAAGTTGTGCATTATATAGAGAATTAGATTATATAGAATTGTGTTATGTAGACCTTTTTTAAAATATTTTATCCCAATATCAAATAAAACATACCAACAAAAATATTTTTACAAGCAACATAAAAATCTGGCTTTACCATAAAGATATTCTTCCCAAATATAAATACACGA
The DNA here is from genome assembly GCA_963931845.1 of Maratus michaelseni. NCBI lineage: Eukaryota > Metazoa > Arthropoda > Arachnida > Araneae > Salticidae > Maratus > Maratus michaelseni. The sequence continues at coordinate 388,138,758 of OZ007591.1, read as the reverse complement.
GCAGGGAAGACCGAGCTATGCTCGGTCAAAATTAAATTTGAGTTCAAATATCATGACCCATGACCAAAATGACCCACTAATTGAATTTTCTTGAACATGTGACTTAGCCCAACAGTCTTCTCGTGCCGGAAAACCATAGGATGCAAAATTTAGTGTAAATTGAGCCGTTTTTTAGATATTGACCCACAATGACCCAGAAATGACCCACTAATCGAATTTTCTCGAACATGTAACCTAGTCTAATGATTTTCGTGTGCCCGAAACTCGTAAAATACAAAATTTAATCAAAATCGTTAGAGCCGTTTTTTAGATAAAATTAATTTGACCTGCTTTGACCCAAAAATGACCCACTAATCGAAAGTTCTCGAACATGTGACCCAGCCCAATAGTCTTCTCGTGCCCGAAAATAGTCTGATACAAAATTTCGTCGAAATAGTTTCGACCGTTTTTTAGATACAATTATCTTGACCATGACCCAAAATGACCCACTAATTGAATTTTCTCGAACATGTGACCTAGCCCAACAGTCTTCTCGTGCCCGGAAACCATTGAATGCAAAATTTAGTGTAAATTGAGCCGCTTATTAGATCTTGACCCACAATGACCCAGAAATGACCCACTAATCGAATTTTCTCGGACATGCGACCTAGCCCAATGTTTTTATCGTTCTCGAAACTCGTAGGACACAAAATTTAATCAAAATCGTTAGAGCCGTTTTTTAAATAAAATTATTTTGACCCGCGTTGACCCAAAAATGACCCACTAATCGAAAGTTTCGAACATGTGACCCAGCCCAATTGACTTCTCATGCTCGATAATGGTCGGATACAAAATTTCGTCAAAATCGTTTGAACCGTTTTTTAGATACAATTAGCTTGACCATGACCCAAAATGACCCACTAATTGAATTTTCTCGAACATGTGACCTAGCCCAACAGTCTTCTCGTGCCCGAAAACCATTGGATGCAAAATTTAGTGTAAATTGAGCCGCTTTTTAGATCTTGACCCACAATGACCCAGAAATGACCCACTAATCGAATTTTCTCGGACATGCGACCTAGCCCAATGTTTTTATCGTTCTCGAAACTCGTAGGACACAAAATTTAATCAAAATTGTTAGAGCCGTTTTTTAAATAAAATTATTTTGACCCGCGTTGACCCAAAAATGACCCACTAATCGAAAGTTTCGAACATGTGACCCAGCCCAATTGACTTCTCATGCCCGAAAATGGTCGTATACAAAATTTCGTCAAATTCGTTTGAACCGTTTTTTAGATACAATTAGCTAGACCATGACCCAAAATGACCCACTAATCGAATTTTCTCGAGCATGGGACCTAGCCCAATGGTTTTCTGGTGCCCCAAAACGGTAGGATACGAAATTTCGTCAAAATCGTTAGAGCCGTTTTTAAGATAATTTTTGCATATATATATAACCACCCACAAGATTTGCTCGTATTAGAATATATGATACACGTCACTGATACAGGAACAGCTGGCACCGAAATCATCAAGTCAGAAGTCTGAACACAAACTTTCATCTTTATTTATTAGACTATTCTGCTCCATTAATGAATCATGCAAGTGGAAATAGTAGTTGGAAGTTTATTTCATTTAAGTTCTGCAGTGCATTTTTGCAGTAACAAGTCATATTCCAAAGTAACAGTTTGGTACTTCGTGTCACAGTGAATACCTTTTACACAGTAACAAACAGCAGTTTGCTGCAGTAGCTCTAATATTAATTACATTATGATTACACATTGAAAAATTTAAATTTTTAACAACTTAGAAATCACAAGTAGACAGTTTAAATAATGTTTTTTTTTTCTTTCCTGTTGACATATTAAAAAAAAAAAAAGAAACAGTGCAAAAATTGTATATTTTTTAATAAATTTGCTAGTTTGCACTTTCTACCAAGTATAAATCAGAGTGATGAATTTTCCATAATCAGGACTCACACCAAATACAGTAGACTCCCTTAAAACCACAGGCTGTGCAGATTTTAGAATTTTGCGTATTTCTGTTCACTGTTTTGTTTAAATTTTTTAAACAATAATTTGAATTTAAATAATGCACTCGAAATTATAATGAATGCTTACAATGAAGTAAAATACAATAGACTCAAATCCACAACCCTAAAATCCACGAATTCCTAAAATCTGCACATCGTTTTAGATGTAAATAGCAATGTTATGGCTAATATGATGATGAAACCACTCATTTTATTTGTGGTATTTAGGCATTTGGGACTTGAAAATTCTGTCTAAATTCCACAAATTTCATTTCATTCATTCAATTTCATTTATTCAATTTTTAATTTAATTTCTTCTTCTTTTAAATAAGTTTTTGGTATCCATATTCAGTGTGTTGGGGAATACTTTCATTGTCAGCTAATTATTACATACTTAATCATTATTTCATACTTTAAGTTGGTGTTATGGTAATGTTTCATTTATGGTTATATATATATATATATATATATCATTCTGTACACATTTTAACATGGAATTTTGGTTAATATGACTGAATTCATGTTTTCCCATGAAGGAAGCATAAATTTATTTCTGAAGAATTTCAAGATAGTGCTGATATCAGTGACAATAACTTTCTTTTTACCAAATACATTTATGTATTAATCAAGCTTTTTGGTTATTAAGTGTGGCTAAACATGAAATAAAACTGTGTTATTTTAAGATTTTGATGTGAATTATTATTGTATATTTATAACTGTAAGGCAAGTTTCACTGAATAATTTAAAAAAAAAAATCTCATCATTATACATATTTAGTTATGCATTATTAATTATTTACTTGGTCTTTACTTTTAATATATTTTTTTATTAAATTTTATCAATTTTTATTATTTTACTTTATTGTAAGCATTCATTATAATTTCAAGTGCATTATTAAATTCAAATTACTGTTTAAAAATGTAAACAAAACAGTGACCAGTAGTCCACAAAATTCTAAAATCCGCACAACCTCTGGTTTTAAGTTTTGCGGATTTAAGGGAGTCTACTGTATTAAAGTAAAATATTAAAAATTTAAAAAACATTTAATATATTAAAAGTAAAGGTCAAGTAAATAATTAATACATAACTAAATATGCATAATGATGATAAGATAATTTTTTCTTGAATTATTCAGTGAAACTCGCCTTATAAATGTACATTAATAATTCACATCAAAATCTTAAAATAATAAAGTTTTATTTCATGTTTAGCCATACTTTAAAACCAAAAAAGCTTGATTAATACATAAATTATTTGGCAAAAATATCACGATCGCCACTGAAATCGAACACCATCTTGAATTTTTTCAAAAATAAATTTATACTTCTTTTATGAGAAAACATGAGTTGAATCATATTAACCAGAATTATGTATTAAAATATGTACAGAATGATATAAAAATTTAAGAAACTTGAATTTTACACCTACATCTTAACTGTAAGTTTCATTGTTTACTGCATCGGAAACAATGTGTGGATTTTAGGTATTTGGGAATTTTAGGGTGTCAGATTTGAGGGAGTCTACTGTAATACATTAAGTACTGTAGTAGAAATTTTTTGGAACAACATAAGTTGCAGTAATGAAATTAGTCGTGATTTGTAAGATAAACATTAAATGCTTATGAAATGTTTTTTTTTTTTTTTTTAAAGCTATTTTTACTTTTATATTTATTGTATTTAATTCTGATTGTTTGGCAACAGGTTTAACCAACTGTTAATGGTAGATAGGAAAGTAAACAAGTATTTTTATTTAAAATATTTGCTGATGTGCATATTTTCTTCTGTAAATGCTCAGCATGTTTAATAATAATTATTATGCTTAATATCTGACTGTATTATTTTTATGTGTGCATTTAGACCCAAGAAACTCATACGTACAACTGAAGACTCTTTTTACTCAAATGAATTTCATGTCTTATCGGATATTGGACAGAAAGCTGAAAATATCTGTAAATACGACTTAGATGATTTGGATGCTCACTGGCTTGCAATCTTTAATGAAAGGCGGGAAGACTTTGGTATGCTTTGTTTGTTTACTTCGTCTTTTAATTGAAGTTCATGCAATTTAACCCATTATTTATAACCCATTTTGCTGTACAAAAAGACACTTTTTTTTTAGTATTCTTTTTTTCTTGAGGGAAAATAAATTCTTGAATCAACAACAGAGCAGCAAAAAAGCAAGGCCAGATCAGTTGCAACAACTATATACCTTCAGATTTTCCCCCAGGTTTAAAAAAGGGCAGAGTGCTGCTAGTGAGAAAAGGGCACTTTTTTATTCTTAACCTTTTGCTTACGGTGGGATAACGGTAATCCCAAGAAAAAAAATCTTCGTAAAATATGGGATAAGGATCGCCGTAATCCCAATCTTTTACACCCCCAAAAGTGGAAGTAGAGAAGTCGTTTAAAGCTACTTACACAGTAGGTGTCTTGCCTGCTTTGAAAGCAAAAGAAAGTTTTAGGGACAATATCTGTTCGCATTAGGGTAAAAGTGACTGAAAATCCCGATTTTGATTTGTAAAAAATTTTTGAAGCTTGCACAAGAAACAGCTTGTCATAGTTTGAATTTCTACTCAATTTGATTCATAATTTCTCCTGCCATGTTAAACTTCGCATATTATAAAATAAATATTAATCAGTATATATTGAAACGAAAAATATCAGTTTACTTTAACAACATTTAAATAAGCATATATATATGTAAAAATTTCGTTTAAGTGTATATTGAAAAATGAAAAGTACTTTTAATGATTTCATAATTCTTGCACACGAATTTGTAAAGAAATTTCCACATATTTAATTCTGCATAGAATAAATTCTATTTAATGTAATAATAATAATTATTAAGGGTTTTACATTCTGTTTGCAGTGAAAGAGACAATATAATATATGAGCGATGCAGTACAGTATGCAAGCCTTTATTTTTCGGAGAGACAGCCCCCCTCCAATTCGGGTACACTCGTGAAAAGTGCGAGTATTTTGATATTGTATTGTTAATTAAATTTGAACTATTTTATCTTTGTTTAATATTAAATATGGTGCTTATTTCAGAGAATAAGTTTCATTTCAAAAAACACTAAAAACTTTAAATAACCAAAATTGTACCAATAATTTTTATCTCACTTATCACAATTTTGAAGTACAACATAGCAATTTTATGTAGTGTTTTGAAAAAAAAAAAATGTTAATTCTTCTGTTAAAGATAGGTTTATCGTTACTGCTAGCTGACGGTACAGTGCTTGTCAAGTTCAGCGCCTTATGCCAGGACTCCTGCTGCTGCTGAATATTATAAAAATACATCAATTTTTAAAAGTATTTGTTTAAACTTTTTGGAAAAACTTGTTAGTAAATAATAGAATAAATTTTAATAAAAGAATTAATTAATATATATATTTTTTTCTGTTTACAGAGAAAATAACATTCAATATACAAGGGATACTATTTTAATCTGTATTGTTAATTAATATTGAATCATCTACGTCGAACGTATTTTAGCATCTTTTAATAACATATTTTATAAAAATCACCTACCCTTTTTAACATAATATAATTATAAAGGTTTCTTTCTAATACTTAGCCGTTAATAGAAATTTGCAATTCCTATTTGCACAATTTAAAGAATGTGAAGATTTTTTTTTCTTACGCAAGATTTAAAATATTTTTACACAATTTCAGTATTCCAAGAATGGCTTTAAATGGAAATGTGGCTCAAACTGGTCTTTCTAATGCCAAATGTTGTCTTTTCCCCGTATAAAAATATTTTTCTCTTTGTATGATTATGGTTATTTCCATCATTTTCTGGTCATTATTACTGCTTTAAATTCTCGATTTTAGTGCACATACTTTAACAAATATTCCGTCTTTTAATCACTATTATCTAATTAATAATGAACATTAAGTTCCATCTTCAGTTAATAATAGAAGTATTTCCATGATTACATTTAAACAAAAATATTTATTTAAATTTTTGGTGTACCCTGACAAACTAAATAGTACCATTTATAAAAGGAATGCAAACTCTTAAGTTTTTAAAGATGTATATACTTTTTATAGCTTATTTTATACTAAAAACAGTTTATACTAATTTATTTTATTTAAAGTACGAGATATTTCAAAAACAGAATATATAAAACAATAATTATTTTTTTTTACTATATTTAATGGAAAATTTTATTTAAAAAATATACATATCGCAGTTTAAAAATTTAAACGCAAAAGATTGTTATATAGTTATAACCTAACCTTTACCCTGAGTGTTCTTGAATTGCTGGAAAAATAAAAAATCAGTGCAATAAACTTAATACCCTTTAACACTTTAAAAATTTACATGCAAAAAAACAAAAGTACAAATATTTCATTAAATATTTTAAGAAAATTGTAATTTTATTAAAGGACCATAGTGCATTGTGCATGTAAAATAATTCCAAACTCAAATTTAATTAAATTAAATGGCCCATAAAAAAAAAGAGTTATTTTTACGTTACACAGCAGTTTGTATAGTTGGATTTGCTTGAATATATCTTCTGTTATTTATTATATGGTAAACATTTAAAATTTTCATGAAATCTTTCAATTATACTGCTCAAAAACTGTATTTGACTACTGCAATTTAGTAACATTTTCATCATAAAAAAGTATTTTCTAAATATTCACATTTAAAGCGGAACCATAATATGTTTTCTTCCGTTTACATTCGGGGAAAAAATCCCCAGGTGAGACCATATTTGGTTAACGAGAAACAGATGTGCTAATTTCTGTCTCCCTGTGTTCGTCACCTGTACTCAAAAGAGGAAAGCAGATATCTTAACCTTCCCGTAAGGAAACAACAAATTTACATTCCAGTTCCCGAAGCCAAAAGGTTAAGGGCACTTTTTGGATTCTTGAAAGCACTTTTCAGATTCTTAAGGGCACATTTTTTAAGTGTTAAAGGCATTCTTTTGGTTTTTAAAGCCACTTTTGATATTTAAAAATCAGGGCACTCGTCTCAAGACAACATTGAGTCCATTTTCACTATGAAAGCAAATTTTGTAATGCAAAAATGAGAAAAGGCACTTTTTTTACCTTCTGGTAAAAAAGGTTGCTAATTATTTTACTGGGGGAAGGGGGGGGGCAAGAAGGGTGCTATTTTGTAAACCAAAGGGCTGACAGAGTGCAGTACCCTTCTGAAACTGTCTGGGGGAAACTCTGTAACATTAATTTATTTTAATAATAGCCATTTTATGTTAAATAGAAGTAAAATCTTGTTATAATTTTTTTAAAAACATGTTTAGTTCATTACTACAATCAGTTAATAACCATGTGAAAAGAGTAATAAATCAGAAACAGCCAATATGATGAGAACAATATATATTGTATGTATTATGGTATATATATATTTTTTAATTTTAAGAATTATAGTAAAATGATGAGAAAGATGAAGTTTCTATAAAAAATTCACTTGAACACTTGTTTGTCCATTATGGATTGTTCATCTGCATAGCTTTCTGTATTTATCTTTATAGTTTCCAATACCGCCCCCCTCACCAGCCTTTTTTTGCACTCTCTTGTTTAACTCAACTTGGTTTTAATATGTAAAGATGGAATTTTGTGATTGGTTTTTCACTCACTTCTTGATATAAATATATTTCATTTTAAGGCATTTTTTCATTAGCTCGACTTCAGGGTTTCGTTCATTTCACGAAGCCCTATTCGTCTCGCTTCCCTGTCTGACTGTCACAGAGCCGGTTCTCAGAAACTGTATAAGTTAGAGACTTGAAATTTTGTGTACTTACAGCTGAATACCTACTGTCATGCTGAAAATCATAAAATTTTGAAAGTTTCTTCATTAACGCAAGATATTAATTAAAAACCCACTCATTAATGGATAAAAATATATCAACTAAAGTGCAGAATTTATTTGAATTGGTTCCAATTTGTAAAATAGCGCACATAATAATATTCCCTTTCAATTAAAAAATGTATTTATATGGGACTATCAAGAACAGACATAAAACTTTAAAAATATAATTAAATGATCACGTGTTAAAAGCAGTAATTGTAAAAAATTACGTAATAAAAAATATACTTGCATCAATATTAAAAAGAGAAATTAAATTATTACACGTTCAAAGCATTAAATAGGGAAACTTATGTCATTTCCAAAATGCTCAAATAACAATATTTCCAAACAGTTTCAATATAAAAATATATTTACCAGGGTTGGGTTTTTGACATGACAGTGGTAAAAACCGTGTTTTTACCAGTTTATTCCGTCAAAAACCTATCATTTTCGATTGTCCTCCAATTTATGGTGTAAGTGTAGCAGCATACAGTACATTTCTAGATTGATTTTACCTTGTTGTTCTTGTTATTATTATTATTTACAATTACATTTGTTAAATTTATTTAAAAGAAGATCATTTCCTAATATGGGAAAGATTTAAAAATAAAGAGTAAAAGAAAAGAACAATATTTGTCATAATCTTCACTAATATAAATTCCACTAATATAACCGGTTTTGTTAATATTAAATGATAATAAAAAGGTTATAATTATTAAATAACATTCAATATACATTTTTAATAAAGTACATTAAAATTATTTTAGAGATGCAAAGATGCTGTTACATTGTATGACGATAGATGTTAACGCAGAGTTTCCCCCCAGACAGTTTCAGAAGGGTGCTGCACCCTGCCTGCCCTTTGCTTTACAAAATAGCACCCTTCTTGACCCTCATAAAAATAATTATCTTCCTTCTTGCCCCTCCCAGTGAAATAATTAGCACCCTTCTTGCCCCTCAGTATAAAAGTGCCCTTTCTCCTTTTTGCATTAAAAAATTTGCTTTCATAGTAAAAATTGACTCAGTGTTGTCTTAAAAAGAGTGCCCTGACTTTTAAATATCAAAAGTGGCTTTAAAAACCAAAAGAATACCTTTAACAATTAAAAAAGTGCCCTTAAGGATAAGAAAAGTGCCTTCAATAATCCAAAAAGTGCCCTTATGAATAAAAAAGTGCCCTTTTCTCACCAGCAGCACCCTGCCCTTTTTAAAACCTGGGAGAAACTCTGTAGTTAAGCATAGACTAGTAGTGAATAAATTTGAATATTCTTCGATATAATATTTTAAAGTGCATATCTTATGTATTATCATAAATGCAATTATGGTGATTTTCATTTGCACTTCAATAAGGAGAATATTAAAGTTTTGTTTTCAACAATGTAATAAGTTGTACCGAAATTATACACATTGTTTAATCTAATACTTATAGGTTACAGGATTTCTTCAAAAAATCTAATTTTTTTAGACTTAGCCAAATAGCTTAAGATTATTGTAGAGATCTTCTAACAGAGATGTATACGTATTATTCTAATGCAATTCTTTAGTTTTTTTTTCTTGGATGAATAAATATACTTTAGAGTCTTTTTGATTCTGAATATTTTATGTAAAACAACTTAATATTAAAGATAGAATGAAAAAAAAAAATTGTAAAAACAAACTACTAAAAAATAGGTTTTTGACAGTTTTTGACATTTTTGACATGACGGTAAAAACCATGGTAAAAACCGTCATGCATCAAAAACTTGCCAACCCTGATATTTACACAAGATATTAATTTATTTTGACAAAATATTTTACCTATTGCAAATTTTAAAACAGCATAAATAATAATATTTCCCATCAATTAAATGTTTTAAAGTTTAATAATAATAAGAAAACTTTGAAAATTATATCATATTGGAAACAATACAGTTAAAACGTCAAAGAATTGACAAACAATTTTCGATACTTCTTCATTATGCTGTTGACAACATTAAAATTAAAAAAAAAAAACTATCGCCAAATTGTTTGCCAAACTCTAATGCCCAAAAAACCAATGAAAAAATGTTGCCATTGGAATCTAAAGCCCCACTCACTAAAGTATCAACTATTAGTAACTTTGAACAATAAAATATATAATACATTAAAGAGAAAAGAAAAGTAATCTTAAATACAACATTAAAGAAGTGAATATAAAACATCACATATTTTTACTGAATGGTGTATACAAATTTAAAATTTTATACATACATTAATATTAAAAATATCGACGTTTCGACCACCATCTATGGTCATCTTCAGGAAAATTTTCTTATATTGCTTTAAAAGCAATATAAGAAAATTTTCCTGAAGATGACCATAGATGGTGGTCGAAACGTCGATATTTTTAATATTAATGTATGTATAAAATTTTAAATTTGTATACACCATTCAATAAAAATATGTGATGTTTTATATTCACTTCTTTAATGTTGTAATATTTCATGGTGTAATCGTCCAGCATTTATATTAATCTTAAATATTTATTTATTTACAATATTTTTCTTAATTGTCCCCTCGGCTGATGTCTAAGTGTCTATTACGTCAGTTGAAATGGATCTGTTGTGCGTAACTATGCATAGCAACATTTTTTCAATTCTTTTTCTCTTTTAATATCATGACATGCCATTTAAAGTCGTTATTATTTTTTTAATTAATGAAATAACTAATAAATGGGGAAAATATCATTAAAAATACATATAAATATTGAATAAAAATCTCTCAATGACCTAACAAACACGTGTAACGCATCTGATGTCAATTGAATGTGACGCCACAGTAACACACTTTTTTTTCCTATATTTTGGCAAGTTTTTTTCTTTTTTGTATAGTGGTCAACAGGATAATGGATAAATACCCGATTTTTTATAACATCATTGTAAAATTCCCCATTTCAGCGATAGTGTTTACTAAGCTATTTTACACCAGTTGATTTTAATTGATGTTATTTAATCAATCACAGAAACAGTTGTTAGCTCTTTCGACAGCAGCTGATTCCCGCCTTAAAATACCTCAGTGAAGGAAAATGAATGGAAACCCTATTACACCAGATCGCCACTAGTCGCTGAATTATAATTCAGTCTTTTGTAATCATTTTAGAGTTAATCAAATTAGCGTGTTTTTAGAGTTTGCAGTGTCAACAGGGGTTGGCGAGCGTAGCTTGTAGGGGGCAGGGCCCCTTGTAGAAAAAAGAAATAAACGCTAATAGACAATGATGTAATTAATGTGAATAGGTATTGTTAATAAAGAAGGGGGGGGGAAACAAAATTTTTTAAAAATATCTCATTTAGTCCACATGACAGATATTATGACAGAGTATAATAGCGGGCTTAGCCCGCTATCGGCCGGTTCAGATATTCGAAAAATGAAAAAGTAGACTGGTAAATTTTGGCTTTATATAAAACATGATTTTTTTTTTTTTTTTAAATGAAATTTATTTGGATTTATTAAAGAAAGGATAAAGTGTTTTGAAAGGAATATTAAATGAAACTCTTTGTGCAATCTTCGATTGCACTTACCCACTTGTTATAAGTTTTACTGTATTAATATTTATTGTAATAAAGATGTCCTAATTGTAAATACTTTGCTAAAACATTATTTTATTATTATTATTGTAGGTTTATCTCCAGTTTCAGAAGAAACTTTTGAGTTAATATTGGAAGATTTTGAAACCCAGGTATTGTTTATTTTAATAGCTTTTTATTTGACTTTTTCCTTTTAATTTTGACAAAAAGTTCTCTTTTGTTAGTATCATTTTAAATTGTTTTTTATTGTTTGTACTAAATTCTCTTCTTTTACAGTGTTCCAATCGTTTTCAAGATGCTCTGAAAACTGAAAAAGGACTTGGTATTGAATATGATGAAGATGTTATATGTGATGTGTGCAGATCTGTAAGTTTTTTTTTTCAAAATTTTCTTTTTACTTTTTCTTTTAATTTCTTAAATAATTTTATATATATACTCAGGTGCCTTCTTGTTTACTAGTGGTGTATTATTTTTATTAAATAAAAGTGATCTTGCTTCCAACATACTTACCTTTTTATGAAACAAAAGCAATTTTTGAGAATTCTTTATTTCTCAACATAACGTTTTTTTTTTTTTTTTTTTTTTTATGATTGCCAAAAATTATTCAGATTTCTGTATATCAGGATTGTGCTCGAAATACATCAGTTCGAAGTTTCCCTTTAATTAGTAATATCACAGTTATTTTTTTAGAAATACTTTGCTTACAAATGCTTTAAATCGTCATACTTTTGTAACCCAGATTAAGATCTGGCATGATAATCATCTTCTTTTCTGGTATTGCCCAATTAATTATAGATCTTTTAATGACTTGAACATTATCAGAAAATTATTGATCTAAAAATATTTTTTAAAATTTCTATTTAAACAAGAACAAAATTAAAATCAAAAAATCAAAAAACCCAACTGTGTAAAAAGCGAACAATTTTTTTTTTTTTTTCGTCTCTACCACCAACAGGGTTCGTACGGTCCTTGAAAGTGCTTAAAAGTCCTTAAATTTTTTAAAAGATTTTTTGGTCCTTGAAAGTACTTATTTTTATTCAAAATTTGCAAAAAGTGCTTGAAAGTCCTTAAATTTTTCTTTGATTTTTTTCCCCTTAATTTTTGTCTGAAAAATTTCAATGATAATCATTTTTCTAAATTGTCTGCCTTCTTTTTGTCTTTATTACTATCGGTAATACTTTAACAAACGCCCTAACCTTAACCAGACAAAGCGGCGACGTCCCCCCTCCCCCTTCCTAGTCGGCGCCTATGCCCTCACGGCCAGGAGCGCTTTCGTATCTCTGGATCTATGGGTCCGATCACAACGGGGTATGGCTCATTCGCCTCGACATCGATATCCTTAAAGATTTCAGTTATGTTCATATAGAAGAGATTGCGCCCCCTGGTGGTGGAAGGTGGAACTAATGGAATTTGGAGCTATCTCGAGTTCTATGGGTCCGATCACGACGCGGTTTGGCTCATTCGACTCGACATCGATAGCCTTAAAGATTTCAGTTATGTTCGTATAGAAGATATTGCGCCCCCTGGTGGTGGAAGGTGGAACTAATGGATTTTGGAGCTATCTCTGGTTCTATGGGTCCGATCACAACGCGGTTTGGCTCATTCGCCTCGACATCCATAGCCTTAAAGATTTCAGTTATGTTCGTATAGAAGAGATTGTGCCCCCTGTCAGTGGAAGGTGGGAAGGTGCAAGTAATAGATTTTGCAGCTATATCCGATTACAATACGGTTTGACTCATTCGACTCTATTTCGACAAAACTTAATGATTTTAGTTCCGTGTTTCACCACCCGGGGCAATAGATTTAAGGTTATTACACGGGACCGGGTATGGCCGGGCGGGTCAGCTAGTTTTCTATATTTTAAAATAAATTTATTCTAGGTTTTTATTTATACTTCAGACATAAAAATAATTACATCTTAATTGATTGTATGCTTACATGTGTGATGTATTTGTAGATTATTTCTGATGTATTTTTATATTTCTTACACATGGCAAACATTCTAAAAACCTTGAATCTAAAAAAATGAAAAAGAAAATGAAAGATTTCTTCTCGAAAACAGCATCTACTTCAAACAATTTAGATGCCAATACATCAGAAAAATAGATGCTGGTACTTCAAAAAATTCTGAAAAAAATAGAATTGACACATTTGTTTCTAAAAATGATGTACTAGATGCTGAAATATTGAGGGCCTTAAAGTGCATTAAAAGTCATTATTCATATAAACCCTGTGAAGATATTGCACAATTACTTTCCAGAATGTTCTCAGACAGTAGCATCGCTAGCAATTTTTCATGTGGAGAAAAAAAATGTGCATATATATGCCATTTTGGTCTTTGCCCTTATTTTTAAACGCTTTTGGTAGATAACTGCAAAAATGCAGAGTTTTTTACTCTGCTCTTTGATGAGACTCTAAATCAAACTAACCAAAAAAAGCAGCTTGATATTCATGTACGATATTGGCACCAGGAGGAATGTAGAGTGAGGACACAATATTTAACATCAGCATTTATTAGGCATTCAACAAGTGAAGACATTCTCTCAGCTTTGTATGAATGTGTTGTAAAATTGGATTTATCAAAACTTCTACAAATATTTATGATGGGCCTTATGTTAATTGGAAATTCTACAACAGTTTACAGGAAGACTTATCCAAGGAATATGGTATACAATCTTTGAATTTAAGTTCATGTGGTCTCCATATCCTAAACAATTCCTTCAAACATGAAATTTCATCCATTGGGTGGGACATAACTTCAGTTCTGTCAAGTTTGTATTGGATTTTTAAAGATCCTCCAGCAAGACGTGATGATTTTATAAATATCTCATCAATGAAAAAATTCCCTGTAAAATTCTGTTAGTTACAGGTGGTTCGAAAATGTCCCAGCAGCCGAAAGGGCCATAGAAATAGGGAATGATATCATAACATATGTAAAGAAGATTGATATGGGTATTTTGCTAAAAATTATATCTAAATCATTTTGTATCATTAAGGAAGCAACTAAAGATAAAACATTTTTGATAAAATTGAATTTTTTTCTATCGCTGTCAAAAGTACTTTTACCATTTTTGAAGCTATATCAGAGTGATAAACCAATGATTCCATTTTTTGCCACTGACTTGTTGAAAGTTGCAAATGATTGTATTCAGCATTTTAAGGATCTGAAACCTGAAAATCAGATACAGAAAGTTGATGCATTATGCAAATTTAATTTTAGTGATCCAAATATGCACAACGATAAGGGTAAAATATAATTAGAATTGCTGCAGAGCAACTAATAAAAGAAAAGAAAAGGAAAACAGAAATAACAGAAAATGATATATTTTCACTTAGACAAGATTGTCTAAAGTGCGTTACAACAATGATAAAACATTTAATGCAAAAATGTCCAGTTAATTATTCATTAGTAAGAAATGCAATTAGCATTGACCCACGCATGATGGCTGGGCATCCCGAGAAAGCAAGAGAAAAAATGAAAAGCATCTTTAGTACTATCTCAAAATAAGCGTGTTTTAGAAAAAAATTGTGATGAAATTCCTATCCAGCCGAATTCATTCGATTTTGCTTCATTTGACCCAAACAATCTTTCCTTGGATACATGTTTTCAACCCTACTTTTCTGGAAACAAATATGAAAACCTGTGGAAGATTATTAAAATGATTCTTATACTCTCCTCCCATGGACAAGCATCTGTCGAAAGAGGCTTCTCAGTTAATAAAACCCTTGAAGTTGAAAATTTGAAAGAGGCATCTTATGTTTCTCAACGTGTGATTCATGAATATATCAAGCTGTCTGGGGAAATTCACAATTTGCAAATTATAAAAGAAATCAGAATAGCTGCTTCATCTGCTCGTTCAAAGTACATGCACATGCAGCATTTGGAAAAGAAAAAAAACGAAGCTCAGGCTGAAACAAAACAACTGAAACGGAAAACTTTAGAGGATGAGATCACCTTCCTAAAGAAAAAAAAAAGATTTTTCTTGAAAAGGACATGCAAAGTACAAATGTAGAATCTAATAATTTGGCTGATAAAGCTGAAACATCTAAGAACATAGACTTGTTTATGCAGTATCATGAACTGAGAAAAACTATCAAAGAAAACGAAATTCACATTAATAGCCTTGATCTAAAATTGTTAGAAAAAATTTCAGAATTAAATAAAATTTAATTGTGTTTCTCATTTCATAATTTGTATTATTAAAATTATTACTGATATTTTCAATTAAATATATTATACGTTTTTTGTAAAGTTCAATTCGTTGTACATCTAATGTACTTATATTTATGGGGTTTAGTTTTCTCTGACACCAACTCAATAAATAATTCACTCAATTTACTTCAAATAAACTAGAAAACATCAAGTTAAAATCGAACTCTGTATTAATAAAACTAACTACAAAGAAAGTTAAAAATACATGTAAGAATATGAATATTAATGAACCATCTGGATTATCTGCATTACATCTTATTTAATCTAAAACATCTCAGTGTCGACGTCTTCAGTATAGTTCAAAAAACGACAGTCTTAACTCACCAACTTCATTGACTCTGCCAAAGCTTCCCTTCGATCCAAAACACCTCTTTTGACTTCCTTTTGAAGTGTGGTTTGGAGCTTGCATGCTTCAACATAGATTACATGACGCAATACAAAGATGAAGTCGCTGATTGGCTTTGACTCTGTCGTTTTAGTTCAAGCAGGAAAACAGTTCAATTCCCACATATTTACTTAAAAAGTTCTATGTATTTACAAAAATGAAAATTTCAATTCAAACATGCAATTCATTAATTTTTAGGTGCTTAAATTTTTTTTGTTTTGATCCTTGAAAGTCCTTAAAAGTCCTCGAATTTCATGTAATGAAATGTGTACGAACCCTGACCAATTTGAATTTATGAAAACAAAACCTAGCCTGTAACCATCGGATGGTTAAGACGAATCGATAGAGACCTCTTTCATTAAAATCCATCCAGCCGTTGGGATGTTTCGCGGGTATTAAAATATCCACATACCCATCCACCATACATACCCAGATACATGTCAAACACATAACCCTTCTTGGCAGTCGGGTAAAAAGCAGGGTGCAGTTTGACAATTTTAGGGCAGAGTGCTACACCCTTAAAAAATGACCTAGAGGAAACAGTAAATAATTACAGAATTAATAAAAACTGTAACTAAGTAATTTCATTAAATAGTAGCACAAATAGAACACAGGCATGGTTACAAATTAGCTGTCATTTTCACTGTTTGGTTGGCCAAAACTTTGTTGTTCTTTGTATGTTGTCATTTAAATCTATAGTAATCTTCTCAATGTAGTACCCCTTTTGTCCGACCACAGATATTTTCGGCAAAATATAGTCTTGTCTGGCTATGTTACATCTTTATCTGATGCTTCCCTCCTCCCTTTGCCTTCTAGCATGCACAAGAATTTAAAATCTTTAAATTATTTTTATTTCTATAGCATACAAATTCTGCCCTATTTGTTGCTTTCCAGTGATAATAAATCAATATTCAATCATGTAAATTATCCCCCTCTTGTCAATATTTACACCTCCCCTCCCTTCCCTTTCCCCAATTATACAGAATTTCATATCTTTAAAACTCTTTCTATAAAAAAATATGCCCCACTAGTAACAATAAATAAATAATAATCTAAATTCCCCTCATCCCCAACTTTCTAAATTTGTACTCACCCCCCCCCCTTCCCCTAGCATAAAAGAAGTTTAAAATATTTTTAAATCTTTGATTTTATATTAAAAAATCTTTTACCCTATGTGTTATTCTCCAGGAACGTAAATTTCGGGATAACAAATCTACTAAATATACGTATATTTTAGGCGATTTTAGAAATTCAACTTCTAAGGGGGTTAAATGGGAGGTCGATAATTTTCAATGATTTCGCCTTTTCACTATATCTCATCAATAGTTTTGGATAAGAGCGTAAAATTCAGAATAACAAATCTGCTATAAAAATAATTAAACACATATTTCAGCGATTTTAGAAATTCACCCATTAAGGGAGCTAAATGGGTGTCGAACATTTAGGTAATTTTGAATGTTCGCCATATCTCAGCAGCATTTTTAGTTAGGAGCTTGAAATCACAGATTCAGGATAACAAATCTACTAAAAAATAGTTAAACATGTATTTATGCGATTTTAGAATTTCAGCCACTAAAGTGGGTTAAATGGGGTTTGAATTTTTTATGTTATTTTGCCATATATCATTAATAGGTGGGAGTGTGAATGTGAAATTTAGGTTAACAAATCTACTAAAAATTACTTAAATACATATTTCAGCAATTTTAGATAATAATCCATCAAGGGGGTCATGCTGTGTGTCGAAAGTTTTAGGTAATTGTGCCATATCTCAGCAGCAGTTTTAAGAAGAATGTGTAACTCCGCTTTACAAATCTACAAAAAAAAAAGTAGTTAGTCATATATTTCAGCGATTTTAGAGCTAGTGAGTTTGTGAGCAACATCGGCTGTGAACCCGATTGCGGAAGATTAGATGGAAAAGAGAACTATTGCTGAATTTTTTTTTTTTTTTTTGTGTGACATTTTTTTCCAAGAAATATATTTTTTAATTTCTCATTTTATATATATCTTTTTTTGATTTTCGTCTTTTAGTGATCAGATTTAAAATTTTAAACAAAATATTACTCACCTTTTTTCAAAATACATTTTTTGAAAGTAAAAAATTGAGATTTAAATACTGATTGCCATATTTATGCGCTAGGGTATGCACAAGGATGTCTTATGGTGATTACCGTATAGTCAGATTACAAGCGTGCAACCAAATGGGTCCTACGAGTTGTAATTTTCCAACTGGACGAAAAATGTCCGGGCCAGGATTCGAACCTGGGATCCAGGTTTGAATCCTGGCCCGGACATTTTTCGTCCAGTTGGAAGATTACAACTCGTATGATTTATTTACCAATTTGAAATAATTGTGTTAAAATTAATCTAGTGCAAGGGTCCTGTTAAAATTATTTCATTTTAATGATTTATGCATGCAAAGTAACTGAACCATGTTATAGTGATTGCTGCATTAACGATGTATGGCTGAGAAATACATAGAGTCCCGTTATTTTGAGCATCTCATTAGTAATTTATTGGCCTGACAGTACCCATTTACAATGATCGCTATTTATCTTAAGCAATCCCATTTTTAACCGACTCAAAAAAGGAGGAAGTTATCAATTGGACGTGTATGTATTTTTATGTATGTTCACCGATTACTCCGGAACTATGCGTCCTATTTATGTGATTTTTTTTAATTCGAAAGAGAATACTCTTGAATTGGTCCCATTTAAATTTTATGAAAATTGGTTCAGTACCTTTTCAGACAAAAAAAAAATAAATAAAATAAACATTTTAAAAATAGTTAATTTGTTGGGCAGATGACTTTCATTTAATATCCTAAAATATTCTATTACGTGAATTTGCAAATAAAAAGACTGACATATTTAAATCAGCTTTAACTTATCGTATTATAATTCTGCATGAATAAATTAAAGGGGGGGATTAGCCACTGTCCCCCCCCCCTCCTTTATACTTAACCAATGAACACCCAAAACTAATCAAGGAAGCGCCTTATCACAATGAACGTATATACAAAATTTTAAGCAAATCGGATATTATCAAGAGTTATTACGTCCGTGTCACCAGTTGTTGGGCAGACGACTTTCAGGTTGAAAATAATGAAAAGACTGACATATTTCAATCAGCTTTAACTTATCAGATTTATTTCCATCGAACAAACTTTTTAAGACCTAAACTAAAACAAACTTTTGAGTGTTGCCAAATTTGAAAAGCAGAATTACATAAAATTGTGAATTGGATAAATATAATACAACATACGGATAAAAACTATAAATTGTGCCACAACAAATCTACTTTTGAATCTTTTAAAAGTTCCATTGTTGCAGTTTCACTTCGGTTTGGTATATTTTGACGAGCGTTTATTTGCGCATAATTAAATACATTGTTGTTTCAAATCCCATACAAATGTACGAGTTACAGAAAATATTTGGCGTTTTATCACCTGTGGCGCACTAGTTGGAAACTGCATTTAAAATATCCAATTATCTATATTATATTATACAATACAGTTGTATATAAATGCTTCTGGAATTGTCTTTTAATATTTCTACTACATAATATTAACTATAGAGTGACAATATAGAAAGAAAGAAAAAAAGGGGTTACTCCATATAGTATTATAGGCGACATTGTTGACGCAGTGTATTTATCTTGTACGGATCGTAAAAATCAGTACACATTAAACATAAGAATCAAAATCAGTGAGTTACACAGTTATCAAAACTGTAGTATACAGCCCGATTATGACACATTATCCAAGACGATTAGGTGAGAATAATGATGAAATTTTTAATCTTCCGTAATCGAGTCTACTGCCAAGGTTAGCGTGAAATAAAAAATATATTAGCAACAATATGGTTTAATATAAATATAGATATTGTTGGGAAATGGCACTTAATTAAAGCCGATTATCCCATTAAACTTCATTTAAATAAGCAAATAACGCTAAGTGGTGCTTAGCTGGAGTTGATTGCTGCATAAGATGAGGTAAAAAGGTAGTTGAATAATTGGTAAATGAAAAAGCAAATAAATCTGTGTGTAAAGGTTTTTCAGCATTGAATAGGCAAAGATTATAATCCAGTTCAGTTTTTATTTGAAGTAAAGATTTTCAACAGACGATATATATATATATATATGACACAGTCCAGTTTGATGATTCAGCATAATAAACAATTAGATGAATTTAAACAATAATATAGTAGCCAGCACTTATCAATATAAACTAAAACTTAACTTAAATAAAACATACTTATTAAACTGAGTAGAAAGCTGCACAATTATAGCGACACAATACTTCAAGACAAACGGCCCATTCCATCACCAGGGCCATATCTAAACTTAAGACCGACCGCCTTCGTGAAGATCTAAAACAATAAACCGAATCGCCGTTTGAGAGCGAAGCACCGCGTATAAATACCTGGCCAAAAGTTCACCTGCCAATGACAATGAAGTTCTAGAACCGTCACGGAAGTGACGCGTGACTGACGGCATGAATAATTACTGAAACAACAAATCAGATAATAACTTATCTGTCGCCATCTATCGTAGAACAAGCGAACTCGCTAAACGATTATTCGATTCTTGGCTTAATCGAATATCGCCGAATGTTTTGACTGGAGAAAGTAGTAGCGTGGTGTTTAAATGTTTATAAAGTAAATTGAAATTTACAACTATTGTAAAGTGAAATTTACTGCTTTTAATGAATGGAAAATAAGTAATAAACAAAGAATTAAAGAAATATGGGTAAGTTAAATATATAATAATTACTGAAATTACGTTCTTCAATCTGGAATTAATATGTATAATAGATTAATCACAATTACCAAAAACAAAGTTGTTCCCAAAATGGGAGCAATGGCGCCTAATGGGGGTAATGTTTTTGAAAACTTATACATATGCCTCCGTGCATTTGTGGTATTTATTTTTCAATTTATTACTATAGAAGGTATAATATCATTCTTAAACTAATATTTTTAGAAGATTTCATATAAATTAGTCCAACTTTTACATTTATAATAAAAAACAAAAAGAAATTACCAGTTCCATAAGCATTTTCATTATCCATCTATTTATTTTTCATCATTACATCATTTTTTCTGGCTAATTTACATGGAAGATGATTGAACAATTTTTTTTAGATTTAGATGATTTTTCGGATGTTCCGGAAATTGTTTGTTTGCCACCTGATTGCAATATTGTAACATTTGAGGAAGATATCTTCCTCATATGTATGTCACATAAATTATTTTCTATTACATATGCAATAGAATATAATTTATGCGACGATTTGTCCCATGTTATATTTGGTGGAGTAGAACTTTCAGTAAATTCTAAATCAACAGACAATCAAGAAATATATCTGATTTAGTGTTTAAAAAAGGCAAAGTATTATACACAGGCTTGATATTTTAGATGAAAGTTCAGACGAATCTGCAAATTGGAATACAGAAAAAACTAAACAAAATGCAAAAACAAAAACAGAAAAGTTAAAAACCAATTTTAGAAAACGAAAAAAAGAAATTTCAATCATTTTCATGTCAAATAGTAGGACAAAAATGATGTACTGAAGAAAAATAAAGAGGTGGATAATGAAAATGCTTATGGAATCGGTAATTTTATTTTTATTATAAATGTAAATGTTAGACTAATTTATATGAATTCTTCGTAAAATATCAGTTTCAGAATGCTATTATCCCTTTTATGGCTAAAGAACTGAGAAATAACAACCATAAATGCACGGTGGCATAAGTAAAATTTTTGAAAAAATTTACCCCTATTAGGCTCTTAATTTAATTTCTTATTAACTAATATTTAAAAAAAAAATTATTTTTTTCTTGGTAGTAGTTTTTAAAGTCAGTTCTATTTTTGGTTAAAAATTTATTTTTCGCTTTTTAGTAGTTTTTGAAGTCTGTTCTATTTTTGGTTAAAAAGTTTATTATTTATTTAATCTGAAAGCCCTCCGCTCATCTGAGATAAATACACACAGGGTCTGTAGTTTTTTGTCAGAGGGATTATGGAAAAAATATTATTAATGTCACGAAATATTTATTTAAGTGCTTTTATCTATATATATGTATATTATTTAGTTATTTTTGTATAGTTTAAAATAAAGTATTTTATATAAATTTCTCTGTTTGCATGTAAAATGCATTTTCTGGGCCCCAAGGGAAGTCAAGACAGTACGCTGCAGAATGTATTTGGGCCCCACTCAGAAGCGACCGGCTAGTTTAAAATAAAAATGATAGTTCGATTTGGTTGTCGTCTTTTACTTAGTTCAAATTATTATTTCCGAATGCAGGGTACAAAATATAATAATTTTCTTAAATTATCATTTATTTCATTGGAGGATTGATAATATATGAAAAAAACCCATCACATTTAACATTATTTATGAACTTAACTGTTAACTGCAATTTTTACTGTTTACATTCCAATATGTACTGTGGATAATAGACATTTGTGGATTATAACATTGGCGGATTTCACAGAATTGACTGTGCATTCTTTTACAATAGGGAGGTTGAGGATATGTCATTCTTTCATTCTTCTTTAGTTCCAATTTGCTCTAAATTTATTTTTTCAAAAATAGAATGAGAAAATAAGGTGGTGGCTATTTATTATTTTACTCACAGAAATTTTTTATACTTGCTATGCTTATTTTATGTAAAAGAATGAATAGTTTGATTAAAGGGAATTGTGACATTGCAAATTATATTAGATTGAAATATGCTTTTTATGTCTGGTAAAATTTGCTTTTTACAAATTTACTATACTTAAGTTTTCACAAACCTAAGGAATTTGGCTTAGAAGCAATTATTTAAAGCTTTCTTTTGTTTTTCCAAAAGACAATATACCTCTGGAAACTTTCCAAATTATGTTCATCTTAGATTTTGATACTCTTTTATGTCATTTTAAACACTTAGAAAATTTATTATTTTAATCAATGATTAAAAAAAAAAACTGGATTGAAATCATGATTTAATCACTGATTTAAATCATCTGATTAAAATTGTTGACACCTTAGATGCAAACAATCATATTTTCCAATTTAATTCTTCTAGAGTTCTTTATAAATAATTATGTATTTATCTATGCTATTGTATTATTTAAAATTCATATTATGGTAGATTTCAACATCTGTTTTCCTTTTCTTTCTTTTTTTTTAGCCCGAATGTGAAGAGGGGAATGAAATGGTGTTTTGCGATTCATGTAATATCTGTGTTCATCAGGCCTGCTATGGTATAACAGCTATTCCAGAGGGCAGCTGGATCTGCCGACCTTGTGCCTTAAACATCAAACCTCCATGCATCCTTTGCCCTAATATGGGAGGAGCTATGAAGAGCACAAGGTAATTTTCTTATACACAGTAGTGTTTTGCATGTTTATAACTGTGTTATGCCTGCTTTCAAAATCTTTGTCTCTTAGAGGCTCAAATTTCACAGAACTTTTTCTATCTTTTAATAATAGCATCATTATTGAGCAGGAGAATCAAATGAGCATTCTCATATTTATCATTTATTAAAGATGTGATGAATAGTGATTTGGTTAAATATCCGAATACCAAATATTTGGCTAAATTTTATGCCAAATATAAATTCCCCTCCCCCCCCCCCCCAAAAAAAAAATGAAAATAGCTCTTGATTATGTATATATTTTTTAATTTTTAAAATGGGAAAATAGTTAAACATAATTTGGTGTTTTATTATTTATGTGTGTAAAATTTTTGGCAGTTTGATGTATTTTTTGTAATATTTCAAACACCTTGATGCTAAAAATAAAACTACTTTTACTACATCTAAATTATAATAACAATAATTTTATCTACAGGAAAGTAATTCATAAACATTTTATCTAAAATAAGAACTCATTACCAACATCGTTACCACCATTAAATGCATTTTTAAAATTTATTTTTTTTATTTAGAAAATTTGTTTTAGCATAAAAAATTAAGATATTGCATTTTACCTTTTTATTCTTGGACATATCAAATTGATTTTCTGTGAGTCAAGATGGTAATTTATTTCCATTAAAGTATAAAGAATCAGTGGCGGCTTGTGGGTTATTATTTAAATAGAGGTTCACAGTCAGAATAAAAAATTATGAAAATAGGTAGGTATGATGTGACATACATGTTAAAGTATATTTGTACTGTCACAAGTTAAAAAAAAAAAATCCAAATATAAGAAATTATTGGAGAAAAATTTCTGTCATTTTACTTTCTACAAAAGAAAGTACAGTAAAGAAGAAAAAAGACAAATTATTCACTCAGTAATTATATGTTTCTTGCATCTTCATAGGGGAGATTGGATGAATGGGACATTTTCACAAAAATATTTATTTTAAATATTTTATGTAAGTTATTATCAATATTATATATCATATGTCACACATTAAGTGTTTGACTACATCTTATCCACAATATTTGTTCAAGATTATTATTATACAGATATATAAATTAAATTTTGAAAAAAGTTCTTCTATGTCCCAATCATCCCCACAGCAGGGATGAATGGGACACAAACATTTTCCTCCCCGTATTCAATGTTAAGGACTAAAAGCTGACAAAAATGCCTCATTGGCAAAAGCTGAGTGATTATAAATTGTAATATGATCTTCAGGATTATTTGTTAGTCAATGATCTTGGACTCATCTCAGCTTTGCCTTAAAAGGCCCATAAACAGTGGACTGAAGACGATGGCTACAATGAGGATGAAATGTTAAAAGAATAATTACCATAAAGTATTAATTTATCAACCTATATAATATTATTTAGTTAATAAATATATTTTTCAGCATCCTCTAGGGATCCCATTTGAAATATCCCAATCATCCCCATGATGCATATATTCAATTGTCAGCCATTTTGTCTCAAAAAATTTTTTGTGACAATGGTCAATATGCATTCATTTTAATTACCAATATTGAGCCTTGAAATAAAAAACTACAACATATCTTAATTGTTTATATTGCATAAGATATTTAAGTAACTTCAAATGTAAAAAAAAAAATACTTTTAAGCAGAGTTTTCAGGAAATGCAAATTTGAAGAAAACTGAAAACAGCCATGTGCTCTTGCTTTTGGTTCTGAAGCACACTATGGTAATGAAATCTATGAGGATAAGAAGCAACTAAAAAAAAAAGTTTATTGTTGGAAATATTGAGAACGTCCCATTTATCCCCCATCTCCCCTACCATTTATTACTAATTTACACAGCAGACAAAATGCTTATCAAAGACATCATACTACATATTCAACATTCAAAATAGTTTTGTTTTTTCTACCATTGTTGTAACATAATGCTCATTCCCAATACATGACAGTTTGTCTCATTTAAAAATCTCTTCTTATATAGAAATAACTATTAATCGTAAATACTCCCTCATGGCAACATTTCATGATTTTCATGTCCCTGAAAATTTGTTATTTATACCAAACCACTAGCAGAAATATGCAAAAGCCACAATTCTTATTCTTTTAAAATATTGCAAATATTTTACCTTCTGCTCAATAGTAGAAACAGTGCAGCACTGCAGATTATTTTTAAGTCTTTGTAGACCCATCTAACAGCTTAAAACAAAATTCTTGGCTATAAAAAATTGATAAAATTTCTTTGTTGTCTCTAGATTTATTGTATTTTCATATGCTTTCTTTATAAATACAAATTTTGCTTATTTTATACTGTAATTTCTTATGTTAGTAAGCTTGGTCTGGCATTCTTGGGTCGCAGATAAATTTTGATTTGCAGAAAATTCTGCTACTGGGTAGTACAACTATGGCAGAAAGACAAGAGTTTTGTTTTCCAGTCATTCTGGAAAAAAACTTCAAACAGAAAGCGGGTATAGACAAGGGATATTCCATGGCTTCTTTGTTACTAACACTGATCGTACAAAGGCTTCAATAATTCTCCTTATATCCCATCAGTAACAATTCAGTTCTCTTTAAAACCGATTTTTAAATAAAAGATTGTAAAACTTTTTAAGAAATTAAAAATATATTCTTGTTTTGCAAATAGCAAGTTTGATTTTTCTGTTTTACAATTTGTGAATACCGTATATACTCGTGTATAAGTTGACCCCCCCAAATTCTTACGCAAAATTTTGAAAAAAATTGAATTTTCGTGTATAAGTCTAATCACATTTCTGGTAGTATGTTGAAAAATGATTTGTAATCGAGGATAAAAAAAAAAATAATAATAAATTTTCATTAAATTAATAAATGTTTCTAAACAAACTTTTTTTAATTCAGCGTTTTGAAACTGTATAATTATGCAAAACTGAAGAAGCTTAAACTATTTTGAAACCTATTCAGATCAATTTAATCATACTTAAAAAGAATTTTTTTTTTTTTTTTGAAAAATCTATTCAAGCCTTATTTACAAAAGTAAACAACTTCTTAGACTACTAAAAATGCATTGTTGCATAGCACGTGTTCCAGTAAGCTATATCTTTCGTTAAAATTTTTTAATTTCACGATGAACAATTTTTTTTTTTACTTTCTCGTATATAAGTCGACCCCCCATTTTCAACTCCCAAATTTTGTCTAAAATTTTTCGACTTATACACGAGTATATACGGCAACTAAAATTTTCACTTTGAGCCCGCAGACTTAGAGTCCTAGCCCATTTCTGTCTGAACTTGTCTCATCACTAGAAGCTATACCTTATTCAGGAGAAAATTTGTATTTTGTTGATGAAACAGATTTTACAAGTTTAAGTGATATTGAAACAGATAACATTTGGTAAGGCTATGTTGTAACATTTTTACAACAATACTTGTAATGTTGGAAAACCCAAATCAGTTTATTTATTTATTTATTTTTTTTATACTTCGGCATACCATCTGCTCAATAATACTGGTAATACAAACATATTGAAAAATTTCTGGTAATTTTCAAAAGAGTTTCATAGAATTTTCATAGAAAAAGAGCTAATTTAGCAAAAATTTGAAAAATTATATATCCACTTTTTGTATTTTGTGTTTAATGTTCATACAACACTATAAGTAAATACACAAGATCTTTGAGGCACTGACCACCGTGGGCTCAATGGCATTTGATTAAGCTTTATTTATTGATATTATTTTTCTCATGTTGTTAAAGATTCAGTAATCTAGAATAAAAACACTTATTACTTTACGAAATTTGTTTATGGATCTATTTGCCTTGCTCTCTGATGCTATTATTAAAAATGCACATTCTCCTAAGTTAAGATTCTATTTTATTTTCTTTGCCTCCTTCTTTCTACCTGTCTCTGATGTGTAATCTACTGCAATGTGCTGAAGTGTTGACAGGTATTCTACACCTAGTCTGATCTTTTTAGTTTTCTTTAGACAACATTTAGACCTATTAACAGTCCTCTCATAAATCTGCAAATGTGTAAAACCCATACATCATCACAGCGTAAATGGTGAAAATTTCAATTAAGGTTCAGTGAAGAAAAAAAAAATCAAGATGACCATGTATGATTGTTTCATTTGATACTGGGTGATTTGTGCTAATGGGCACCAGTCTTTTAGCATATTACTGATGGAGAAATTATAAGTGGTATAAAGCAGGTTTCACAAGAATCAAACTACTATTATTCAAACATTTAACAAATTTAAGTGATAATTTATATTAGTAATTATAATGTGTCTCACTTATTCATAAAAACATAGTTTTTAATGAATCATTTGTATTTTCATTAGGTATATTGATTTTTATTAGCATTTATTATTTATAGTATATAATTATTTCATAAAAATATAATTATTTTATGAAGTTTAAGAAAACAAGCAGTGATCTAAAACTCACAAATTTCAGAAATCCACAGGGGCTTTGATTCCAAACTTTGCAGATTTTCGATGGTGCCTGTTAACATTGGTTTTATTTTTTTTTTGGGGGGGGGGAGGAAATTATATATCTGCTGTAGATATGGATATGTTATTTTTCCCATTTAACTCTCTATACTTGAAAACAAAGCATATTAAGACAGAAGAGCTGGGTAAAGAAATTCTGTAAATCACTGATTATACCGTTATTGTGCATTTTAATAAAGAATTTACTGATTATTTTGTTGGTAATGTATTATGTATGATGAGGGGCTGCTTAGTCTTTAACTGGGTATTCCATATATCAACAATAAAAGATCATATTAGTTCTATTCCAAATTATGTTACGTTTAAAGTTGGGATTATTTATTAGATGTATGTATTGTACTATATACTTCATTTGGTACTTCTGCATTATCCCATCAACCACTTTCCATTAAAAAAAAAAAAAAAAAAAAAAAACTATAGCCAAGCTATTTGCCAAACTGTAATGCCCAATAAACAAATGAAAGAATGTTGCCATTGCAATCTTTAAAAAAAGCAAATAATTCTGAAAAGCCTCACTCACTAAAGTGTCTATTTCTGTAACTTTAAACAGTAAAATTTACAATATATTTGTGAAAACATAAAAAAAAATCTTCGATATTTATTTATTTACATTATTTTTCTTAATTATCCTGGTGGATAAATGTTTGGGAGGTCACTTGAAACTGATTTATTGTATGTAACTACACATCACAGCATTTTTTTCAACCTTCTTTTTCTCTTTTAATATCATGGCATCACAGTTTAAAGACGTAATTGTTATGTTAATTAACGAAATAAGTAGTGAATCCATAAAACATCAGTAAATATGCAGGTAAATTTCAAATTAAAAATCATTTGATCTTGATGATGTAACAAACACGCACGCATCTGATGTCAAGTGAATACGCATCTGATGTCAAGTGAATACGACGCCACAATCATGCATTTTTGGCTTCAAATCCTATAGTTTGGCAGTAATTTTTTTTTAAGGAAAAGTGGTTGACGGGATAGTGGAGAAGTACCCTTCATTTTCATACTAATATAGAAGTGTTTAAAGAGAGACAGAACTAGTGAGAATACCTCTCCCCTCTGTCATTTCTAACACACAGCTGATGATAGTTATATAAGATAAAATTGTAACATGAAATCTAATATACAGCATTATCTTGAAGGCTGAAGTTTATCAAATTTGTCTATCTAAAATCCATAATTAATACTGAAGTGTATATATGTATATATTTTTTCTGTATATTTGTTAAAAATTATTCATTTTAAAATCATATTTGTTTTTTAATTCATTCTCTATGGATAGAAATGAAAATCAATCAAAAAACAGGTATGAATTTTTCAAGCAAATGTGTGTATGCCAGTCCTTTCTCTTTATTCTTTGAATGTTGTATATTGCATGATAGAAATAATGTACACTTTTCCGATTTCATTGCTAGTGACAATGTGTCTGAATTATATCTGAAATGTACAATTTAAGTTTTTATTTTCTAAAAAGTACATAAAATGTTTGACTGTCTTCTTGAATTAAAAAAAAAATAAATAAACTTATTTTTTTTAGTTTAAAGAATTTGCATACAATTATGAAATTTTACTTATTTTCAATTGTTCTGATCATGGGTGCCATCCGAATTACATCAAGGGAGGAGCAAAAATTTTTTATAACGTATTCTGTTAAGCCCTAATGTTATTTTCAATAAATAAAAATACTTATACTCTCAATTATATTTTTTCTCTCAGTGTTTAATTACTTTAAGACATTTGGGAATATTTGTACTTTACTTTTTTTTTCCTTCTCAAAATCCACGGAACAATTATTGTCCTATGTTACTCCACTTTGCAAGTTACCGGTGCCCTTAGTCTTGTCTACCATATACTTATATTACAAAGAAGGGGGAAAAAAAACTGAGTATAAGACTAAGTTTCTGTGGTTTTTAGTATTGAAGGACACATTTTCCATTTCTTAATTAAACACGTATTCTGCCTATTATGATTTATCTATAAAATAATTTCTAAAACATTGCAATTACAATGGTACATTCTGGAGCAATCAGAAATTTGTTCTTAATGTTGATTTTCTTTTTCCTTATGGTACGTCTTTTTCATTTATTTTTTTAAGCTAATGTGTATTTGCATGAATTTTACCTATAAATTTTTTTTCCCTCTCATGTATTGTGACATTTGCTATTGATTGGAAAGTAGTGTTACACTTACTGAATTTTAATAATAATTTTATTAGCTTGATTAGTTAATTTTAGTATTTGTTTATATTTGATTAAATGTGAGCTATATTAATGTATTGCTAAGCTTTTCTTATGTGAAAGAATAGTTGTTATTTTTCTATTGTGATAGATAAAATACAGAAAAATGTTTAGTTTCAAATATTTGAATTAAGAATTTTTTGTGCACTTGAATTGTTTTAGAATCAATCATGTAAGCAATATGACATACAGTAAAGACTTGTTTAATTTATATTGTGCTATTGTATATTTGATATTATAGCCTATTCTTGCAGGGGTTTTGTTTCAGTTTTTGCTTTAGATTTTTGTTTATTAAATCATACAAGTTTGAATGTGTATGCTGCCAAAGGCAGTGGCACCCTAACACTAAATCCCTCCTAAAGAAAAATTTCTTAATTCAACACTGATTTTAGGTATATTTAAGGTTATTATCCTGAACTCGGGCAGTGCTGGTCAGGTTAACCAGTATAATGGATATAATTTTAAAAAAAAAAGTTTTGCTATATAAATATTCGTATGTTTTGTATTTTGTTAGGAATTAGCCGTCTATTTTCTGCTAGACCTGCAGTGCTCATCTATCTTAACTATAAATATTATTATATATTACACATCAATTGCCATATGACACACCAGTCGTTATATGCATTTTTGAATGAATATGTGCATGATAGCTAATGCATCATAATCAGTTATATTAAAATTAGTGTTTTTTAATTCAACTTACCTACCAGAATTTGTGAATAATTTTATTATTTTATTTAATGGCATGCATTATGTGTTTAAATAAATTGAAGATTACTGTTAAAAAATTCTGGTAGATATTTAGAATTGAAAAAAAATTCATTAATTCTTATCATTTTGTGCCTCTGGCAGCTAACATGTTAAGCATGTGCTACAATGAAATGTATTTAACTGATTTCCATATTTCCCCCTATACATTCAGTATTAGCTGTGAAGTAACATCATATCTGGAAATAATGTTGGTTACACTTCAGGTGTCTTAGCCAGTAACATATAACACCTTGTAGTGACTGCTAGGGACAGAAAGTTGAATATTCAATGTTAATTTCTATAGATATTACAGAAGAAAAAAAAATGGAAAATATTAACTTGCATTTTAAAGAAATTTCAGGCTCTGTTCTGTAAAAGTCTTAAAGTAGGGAATTATGAATTCCCCAAATTTCTGATTTTGTGTAACATAACTACAGAGGAGCAGCAATGGTGGCTGTGTTTTGATTATTTGAATGTTTTAATACTTTAATTGGGAAAAATTCCATAATTGGAACCACAGGCAATTGGCAGATTTTAACAAGTATGGTTGGCACAAAATTAATTTCATTGTTGTAACCAGTTTTTTTTTTTTAATTAAATGTACATTTCATTTTAATATTTAT
The DNA here is from genome assembly GCA_963931845.1 of Maratus michaelseni. NCBI lineage: Eukaryota > Metazoa > Arthropoda > Arachnida > Araneae > Salticidae > Maratus > Maratus michaelseni. The sequence goes on along the minus strand of OZ007591.1, from coordinate 388,107,318 downwards.
GAACTATTTTCCCCCAGCCTATATTCCTTAATTTAAAAAAATAAAATATGAAAAAAATTAATTAATTTTAAAAAATCTGGCATATTTAAAATTAATGCTTATAAATGAAAATGCACATTCAGCTATTCATGACATTGCTTTTTGTATGTAAAAACAATGTATTAAAAATTCAAAGTTAATGCATTATGTTTAAAATACGTATCATTTTTTTCCATGACCACTTTCTTTTTAAATTGTGGCAATAGGATATTAAAGGAAGACATTTTTTTTTATGTGAGATATCAATTCTACATTTAAGTAATGAAATATTGTAATTTATTAGAAACAGCACATTTAAGTGAAATAAGAACCAATGTATGTCATTTTGTCTATTTTAATCCTTTTATTAAGAAAGTTTAAAAATAATTAATTTGACCATTTTTATGGTTTTAGACTGGTTGCAGAATCAATAATGCTATTCAAGTAAATCATTAATATTGCCAACACAATTTCTTTTTTATGCTCCTTTTCCAAGAGCGAAGCTTATAATTAATTTTGTTTTCTCTGATAGCTAATAGTTATCTATATATTTTGTGTTATTGATTTTCCTTATAATCAGCAAACTTTTGTGTAATTCCTCCATTCTTTTTTATTACAGTAGTGGAGAGAAATGGGCCCATGTCAGCTGTGCTTTGTGGATACCGGAAGTCAGCATTGGATGTCCTGAGAAAATGGAGCCAATTATGCGAATATCCCATATACCAGTAAGTTTAAGGAGGGGGAAAAAAAAATCTTTATGTATCATAGAAATATTTTTTTTAATTTACACTCAAGATTTGTAAACTTCAAAAAGATTCACTAAGCATATCACAGACAGCTGCTTAGTGATTTCTAAACAAATATGAAAAATATCTGATATTTTTTATACATATCTCATTTTTTCAAAATAGTCAATTTATTTCTGATTATAAATATTTTCAGGTTTAATATAAATTAGAAACTAAAACATGTTTTTAAATAAATGATTAACGTAAAAATAGCACAAATAAAAATATATAAAATAGCAAACAGCTATTTCAGAGCCTCCAAAGCCCCATCATCAGTGTCAAATTTTAAAAAGATTACAAACTGATTTAAAAGTTTAAGTCATGTAAATATGCTTTCGTCTCTGCACGTGACCAAGATAGAATGGCGGTGAGTTTTTAAAAACAACAGCGGAGTCAGGAGTCACATGTGACGTAGGAGATCAATAGAAGTACTCGGCCAGACTGGACAAGTTTAAGTACGGAGGAGAAAAAAAAAGGGGGAGAGGGGGAAGTGAAGAGAAAATTTGGTGTACTGGACATATCATTAACTAAGTTGCCTGAATTCTTCCATATATTATAAGCTTCCCAAAAATCAAGGTCGTAAATCGATGAGCACTTTTGAATTATTGAACCTTCTGAAAAATTAAAACTGTGATTGTTAGACCAGCAATGGTTAGCAATCACAGAGCGTTTAGTGTTACAAAACATAGTTTTTATGTTTCCCCAAGCGCACCTTAAGGTGTCGCTTTGTTTGACCTATGTACATTCTATCACACTCGCAGGATATCTTAAAAATTCCCCTATGTGAAAAACTGTCAATTATATGTTTGAGATCTGTAAATTTTATTTTGTTAAATGGTGCACAAATTACTTTAAAATCGAATATTTTCAATATTCTGGATATTTTATGGCTAATTCTCGGAAAATATGGAAGTATAATTAAATTTTCATTCGGAACATCGTTAACGTTTAATTTGTTTCTGATGAATTGAAGCAACGATTTCAACAGGATAACCCTGGTCAATAGCAATTGATTTAATGTGGTCTAATTCTGCCCTTTTCAGCAAATCCGCCCTGCCCTTTTTAAAGAAAATGTAAACACTATCGTTAGATTTTTTTATAGAATACAGATATTTTTTACTTATGGATTGCTTTAAAAAATCATTCTAAAAGAAGTAATTAAAATTGTCACTTGTTATTAACACTTTCCAACCTAGTTGAAAAGTGTTTGACTTTGGTTTGTATGGCCGTCTGCCGTATGGCCATCTGTCTGTGCTCTAACTTCCGTAAATATGCTCGGATTGCCCTGCAATTTTTATATGTTATTATTGTTATTTGTAGCATGTTCCCTATTTCAACTGAAGTGTGTAGCGCTTATAGTTTTTTTACAAGGACACTCAAAAGAATTCCGTTACATTACAGTCTATGGGGAAAAATCATTTGCAGTTTATTTTAATGATGTTACACAATTTCAAACACATTGTAATTGATATATATATCACTAAGGTGCATTACAAGAAGCTTAATATGGAATATGCTGTGCATAGCACTTATAGTTACTTTACAAGGACAGTCAAAAGAAATCCGTTACATTACGTCTATGGAGAAAAATCGTTTGCAGTTTAATTAAATAATGTTTCACTATTTTAAATGCATTGAAATTTATGTATATCATTAAGGTGCATTACAAGAGGCTTACTACAGAATATTGTGTGTATAGCATTTATCGTTCATTTACAGGGACACACAAATGAATTCTCTACTGTCTGTTAACAGTAATTCCTGGAAGTGCGTTTTAGGTTGTTGAACGCGATTTTAAATTTAACTCCTTTTTTGTCTATTACTTGGTGTGTATAAATTCTGTAGATCTTATACAGGGCAGCACAAAAGTTCATGAACACATTTCCGTTTGACAGAAACTTCAGAAGGAGAATTTTAAACTGTGCCACACGTTTCCTAAATAAACTAAAATTTAGCATCCTATGTAGTATATATACAAATCCATAGATCATATACAGGGCTGAATAAAAGTATTTGGATAATTTTCTGAATATTGTATATGTTGGAAATTCCTGAAATTACGTTTTTAAATATGTTATGCATTTTTCAAATTGTTTACTTAGATGTTATCTTTCAGCTTTTTAAACGGTAATGATTTGTAAAATTATTTTGGAAGCATTGGAAAGTGTTACATAATCTATGCTTGACGCCTGATTTTTCGTTTTTGTATAATTCTAGGCTAGTTTGTGTGCTTGTCAGGGCTGCCAATGAGTACACATTAGGTGAAAAACTATACATTGGTCTGCTTCTACGACACATTACATGTTGCTTAATAGAAACAACACTTTTGTCAATCTGTTTTTAACAAGAGAGATTTTTATCTTGACATGTACTTGGGATCTTTAACATTTTAAAGCATGTATAAATTTTGTTATGATTTAAAATGTCTATTTTACAGGGCTTTTGTATATTGCATAAAATATTTTAAACACAAATATTCAATTGATATTTTAATCAAAATTTTTATGTTATTTTCTTTTATGTTTATCTGAAATTTCTATATATTTTATAATTTTATTGATTGCTCTAAAAAATAATTTCTAATAATTAAAGCATTAAAAGTAACATGTCATTTTATAATTCTAGGCTAGTAGATGGGCTCTTATCTGTTCATTATGCAGAGAAAGAGTTGGTGCATGCATACAGTGTTCAGTAAGTAACAAAATTTTTATATTTTTTCCCTATTGCTGTTAAAAAAAATTAAAAAAAAAAACTTTATTTTATTTTATTTTTTAAATATGTGTTTACTTTCCTATTGATCATTTACAATCAACAAAATCTGTAGTCAAACAATGTTATTTGATGCCATTCTGGCTGTTGGACAGCGAGATCTCAAATTCTCCTCACTAATGTTAATCCTTTGAATACTGAAGACTAAAATCCCAATAGCATTCAAAATACGTCAAATGCTTGAACACTGAAATATGCTCAGACATTTTTTTTCTCCCCCTTTCTTCTTCCTGCCTTTTGTCAACAACACAATAAGAAAGCAGCTATCTTCGAAAGTGGAACCTCCTTAAAATGACTAGTACAATAATCCCCTACTGTGCGACAAAAGTTGGATTTTTCCTAGGAGAGAAAATGACACACCTGTTTCTTAGGCACTTGGGCAATCTCGCAGTACTTGGCTTGTATGGGCGCTTTAGTAGCGAAAGAGTTAAACCTATAGGCAAGTAATGCCTTCATACTTTTAAAATATCTCTTCAGGAAATTAATCTTTTTTACTTATTTTTTTTTTCTGTATAGATGTCTCTTTTTTCCCCTTCAAAATAAAACTAGTCGTTGGGGGCCACCGTAATACTTACCCATCATGGATATGCATAATGTAAAATATTAAAACAAAAATGTGTAAACTACTTATAAAATGCATAGCAATTCAAATAAAATCGTGGCTTGATGACGTCATAACTTTATAGGCTCGATTACTGAATTGCTTGAAAGAGGTTTTTCCTTATAACTCCAAAAATAATAATCCTATTAACTAGCGGTTTATTGCATCTGATTAAGCGTCAAATTTCCAATTAAAATATATCTTTGAAGTGAAATTTGGATGAAATACAGGGTCATGAAAAATTGAAGAGTGTGGAAAATAGGATTACAAATATCTCAGCAACTCATTATCCGATCGACTTCATGCTTTATGCAAAATTTATGTTTTTTTATTGTCTTTTATATTCATTTCTTAAAATAAACAATTTCGAAAATTTTTATATACCTTTTATCAGAACGAATATTTCGAGAGTCCAAAAAAAATAGATCCGGTTAATCGAGGTTATTGAAATGAAATAGGCTTCTTCCCATTATTACATACTAAGTACATACCAAATTGCAAGTGTCTATCTTAATTTTTTTGGGAGATAGAGCGTTTACACACAGACACACAGACGGACGGCAAAATTTTTTTTCTAAAAATATGTTTTTTGGAATCTCCAGTGTCTGAAACGTGTAAATCCATCAAAAAAAAAATTTTCGATTTTCAAAACGATTACAAGACTTACCCTATACTACGTATGATGGGTAAGTAATAAACATCAGGAATTCTATTTAAAAAATCAAAACCAGTTCTGTTCTGTAAATCATAAGTTCTATTGCAAAAATCATAAATTCTGTAAAAAAAATTCAAAAGTAAATTATTTCTAAATTTTTAAAAATAATAAAACAAATACACCCAGTATAGTAAGCAACTCTCTGATTTATCAATTGCAGAAATTCCTAATCTGTTATTTAAAATATTATGCTCACTAAAAGGTTATTGATTTTTTCTGTACATTAACAAGCAGTACCTTCAGTATGGTACTGCTGTCCACTGGCAGAGTCCTCAGTGGACTCTAGGAGAAGAGTCCACTTATGGTCTCATTTCAAATAATGGATAAACCTAAACAATGGCAATGCAGTGCGAAAAATTGTGACAAGTTAATCTAAAAGAAAGTAATGTGGCTTGATGGCTCCAAAATTTCATATTTAGCTCGGCTAAGGTTTATTTTATTTATGATTAAAAATAATTAACTCTGATTAAAGGAGGAAAAGAACATTATTTATCTCTTTCTTGTATTTTCTCATTTTCTGAGGAATAAAGAGCTGTTTGTTTTTTCAAGATTCTGTTTCATATCTGCACATCTATCTGAAACCAATAAAAATCAGCTTGTTGAAAATTAATTTGGGTTTTCCATCATAAAAATAAGCAAGCATCCTATGAGTATGTCCTGATGTCATGCCTTTCCATTACTGCCGATAAACACATTGTTAAGCGACAAATAATGGATGTAGTCAATGGGAAAACAAACCAACACTGTTTTTTAAATATGATTAATATGAATTGCGACAAATTAAGATAATTTATGAACTTGCCAAGAGTTTATTTGAATTATTTAAATCTAATTTATATATATTGTTTGGATCATAGGTAAAACAGTGCAAAGTTGCATATCATGTTACTTGTGCATTTGAGCATGGTCTAGAGATGGAGATGAAAACAACTCCTATTGATTCTAATGAAGAAGGTGTTAAAATGCAGGTTAGTAAATCTGATTTGTAATCTCATTTATTATATTAATAAAAAATATTTTAAAAATGATTTTTTTTATTTAAAAAAAAAATGTATGTTTTTTTTATTCAGTTTTTTATATATTGTTAATGATAAATATTGTCAACAAATTTAAGGATTGAATTTTAGCCAGTGACATTTGTTTCGATAAAAACAATTAAAATTACGTAAAAAGTAATTTAAAAAAATGAAAAATTTCAAGAATATTACCTTTCAATTTCCTTTAAAAAGAATTATTTATGTATTGCAAATCTCATCCTCTGATCTCTTACATGATCAACTAAACAGACTAATTTCAGAAACCATTTGAGAATTTATGTGTAAATATCAAATAACTTTGTGTGTATTAATCTACTTGTGTGTTTATTTATTTTTTAACTTGTACAGGGATGCAAGACATGCAAAAAAATTAATTTCTTGTTCTAAAATGGCCATTTTTTGCCAATTTTGCTCCAACCGTCATTTTGTTTCCTAAGGGGAAGACATCTAATGAGACTATTGAGTAACTTTTAATCCTGTCATTGCATAACGATTGCTGCTTGCTAATTTTAGAAATTTAGCACAAGAGTATTTTGGAACATCGTTTTCGAAATCTAAAAGCGCAATTTTCTATTTTTTTTTTCTTTCTTTGTTATCATAATAGCAAAATACCAAATCTTGTCAAGAAGGCAAAGAAGCTGAAGACAAGAAACTTTATTAGATAATAGGATTTGGAGGGTTAACAAAAAGAGTATGAGACACCACATATAGTAACTTGCTCAATGACCCTCTTCCGCAGATCAGAGAGGGAGCAAAAGTACATATGGTAATCTGCTATGGCTGAAAACAATAAACTACACAGGGATGATAATCTTGCACATTTGGGTGGATTACCACTTTTTTAGAAATTTCATTTAAATTTCTCCCACAAATTTCCAATTCCTTCTTTTGCCCTCTACCCCGCCTCCCTCTCCCCTCCTTAGCTTTAAAATTTAAAAAATCCCTTAATTTTTTTTAGTATCTCTGATCTAAGAAAAGATAATCTTGTGCTATATACAATATATTTAATTTTATTGAAATTTTTCTACTGGGAAATTTTTACCCACCTCTCCTCCCAAGTACACAAAGTTTAGAAGTTTCAAAACTTTTTTAAAAATCTGCGTTATATATCTGCCTTATCTGCGTCTAGAGATAAATAATCAATAATCTGAATTACCCTCTCGGAAAATTTCCCCTCCAACATGCAAAATTAAAAAGATTAGATACATTTTGTTAAAAAAATAAAAATTTAGCCCTATTTGTTGCTCTCTATAGTAACAATACACAATCAGTTATCTAATTTTCTATTTCTATTTTCTAATTTTAATTATCTAATTTTCAGTTATCTAAACTCTTCTCTTGAATTGTCTGCTTCCCTCCTTTACTCACCCTACCCCACCCCACCTTAGTGTTTAAATTCTCTAAAACTTTTTATTTAAAAAGATATGCCTTTTTTGTTGCTCTCTAATAACAATAAATAAATAATCATCTAAATAACTCCTACCCCCTCCCTCCCCCCCTCAAAAAAAGAAAGAAAAAAAAGACTTCTTTTCAGTACACGATTTAAATAAAGTCTTTAAAACTAATTAAAAATACATATGTGCCGTATTTTTTACCTTGTAGTAATAATTTATTAGTCATCTAATTTCTCCCACCCTTAATGGATTTTCTAAGCTGGCATCCCTGTGCAACAATCTTTTTTAACTGCTATAAATATTTTTATTTTATTTTTTAGTCTTATTGTGTCAAGCATAGTAAAACTGATGCTTCTGAAAGGAATGCACTTTTAACCAAATCACCTAGAAGGAAAATGAAGAAGAAAAAGGAGATAAAAACTGAAAAAGAACCAGAGTGCAAGGATGAAGTAGATGAACACAATGCACGTCTACAAAAGTATTTATATTAGCTATGTTTGCAATTTATTTATCTATCAATGAATACATTTTGATTATAGATAATAAATAAATTTATAATAATCCCACTGTCTTACAAAAAAGTTAGTTTTTTTTAAACAATGTGTATTAATGTGCAACTTCTAAAATCATGTATGTTTCATTTTGGCAATTATTATTATTGTTGTTATTATTATTATTTATTTATTTTTGGGAGGGGGGTGGGGGGGGGGCAGAAACTTTTATTTTTCAATGATGTTCCATGTCTATTTAAATTTTTAAATATATGTAGAATATCTGTTTATATGTTTTCCCTCTAGCCAGGCTCTAACTGTTTAAAAAATAAATTGATTGCTATGAAATTTGTACTTTAATAGTAGACGTGTGTGTTCCTTTTAAAAAGGCTCGTTGTTGTATACATAAAATTTCAAATTTCATGTGTATAATTTTCATAAAAAGGCTAAAATTGTTTCTTAGCGAAAATTGCTGATCCTGCCATGCACAAATTATTTACAGGGATTCATCAAAATTTTGAATAACAGACCACAGTTTTTTATTTTCAGTCTGTGGTTATATGTAAAATAGACTGTATGGTATTTCAAGTTATGATTTGTCTATCATAAAAATCATAGTTCTTTAAGTAAGAGATCCTTATACCACAATAACATTGGGATTAATCAAGTCATAATTTTAGAGTTTTTATGTCACTAGTTTTTAATCTCTTTGTGATAAATCACAAGTATGTATGCTGTATTGTTTGTGCAAAATCCTTAAATTTGAACACCAGTATTTTTGAACAGTAGTTTTTTTTTTCTTATTTAATCACATATTCAGTAGACAATAATCAATAGTGGTGTTCAAAAATTAAAAAAAACTGTACAAGATTATCATCATGAAACGGTTTAAAAAAGGTATTTGTTGTTTGTTTTATATTTTTTAAAGATAATTATTATGATTTTATTAAACATATTATTATATAATTATTATTTAAAGATAATTATGTTTTTTACACTGATTTTAATTTTAAAGTATCTTTAAAAAATTGTAGCAATAAATAATGGCATCTCTCATATTCTATTGTTATTATTTACATTTTTAGTTAAATATGTATTTATTATAAATAAATGTTGAAGAAATATACATACTACTTTATATATTGAAGTTTACTTATTTTCCAATATTTTATAGAATTCGATCCTTGGAAGCTCAATTCCACAGATTTGTAAATATTAAAGATACAGCTGAGCTGCAAAATGTAGATGTTGATGTTGTTGAATTTCTATACTATTACTGGGTTTTGAAACGAAGGGTAAATTATGATTTTTTTTTCTACTTTACTTTCTTATTTTTTATATTGCTCTATATCGTACTTGCTATGTTTGTTTTCATTATGCATTTTCTTTCAGTCAGTGTATTAAAAAATAAATTGATAAATTTAAAAAATGCATCCTTATTTGTTTTTTCTTTCTTGATCTCAGCTAACGGTAGAAATATATTAACGGTTGAGATATCTTTCAAATCTTAACATCTAAAAGCATGTTTTTATTATTTTTCTCTCTTCTGTTTGAATCCTTGAAAAGTGTTTGCAGATCTGCAATTGTAATTTAGAGGAATTGTTGACTTTCTGCAGTTTTAAATATCTTTAACAACTTAAGCACCATATTCAATTTAGTGATAGTATGCTAAATACCAGATACATTAAATTTCATCAAAAGTAGTTTATGTCATTATTCTTAATTGTATGTGAATTATTTAATGTATGTAATGTAAGGAGATTAAATGAAGGTTTATTTATATTATACAAACAGAAATATGATTTGAAGTTTCAATCTTCATTGCTTGATTCAAATTTATCATTACTATCGTCTATGTCATCATCAAAGTTAGGAACATAATCACCGTCCGTGTCTGACATAATTATTCGATAAAATTACTATCTATCAAAGATACAAACAAACACAAAACCAAAAGCGAAACACTACAATTTACAAAAGACAACTGAACAGAATAACCAACACATAAACAAATTAACGACGAAGAAAGAAAGAAAGCAGCTGAAACACTGAGTTTTTTTTGGCCACGTAATGCCATCTATTGGGTATAAAAACAACAATTGCATTAAAGCCTGTATAAAACCAATCACAATAGCAATTAGCAGTACAAAAAAGCAGATGTTTAGAACATTGTAGTACGGACTTAAAATGAGGACGTACGCACATACGTCCTGGTATTTCAAATAGAAGAATTCATGGCGTACGCAGGTATGTCATGGTGCTTAAGGGGTTAATTTTTGTTTCAATTGCTTAAAATTTAACATCAATTTATAATTAATTTTATGGCGATACATATTCAATTAAAAAAAATAATAAAAGTGAAAGTTTTTAATAATTAGTCATTCAGTCATGAAAGTACATAACAAGTACACAATTATATTGATCTCAAATTTTACATTCTGTAAAGATAGCAAAATTTTAATTCTTTTTTTTTTTTTTTTTTGAAAATTTATTATAAAAACTCATTTATATTTAAAAAGTAAAAGTAAATTATGTAACCTTTATTTCAATTATGTCTGTAGGGATGAGTGCAAATGCTGTAAGGTATGAGACATTAGAGAATATTTGTAAAAAATATTAAAGTACAGCTTGAAAAAAAATTGCATGGCTCTTGAAATGTTAATATTTGACTCCTAAAGAGTGTCCAAACTCACTAATTAAAGAAATATATACTTTAGAATGAAATTAATTTGAAAACTGCAGCTCAATTTAGTGATTTTATAAATAATTTTCAAGCATGTACCTATTTAACCAATTTAATTTTATATTAATTTAATGTTCAACATAAAATGAAAATCTGTCTTTTGTTGACAGTTTTCAATTTAGTCTTGGTGTAATATCTTATTAACCCCTTCAGGGGCAAAGTACTCTTGTAGCTAAAATATTGAAATGATTGATTAACACCAGGATTCACGAACGAATTTATTTTAAAATAATTAAAAACTTTTCCTCACGTACCTTATAAATTCAAAATTTGATTATAAAATTCTGGTGTCATTGTGGCATTTTGGGATTAAAATTAAGTGGTATATATAATATACCGGTGCCCTTCAAGGGGTTAATTAATCTAATCTCATGGCTTTTAATTTGCTCTAAGCAATTAATTACCAAATGTAGTAATTCTGCCAACTGTAGCAATTCTGTTATTATTACTTTACATTATATTGTAGCAAACAAAAGTTCCTTGTTGAATTTTTGTAATTTTATCTCACTTTGGAACTTTTATTTGCTAGAATATAAATGTAAAGTAATTATTGGTGGCAGTATTACTACAATTGCAATTGATTGCCCAGAGCAAATTAAAAGCCATGAGATTAGATTAACCAGTAAAATAATGCACCAAGGCTAAATTAAAAACTGTTGACAAAAGACAGATTTTCATTTTATGTTGAGCATAAAATTAATATAAAATTAAATTGGTTAAATAGGTACATGGTTCAGGAATATGCTCATTAAAATGTAATAATTTATCAAATGTCATTTTATTGCAATTTTCTCTAAATCTGTCATCGTTTTTTGACCAGCTTTGTATTTCCATAACAAGGCAACTTCTGTGTAACTTTTAACCTCCTATGAAAATTTCTTTCAAAATTATAAAAAAAAAAAAAAAAAAAAAAAAAATTGCAATGATTTCCCACTATTTTTGAGCAAGTCCCTTTTTTTAAGAGTATCATTTTCTGTACACCAATCATACTAATGTTTTAACCAGAAAAGCATTAATTATGTATCGGTAGACTCCATTAATTTTTTTTTTTTTTTTTTTTATACCTTCATTTTGTCAGGTACTTAAATTGAATATTGTGGAAGTAAAGGTAAATAATATTTCAGTTTCCCCTATGTTTAGAACAAGGCTGCTGCTGTTGGGAAAAGGGTACTTTTTAGATTCTTAAAGGTGCTTTTCAGATCTTTATAAGCACTTTTATTATTATTAATATTAACATCCTTTTGATTTTAAAAATATGTTATTAATTAAAATTTAGGACACTCTTTCCCAGACACAACAATGGGTCAGATTTTACTATTCAAGCAATTTTTTTAATACAAGGGGTACAAAGTTTTCGACTGGGTAGCAAGGAGGGTGCTATTTTTTAAACCAAAGGACAGGCAGGTTGCAGCATCCTCCTGAAATTGCCTGGGGGAGGGGGGGGATTTGGAATGTTTAAGCAAAATTAACTGTTGTTTTTAGGCTACTAAAGCCATGGTTCATGCTAGGGGGGGGGGGGGGAATGGTGGGATATTTAGATCCTAATCAAAATTTTTAGAAGGATTTCCAATGTGAGGTTATTATAAATGGGATTTTAATAATGTTGCACTACCTTGCACTCTAGCACAAACCCTGAAAGCGATTTTTATTTTTATTATTTTTTTCTGTAGCTTTCTTGCACTGAAAAGGAAAATTATTAAAATAATATAAATATGTTCTTTCACTTTTTTTTTTTTCTGTACTTCCATGTTTTTTCTGTTTTCATTGCTGTTTATACCAATCTTGTCTTTTTTTTCTTTTTGCCTTCTAACTGCTTATTTTAATAATAATTTGTATGCTGTCTAATTTGAAATGCATGTTTTTTAGGCAAAATTCAACAAACCATTATTGATAGCCAAATGTGATGAAGCTAACCTTCTCATAAAACAGCACGAAAACTTACTTTATTCACGCCTTAAAATGTTTGTTCACCTGCGACAAGATTTGGAAAGGGTAAGCCATAACATATGTGTATTGAGTGTGTTCGTAAATTTATTGTAGGAAGTATTTTTTTAATTAATTTTTAGATTGTTATAAAGTCATTAAAAAAAATTTTAATGAGGAAAAATTTTTTTTTTAATGTATAATGTTAATTATTATTCAGTATAATCAGTGTTTCATATTTATCAGTGTTTCTAAATAATTATTTGTGATTTTGTATGTTTTAAGATTGTTAGGTTTGTTTGTGTTTTTATATATTTCTAATTAAAATTTTTAGAACATTTTTCTTGATGCAAAGTTATCCCCCCCCTGTCCATTTAAATGGACAGCTATTATAATTAAAATAATAGTAAAATTATAAAAGATTCTAAATATTATAATTATATATCTAGTAATTTTATATATTTTTTGTTTGTTTTAAAATGTGTTACTATCTCGGCTTTCTCTTATTTGTTTATTTTTTTTAAGTTTGGAGTTTTTATTTTAAAGGATAATTATTATTATGATTGTCATTTTAGGTGAGAAATCTTTGCTACATGGTAAGCCGTAGAGAAAAGATGTTCAGATCTTACGTTCGAATAAAAAGTCAAATATTTGAAAAGCAAGCTGAAATTTTGAATGAAGAATCACTAGATTTATCACCTGAAGAAATACGTGAAGTATGTAAAGCTCGTGTTGGAGATTCTTTGTTTGATAAATTCTATTGTGCTGTGTTTGAGGAAGAGAAGAAAGAAGAACAAGATGACAAAAGCTCCATTTCAAATCAGAAGTTACCAAATCCTTATGCTAAAAATTATTCTAATAAAGTGAATACTCGGTCACGAAGGCGTACTGTTTCAAATGGTACTTTTGACGACAGCAATCAAGGCTGTGATGCTGATAATAGTGAGATGCCAGTTCTTACGAAATGCAAATCAGAAGAATATCTATCATCTGATGAAAAACAGAATAATGGTAAAGTAACTTTTACTCATTCACCTTTTGTTATTAAAGTAGCTCCCAAGTTAGAACAGGATGAAGATATTAAACCGGTTATTGATACATCTCAGAATATATCAGCCCCTGATATAAAACCTGATCTGTCCGAAGATGTTAAAGTTCCAGTGAATGAAGATAATTCTGTTCTAGAAGCAATTAATGCTGTCTCAGAAAGTAATAATAATGATAATATTCAGAAAGGAATTAATAACAATAATGAAGTTTCTAATGATAAGAATTCGTTATGCTTAAGTGACAAGGAAAACATAAATGGACTGGTACCTGTTAAAAGTAGAAAGACTCGTAGTCAGTCACATATTGAGTTTAAAAATGTTGCAAGGGATTTTTCTGCTCAAAAACCTGATTTGTTTGATGATGATAGTAGTTGCTTAAGCATTAACAGTGAAATCAGTATGATTGAAGGTAAGAAAATTCCTAGACGTTCAACTCGATACCAAATGCGAAACCGTCAATTTAATGCTGATGTTATTGAGATTGATGAGTCTTCTGTTAAATCTGCTGATTTGGCAGATGTTCAGTCTTTTTCTAGCCCATCTAACGATGCTGGCGATTTGACATTTTTACCTCAAGACCAGAGTGTTCTGGAAGAAAAATCTCTGGACTTACAACAAAATTCGATTCCTCGTAGGAAAAGAGGACGGCCCAGAAAGATAGTTCATTGTGAAAATGATTATGATGTTGGTTTTGCTGTGATTAAAACTGAGAATAACATTGATAGTGATAAAACAAACTCTTATGCTATTGACATTGATAAAACAAATACTTGTGTTATGGATGTCAATAAAATAAATCAGTGTAGTGAAATAATGGATCTATCCGATTCGAATGAAAGTACAGGTTTTAGAATGTCTTTAAGGCATAACAGGGAACATTTAAATAATAAGACTCATGATAAAAAGCCAAAGCGAAAGAGGTCTGTTATTAAATTAGAAAACAATGACTGTCCATCCCTGAAAATTGCTAATAGAAGAACTTTCATTGAAAATATGGAAGATGAAAATAATCAGAATTCCTCCTCTTGGAATAATAATGAAAAATCACCCAAACTGAACTCTCCTGACAAACCTGCCTCTACTAGAATAATCATTCGATTAAGGAAGGATCCTAATAGAGAATGGAAAAATGACTCATCATCATCATCAGATGGTAATGTTGCTTTTCGAATTGTGCACAATGACCTCGATGTTAATGGTGAGGACTCGGTCTCTAATTTTCCTTCCATAATCAAAGATGATGACTCTGTTCCATGTGAGACTTATCCTAATGAGACTAGGCATCGCTACATGATGCGGGACAGACCAGTTCTTCTAAGAACTGCAAAATGCAACCTAGGCAAAAGCTAGTGCATTTTATTTTAGAACAGTGATGTACATATTTTAAGATTATTGTAAATTTGACATTTTTTCACTAAAGCCCTAGAGAAAAGAAAAAAAAAATGTAAACACATCACATTTTAACTGTACAGAATGTTTGTTTTATTTCATTGTTGCCATCTGAACAATCCAGTATTAGTTGATTCTTAAAAGCATATTATATCTAGGTATGGAAGTAATTTATCTATTAACTTCTTATTTTGTAAAAACAAAAAAAGAGGGAATAATTATGGAAATTTTATCATAAATCATCTAGTCTTGTAAGAGGAAAATTGTTTCTTTTATCTTGAGTACCTGTGTTTATTGCTAAATCATTTTAATATTGATTTTATTACTTATTCATATTTTATACATTGTTTGAGTTAGATTTTTTTTTCCATATACAGTTTTTATGGAATGTAATTTAAAAAAAAAAACAGATTGTGAATTAATCATTGTCAGTATATGTTTGTGTTTTATGTAAATATTTATTAGGTTTTAATATTGTATTACTCAGAAGTAGATTTTGATTTTAAAGAAAATTTATATATATACGGTATATTTCAAAATAATGTGAATTATTTCAATTCTTTGTGCTTTATTCATAAATTTTCAAAATAAGATATAATTTTACTCTTATGTGATGTCACAGTCCATATTTGTGACATAATGTTTGAATTGAAAAGCTAAGTCATTAATGTTCAATGTTGTTCCTTCGTTGTTCTGCATATGCCAGCTCCATCCAGACTGGTTTCTAGATGTTTATGCTCTTGGTTCTAAATGGTTCTATCTGTTGATGTCAAGTCATTGCAAATCAAACATTCAGTTTTTTTTTTTTCTTCTTCCCCATGTGGACTATGTAAAAGATATTGTCTAAAACCATCTCTTACCAAATATGTACATGAAATGTGATATCATACTTGCAGGGCTGCTACTTAAAGCTATTTCTGTATTTTATTTGAACACTATTTATCTTCCTTTTTTTTTTTTACGCTCTTTTATTTAACTTACCATAGTTAATGTATGCAAAGAAGGAATTTTGTTATCATTTTTTCATTCATTTCCTCATGTGCTAGAATTATGAAATTTGTGTTCTAAGGTGTGTTTCTGTTAACATTACAACATTTTAATATTTTTAGAACTTAATTGTAAAATAATAAATTAATTTTAAGGCACTTTTCTGTTAGCCAGCCAGCCTTGAGCTGCCAACAGTTCTGTTAGCCGCCAAATATTCTTTATGGTTATAACTGTATATGAGTTACAACAACAGTATAGTTAATTATGTAACAAGCTATGCTCGCTAAAATATGTCAGTTGGCTATGAAACTGC
Source organism: Maratus michaelseni (assembly GCA_963931845.1). Lineage (NCBI taxonomy): Eukaryota > Metazoa > Arthropoda > Arachnida > Araneae > Salticidae > Maratus > Maratus michaelseni. The sequence continues at coordinate 388,091,101 of OZ007591.1, read as the reverse complement.
ATTAATGAAATATTATAAAAATTAAAAATCAGAAAATAAAATATAATTAAAAAATACTTTTTTTAAAAAAAATTGTTTTTATTTGTGATAATTTACGCTTGAAATTACCCTAAAAGTACTTAAAACCTAAAATTAAGTGCCATTATTAACTTGACAGGAATTTGCATTATTATCTCATTTTAGTTATTGTAGCAATATACACACGATATACATACATCTCAGAGGTTAACATGAGGCCCTTACATTGCAGAGGCCCCATGTAAAAATAAATTGCCGTAAAAACATAAATATACTAAATTTAGCATTACATTTTTTTGAGATGAAGGGGGGAAACTATCTAAAAAATGTCCGCAATTGAAGGAACCAAAAACAGTGCTGCCTGCATTAAAAAAATCATACAAACATGATGTTTTTAAAACAAAATAATAAAAGATAGTAACACAAAATATTTGAAAAAGCACCCAGAGTACAAATAAAGGGGGGCAAAGATTCCATGTAGGACAACCCTGGTGTAAACAATTGATGAATTAATTTTCAAAACAAATCTGGTAGGAGTTGATGTGTGCAGACTAATGAAGGATACTCACATTGAGCAATTGTGATTTAACTTTATGATGACCATTGCCACTTAAACTTTGACAGGTACAATTACATAACTTGTATAGAATTGTACCTTATTTTAGTAATTTATAAATGAATCTAATTGAATTGAAATCATTTTGAATTACATTGTATATATTTTCATTCAAAGTGTTTGAAAATTAGATTAATGATTGAAGAATAATAAGTAAATTCTAATAATTGCATTTTTTTTTCTATATATAATTTTATCATTTACAATTCTTAATCAAATCTTAGTATTTTTTCTTTAAATTATTAAATCTGATTTAAATTTCTTCGCTATTCAATATATTTTTTTTTTTCCGAAATTTTTTTTAAAAAAATGGTGTTTTGTTGCATGTTTTGATGTACTTTGTCGAAATTATTTTTTTACATACTTATTTTCTTTGCTTGAAGTATCTCTTTTTAATTAATATGACTAAATTCTTTCTCTGCAATATTTTATGAGTTTTTAAAATATACATTATTACAAATGGCTCCATTCCCCATTGCTGAAATAAAAAAAATCATGCATGGTTGAGCTTAATTCAATGGTAAAATGGGAGAAAATAGGTAAGCCTTTGTTTTCCTATCTACTTGCCTTCTTTTCCCTCATGACTGACAAATGCTATTGAAATGTTAATATTTTATTTGTGAAAAAAATCTATGTGTGTATTATACTTTTATGTATTAATGGGTTAATTTCTGAAATGAAAAAGCAAGTAATATATCTTATTCTTAATTAGTAACTTATACATTTTTATTTGTAGATATTAGTAATTGAATTTAACTTGATTCTGTATAGTTAATTTTCTGACACATGGTAAATAATAATAATAATAATAATAATGTGTTTAATGTATTATTGCATTAAAAGTATAATTAAAATATTTCAGTTGGATATTTTTAAAGGAAAATTTTAAGTCTAAAAATATTTTCAACTTCTTTTTCATTTTTAAACGTTTCTATAACATGTAACAGAATAAAATGAATTTTGATCTGTATTTTATCATGTCAGATGTGAGATTATAGAATTTCAAAATTCAGATTTCCATCAAAATACTTTTATTTAAAAAAATTCCTAATTGCTTTTTTGTTTTCTTAATGTAATTATTTCTTATCAAGCTTCATATTGAAGTGTACCTACAAGTTAATTTTGATCAGTAGTGATCTACCCAATTTCTTATTTGAATTAAAAAAAAAAAAAAAAAAGTTCAATTAAAAAAGAAAAAATGGAATAATGAATTTTTTAAATTTATTAATTATAAGAAACTGGGAATATTCACCTGAAAAGTGCAATTTTTTGAGATTATTGTTAAATTTTGTTATTAATAATTAAATAACTACTATTATATTTGTACAATTCATTTTAATTGCACCATTATTTTATTTTAATTATTTTTTTTAATGATTGTTTATTACTTTATCAAAATTTGTATTACTCAATTTTCAACTTTTTTATACTTATATTATATAGCTTTTTTCTCTGTAGTGTACTATGTTTGATTAAAATTTCAGACATTTTAAATTTTTACTACTTCAGATTGCTTTCCAAACTGTTCTTTCAGCATTTGATTAATAAAGATTAGGTGTTTAATTAATTCTAATGAATAATTTAGAATGATTTTTTTTTAATTATGTGTCATCCATTAATAAATCACAAATTTTGTGGGAGTTTTACCCCTCCCTCCCCCTATGTCACAGGTTGTCACACTCCTGTGTTGTGGCGTCACCTTTTTGCAACTGTTATTTAAAGCAAATTTTGGTTAAAACAGCATTGTATTTATTATTTTTGTTATTATGTTCTGAGATAAGTACAATAAAGGAGCTAAGATCTTGTGTGTTTTTACTTTAAGCTGTTGCAATTCAAAGAAAAAATATACTGAATAAAAATACGTACTTTTTATGAACTTAATTGATGTTGCTTGCAAACAATGCCTCAGTTATTTGTGTATCTCCCTCTTGAAATGTGATTTAATTAATGAATGAACTCTTATTAGAATTAAGTACTGAATAATTATTTTCAGTTCGAGGGGTAAAAACAATGTTCTTTAGGAGAATAAAATACAACAACTTGCATGAGACTTTTGGAAATATGATTGTCTCTTTAAATTGCATGATTCTGCATGTAGTAATCTTGTTTTTTCCACTCTATACACTGAATAACATTTTTAATTAAAATTTAAGGGCCTGACAAGAGTAAATCAAGTTAAATAAATCAAGGGGTTTTATGGTTTTATAAGTAAATTAAGTCAAACTAACTTTGTTCAGGCTTCCTTGTTCATAATTGGTTAGATTCCACTTTACTTAAATAGACCATACCAATTCTAACCAACCAACCAATCAATTTAAGACTAGACAACTATAATTAAAATTTCCCTTAATTATAATGTGGAAAAATAATTTTTTTCTCTTGGAATTTTCCATCTATCATAATTTATTTTGCTTTAATGGTTGGCATATTTTATCTCCAATTGGCTAATGATTTTTTATTTAAAATTGGGAAAAGTTGAATTATCTTATTTAAATGATGTTTAGAATATTGATATTTTCAGTACCATTGAATAATGTTACTTCCAATGAAAGTACTTTTTTTTTTTTTTCAAAGAAGGTTTTTTTTTTAGTTTATGGCTCTTGTTGTCACCTTAATTAACAGTTGGATTTGTCTCAAGTTCCGCATGACTTGCATGCCAACTAATGGTGGTCGAATAGTAACATCCCTGATATAAATCTTTTTATGTAGAACAATATTTTTATTGTAATGTATGATGTTGTTAAGTTTATTCTTTGTAACTTTCCAAATGTTTGCTTCTCTATTTTCTTTATAATATATATGATTTGTTTTTGATTGCAAACTGGCAAACATGTGTTACTGTGTTCATTAAAATATTCTAAAGATTATTTAAAATAAATATGAAGTTCTTAAATTTCTCTGCTGATTCGTGTAATTATATTAAAAGTTTAGTTTTGATGTAAAATTTAATGTCTCCTGTCATATATCTTTTTTAATTATCTTGGCTTATAAGTATCTGTTTTTATTTTATTTTATTTTTATTTTTTTTGTACTTAAAAAAAAAAAAATACAGATTATTTCTTTTTGTTAATTTTTTAGCTGTTTCTCTACTGACCAAATATTTTATTAATGTATATTCATAGAAAAGAGAAAAATACCTTCAGAGTGTATGTATGAGATTTATAATGCTCAATTTCATATTTATTTTAATATTTAACAAGAAAATATTTACAAAATTATATTTATTGTAAATTCATGTATATTATTCCAAAATGAACATTATCTGATGTTTTAACTATATGAAAGCTTTTAGAATGAATAATTTTTCATTTTATGTTCACTGTAAAAATAATCCATCTCATCCTTTTATCATCTAAATGTCAACATGTGTAAATTTTATATATATATATATACATAAATGAGAGTAAAATATTATTGTTGCTGTTTTAAAATGCTTTAGTAATGTGTATAGGATTTTTGTTTAACCTGCAAATCATTTTGTGAGAAAAGAAAATGCATACCTACCGAAATACCAAGACATGCAAATATTTAAAATTGTGAATGCAAGTGCATTCAAACATATAGTTGTGAATGATATAGTTCTAAATATCCATGTATATTAGAAAAAATGTTAAAGCATTTGTTTGTTTATTTTTGGGGCAGTAGTTTCTGAGTTATTGTTTTTTTATTTTTTATTTTTGCATTTAGAATTAGCTGTGTAACATTTTATTGTTATAGAATGGAAGAGTCAAATGAGTATAATTTAACTTTTAACTATATCTGTCTTAACTGATTTAATCTTGGAATGCTATTTGCAATATACATTTTTGTTTTAGAATGTTGCAATCTAACAAAATTTTCGAAAATTAGACAACATCGTATGCAATCTAGGGAGGGGAACAGATATGTAAACCTGTGGTCTGTAGCCTAGGCTAATTTTTATTAAATCACGGCAAAACACTGTTTCTGGAATTAATCATAAAGCTGAAATCTGGGGAAACCAAAGTAAAAGATCACTTAGCTGAAAACATATTTAGGTCTGTAGCCTAGGCTAATTTTTATTAAATCACGGCAAAACGCTGTTTCTGAAATTAATCATTAAGCTGAAATCTGGGGAAACCAAAGTAAAAGATCATTTAGCTGAAAACATATTTAGTAGAACTTAGGTTTTTGTCGAGACCTACCCCCCACCCCACCCAAAGTTTAAGACAATATTTTGAGATGTAGCTAAATTAAAATAAAAAGGAACAATGTCCTGCTTTTCCTCATCTCTTTCTAGCACCCCCCATGTACTGAGTTAACAATGTCCTGCTTTTCCTCATCTCTTTCTAGCACCCGCATGTACTGAGTTGCTGGCATACAATTTCAGCTCGCATTATGCTTGGAATTATTTTGGGTGTTAAAAGAGTTTGACAAATTTCTGATCGCATTGTTGCCTATTTAGAAGTGAAGTTAGAACATTGTCGTTTCAAGACAATGAATCAGCACCATACCTTTATTCTTTAGATATATATTTTCTTTCTGCTATGTAATTTAAGTTTTTATTTTGTTATTTTGAAACTGAAGTTTTTAAAAATCCTATTTATAATTTGAGGTATGTGCCTGAAATCACAATGTATCGTATCTATTATAAAATGTAGCATTCCAGGGTTAAATTAAGTGCATAGATTATAGCCTGTCTTTATTATTTATTTTTAGTGTAAGAAATTTTATTAATGTATGCATCTTAAGGAAGAAATAAAATATTTATAAATAATAAGATATAGTATGGATATTAATATCTTTGCATGGTAATAATATTACTATGCAAAGTCCCTCAAATCTCCAGTTTTTTTAATATTTATAGTCTCAACCTGATTTTAAAACTTAAGAACATTTTTATGACTAAAAGAAATGCAGATGAGCTCATTATAATTCAAACAATTTCGATATTTTAAAGTATAAAATTTGAACTTTTTTAAATGGCTACAAAATACTGAAATATTTTTGGCAGAATAATAAAAGAATGACAGTAAAGTCAAATTTATTTATTTTTTTAATTGAATTAAAAATGGTAAAATATTCTAAACAGATGACCTATCAAATTGCATTGAACTGAAAAACTAAATAATGGAATTTACTGTCCTGTATAGTCAAATTGTAGGAATAATGTTTGTATGTAAATATGAAATGTGACTTCTTTGCTTCGCTCCCAATAGTCCATATCTTTAAAAATTGATGATATAGAGATTAAACTTATGAAATATTCATCTTCAAGTTGAAGCAAATTCATTATGATAGGTAACATTTATTTTGTGTTAATACATTCTCCACCCCCCCCCCCCTCTCCTTTGAAGAAAGAATTGCTGTCTTTATTAGCAAAATGGTATTTCCTATCCCTATTAGTCTTTCCTACCTGTGTTAAGTCATGGATGTTTGTAATCACTAATGGGTCACATTAAAAATAAATAAAAATGGAGGATTGTTTAATATTAATAAAAATAATTTCTATGTTTCCTCTGTGTTGGGATGATAATTTTGTAATTTTAAATCAAAGCAAACTTGGAATAAAACTCGTTTTAGTTGGAAATCAGAAAAATTACAACAATAGGTCTTCTGGTCTGTACCAGAAGGAAAACGTAGCCTCCGTATTCTGTGTTTTTGAGAATTTGGTTAATTTTACTTGAACACAAGAAGGTAAAATGCATGGAACCTGATTATAGAAAATTCTCAGTTTTCATCGAAAGTTTCGAAAAATCAGTCAGCGAGTTGTCTTTATTTATAATGGTAAATTTGTAGGAAACTATGTTTTCTAAAGCTTTTTTAATAAATGAAGCATGATTATGGAAAAATCAGCCACCCTAGACTTTCAAACTGCTGTATCTCAGCCATTTTGTAAGATAGAGACAAAACAAAAAATGCTTCAGAATCCTTGTTTCAAGGCCAAACACTTAAAGAAAAAACTTTTTTAATTTCTAATTTTTTTTTATATCTTCTTGAATTTGAAATTTTTAAATGAATGCATTTTGAAACAAGATGGCGGGTGAAGCTGGCCAATAAACTCGGTCGAGACTGGTAAGTCCCGTACACATGCTTAGTCAGATTCAAATCGGTTCATAAATATGACTGCTATTGCATGACAAAAAGAATGAGGTATATGTATATATACATGGTGTTGCAAAAATATTCACCTCGGCTTAAAAAAATACTGATTTTTTTTTTAAAATCGATTAAAATTCTTAGGGGATTAAATTTGAAGAAATATATCGCCCTGTATATCAACATTTGAACTGAGGGTGGTTTTGTGATCTGGGGGCCATGATCAGTGAAGATTAATATGTGTACAATGGGGATAAGAAGGATTAGAGATGAAAATTTTTGTTTCTAAAAACTCTCCAGAATACTTAAAATTTGTGGAAAAAAAACTTTTAATCTGTAAAAGAATACATATTGTTTCTTCAAAAGCTGAAAAGCAGACCTTTTATGTAGTTGTGTATTTAGTTTCATTTAGTGAAGATAGAATATAAAATGACTGTGAAAAGCTGTTTATGCATTTTCAATGTTTCTATAGTTTAGAGAACTTATTGTTGCAGATTTTTATAAATTTAGAAAACCTCTTGAGAAATAATTTAGAATTTCAGATTAACATCCATTGAGTATTATTTGGGATTTCTTAACTTGGTTCTGTTACATATCATTAGGGATTCTGTGAGCAATCTTCTTTTATATTATTGGTAATAAAATAGAATGCTAATAGTTATATGTAAATATACAAGCATATGAAAATTACTGAATGTTGGTATAGTTTATTAATCCTCTAATAAGTAAAAATCATCTTAACTTTATATGTTGCTAACTGTTACACATAATCCCTCCCCCCTTTTCAATCTGAGAGTTGTTTTCTATTTAACAATTGTTCCTAAAATGTGTCTTAAAAGACTCAATATTAAAGTAATTAGCAGTGATTGTGAGAAAATTCTCACATATTTTAATTTTAGTGGATTTATTTGCCTTTTCTGTGCTGTTCTCAGTGCGGGCAATTTATCGGCCCTTCTCCCCTTTAAAAAACTCCGCTCATAATGAATTTAAATATAAATATATTTGTTGGCAATAAATTATACATAATTTATCACATAAATATCCACAGTATCTTTAAAGCTGATTTAACGGGAATTCCTCTTTTTCCTTTCCCCCTCTTGTTAAATTTATAAAATGTTTAGGAGTATGTTAAACCTTGCATCAGCTCAGAAAAAAATACACTGTCTGTTTATAGTATTTCTACTAGATATGAGTGTCATATATCGTAACTCTAATAGTTTTTTTTTCTTTTGCTGTTGTTAAAAATATGCCCATTTGTGTAATATATATTTTTAATTTACTCTTGTTTTCTCATTGACTGACTCACAGGTCACTTATGCCGACTCATAAAATTTCAAGTTTCCCTGCTATGTGTGCATTTAACTGTTTCAGTTGTAAAATAATGATTTATTGTGAGCTCTCTATATTTCTTTATCAAAAGTTTTATGATTGATTTATTAATCTGCATTTTCTGTGCTCACTGTATTCTGTGTTATGTGGGTTGTGGTGTGACTTGCATAAGTGATGAATAGGAATCTAATCTATTTTAATTTCTTAAATATGTGTAAATGTAAATAAGATGTAATGAACTTAATTTCTATGGAAAATGTAATACTTGATTTTTTTTTTCTTTAAACCAACATATTTAATAGTAAAGTTCATATGTGGGTATATATAAGTCCACTTTTATTGCTGCTCAGTAGCTTATTCGTAAACCTTTAGCAGTAGAGGTTCCTGTTGTAAAACTTTTTCAAATGTTGTCCATCATATTAAAGGCCATTTATGTCAAAGTAATTATTTTTATAAAAACTTATGAAATTTAAATTTTTATATATCTAGTTCCTATAAGTTATATTTAGAAAACTTTTTCCCATGTCCTAGAAAGTAAAACAGTAAAAAATCCATTTTTCTATGACCAAAATTTGCTAAGTTATGGTAGTTTGCATTTTATGAATCTTCAGCAATTTGCAGCACTAAAAAGGAGTTGATCCGTTTTTAATGCCAGAAGACACTGAAAACATGCGATTTTTTTTTTTCTAAATGTAACTTATATTACCCAGAGACTGCATAAAATTTAAATTTCGTAATGTTTAGAAAAATAACTCTTTTTGATGCTCTTGATATAATAGAAAAGAACTTTTGAAACATTTTTGCAATTGGAACTTTATTCCTAAAACTAATGGTTTGGGAATTACTTATTGGACAATGAATAGAGGGAACATCCTGTATAATTATCAATTCCATCAGTCATAAATTCTGAATTATTGTAACTCTTGTCATTTCTGTACATTTGTGTTACATATAAATGCAAATGTATTCGATTCAGCAGTTTTGTTAAAATTTCAGTGGATATTATTATACATTAAAAATAAAAAATTATTGTAGAATCTAAAAGCATAAATACCGTGTCTTTCAGTGTATAAGTTAGCCCTTTATTTGCAACCCGTAAATAGCATAATTTGCATTTATTTGCTGTGTTAGTTGACCCTGAATTCACTCAAGAATGAAACTTTTCTTTTGTACTTTTCCATTATACCAACATCATTGGCACGAAACATAATAGTTGGCAGCAAATGAAACATTTGAAAAAAAAATTAACATTGTTTGTGCGAAAGTGATAATTTAAAAAATATCGCGTTTCAAAATTGCAGGTTTTTATGAACTATTTCATTATATCAATACAAATATATACTTAAAATAAAAGAGCAAATAAATGTTGTACAATAAAATAATAAAATAAAACTCAAAATTTAAACTGCAGGCATGAAACTATAAATGTATCTTTAACATTGCAGTAAACATTTCATTTTTTGAATAAAAATGTTGCCACATAAACTGTATGAGATAAAATTGCAAATAGCACCATAATCTCAATAAATTGGATATGGGATCCTATGTTGGGTCAACAAAATTATATTTGCGATTTACTGTGATATGTGGGTAGCTGGCATCTCACAAGAAAACTTTAATTCCATATCCTTGAAATAATTTTATTGCAACTTCCTCATCATCTGGTAACTGCCAAATAGTAAAATCCATCGCATTGTCATAAAAAAATGTAAGTTATAACTTAATTTTTAAAAGAAAATTAGATTAGAAAAACAGCAAATTAAGACCTTTTGTATGGTTAAGATTAAATAATTTTTTAAAAAAAAGAACCACGTTCAATGAATAGTGATTCACAGTGTTTGGCATGGTTTGCAATAAAAAACCTTTGCATGGTCTGTGTTGAAAAAAATGGCGCATTAGCATACATTTCATATGGTGTTAGTGTAATGGAAAAGTACCCCCTTCTTTTAAAAAGAAGAAATTTAAATAAAAGTGTTGGAAAAAAAAGTCGTCAAATACTGCAATGATTTTTCTAAAACAAAATTAATGTTTTTATAATTATTGTAGAAAATAAAAATTTAACAATTTTTATTTATCATGCAATATATGTCAAAAGTTATGTTTTGTGGGTCATAATTGTAAGGAAATGGTCTACACTTTTCTTATGACTGTAGCCACAAACCACAATCATCGGATATCTGGTGTATAAATCAACCCCTGAATTTTCTTTGCATTTTGACAATTTAAAAAGACGACTTATACACCCGAAAAAAGGTTAAAAAAAATTTACTGACACGCATTTCTGTTGTGGAATTTAAAATCTTTTGAAAGTATATCGGAGCTGTTTAGCTAGTATCTTTTATCTGTAAATTTTTGTAAGCTGGAATTATGGAAATGAAAATTGCTATTTTGTGTTCTTATCTTTGATATGTGATTATAAAAATAAAATAATAATAATAATAATAATAAAAAAACATACATTCATATTTGTTCTATATATGTACGTTTGAGTTTTCATAAAAAAATTGTATTAATCATTCTCTGTAATGTACCCCTCTCCCCTTACTTTTTTTTTTATTATCAGATATAACTATTTTATACCTCTCTTACTTGAAATCTTCATAATCTAGAGTTATTTGGTCTTATTTACAATTATTTAAATTTTAATAAGAAAATTATGACAACATTCTTTGTTTTTGTTTTTTTTATTTTATTTGTCTGTACTTTTAATTTTATCTTAATACTATTAAAGCTTACTTGAGTGATAATACCTTAGCTTTAATAAATTGTATACTTTATCATGAAATGCTGATTTATGTATTTGATATTTAGTTTATTTTAAACACTTCAATAGTTGCCATATGTTGATTTCTATGTATCTTGTTCACTCATACATTTTATTACCATTTTCAGCTATTTTACCAAAACTTGAGGATGCAAAAATAACTTAATTTTTCTGAGACTGAGACAGAAAATTTTTGGCAAAATTAAAATTTTGCTAAAAGACATTCGCTTTCAGAAATATCTTAATTACAGAATTCTGTTATACATTAGCGAGCCTTACACTATTTACCTTTACTACATTTCTCAGTGTTTAAAATTTAAAGAATTGCTGCAAATTATCCGAAATGTTCAACTGTCACTAATATATTGTAACATTAGCAGTTTTATGGGGTGAGTAAAGGGAGTAATTATTACCCCCAGCTTTTTGAAATTCTTGGGAATTTTCTTTCATTTTGTTTAGAAACTATGAAGTAATTCCCTTCCTTAGAAAATTTTAATACTGATATCCTTTCCAGACTTCATCTCTAGAACTGCCCTTGAATTGAAAGCTACACCACAATCAAATGGTCATTACTTTATAATAATTTTGTCTGAGACAAATAAAAAATAAAATTATTACTACTTTGAGGCTATTTTAAAGATGTATTACTCATATATTTGTAGATAAAAAAAATGCTTTTGTGCAAATTTTCTAAGACTAATTTCAAAAGATACATAATACATAATAATACACATAATAATACATAATTTTCATATGGTTTGGGTTTAAAGTGCCTGAGTGAAAAGATTGTCAATGCAATTCTCATGAGAAAATTATACATGAATAACAAATCTGATACTAAAAAATATGAAAATATATTAAGAAAATTTTTTCCTTTAGTGTGTATGTAATTTTTTTTTTTTTTTTTTTTTTTTTTTTTTTTTTTTTCATTCTCCAAAATTGAAAAAGACTAAAATAAGCATGATTAAAAAAAAAAAAAAGTAGAGCTTTTGATAGATATCTAAATAGATATGTCAATAAATGCCTCATGTTAAAAACTATGCATCTTGTTTCTCTTTTCTTATATATCTGCAGGAGATAATATTTTTATCATTAATATGATTCCTGCCAGCATCATACATTTCAAATATGATTACCCTTTTTTAAAAAAATCATATATGTAGTTGTCAGTCAGTGTTGGTTTCTTGATTTTCTTTTTTCCATTTTCTATTTTTAGTACATTTGAGGCCAACATTATTTCAAAATAAAATTATCCTATCTGGAAATATATATGCAGTTATAATAAAGCAGATATGTCTACAATTATAGATTTTCCATAATCATTAGTTTCTTTTTTATAAAATATTATATGCATGTTCCCATTTGTGCCTGAAAAATTAGATCATCGTACATTTCTGATTTTTCAAAAAACTTCTGAAGGAGACAGAAAACCAAAGATTGATTGATAGTTTATTGGAAAACAGATAAATATATGAATAAGAAAAACTAATTTTAGAAATTTCTTATTATAGTTATGAGCAGGGCTTGACAAATGCGGTCGCCACTGGCAACCAAGGTTTTTCTTATCTGGCGACCAGGTTATTTAATCTGGCTTTTTCTCTCTAAGGGGGTGAGGATTACAAAAATTGACCTAAAAAGTAGCAGCAACTGCATTTTTTCTTTCCCTGACCCCTACTTGTTTGTAACAAGCAGTGATCTTCCTCTTCGCTCAGATTTTTAATGGAAGGACCAAGTTTAAGAGGCATTTTCCATCTCATGTACTAGATTTTTTTGCTGGCTACCAGGTTTTATCAAATTTATAAAGCCCTGGTTATACGACATCCGGCTACCGGTTATATTTCACATTACATGTCATGAGTTTTGCCTTTGGATTTAGGCAAAGTTCACCAAATTTTTTTCATCCGAGGTTGATAAAATGAGTGCCAAGTACACTTGGGGAACAAGTCCCTGGGAGTTTTGCATCTGGCTCACTAATTGACTGGGATATATGTCATATACTACCTCAAGGTCTATTGTCAAGAAGACAGAATTTGGCACCACAAGCCATGATCCTACATGGAGTTGAGTTGTGGAGTTTAGTTTAATATCACAGTTAATGTTTTATTGTGAAAATCATAAGCTATTGGGAATAATTTTAACATCATGTGAAGGAGGCCATTCAAGTAAGTTTTGGGTAACTAGACTTGTGCAAAAAGTTAATTATTTTTCTCAATTTGACCGACAAAGAAAGAAAATCTTATGTAAAAAAAATATAAATAGCAAAATTAACCCAAGAATGTTCTTTTAGAATGCTATTGGTCTCATTCAGTCTTCTTGCCGCAGATTCTTGCTGACAGAAAAAGAAAGTAACAAATAGCTTTCATTAATTATTGAACTATTACTGTTCAATGAAGTTATAAAAATGCACTTTATCGAAATTAGTCTATTTTCTCACGTGCTATGAAGTATTTCCAACGGGTGAAAATATACTGTCATTACTGATAATGTCGTGATATTTTCAACAAATTTTTATTTTTCTTGTCAATATACACTTGAAAAAAAGCTAGACTGTCATGTAATTTTATTATAGTAGAGGAGACGTGTTTAAGGTCAGCTACATGAAATCTCACTATTCTATCTATAAGGAGAGATGGCTTAGAAGACAATAATTGATATAAGCGGCAAAATATCCTGCACCCTGACTACTGTCAGATTAATTAAAACTAAAAACAAAATATTTGAAATTTATCGTTTTTTCTAAACATGTGTATGATACTTTGAATTTTAGGCACAAGGTTATATTAAAAACTTGGGTACAAGGTTTTATTGAAATTTGGGTACATGGCAGAGCATCACCGTTTTTCAGTTTTTAATCTAAATTACATTTAAAATATCTAAAAAGACTTTTTATTGAAATTAAAATTTAGATAAATAAAATTGAAAGTTTCTCTGTATATACATATTTTTTTTCTTCTTAGATACCTAAAAATTTTGTTTCCTCTTTTTTTAATGTTGCTTTTTAAACCATTCGTATTACCTTTTAAAGTTACATTTTGAATGTTCTTCAGTCTTGTTTTATACTTTTCTTTGTGTTCTCTTCTTCATACAATGGTTTTGTCGATTTGTGTATACTATCATGTTCTCATGCACTTTTTTGAAATCATCTCACTTTATTGATGTTTATATGTTATACATTTCATCTTTTTCACTTTTTTATCACAGAAAAAGCCATCTGTATAATTTATTTATCATTGAACGAAGAACTAATATTGTTATAAAGCTTTTATTATTGTACAGAAAATCACACTGCAAAATAATCGTTTATTAATTGTTACAGTGTTACTGATTCATTAAGATTTTTAATATCTCAATAAATTTTTATGGAAAAAGGATATATTTATTGAAATCATGCATGAAGTGTAATTTCTAAAAGAACATATAATTCAGAAGCATTAAGAAATACCTTAAAAAATTAATTTTCATAATTAAAATACTATTACTATAAGTGTTACTATTATCATTTTGTGTATGTATGAAGTTTTAATGCCACTGTTTTGTGGATACTGCCCAGGCATTAATTTGAATGGGAGAGTATTTGTGCATTAGATTTCTGCTAGCATGAAATAGATTGCCTCTATTGTTTGTTGATTGTGTTAGCAAGCTTGTAAAAATTTTATGCTGTATGTTTATTTATGAAAATTTTTAACTTATAACTATGGTAGTAAATTGTGTACAAAATAAAGCAAATGGACATGTTGATTGTTACTTTGAAAGTTTATTTTCTTCACATTTACTCACAGTGGAGGAAGGGCTATCTTAACGCATTTGGGAAGTGGGGGGGCATGACAAGAGTAAGTAATTTTGGGTCTTTACAATCTCTAATCATTTACTAATTTATTTTTAAAGTATTTACCGCATTTTTTAATTATAAAACGCCATGTGTTGATGTTTACACTCTTTTCTTAAGGTATGCTAATACGCTTGAGACTCGTTTTTTAAATAAAGCAAAGTATACTGAATGTTTCAAATAAATTAGTTTACAAAAAGACAATGTCATTTGTTACAAGAATTGTTTTGATGCAATTTCTTGTCAATTTTTAGAACTTTAGAGGAGGGGAATGGAATGCAAAATTTTTTTATACTTATCAAAAATGTCCTCACAATAAAAATATTGATAGTTTACTATCCCTCTCTTCAATAAATATACTTTTGAAGGTACCAAGAATGTAATAAACTACAATCTAAGCCATAACATAAAAATTTCCATAGATATACCCATCCAAATTATTTATTTGATAAATTTTCATTAATTTATAAAATTTTAGGAAATTCTTCGATATTTAAATCTATTGTTCATTATACTCGCAACATTTCATAAATTATAGGTAAACTCTTTTACATAAATAAAATGCATCTCTAAGTTTTGAAGATACAGTGTTTTTCGCTACTGATTGTTCATAAAAATTATGTTTTTCTTAAATTGCAATTAAAGTTAAAATTTCTGAAAATTTACCAAAAATATTTACGTGAAGTCCTGCTCAGGTTTTTATTTTGTAACTTCCTTTGTCTCAATGTTAGAAGTGATTTTTTTTTCTTCTTAAAGGAACTTTGTGCCCTTTGAACTTTTAGGTAGATTTCGTAAGAAATACTACCTATTACATTCTTACCTAAGTTGGAAATTTTGAAAAATTTTTGCAGATCTACGCCGATCATGACTCCCAGAACCCAAAACCACCCATAGTTCAAAAGTTTATCTATCTATCTATCTATCTATCTATCTATCTATGTCACTTTTTTCTGACCACGATAACTGGAAAAATTCTGCATAAATCTCTTCCAAACTGATACATAAAATCAAGGGTCATAAAATCTCGGTCAAGTTCGTTAATGGGCAAAATCGAACCAAGGGGGGGGGGGAAATGGGGGGGCTTTTTGTGAAAACAGAAAAATCCTCATAATTTCTTTATTATTATACGTATCGAATCCGTTTAAAGTTATTATTACATCTAGGAAAAGAGCCGAAAATGTATGTATGACAGATTTTTGATATAATTAAAAATGGCCCCAAGGGGGGGAAAAAGGGGGGGTTTTAGAAGAAAAAAAATCATAGCTTCGTCGATTCAGAAGATATCAAATCCGCGTAAATTTATTATTAATCCTCTTAGTATTATCTAAAACTTTTATATTGACAAGTTTTTTATAGGACCAACCGTTATAGCAAAAAAAAAAATTAAAAACAAAACAAATCCCTGCCGGCTCCGCCTGCAAACAAGTTATTTTTCGAAGTAGGCGGTTCCAACTCCCGCATCTTTTCGAAATTGATACATAAAATCTCGCTCAAGTTCGTTAATGGGCAAAATCGAACCAAGGGGGGGGGGAGGGAAATGGGGGGCTTTTTGTGAAAACAGAAAAATCCTCATAATTTCTTTATTATTATACGTATCGAATCCGTTTAAAGTTATTATTACTTCTAGGAAAAGGGCCGAAAATGTATGTATGACAGAATTTTGATATAATTAAAAATGGCCCCAAGGGGGGGGGGGTTAGAAGAAAAAAAATCATAGCTTCGTCAATTCAGAAGATATCAAATCCGCGTAAATTTATTATTAATCCTCTTAGTATTATCTAAAACTTTTATATTGACAAGTTTTTTATAGGACCAACCGTTATAGCAAAAAAAAAATTAAAAACAAAAAAATCCCTGCCTGCTCCGCCTGCAAACAAGTTATTTTTCGAAGTAGGCGGTTCCAACTCCCGCATCTTTTCGAAACTGATACATAAAATCTCGGTCAAGTTCGTTAATGGGCAAAATCAAACCAAGGGGGGGGGGGGGGGCTTTTTGTGAAAACAGAAAAAAAACCCATAATTTCTTAATTATGATACGTATCGAATCCGTTTGAAGTTATTATTACTTCTAGGAAGAGGGCCAAAAACTTATGTATGACAGATTTTTGATATAATTAAAAATTGCCTTAAGGGGGTTTTAGAAGAAAAAAATTCATAACTTCGTCAATTCCCAATATTTCAAATCCGCTTAAATTTATTATAAATCCTCTTAATATTATCTAAAACTTTTATATTGACATGTTTTTATAGGACCAACTCTTATAGCAAAAAAAAAAAAAAAAAAAAAATAATAATAATAATCCTTGCTGGCTCCGCCTGCAAACAAGTTTCGTTTCGAAGTAGGCGGTTCCAACTGCAGCATCATCGCAAAAAGGTCATTTCTTCCGCAATTCCCGACAAACAGGCACCCCACGTTCTGCCTCTTCGAAATCTACCTGTACCTGTAGGCCGAGCCGTCAGCGATTTTTTTTTTATTATGTTTTATACCTTTTTGATATATTATTAAATGGTTTTATGAAAAAAACAAGGGGGGGGGGGCGGGGGGTGACTATTGTGATAAAATTTGAGAAATTTCAGCAAATTTAAAAATCCTGCTTCTATCTCCCCCCCCCCCCCCCTTAAAAGTGGTAGGGATCAAATTTCCAAAAAGTTAATTTGTTTAAGAAAAAAATAAATGTCATGACATATGTAAAAAAAGAAAAAAAAGAAAAAATGACTATTTGCTTAACATATTGATTAAAAAAATATATTAACTCTTTATATTATTGAAAATATGATCCCTAATTTTATTAAATGTACCATTTGAATAAATCGCCAAAAAAACCCAAAAAAAACGAGCCAATTGAAAAATATATGTTGAAGTTTCAGCATTTTGATCATACTGATATATCGATAAAACATAAACTAAGAAAATGGTTAATGTTTGTCTTATAAATGTTCCAGGGCCGGCAGTTTCCCCTCCTTGGATTTTCAAATTTAACTAAATTCTTTTTTTTCTCTCCTGATTAATATAGATGCAGTAGACTCTCTCAAATCCACACAGCTTGGGACCAGAGGTTGTGTGGATTTCTAGTCACTGTTCAGTTTACATTTTTTAAATAGTAATTTGAACATAGTAATGTACTCAAAATTTTAATTAATGCTTACAACAAAGAAAAATATTCAAATAATTAAGCAAAGTAATAAGAATTAAGAAAAAAATAATAAGAATTAAAATATTAAAAGTAAAGGTCACATAAATAATTAATACATGATTAATTAAATAAGTAATTAATGCAATATGCATAATAATGCTGAAATAAATTTCTCTTAAATTATCCAATGAAACTCGCCTCATAAAGGTGCACTAATAATGTACATCAAAACCATGAAATAGTGAAATTTTATTTCATGTTTGGCCTGATTTAATAACCAACAAGAACGAAAAATCATGCGTCAAGCATAGATTATGTAGCACTTTCCAACGATTCCAAAATAATTTTACAAAACATACCGTTTAATAAGCTAAAAGATAACATCTAAGTAAACAATTTGGAAAACGCATAACATATTTAAAAACATAATTTCAGGAATTTCCAACAGATACAATATTCGGAAAAATATCCGAATACTTTTATTCAGCCCTGTATATGATCTATAGATTTGTATATGCTAGGATGCTAAATTTTAGTTTAGTTAGGAAACGCGTAGCACAGTTAAAAATTATCTTTCTGGAGTTTCTGTCAATAAACGGAAATGTGTTCGCGAACTTTTGTGCTGCCCTGTATAGGATCTACAGAATTTATACACACCACGTAATAGACAAAAAGCGAGTTAAAATTAAAATCGCGTTTAGTAACTTAAAACGCACTTCCAGGAATTAGTGTTAACAAACAGTAGAGAATTATTTTGTGTGTCCCTGTAAATGAACGATGACTGCTATACACACACTATTCTGTAGTAAGCCTCTTGTAATGCACCTTAGATATATATATAAATTTCAATGCGTTTAAAATAGTGAAACATTATTTAAATAAACCGCAGACGATTTTTCTCCATAGACGTCATGTAACGGAATTCTTTTGACTGTCCCTGTAAAGTAACTATAAGTGCTATGCACACCCTATTCCATATTAAGCTTCTTCTAATGCACCTTAGTGATATATATAAATTTCAATGCGTTTAAAATAGTGAAACATTATTTAAATAAACCGCAAATGATTTTTCCCCATAAACCGCAATGTGACAGAACTCTTTTGAGTGTCCCTGTAATAAAACTATAAGTGCTACACACTTCCGTTGAAATAGGGAACATGCTATGCATAACGACAATAACATATAAAAATTGCAGAGCAATCCGAGCATATTTACGGGAGTTAGAGCACGGACAGACGGCCATACGGCCAGACAAACCGAAGTCATAAGCACTTTTCAACTAGGTTGGAAAGTGCTAAAAAGCTTGACAGGGTTCTCAGCGTCATGGAAAGTCAGGGAATTTTAAAGTAGTCAAGGAAAGACATGGAAAATTTAAAATATATAGGAAAAGTCAGGGAATTTACAAATATTTACTAAAAAGTCATGGAATAGGAAAAAATAATAAAAAGCAAATAATTTCTTTTCCAGAAAAGTGTTACTGTATTTCTCGCTACATGGCGCCTCTGAAATATCTGTAGACTCTTGTCAGTTTCAAGATTGAGAAATTCTTTCAAAATCAATCCAGAAAAACCATAATATGGACAAAAGTTTTCTACATTTTTGAGACTTTTTCATGACATTTCTTATTCTAGACTTTGTTGTATAGCATTCATTTGAAAACTGGCAAAGATGAAGTTTTTTTGCATTATAGTATTTTATAGAATTTCATTTTGCAATTTTCTTGAAAGGTGCTTGAATTTTATGGGGAAAAGAGTATAAACCCTGTTATTACGATACAAATTTGTAATTTTTTTAAAATTTATTTATTTACTATTATTATTTTAACGTTGCTTGTTATTTAAAGCAGATTTTGTGTATGCCCTTTTGGTCAGAGAAAATCATGGAAAGTCAGGGAAATTGCCAGACATGTTTTGCTGGGAACCCTGCTTGATGAATACATAAACGTATTTGATGAAAAGATCACGATCATGACTGATATCAGCACTATCTTCAATTTTATTGGCAATAAATTTATACTTCCTTTATGAGAAAGTAAAAGTTCAATGATATTAACAAGAATTACATATTCAAATGTGTATGGAATGATATAAATTTTATTTTAAAATCTGGAATTTTTGCCCTATATCTTAACTGTAAGTTTCACTGTTTACATGTGAAACAATGTGCAGATTTGAGGGAGTCTACTGTATACATACTAAATGATTTAAAATAATAATAATAATAAAATTAAGGCTTTTTCGTCATTAGAGTGCACTATCCCTCAAACTTCCTGTGAAGACAATTTTTAGTTCTATTTTTCACCTTATGTTAGTGTGTTAAAGAATTATCTTAACCGTATCTACATATTCATTTTATATCCATTCATGGTTGGCCCCACCGCACCTCTTCTCCTCCTTTAGGAAAAAAATATACTATTTCAATTCATTTTGTAAAAAGCTGCTAGAAACTTATTTTTGGATTTTTAGTATGTATTTTTTAAAAATTTATTTACTGTTGTTTATGTTACATTTAAAAGTTTTGTTGCACTTGGGACTAACAAAAAATTCTTACAAGGAAAGTCTCCATAAGCGCATACTCAGGAAATTTTGAAAAAATTACAGAATGTTCTTCTCATGCAGATATATACGTCTATAAAAAAAATTTCTGCGGAACCTCGATATAACACCCGTAAAAAAAAAAAAAAAAAAAAAAAAAAAATGAACATTTTGTTTATTTGCCGATTTATCACTAGTTTGCAACAGAATAAAAATTTTAAAAATACGGTTTTATGACAAATATTCTTTAAGGAAAAACTTTTCATGCTGAACTTGTTTATATAAGTTAAACTTACGTAATAAATAAATTTTTATAACTACAATTTTGTGTATGCATTTATATATATATATATATAATGAAATTTAAAGATCGTAATTTACGATTTAAAACAAAATTTAAATTGATTGATATTGTTTCAAGCTCGAAAATAATCCCGATTTTGAACATTGTCAATTCAAGGAAAAATTATTGTTGCTATGGAAACGACTTCTTCGATATGGAAATGTATAACGAATGCGTTTGTCATCGGGCTTTTCTTTTTAATATACATTTAAAAATTATTATATAATTAGTAAAGCTGTTTAAATTAGAAAAAATCTTCGAATGGGGGATAAAACAATAGCAAAATTTCATTCAATCGGTAATAAATAGAGAAAAAAAAACGAATGATTTATTTAATATGATTTAAAGAATATTTTTAATTAATATTACGGCAAACGTACAGAGAGTTGAAACTGTGGAACACAAAATGCAAACGATTCTGAACAAGAGGGTATAGTATGAGACCTAGAATTCACCCATTAGTATAATTTTTTTTAAGCTAATGACAATTTTACGCTTTCAAATTTTACAAAAATCTCATAAACATATTTGCAAATTTAAAAAAGCATTGTTGAAAACACTAAAAATAATAAACTTCCATCGTTTAAGTTTAAATTCATTAAGTATTGAGCATTCGAATAATAATTTTACTAGCAATTTCAAAATGCGTTAAAATAGTTTGTGTTTGGCGAGGAAAAAATGTTGCTAGCCAAATCGCGTCTTTTTGCACCAAATACTCGAAAGTATTTTATTTTTTTGCAGATTTTCTACTGGGATTCCGCAGCTAAATTTCACTGTTCCTTTATTACATACATGAGTAGCTTCATTAGCATTTTTTTCAAATTTTTCTGAGTATGCGCTTTAAGGAGTTTAGTCCTGTTAGTTTAGTTTGTTATTTTATATGTTCTCCATTCAAAAAACAGAAAAAAAAAAAAACTTGGCAGCGGATTACCGAATTATATTTCAGTCTTGCCCCTCCATGGATTTTGTTCTGCAGGCACCCATTCATAAACGTAAAATATAATAGACTCGCCTTAATTGGAACTCCAAGGAGATATCAATAATTTGAATAAACCTAAACATGGCAAAAAAAAAAAAAAAAAAAAATCCTGAGGACAATCTAAATAAATTAACGTCCAGTGATTTTTACCTTTAAATTTGTCATCTCATAAGCAGCATATAATATTACAAACAAAAGCATGTCTTTGAACTTTCATAATTTCAGCAACCAGTAAAGGCTAGTGTTATCTTCTCATATTCTATTGCACTTTTGTTCAGCAAAGATTTCCACTCTTTTCCTTTCTTACAAATAGAGAGGAAGGATTTTCAAGGACCCCCATACAAGAGTTGAAATCTTATAAAAATAACCTAAGTTATTGAAAGAGAAGAAGAGTCAAGTATATAAAAAAAATAAAAAATATTTTTATCCCCAATCTCTAGGGGGGAAAAAAGGGATAAAGTTGGGCTTCTCTGTTTTTTAGCACTAAAACATTTGGAATTCCTTAATTTTATATACATTGAATTAACAAGTTGCATAAATTTATAAACTTTAAATTATCCAAAATAGAGGATTAAAAATTGCAATTGGAGAGTAATTTTTAACATAGTTTTCCATTCTACTTTCAATGGGAATAAACTTCTATCCGAATAAAACAGAGTTTACTGTACATTAACCTTTTTAAAGTTCACCCTTTACTAAAGATCCTGCAGTCACACTTGCTTAATGGGCAAATTTTCTATTATTGGAAGTGTCTTTATAAAAGTGTTTTTTCCCTCAAGGTAACGAATATAAACAGTTTGTTTATACTGGTAGCTAAAATAAATTTGTACTATGAGACGAAGCAAACATATAAAAGAAAATTTATACATTAACTAATTAATCCTAAACATATATATTCTATTATAGATTTTTTTTTTTTAATTTGTTCAAACATACTATCATAACGTAACGTGTAAAATTTTATTAATCGGCCTTAGATAAATGTGGAAAACCATAGCTTCATATCTAACTCCTTTTTGCGAATTACATGCTGACATCGAACGTTTTTAGTACTGATGATAATCATGAGATGGCGCCACTACATATTCCATGAACATTACAGAACATAGGACAGAAGTTGAAACGTATTCAGGAATCCCATAACGAAGTTGCTTTTGCAAAAATTAGATTTTGTTATTACCAACGCTTATGTGAATCTGAATATGACAAGCTTTGTATAACTAGATAGGTTAGAATTGTGGGCAAGACACCATAGTAGGAAAAAAGATGAATTTTTCATGTCTGCTGATAATCAAACAGTGCAAATTCCCTCCTAAACCACAGAAATAGCTTTCCGGAGAAAAAAATGTGGTGTTTAACCAAAAAGGTTTAACCTTTCCAATTAAAATATTGGTTTAAAAAAAAAAAAATCAAGAACTAAAACTGCAAATAGGAAATACAACATCATTAACAATTTTGTATCATTAAAGTGGAGGAAATTACTGTGCATTACGTACAAGGCTATTAATGCGTAAATTATTTACTTAATTTTTAAATTAAATAAATCTTATTGCAGTTTTGTTGCATTATCGTAATCGAGTAATTTAGCAATATATATATATATATTTTCCCGTTTATATTTCTTTTATGTTTTTGAACTCATTGTTCAAATTTCTGTTCAAATCGCTGTTTGAACTCAATGTTCGTATTTTTAAGATACATTTTAATTTAATCATATATTGTGTCAGTTTTTTTTTGTAAATTTTCTTAAATTAAAATTATAAAATGGTTATTTTCACTCGGAATCTATTTTTATTTACTTTTATCTTTGACTGGTAGCGTCATCTGTCTTTCATTATTGATATTAAATAATTCTTGTAAGTATTTTTTATATATCGATTTATTCATCTTTTTCTCCTATCAGGGCTGTAGCTAGGGGGTTGCCAGGGGGGCTCAGCACCCCCTGAAAATTTTTGAGCCCCCCCCCCCCCTGGGAAAGTTGCCAAGAACACCAAATGAAATTCTGTTTCAAAAATCGTGTGTTAAAAAATTTAACTTAGTTTTGGGAGTTTTTTTACAGTTTTGCATAAATACTAAATTATAGTATTTGTTTAAAAACTGCAAATAAGTGCTTCAATATGTGCACATCCTATCTGCACATACTCAGAATTAGCAACCTTTAGCTGATGCAAACATTGACTTTTACATAAGTTATATACTGAAATTTTTCATTTTGCAGCGTTTTCCATTATTAACATAAAACAAAGTTATTCTAATGAGTTTGATAGTAAATATAATGCTTATGATAGACATTATGTTTCGTATTTGAGTCATCCTAGTTTAAAAAAATATATATATAAGATCCTTGATTTATAAATCATACTAATGAAAAAAAGCTAATATCCAATTTAAATACAAGCATTTGACTAAACACCAAAATAATTTTAAAATGCAAAATACATCCTTGGTTTTTCTAATGTTTGTTAGCCTATAAAAACATAACTTTAGAATTCTTAAGGGCAGGGAATATTCAGAAAAAAAAATTAAAGATTGCAACTCTTTTGAAACAGGTGAACTGTCAGCTTTTTATTTACTTATTGACATCATCACTTATTATTTCACTAGTATAATTATACACTGAAAATTTTCATTCTGCAGCCAGTGAAGTAGTCGTTAAAAATCCAGAGGGCATACGCTGTAGGCAGAGTATATGCTATAGTGTTTTTGAGTAGAGGGTATTCGGTATTCCTTAAAATAATCCAGAAGGTATACCGTATAAGTCGTATCCACCGTATATCCTCCATTACATTACCGTCTGCAGCTTTTACTTTTCTTATCATCGAATAAAGTTATTATAAACAGTTTAATAAGAAACGTAGTGCCTACAGTATGAATATGCAATAATTTATCTTTCTATATAGTACTTTGATCATATATATCTGTGTTTGTGCGTGCATGTGTCAGAGAGAGAGAAATAGTATGAACCCCCCCCCCCCCCCTACATTTTCTTGAGCACCCCCTGTTGTTTACTTCTAGCTACATCCCTGTCTCCTATATTATAATTTTTCTAATTTTAGTGGTGTTCAAATGTTTTTCAAAAAAAAAAAAAAAAAAAAAAAAAAAAAAAAAAAAAAAATATCGATTTGTTTGCATTTTCTTGATATATTTTACATATTTTATAATTTTATTATGTTATTAGAATTGAAGATGAATATCTTTATGTTTATTATATACTTGTCTACTATCGAAATGCATTAAATCCAGAAATTTTAATTATTCTTTTTTTTTTCTTTGGGAGAGTTCTGCTTTTTTAGCATGTACTATACAACGTGTTGATGTACAGCCGGTTGACATAAGAAACATAACAAACACAAATGACTTTCATAAATTTAAGAATTGATCAAAGAAGAATAAGAAGCTATGTTTATGTGTAAATCGATTAGGGAACCAATAACTATAAAACGAGTAAAGTTCGTCTTTTTTTTTAACATTTTCGTCTGCATGCAGGTGATTAACAATTCTGGAAATGACATTAATTTATTTGAAGAAATAATTAGTAACTTTGTTGCTAATTGTCCGGTTAAGCCAAATTTTGTAGCAAATTGTAATAATGACAAATTAGATCTGTAAAAATGTCAAATTAGATAATTTTTCAGAAATGAGGGCTTATCAAAATCTCTAGTTTATTTAATTTTTAATCCCCGTGTCAAAGAACAAGAAGCATGACCGTGCCGTGGACCTGGGTAAAACAAACGATGAATGAATTCGGTGGCAACATAAAATTGTCATTTTTAATTAATCTAAAAATATCAATTTTAAAATTAAAAAGATTCGACTCCTAGGTTTTTAACCCCTTAATAAACATCCTCTACACACTTAAAAAAAAAATAATCTTTTAGCACCAGTAATTCCAAATAGAAATCTTTGCCTAATTTATTAGCAAAAATTTAAGGAAATCGCAAATGGTGTTCTGTCGCGACTTTCGCTATCTCGGGGCTTTCGCTATACCGTTCCTTGTAGGTGTATCGTATGTATTTCTCATTTTGATTGCTAGTTTTTCCTCCCCCATATTTAAAACCATGTGGTGTTCAAATATTAAAAATTATAAAAATAGACAAAAAAAGAAACTGTTTATAAATAAAAAATAATAGCTTTTAAATGCAAAAGAAGTTATTAAAAATATTTTTTACTAAAATATATATTCACAAATTGTCTTTAAAAACAAAATTTTTATTTGCTTTGCTTCAATAATTTATTGCAATGTATTTTTTTCTTATATTAAAAAGTAATTTAGTATTTTTTTACTAAGAAAATGTATATAAATAAATACTGCAGTTTAAAATGATAAACAAATGAATGTTTTTATGGAAATAATAAAATAGTGGTGAAAAATTAAAAATGGATATTGATTTTTAACAGATTGATGCAAAAACTGTGTTAAAAATTCAGAAAAACAAAAAAATCGAAAAAAAAAGAAGTGGTAAGAATTTTCCTGGAATATTTTTTTAATGGAGTTTTTAAGAGATGTACTCTTAATGTACTTTCTGTTTTTAATAGCTATATCTCGTATATATTTCTGAAAAGATTTCTTCCCGCGATGAAATGAAGATCCCACTAATATTTTAGATATTTAAATATTTAGTTCAATATTTTAGAAAAATGGCAACTTTTATATCCCTAAATAGATTTTTCTAAAATATTGAACACTTATTTTTCCGTTTTTCAATGCGATGTATATTTCTCGAGTTATTCGACCGTTTCCAGACTTTTCAATGGAAACGATTCTCACTGCATTGTACTCGATTACTGCGCCATCTACGATTTTCCGAAGAAAATGTTCAGTACGAAAGTTACGTATTTTTCCTCGAAGAATCCGGATCTGCAATAAAAAAAAAGGGGGGGGGGAATTTTGATATCCCTAAATAAATTTTTCAAAACTGTTGAACATGCAGTTTCCCGTTTTTCAATCCGATGTATATTTCTAGAGCTATTCGATCGTATCCAGACTTTTCAATGGAAACGATTCTCACTGCATTGTACTCGATTACGGGGGAAGGGGGGGCGGGTATTATTTAAGATTTCAAAGTTGCCCCCTTTCTTCCTGGTGGGGGGGGGGGCACCTTTGATATCTCTAAATAGATTTTTCCAAAAATATTGAACATGCATTTTTCCGTTTTTCAATGCGATGTATATTTCTCGAGTTATTCGATCGTTTCCATAGACGCTTCAATGGAAACGATTCTCACTGCATTGTACTCGATTGCAGCGCCATCTACGATTTTCCGAAGAAAATGTTCAGTACGAAAGTTACGTATTTTTCCCCGAAGAATCCGGATCTGCAATAAAAAGGGGGGGGGGGGAATTTTGATATCCCTAAATAAATTTTTCAAAACTGTTGAACATGCAGTTTCCCGTTTTTCAATCCGATGTATATTTCTAGAGCTATTCGATCGTATCCAGACTTTTCAATGGAAACGATTCTCACTGCATTGTACTCGATTACAGGGGGGGGGGGGGGGGTATTATTTAAGATTTCAAAGTTGCCCCCTTTCTTCCTGGTGGGGGGGGGGGCACCTTTGATATCTCTAAATAGATTTTTCCAAAAATATTGAACATGCATTTTTCCGTTTTTCAATGCGATGTATATTTCTCGAGTTATTCGATCGTTTCCAGACGCTTCAATGGAAACGATTCTCACTGCATTGTACTCGATTGCAGCGCCAT
Organism: Maratus michaelseni; assembly: GCA_963931845.1. Taxonomy (NCBI): domain Eukaryota; kingdom Metazoa; phylum Arthropoda; class Arachnida; order Araneae; family Salticidae; genus Maratus; species Maratus michaelseni. Next base: position 388,063,798 of record OZ007591.1, on the reverse strand, counting down.
CTACGATTTTCCGAAGAAAATGTTCAGTACGAAAGTTACGTATTTTTTCCCGAAGAATCCGAATCTGCAAAAAAAAAAAAAAAGTGGGGGGGGGGTTATTATTTAAGATTTCAAAGTTGCCCCCTTTCTCCCCGGGAGGGGGGGCACCTTTGATATCCCTAAATAGATTTTTCAAAAATATTGAACATGCATTTTTTCGTTTTTCAATCCGATGTATATTTCTCGAGTTATTCGAATGTTTTCGGACACCCTTAAATATATGAAATTAACCTTTAAATGTACACCCTTTAAATAAATAAATATATGTGTGTGTGTGTTTCTTACTTACGCAGTGCATAAACAATCTAAATTTGATTTTAGAATGGGAATTATTTACAACTGTGTAGATGCATATATTTTTATAGCTGCATGCTGTATTTCTCGATAATGCGCGATACGTCATAATACCAGCATCGGTCGTATGGGTAGCGTTAGGGGAGGGGAGGAGCAGGGGAAGACCATTGTCCTCCTTGGATTTTTAAATTTAATTAACTAAATTTTCTTCGGTATTTTCTTATACGAGGGTTCTGACAAATAAATTCTTAATTTAGCTTATTTGATGTTTTTATTCTCCCTTTTTAGAAATGCGGTACAGCAGCATATCTGTTCCAAAATCTTGCACCTCCCTAAATTTCGTTCTGCTGACTCCCTTGTTTGCTCAATAAAACCTATCAGACTTTATCGGTGTTTATTTGGACGTTTGGAGCACGTACTTTTTTCGTTTGAGAATAAACAACGTAATCACTGACTTCTATATCCGAGGCTTATCCTATGTTACGTAATAGATAAAACAGGTGGCAAAAATTTTGTTTTTTTACTTCTAATTCCTTTTTTAGGGTTTCGTTCATCTCATGAAACCATATTCGTCCCACTTCTCTGTCTGTCCGTCACAGAGCCGTTTCTTAGAAACTCTATAACTTACAGACTTGGAATTTTGTGTACTTACAGCTAAATAACTATTGTCACGCTGAAAATCATAAAATTTTGAAAAAATCGTATTATTTTAATATAGAGAGATAAAAAACTAAAAATCTAACCGCCTTTTTCCATTAAATTTAAACATTTTTCTTTATAGCAGTTGCCAACAATTAAAAGTCCACAATAAAATTCTTTCTACAATAATTAATTTTCCATTGAAAGATTTCCACGTGAAAAATGAAAATGAAATAAATAGTTTCATCAATTGAAAAAAAGATTAATATGACATCCTATTGGTAATAAAACGTACATTTTCAAACATTTCTCAATAGTACAAGGAGTATGAGTATGTGTAAGTACAGAAAGCATGTTAATATGATGGCATTAGAGAATTAAAAAGAAAATTAATCTGACGTCATATTGGAAGTTTAATGGACCTTTTTCAAACGTTTGAGAATAATACAAAGAGAGTATCAATATGAGTAATAGAGAATGCAAGTAGATATGACGTCAGCAAGTGATTATAAGGTCATATGAGTTTGAGAAAATATTGAATTATGATAAAACCCGATTATGCAAATATTGGCATATTTTAACATTTTGAAGGTCTTTATACAACATGTTTAATTTTGAAATTGATTTTTTTTTAAATATCGCATTTAGTTCACATGACAGATATTATTATAACAGAGTATAATAGCGGGCTTTGCCCGTTATCGGGCCGGTTCAGATATCCAGAAAAATAGACCGGTAAATTTTTATTTTATAAAAACATAACTTTTTTTTTTTTTTTTTTTTTTTGAAAATAAAATTTATTTCGATTTATTAAAGAAAGGATAAACTGTTTTGAAAGGAATATTAAACGAAACCCTTTGTGCGATCTTCGATCACACTTACCCACTTGTTTTTTATTTCATCGGTTCACTATTTTCAATCCCTGAATGTAGCAAAAAAGATAATTTTTAAAAATTCAAAAAGATGTTCAAAAATGTTATAAATTGAAAAAGTTGTCCGTTAAGTGTCATATCTTGATACAAAGATCCCAGAGCATTTTTTGTTTTGGCTTTTTCTTTTATAGACCGGCGACCAGGCCCCTAACTTCCAGGTTTCCCTAGCTTAAACGGGTTGAGTGCCTGGCACCGAGGCGCGTAGCGCCACTGAAGCGTCCTGCCAACACTTCTGGCCATTGTTGGCAGGACGGCTATGCGGAAGTCTTTGTTTTGTTCCAATTTTTTTTTTCTGCTAATTGGTGTTATCCTTTTTATATGGACCTGGGCTTGGCATCACACCCATACGTCATGCTGTCGCTATGCGAGTTGATCTCGTAATTTAGAACCTTGATCAGGTGACGAGACCTTCACCTGACTACGCACCTCCAGAGGTATAATTCGCAGGAAACTTAGAGGACTTTGCGCCCACGACGGATTTTACAAAAAAATGTCTGAGATATGGTAGCTTGGAATTCTAGGGTGGCTGACATTTTGAAACAATCTGATTTTTGTTATGCTGTAACTGTCGTATTTATGACCCAAATGAATGTGACTGATCATGTGTACAGTACATCCCAAGATCTCGACCGAATTCATTGGCCAGCTTCATGCGCCACCTTGTTTCAAAATGGCGGCCACTTAAAAAAAAAAAAATTCGAAAAGATGTATAAAAAATTATAAATTGAAAAGCGATACAAAAATTCCGGACGATTTTTTTTTTTTTTTTTTTTTTTTTTTTTTTTTTTTTTAATGGCTGAGATATAGCTGTTTGAAATTGTATGTTGGCTGATATTTTTAAACAATCTGATTTTTATTTTGCTGTAACTTTTATGCTTAAATTCGCATTCAAATTTAGTTATTATGAAAATCGGGACTGAATCTTCTATAATCGGGTTCCAAGCATTTTTAGCTTCAACTGTTTTAGTAAAATGAGTTGAATTTTTAAAAACATGGAATATGGTAGCTAACTTTTCCTCCCGGTACAGGCTGGAAGGAGTTTTTTATTTTATTACAATTCTAGTTTACCAGGAAGTGAGTGAAATGTCGGTTACAAAATTCCATCGTTATATACCTGAACTAAATTAAATAAAAAAAGTGTCAAAAAATAAACTCTGTTATAAAGACGCTTCTATTAATGGCCGAAACACCAGTTGAGGCTTACTGCTGAGACACGAAAAGTTTATAGTTTCTGTTTGTTAATCCGTCTGTCTGTTCGTCGATAACTGCCGCAAAAAGCACCCGATTAGTTTCTAATTAAGTAGGTATGTTGGTGAGGTACCCGGAATATTAACTGTGTAGTTTTTAGTTAAATTTGGTTGATTCGTTTGAAAAATATAGAACGTTTTTTTTTCTCATATCATAGTTATTTTCAATGAGAATTTAGACGATTTTAAAATTAAATTGTTCACTGATAAAAAATGGCACATTTTAATAATTAATTTAAAAGTGGATGCTAAACTTTCGATATGGCGATCTTAAATTAAACCTATCGCTTTGAAAAATTTGCCAATACATTTTTCAGAAATTCGAAATTGTATAACTTTTTGGGAAATTGTCTGCATCTGTTCGAAAAATATAAAACATTTTACTTTCCCATATTTTACAAATTTTAAGATACGTTTCTTTTTATTTTCCTCTTTCATTCAATCGTTGCTTAGCGTATCAAAAAATAAAATAAAATAAAATGAAATAAAATAAATTTTAAGTAAATCGTACTATATTTTAGTGCAATATTTTGACAAAATAGCTTATTTTCGGAGGATTTTAGTATGCTTTTCTTGAAATTGGAGAATTTTTATTTGGATAAAAGATCTCTTTCAACTACCATAGAATTTGTAGAATGCATGATTACCGAAACGGATTTTCCAAACGAAAATTATGAAAACGTTGAACTTCTAAATTAGATGTGGGTCTCGTAAAAGGAGCTTACATTTGTATAACTATATTTGTTACACGATGATTTGTAACTAACAGATATAGATGTTTCGGGGTTGAAAAGTATGTATATTCTTTTAAGGATAGAATAAAATCTCTTGTAGAAGGAAATGATGCAATCTTATGTAATTTCAGTAGGAAATGCATTTATGCATATATCCGATTCCTGAAAAGAGTACAGTTACTGGAAATTGATAATATAAAATTAAAGAGACAACGGAGGAGGGGGAGGGGCAGAGTCTCCTTAAAGAAATGTACTTTTCATTCTGAAATATTAGAAGAATGAGTAGTTCATCAAAATATCATTGCATAAAACCCTGTTGTTTAATTTGATAGTTCTAAAATTTCCAGAAGCTTCGAGGAATCGTATAGCTTATAAATATTATATAGAACATAGAAAAATTAAATTGCGGAAAGAAGGGTATTAAATATTATGCAAAATGAGATTAATGAACAATGACTTGTAGAACTAACGTTGAGGCCTCTGATCTGCAAATTAACTAGTATTAATTAAAATTGTAAATTTACATATGAGGTGCCTCATAATTTTTTCCGTAAATCGCATTTATAGTTTGAGCTCATTTGTTTAAAATTTCAAACTTACAAGCTTCAATTTCATATCTTTCATTTATTAGCATTCCTACAAGAAGGAATTCAAGTAGTTTCACAGATTCAACTCTTATGAAATTTAAAGACAAATACGTTTACATGGACTGATACGACAGGACTGTTTATTTTCCGTGAGTTTTTTGTATAATATGTAGAAGGCGGGGGGAAGGAACTCTGTGTCCCCTCAACCCTCCGTTGTCTCATAACTTCGATAATCTCTATACGATTAATAATATATTAATTACTCTATCTAAACTAATTAAATGTGAATTTTGTGATAGTGACATTAATATTTTGAACGATTAACTATTTTCGTAAATATTTCATTAATTACTGATAATCCTAATTGTTCGATTTATTCGAAAATGAGTTTGAGCCCGTCTCACTGATCCATCTGTCACAGAGTTCGTTCTTGGAAACTGTATAAGACTTGAAATTTTGCATACTTATAGCTGAATAACCCTTAATCACATGATAAATCATAACATTTTGAAAAAGTCTTATATTATTTCAATTACATGAATTAATTTAATGACATCCGACCATTTCTGTGATTTTTAGATTTTAAAACAGAACCTTAATTTCAGTCTTTTTTCGCGTAGTGGCTCAGTGGTAGCGCGTTGGCTTTCTATTCGAAATGTCCTGGATCACGATCCCGCATTGGAGTTTGGAGTTTTCAATTTTTTCCCCGAAATAGATTTCATTGTCTAATGAATTCAATTTAGCAGAACTTTCGTAATTTTTTTTGCTAAAAGCAACCGTAATTTTTGTTTCTTTTTCTCCCCCTTTTTAGCTATTAAATTCAGGTAACTAAATTTGTTTTTCAGATATCCCGAAAGATGGCAGCATTACTCGATTGTCTTTCAAGCGTTAAAAATATTTCAACATGGCTTCGTTCAGCTAACGTTTAAGTTTATAGATTTTTTAATTATTTTTTCTTGCATCATATTGACCAAAAGTTGTTGAAAATTCATTTATGAATTACTTTTTAATTAAAAAATTCTTTTTTGGTGAAATTTCTAAATTTTGTTTAAATTTCCGCTAAAAGGATAATTAAACGAAATCCGATTTTTCGATATTCGATCAGACTTACCCACATGTTTTTGAATTGCTACGCCAATCACAACGTGAATCATTCCGGTGTTTACCAATATTGCCCTTTTGTAAAAGTGTGCTAAACAGTATGATATTTTGTTTAAAAACACATTAAATTAAAACGTCCATTTTTTTTATAATGATATGAAATCACTTTAATGAACGTCGCTTTCTGTACATGCGGATATAAATATGTATAAAATATGGTACATCTTAAATCCATTCTTCATCTATGTACAGGGAATTCTGTATTCCCGCTTGCGAATGTTCGAATTCATTCTCCCTTTGTGGAACAACAAACTGGATTCTTCCGCTCACCGGACATTGTAATTATCGTCTGTCAGTTTCCATAGCTTCATACGCCTAGAAAAAGGTTATCTACCTGCATTTGCCTTGGCATCCGAATCTTCCTCATCTTTAATTCGTACCTTTTCCTTTGGACACTGTCAAAATGTGGTTTGGATTTGCGTTCTTCCGCAGCTAGGTGGCAACACTTATTGAATACCAGACCTCTTGATGCCACACATTGTTCAAATGTCCTCATCAATTTAGTACCGTAGTGAGGAACACTGTCCCTGCCATAGAATCCCATTTTTCTGTAATGAGCTCTGTTTTGATTCCTCAGAAGTATACGGGCTGCATAAAACTTGGGGAAACAGTGGTAACCTTTGTCGCCTGCTAATTGTCCAAGAGAACAGCAAGTGACATCTTTGCTTCTCGTAAGACCTGATAAAAGTAAAAATACATTTTTATTAGTGTACTTAAAAGTAGAAATATGCCGAATTAAAAATTCATGTTCTTTATATGATGTAACATCGCCACGTACAAAAAAAAAAAAAAAAAAAAAAAAAAAAAAAAATTGTAATTTGACAAATTACTACAATTATTGGGAAAATGTTCCGAAAGCTTAAAAAAAATCTAATTAATTAAAAATGTTAATTATTCAAAAATATTCATCGGAACCATCCACAAATAAACGCATTTTCCATTACTACAGTTGAAGAGATCCTGGCATTCTCTGTCCTCGTAAAAATATTCGTTTGAACCATCGCCGCAGTTATTGAAACGCATTTTCCATTACTATACCTTATCCTTAATATATACCTTAATATTTTGTCTGGTCCTTCCTACAATAACTTTAACTCTTGTTTAGATTGATGTCTGAGCCAAAGGTATTTTGAGGAAATTAAAGTTGAAGACCACGTTTATTGCTTTATAAGACGATTTCTCATCTGACGTCAATTTTTGAATTCGGCTTTTTTTCATAACTGATAGTTTGCATATATCCTTTTTGTAACGATTTTATGCATTTCTATTGCCTATTCAAAGAAAAATTCTTCTAAAGGTAAAACATTTCGTTAAAAACGCTTAAAAAAATAAAGTGACGACGCCAAGAGGTACATTCTCGACCAAAAACAACAACCATTTTCCCAATGGTTAAAAAAAAAAAATATATTAAAGATCCAAATTAATGGCTGCTATCAAAAAATTGTATTTTTACTCAGTTTCTTTTTAAGTTATCGCAACAGGAAAGGAAAACATGAACAAAAAATCAGGCGTCAAGCATAGTTTATGAAACACTTTCCAAACACATTGAGACTACAGTAATAAAACTTCACAGTTTATTAGGTAAACAATTTAGAAAACGCATAACACATTTGAAAACCCGATTTCAGCCATAACTGCCAATAGTCGAACAAAATATCCGAATTCTTTTGTGTAGAACTATACAGGATCTATAGACTTGCATGTATACTACACGGTAGGTTAAAATTTACTTCAGTTATAGGAAATACATAGCACAATTGAAAATTCCCCTACAGCAATTTCCGTTAATAAATGGAAAAGTACATGAGATCATTTGAGCAGCCCTGTACATGATCTACAGAAGTTATACACACCAATTAGTGTGCAAAATATGAGTTACATTTCAAAAACGCGCACCACAACTGAAAACGAGCTACTATCAATTATTGTTCATAGACAGTACTAAAACAAAATTATTTTGAGTGTCCCTGTAAATGAATGATACATTCTATGCATACCCTATTCTACAGTAAGCGCCTTGTAGTATATCTCAATGATATGCATCAATTTGAATATGTTTAAAGTAGTGTAACACCATTAAAATAAGCCGGAAACAATTTTTCCCCACATACCGTAATGTAACGGAATTATTTTGAGTGTCCCTGTAAACGAACCATAAATGATACACACTTCATTTTCAATACCAAACATGCTATAGTAAACCCCAACAACATGTATCATTTTCATGACAATCCGAGTATATTTACGCGAGTTAGAGCATGGGCAGACGGCAGACAGACAGACAAACCGAATTCATAAAGACTTTTTAACTATGTTGGAAAGTGTTAAAAAAAGTCATTTTTACATGCTTTTATTTGACTAAACTTGGTTCATGTATGCAAAGATGGAAATTCTTTTTCCACCCACTTCGTGGTGTGCTAGATTTCTAGAACTTGTGTGCAATTATGTAATCTTGATGACAATAAAATTTTTTCACATTTTCAGAATTTAATTATCAATTAACAGATTAATACAGTGTTGTCCTAAATTACTAATCGTATTTCATGTTTGAAAAAAAAAAGAACAAAATTAGGTACGTACATGTTTATCGTTTTCTTGGAAAGACAATTTAAAACTTTTTTTACACAACAACATTTTAAACATTTAATAAGTTTCACATAAGCCAGTAGATGGCGCGACAACATTGCGTGGGGAAAATTTACTGATTGCGTCAGTCTGCAAATGGCTACCGTACAGGAAAATGGAAGTGCGTTTTGTGCTTCCATGAAAGTAAATCTGTTGTAACTGTTCAGAGGCGGTTTCGTTTAGAATACTCAAATCGTCATCTTCCAGGTAAGGACCCCAACAAAACGTTGGTACCAACAATTTAAGGAGACGGGAAATGTATAACTTATTTAATATTTAAAATGTTCTCGAGTAAAACTGTTTTAAATTGTCTTTGCAAGAAAACAATAAACATGTACGTACCTCATTTTGTTCTTTAAAAAAAAAAAAAAAAAAAAAAAAAAAAAAAAAAAAAAAAACATGAAATGCGATTAGTAATTTTGGACCAACCTTGTATTAAATAAATTATGATTATACGTTGAGAAAACAATTTAGCATTTCTATTTATTTTTATTTTTTTCAATATGTCAATAAATAAAATTTTCATTTTGAGTTCGAACCCGAAGACACAATGTAAAAAAAAGTTCCGTATATACTTGTACATACTGGTGATTTTATGTGAAATTTCTGTCTTTCAAAGGAAAGACAAAAGAAGATGACGTCATTCTCTAATGCAGCACTTTCCCCTGAATACTAGGCCTGAGCACTGACACAAAAATGGCGGCTGTCGTAGGCGGATTTTTTTAAGCAATTTTTGTGTCAGCTTTCAAGCCTAGTATTCAGGTTGGGGGGGGGGGGGAGGTGAATGCAGTTAAAATATAATTGTTAATTTTATTTTCCTCACGCGTGCCTTTTTCTATCTTTGGTGAGATTTAATTGTTAGGAATAAATGAGACGATATTATGGCTTGTCTAATGTTGTTTGCATGTAATTTTAGTCCTTATTTTTTTTTTTAGAAGTTTAAACCTGCATCTAAAAAATATTAGATATTGCTAAAAAAAATATTAGACACGACTACACTGGTATTTTATAAAGCGCTAAAGTGATATGCAAAAATGTGATAATAGCTAGTTTTAAAGCTGAACACCGAGTGGATAGGTGCGGAGTGGAATGCTGTTCGCGAAACAACGCTGATAAGAAGGGTGAAAATGCTGGATTTACGAATGGATTATTACCACATATGGCAGAGCTAAGTTGGGTCCGGGATTCAGTTTCCTAAAATATAATCATAAAAAAGGGAGAATTTTAGAAGGCATTAATAATATATACAATTTTTAGAAATGGCATACGCCTGTAGAAATACTAATTGAATTTATAATTGATGAATTTTTCGCTATAACTGAATTAGCCCCATAATTTTTTCCTAAACATATTTGTGAATGGCTATAATAATCTGAAAATATGTGGGTAAAAAGGCTTTATAACTTTCACAAGTTTGAACTTTCCACGTCCCATAGTTTACGAGAAAAAGGGCTCTGACAGACTGACACAGAAGGGATCTGATAATGGTTCCGTTTTTACTTTTTAAGTACGGAACCTTAAAAAGCATACAAATATTGGTTACTTTAAGGCAAAGTAACTTTAGAGATAGATTTTTGTTTTAAATAAATCTAGAAAAATGAAACACTCGAAATGGCGCCAAGAGAACATTCAAAGGGCTCAGCGTTGAGCAGCCCTGGTTTAAAGTATAAACTGGATTAATTGACAAATTATTTGCCAAAATTATTATTTATATTTTATTGGAACCATGTTTGTATTGCCATTTAGTTACCTGTTCTGATGGGTAAAATAGAAGACTTAGTTTCTTGTACTTCACCAGGTTCATCTCCACTCCCTTCCTCAAACCTGGATTCACCTGTTATGACAGCTTGCTGTTCTTCATTTAGACTGCTTAGATAATCTGAAATTAGGGGGAAAAAAAGGTCAATAAATGTTCTCAGAATAAGATTTATTTTCTGTTGCTAGAGTATGGAGAAAAGTATATTTAAATTAAACAAGAAACAAAAATCATGCGTCAAGCATAGATTATTAAACACTTTCCAACATTCACTGAATACCTAAAAAATTTGTATCGTTCAATAAGGTAAAAGAAATTATCTAAGTAAATAATTTAGAAAACGTACAACACATGGATGAAATGCAGCTAAATGTCATTAAACACGTTTATGACAAAGGTCATTTTGGTCATAAACGTTGTGAGGAAGACATTAAGGAAGAATTTTTCATCTCTAATAAAAAGTAAAATTAATAAAAATCTAGCAAAATGTGTGACATGTCTTTTGTATAATCGTAAACGTGGGAAACAAGAAGGTGAATTACAACCCTTACCAAAAGAAGAGACACCTCTCTCAACTTACCATATCGATCATTAGGCCCGCTTGAAACGACTAATAAAAATTATAAACATTGTTTGTATTTAATAGATGCATTCACTAAATTTGTGTGCTTATTTTCCTGTAAAACAACTTCTGTTTCCGAAGTAATATCAAAGTTACGGCAACAAAGTTATATTTTTGGTAATCCTTCTACCATCATAAGTGATGAGAATTCTGCTTTTACAACTAATGAATTTGACGAACATTGTCAAGAAGAAAATATCAAACACATGGCAATTACAATTGGCCTTCCACGTGAAAATGGTCAGGTAGAAAGACTTAATTGCACCGTAATTTCTTTAATTTCTAAAATGTCACCTAACAAATGGTTCAAACATGTCTTTAAAGCTCAACAAGTCATCAATTCGCCTCATCAAAGAAGTATCAAGTAAACACCGTTTGAATTATTATTCGGTACAAAAATGAAGCAGAAATATTAAAAAAATATTGATTTTTAAACAGCGCAATCGAAGAACAATTCATGAAATAGTGAGAAGACCTCCGTAAAGAAGTTTTCAAAATTCAACAAGATTCAAGATCAAAATTCAACAACATTCTTAAAATTCAACAAGAAAATCGTAAGTATTATAATTTACGACGCAAGAAACCCCGAAACCTTAGTGATTTCGTCGCTATTAAGAGAACCGAACAAGAACCATGACTAAAGTTGAAAACTAAATTCTTAGACTCTTATAAAGTGACTAAAATCAAGTTCAACGATACTTACGATGTTGAGAAAATCGCACCTACCGAAGGACCGATGAACGCTGTTACTTGAGCTGAGTATATGAAAACTTGGCACGACGAACCTTCCGAAGACCTCCGTGGTAGATTTGTGATCTACTGATCTGATATATTATTTTCCTTTTTTTATTCTTCGTGGGTATTGCAAAATTTTCCGACGCCATTGACTCTGATGAACAATTCCTATGATGTTACGCTACTGTGATAGTGACGACGGATCTATATGATGTTCAGATCATGATTTATTTTATGAACATTTAATTTTTTTGCATACTGCTGACTCTAATTGCTCATATAGCAAAGGTAGCTCTGGATGTCATGACGGCTATATGTCGGTCCTAACGCTGTACACTAGACGGCACAGCAAGCACGTTCGCGAAGAGATCTGCTATCAAGATTAAAGGAGGTAAGCGAGCTAGAGTAAAAGTAGAATTCGCTGTTGACGACGTAAATGCTATTCTAAGCTTTTGATGTTCTAAAAAACTAAACTGTTGATATGCTCTTTTCGAGTAAATTGTAAGATGTGAAGCAAGTAATTTTGTTTATTCTTATCTCGATGACTACCTACTGTTCTCGAGTTTTCTTTATGTTACATGTTCTACTACTTCGTCTTGTTCCTGTCTACGCTTAATAAATGCCTTCGTTAATAGTTTACGATGTTCTTCTTGAGTATTAAGATGCTTTTCCTACATAACTAAATATGGAAATTTAAAATAGAGATTTTTTTTGTAAGTCAGGATTTTTAGAGATACGTTTGTTTTCAAATTTCCTAATTTTCTGCCGCTAACCCACCACGTAATGCCGGAATTTGACACTTATGAAAGTGTCAAATTCTGTATTTTCTTAAGTGTCAAATTCAGGCATTACGTGAAATACTCGACGATTGCTTTATATTTACTGTGTCCACACATGACATATACATTTTTTTTTCAGAAGTCTGTTACGGATATTATTGTTTGGAAATAGTGGTAGACAAAATAATAAAAATATTGTCGCCTGTGGCAAAACTTCTCCTGTTTTTTCATATAAACTATTGTAGTGGACGAAATTGATAACCAAAGGCTTAAATTAGCATGTTGATTCTTTATATGGCAAATATAATAAATTTTCACATGAACCATTGTAGCGGACGAAATTGATAACCGGCGCGTGGCTTAAATTAGCATGCTGATTCTTTATATGGCAAATATAATTTATTTTCACATGAACCATTGTAGCGGATGAAATTGATAACCGGTGGCTTAAATTAGCATCCAAATTCTTTATATGGCACGTGTAATTTATTTTCACATGAACCATTGTAGCGGACGAAATTGATAACCGGTAGCTTAAATTAGCATGCAGATTCTTTATATGGCACATGTAATTTATTTTCACATGAACCATTGTAGCGAACGAAATTGATAACCTGTAGCTTAAATTAGCATGCAGATTCTTTATATGGCACATGTAATTTATTTTCACATGAACCATTGTAGCGGACGAAATTGATAACGGCGGCTTCAATTAGTAAGCTAATTTTTTATATGGCAAATATAATTTATTTTCACATGAACCATTGTAGCAGACGAAATCGATAACCGATAGCTTAAATTAGCATGCTGATTCTTTATATGGCAAATATAACTTTTTCTCCCTATGAAAACCTGTGCATTATGCACTTGTAAATGTGTTATGTTGATTAAAAAAATTTGTCTGTCAAAGTTTTTATTTTCTGAAGCGCGTGATACTTGGCTTTTTTTACTTTTTCATTAAAAAACAAAAAATTCCAGCATTTGACCTGATGTATTTGGATTTACCCAGCGATAGCCACTATCTGCCAAAGTCAGAGATATGTCTTGACCTTAGGGGTCGGAATACGTAGGATCGGAATCAAAATCTTGTTTATGAAGAGGCTTTGGTGAAAGCATCTTAACATAACAGAATGACTCCTTTAGACACTTGAAATATTCTGGTTTCACAATGCGGAATAAAGTCGTTCCGGGGTGCGCAGTTTCGGAATTTATCAAGCATTGAGTTATTTAAGAAATTAGATTAGATATGGTTTTGTTGTCAGCTATGATAATTCGAGAATGTGTTAAAATCGCGGTAAACATCTGGAATTAAAGACGAAGAAGATAAAAATAGCTTCTGGAATTGAATGTTTTCTTTAGTAATTTATCCTTTTTGTGATGAAGTGATTGATATAGAATCTTCAACTTTGAATATTTCACGTTTCAAGAGACAACCTGGGTTGTTATTCATACACATAAGTTTATTTTTTTTGTTCCCCCTTATTAATCCATGTAACCCTTAGAAAATCATACAAACAACTTATCGACGAAGGACCTGATTAATTGATTAATACACAGGCCGACTGAGTCATGACCCTTAGATCGTTGAATTTCGGATTCCCAAATATAGTATACTCTAATTAAGATTTTTCATTTTAAACTTAAATATATTTTTAAAAAAATCTAAAGTTCCTGGTTAATACTTTAAAAAGTATTTTATTTCATATTAAAATGTATAGTTTTTCATCTGAAGCAATATTCTGGACTATTTTATAAAAAGCAATCGGGTATACTCAAACCATATTCTCAAGAACAAAAGTCCAATCCGAAAAAAAAAAGAATCAATCCGATTCGTAAAGGGAGAAAGGGGGGGGGGGAGAGTCAAATTAAGATAAAAATATTATGAGCCAACTTTACACGATTTTGAACCGATTTTGGATTTTTTTTATATAAAAAAATAGTAGTATACTGCAACTCCACCCGTAAGAGCAAATATCCAACCCATAAGAGAGGGGGAGGGGGGGGGGCGAATAAACCCGATTCCACTCCAAAAAAAGAACCTAACTCAACTCACTACAACAACAACAAAATCAGCCAACCTTTCCCTAACTCGACCCGATGCTGATCTAAATTCTATACTGCCTTTATTGATGTCGGTTATAAATCAAAGTTTTCTTTAAAGGAAAAAAATTGCCCGGCAGAACTGTCTTTTTATCTTTGCATAGAAATTTCTTGGACATTTTCTGAATTTACTATAGCATGAAGAGGAAAAGAATTCAGCAATTCTTCGCTTCAATTATTTTTATTTTAGGAATCAAGATCTCATATTATCAAAAAATGTAATCATGCCTTTAAAGCACGAATAAATTTCTTACTTTTTCTATTTCTTTTTTATTTTTAATCGAGATGATAAGAAAAAGCTAGAAATTAATGAGTTTTTAACTGTGAAGAATTGGGAAGAAAAAATTAAATTTCCCTATGAGAATCAGCATTTTTATATTTAAATTTGAAAAGAAGTTTGACTGCAAAAATATCATCGTCATAAAATATCTTTCATTAATATTTCCAATAAAAGATTTATTTACTTTACCTAAATAAGATATTATTATGGTCTGAACTAAACAATATATTTTATAAAACTTCATAAGTAGTTAAAAAAATTACCTAGTTTATTTTATAAGAAAGAAAAAAATTCTCAGATATTTAAACTGATAAGTTTACCATACCATGGAAACTACAAGCGGTCAATTTTAGATATACAGGGTGATTAGAAAATGAGTATACATTGGAAAAATTAATAATTCACGGAATAATGTAGGTATAGAGGTAAAAATTGACACACATGCTTGGAATGACATGGGGTTTTATTGTAACCACACAAAAAAAAGGTTAAAAGAAAAAAGGCCGGCAGATGTCACTAAAACAGCAAAACGTCAGTGACTCTGCCTGAAAATCGTGTATAAAAGGAGCTGTAATGAGAGAGAGAATCCGATGCACCAGCTATCACAGCATGTTGACGTTACCAGAAAAGGCAATTTTAGTGAAGATCTACTATCAAAATGGGGAATCTGCCGCGATCGACCGGCATCAATAGCATGCTAAAAGACAACATCCAAAGCCAATTTCTCACCATAACTACAGATATGCTGCACAGTGCTGTGCACAACATTGTCCCTCGGCTACAGCTATTGTTGCGGGATGACGGTGGACATGTTGAGCATTCGTTCTGAAGAACATCGTCTTTGCTTTGTCATAATTTGTTATGCTAATTATTGCTTTTCTTATCACACGAAGCGCCATCTGTCGGCCATTTTATGAATTTTTTTTGTGGATACAATAAAACCCCATGTCATTCCAAGCATGTGTGTCAAATTTTACCTCTCTACCTACATTATTCCGTGAATTATTAATTTTCAAAGGTATACTCATTTTCTGATCACCCTGTATATAAAACCTTTATTTTTAAAGATAGATCATTTTTTGTAACTGATTGTTTTTCAGGAAACGCATTTAAAGTTTTGATTTCTGAAAATTTATTAGAAATATTCGCCTCAAGTTCTTAAATTTTTCAAAATTTATACCTTGTACCTAACTTAATATAAATATTAGTTCATTTCTGTCTTGAGGCTATTTATATACAGGAAACAGATACACATTTATATACGCACTTTTGGTTTGAGAGCTGGAACAAAATCAGTCCTACTACACTTTTAATAACCGTAAGAAGAAAACCAAAACTGTTTTCGATAGCTAACGGTACAGTTCTTCAAATATAGTAGGGAGGGGAAAAAATTCGCAAAAATTCTTTTCATACAAAAATAAAAAATAATAAGTAAAAGTTGCAGTTACCACTTTGATTTTCATATTGAAACACACTACTTAGCGTACTTAAACCTTAACTACTGTTACAGAAACTTATTGTCCAATAACATCATTAAAAGTGCCGCCGAAAGAAAAAAAATCAATTCTCGCAATTTGGCGATTTCAATTTTTCCTTTTTTTCGCCAAATGAAACATTTTGTCGCAGTTTGGCACAATGATAATCGGCAGCAAGAATCTTGCAACTAACCCATGACTGAGGTAAATTATCACAATATTCCTAATTTTTTTAAAAATTGCAAAATCTAAATTTCTAATAAAAATTTGGCAGTTTACAAAACTGAAAATGTGCTTAAAAAGGTTTTGTTTGGAGTAATAATCTACTTTTAACTAGCAACTATTTAATTTAATTTTATTATTGTGACAACCAGCCCCGGTCTCTCCTTTAAGGCATTTAATGTAAATAATTATCTTAACGAAATTCAAGGAATTATTCTGTTACATGAATAACTCCATGATTCATATGATCCCAGTTTTGACTTACTGAATCTTTTTCTTTTTCCTTTTTGATTTTGAATTTCGACGCTTCACACAGTGTAGCGAAATCTCGGTAAAGAGTTTATATTAATTTCTGACATGGGAACATGGGAACAGCCCACGGGACACCAACCACGAGGTATAGGATTTCAACCGTCCCGTCGGAAAAAATCTCCACTAACATCCAAAGAAAACAGACCAGGCAGCCAAGTCACAACGAACAAATATTGTAAACCAATTAACATAAACCAACTTGGTTACAAGTACAAATTTGGCTACACGCAAGCAAAACTAAGTATAATTGAACTTAGCCAAACTATACTAAAAACTAAGATAAATACTAAAAAGGGAAATCCCGTTAATAGTGATTAATGACAACTAAAGTTACAGGAGTCATTCTAAAAATGCTACTAAACTAGTAATATATAACTAACTGCAATGCAATAAACAATAATTAATGACATCTGAAATTACAGGAGTCAAACTATAAGCTAAAAGTGATTGACTAAGCACTAAACTAATAAATAACAATGAAAAATGACTTGAGACAATGAATGGAATTGGCCGGATTCGGACTTTGGACCTGCCGTTATGAAATTGCAAATGCTACATCTGCGCTACTAATGCTTGAGTACATCGCCGCAATACACTGCAAATAGAGGCGTCTTAAATTCAGACACTTAAGTGTCTCAATTTCAAACATTTCAGTTTATAGTGTACTTATCACTTATATTCTGTCACATTTCCTTGGTTATTTATCCTGTAGAATCGGTTATAAAATTGTTGGAATATACGTAATCCGTCGATTGAGTTTTACGAAAATCTATACAGTTTTTGCGACAGTGGACTGTAACATATTCAACCAATGGCAGCTCAATTGGAAGTACCGTTTGGGAGTTACCGTGTTCACTCTCACACACAAATAATGATTACAATATTTTCTTTATCTTGTGTGTTCGGAATGTAACAAGCTAAAATCTTATTTCTTTTTTTTTGAAAACTCATATATTAAATTTACAGTACGCTACACTGAAGAAAAATGACACTTTTAAATTTGAGTAATCGATGTTGTCATTTTGTTATGAAACTTTTTGTTTCAAATAGGACGACACAATGCTTTCAATTCTGAAATACTAGAAATACTCAGAATATTGAAACATGGACATACTGTAAACTGAGTACATAGAGGTAAGTTCGTACTCATATTTGAAGCATGGACATACTCAAACTGACCACATAGAGGTAAGTTCGTACTCATATTTGAAGCATGGACATACTCAAACTGACCACATAGTGGTCAGTTCATACTCATTTCTGAAGCATGGACATACTCAACACTGACCACATAGAAGTCAGTTCATACTCATTTTTGAAACATGGACATACTCAAATATGAGCACATAATGTTTTATTCTTGAGTGTGCGCATGTTTTCAGAAATGAGTGTATACATGTTTCAAACTTGAGTCATTTTGATTCGGAGCCATTTTGACTATGCGACCTACTCAGATTAGAGTATTTTTAGCTCAGTTTTGAAAATGTCGTTTTTAGAGTGCATTTTCTAAAAAAAATGCAGTAAAAGAAATCTGTCTGTCAAGGATTATACACAATTAATTGTGCATATCTTGACGTACTTTTTGTTTTATTGGTTATATAATCTGCATTTTCTTTTTTCAAGCTCCAAAGCTCCCATAACCTCTTAAAATCAATTTTTATTTAAGCGAAACTTTTTCTAGCCAGAACTGTCTTTTCATCCTTAAGCAGAAATTTCTTGGAAATTTCTTGCATTTATTATAGCACTAAGTTAAAAAGAATTCTGCAATTTTCCACTTCAATTATTTTTATTTTATAAATTAAGATCTTATATAATCAGAAAATGCAACCGTCCCTTAAAAGCAGGCATAAATTTCTTTGCAGGAATTATTTTCTTTTTGATTGAATAAATAATCACGTTGATATAAAATTTTTTTGAAATTAATGAGTTTTTATTGTGTCTTACAGTCTTGTTCGTAAAAAAAAAAAAAAAAAAAAACTTTTATAAAGAATTAGGAAGACAAAAAAGGAATAAAATTTCCCTACGAGAATAAGAATTTTTATATTTAAATTAAAAAGAAATTTGATTACTGTCCAAAAGTAATCATCGTCATAACATCTGTGGTATCATCTTATCTATGTCGTTTTTGTTAATTTGAGGATTTTTTTGTTACGACTTAAAAATATTTTTCATTAATCTTTTCAACAAAGGGTTCATATTACCAAATTATGAAGATATTTTGATGTGGATCGAGAGATGACAAAGTGAATATCTTTTATTAAATTTCGCAAGTAATTTTGCAAATTTTTCGTAGTTTATTTTATAAAAATTGGGAAAACTGTAAATGAGTTTGAATTTTTTTAAATAAAAAGTATGGCATTTCGATATAGGTAAGTTTCTTAAACTAATCTAGGGAATTATATCTGTTATCGATAATTTCATGCATCAAAAAATCGAATTTTAATAAATCTTTTAAATAAATTAAAACAAGCAGAAAAAAAAGAAAAGTGCCCAGTTAAACTGATGGCATTGAGCTTATAAGCCATTCACACTATTTATATATTTATGCACTCTTATTTTAAATAATAATGCCCCTCGAAAAATAAAGAAATCGACAGTAAATTAAGGGGGGGGGTTGATTAGCCCCCCCATTCTGCCAGTTTATAAATAACCAGTGAACTCCCAAAACTAATCAGGAAAGCGCATTATCACAATGAACCTATATAAAAAATTTGAAGCAAATCGGTTAATTCTGCATTTAAAACCCACTTATCTAAATTAAGGGGGATTAACCCCCGTTTCCCCCTTTATACTTAAACAATGAACCCCCAAAACTAATCAGGGAAGCACCTTATCACAATGAACCTATATACAAAGTTTCAAGCAAATGGGATAATTCTGCATGAAAAACCCATTTATCTAAATTAAGTGGGGGATTAGCCCGACCTGAAAAGGTTTTGGTTTCCGCCTGTTTGTCTGTTCGCAGTAACTGCCGCAAAAACAGTCCGATTGGGTTGGTTTTTGGTAGGTATGTTGGCGAGGTACCCGGAAGTATCTGTATAGGTTTTTGCTAAATTTGGTTCATTCGTTCGAAAAATATAGAATATTTCTTTTGATGTCATAATGCTTTCCTATGGGAATGCAGACGATTTTTTAATTTTATCATTCGTCGAAAGGAAAATGACGTATTGGGATAATTGATATGTTAAATTGTAGATGCGAAATTTCCGAAATAGAGATCTTAAATTAATTCGATTGCTGTAAAATTTGCCAATAATTTATTAGAATTTCGAAATTAATTGTATAAATTATTGAAAAATATTTTGCAGAAAAGGGTCCTATAAAACATTTGAATTTCTTATTTTTTTTTTACAAAAATGTCCAATGTATTTCTTTTTTCTTTTCTTTTTTCATTAAATGGTTGCCTAGCAACTCTATTTCAAAGAATATATATATATATATATATATATATATATATATATATATATATATATATATATATAACAAAAAAAAAAGGAGTACATCGCATTACTTTCGACGCAAAATTTTACTAGCAAAATAGCTGATTTTCGGGTGATTTAAGTTTTTAATATGCTTTTCCTAATGCTATAGATGAGGATTTATTTTATCTACTAGAGAAATATTACCAAATCGATTTTCCAAACGAAAATTATAAAAACGCTGAATGTGTAAATTGAAATGTCATAAGAGGAATTTACATCTGAATAAGTATATTTAATACACGAAATTTTATTCAATTTCAGCAACATATGATGGTGTTTAGTGGTTGAAAAATAAGTCTTCTTTTAAAGATAGGATAAAATGTCCTGTACAAAGAGATGGTTAGTATAATGAAACCACAATAGTAAATGCATTCAGACATATACTCAAATAACGAAACTGAACAATTACTGGATATTGAGAACCTAACATAAAAGCGACAAGGGGGGTTTAGAGGGCGGAGCATCTCTGAAGGAATGTGTTTCTTATTAAAAATAACAGTAATAAGTAGTTTATACAATCATTGCATAAATTTGTGTTTAATGTAATACTTCTAAAATTTTTGGAAGTTTCGATAAATCTTATATTCTTTTAAATGTATAAATAACTTTAAAAAAATAATTTTAGGATATTATATATATATTATGCAGATTATATTAAAAATTAGTGAGTTTAATGAACAATGTGATTTATACAGCGGACGTTGAGGTCTCTGATCTGCAGATTTACTAGTACTTAACCAATGGATGCGAGAGGAAACGCGGAAAGTTTTTGTTTTCTGTCTGTCTGTCTGTTCCGCGATAACTGCTGTAAAAAACGTCCGCTTAGGTTGAAATTTTGTAGGTATGTTGGTGAGGTGTCCGGATGTAGCTGTATAGTTTTTGGTTATATTTGGTTCATTCGTTCGAAAAATATAGAACATTTCTTTTGATGTCATAATACTTTTCTATGCGAGTGCAGACGATTTTTAAATTTCATTTTAAACGGTAATGGCACATTTGAATAATGAATTTAAACGTAAACTTATGGATGCTAAATTTTCGATATGCAGGTCTTAAATATAACCAATAGCTTTGAAAATTTGCCGATACCTTTATTAGCATTTAGAAATTAATTGTTTAAATTATTGGGACATTTTTTTGTATCGGTTCGCATATAGAGCATTTCTTTTGATGTCATAATGCTCTCCTATAGGGATGCAGATGATTGTTAAATTTCATTGTTAACTGAAGTGACACAATTGAATAATGGATTTTAATGTAAACTTATGGATGCTAAATTTTCGATATGCTGGTCTTAAATATAACCAATAGTTTTGGAAATTTGCCGATACATTTATTAGAATTTAGAAATTAATTGTTCCAATTGTAGGGAAAAGTTTTTGCTTCTGTTCGCGAAATATAAAACATTTTATTTTTATATCTTTTACGAATTTTAAAATGTATTTTGTTTACTTCCCCCTTTAATTTATCCGTTGCTTAGCAACTGTATTTCTAAGCGTATCAAAATAATAAAATTCAAGTAAATCGCACTAATTTTCCGCAAAACATTTTTAGCAAAATAGCTTATTTTCGGGAGATTTTTTGTATTCAGTTGAAATCGATGAGGATTTATTTGGAAAAATGTTCTCTTCTAACTACTTTAAAATAATCACTAAAACACAATTTCTACACGAAAATTATAAAAACGTAGAACGTGTAATTTGGATTCAAGTCTCGTAGTAGGAGTTTACATTTGTAAAAGTATATTTCTTACATGAGATGTTATTCAATTTCTGCAACAGATGTGGTTTTTTTGCCGTTGAAAAGTTAGTATTTTTTAAGAATAGGATAAAGTTTCTCTTACAATGTGATGGTATTCGAAAGAAATTATAGTAAAACGCATTCATTCACATTGTCGAACATTACGGTTAGAGTTCGGTTTAAATCTAATGAGGATACTATTAAAAGGCTATCACAAAAAATACTTTATAGATCCAAATTCCGTTTGCTATTTAGTCAATTGGCAGTGAACACGATTATGAAAGGTTACCCAGTAGATTTAAAATTTTCGAAATATGCCTATTTTTGGGGGATTTTAGTATATTGCTATAGAGTAGATCAGGATGTATTTACATACGATCTTACATCTAAATGTTATAGAATGATCATCAAAACTGTTTTTCTGAAAAAAAAATGTAAATACATTAGATTTCAAAATTAGATGCAAGTGAAATATAGTAGATTGAGTTTACAATTCCATGAGTTACTCTTGTATATGAGATTTTATTCAACTTATCCATCAGATAACGATCTTTCGTGTTTGGCAGGTAAGTAAATATTGCGATTTGGATATTTAGACAACATGAAATCCTTTTTCCGAATTGTTGCTTATCCTAGTAAAATCACAGTGCAAAACGAAATCCAATATATACTATAATCATTCGAACAATTAACAGGATATTACGAATGTTAATTTAATGCGACTACGTAGGTTTCAGGGGGGCAGAGCACCCCTGAAGAAATGTACCTTTTTATCGAAAAAATTAGAAGAATAAGCAAATCATCAGAATTTCAGAACATCATAGCATAACATCGTGTTTAGTTTAATGATTCTAATTCGAACTTTCGAAGAATTTTATATGTTTATAAATATGTATGGGGCTGTACATATGTAACGATATCAATTTTGGACCCCTCCCCCCTTACGATATCATACGTTATCATTCATCGCCCCCCCCCCCCCCCCAACCCCCAATAATATCGTTATCAATGTCTAAAAACTTTATTTTTACGATTTTTTATTTGTTATTCTTTTTATATATTTACAGTGATATACAGATATTTTTTTTACATTTATTATTCTCATACTTTACTAATTCAAATGAAGAGACGAAATCAATAAAATAGCTATGTTACATATGAAATAACTTTATCTAATATTTATTATAAATAGCTACTATTTAAAAGTATTTGTCAATAGCTTTTGTTGCATAATGCATTCAACAGTAATAGTGTCTTCTTGCACCTGCTCCCTGCACGGGGAGGGACAAGCAGGATTTCTTATAAACAAAACAGGTGGACAACATTATCTTTTCTCTCTTTCCTTCTCTTTTCTTTCTAGTAAGCACAACAAGTATCATTTCAAACACACTTCTTCGCATCTAGTTTCTCAAATAACGGATTACATGCGTATATGGCAGATGAATAAGAATGTCAAATGTTGGTGCATTCCATATTTTGGAATGAAATAATTTTATAATCATTTAACGGTTTTACTAATAACTGTATTTTTATAAAAAAAAAAAAAAAAAAAAAAAAAAAAAAGTTAAAAAAAACCTTCTTTTTATGTAAAAAAAAAGAGAAGAAAATTTGGTTTAAAAATCATAACGATATCAAAAGACAACCCCCCTACCCCAAGAGATATATTACGGTATTAAGTGCCAGACACCCCCTCCCTCTAAAATGATAACGTTATATATATGAACAGCCCCTATGTATAATTTAAAAATTTTAAACTGTGGATAGTAGAATGTTAAATATTATAAAAAGTGAAGAAATAATTAAAATAATGACTTGGAGAGCTGACGTTGAAGTTTCTGATCTGCAGATTTACTAGTTATATTAACTTTTGGTCTAAATCACCCAACTGATGGACCTGCTATGCGGAATTTTTTACGATTTTGGCGATACCTATATCTCAAGAATTAATACACCGAATTTGATCAAACTTCATATTCTGTCAGACCTTGAAATAAATAGAGGCTGATTGGGTTTGGTGTAAATCGTCTGACAAATGCTGCTTCTGTAGTGTATGTATTCAGATTTACGCGATACTGATACCTTAAGAACTAATTCACGGAATTTCACTAAATTTCATATTCTGTTAGACTTTGACATAAATAAATCCTGGTTCCCATGCTGAAATTGCAATAAGTTAGATATTGAATGGTTTTACATTTTTTTTCGATACGTTCAAAAAGGTGTTAATTAAATTTGAATGCATTGAGAAATTTTTTGAACGCGTTTTTAAAACCGTTCAATATCCAACTCATTGCGATTTACCCAGGGTAATTAAAGAATATTGAACGCACAAAAATTGATCCCTCATTCACATATGATAAAACGCTAGTTTATCAGTTTTCACTTACTAAGGAAGAAAAGGTGTTATATCGATATTACATAGGAACATACATACATACATAGTTGACATTACATAGTCAACTCGAAAATATGGTTTTCGTAAAAAGGAGTACATTGCAGATGGGAAATGAGGGGGTTAAAATGACAGTGGAGTAAGTCAATATTTAATAATTTGAGAAAAGAAGGGTTTTGTGAAACTTGTCACCAAACTCCTTTGCATTAAGTGGTTCAGTTTGTTTTGCCCTCTAGCGACTATGCCCTCGAGTGAACTGTGACTTATTTGATTGTCACACTGAACAGAAATTAATATACGTTCAGTAAAAATGTGGTTACCTAGATTTTTAAAATTTTTGACTTACTCTACTGTCATTTTAACCCCCTCAAATTTGGTAGAAATACTACCGAACTTGCGAGTTTCAATCTTAAAGAGAACATTCAGATGTTATTTGAAAAAAAAAATGATATTGGTGTTCAATCAGCGAATTATTTTCCTACTAATTATTTAGGAACCTATCAAGATTGTTCTGAGAGAACATACGATATACAATGAAAATACGTCGTATAATTTGTCGAGAATTTGGATAGAGGCTATAAAAATACAAACGCAAACGCATATGATCTTTAATTAATGTCGGAACCACTAACGGCATAACATCAAAACAGAGACCCTTTTACCTTACGAAAAAAAGAAGGGAGGAAAGGTGAATTGCATCGCAGTTTCAGTTTTGAAAATGATCTAGGAGGGGATTGAAACTTGTAAACTGTGATATATTTTACTATTTTTACTATATGAGTTGTAATTTTCCAACTGGACGAAAAATGTCCCGGCCAGGATTCGAACCTGGGATCTCTTGGCTGAAGCTGCCATGCTCTACCAACTGAGCTATCCCGGTCGAATCTGAAGGGCATAATTCATACAGTTAACCTTATTGATCACAGCATCTGGTCTGATAACCTTATTGATCATAGCATCTGATCTGATATTAGACCAGATGGCTGTATGTATGATCAATAAGGTTAACTGGATGAATTATGCCCTCCAGATTCGACCGGGATAGCTCAGTTGGTAGAGTATGGCAGCTTCAGCCAAGAGATCCTAGGTTCGAATCCTGGCCCGGACATTTTTCGTCCAGTTGGAAAATACATCTCAACATACAACTCATATGATTTCTTTACCAATTTGAATAATTGTGTTAAAATTAATCTAGTATTTTTACTATAGTTTTTAACGCTTCTAAGCAATAATATTTTATTAATTAGTAATATAGTTATTCTTAGTATGAATAATAATAATAAGTTGGTATAACAATAATAACAAAACACAATCCCCGTTTATTACATACAGAAAAATACATTTATTGAGGAAATGTATTATAAAAAATACACAAAGCGATTTATAACATTGTTTTTCATCAATACGAGAGCCTATATCAGCAGAGGTAGAAAGTATACACAAGGCTGACACGATTCTTACATTTTTAACACTACTATTTCCGAATAGTAATCCTCCCCTTAAATTGTCTCAAAACTTATCTCCTTAAATAAGGTGAAGATTAATGTATGGATATACCGGTACTCAAAAACAGTAATTGTGCGAACCCTGCGCATATCTCCCACTTCTGATATCCGTGTTGAAACCATCTTAGGAATCATTCCTCTTTCTTTATCTTAAAAAAAATAATTAGGAAAAAAAATATAAAAAATAATAATAACAAACTTATTGAAGATACATACATAAATGTTTAAAGTAATTAATTATGTTATTTCGGCGACTAATCGTTATTTTAAACGGAAATGATTTGTGATATTGATTTTAAATTTATCTCAACTGAATTATTAATGATAAATACAGCCGAGTATTTGTGAAATCAATTTGCAGTACGCGAGTTTTAATAGCCGACAAAATGTAACGGAAGCATTTAGTTTACTATGCCTTAAGGGATTCCTATAAATAATTTACCCGCATTGAAATTTCGAATATCTATATACAGATATTGAAATCCTCCCTTCAGGCAGAATGAAGGGCTCAATTAAAGGGAAAATTGGCAACACGTGGAATCGATAAACTTTACTTAGGTTGTTTATCAATTTAATCCGAGAAATTAATTTATGTTCACGAAAGTGACTTTTCTGTAAATTTTCGAAGCGAACATTTTCGAATAATAAGTTATTTTACATTTTAAAATAAATCCCATTACAAAAATAGGTGTCTTGTCAGCAGATTATATTTATGCACCTACAAGGATTAAGATAAACTGGCTGTTTAACTCGCTCTACGCAAGGGAGTTCATGAGTTTAATTCTAAAACCAAAATTCAAAATAAAAATCAGTACAACCAAATGTATCTGTGTAATATGTAGAAAAATATTTTTCTACTACTGGCATTTTTTTTAATGAAATTTAATTTATCCTGTTGCTATGGCAGCAGACGATAAAACGATATCTTTGGAATAAGGGAAGAATAAAAAGTTTTGTTGATGTTTGTGATAAAATGTTTTTCTTTATTTTTTAAAAAGGTAATAATTAAGTGCATCTAAATAATCTCTAATTATTTGCATGCGACGTAAAAGAATTATCGTAATACCCGCTACAGCTTCTTAGTATTGCAGCGTGGCGTATGTAATATGTATATCTCATATTGCAGTAAACATTTTGAACTAGTTAGAACTCGAGCGATTACGGGTTGAACATAAAAAAAGGCAAATATTCGTCAAAAACATAGAATAAAAAAATCTATTTAAAATTTTCGAATTATTTGCCCCAATCGTTCATGAGCCCCCTACAATCAACCCGTGTTCCAAATTTCATAGTCCTGCGCCCTGTGGTTTACGAGTTTTTGAGGTTACATATCTAGATATGCGCACGGATTTTAATAGGTGTAGATAAATACTACATTTTAAGTTTTAAAGGGACAATAACAGCTGCGAAATCGCACGTCAAAGAAATGACATTGATGCACGTTTTTCTCGACAGCTGCTACTGAAGCGATTTTAATGTTTTCACTTTCTTCTATCTTTACAAGAAGAAAGTATAGGATTTGTGAAAAATTTCGATTTTCAGTTTTCGACGGATATATACGTTTTAGAAGCTCCTGAACACGATTCGACTGTTTTTAGAAAATGTCTGTCCGCGAGTCTGTCTGTCCGTATGCGACACGAATTTTGTGGGCGCTCTATCTCAAGAACTAATACATGGAATTTAATCAAACTCAGATAGATCAATCATATTCAGATAGACTTTGACATAAATTGGTGTTGGTTAGACTTTGGTGTAAATTGCGGAAGTGAAGCTATAGTCCAGGGGAAATGTACCAAAAAAAGGCGTTACCTTGCAAAAGGTCGGGTAGAAGATTTTATTTTTCTGACTTGTATATAATGATTCCAGCATGGAAAAACCGAATTATCCAACAAAATTTCTTAAGGGAGAATTTTCTGTGGCCAAAAAACAACAAATTTTTGGGACTTTTTTATTATAGAAAATTATCTATTATTTGTACAGTCTTCTTCATTTTCATCACAACAGACATATTTTATATTCACTAAATCTGTATAATTTAGCAAGTAGGGGAGAGTGTGGATGACTGAGACAATTTTCATATTTAGGCAGTAACTTTAAGTATATACAATTGTTAATTTTAAGGTATTGTTTAAAAGAATATTTAAGGATTTAGTAACTTATTGGCACGACAGTTTCAATAGAAAATATCTTGTTTCATTTTAATAATTATTTTTATAATGCATACATATAGTTCATTTTATTCCTTAAACATTTTATTCTATAGTACAATGGTATATTTAATTTACCAATTATTGATGACATATGTTTTAATGTTTTACTGTTTTAAGTATAACAAACATTGAATTGTAGTTCCATATAAAAGGAGGGACTCAAAAAATAAATATATCTTATGTAACAAATACTTTTACCTTATAAAATATCTACAATAAAAATGACAACAGATTATTTCATTAACTAATATTATGGATTTATATCTATTGTAAAATTTAAAAATTCTATCAATAAAATATTTCAGATCACTATTTTCATAAAAATGTTCAAAATATTAGTTTTAGTAAATATTGTTAATGTTTTTCCACTTTTATTATATAAATATAACAAGAGATTATAACATTTTAGCGCTTTAAGATTTTATATAGAGAAACTTACTTTGGCTGTTGAAAAATACACTTTGAGGAATAGTCTAATCTTCTGTAATATGTACTGTTTTGAAACTATATCTGTTGAATGATCTCAGTGCTACCATTTATCAAATGAAATACCAAGTTATTTATGATTGTAGATCATATAAACATTTTTGTTGTTACATTCATCCCTTATTTCATTCAAGTCCACTTTCCCTACGTAAGGTACGCTATATGACTGCATAAGCTAAATGAAAAAATGTATTTTAATAATAATAATTTATACGGGATATTTAACAATATTTTTGTCTCTTTGATGGGACTGTTGTAGGAGTATTAGCATTCAGTTATCCTGAATAGAATACATATCAGGATCGTTTTCCTCTACAGCAGGGGTTCCCAAACTTTTAGACCGACGTACCACTAAATCGAAGTTCATACTTCCGCGTACCACCAGGTAACAAACCTAAAGCTAATATAGAAAAACCTATAAAAAGGAACCTGTCTAAAACGAAATGTATCCTCGGTCTTTCGTGTTTTGTCATAGCAGGTTTTATTGTATATAAAAATTAATGATTACATTACTAAATTGGTACTATGATAGACTGCTTCATAATAACATTCAAGTAAAAAGTAGTATCACCATTAAATTTTATTAATGTATACAATATAAAAAAAAGTGTTTTGGGTTAGGAAAAAAGCCCCAAAACTTAATGACATATTGGCGCACACTGATTTATATACTGTCATAGTAGGCTGATTACACTAATTTGCTTCTATCGCTAATGAAAAGGATGGACTTGTTTTATCAAGCACAGTTTCCAGCACATCTGGCTCAATATTAGGTAGTTTTAGTCATAAGTCAGATTCTATGTTTAGTTTATTCCTATATTTGTGTTTGATATAACGAAGGTGGGAAAGCACATCCACAGAGATGTGTTTTGCTAAACACAAGCAGACTTTGACGATATCACAGACAGTACTCTCACATTCTCGCCAATGAAAAATCTGTTACATTCATCCTTTTGAATGTGGACTCCAGTAATCCATCACAGGAGAGCTGAATAAGTTAACTACTTTCCTCTATCGTGAGATACAATAGCAGGGTGTCTCAAATGAGAAACGAATTTCTTATCGAAAGCTTAGTTAGCGCATTTAACTCGATTATTAGGCTCGATACAACTGTATTAATAATAAATGTGAGAATAATATCGCGCATTAGCACTTGCAAGTTTCTTCATACATTTATGTATATACTACTTCAAAACATATGTACCTTTATGTAGCTATATGTACCTATGTAGCTTTACCTCTTTACCTATATGTAGCTTTACCTCAAATCTGCACTGCATATGACCACAGTTTTTGTTTGATTTCAGATCACCCTTTTAAATAACCTTACTCTGTTAAAAAACAATTTTCATGAAATAGAAAGGAATTATGTACATTTTATACAAGAAAAGAAAAAAAATTCAATGAACAGAATGAATTAATTGTGAAATGTATTTGAAATAAAACTTTTATTTCAACACCTCCTAGAAGCTCTTCCAGTTCAAAGAGAACAATGTGTTATAAAATATGTCTGTTTTGATCAAAATGAAGAAGAGGGTAAACAAATAATAGATAATTTTCTGCTGTCAGTATATGTAGAAGTTGACATACATCATTATATCCGTGGGGAACATTGAATCATCGGGGAAAAACTACGTTTTTCACGGTTTTTAAGGAAATCGAAAAAAATGTCTTATTTTTGAAATGTCGTACTGCGTTTGCTATTGAGTGTATTAAAAAGCTGTAAATATGAAAGTTGTGGAGAATTTTGTCTTCTTTAACATTGTAACTAACAAATAATACGCTACGACAACGAATCTCGAGATATTTAAAAAACAACAAAAAAAGTCCCAAAAAATTATTGTTTTTTGGCCACAGAAAATTCTCCCTTAAGAAATTTTGTTGGATAATTCGGTTTTTCCATGCTGGTCTCATCATATACAAGTCAGAAAAATAAAATCTTCTACCCGACCTTTTGCAAGGTAACATGTACAATTCCCCTGGACTACTACTATGTTGCATTTTCTCCGATTTCCACAGTAGCTATACCTCAAGAACTAAAAACGCACGGAATTTCACCAAACATTATACTCTGTTAGGCCTTGAGATACATATACCTGTTTAGGTTTTGGTGTAAATCTCCCAATAGGTGGTGCTGCTATGTTGCATTTTCTTCGATTTCGCGATTGCTCTATCTCAAGAACTAATGTACAGAATTGATCCAAACTTCATTTTCTGTTAGATCTTGACATAGAAAGATCCTTATTAGGTTTAAGTGTATGCCACCCAGCAGATGGCGCTGCTATGTTGTATTTTTCACGATTTCCGTGATTGTTATATCTCAAGAACGAGTAGATTATCATTTAATTTTGGTCGCATAGAAGATTTGATTTTATAGAAAAAAGTTTGGTCCACAAGTAGTATGACAAGTAGTATGACAACAAGATGCTATTTTTTACGCTTTCGTTCATCTCACGAAACCCTCGTCACGCTTCTCTGTCTGTCCGTCACAGAGCTGGTTCTCAGAAATTGTATAACTTACAGACTTGAAATTTTGTGTACTTACAGCTGAATACCTACTGTCACGCTGAAAATCATAAAAATTTGAAAAAATCGTATTATTTTAATATATAGAGATAAAAAAACAAAAATCTAACTGCCTTTTCTTAGTAAATTTAAACATTTTTCGTTATAGCAGCTGCCAACAAATAAAAATGCATAATACAATTCTTTCTACAATAATTATTTTTCTATAGAAAGATTTGCACGTGAAAAATGAAAATGAAATAAAAAGTTTCACTAGTTGAAAAAAAAGATTAAAATGACGTCATATTGGTAATAAAACGGAAATTTTCAAATATTTCTCAATAATACAAGGAGTATGAGTATGTGTAAGTACAGAAAGTAGGTTAATATGACATCATTAGAGAATTAAAAAGAAAATTAATCTGACGTCATATTGGAAGTTTAACAGACTTTTTCAAATGTTTGAGAATAATTCAAAGAGAGTATCATTATGAGTAATTAGAGAAAGCAAGTAGATATGACGTCAGCAAGTGATTAGAACGTCATATGAGTTTGAGGAACGTATTGAATCATGATAAAAACCCGATTATGGGAATATTGGCATATTTTAACATTTTGAAGGTACTTGTACTGATTATACAACATGTTTAATTTTGAAATTGATTTTTTTTAAATATCGGATTTAGTCCACATGACAGATATTATTATGACAGAGTATAATAGCGGGAGAAATAGACCGGTAAATTTTTATTACTTTATAAAAAACATGACTTTATTTTTTGGAAAATGAAATTTATTTGGATTTTTTAAAGAAAGGATAAAGTGTTTTGAAAGGAATATTAAACGAAACCCTTTGTGCGATCTTCGGTCACACTTACCCACTTGTTATTGCTTGTCGAACGATCAACTTATACTTTAGCTGCTACCAAAACCATTTAAAGGAAAATATTTAAAACGCTTCAATAGTTCCCGCGAAGAAGATACATCAATGCCAGCTGCTGATTTCGCAATTGTGTGTTGGTCGCTCACTTAAATTACCTTTATTTTAAATATCTTTCCTTCTAGGGAACTTATCCTCTAAAATTTTTTCACTGGATACTTTAAAGGTTTTATTAAAGGATGGATCAACTGAGCCATGGTCCTTGCTCCCTGATTTGGGGAAAACAGCGCAAATTTGGTATGCAGTTTTTGTAAAGTTGATATTTTATATCGATTTTGACCTAGTACTGATTATAGTGAATATTTTGTGCTTTTAGAATCGGATAAGACAATATATATATATATATATATAAATCAAAATATTTATTTCTAATTCACATATGTAAATCGTTTGTATGTTTAATCTTTAGTGACAGTATAGAAAAAGGCGCCCTCAAAAAATACTTAGACCTTGTGCCTCTTTTTGGCTCGTTGGAGACCTGGATTCATTAGCAAAATTTTTCTGTATTCTTGTGTATTATCATTCTTATCTATTTCCGGAGGGGGGAATTTCCCTCGGAGTATGAACTCCCCCCTCCGTAAGGAAGCAATAGCTGAGTTTCCCCGGTAGATTTGGGATTTTATGCTTATTACTTGTCTAAAAATGTAATTCAGCCCCTCCTCCCCTGGAACTTCACAGTGTCCCCCTGGAGTTGCAGAAATCCCTCTAGGTTGGTTGGTTGATTTTATGACGGCCGATTATCTACACGAGGGATATAGGCCCTGGGGAGATTGCCCTCTGTGGGGGTCTTTCAAAGGGAGCCTAACCTGTATTTACGACAAGGTTCGAAGAAAACCACGGAACACTCTAAAAAATCATGTATATTATTTCTGATGTCAACATCCCTTTTTTTATGCACGCACAAAATGCATAACGGGGTGATAAGATACGTACGAAATATTTTTTAAACAGGCTTTTGACATAGCCCACTTATATTTCTTTAAAACCTGTCGTTTGATTAAAAATTTCGCAATTGTAGTTTATTAAAAACTAGCAAAGCTTTGTTGGTCGGTTTTCGGCAAACGAGCCTCGAATTAAACAAACCTGGGGTTGAGGAAGTCACCGCCTTTGGCATTGTATACCTGTGCGGTAACCATTAATTTAACCAAAACCATTAATCGACAAACATATTTTGCAACTTTCTTAATAAAATTAACGGTAGTAAGTTACATTTATTGTAATCAACATACATACAAATTAAATTCAAAAGTGTACTTAATCCCTTGATTACGGCAACGTACGGCTGAGCTTGTTGAAAATATGCAGATTTTGTTCGATCTTTTAATTAGAACACCACACCAGTATTTTTTGCAAAATATTTGACTTATTTAATGACGGAAATTCTGCAAATAAATAACACGAAGATTATTATACTGAAATACTGATATTAAAACGTAAAACTAAACGAATCCTGCTATATGGGTTCCAACCCTAACGTAGTCAATTTATTTGAGAATTTACTTTTCGCGAAAAGACTTGAAAAAAGAATATAAAGATATGCTATAAAATGGCAAGCCACTGTATCTTAATATGAATTACTTATATATATATCTATATATATATAAATTTATATAACAATACGCTGGAGTAATTCTTTTTTAACCCACCCTCCTGGATGTTACGGTGTAAAAAATTATAATTAAGTCATATTTTATGTTATATAGATCATATATCATATCATATATCATATCATCATATAAAATCCTTACCGTCGAAATAGTTATACCGCATTTCTTCACGGGCCACAATTACGGCGAACATCAAGATAAAGCAGGCGAAGAAATTGATCATTTTGCCGGGATGCATTTTTTTTTGGCCAGTCAGTTCCGGAGAAGTAAAAAAAAAGCTGGCCTGGGCCTGCTCCTGTCTTTTAAAGAATCGGTCGAAGGGCCGTCAGTTCAGAGGGCAGGGCAAGGGCGTGAAGTGTCTCTCCTCCCGTTCAAGGAGAGTATCGATTCCCGCTAATCTCGCTTTCACAGCTGAGTTTAGAAAGTGTGGAGAGATGTGCATTAGATGTTGATTTTGATTGTGATAAGTACCAGCCTTTGAGAAAGAGAGGGAGAGCGATTTCTAAATGAACTTGGTTTATAATTATCCTCTGGTCGGGTTATACCAGACCCGAATCCGAAAATTATACTTAACGTCAACTCGAAACCTATCCCGAAACCGATAAAAAAAAATCGTTAACCCGAAATCCAACACGTAGTCGTCAAAGATGTTTTCCGCAAAAGAAATGCTACTTGAATCCTGAAATCGAAGAAAATTGATCCATAATTTAACACAATTATGAAAAAAAAAATCGAACAATCATATCTTTAATATAAATTTTATCTTTTATAAAGAAAAATTATATGTATAGGCTCATTCGTATTCAAGTATATATTTTTTTCATTTGAAACAAAATTTTGGAGATTCTTTTGAAAAATGGGTTAAGCTTAACCCGACTCGCAAGTATCAATATCAAAACTCAACCCGAAACAATTAGATTGAACCCGCCCGCAATGAAAAATTTAGCTCCAACCAGACGCACTCTGGCAACACCTCTTATAGGCATGTAGAAGGTGTTGAATCGATTGGTCGGGTTCGGGTGAAATCGGGTTACCCGACCCGATGCAAGACTGATTTGGTTATAATAAATATACAGTGTGATTCTAAAATATTTAGCATTAATAAAATGAAAAATGAAGAATACGAAAATAAGTACTTTTTAAGGAAAAAAAGTAAAAACGAATTTAAGGATTTTTCTCTTATTTTAGTGTTTTTTTGCTAGGACTTTATTGATAATCATATTAGAGTCCTGCACGGTCGGGTTATACCGAAACCGGAAAATTCTATTTTAAGTCAACTCAAAACACGACCGATGGAAGACTTTAATCAACATTCATTTTAAACTAACGGAACAAACCTCGAAAAAAACGAACTTGTGGTCGGAGGTTTCACTGCTTTCGGCAGCATACACCTATGCAGGCTACGTCTCCGCTACGGTCTCAAATCAAGCGAACCTTGAATTACTGTGTTTCTCTATTTCGACCCAGATTAAAATAAAAAAGTCCTTCCGGCCTGTACCGGGAGGAAAAGGTAGCTTTCCTATATCTTCGTTTTAAAATTTTAGCTAATGTTACACGAAAACAGCAAGTTAAAATGCAAAGAAAACGTTTACAAAAGATTCGTTAATACTGCATTTGAATAAGAAATTCGCCAAATTATTGAGCAACAGCCAAATTGGCTTCATTTATGAAGACTTACTTTAGTCGCCAAATTTGGCGATATTTCGCCAAATGTCGTCAATTTTGCCAATTTTGGCGCCAATGTCGCCAATTTTGGCGCTAACGGATATGAATATATAGTTTTATGCGTATGATTGGGAAAATTATTACAACAATGAAAGAAAATAATATGCGAGTAATCGCGTTAATGTGCTGTTTTGTTTCAAAATGTCAGCCACCCTAGAATTTCAAACTGCTCTATCTCAGCCATTTTTTAAGATAGAGGTAAACCAAAAAATGCTCTGGAATCCTTGTATCAAGGCCTAACACGTAATTAAAAAATAAATTTGAATTTTTAATTTTTTTGTATATTTATTTTAGTTTTAAATTTTTAAATGGCCGCCATCTTGAATCAAAATGGCGGACCAAGCTGGCCAACGAACTCGGTCGAGACATTGGTGACCTTAATACACACAATTAGTTTCATCAAAATCTATTTATAAATACGAGCGTTATCGTATGACATAGGTCATATATATATATATATATATGGATATATCTATATATATAAATCAACATTTGAGCGGAGGGTGGTTTTGGGGTCTGGGTGTCATGATCGGTGAAAATATATCGAAATTTTCCGGAACTGCTTTCCTCCGAACGGCTGCAATAGGTAGCTTTATACTTTTTAGTATTGAAAGCTACCTAAAATTTCAGGATCGTCGTTCACGTTGAGAGTATCCTTCCAAATTGAGTTTAATCATGGCAGTAACAAAATTTACCGGAGAGTTCTTCGAATAATTCTTTGTTATATCGCTCATTCGAATATATCGTGTTTCCCAAGTAAATTATTCTTAAAAAATACAAATTATATCGATTTGTAAGTTACAAAGAATGTAAGGTGCTAAGATATTGACTACCCGTCAATTCGCGATTTCTGAAAAAAAAAATTAAAAAAAAAAATTAAAAAAACTTGTCTTTACGTACGTTAGAACTCCTGAAAGCCAATCTATATCATAAAACTTAAATGTGCGCGTCACTAACGTTGACGTCATAACGATGTGGTTAAAATATATGACAGTTACAACGATGGAGCTAATTTTTCAATTAAAAATAAACATTCACAATGTTATCGATCTATATCATAAAACCTAAATGTGCGCGTCACTAACGATGTGGTTAAAATATATGATAGTTACAGCGATGGAGCTAATTTTTCAATTAAAATTTATCTGATTTAATTACGTTACATAAATATACAGGGTGATTCATGGATGCTGATAAGGGGAAGGGTCTGTTCCCTCCCTAGATTTTTAAATTACTGAATTTTCTTTATTTCTAATGATTCTAAACAACAACAAGAACAACAATAGTAAAATCTATTCCTCCGAAGTGACTTAAAATAATTAAACAATAAGATAACTAACTAAAAAGCATATTTCCTAAGGGGGGGGGGAGGGAAATTCTGCTCCCTCCTTGGCCTCCCATGAGAAACAAATTTAATTATCTTTTCAGTTTAAGTTCAAGTGTTTAAAAGTTATCTTAAACGGGAAATTTAAGGGGCAGTTCCCCCTGACAAAAAAAGAAAGTACTGTTTTGATTCTGTAAAAAGCAGGTAGAAGTTAACTTTTGTATTTTTTAATTCTCATTTATTACATTTATGTATATATATATATTTTTTTACAATGATATGCGTGGGGGTTTTAATGAAAAATTCTTATTTGAGAGTGATATTCTTCATTTTAAAAAACGCGGCATAGGTTGACTCAAGCCACTTCTCAGGCCTTCTGTTCGAAAATATTGCTACACTTTGAATGTCTTTCTACCGGCGCTCATAGGATATTGTAAACTACAGTGGAACTTCCCTTTAACGAAGTACCTATTTAACAAAGTTTTCTACTTAACGAAATTTTCTGCAGAACTTTGACTTTGAACACCATTAGCAAGTAAATTAATCTCCACATTTCGAAAAATATTTTCTATATAACGAAGTTTATTCCACTTTTGTACGTGTACAGAATTCAAATTAAGCGATTGCTGTTTGAAGGATATGCAAATTTATTTCAGCGGATAAGATTGTATGAAAATGAACACATTTAAATAATTTCCATTCTGCTTGGTGCTAAATAAACAATTTTTTTTCACACTAAGAAAAACACTTGTTATCACTATTCTCCCACTCCGAGACTCCAGCGCTGACACTTGGGGGAAGTCAAAATCCCCTTTTTACCTTCAATGATATAGAAGATGAAGTGTCGCAATGGCGTCAGATGCATTGAAGCAAAAAATATCTATTAGAGTCAGACAGGTACCATTCTGACCTTCCATTGCTGATAGACAATTGCTTTGTACATCCAAAAGAACGTGCTTCAAAATACAAATCGAAGAACATCCAAGTTATTTTTGTTCCTGCCAATACAGTTAAACTTCAATCATTAGTCTAAGGAATAATAAAAAATCTTGAAGTACATTATCGAAAAAGACAGAAAAAAGCCAATGTAGTGAAAACATTAGTTTGAGATTCTGTGTATCAGAGCTGATGAAAGCTTGGGAATGTGACGTGATTTCATCGACAGTACACAACTGTTTTGTAAAAGACGGCTTCATAATTAAAACTGAATCAAATGCTTCTGAATCCAATACCTGTTTGTCATATCTCAAGAAAAAATTTCATGAATTTAAGTTAATTTCTATTTAACGAATTTTCTTCATAACGAAGTTTTTAAGTGTAACGATGAGACTTCGTTAAATGGAAGTTCCACTGTATTTGGCAAAAATGAAGGGAAAATCAAGAATCTACTCCAACACGAACCTGAATATTCATTCATAAATTCAATGATAATGTGATAATAAACGTTGTGAGAATAGTTTCAACAGATTTTCTTTGCTTTCTGAGAAATGTGATGACATTACAAAAAGTGTTGATCGTAGTAAAGTAACATTAAAAATTAGATAACAAGTCATAATATAAATGTAAAATGTGCACTCTAGTAAAGAATCATATAGAAAATAAGAGACGTTTCAGCAGAAAAAGGTGCTAGAAAATTTCTATGTATACAAGAAATGCGTGCACGAAAAAAGTCCATGTTTTTTGTATGTATAGACATTTATACATGTGTCGATATTTTTCTGTAGGTATACATATTAATAGTGCATATAGAATTTGCTATGCAATTTTTTCTACCAAAATGTTTCTTTTTTTTTTCCTTTTTAGGGTTTTGTTCATCTCACGAAACCCTATTAGTCCCGCTTCATTGTCTGTCTGTCACAGAGCCGGTTCTCAGAAACTACATAACTTACAGTCATGAAATTTTGTGTACTTATAGCTGAATATCTACTATGAAGCTCAAAATCATACAATTTTAAAAAATCGTATTATTTTAATATATAGAGATAAAAAACCAAAAATATAACAGCCTTTTCGTATTAAATTTAAGCATTTTTCGTTACAGCAGTCGCCAACAATTAAAAATCCACAATAAAATTCTTTCTACAATAATTAATTTTCTATTGAAAGATTTCCACGTGAAAAATGAAAATGAAATAAAAATTGCCAATTGAAAAAAAGATTAATATGACGTCATATTGATAATAAAACGGAAATTTTCAATAATTTTTCAATAATACAAGGAGTATGAGTATATTTAAATACAGAAAGCAGTTTAATATGACGTCATTAGAGAATTAAAAGGAAAATTAATCTGACGTCTAACATTTTGAAGGTCTCTATACAACATGTTTAATTTTGAAATTGATTTTTTTTAATATCGCATTTAGTCCACATGACAGATTTTATTATGACAGAGTATAATAGCGGGCTTTGCCCGCTATCAGACCTGTTCAGATTTTCGAAAAAACGAGAAAAATAGACCGGTCAACTTTTACTTTATAAAAAAACATGACTTTTTTTTTTTGATTTATTAAAGGATAAAGTGTTCTTAACAGTGTAGAGTTTATTAATTTAAAATCAGCCATAAAAATGAAAAGATGTATGTTTTCTTGTTTAGGAACGATGATAGTAATGGGAATAATTTAATATACGACAAAAAATCTAAATGAAAAAGTTTCATTTGTCTAAACTTTTCGATCCACTATTAAGTTATGCTTTCGTAGTTTATAACAAAACATGAGAATCTCATGTGCAAACATGTAGAAACATGAGAATAGCTGTCACTTCCACTTTTGGAGTAGGCCAAAATATGAGAAGAGAAATACTCAATCAGGTCGCCGTGTTTCATTATCAAACTTTTCGAGTTCGGATTGGATTATACATGTGAAGGTTTCTAACTGAAAATAACTTTCAATAACTTATAAACATACTTAAATGTACTAAAAATCTCTTTTGCGTGTTAGAAATTGACAATAATAACACTGTTTTAATAAATGGCAAGAGATCTAAATATACACGTTTTATTGGTATAAACTATTTCTATAAGACATAACACTTTAATATTTTTTTTACTCTTAAATGGATGCTAATGAAACGACATAGCCACTGTATCTCGAAATCTATTAATAAATACGCCCACCTTGAAATCAAGTGTCATTTATCTAAACTTCGATCCACTAATAAGTTTATGATTGCATACTTTGTAACAAAATCAGGAGAATATATTATCTGTCAGTTTCACTTGGAGTGGGTCAAAATATGAGAAGACTCACTCTGGTCATTGTGGTTTCATTTTCAAAATTTTCGAGTTTGAATTGGATTATGTGAATGTTTTTAGCTGAAAATATATTTAATTAATTTAGGAACACAATGTACTAAAAATCACTTCTTCATGTTAGAAATTGACAATAAAAGTTTTAATAGTATAAACTATTTTTATAAGACATAACGATTTAATAATTCTTTTACTCTTAAATGGATAATAATGCAAAGACCTAAGATACATTATCTCGTGAAATTATTAATAAAACTATTAATAATTACATCCTCCTTGAAATTAAGTGTCATTTTTCAAAATTTGGATCCACTGATAAGCTTAAGATTCCATAAGTTTGTAACAAAACCAGGAGAATATATTAGCTGTCACTTTCACTTTTAGACTGGATCAAGGTATGAGAAGAGAGATAGATACTCTGTCTAATCGCTGTGTTTCATTTTCAAAATTTCTAAGTCCGGATCAGATATTATACTTGTGAAGGTTGCTAAATGAGAATAGATTTCATCAGTTTATGAACATCCTTATATGTACTTAAAATCTTTTTTCGTGTTAGAAAATAACAATAATGACACTGCTTTAACAGAATGCAAAAGATCTAAATATAAAAATTGTACTAGTATAAACTTTTTCTATAAGATATAAAACTGTAATAATTTTTTTTAGTCTTAAATGGATGCTAATGAAACGACCTATAGTCACATTATCTCCAAAACTATTACTAATTACACCCTCCTTGAAATCAAGTGCAAACTATCGATGCACTGATAAGCTTCTGATTACGTAGTTTGTAACAAAACCATGAGAATATATTATCTGTCACTTTCACGTTTGGACTGGATCAAGGTATAAGAAGAGAGATAGATACTCATTCTTGCCGCTGTGTTTCATTTTCAAAATTTCTATGTTCATATATTGTACAAAATATCTAAATATAAAAATTGTACTAGTATAAACTTTTTCTATAAAATATAAAACTTTAATAATTTTTTAGTCTTAAATGG
Organism: Maratus michaelseni; assembly: GCA_963931845.1. NCBI lineage: Eukaryota > Metazoa > Arthropoda > Arachnida > Araneae > Salticidae > Maratus > Maratus michaelseni. Next base: position 388,023,086 of record OZ007591.1, on the reverse strand, counting down.
ATGCTAATGAAACGATCTATAGTTACATTATCTCCAAAACTATTACTTATTACACCCTCCTTGAAATCAAGTGGAAACTATTGATGTACTTTTAAGGTCTTGATTACACAGTTTGTAAACACAACCAGGAGAGTGTTTTATAGCTGTCACTTCCGCTTTTGGTGTGGATCAAAGTTTGAGAAGAGAAATACTCAATCTGGTCGCCGTGTTTCATTAAATAGATTTCATTAATTGATGAAAGTCGTTAAATACAATAAAGATCTCTTTTTCGTGTTGGAAATTGACAGTAATGACACTGTTTTAACAGATGATAAATAATCTAAATATAAAAGTTTTATTCGTATAAACTATTTCTATAAGACAACAATTTAATAAATTTTTTAGTCTTAAATGGATGCTAATGAAACGACCTAGTTACATTATCTCCAAAACTATTAATAATTACACCCTCCCTCCTTGAAATCAAGTGGAGACTATTGACAACTGTTAAGTTTGTAATTACACAGTTTGTAAACACAAACAAGAGAGTGTCTTAGCTGTCATTTCCGCTTTCGGTTCGGGTCAGAGTTTGAGAACAGAAATACTCAATCTGGTCACTGTGTTTCGTTTTCACACTTTTCGAGTTCGGATTGGATTATGCATGTGAAGGTTTCTAACTGAAAATAGATTTCATTAATTTATGAAACTCGTTAAATATACTAAAATCTCTTTTTCGTGTTGGAAATTGACAGTAATGACACTGTTTTAACAGATGACAAGAGATCTAAATATAAAAATTTATTCGTATAAACTATTTCTACAAGACAACAATTTAATAAATTTTTTAGTCTTAAATGGGTGCTAATGAAACGCCCTAGTTACATTATCTCCAAAACTATTAATAATTACACCCTCCTTGAAATCAAGTGGAAACTATTGCTCCACTGTTAAGTTTGTGATTACACAGTTTGTAAACACAACCAGGAGAGTGTCTTAGCTGTCACTTCCGCTTTCGGTGTGGGTCAAAGTTTGAGAGGTTGATTCGTTCTGATCGTCGTCCGGCAAAAAACAGTGGGTGAGTGTGTTGTTGTTGACCACTCTGGCGTGAACTCGGTAAAACTCGTCCGTTTTGGGATTGGGTAAAGTAGCCGAAGGTCTCTGCAAATGATTGATCCAAGGAGGAGATGATTCAGTACTTCCTTGCTGCAAAAATGAACGAAAATATTACAAGAAAGAGAAATCATGTGTCAAACATAGATTATAAAATACTTTCCAGCATATCCTGGATTCTTCATCGTTTAATAAAGTAAATGATGACAAAATATCCGAATTCATTTCTGAAACCATGTATAGGTTTGAACATCATATGCAAACATCATATGCTACATCATATGCAAAAAATGAACCTTGTTGGGAAACGCATAACAAAGGTAAACACTCCTAGACCGGGAAGCGGGCAGCACAAACAATCACCTCATCGAGTTCACGGCTGAAATTCCAGAATTCGTTAAAACTCGATTCGCATATTAAAACGCAATCGGCCTGACAAGTCATATCTTGGTGAAAAACACCTTAAAACCCGATTTTAGCGGCTGACTCGTAGGTTTACTATTGTGTTTTCCTGCACCCAAAGGTATGAAAAACTGGAGGATTGGGAGCAGAAACACACAATGGTAAACCTACGAGCCAACCGCTAAAATCGGGTTTTCGGGTGTTTTCCACCAAGATATGACTTGGCACACCCATTGTGTTTTAATATGCGAATCAAGTTTTAACTAATTCTGGAATTTCAGCCGTGAACTCGATGAGGTGATTGTCTGTGCTGCCGCCTCCCGGTCTATCCGCTTCTGCAATTTCCTCCAATAAGCGGAAATGTAAGCAAATAGTTTGTGCAGTACTGTAATATGATATATACAAGTTATACACACCAAGTAATATGCAAATAATTAGCTATATTTAAAAACACTTGGCACAATTGATAATGTACTTCCAGTAATTATCGTTCTTAGACAGTACTGCAGCCGAATTCTCTTGTGTGTCCCTGTAAATGAACGATAAATGCTAGCACATCATGTTTTACAAAAAGCATCTTGCAGTGCACTTCGGTGATGTATATCAATTCCGTTATGTTTGGAATAGTTTGACATCAGTAAAGTACATCGCAAACGATTTTTGCCCATGGACCATAATTTATCGGAATTATTTTGAGTGTCCCTGTAAACGAACTATGAATGCTACACACTCCATTTTAAGTAACAAACATGCCATAGTAAAACTCAATAACATATATCAATTATATGGCAATCCGAGTATATTTATGCGAGTTAGAGCACGGATAGGCAAACCGAATTTATAAACACCTTTCAATTATGTTGGAAATCGTTAAAAACCCCTTGTTTCATAATAAGAAATACAGACTGGTTCTTAAATATCTGGCAAAAATTAAAGGGGTACGGAAACAAACAAATAACGAGAATGGCCATAATTCAGTTATTCGGTAAAAAATACAGAGTGTCTCACTTAAAGCTGAACCCAAATTTTAGTGATTATTTTTTGGTTTGTGTGAAATGTGATGACATCACGAAAAATATTGGAAGTGCATTCGGCCAGTGGCATCGTACACCATTAAAATTGTTTTGGTAAGTTAAATCAACTTTTGGTGTTACAGCAGGGCCCGATTACCAACGAGGCAAACTTCCACCAGTAAAAAGGAATAGAAAATTTTCTTGACTATAATTTTGCATGAATGTGGCGTTTAAATACGAAGAAAATTTCTATTAAAATTTAGCGGTGGAAGTTTGCCCCGTTGGTAATCAGGCCCTGTGTTACAGTAGCTGCAATCATAAGATGATTCCGGGGAAGACATTAAACGCTCAACGGCTGGGGTTCGCCCTTTGCCGAGTGGTCTTCCTCAGGCATTGAAACATAAGATGATGAAATCTCTTTCCAAAATTTGGAACTATGGTTGAACCATAGCTACAAATGTTGGAACAAGATTCCACCATCTTATGGTTGCAGCTACTGCAGCACTAAAAGTTGGTTCAATCCACCACAAAAGTTTTAACTGTGTACGTACTGCCAAGTGCATTCCGAAATATGATTGGCTTCTGATTCGATGTTATTTGGATACTCATGATGGCCGCTTTCAGCGCTTCTCATGATGTGTTTGCTCATTGTATGCTTATATAAGAGTTTATTTTTTTTAAAAGCTATTTTAACACTATTTTATTTAACTCAACTTGGTTTCTGTATGTAAAGATGGAATTTTGTAATCGAAACTTAACTCACTTCATGATATGCTAGAATAAAAAAAAATATGTACACAAGTGCATTTCTGATGACAAAGCATTGTTTTAACATTTTTAGAACTAATTATTGATTAATAAATTAATTTTAAGGCATTTTTCAGTTGCATACAAGAGGCAGTCAAAAAGTTCACGGAATTTCGTCGTAATTCTTTAATAACACAATATGTACCATTATATATGTACCATTATATTTGTAACATTATATGTACCAATATGACCATTTATTTGTTTACGCATAACATCCTCTCCTCGACCAAAGAAATCACGTTATGTCAAATCCAAAACAAAAATGATACTCATTGCGTTTTTTGACAACGGCGATCTGGTGCACCATGAATTTGTACCAGATGGAGAAATTGTTAACGCCCTTTGTACGTGCAAGTTTTAAAAAGACTGAAGGAGGCAATCCGAAGAAAACATCCCGCCGAATGGCAAGGAGGATGGTTACTGCATCACGACAATGCTCCCTCCCACACATCGATTGTTGTGCAGACATGGCTCGCATAAAAGAACATCCCACTTCTTCACCAGCCTCCCTATTCACCGGATTTATCACCATTGTATTTCTGGCTCTTCCATAAGATCAAAATGGATCTCAAAGGTAACAGTTCAACACCGTAGAAGACATGCTGAACTTGGGAAGATAGCAAAACAGGACTTTCATCGTTGTTTCCAGCAACGGCAGGAGCAGTGGAGCAAATGTGTGTGTTCTGACAAAGCTTACTTTGAAGTAAATTAAGTAAATGTGTACCTATATTGTGGTAATAAAGAGTTACAACGAAATTCCGGAAACTTTTTGAGTGCCCTTCGTATATGATTAAATCGCCTAATATTCTTTGTGTTTATAATTGTATGTATAACGGTATCTGGGGATCGTGATGAATATAAAAGGAAAAATTAATAAAGGGTGAATCACCAGCGACTCGCGCCGGAGTGATTCAGAAAACCTAAAAATTTAGACAAAACATATATTCAACACTTTCCCCAAACACCATTATAGGCATGATCGTAAGTAGCAGCACATAATGCGATGCCATAAAAGTTAAGCTTAAAGTTACGTGAGATTCATCTGAGAAATATTAAAATTGATTCTTATGTAAAAATATACTTTATAAATTAGGAAATAGAACTTTTTGCATTACTTCAAACATAGCTGAAACACATGAATATAAATAATAGAAAAAGACAAACTCACCGAGATGAAGAAACACAGATTTTATTATAATCACATCAATGCACAGATCAAATTATAATAACTGGAGAATGAAGACACTTTATCACTATCATATACCAAATATATTTTTATATTTAATTTAATAATATATATCCAATTCTTATTATATCAATAACTATGTAAGATTTCAGTTCATTTTCATTATTAATTTTAATTTCGGTATGATTTATATTATAATTAATAAGAATATTATTATGGTTTTCAATACGATCATTTATGCTGCAGTTCAGTTCTGATGAAATAAATATACGTAGTTATTAAGGTGACGTCTAGAGAATGAAAGTTTTTCCATCGTTAAGTTCATTTGTAGAGAGTGAAAGTTTTTTTTGAAGATAAATTCATTAGTATAGTGATTTAGATGTTAATGATGGAGGATACAGCATATGATGGAACTTTATTTGCAGGACATTAATTGAAATGTCACTAGGTCGATTCAAACGTTATCATATTATACGGATGACTGGATTAGATGTTGCTCGCCAAGATCGATGTCAACCCGGAATTCCACTTCTGGATCTATCTGGCGTGACAATGATCATCCTGATAGAGAATCCTCTAGTTGCAAACGTCCTTTCATCTAGAGTAAGCTGTTACTATGAGACTATAAAATTGTAGTAGAAATTATAAGAATCAAGATATGATATATCTAGTCTCAGTCCAGTCTCCATATTGACCGAATATTTCAAAGACGTTGATGCTCAAAGGAATGCCTTCACTGTCTACCGCTACCCGCTACCAGACCTGAGGTCCAGCAGCCTCAGAAAAAGGGTACTCTACATGCTCGTGTGCTGTGGAGAAGTGAGTTCACACGGCGCTTCCGATAATACTGGAAAACTTACTATTTCAAATCTCCATCCAATCAGATAGCAGCATCTCCCCAACGGTTGCAAACTTAACTGTCGCGCTCGTGACACCACCTGATGGATTTTTTGAAGAAGCTCACCCATGCGGTCAAAGTTAAATATTAACTGTCTACGACACGTCATTGCGAATGTTCTATGAGCTTCTATCTGTCACCTTGAATCGGACTGACAATGACCTTGCCTCACGTGAGTCACTGACCCAGATACAAATGCGCGGGAACTAAGAAATCATGCCTGCCTGTTTACCCGAAACATCCAAATACTCATCAATGGCGTCTGATCGCAAATCTCGACGAAATTCAAAACAGAAAAAACGAAAGTAATTAAAAATCTATAACTGCCAAACTAATGGATGAAAACAAATGAAATTTTAGCAATCTAAATAAAATTAAAATTTCTTTCCACCAGATATGTTTTTGAAAGTAAAAATATTTAATTTAAGAAATTTTGAAAAATGATTATTGGACTTAGAAATTTTGAAATGAAATATGGAAAAGTTCGCGATTCTGAAAGAATCTGCCTGAATTAAAATAAATGAATTTGAACTTTCTGAAAAGAATAAAATTAACAATTAACCAATTTTTTAATCAATATTATTAAAAAGGAAATACACTATATTTTGGAATAATTTATTTTAGACTGTATATTATTTAAAAGTTAGAAAAAGTAAGTTATAAATATTTTTATTTTAGATAATTTGAAATGAAGTTTAATTAATATTGCAAAGTGAATAAAATGTAAATTAAATTGAATGAATAAATATCCTAAAACATATGTAATGGAAAGATTCTGAAATTAAATTATATTCTCACCAAAAGTAAACAATTTAAAAAGAATGTTTGATTTAAAATGCAAAAATGAAATTTAGCTTAATTAATTTAAATGAATTTAATTAAATTGATGAATAAATTAAGGTTAAATGTAAAAAATACTGAATAAATTAAGAGTCAAATTTTTAAATCATAACATTTTACCTCCAGAAAATGGAAAAAAAAAGAGTAAAAAAAAATTTTTTGCCAAAGGGTTGAAAATTTTTTTAAATTTTGAATAAGACACACTGAACCGAACCAGAGCAAAATGAAATAATAACATTACAAAACAATCACCTGAAAACACTAAAGTATGACATTTACCTTCATGATATAAGTAATATACAAACTTTCTAGAAAATATCTATTGCACATTTAAAAATTCATCTAACTTTTGCAGAATATACAAACAAATAATAAAATTATACCGTTTACAAAATACAACATATTGAATAGTGATAAAAATCCGAGAAGAATTATATACATAAACCAATTCAGAGAGACTGCAAGTGACTTGTAAGTATATATATGTATGAAAAAATTACAGATGTTATCACAATTGAAGGTATGAGAATCAAACAGTTGTGAGTAATAAATATAAAATAGTAAGAAAATAAAAACAATTTAAGAATAAATTTTATATTGCAACACAAATACAAGGTATGTGTACTAAGAAGTTAGTGAGATATGTGACTATGGAAAAAAAAATGAATATGACTCTCCAAGATTGCAATTAAAAGTAATAAAAATAAATTTTACATAAATAATTAATATTGCAAAGTGAATAAAATGTAAATTAAATTGAATGAATAAATATCCTAAAACATATGTAATGGAAAGATTCTGAAATTAAATTATATTCTCACCAAAAGTAAACAATTTAAAAAGAATGTTTGATTTAAAATGCAAAAATGAAATTTAGCTTAATTAATTTAAATGAATTTAATTAAATTGATGAATAAATTAAGGTTAAATGTAAAAAATACTGAATAAATTAAGAGTCAAATTTTTAAATCATAACAGTATGCAAGTTACAAAAACAATGGATTTAATTATGCACCAAAAACACTCTTCAGAGAAACGCCAACTGGCTGTGAAAGTGCAACCACGAAACATTATTTTTACACTGTACAGAAGAAAATATAAATTAAAAATATAGAGTGTAATATATATTTAAAAAAATACGCTTTAATCAATTAATAGTTTCATATTAATTTATGACTATACATCGAGAAATCAATTTTAGAACCCCCAAAAAGATAGTTTAAATATTGCTTTTTCCTTTCTTGATGCTATATCTTAAAAAAAAGAAACAGAGCAAAAATTATATATAATTTTAATAAATTCACTAACTCGCGCTTTCTACCAAGCGTAAAAAAAGGGGCGATTTTTCTATAATCGTTGTTCGGTGCCCACGCACATTTAATGTATTGTAGCGGAATTTTTTCCAGGAACCACGAATTGCTGTCATGAAATTAGGCGTTATTTTAAAGATAAACATTGAAAGCTTATAAAAGACTGCATTTAAAAAAAATATATATATATATTTTTTTAAACTTTTATCCTTATTTTTATCGATTTTTTATTCGAGACACATCCAGTTACAAAATCAAAAATTGAAAAAGATATATTTATTTTTTCAATCAACTATTTTGTTGAATGCAAATGCTATTTACATTTATTCGCTAAAGCAACTTTAAAAAATCATTGTTAAACAAATACTTTTTACGTTTTGAAAACGGGAATGAAAGAGTAAAAGAAACAAGTTTTGAAAATCTTCTAAAGAGAACGTTTTAAATAAAATTGCATTTTGCTTGTACGATGATAACGTTTTCAAAATAACTTAAACCTTTTAAGGATTTCTCTGAAAACGTTATGATTTTAAAAGTTTTAATTTCGCCTTTATGATACTAGTACTTTAGTGCTTTGGAGAAATGTTACCGTTAAAAGTGTATTTGATCTCTTTGAAAAAAAAAAATTAATAAAAATAAAAATAAATCTTAAATCATGCGAAACTTTGCGAGACATTTTCAAGTAAAAATGCACTATAAAAATTTTAGAGCGTGGTGATTGTAGTGGTTATGTTATTATGGGCGTCGCACCGGCAGAAAGAAAATGTAGGGACTAGATTTTGGAACAGATATGCCTGTACTCCGCATCCCAAGCCGCATTTTTAAAAATAGAAACTGTATCATATATCAGACCTGCCAAGTCTCCGACTTTTTGGATACCGTTATTTTAGTAAAGAAAGTGTTGTTTTATTTAATTTTAGCATTCTGTGATTTGAAAGAACAACAATTTTCTCTAAACAATTACTGGTGTGCAAAAAGCCGGAGACTTGGCAACTCTGATATATATAAACATAAAATAAGATAAACTAAGAATTTTTTTTCAAAGCAATTTTTAAACCATATTAATATAAAAATCAATGCAGAAATTTTAACAATTAAGAGATGTTAAATATTCAAAAATAAGTGTATCAGCATTTTTCAAAATGGAGAATTTAAAGAGTTCATTCTGTTTATTTTCAAGGAGGCCCTGCCTCTTTGAACTACCCGTTTAAGATAAATTTAAAACTCATGAACGTGAAAGGGAAAGCAGAATTAATAATCGTCTTCGACTGGGAGAGAGGGAATCAGAGGACCACCTTTTCAGCCCCCCTCCCCCTCCTTCAGTCATATGCTGATAACGACACCAGTTGGCGCTCGAAACAGGGTGGTAGTTTTTTTAATTATACTTTTTAGCACATCGACATACATTTTATTACATTTCACACATAAAATATTTCGACTTTATGACTTTTTATATTTTATTATATAATATTTTATGATTTTTTATAAGTCCGCCATTGTAACGTGTGTCAAATAGTCAGTCGCACTCGCTCGAGGTGGTCCCCTTTATGTACAATTTCAACTTGGGGAACAGTAAATAGTCACAGGGAGATAAATCTGGGAAGTAAGGTGGATAGTTTGAGTTTTAAAGGGCATTCCACTTTAAGGAGTGTTGTAACGGGAAACCTACCATTTTTATCTTTCTCGCTTGGATATCGAGGATCTTTTCCAACGATGTTTTCTCTCCAGTATCCAGTCCTCTTTTTTCCTTATTTTCGGTAAATCTCTCTATGGCTAATTGAAGTTCCGTCTTGGGAGATGCCAGCTTACAACTATAAATATCGAAAATAATGGGAGAAATTAAAAGAAAGGGCACCAGTATTCTAAATAATAGTAACTATTCTTAAAAAAAATATTATGTGTAACAATAACATATTAATCAACAATACAATAATCAGTGTATTATTTTTTTCCTTAATGAGGGTGATCAAATACACGATCACTCTTATTATCTACATTGTATTTTTCGGTAATTGAAAGCAATAAGCAAATTTGTTGCATAAAAGTAAATGGTAACATGCAATAAAAACTTTATATTTTGCTGTACAAAAATTAGGTTAATAAATCCTCAGTTAAAATGTTCGGTTTTCCAGTCGATTGATACCTATATCTTTTTTATGCAAGTACTTACAGCAGAATTAGTAGGGGGATCATTTTTTTTTCTGGAACTATACATATACAGTTTACACATACACAATGTGTATCAAAATTTCCTGGGCTGATCCTTTAAACAACAAATTAAGGACTGAAATGAAAATTTTAACCTATGCTTATTCGAAATAATCCCCGCTGAACTTAACAAACTTTTTATAACGACTGTAATAGTCATCAAAACATTTCTGGAAGTCCGTCATTGTAATGTGTGTCAAATAGTCTGTCGCACTTGCTCGAGGTGGTCCCCTTTAGGTGCAATTTCAACTTGGGGAACAGTAAATACTCACAGGGGATAAATATGGGGAGTAAGAAGGATGGTCGAGCACGAAAACTTCTTTAGAAGCCAGGAACTTCCGCATACAATGAGCGAAGGTGGTGCGTTGTCATGCAAGAACGACCAACTGCCTCGCTGTTTTTACCGAGGGCTAACTCTGCGCACTCGGGCCAAGAAACGTTTCAACACTTTTAAATAGAAACGTCCAGTAGCAGTAGTACCTTCAATTTTATGTTCGATTGCTGTTCGACCTTTGCGAGTTCCGACATTATAATGTTACGGTAGGACGGTTACTTTGCCGAGTTTGGGTTGGATTGTGAGTTGACTTCTGATAGAATTTTTGTGTTCGAGCCAGGTATATTCCTAATTATGCGGGGCTCCCACGGCGGTAATCGTTTGTATACGATTGCCAGATAGTCACGCTCAATTAAAATAAAACAAGAACGAAAAATCGTGCATCAGGCATAGATTAGAAAATAATTTCTAACAGTAGGAGAACATTATAAAGAAATTTCTTTTTATCATACGATGAAATGCGATAGATAAATAGCTCAATTTAAAAATCACATAACAGTAAAAATTCATTTTCATCAATTGATGTCCACATGCAGTGATATGGGCAAATTTTTCCGTTCATCCCTGTATATAATCTATAGGATTTAAACACCGCTTATTTCACTAAAAATTAGACAAGTTTAAAATTACATTCCAGAGCGGAAAACACACTTCCAGAAATAGTCGATCATAGTCAGTCTTGTAACCGAATCTATGGTAAACATCTTGTAGTACACCTCAGTGATGTATATCAGTTTCACTGTGTTTGAAACAATGTAACACAGGTGTATCCGAGAGAGGATTTCGCCCTGCAGTCTAATATTTTTTAGCAATATCTCATAATTTTTAGATGCAGGTTTAAACTTCTGAAGAAAAATTAAGGAAAAAAAAAATAACTGCAAACAACATTAATCAAGCCAGAATATCATCTCATTTATACCATCAAAGTTACAGTAAAAACGCATCCATGATAGCAAAAGGCAATGGCGAGAAAAAAAATTAACAGTCGTATTTAAAATACATTAGAGGATGAGGTCATTCGCTTCGGAAAAAACTGAGAAAACTTTTGATTTCATTTAAGAAAACAATGTTGATTTAAATTTTAATTAACTGCAATTTTGCTTCGATCGATCGATGGCGTTTTTTTTTCTTCTAAATATTTCAATTTTCATTTTGAATCATAAATATAAAATACACCCGCGCGCAGCTGTCACACTTTACACTTGTTGGTCTTATTACGTATGCTACGGTTGTACTATTTATTTTCTTATAATCGTTATTGAGCATCACATAATGCGGTATTTTATTTTTGTGGCAACACTAATTTAAGGAAAACCTTTCATTTCTTTTATGAAAACAATGCCGATTTAATTTTTGATCAACTTAACAAGTTAACTTAACATTTTAATTAACATCCTTTAACGAAATGTTAAGTGTGCCATGTCAGAAGCCTGTTCAAAATCCTTTCAAATGGTATCTCATTTATCGTTCTGCATTTTGTATTTGCTTAGAAAAAGGGATGTTGACAGCAGAAATAATATATAGGATCATTAAAATTCACTGCAACCAATTTTTACCCATAGACCATAATGTAACGAAATTCTTTTAAGTGCTCCTGTAAATGAACTATAAATGCTACACACTTCATTATCAATTCCGAACATTCTATACTAAATCTTAATAACATATAAAAATTAGATGTTAATCTAAGTATATTTCCGAGAGTTAGAGTACGGCCAGACGGTCAGACAGTCAGGCAGACAGATAAACCAAATTCATAAACCCTTTTCAACTATGTTAGAAAGTGTTAGAAAAGGTCCAAAGCCAAATGTGGTTCCGAACATATGGTATTACTTGACTACTTTTAAATTTGCATCGAATCAGTAGTATTACAGTGCTGGAAAAAATTATAAAGCTGATAGAAAAATTTACAAAATTCAAAAAGTAATGAAATTGTTGATAACGCAAATTCTAATTTCATTTGCATGATCAACATTGCAATAATATACATAAACTTTATTTGGAAAAATAGAAGGGGGAACATAAATTATGCTAATTTCTTACAACCAATGAAAAACAACTTGGAAAAAAGTATAAAGCCGATGGTTCTAGCCTCATTTGGCATAATGCCAGACTTAAGAAAATAGGTCGCCATGAAAGTTTAGGTAAATGTAAACGCGTTACGTGCATTCATTTTGTATTTGGTTTGTTTAATACGATGCCAAGAGGAAAAAAGTTATCCGATGGTCAACAAATTAAAATATTAACTTTAAATGAAGTTGGAATGTCTGGTTCTAAAATAGCAAGAAAAATAGGAAGGTCCAAGGATGCAGTAAACAGTTTTCTCGGAAATCCCGAAGATTACGGCAGTAAGAAGCATACAGGAAGAACGAAATCCTTAACTGTAAGGCAATCAAGACAAATCCGGAAGCTAGTTCGCGGACAAAAAATGTCGTATGCCCAAATTCAAGAACAGTTACAATTACCATGTACAATCCGAACGGTAAGAAATGTTTTAAGTAACAATCCCATTGTTCAATTTAAAAAAATTAAAGGAAAACCACCTCTTTCTAAGTACCACAAAAATGCTCGCTTAGACTTTGCACGAAAACATGTAACCGACGGCACAAATTGGAGAGATGTTGTCTTTTCCGATGAAAAGAAATTTAATTTCGATGGACCCGACGGCTATAAATATTTTTGGCATGATTTACGACAGGAGCCTGATAATTTTTCAAAGCGTCAATTTGGAAGTGGCTCGCTAATGGTAATTAGCTGCCTGTGGAACCACTCCAATTGTTTTCATGCATAACAAAAACAATTGGGGTACATATCAAGAAATGTTAGGAGATAATTTATTACCCATTTGCTCCTCTTATAACTTCAGGAGACTGGACATTTCAGCAGGACAACGCTTCCGTTCATGTTTCGAAGCCAACTAAATCTTGGCTGGAAGCTAATCAGGTGAAATGCCTTCAATGGCCAGCTCATACAACTGATCTGAATATAATAGAAAATCATTGGGGAATTTTAGCTCGAAATGCTTACAAAAATGGACGAAAATTCAATTTAAAGTTAGATTTGATGAATGCTTTTAAAAACTGCTGGTATAATACTGATGCAAGTACTTTGTGTGGTCTGATAGATTCAATGAACAAAAGACTAGTCAAAGTCATCGAAAAAAATGGGTCTCACATCGATTATGGATGAAAAACATGTATCGACTTTATAATTATTTCCAACTTTCTTTGTACAGAAAATTTTCTTAGGTCTATTAATCTTTTATTAATGTAGTTATTAATGAATTTATTTTTTTCTTTACTTCCTTGTAGCATATAATGTATATGTATGAAATTTCATAAATTTTCTATATTTTGTTTTTTAATTATATCATATTTTCAAGTGGCTTTATAATTTTTTCCACCACTGTATTACATCATGAAGAGTCAAAATTTCGACGATGAAGTTTATAGCTCTAATCCGAAGCGAAAGCATTCTAGCATGTTAAAATAAGGATTTTATATGCCAGAAGAAGAAATGTTAGGCCTTTTTTCACACATAAAATTGAAAACTTTACTAATATATCCGTCAAAATTACGCAATTTATCCTGTTTTTCTTCATTCCATATGTGATAAGATTAAGATTCTCAATGTCAAATTAGTAGATAAAACAAAAATATTTTCTTTCTGTGCTTCGGTGACTATCAAATATTTAACCCTTTATCTACTGACGGTACTTATAAGTACCAGTAAAATAACTTGTTATAAAATTCATTTAATGCATCGATTAGTAGTAATACAGTTTAGAATGAGTTATAGATGAATTAATTTATCTTGTTCCGTTATTAGATACACAAAACAAAAATATTTTTAAAAGGAGGATTTCTTTCGCCTTTGCATCTTTTCAGCTTTTTTGGCGTTGGGGGGGATTTTCAATTCGGAAATATGTCTATATTTCTATTGTAAGAACATTATATTTCTACATTTTCTAATTCTACAAAATACTAAGAAAAATATTTAAAATAAAATATTTGAATGGGGTTATAAATGTTGCACAAAATCACTATAAATTCAAATTTAATTAATCCTCCTAAATCCTTCAGTCATTCTAAAATCCCTCTAAAATTTATTAAATGATTATGGAAATCTTCTAATGTAGTTTCAACAATTCACGAAAAATGTTTTAGAAGATAAAATTTTCATGAATTCATAGTTCAGTACATACAGGGTTAAATAGTTTGCATAGCTATAGAAAGAAACATACATTTACCTAAAGCACAAGTTTATAAAGTAGTGCTTTAGTCGCGTGAGTTCCGTCCATTTGTTAATTTTAAAGGTTTATTTATTTATTTATTTATTTTTATTTTTTTTAACTGCAGGAATTTTCCCCATCTGTGTACAACATAATAACTGTTTATACATATACAGGGTAATTGTAAGGGGTGATAGAACAAGCCTAGACAAGCGCAAAACACCATACATTGCATGGAACTCAAGTAGTGAAGTGCTACAGGACGCTTTCTGATTGGGGAGAGTATCATGTTTACTACACAATTAGGACTTTCAGTGCACGCTCAACCGCAGCATGTCCGCCTTTTCCTGATTACTAAAACCAGCCCTCCTTTTTTCAATCCACTGTTCAAATGATGATGTGTGTGGAAAAACCTTTGATTTGTGTGTTTAATGACAGCGCCACCTAGCAGTTTACCGCTTGCGATACGTCCATGTATTGTATGAAGAAAATAACCTGTTTAGATGTCACCATTTAAAGTTTTGCCCATGACTTCTGATTCACCCACCCTCAACGCCTCTGAAGGAAAGTTGCTCCAATTCAAGATACAGCCGCTTTTTAGGGTTTCGTTCATCTCACGAAACCTTATTACTCCCGCTCCGTTGTCTGTCTGTCACAGAGCTATTCTCAGAAACTATGTAACTTACAGAGATGAAACTTTGTGTACATAGCTGAATACCAGCTATAAAGAGCTCAAAATATTAAAATTTGAAAAATTCGTATTATTTTAATAAATAGAGATAAAAAACCAAAATTCTAACAGCCTTTTCCTATTAAATTTAAACATTTTTCGTTATAGCAGATGCCAAAAATTAAAAATCCACGATGAAATTCTTTTTACAATAATTAATTTTCTATCAGACGAATTCCACGTGAAAAATGAAAATGAAATAAAAAGTTTCACCAATTGAAAAAAATATTAATATGAAATAAAAATGATTGACGTCATAGTGGTAATAAAACGGAAATTCTCAATAATTTCTCAATAATACAAGGAGTATGAGTATGTGTATGTACACAAAGCAGATTAATATCACGTCATTAGAGAATTAAAAAACCCGGCTTCGCCCGCTATGGGGCTGGTATGGATACTCGAAAAAACGAAAAATTGACCAGTAAATTTTTACTTTATAAAAAACAAAAAAACATGAGTTTTTTTGTTGTTGTTGCTAAATGAAATTTATTTGGATTTATTAAAGAAAGGATAAAGTGTTTTGAAAGGAATATTAAACGAAACCCTTTGAGCGATCTTCGATCACACTTACCCACTTGTTTATTTCTTCTTCTAATTATCATCTACATTAGCATACTAGTTAGTAACACAATTCCGCATAAATAAAATCAGAAATCATCTGTTAGATATTGTGTAGAATACACGGTTCTTTCCAAAATCAAAAAGAACCCTGTAGAACTTCACTACTGAGTTACGAACATGAATTGTATAGTGTTTTGCGTTTGTCTAGGAATGTTCTATTATCCTTTACAGTTTGGCCCATGAGTTCAGAGACTATATTGAATTTACGGTCTCCATCAATCGCATTTTCACAAAATCTTTTGTCTCTAAACTTGGTCGCCCATATTACCATGTTATCTATTAATGTTGCCAGCTATGTTACCAAGTCCAAATGTCAATTGTCTAAGCTGTATTTAGATACAACGAAAAAGAGGGGCGTATTAGACAAGTTATTATGTATTAATATGTATAAAAATGTATTATATAGTAGCTATCAAGAACAAAAAAAGAACAGAAAGAAAGGAAGCAAGAAAGTACATTATTCAAACTTTTTCATTGCATATTGGTGTATTAGGTTTTAATGCAGATAAATAATACAATGTTCTTTAACCCCTTGAAGGGCACCGGTATATTATATATACCACTTAATTTTAATTCCAAAATGCCACAATGACACCAGAATTTTATAATAAAATTTTAAATTTATAAGGTACATGAGAAAAAGCTTTTACTTATTTTAAAATAAATTCGTTCGTGAATCCTGGTGTCAATCAATCATTTCAATATTTTAGCTACAAGTATACCTTGCCCCTGAAGGGGTTAAAAAAAGCGAAGAAGATATTTTTAGAAGAAGCGCACAAAGTTGTCATTAAACCCCATTACCTTTGAAAGCAAAATGCAAAAAGCAGAAATCTAGTCCAAAGCAGAATTAATTTCACAAGATAACTAATTTCGCTCCCAATTACGACTTAATTCGCACTTCACAATTTATCTTTCCAGATAATCAGAAATAATCGTTCTTAATCATTGGCATACTCTCTTTAATTGCCCAAGTATCTCATTGCACTCAGTTAGTTTTGGATAATTTCTTTTATCTAATAAATTGCCCGATACTTAGTCGAGTGCATCTGTCATAATTACCGTGAGCGTCTAAAATTCGAAAGGGGAAAAGAACAAAGGCAGTGATTAAATCGATACCCAAGCAGATTATTCCGCTTCAGTAACGACAGTTTTCCCACAAACTTCAAATGAAATAATATGTGTATATTTTAATTTAAATAGCCACTTTCAGCATCAAAGAATAGGGTGAACAATTTTTATTAATCTATAGTAATATAGAGTAATCTATAGTAATTTATTAATCTATAGAAGTAACGTGTTTGTTTGCTTATTTGTAGGGGATAATTTCTGAAACTACTGAGCGGATTAAAAAATTAGGTGTTCGTATTCAAAATATTCCAGAGTTTGGCACAATTTAATTATAAAGTTTTAGCTAAGTTTTTTTTCTTTAACATAAATTTGAAATAGACAAAATTTCAAGTAGAATGACTATTTATGTTTTTTTCTGTAAAAATTTGGCGATTAAAATGTATAGGGTGTTTGTTCTCCCCTTTTTTTTTTGGCCGACTCAAACGCTTCCAAATGGTCCGCGAACTGAATACCAATATTTTTTAACAGAAAATTTCATGATAGGTTTTTACAACATTTCCGCAAAAATTTACCCCCGAAGGTGGTTTCAGCAAAATTTCCAAGAAAAATCTAAAAAATAATTTTTTTCTAAGAAAATAGCGGTATACAAAAAGCGGACCATTAGGGAGCCCTTTCGACTGTACATTATAACAGTATTTTCAACGTGTTTTATTTGCACGCGTGCAACGTCGCGGTCCTTTCTACTTATTAACTGATAAAATACATTACAATAAATTATTAAAGTGTATTTACTGCTTTATGCATTGCGAATTTTTGTTTGTATTTAGAGGTGGTAATCTAAATAATGGAAACACTCAATAAATAAAATAAAATAAAATATTTTAAACTTTAGTTACAATACTGGACATATCGGAAGAATTTCCATTTTTTTAAAATTATTTTTAGTGTTTTTAGCTTCTACATAAGACAAATATATGTAGACAACCTTCAAGTAGAAGACCTTCTAATCCGCATAACTTGGTTCCAAGCATTTTGCGGATTTAAGACTTTTCAATAATAGAGCATTTAAAGTTTATGACATCATCAAGCCACGATTTTATTCGCATTGCAATGCATTTTATAAATAGTTTACACATGTTTTATTTTCATATTTTATATTACGCATATCCATGATGGTAAGTATTACGGTGGCCTTCAACGACTAGTTTGTAAGTATACAGATTTGTATAATTATTTATATGAATAAATCTTTTAAAAATATTTAAAAATACGTTTAAATTTTATTTTGGAATTGCAATGCATTTTATAAATAGTTTACACACGTTTTATTTTCTTATGCATATCCATGATGGGTAAGTATTACGGTGGTCTCCAACGATTTTTAATACTTGTTGTAATACCGAACACTGCAGTGTACATAGGCCACTATAACAAAAATTCTATGAAAATTTTCATGGCAAGACTTCTGAAACTATTATACTGACGGACAATCGTGAAGAAATGTTAGTACTCAACTATTACCACTCACGGTAAACACAAAATTTAGGCAATGCCGAAATGCCAAAAGTCAAAAGGGCACGAGTAAGCTTGAAATATTATAAAAATCATATGGTGCATTAGCTACCAACACCAGCTAGTAACATTAGTTACCAACACCTTCATTAGTTCTCTAAGAAAACGATAGATGAGCCTAAATTTATCTGTGTCTATTTTTCAAGATTTATGGAACAAAATTGAGGCTAAACCTGAAGGATTTATTGAGAACTGGAGCGTTAAGAAGTAATGTTTTTCTTTCCTTTAATTCATTTTATACACTTTTTAAAACAAAATCAAAAAACAGAAACCTTGTAAAAATATAATTAATTTGACGAGATTACAAATTAGCACTTAGCTCGCATATCACAATTTATCTCACGAGGTAATCAGGCTAATCGTTCTTAATCATTCGCATACTCTCTTTAATTACTCAAGTATTTCATTGCACTCAACATCTGAAAATTTCTTTTGCATAATGAATTTTTCCGATACTTTATCGCCTCCATCTGTCATAATTACCTTGAGCTTCTAAAATTCGAAAGGCGAAAGAACAATGACAGTAATTAAATCAATGCCAAAACAGATTCTTCCACTCCAGCTCCGATAATTCTCCGTCAAACTTCAAGTGAAGTATTTTTGTATGCACAATTAAGTTTAAATAGTCACTTTTAGCATAAAGGAATAGAATGAATATTTTTGATTAATAACTGACAAAATGCATTTCGTTAAATAGTTAAAGTGACACGTTACAAAGTTTTGTTTGTATTTACAGGTGGTGATCACAATAATGGAAAAGTAATAATAATAATAATAATCAGTGACTGACTATTTTGTGGACACTAAATAGATACTTGAAAGGTTTATTCTTTTCGTACCATTATTTAAAAAAAAAATATTGTTTGTTTGCCGAACATTGATGTCTATTAAGGGGCTACCGAGTTGCAATCAACTTTACGTCCACGCTATAAGTGAGCAGAGTGTCTTGTAATAAATTGAGCCGTTGGAAAAAGTTAAGATGTAGTATTAACTACATGAAAAAAAGAACATTTACAATGTAAAGGATAGATGAAAAGTTAAGAAAAGAGATGAAAACAAATTTGGAATAAAAAAGTAAAGCGAAGGACATTAAGGATACAGTCTAAAAAATAGAAGAAAGTGAAATGATGTAGCTGTAGTTATAATTAACTACTAACTAAAGTTGAAAAAGTAAAAAAATAGAGTTCGGAACATGTTCGTAAAACAGCACATAAATTCCACGAGTGAAAAAAGCGGGCAAAGCATAAACAAAAAAGGGCACTTAAAAGGGCTATACGTTTTTTTTTCTTTTTGGGTATAGCTTAGGAAGTTTTAATTAAGAAATTAGGTATTAATAATGTGGAAAAGATTACAAAATATAAATAAGAAAGATAAATATACAGTAATGGTGAGCACTAATGTTCCCAGTCTACAATGCAAGAATATTTTGGACGTTTACGGTGATGTGGTTCGAAGGCGTCATAATCCGGCAATTCTGCGATTATTTCATTAGGGAGGTCATATAATTTTTCATAACATTTTTTAGAAAGGTGGTTGATTCTTTTAATTAACGTAGTAGTTTTGAGGTCTCTGAGAATAGTGCTATTTCGGAGGTAGCGTGAGGCATTTCTGACAGTACGCAGACTTTTATTATGGAGATGGCTAAGGTTGTTCATGGAGGTTTTGCAGATATAGCCCCAGACCGGACAGGCGTAGGTGATAATTAGTAGAACACAAGAGTTATAAAGGAGAAGCTTGTTATGGATAGCCAGGGTTTTACTATTAAGAAGAGGTTTTAGTGCAATCGTAGCTCCAGCGACTTTCCCCCTGATGTTAAGAGCCTACATCAGTCATGTGAAAAAACGCTCAAGCTAATGTTAAGTCTATGGGAAGGTTCTAGCGCGATTTCTCACTCACATTTTAGTATTTTTAAATGCTTTTTTTGCATAGGATAGCTGAGATCCATCTCCAACTTTGTTAGTTTTTACTTTTTCGATTTTGGCTCGAGTTATTTTATATAAGAGTACTTTCACTTTCAGAACCGGTTCCAACCGGTTCCAAAATTGAATATGGCCGCTTATAAAAAAACTGCAAAAAAAAAAAAAAAATCGAAAAAGTAAAAACTAACAACGTTGGAGATGGATCTCAGCCATCCTATGCAAAAAAAAAAATCATTTAAAAATATTAAAATGCGAGCGAGAAATCGCGCTAGAACCTTCCCATAGACTTAACATTAGCTTGAGCGTTTCTTCCCGTGACTAGTGTAGGCTCTTAAGAATATGTTTCTTGAAAGTAAGTCTTTGGTCAAGGGTGACCTCTGGGTACTTTGCTTCATTAATCCAGGTTATAGTGGTATTGTTAATAGTAATTCTATTGGGATAGTAATTATAATAATAATTATATTTTAGAAAGTAATTAAACAAGTACAAGCGAGTTCTGTTATTGCATGGATGCCTAATAATTTATATAGGGTTCATACCCAGTTACTTTAAACGGAATGCAATGCGAATTGGAATAATTTGACAAGTGGTTTCTATTTGAGCGTTTCATATTATTTGTTTCCGAAAGTAATGACTAGCAGACAAAAAAATTCTCAAAGTGGCCAATTTCATACTAAGTCGCTATAATTTCATCATTGTCATTTTTGCTTATAATGCCAAATCATCTTTCTTTTTAATTTTCTCAAAATCGTATCTTAATTTGATAAATTATTGAGTCATATTGAAATAGATCCAAGGAGGAATCCAATAGATCCAATAGATCCAAGGATAGGAATCCAATAAGTTGCAATTCAATTTCTTCAATTTAAAACAAAAATAAAAAAATAAAAAAATAAGAAAAACTTAGCTTGTTTAAATTCATGTATTATGTATAATTTCTTTCTAGACCTTCATTCAACGTCATGCGAAAAATATTCTGTCGTGTGCCACTTGTGGCCGCATGCCACATGTTCGCCGTCCTTGTTCTAAGTCATCCATACCTACTTCTGATAGGGAAAAATCGTCTTATAAAGATTTCAAACTTTTTCAAATACTTAATTTTCTTCATTAACTCTCGGTCTGTAATGACACCTACTGGATCACTTCCTATGAGATTACATATCAACATTCGAAGAAAGAAAAAAAAATATATTCATTATAATCATTAAAATCTCTCATTTGTTTCATTTTCTAGTCTTTCGACTTGCGATTAATCACAAGTCAATTTGGAGACATATGTTACAATCATTGCGAACTTTCTGATTGCAAAAGTAGAAAAGAGGCGATTAAATTAATTTCCGTCTGAAATGTTTCCAACCTCATTCCTTGCACATGGCTTCCTGATAATTTTCAAATTAAGTGTGGTTAATTCGTAAGAGGTAAATGTCATTATTACTCGAGCAGGCCATTTATTCAAGGCGGTAATTTGCAAAAGGTGGAACAGAATAATAGTTAATTTTGGATCGTAAAAATCTGCATTTAATTCTAATGAAACTAGTCGTTGGGGGCCACCGTAATACTTACTCATCATCTATATGTATAATGTAAAATATTAAAATAAAAATGTGTAAACTACTTATAAAATGCATTGATATTCAAATAAAATCGTGGCTTTATGACGTCATAAAAAGGCTCGATTACTGAATTACTTGAAAGAGGTTTTTCCTTATAACTCCAAAAATAATACTCCTAGTAACTAGCGGTTTATTGCATCTGATTAAGCGTCACATTTCCAATTAAAATATATATTTGAAGTGAAATTTGGATGAAATACAGGGTCATGAAAAATCGAAGAGTGTGGAAAACAGGATTCCAAATATCTCGGCAACTAATTATCCGATCGACTTCATGCTTTATTCAAAATTTATGTTTTTTTATTGTCTTTTATATTCATTTCTTAAAATATACAATTTCGAAAATTTTTATGTACCTTTCATCAGAACGAATATTTCGAGAGTCCGAAAAAAATTGTTCCGGTTAATCGAGGTTATTGAAATGAAATAGGCTTCTTCCCATTATTACATACTAAGTACATACCAAATTGCAAGTCTCTATCTCAATTTGTTCGGGAGATAGAGCGTTTACAGACACACACACAGACACACAGACACACAGACACACAGACGGACGGCAAAATTTTTTTTCTAAAAATATGTTTTTCGGAATCTCCAGTGTCTGAAACGTGTAAATCCGTCAAAAAAAATTTCGATTTTCAAAACGATTACAAGACTTACCCTATACTACGTATGATGGGTAAGTAATAAGCTTTTGATCAAGAGGTCTTGATTCAATTTACATCAATTATTCAATAGCACGCTTGGTTTTATGTTTAGTTAGCAATGTGAAAATTCACAGGTTTATTATTCAATAACTAGCCGCCACTGGCGACCAGTTTGGCCTCCCTTAAATGTATGTTAAATATTGCAACACGTTAATTTATTCATTATTTAATTTTCCCTTAATCTTTCGCCAAATCGGAAGATTCTAATAGACAAATCATGAACTTTTACGATCATGGTAGCATTTCGCATATTTTTGGGGCACAGGTGTAACATACGCACGTTGGCGCGATTTTTCCCCCCGCCAATTTGGCGAAATTTTTTTTATGCAAATTGTTGTTTATTTACTTTTATTTTTTTTTTAGTTCTATAAATTATTTTTGATATCTATATATCAATATTTATTTACATCAAACTATCATTTATTTATTTTTATTTCCTTTTTTAATTATGAGTAATTTTGTTCGGGAGCAGATGATAAATCGCCAAATATTCGCCCATCACATCTACATTAATTTAATTTTAAATTATAAACCTGTCACTCATTTCATTTAAAATACTTAACTTTAATCTAAAATGCTTATTACATAAATTTAAAATACTTCACACTTTTCATTTAAATATAAAATAAATAAATAAATAAGAAATAATATCATAAATCAAAACATTTGATTTCAAAATCAAAGTATCGTTTCTAGTTTGTACACGTGATAAATAAAATCTGCATTAGCGATTTTAAAATGCTAAAAATTTGATTCATTAAATATTATTACATGAGTTCAATTTACGTCAAGAAAAGGTCCAGAAGGAAGGTGAGTTGTATAGTACCTAATTATGGTAAAATTTGATTGTCTCACTGCTCCAAATTATTTTTTTGACGCGAGGTAGCGGTCCAAAAATTCATTCGCAGAGAACTTGCTTTGCGAATGATTACCTCCATGATTTAATATTTTAAATGTTCACGACGAATCAATCTTTTTTTTTTGTTTACTTTCATGAATAGAGAATTTGAACTGTGAACCAAATTTTGACTGAAGTTATTGCAGAATATATACATAATTGAACGTAAGTCATCTCTCAAATATTAATTTATTTTGAACGATCTTTCTTAAAATGTAACTTTTATGCAGTTTTGTTCGAAAAAATAATTTTGAATAAAAATGGCCGCCTGGCATATGAAAAAGTGAAACGGCCATCCCGGAACTGTTGATGACAGTCACATGACTTACGCTTTTATTTTAGAAGACTAGCCGCCACCGGCGACCAGTTTGGTCGCCCTTAAATGTATGTTAAGCATTGTAACAAATTATTTTTATTCATAATAATTTATTTTTTTCCTTAATCCCTGGCATAACTGGAAAAATCTAATAGACAAATCAAAAACTTTTGCGATCGCGGTAGCATTTCGCATATTTTTTGTTGTTATGTATTTCATCTTTCTTGACAAAAACCGCTTAACCCACTTAAGAATTTGTGCTTCATATTCGTTTGCTTATCACTTGCAATATGTTCGCTAATGCGGAGATTCTTAAACATATTTGGCGCAAAACAAAAATCGCGCCAAACCCGCTGCGTCCGTGACAGCTGTTTCAATTTTAAATACATGACGTTCACATTTTTCATTTAAAATAGAAAATAGAAAAATAATAATTATCATAAATCAAAACATTTGATTTCAAATTAAAGTATCGTTTCTAATTTGCACGCGCAAAAAATAAAAGCTGACAATTCTTTTCGAAATTTGATCCATTAAATATTATTACATGAGTTCAACTTACGTCAAAAAAAAGATCCGGAAGTTGAGTTGTATGGAACAGAATTAAGGTAAACTTTGATTGTCTCACTGGTGCGGATTATTTTTTTTACGCCAGGCAGCAATCCAAAAATTCATGGTTTAATATTTTAAACATTCACAACGAATGAATCTTTTTTCTTTGTTTACTTTCATAAATAGAGAATTTTAACTGCGAACTTAATTTAAACTGAAGTTATTGCAGAATGTATACATAATTGAACGTAAGTCATCTCTCAAATATTAATTTATTTTGAACGATCTTTCTAAAAATGTAATTTTTATGCAGTTTTATTTGCAAAAATAATTTTGAATAAAAATGGCCGCCTGGCATAAGAAAAAGTGAAACGGACATCCCGGAACTGTTGAGGACAGTCACATGACTTACGGTTTTATTATATAGATATTTGCAAAAATAATTTTGAATAAAAATGGCCGCCTGGCATAAGAAAAAGTGAAACGGACATCCCGGAACTGTTGAGGACAGTCACATGACTTACGGTTTTATTATATAGATTTCGGGTGAATTTCACTGCTGAAAATTAATTAGAATTACTTTAATGTATGTCTCGTATGCTAGACTTTGTGCGACTTTGTATGTCGTCTTAAGTTTGCCACCGGATTTGTGCGTTCAGGATGATATTTCCATGTGCTGCGATTGCAGCCTTGCCGACATATATGAATCGAAGATGCCAAGCTGGGTATCGTCCTCGTAGTTCAGTGGTAGAGCATTGGAGCGTTATTCCAAGGGTCCGGGTTCGATTCTGGGCTTGGGCATTTTTAACTCTGTCAGTTTTACGCTTAGTTAGCAATGTGAAAATTCACATGTTTATTATATTAAATAGCATTTATGAAACTTTAAGAGTTACTGATGACATTTAGATGTGCAACATAAGCAAACGTAGCTTAAATATGATATCCAGAAATTGTAGGCAATAAATAAACGTTTGCTGTGAAGCAAAAAACATGTAAACAATTTTTTTTTCTCATGAGCAAAAATTGCCGGCAATATTGGCAATACAATTTAAAGTTTAAAAATGGGAGGGGGGAGGAGACAAGATAATAAGGGAAGTTCAATAAAACTTGTGTTTTACCTACAAATAAGAATTTAAAAATGAGGACAAATTCATTTTAATAAAAATAAAACGCATCGCCGAGAAAATCGTAGTTATAGTAGAATAGTTATTTTCATGTGTAACGGGCTCCTTTCCCACGCTTGGTGTCAAACATAAATGATGCTGCCAACAATAACGTTTAAAATGAAATATTAACGCCTTAAAAAATTCACTCATTTGCGTTAGACTAAACTCGCTAAAATAAATCAACTAGCGTGGTAGCCGATTTCCAAAGAATGAAGAGAGAAGAAGGAGAGATGAGATTTCAAATGGAGGCAGTGAAGGAAGTTGGGACGATACCACTAAAAGCTAGGGGGGAGGGGGGTCAGCAAAAATCAAAAACACCAGTGGCACTGTGACGATATATGTTGAAATTAATACGCATTTACATTTGTTAACATATATACGTTTAATGAGGACAAGTTACACACAAACAAGAATAGAAGACAGAACGGGCACGAGCGGTTACAGTTAAATGGACGTTGTCATGGATACAATTATATTACATCTCCCCTTTCAAAATGTTATTTAAGTTCTATTTGAATTATGTTAAAGATCAAGTCTCTTTATTGGCTTTACGACTCTTCCAGACCTGGTAACGATGGGTTTCTTGTCAGTAACGCTGGGGGCAGACACATTTAGATTTTTCGCCGGAGATACGTTGGAATTGTTATCAGCACTAGAATGTTGATGGTCAATTTCTAACGGTAACTTCCTTTTCCTTTCAATTTGGAACTTCAACTTAGTTGGCTTGATTTGGATAGTGTTCCTTCTATATTCACCTTTAGGAGTCAGCACATTGTATGATCTAGGAGCAGCTTGAGATGTTATTGTTGCTGGTATCCAATTCCTTGGTGCTTGTTTCAGCATCACATTTTGGTTTGGTTGTAATGGAGTGCTGAATGATGGTTTAGTATGAAGATCATGGTAGTATTTTTGCTTTAATCTAGCATCCGCTAGATGTTCTGTAGTTTGGGTCATAACTTTAGGCTTTAGCAATTCTTCAGCAACTGGAACTGTAGTGCGCATGCGTCTACTGAAGAGACGTTGAGCTGGTGATCCTAAATTTTCTCTTGGCGTATTTCTCAAATTTAGTAATGCTAATTGTATATCTTGACCTGATATCTTACATTTTCTTAGCAAATTCTTCGCTGTTTGGACAGCTCTCTCTGCTAGACCATTGCCTTTTGGATAGAGGGGACTTGAAGTTTGACGGGTAAACATCCATTCTTCAGCAAATTCCTTAAATTCAGAAGAATCATAATTTTTAGCATTGTCAGTTTCTAAAATTCTAGGAATTCCATGGACACTAAACCAGTCTTTGAGGATTTGTATTGTAGACTTACTAGATAAATCTTTTAATGGTTTGAAATCAATGAAACCAGAGTAACTATCTGTAATAAGTAGATAGTCAACATCCTGATAGGTAAATACATCAGATGCAAGAATTTCCCATGGTAGTTTAGGGATCTCCTTAGAAATTAATGGTTCTCTCGGAGGATTCTTCTGAGTTTTCTGGCAAACTACACAATTTTCGATCATCGAAATTATATCTCCAGACATTCCTGGCCAAAACATACACTCACGAGCTCTTCTAAGACAACTTGTAATGCCTAAGTGACCTTTATGAAGATTCTCCAATGCACGTCGTCTGTATCCTTCGGGTATAATTATCGTTAATCCCTTTAAAATTACATCTTTTTGAATCGATAGTTCATCCAAGAATGGTAAGTACTTCTTACACGAATCTGGAACTACATCTTTGTTTTTGGGCCAACCAGTAAAAATGAAATGTTTCAGTTGTATTAGATCTGGATCCGTATTTGTGAGATCTTGTAAAATTTTAAACCCTACGTCTGTGGTTGGAATTGAAAAGAGAATTTGGTAGTTACTCTCCTGTAACAAATCTTCATTATGACAGTCTCTGCTCAGCAAGTCAGCTACATACATTTCCTTACCTCTCTTATAACAAACTCTTGGCGCATACTGCTGAACCTCTAAGAAGATTTTACGGAGTCGTGGTGGAATTCGATCTATTTGTTTCTTAAAAATAGATTCTAAAGGTTTGTGATCCGTCTCAATGGTTACTTCATTTCCATATATATATTGATGAAATTTTTGGCATCCGAATTTCATTGCCAGGGCTTCCTTTCTATCTGGGGATAAGATCTTTGGGCGTCATTCATCGCTGTGGATGAGAATGCTATCGGTCTTCCTTCTTGGAGCAGTACCGCACCTAATGCGAAGGAACTAGCATCCACTGAAATTGTAATACTTTTGTTGGGATTATAGTATTTAAGTGACGGAGCTTCCTTCAATAATTTCTTGATTTCAGCTAATTCTTTATCTAATTCCTTATTCCAATTCCACTCTTCATTTTTCTTCAATAACAATCTCATATTATGTGTTTTGTCTGAGAGATTAGGGATGAACTTGTGTAGGTACTGAATCATGCCAAGTAATCTTTGTAGCTCTTTTTTGCTAGTTGGTGCTTTAATTCTATCTATGGTTTCAACTTTCTCAGGATCGATCATGATACCATCACCAGAGAGGATATGTCCTAAATATTTAACTTTCTGAACTTCAAATTCACATTTGTCTTTATTTAGTTTTTCTCCAGCATTTCTTAATGCTTGTAGGACTAATCGAGTATTTGATCGAAGAGTATTAATATCAGGCGCATAAATCAATATATCGTCCATTGAATTTTCAACACCTGGAATGCCTTGTAGAATTTTAGTCATATGATTTTGAAATATTTCTGGAGCTGTCTTTATGCCAAACGGGACTCTCAGAAAAGAATATCTTCCCCAGGGTGTTGTGAACGTGAAAAAAGGTTTTGTGGCGGGTGAAACTCTTAGTTGCCAGAAGCCTTTCTTCAGATCTAATTTTGTGAAGTATTTGGAGCCTTTCACATTAGCAGTGACTTCTTCAAGCGTTTTTAAAGGATAATGCCTTCGCAGCAGAATTTTATTAACTTCCGACGGATCGATGCAAATCCTTATTTTTCCTTTTTGTTTTGCTACGACCATTGGACTAGCTATGGGTGTTGGTTCCTCTACTTTCTTTATAATTTTATCCTGGACCATTTTGTCAAGTTCCTTCTTTACTAACGGTCGAAGAGAAAATGGAATTCTTCTGGGGGGCTTAATGTCAGTTTGGGGACACTCTGTGGAAAAATCTGCTGTATATTCGAAATTTTTTATACATCCCATTCCTTGAAACAGGTCTTGAAATTCATCTTGCAGTAAATTAACTACTTCAATTCTTTGAATTAATCCGGCCTCCATGCAGGTTAATCGACCTAGGATTGGACTAATTCCTCCATGTGCAATTATTAATTTAAGCTGTATATGCTTATCTTTAATTTGACAGTGAACAATAGATTCTCCTGCCACCTCAATAGCATGACCAGAATATGAGAGGAGTTTACGGACATTTGTAGGTTTTATTATTAGACGTAATTCCTCTGCTAAGCGAAATGGTATGACATTGCACTGGGCACCGGTATCAAGTTTCATTGGAATAGCTTTATTGTTAATTATGACAGTCTCGCACCAATCTGATTTATTAGCGTCGATACTTGCTATCAGAAAACTATCATCCGTAATCGTATCTACATTTTCAATATCTTGCACTCTGTATTTTTTCTGGTTTCTGGATCTACATTTTTTTGCGAAATGGTTTTGCCTTTGGCAAATTTTACATTTTTTGCCAAAAGCGGGGCAATCATTAATTTTATGTGTATTACCACAATTTCTACAATCGTTTATCATTTTAGAGAATTTGGTATTAGAATTAGGCTTATCTTTCGAAGGAACATTTTTATGCGACTGAGTAAATTTCTTCGATATTGTAGAAATTATGGGTTTATTATCATCAGAAATATTTTTCAATTGCTGTGCAGCACTTTCAGAAGCAAGACAAATCTGCACAGTTTTATCTAAGCTTAACTCAGCATCGCTTAAAAGCTTTTCCCGAACGTCATTATTTTCAATTCCGACAACAATTCTATCGCGAATTAATTCCTCCTCCATAATTCCTAGCTTACATCTAGAAGCTTGTATTTTAAGCCTTGTTAAAAAATCTTTAAAAGCTTCATCCTGCTTTTGTTTAATCTGGTTGAATTTGTAACGTTCAAAAGTATAATTGAAATATTCTGTGAACTTACCTCTAATAATCTCCAAATCTTCTTGTTGATCGGTACTTAAACTGAAGGTTTTATAGATTTGTTGTGCTTCTCTTCCAATAACGGCCATAAATGTCGCAACTTGAACTTTTTTCTCTTTCTTGTCAAGTTGAACGGCAGCAGCATACCAATCAAAACTTTGAATCCAATCTTCCCATTTTTCTTTGGAATCCGCCATAAGTAATGGTTTTGGAGGACGTATCCCGTTTTCACCCATTTGTATTTAATTTAGGTTGTCGTTAACGAAATTTAAAGTAAATATTACTTTTTGACACAACTTCTGACACCATGTGACGATATATGTTGAAATTAATACGCATTTACATTTGTTAACATATATACGTTTAATGAGGACAAGTTACACACAAACAAGAATAGAAGACAGTTAGAACGGGCACGAGCGGTTACAGTTAAATGGACGTTGTCATGGATACAATTATATTACAGGCACCAAGCACATTATACCAAATACACTGCCTCCATTTCATAGTTTGTTGGTTGCGCCCGTTTTCCACCTGTCCAATGAACTTCTTCGGAACTGTGTTTTTCGACTGGTTTTTACCCTTTGATGATGGCTAATGTTTAGCCGAAAGCGCTTAGGTATTTTGACATCTGATTTTACATCATAAATAGTTTTAATGCTTTAAAACTGTGTTTTTAGTATTTGCACCTATTATAGTAACTAATAAATTTTTATCAATGTGTTTGCATTGTGTTTTTCTATTTTTGTTTTATTTGTATTTTCGTTTAATAAATGGTTTTTATTATTAACCCTTTCAGTGGTATGTTTATGAAACCACTTAATTTTAATTCCCAAACGCCACAATGGCACCAGAATTTTGTTAAAATCTTTTCCATTTAATATGTATGTGGAATATAACCCTTTTCTTATTGCCAAATAATTTTTTTCGTAAATCCCGGTGACAGTCATTTATTTCAACATTTTAGTACTGAAAGTACTTTGCGCCTGAAAGGGTTAATTAGTGAATTTTTATTCAACGAAATATTACCTTTAGACATACAAGCCGACCCACATACATTGACACTACTAAAAAAAAATGTACTTACTATCTTTGACTAAATTTCAACTCCTTGTGTAGTTTTTGCTTTTCTGTAGAAAACTGATAGGGCTTTCTGGGTTTTATAAGTTCTTCATCTGATGAATGCTCGGTCGATACCGCAGAAGAAATACTAGATTTAGACTCGTCAGTTGTTGGTGAAGATATAGGTGATATTTTCGAAGTATCGCCTGCTTCTCTTTTCGTTCTTGGAGCTGAATGCTTTGTCTCAGTCGAAGTAGCTATAATTTTTGATGATTGATATTCAACTCCTGCTTTTGGCTTTAGTTTTGATGCTTTTAACTTTTCTGGAGTCGTGGTTCGCGTTGGAGATTTGGTCCTAGTTGGAGCCTTTTTCACACCTTCCGGGGATTTAGCCCTTCCAGCAGTAGGTTTTGATTTTGAATCACTTGTTTTGGTAGGAGATTTCGGTCTTGCCGGAGTTTTTTTTGCACTTTCAGGCGACCTTACTCTTCTAGTACTGGCATTTGCAACTATTCTGGAGTGCGGAGGTTTTCCCTTTACCGGTGTTTTCTTAGCACCATCCTGTAATTTTGCGGTCTTCGGTGTAGGTGACGCGGGTTTAGAAACTTTGGTAGGAGATTTACTTCGAGTTTTTCTTGGAGCTTTGGGTAATGTTTTGGGAGACATTTTTCTTGGTTGTCTTTCGACCTTTTCTCCAGTATGCGTCTTTGGTGCTTGTTTTTTAGAAGAGCTAGCTAAATAGATGAAAGATGAACTTATCAATTTGACATATGAAATAATCTATTAAAAATGCTAAACAAGAAAGAAAAACAATTAAATGTAGCAATGTATTTTCTACAGATTATTAAAAAATAAATAGCTGACGAGGCACAGATGTCCTATACGCACCACATTGGCGCGATTTTTTCCCAAAGGTAATTTGGTGAAAAATTTGTTTTTGAATATTAACGTTATAATGTATATTAACGTTATAACACTAACGTTATAACATTAACACTAACGTTATAACATTAAAGTTAAAATATTACCGTTATAACATTTTGAATATAATGTTATAACGTTTTGGTTACAACGTTATAGCGTTTTGAATATAACGTTATAACGTCTTGAATATAACGTTATTTTATTTTTATATTGAAATAAAAAATCACGTACTATTATTGTATGCTATTTGTAACTAATATTCAAAGTTTTCGCCAAATTGGCGGGGGGAAAAATTGCGCCAATGTGGTGCGTATATGGCATCTGTGCCGCTGACGATATATAATTCTAAGGGCTGTTCAGACCGTCCCCACCCACCTTCCCTTGAAGTCAGTGACAACAAGATAAAATTTGTTATAAATAGTTTATTCTTGGTTCAAAATGAAATATTGTAATTTCCTAATGTGAAACCACCATCCATACGTCATCAGCTATTAGTAAAAGATCAAGGCTATTTTTATACAGCTAGCAAATCGGTACTTTCCTGTTATAAGGGATTTGGCGCATTTCAGGCTTAGAAAAGTGAAATTTGTTGCAAAATAATATAAACAACTACAACTATAAATAATCAGTAATTTCAGATACTATTTTCAGATCAATTGCCTTTGAAAGTACATTTTTTTTCTCTGTTCGACATTGTGCGATGGTTAGGAATTAATAAATTTGCGAAAATTTTGAAATAGATTGTTCAGGTTGTTGCCACCGTCAATATGACGCCAGCATTACTCACGAACATGTTTTTTCTTTACAATATAGATCATTATGAACTGTATTAACATTGAAAAAATTGCTTGTGTGAAATAAACAGTGAATAAATTGCCAGAAAAACCGTGTGAAAAGTTTCCTTTCCTTTCCAAGGCCATTTTCTCTATGTCGCCAAGGGCCCTACAAAAAGTTCTTTAAAAAAGCCGCAATTTATGTTGGGTTATTTCAAAGATGATTACTGGAATTAAGTGGAGGACTACTGGATCTATTACTTAGTTTTTTATTCTTCCCTTAGTACTTACGTGTTATTCGTGCCAGGTAAATAGATAATTAAAAATGGTTGCTAATGGACATCCGTGTTGAAAACAGTAAAATGATATACATTTATTAAATACATAACATCGTTAATAAACGGTAAATAATTAAATACAAAATAATAAATACAAAATAGTAAATACAAAATATCAGGTTGGAA
Source organism: Maratus michaelseni (assembly GCA_963931845.1). NCBI lineage: Eukaryota > Metazoa > Arthropoda > Arachnida > Araneae > Salticidae > Maratus > Maratus michaelseni. The sequence continues at coordinate 387,990,237 of OZ007591.1, read as the reverse complement.
GCCTCTGAGGAAGAGTTCCGTATCCAGGGTCGCTTGGCGCGATTGCCGAAAAAAATCAAAAATAGCGCCAAAAGGCCGTTTTAGCATCTTGACAAATTTTGGTACTTCTCCATTAGTTACAGCTGTCGCAGACGCGTTGTTGGCGCGATTTTTGTTTTGCGTAATTTTGGCGAGAAAACTCCATTTTCAGATACCTGTTAGAGATTGCTAAAACAGCATGTTACTTTTATTTTTTAACCCTCTAAGCGTGTAGAACGTAATATTCCGTTCACTAAGCTCCAGGTTTCACTGCAATATTTGCAATGTTTAAGATAATATAATTCTATAGATTTAATGAATTTTCAAAACATTGAAGAATGATCAATACTCTCAAGGGTTACTTTCATATTTGTAATTAAGTTTTATTTATAATGCTGAAAGAATCATATTTTTTTAGCATTTAAAACAAAATGCAGAGAAAACAACATTACAATTTTACCCTTTTTCAAAACGCTCAGAGGGTTAAAGAAATAGTTTATTTTATATTAAAAAACACACAATTTTATAATAAAAAACACACAATGATTAATTTATTATAAAACACACACTATTTAATTTATTATAAAACATACGGAATCTGCTCTACTGGGTTGTCAAACGAATCAAAATCTAGTCGAAACCGCCGGGTTGCCCAGGTATAAAATTGCCATTTTAGCGACAAAATTATACCCCAGTGCGTCCGAGAAAGCTCCATTATCCCGTCAACTACTCTCAATTAAAAAATAAATAAAAAATAAATAAAAATAAAAACTATCGCCAAGCTACTTGACAAACTGTAACGCTCAATAAACAAATGAAAGAATGTTTTCATTGGAACTTAAAAAATAAATACAAATAATTTGGGAAAGCCTCCTCATTTCCTAAATTGTCTACTATCTGTAACTTTTAATTATAAAATTTACAATAGGTTAGTGAAAACAGAAAAAAAACTTCGATATTTATTTATTTACACCATTTTTCTTAATTATCCTGGTGGATAAATGTTTGTAACGTCGTCAGTTGAAACTGATCTATACTGTACGTAACTATGCATCACAGCACTTTTTCAATCCTTTTATTCTTTTAATATCATGGCGTCGCAGTATGAAGACGTAATTGTTACTTTAATTAACAAAATAATTAATAAATCAATAAAACATCCTTAAATATACAGATAAATATTAAGTTAAAAATAACTTGTTGGCATAACAAATATGTGTAACGTATATGACGTCAAGTGGATATGACGCCCCGATCAAGTATTTTTAGCGTTAAATCCTATAGTTTGGCGATCGTTTTTTCTATGAAAAATGGGTCGACGGGATAATGAAGAAGTACCATTATATTATATAATATCACTGGCACCCGATTAACAGAAAAAAGTACCAAAAGGAGTAACATTTTGCGTTACTCTGAGAATGATAATAAAATATTCATTAACAAAAACAATATAAAATCAAAATATATTAATGTATTAAATGAATGCATGTATTAATGTATTAAATGAATGCATGTATTAATGGATTAAATGAATGCATGTATTAATGGATTAAATGAATGCATGTATTAGATTAATTTATTAAATGAATGCTTCTATTCATGGATTAACTTTGCATTTTCCGATACTTCTCTATTATCCCGTAAACCACTTTTCATAACAAAAAACTATCGCCAAATAAAGGGGAGAACGTTGTCATTGGAATATCAAAATAAATAAATAAATAAAATATAAGAATTTAAGGACACAATTGTTATTTTAATGAATGAAATAACTAATAAATCAGTAAAACATAATGAAAAATACACGCAAATGTCGAATTAAAAGCCACTTGATGACATAACAAACACGTATGCTTCTGACATCAAGTAAATGGGACTGCATTTTTGGCATTTAATCTTACAATTTGGCGATAATTTTTTGTTATGAAAAGCGATCGACGGGATAATAGAGAAGTACCCATTTTCCTAGTTTATGCATTAAATGCTTTTTCCTAATTCCCATTATCAAGTTAATCTTTAAAATGTTTGAGAGGAGTTCCATATCCTGTGCCGCTTGGCGTGGTTGGCGGAAAAATCCAAAATAGCGCCAAAAAGCCTTTTTAATACCTTACAAAAAAATTTTACATGGCGTAAAAACATGTTTTTTAAATATTTATACACATACGTTTATTAAACAATGTTTCTGCGCCATCTTAAAAAGTTATGTACGATTCTAAAATAATATTTTATCGCCATTTTGGACAATAGGGATTGATTTATATAGCATTTAAAAACGTAAAATGGAGAAGAAATCCGTACAAAAATTAAAAAAATCATACCACTTTATATAAATCTTAATTGTTATTTAATGTTATCGGAGGCACCAGATAAAAAGTAAAAGGCCAAATCTTCTGGCACAGGTCATGGGACTGTTTCCAAATTTTTTTACACTTATAAATATAAAATATAGTTACATTTCCTATTCCTTACCTTGTTTACTGGAAAGCAAAGCTGCTTTTTTTATCGTCACGTCAGCATTGGCTACATAAACTTCGGTGACATCGCGTAGCCTTTCCGTGACAGGTCTGGAATGTCTCGAGGAAGATAAGTATTCTTCATCTTCGGATCCAGCGTCTTCTCCGGAATCACTGTAATCGGGCTCAGGTATCATTTCTGGATAGAAATAGTCTAGAAAAATTGGAGTAGAAAAAATACATCTGCTATAATCTCTAGAAGAAATTTATGCTAAAAATCAATATATTTGAAATACACGCTGTTTTTTTTTTTTCGTCGTGTTCCCTGGGCTCTCTATTCAACCTATTTTAATATATATATATTTTTTTTTTACTTAAAATCTGTTTATTTGTAGATGAGCCAGCACTAACTATTATTTTAAAATAATTTTATAAAATACTAGAATAAATGAATTATGAATCAATTTATGAATTAAAAAGTGACGTGATTTCAATTTTAGGCTCATGAAGCTTCTTGACGTTTTAAGTACCATCTCTTCAAATGCAAAATATTTTTTCATCTATTATAATGAGGAAATGGCATCAATAAAGATAAAATAAACTCCATTATTTCTCTTTTCCCCCGCAACAGTGAAAGTAATACGATAGCCACCAATGGAGAAATTTCATAAAAAACGTTTAAAAATAATATTAAATTATAAAAAATAGCTTGTACGGGCACGTCTACAAATTAGCAACTTTCATTAAAAAAAATAATTAGCAAAATTGGTTCAGTAGAAAGCTCAGTGCAGATGATTCAATTAATCATTCGTATAATCAGTCGTTTCGTAAAATCGTTTCATAAATTCGTTTCATTAGGATTTTATATATAGAGAGTAAATAAGAGATAAGATTGGAAATTCTTATATTTTATTTTTATTTTTAAAATTTATGAATGAGGTTTCTTCAAAATGGTGGCAATCGTGAAATTTCCAATTATTGCAGAGAAAACGAAAGCGATAAATAATGGGCATGTGACGTCACGAAGCAGAAGCACCCAAGAAAAGACGTACTTCTCAACTTGGTGTAGGCAGAAATTAACAGTTCTCGCATAACTAGAAATTCCGGTACTTTTCGGTTAGCCGGGCGCCAGTGAAATTTATATATCTATGTATACATATATATACATATATATATACATACACACATTTATATATGCATGTATATATATATACATATATATACACATACATATATGTGTGTATGTATACATATATATGTATATATAGATATATAAATTTCACTGGCGCCCGGCTAACCGAAAAGTACCGAAATTCCTTATGTATTATTTCCTACACATAATGTGAGGTATTATTATTCCGTCAAAATTAGGAGCAATTGTATGAGCAATTTAGCTCGAAGTTTTGCCTGCATTGAGTTGAGCAGACATGCACATGTCAATTTGTTGATAAACATGCACATTATCGGTGGGATTCTTATATCAAAGCCGCCTATAAAATACTTTATAGACGACTTTGCATTTTATCTTTATTGATTATATGTATTATATTGTAGTATATATAGTTAATATAATCAATATATTTATATTGATTATATTGACTACCATTTTCTCATTATAATTAAACAGAAAATACATTTTTAATTTGAACAGATTGTGTTTCGAGAGAATCAAGAGACTCAAGGGCTTTAAAAGTGAAATTATATCATTAATAATATAAAAGAAAATAATTCATTTAAAAACAGGAATCTGCAAAGCGTTTCTATAACTGCGGTAAAATGACATCATTTTTGGCGATTTTTCATTCCACCAACTCTGGAATTAGACGACAAATTTTCAATGGAAGAAAATAACGCACGTGCAGCTTATCAAAATGTTAACTCAACAGTTTATTCAAATGTTACTCAAAACGCGTGGGATTGAAAGATTCACAAAAAACTTTTAAGAAATAGTTTACAAATGGCAAAGATGAAGCATACCATATTTTAATATAAATTCGTTTTAATAGCACGAGATTTATCGTGCATTTCAAGTGACATTTTGTGCGGCGGATATAAAAATAAACAAAAATCAATGGCAACACGCGTGACATTTGTCGTACAAAAACTTGGTTCCAACTTTCTTAGTTAAAGCGGATTGCTGAGATTATTAGATGGAGATTAAAGCCTCTTATTTAGCAGAGCGGTGTCGCATGAGTTTCGCTAATAAGATACGTCGGGAGGTCTTAAAATAAGAGCAGAGCAGCACAATTTGAATTGCAGATAAAATTACAAATGTTCAGTATCACTAATAATGTGAATGACCATCATATGTGATACGACACTCTACATAAGATAATTTCTGTTTTAATTTCTATCACAGAAGGCTTTATATAAAGACATGCAGCAGTTTCACGCTCCAGGACTCCTACAACTACAATTATATGTGCAAAATATATTCATTCTGTCGATAAAGGTTTTTGAAACAAGGACGATAAAGGTTTTAAACAAGGACGAAACATCATGCGTCAAGCATAGATTATGTAACACTTTCAAACGCTTGAAAAATAGTTTTACAAATCATTACCGTTTAATAAGCTGAAAGATAACATCTAAGTAAACAATTTGGAAAACGCATATCATATTTAAAAACGCAATTTCAGGAATTTCCAACATATACAATATTCGGAAAATTATCCGAATACTTTTGTTCAGCCCTGTATATGATCTATAGATTTGTATATATACTACATAGGATGCTAAATTTTAGTTTAGTTAGGAAACGCGTAAGCACAGTTTAAAATTCTCCTTCTGGAGTTTCTGTCAATAAACGGAAATGTGTTCGCGAACTTTTGTGCTGCCTTGTATATGAAATACAGATTTTATACACACCAAGTAATAGATGAAAAGTGAGTTCAATTTAAAATCGCGTTCAGCAACGTAAAACGCACTTCCAGGAATTATTGTTAAGACAGAAGATAATTCTTTTGTGTGTCCCTGTAAATGAACGATGACTGCTATACACACAATATTCTGTAGTAAGCCTCCTGTAATGCACCTTAGTGATATACATAAATTTCAATTCGTTTAAAAGAGTGAAAGATTACTTAATTAAACCGCAAACGATTTTTCTCCATAGACGTAATGTAACGGTATTCTTTTGACTGTCCTTGTAAAGTATCCCCCCAAATAAGTGCTATGCACACCATATTAAATATTAAGCTTCTTGTAATGCACCTTAGTGATATATATCAATTAAAATGTATTTGAAATTGTGTAACATCATTAAAATAAACCGCAAATGATTTTTTCCCATAGACCGTAATGTAACGGAATTCTTTTGAGTGTCCCTGTAGAAAAACTGTAAGTGCTACACACTTCAGTTGAAATAGGGAATACGCTATAGATAACGACAGTAACATATAAAAATTGCAGAGCAATCCGAGCATATTTACGGGAGTTAGAGCACGGGCAGACGGCAGACGGCAGACGGCCAGGCGGCCAGACAAAACGAAGTCATAAACACTTTCCAACTAGGTTGGAAAGTGTTAAAAATACCATGCCTTTCGGGGAACTTTTGTGAAAACTGCATCGTCTATACTCTTTGATTTATTAATTTTTCGCTTTTTCGTTCAATTTTGGATTACCTGATATACTAGGGTCAAAGGGTTTTGTATAGATCAAGAGTCTTCAATCTTTTTGCCTGAAAGTCGTTTGCCAACACAAATCCCGAATGGTTATCTTCACCTTATTTAATCGCAAATTTACTGTCATTAAATAAGGCAAGTTTTTCTTAGGTCTAGCTTGGCAACCCGCGGACTGCAGGTTGAAGACTTCTAGTATAGATGATAACAACAGATTATTCCAGATAACAGATGCTTTTTCCAATGTTAAAATTTATTTTATTTATGTAATCTAAACCAATTAATATAAAATACATATAAGGCTTTGAGTTCGAACGGACAATTTTGTTTCGATAAAAATGAGGTCATGTTTTTTTTCCTTAGAAAGCATAGATATTTAGCCCTAAAACAAATGAATATCAGTTATAGCTTTCAAGCAGTATTGCCTAGGAATACCAAGGTTCTAACTATACACTGAAGAGCCAGTAAAACTGGCACAGGCGTGCGTATGCAAATAACGGAGGTATGCAACCAATCAGCAGAACGCGATGCGGTTGGCAGCGCCAATATAAGACAACATGTGTCTGGCAAAACTGTAAATCAGTTCCTGATACTACAATGGCAGATTGTCACGATTTAAGTGACTTTGAACGTGGCGCTATAGTCGAGAGATGGGACATAGCATTACCGAGGTAGTGATGCAATTTGGATGTTCGCCATGACCATTTCACGAGTGTACCGTGAATACCATGTATCCGGTAAAACATCAAATCTCCGACAACGGTACGGCCGAAAAAATACCTTGAAAGAACGAGACCGTGAACGACTGACGAGAATTCTTAAATGAAGTAGACGTGCAACACCTCCTCAAATTCTTACTGATATCAGTGCTGGAGCATCAACAAGTGTCAGCGTGCGAACTGTTCAACGGACCGTCATTGATATGGGTTTTCGGAGCCACAGGACGCCTCGTGTAACGTTGTTGACTGCACGGCAGAAATCTTTACACCTCACCTGGACGCGCCAACACCTCCATTGCAATGTTGATGACGGGAAACACGTTGCCCGGTGATGAGTCTGGTTTCCAATTGTATCGTGTGTATGGACGTGTACAGCTATGGAGAAAACCTCTTGAACAAAGCCTGATTACCAACGCTGCAAACGTCCACCAGTAAAAGTGAAAAGAAATGTTTGCCTTATTCATGACACTAATTTTTCGTGAATACGGCTTTTAAATAAGACGAAAATTTCTATTAAAATTCACTGGTGGAAGTTTACCCCGTTGATGATCAGACCCTGCTCTTGAATACATGGACTCTACATGTCAACCAGGGGACTGTTCAGTTCAGGGGACTGTTCAACCAAAATCTCTCGAACAATCAAATTTTCTTGCTCAATTTCGTTATTCTCTTTTAGGGGCATTCTAATTCTAGTATTTCAAGAGATAGTGAATTTGAAAAGATTCTTTAACTGTAGTGTTACCTATGGGAAAAATGAAATTTCTATTTCAATTTTATCAAAAGATAAAAAAGTCCGCTGCCGAAGAAGCAGTCGAACCACAGCAATCCATGGCAATAACTGGTAGAGAAAGTACGAAAAGTTTAACTGCGATTGTTCCGCAATGACATATCTTTCAGTAATTTGTCCTTCTGATTAAACGTGCATTAAAATTCCAAATCAGTAAATTTTAGCCAATATGTTTCAATAGCTTTTTATGCATTTCTGAACAATATATATTTTGTTTAATTAAAGAGAGATAAATGAAATTTATTTTTTCATTTGACTTACCCGAGTTGCTTCTCCACAATGTCCATTCATCGTGTTCATTCAAGGAAAAAAGTCTCATATTGGGCTGAAAGTGAAAACAAACGCGTTAAGATGAGTTTTAAAATATCGAAGCATTCGCACTAAGCACACACAAATGTATTAATTACACACAATTCATTCATCAACATCATTCAATTCATACGAATTGTTATTTTCCAACTGAGCGAAAAAATGCTCAAGCCGGGATTCGAACCCAGACCTTTGACTTAAATTGCCCATGCTCTACCGATTGAGCTACCTGTGCCGACAATCGACGGTAATATTTCACTCAGACAACCTGATTGGCTACAGCATTTGGTCTGCAGAACTATTCTGTTGCGCTATATACATGGCAGACCAGATGCTATTGCCAATAAAGGAATTCTGTTGAGCTGTCTATATGACAGACGAGATGCTATAGCCAATAAGGTTATCTGAGCAAAATATGCCTGCCGGTTGTCGGCCTAGGTAACTCAATCAGTAGAGCAAGTTATGTCAAAGGTTCTGGTTCCGAATCCCGGCTTGAGCATCTTTTTTATCTCAGTTGGAAAAATTTAATTCGTATGATATCTTTATCAAATGATAGTGTACCACTCAATTCAATCTATTATACAAATAATACACGAAAATACGCCATGTCTCTGGACATCATAGTTACCAACATCTATGTAATGAAAAAACATTGTTTTAGTAAAAATTTTGTCGCAATTTGAGAAAATACTGGTGTGATGTTAGATAAGTTCAAAGTAGTATAAAAACTTTTTTTTAAACTTTAATTTGATTTCTTTTTTTTTTTTTTTAGAAAATTTAACAGACATACATACTAAATAAGTGCAAGTGTTTTTTTTTTAAACAAAGTCTTAAATACTCGAAGCTATTGCAAGCTGAGAAAATACTCAAAAAGGAGTATTTCGTTTACTTTTAAATATCCATTTGCACTATACGCAGGAATTCCTTTAAAACATGGCGTCAAGAGTCCTAGCAAAAATATAAAAGTTTGAAAATAGTACTTTAGATACTATATTAAAATATTTCTTGAAAAAATAAATATCGCATTACTAAACATTATAAAATCTTTTATCTTAATTAAATTTATTTCAATAGCAGTTGCATATTTAAAGTCTTCCATTGAATATAAAAATAGGAATACATTATTCTGAATAGTATATCACAATGTTCTACGCCTCTTTCTGAGTCTATGAATATTTAGAAAGAGGCGCAATGTTGTGCTTTAATTTCTTACTTTAATGAGCTGCCTAATTAAAGATGTGATTTGTGCAGCGATCACTAGCTTTTAATGTTGCGCAGTCAGCATATTTAATCAACTAAACTGGAGACTACAAGCACTTCACAAAGTCAGTAAATTATTAAATACTTGAATTCACTTCTAATTTTCAAAAGTTGCAAAATGCATATTGGTTTCTGAAATAACTTGTTTTATGTTTAGATAACTAATATAACATGTTTGGGAATCTACTATGCGTTCACAGAATTTAATTCGTATTCACGAACTTTATGAAATGTATTTTAATGAGATTAAATTCAAACTGATTTGTTAAACTCTGAAATTTCATATACAAGAATGAATCCAATATAAAGGAGACTTTTTTTTTTTTCAAAAGCCGATTTCTATGCTTGTTGTCATGGCAATCAAGATAAGTTGTTTACGGTTTGAAAATTCGCTTGGCTTCGTTTTACTCTTGATACATTCAATTATTTAGTCACTAGAATTATGAGTGAACACAAAATAAATATAGAGCAGTTGTAGAAAGTATAATTGTTAAATTTTAAACAAATGGAAATGTCAAACCTATTTAAATTTGGCACAGATTGAATACACAATTCGGAAATGCCACTCTATCGAGCTCTTATGTGTACAAATGGTGCAAATTGTTTAAAAATACCTGTGAATGTGGTGAAATAAAGCGGTCCAGTATGAAATAGCTTTCTCACTAATACTTTGGGGCAGGGCTTAATTTCTAAGAAAAAAAGTACCGGAGTCCTAATATTCTGCAGTACTAACACCCGTAGCGTACCCCTGCCCACCACCCCCCTCCGCCTTCACTCCAATCTGCATATTTATATTTCATACATTATTTTCGAAATTAAAAGCTTTTTTTTTTTTAAATAAAAATTTTAAATATTACATATCTGCATATACTTAGCTATCAACTATTCCACTTTTTAGTTATTACTACTTCCAAATAGAAACCTTTGCATAATCTAAATGTTAATTAATCGCAGAATTCAACGATTCAATAAGCTCAAGATTATGATTCGAAAATAGTGTTAACACAAAAAATGAATAGTTCGCAGCTATGCAGAATAGAAAAGTCTATTTCTGTTTACTCTTAATTCTGATCAAAATAGCATTAAAATGATTTGAAATGGAGGTAAATAATATTTTGAATTTAAGACAGATTGAGCTTGAGCCTGCCCAAACCCGAAGATTAATATAAAAATAAAGCGTGCTTCATCGCCATCTCTTACGTGGGCGGCACATTACGTTACTTATAAGCGTTTTGATACAAAAGAAGGCAAAATATCAGAGATGGGAGGAAAAGGAAAGGGTAATTTAGGATTCGTTTTTCGGAAGCGTTATTACACTGGGCTCCGGAGCGCAATGTTTATTAACTCTGGTGAATTCTGGCCAATATTTAAATATTTACTAAAAACAGAGAAGTACTGGAGCTGAGCTTCGGTGGGCTCCGGCGCAAATTAAGCCCTGTTTTGGGGTATTTATGGGATATTGTGTACGCAAATGTCCTTCATGAATCATGAATGATGTACGCCGTGAATTTTCGGAAAGATTAAAGCAACACATAAGGTCATATAAACGTTAAATTCCGACTCCAATGTTCTTCACCAAGACAAAGCAAGACCTTACACAACTGGTGTAACAAAACAGAAGATAGATACGGTATTTTCCCTTTTCTTGTATCAATTAACTCTTTATATTGGGTGATCAATTTAAAAGAGTACGCGTTTGTTTTTTGTATTATCTACATCTATAATATATGTAGCAAGACTTTCAACATCATTACTTATTTAATATGTCTATATTTAATGTATATTTATTATACTTCATTATACTTCATTATACTTCATTTTCAAAATTGTTGCTGAGGGAGTATGTTACTTAAATTAATGTATTAGAATGATATAGAAGACAGTTTTGTTATGGTTACAATATACTAGTTTGTGTGTGTAAATGTGCGTGTTTATGATGGTATTTGAAAGTATTTATTAAATACAGGGTCATGTAAAAAGGTTGGACAGATTTTTAAAATAATGACGACTCAAAAAGCAATTGAGTAAACGGAATAATTTTCTTTCCACGGTATTCGGCAATTATCCAAGATTTGTTATATGTAACTGCTAAGCCGTTACATTTAGGCTATGCGCAGAATCAATGATCTGAAAACTACACATTCTCAATTTTCACTTTTGGGTTTGACTATTAGTGTACATAGTGGATCCTTTACTACTAAATCGAAGATGCTGCACTGAGAAAAATGACACTTTCAAATCTGAGTAAATCGATGTTTTCATTTTGTTATGGAACTTTTTGTTTCAAATAGGACGACCCGATGCTTTCAATTCCGAAATACCAGAAATACTCACAATATTGAAACATGGACATACTCAACAATGATTACCTAGAGGTCAGTTGATACTCATTTTTGAAACATGGACATACTCAAAACGAATTAGAATCAGTTCAAACTCATTTTTGAAACATGGCGATACTCAAAAATGAGCACATAGAAGCCAGTTCATACTCATTTGAATGAAATGCAATATTTCCATTTTATAAAGAAAAATGATTGTGGCCTTAAAGGATTAAAATGTGTCAAAAAGAAATTTAGTCAGTTAAATTTCAAATCCAGGGCGCGCTTTTTCATTTAAGAAATATACTGATAACAATCGATTTGAAAATTTATATAATTCATATCTCCCCTTCCCCACATAAATAATAAAGTTGTACAATCTTAACCACCATCTCAAATTGACCAAATCTATCCGAAATCCCGTTAAAAATTTTCAATTTTCTCAGCAAAAAATTAATGAATCCTATAAAAATATCAATATTGCGTCCGAATCATTTGATGACTTGCATTTAAAATAAGCCACTCATGTGATCTGGATGGCGAAGTGGATAAGGCAATGGACTTGTAGCTAGTCGGGTTCGATGCTGGCGCTGGGTAGAAGCGTAAATTTAGTTTTTCCTCCCGTAATCGTAAATAGAAACAGAGACGGCAGCACTAACTAGCTATTTTTTTCTAGCTGTTGTTTACCGTTACTTGAAACATGGACATACTAACATGGACATACTAAAATATGAGCACTTGATGTTTTATTCTTGAGTGTGTGCATGTTTTCGTAAATGACTATATACATGTTTCAAACTTGAGTAATTTTGATTATGCGACATACTCAGTTTGAGTATTTTTTGCTCAGTTTTGAAAATGGCGTTTTTAGAGTGTGAAGAACTTTCTAATTGACATTTTTTCCATACCTCCAATAGTTTTAGATATAGGATCATTAAAGGATCGAAAAAGGTTGGGCAGCACGAAGGCCTGGTTCACCGTGCAATCGCTTCTTCGCTTCGTCTGAACGTCAAGGCTGCAAAGCAGTTACATCCAAAAAATCTTGGATAATTGCCGAGTACCTTGGAAAGAAAATTACTGCGTTTTCTCAATTACTTTTGAAGTTATAATTTTTTTAAATGTGTTCAACCTTTTCCAATAACCCGGTATTGTGAGTATATTAAGTAAAGAGATTATTAATGCTTATGTTATGGAATCTTCAAAATTAAACATTTAGGCACTCAAGGCACTTTAGTACATCGCTAACATTCTAAAGAACTATTACTAGATATCTCATTTGATATTAGGGTGGGTCGAAAAAAATTTTTTTTTTCTTTTTATTCGCTATACCGCGGAAAACTTGGCATTAGGGTTGCTTAGTAAAATAAAATAAAAAAAAATTATTTAAATTTTAAGTTTTGCGGCAGCGCAACGCAAATGAATTTATTGAAAACCAATTGTTTTCTCTCTTTTTTACTACAATTTGAGAAAATTTGGCCTAAAACTCGCTTTTTTTTTCTCAAATTTTAGGCCGTTTGCGCTACCAGCAGAAGTAAAATTTTATTTATTTTGTTTTTGCATTTTACTTAGCTACCCTAGACACAAGTCTTTTTCGGTATAGCGAATAAAAAAAGAAGAAAAGGCCCGGCCCACAATCCGGCCAACATTCACTGAGTGAATACAACTTTGATTGCGTTAATTTAAGAATTTTTAAAATGCTTTGCGCTACCTCAAATGAAGTAATTTTGCTTCTTTTTTTATTATAATGTATTTTTATATCTTTCTTTTAAAGATTTTTCACTATAGCAGTTTTTTTTTCTTTTATAGCTTTAAAAAAAGAAAGAAAACTATTGCTTTTCAATAAATTCATTTGTGTTGCGCTGCCGCAAAACTTAAATGTAATAATTTTTTTTCTTTTTCTTTTTTTTTTTTTTTTTTTAATAAGCAACACTAAAGCCAAGTTTTCCGCGGTATAACGAATAAAAAGAAAAGTTTTTTTCGGCCCACCCTATTAGATATTTTAATTTTAGGTATTATCATTATTTTAGTATACAGATTTTAATTAGTAAAATTTCTGATTACCAGAAAAGTAGAAAAAAATATTGTATGTTAGATATAAAAAACGGATTGGATACAAAAGTAATATTTAATAGTTAAATAATAGTTATTCAATAGTTAAACGTTCTCATGTTAGGTACTTTATAGGTACTTACTATTATACATAGCGTTTCAGTTAATATACTTTTTGGTGATAACATATCATTTAGTACATTAATTTGATGTGCAGGTTGTTTTATCTATGTCCTATTAGAGGATGAAAAAATGTTTAGGTGTATGTTAATTTTGAAAGATAATTCGACCAAACTATTTATAAGAAGATATGCTAAACATAATAAAAACAGCAATATTTTTTGTTAAAGATAATTAACTATTGATAAAAATCATGAATTATTTTAAACGAATAACTAAATACAAAGATTAATACACAATAATAAAATACATTTCACACGATAATGTCATTTCTTTCTACCTGATTGAAATCCAATAATTTTAACTTTAGTTTTGTAAATGCAACGTTATAGCTATATTGAACTGCGGATGAGCAGTATAATGCCAAGGAAATTTAATATTTAATAGAATAAATGTTCATGTTTATACATAGTATATAAACATGTATTTTTTTTCAATGATAATATGTCATTAGCTTGATCAGATTATTTTATCTACATCCTCTTGTAGGAAATAGAATAATTTATCAGCATCTCTACTTTCGAAAAATAATTCGAAAAATAATTCGACGACACTGTTTACAATGAAAAATGCTGAACATTATAAAAACAGTACTTTTTTCTATTAAAGAAAACTATTACCATAAAAAAGCCATAAATAATTTTAAATGAATAAATAAAAAACAATATTAATACAGAAAATAACAAATTTAATTTCAAACGATAATGTAATTTTTTTCCCTACCTGATTGAAAACCAATACTTTTTACTTAAGCGCAAGTGAATGGCAACGCTAATGACATACTAAATGGCGAGCGAATGGCGGGTAAAACCATAGAGAGGGGAAAACCTAATTGCCCAGGGGAGAAAAAAACTGATTTGCAATTCCAATGAAGATGATGATACGAAAACAAGTACTATGTAAACATTTAAAAAATTTTTACAGTTACGTTTATTCTTTTCTTTTCAAAGAATAAAGGAAAAAGTGTTGATGAAGTTTCTTTTTTGAAAGAGAGAGAAAAAAAATCTACAATTTTTTATCTAGTATAATACCTTTTTTCAAATTAAACACAATATTTTTTTTATTATGTTAACTTTTAAGATTTTTTTTTATATAAAGTTTTATGCTAATCTACATCGCAGAAAGGAAGGTAAGCTTCGTAAATTGCACTGAAGAGAAAAAAAAAATGTGAAAAAATTACACAAAGTTGGTTTATTATTTGTTGTATAAAATATGAATTAAATCAAAATGAAATGATGAATTTACAATTTATTTATCTGATATGAAAAGAAAAGCGATATATTGATAACAATTTTTATTTTCTACATTTATGAAGATGTTATGGAATAAATTTAAATGCGAGAGTAGAAAAATAAAAAAATTATTTTTATGATTTATTTAGAATTTATGAGTATTTTTGAATAGGCAAGATCGATGGCACCATTTAAAAATATTCTTGGGGGGGGGGGGGAGGGGACAATTTCTTTTTCGATCTTGTTGTGAAAAATTAAAAGGAATTGAAACAGTTTTATTCTGACATATATTTTTAAAATTAGCCAAATGCGTCTCATTTTGATAGAAAGGTTTTATCAGATATTATTGAAAATTATTAATTTACTCGCAGACTACGCCCGCTGCGCTGGTCGGTTTCTCCAAAAGAACCTTGAATCAAACGAAATATATCGGTGAATTTAACCTTATATTTTAAAGTAATCTGTATACCTTTATCTGGAATATCCTAAAATAACATAAAAACGGATACTTAGAATTTATGAGTATTTTTGAATAGGCAAGATCGATGGCACCATTTAAAAATATTCTTGGGGGGGGGGGGGGGCAATTTCTTTTTCGATCTTGTTGTGAAAAATTAAAAGGAATTGAAACAGTTTTATTCTGACATATATTTTTAAAATTAGCCAAATGCGTCTCATTTTGATAGAAAGGCTTTATCAGATATTATTGAAAATTATTAATTTACTCGCAGACTACGCCCGCTGCGCTGGTCGGTTTCTCCAAAAGAACCTTGAATCAAACGAAATATACCGGTGAATTTAACCTTATATTTTAAAGTAATCTGTATACCTTTATCTGGAATATCCTAAAATAACATAAAAACGGATACTTATTTCACTAAGTTATGTTTTTTAGGTAGATTTCGTAAGAAATACTACCTATTACATTCTCACCTAAGTTGGAAATTTTGAAAAATTTTTGCAGATCTACGCCGATCATGACTCCCAGAACCCAAAACCACCCCCAGTTCAAAACTTTATCTATCTATCTATCTATCTATCTATCTATCTATCTATCTATCTATCTATCTATGTCACTTTTTTCTGACCACGATAACTGGAAAAATTCTGCATTAATCTTTTACAAACTGATACATAAAATCAAGGGGCATGAAATCTCGGTCAAGTTCGTTAATGGGCAAAATCGAACCAATGGGGGGAGGGTGGGGGGGGCTTTTTGTGAAAACAGAAAAAAACCCATAATTTCTTAATTATGATACGTATCGAATCCGTTTAAAGTTATTATTACTTCTAGGAGAAGGGTCGAAAACGTATGTATGACAGATTTTTGATATAATTAAAAATGGCCCCAAGGGGGGGGGAAAGGGGGGTTTTAAGAGAAAAAAAATCATAGCTTCGTCAATTCACAAGATATCAAATTCGCGTAAATTTATTATTAATCCTCTTAATATTATCTAAAACTTTTATATTGACAAGTTTTTTATAGGACCAACCGTTATAGCAAAAAAAATTAAAAACAAAAAAAATCCCTTCCGGCTTCGCCTGCAAACAAGTTATTTTTCGAAGTAGGCGGTTCCAACTCCCGCATCTTTTCGAAACTGATACATAAAATCAAGGGGCATAAAATCTCGGTCAAGTACGTTAATGGACAAAATCGAACCAAGGGGGGGGGATGGGGGGGGCTTTTTGTGAAAACAGAAAAAAACCCACAATTTCTTACTTAGGATACGTATCGAATCCGTTTGAAGTTATTATTACTTCTAAGAGAAGGGCCGAAAATTTATGTATGACAGATTTTTGATATAATTAAAAATTGCCTTAAGGGGGGGGGAGGGGGGTTTAGAAGAAAAAAATTCATAACTTCGCCAATTCTCAAGATTTCAAATCCGCTTAAATTTATTATTAATCCTCTTAATATTATTTAAAACTTTTATATTTACAAGTTTTTTATAGGACCAACCGTTATAGCAAAAAAAAAAAAAAAAAAAAAAAAAAAAAAAAAAAAAAAAAAAAAAAATCCCTGCCGATTCCGCCTGCAAACAAGTTAGGTTTCGAAGTAGGCGGTTCCAACTGCCGAATCATCGTAAAAAGGTCATTTCTTCCGCAATTCCCGACAAACAGGCGCCCCACGGTCTGCGTCTTCGAAATCTACCTGTGCCTGTAGGCCGAGCCGTCAGGGATTTTTTTAATACGGTTTACTATTACGACTACAATTTTCCATTTATATATATGTTTTATAGCTACATTTTTTAATAACGTGAATTAACCTATATTATTCACAAACTAAAAAGAAATGGCGCATCTATATTCGTCGAGAATTAAATAAAAATCATACACTCGTGACATCATAACCCACTTTTATATTTAAACAGAATAATAAGGCTACTATAATTTGTGACTCGTGCTGACACATTGCTGTTATCATTATTTTTTTTTACGCGTGAAGTTTTCGCTATGGTACTTCATTGTGAAATTTGGTAATATTTGAAATTCAATATTTGAAAAATGGCCTAATCAGTGGACTTGAAATTTATATCAAGAAAAATACAATTTTTTACCTTTCTAACGCAGTTTGTCTAACAATTTTCTGACAAATACTTTTCGAGCAATTAATTTTTTCAGTAACTTCAAATGTTTCATTTTCTGAGATTAATCTGTGGCAACGATTATCGAAAATCCCAGTCGTCAGCAACGCATAGCTTTTTATTAAAGAGGATGTGTTTAAGGTGTTTATTTAATGTCGTTTCTATAGAACGTTGTTCACACTTTATGGAAACGATTTTCACAATTAATTTAAACATATGCTATGTTCTTTGCAACAATTTTAATCTATTGTATAGCCCTGACTGTTGATTATAATTCTGGATCGAAATTTCCATCATAGTCAATTTTTATATTAGTACAATCCTATCGACTTTCTTCCACACTTCTTGGAAAACTTTCCGAAAGTCTTCCAATGTTATGGATAGCGCTATCTAACGTTCGCTTTAACAAACACATAGGTAAACATATTGGAAACACATTGACAACCAACATATAGGTAAACACATTGATAAACAAAAATTTATCGTAACACAGAATGAAACATGGCTTTATTTAAGTGAGTGCATCAAAAGAAGAGCAATATTTATCAATTAAAAGAAAAAAAAATGGGTTTGTGAATGTACTGAAAATTTTCTAAAAGGATTCATGATTGCTGCTGGATTTTGTTATGAAATTAAATTAAAGTTAAAAAATGCAGTAAAGCATTTAGCAGTAAAAGTAGTAAAGCTTTAATATCAGTAAAATATTTTAGAACCCATTTTTTTAAGAAGAAATTTCAGTTTTATATGAAAAAGACACTAACTGAGCTTCATATGAACAAAGTCCTCCCACCCATTCTTCCATAACTCAACTGACGCAGATTTAGCAAAGAAAGAATCGCAAACGGAAATAAATTTCGTCCCAATTGAAGAAATACATTAAAAATAACCTGACGCACAACCCCCCCCCCCTCCTCAATGTCCCTTTTCTGCATTTGGCTTGTTTAAATGAATTCATGAACATTGAAAAGACTTTGGAAAGCTTTACAAGAGGTGTCGAGAAAATTGGCATACAAGGAAACAAGGATTCAAAAAATTCTATTACCATAGAAATTCCGAGCCAGAGTTATAGCCAAAAGTGAAGGCTATTTAACAGAGTCAAATTGTTGCAAAGAATATGCCATTTATGCGCAGAAATTAACTTCGAAAATCGTTTTCATAAACTTCGTACGACCTTCTGTATTTGAATAAAATCCGAAATGTTAAGCTTTTCTGCATTAAATAAATAAATAAATATTATTCTCACTTGTGATGACTATGCTACATTCTTGAAATGTTAAATTTCTTGGGAAGTAGGGAGGAGATCGGAGGGAGGTAATTGTTATCCTTCCCCCTCTATATCTCCCTCCCCTGGGCAAAATACGGCTTAGAAGCGGTTCTTAAATTGCGGTGGAGTACTACGGGTACTACGGGTCCACAGTGCGTCATCAGCAGTTTCGCCAAGTTTTCGCATTCAGCGTATGATTTTTCACTTATCTCTAATCTGACAGAATGCGTGTGATTACAATGTGATATTTTTTATATTATTATTTTTTTAATTAAAAAAAATTACATTATAATCACACGCTTTCTGTCAGATTAGAGATAAGTGAAAAATCATAGACTGAATGCGAAAGCTTGGCGAACCTGCTGATGACGCACTGCGGACCCGTAGTCCACCGCAATTTAAGAACCACTTCTAAGCCACATTTTGCCCAGGGGAGGGGGATATAGAGAGGGTTAGGATGGCAATTACCTCCCTCCATCTCCTCCGTACTTCCCAAGAAATGTAACATTCCAAGAATGTAGCAAGTCATCACAAGTTAGAATAATAATTTAAAAAAAATTGCAGAATTATTATTTTTATTCTGCATTTAACATATTATTATTATTATTATTATTATTATCATTATCATTATTATTATTATTATTATTATCATTATCATTATTATTATTATTATTATTATTATTATCATTATCATTATTATTATTATTATTATTATCATTATCATTATTATTATTATTATTATTATTATTTTAGTTTAAAAAAAAATTGAATATTATGAATGCAAGGCGTGAGAAATTTTCTATGGAAAAATTTCCAACTATTAAATATAGTTTTATCTGCGAATAGTTTTTATAGATAAAAATTATTTTACAAAATTTTCATCACTTGCAAACAAATAATAATAATGATAATAATAATAATAATAATGAATAATAAAAGTTTTTTGAGGGTATGAGGGTATTGTGAGATAGTCGGGATTTATGGAATAAGGGGTTAAAAATGAAGAAAACGAACAAAATTTGTCAAAACACAAATGTAATGTTATCAAGAGAGCATGATCAAAATATAGTGTCTAGGTAGTCAGCGAAATTTACTCCAGTTCATACTTCAGATTTGTACAAATCACGAATACAGACCTGCCAAGTCTCCGGATTTTTGGATACCAGTAATTTAATACAGAAAATGTTGTTTTAATTAATCGGAGCAATTTGCGGTTTAAAATAACAGCATTTTCTCTAAAAAATTACTGGTGTGCAAAAATCCGGAGACTTGGCAACTCTGCGAATATAAAGATCTGTATTTGCACCACACCACCATATGTTTATTGGTGTGAATCGTGAGCTAACAAACGAGTATAACATCATAAATTGTTAGTATTTCGGTGTGCGTTATGCTTAATTTCAATGTAAAAATATTACTTCTAATAATGAATAAAAAATATTGAAAAAATTATCTCCTGAAACTTTCCAAAGACGAAAAACAAATATTTATTCACTCAGGGCACCCTGACGCCGACCGACGAACTATGCCTTGTTTGGAGTTGTGGAAAAGTTTTTAAATAGTTTATGATATTGCCGCTTGGTGGCAGCACTTTACCAAACAGAAACCATGGTATCCCATATTACCCGACTATACTCTAATATACGAAGTTCCTCTACTGTTAAAAATGCAGTATAACTAGTTTTAAAATCTCTATTAAGGGTTTATGGAGATCTTCTGGCTTCAAAAGATACCTTTCTATTTATTCGCATTTTTGAATGTCCGATATTTTATAAATGCCCTTTCGAAGCTGTTTTTTAAAATTTTAAACACACATAAAAGATATGGTGATTCTTGTCGCACAATGCATAAGCGAGCAGTACTTGTTGCGAAACTTTAGACGTGAATTTCTCGAAACAAGGTTTTTAAGTCGGTATTCAAAGTATCTCGGTAACGGAGAACCGATTTCTTTGCTTTTTAAACTATTTTATTTAACTTGACTTGGTCCATGTATGTAAAGATGGAATTTTGTAATCAATTTTTAACGCTCACTTTCTGATATGCTAGAACAGGAACGGCGAAGCTTTTCCCATCCGCGTGCCAAATGTTTCCCAAAAATTTACGTGATCATGACGTGCCAACAACCAAAAAATTTACTGGATCAAATAATAATAGGACGACATTTTTCCGGCGATTGAAAACAAGAAGCAGCTCAACAAAAATGTTTTCAGTGTTTTTTTCTTTTAAAACAAAACCCACATACTTTTTTTAATTGCTGAAAGGTTTATATAAAAAACTTTCTAAACAGTAAAATAAGTTTTATTAGACTGGTGACATGTTTCGGCTCCATCAGAGCCATTATCTAAACAAACAAGAATATTCTACAACTGCATGGTCTATGAAGTTATTATTTGAAACGCTATCATTAACCCCTTCGCGACGAGCGTCCTTTACAGAATTTTTAATCTTTTGCCACCGGTTTTTCAAAACAGAAATTTTTGCCTAATTGAATCGCAGAAATGCTAAGATTTAATGAGGCAAAGCTTACAATAAAAAATAACTGGTGGGAATAATCGAGGATTCTGAGCATCTTATGCGTCACGTATACGTGTCGCTCGTCCCCAAGGGGTTAAATTTTTCACGTACTTTTTTCAAATTACGTACGTTTTTTTAAATTTTTACTTGGATGTTTATTTCCATATTTGTAAGCATGGAGTAACTCGAGCCACAATTTTGGTAAGTTAAATGATGCTGCATCGTTACATATTGTATTTTAATGTCTTACAATCTCTATGATTTCTCTTATAATAGATGGATAGTATAGATTGGAGGGAAAAATTATTTTACTTTCATTGAAATTTATTTGGATGGTTTCTTGTTGATATAATCTTGCTAGGGCTGTATATTATATACATACCTACATATCATATTATTTTTTACTGTTTCTTATATTTATCACAAGCAAGGCTCTCGTTAACTATCGATAACATTTTGTATCAAAGTTAATCACTAAAACTTATGAAAATTGATCAATAGTCACAAAATTTGGCATTTTTTTTCAATAATTTAATATTTTTAGATAGTGTGATAGTAAGTACCGTAATTCTCGGTGTATAATTCGCCTAATATAATCCGAATATAAACAAATACGTAGGAAATCAGAAATTTTACTTAATAAATTAAATCAAATATTCATCGTATATGATTAAATTACCATTTATAAAACGATTTTTATGGTTATAAAAGTGTTTATTTGATTCTTCAGAAGCTACAGTAATATTAAGTAACAATGTTCAATTCAAAACAACTTGCATTTTATCCTAAAAGAATTTATGAAACATAAAAGAGAAATATTTTAATTTGATGTGTATGTTTAGAAATGACCAAGCTCTTATTTCATATCTTAGATAATAGATGGCACTGCTATACCCAAATCCTTAAAATTCTGGATGGAACATGGAACTTTAAAATAACGAAATATGTCATTTTTTTAATAGTAATTTAGAATAAAGATATTTTTGTGACAATGTATATGCTATTTTTCAGATTTGACAAAAATGTTCTTAATTCTCATAGCATTTTTCCTCATATTTTTAATGTTATTTTTTGCTGTTTCAAAACTGTTTTCGCAAATTTTTAATTATGAATATTCCCAATTTCTTCTAGTATTTTTCTTTTAAACTGCTAATAATATGTATATATATATATATATATATATATATATATATATATATATATATATATACATAAAATTTTAGTAGGATTAAAATTACTCAAATTTAAAGATTTCGTTTATTCGAAATACGCAAGTAAATTGTGTTGAAAAATGATGGGTACCGGCAGAAAGAAATCCTGAGAAGGGCTTGGGTTTGGAACATATAATGCGTGTATGCAGTTCTTTGCCAAGGCTGAGTCTCTTAAAATGGAGAATATAAATATAAAAGAAGCTAAACTAAGAAAAATTTGTCAGATCCCCACCTTCTCCCCCATGAAAAACAATTTTTAAACAGATCAACATAAAAAACGACATAGAAGCTTAAAAATAAAAAAGATTTAATACTACACATACGAGGAATTTTATATTTTAAATGAAGCTTACAAAAATGTTTCACAGCAGAATTTTTATTTAAAACTATCTATTTTATTTATCTCATTGCAGTAGGATTTATATTATATTTATTTTCCGAAAACATTTCTGGTTTAAATCGAAATATTTTCCTTTGGTATTTGTCGAATGACATTTTGGTGGTATATTTAGTATTAAAATTCCGAAAATTAAGATTCTATCGGATTTTTTAATGAGTAGAATTGAAACCGCGATTTCAGTTTTCGTCAGGGCGCTCTGCCTCTTTAAATTCTCGACTTATTTTTTAAACACAAGATAGTAAAAAGAAAACAGATTTAAAAATTGAGCTTTGCCAGAGGTGAAGGGGATCAAAGCTTAGTCTGACAAAATAATTTTAGTTCCTCTTTTTCTTAATATTTATTTATTTTAAGTCACTTGCAAAAAATAAATTATTATTATTATTTTTTTCAAAATCAGATAAAAAGAAAATTTAGTTAATAATAATAATAATAATAATAATAATAATAATAAAAATTGCAGGAAGAGGCAACGGTTTTTCTTTATCCCTCCTTAATGGAGCCTGCCTGAGTGAGAAATACACTTAAGGTTGCTCGTCAGTGAACTTCCCGATTCCTTTCGCTAATGTTAATCCTATGGGCGTAGAATGCATTTGTATTTTTAAAATGTCTCCTCAGGAAATTAATATTTTAAACTTCTGTTTTCTTTGTTCTGTTTTCTTTAAAGGATGTCTCTTTTTTTTCTTAGTTATATATATCTAAATATTTCTAAAATATGTGCTTAATTTATAATTTTATGTGTTAAAATCTTAGCGAAGCTGAATAAGATTTTAACATTATCCTTAATATAAGTAAAAAATAAAAAAATAAAATAAAAGAAAAGAAAAATTTATGCATTGAAGGGATTAGACACCAGAAATTTTAAGATATATTTTTAACTTTATTTAGTAGCATATTTATGTGATTTTTGCAGAATTAATATTTCTATATAAATATAGTGGTTGCGAAGAACTTGATTTATTTATTAAAAGTTAAATAAAAAGTGTTGCAAACTTGATACTCTCTAGGCATTTAAGCGTTAAAGAAGCATTTATAAATAACAAAGTTTCTTTTGCTGCCGCTGATTTTCGGAAATATTTCTGATTAGTTTTTATAGTGTATTAATCAGTTTCCTCTGTCCATAATATAGGTTTTTAATTGTTATTAATTCTCAATTAAACATTTTCAGCTGCGTAATTGAGTTTATATATGCAAGAATAACATAATAATAATAATTTTAATGTTAATGTAAGTGTTGTTAATTTATCATGTTTATCTGTAAAACATATTTGTTGAACATGAAATCATGTGTACTTGAGAATGGATAACATCCGAAATACCTATAATCGAGGTTGAGAAAACTAATTAATACACTATAATAAAAAACAAAAGTGCCCAGTTAAGTTGATGGCATTGAGCTCACAGGCTACTACTAATTGTATATTGTACTCTTATTTCAAAGAATAATGCCCCTCGAAAAATAAAGAAATAGACAATAAGTTAAGAAGGGAGTTAGTCCCCCCCCCCTTTATACTTAACCAATGAACTCCCAAAACTAATCAGGGAAGTGCCTTA
This sequence comes from Maratus michaelseni, assembly GCA_963931845.1. Classification (NCBI taxonomy): domain Eukaryota; kingdom Metazoa; phylum Arthropoda; class Arachnida; order Araneae; family Salticidae; genus Maratus; species Maratus michaelseni. The sequence goes on along the minus strand of OZ007591.1, from coordinate 387,965,764 downwards.
TCACAATGAACCTATATACAAAATATGAAACAAATCGGATAATTCTGCATGAAAAACCCATGTATCTAAATTAAGGCGGGGGATTAGTCCCCAATTCACCCCTTTATACTTAACCAATGAACCTAAAAAACTAATCAGGGAAGCGCCTTATCACAATGAACCTATATACAAAATTTGAATCAAATCGGATATTTCTATCAATAATTATCACGTTACGTACATACATACGTACGTACATACAGAGCCTACGAGCACATTATCTCTCAGGCTTTGTTAGCCTGTGAGCTAAAAATAAAACCTCTTGCGAATTTCATTATAACTATTTTATTAATAATTAGAACTATTACCAATAAAAGCAGGAAAATACAATTTAATTACCTATAATGATTAACACAGCTCATATGTGAGGTCGATCCAGGCAAAAATTAGGGCCTCTTCAAAAAATTCTAATTAATAAAAAGGGCTTTTCAACACAATTTATTTTAATAAAAACGGACCATTCTCAAAATTCTATTTCTCAAAAATGATCCTTAATGCAAAATTCAATTCCAAAAGAGTTATCGCGTTACGTACATACATTACGTACGTACATACAGAGCCTGCAGGAACATTAGCTCTCAGACTTTGATAACATGTGAGCAAAAACTACTCGTAAACGTTTACGCAAATCAGTGGCCCCAAAAGCAACTTTGTTTTATAGATGTTTCTTTAAATTTCGAAATTATATTGGTTTCTGAGATTTCTACAGATAACGCTTTTCGGAATCGTGGGTAACTCAGAAGGGGTTATTATATTTTCGTAGATTAAGAAATATTTGTCTTTGTTTTACAGTGCGGATATCTCTCCGGAAATCAAGAATGGCACTTTAAGTCGAACAAGAGATATTTAGAATAAACGCTTTCGTTATTGCAGAAAACATCTCACGCGAGTTCATTTGCAAGTTAAATCTAGAACTGTCAGTTGGGCGGAAATGTTGAATAGAGGGAGTTTACGTATGCTCAAATGATGCAGTTTTGGCGATCGATTTTTGATCAATGAACGAGGAAGTTCTGAAATATTTTGCATAAATTTCCTGTATTTCTCTGTTCGTGGTTGTTTTGTAATTCATCAATATCTGAAAGGGATTCTGCATTACTATACTATCGTTATCAAAATAGACAAATAGACTGTTACTTATTAAAGAAAAAAATAATATTAACATTGTATGCCGAAAACATAAATATAGGTTTTGTTTTATATACAGGGTGCGTCAGAAAAATGTATCCGTACTGTTTAACTTGTTATAACTTTCTAGTTTTTCTTTCTTTTCAAAGTGTACTTAATCATACATACTAATACGAACAAATCTTGTGTGTGGTTATATATATATATATATGCAAATTTTATCTTAAAAACGGCTCTAACGATTTAGACGAAATTTTGTATCCTACCGGTTTGGGGCACCAGAAAACCATTGGGCTGGGTCACATGTTCGAGAAAATTCCATTAGTGGGTCATTTTGGGTCACCATGGGTCAGGATAAAGCTAATAGTATCTAAAAAAAGATTCAAACGATTTTGACTAAATTTTGTATTCGACCATTTTAGGGCACGAGAAGACTATTATGCTGGGTCACATGTTCGAGAACTTCGATTAGTGGGTCATTTTGGGGTGAAAGCGGGTCAAGTTAATTATATCTAAAAAACGGCTCTAACGATTTTGATTAAATTTTGTATCCTACGAGTTTCGGGCACGAGAAAATCATTGGGCTAGGTCATTTGTCCGAGAAAATCCAATTAATGGGTCATTTTTGGGTGGGTCACTGTGGATCAAGTTAATTTTATGTAAAAAACGGCTAAGACTATTTTGACTAAATTTTATATCCTACGGCTTTCGAACACGAGAAGACAATTGGGCTTGGTCACATGTTCGAGAAAATTTGATTAGTGGGTCATTTTGGTCATGGGCTTGGAAAGTGCTGAAATGCAATTAAAATGCTTTGATATTTGAACTCAAAGTTAATTTTGACCGAGCATAGCTCGGTCTTTCTTGTTTGTTGGAAATAATGAGTGGAACAAGATTAGTTGTTATTATTAATAATGACCGGATTAATCATATTGACCGTAACATATACATTTTTCTCGCGCATCAAGTAGATTCATAGGTGCCAATCTTCAGGTTTTTTCAAAGTCAAATAATGCTTTGTATTTCCTTTGTAACTGAATACTTTTGAGTATCCCTATAAACAAATTATAAATGCTACATATTCTATACTCTATAGAAAACATGCCGTCTACCTCTGTGACGCATATCAATTTTGTTATGAATGAAATAGTGAAACAATATTAAAATGCACTGAAAACGATTTTTCCCCATTGACAGTAAAGTATCACAGTACTTTTGATTGTCCCTGTAATCTAACCATAAATGCTACACACTTCATTTTCAATACCGAACATGCTATGGTCAACCTCAATAACATATAGCAGTTACGTGGTAATCCAACTGTATTTACGAGAGTTTGAGCGCGGACAGACAAACCGAATTCATAAACACGTTTCAACTATGTTGGGAAGTGTTTAAAACAATCTTCGAGACGAAAGCCCTTGCATATTACAAAGTCTTTATTCGGTCAGTTGCCGAACAGTTGATGTCGGTTAAGGGGCTTCCGAGTTGCAATCAACTTAACGCCTAGTCTACTGCAAGTAGAGTGTCTTGTATTAAATTGAGCCGTTGGGAAAAGTTAAGATGTAGTATTAACTACAAGATAAAGGAACAATTACAATAAAAAGGATAGATGTAAAATTAAGAAATGAGATGATAATAAATTTGGAATAATAAAGTAAAGCGAAAGAGATTAAGGACAGAGTCTAAATAATGAGAAGAAAGTGAAATGGTATAGCTGTAGTTATAACTAACATCTTGGAGGATTCATTCGAACAGTTGTCGAACAATTGATGTCGGTTAAGGGGCATCCGAGTTGCAATCAACTTAACGCGCAGTCTATTGTGAGTAGAGTGTCTTGTATTAAATTCAGCCGTTGGGAAAAGTTAAGATGTGGTATTAACTACAAGATGAAGGAACAATTACAATAAAAGGATAGCTGTAAAATTAAGAAATGAGATGATAATAAATTTGGAATAATAAAGTAAAGCGAAAGAGATTAAGGACAGAGTCTAAATAATGAGAAGAAAGTGAAATGGTATAGCTGTAGTTATAACTAACTTCTTGGAGGATTCATTCGAACAGTTGTCGAACAATTGATGTCGGTTAAGGGGCATCCGAGTTGCAATCAACTTAACGCGCAGTCTATTGTGAGTAGAGTGTCTTGTATTAAATTCAGCCGTTGGGAAAAGTTAAGATGTGGTATTAACTACAAGATAAAGGAACAATTACAATAAAAGGATAGCTGTAAAATTAAGAAAAGAGATGATAATAAATTTGGAATAAAAAAAGTAAAGCGATTAAAGGATAAAGAGATTAAGGATAATAATGGGAAGAAATTGGGGAAAAATTCCCTATGAAATGGTGAGAAATGGGAAGAAAATTCCCTTAATAATGGGAAGAAAGTGAAATGGTATAGCTGTAGTTATAACTAACTACTAGTAAGGAAGTTCAAAAAGTAAAAAGTAGGGTTAGTAACATGTTCGTGTAACAGAACATAAAAGGAGGCTAACTTTTAAATAAAGTATATGTTTTTATTTTTCTGGTGTTAGTACTTAAAATTGAATTTTTGATTATCACCTGCGAATACGTAAACAAAATTCCTCATGTATTTTATTCAAATCAGACCATTTTAAATGTTTATCACTTTCCAACGACCAAAAACAAACTCTGTTTTCAAACAACTTTTCCTTTTCTAACAAAACAGACGGTTAGCATATTTCCCTGCGGATTTGCAAATGCTATTTCAATGTTTCTGTAATTACGCATAAATTTGCATTAATGTCTTCTTCTTATCTGCTTTTAAATTGCATTTTTGCTGTGCGTGAAGGACAATAGAGCCTATTTTTGAAGTTTATATTCACTTTCTATGTTTTAAAATACTTAGTTTTTGTTATTTATCCACATTTTTACCAGATTGCTCGCAGAACAGGTGGGTAATGTCTTTCACTGTGAACAATGTAAGATTCTTTATCTCCTGATAAAATGGGAATAGGTAGATTGATTTTAATAAAAATAGTACCAAAATGTTTGTTTTGGCTTCCCTTGTGTCATAGACTGCAGTTATATAGCCTATGTTTCCTGGAATAAAAGGATATTTCCCAAATGCTTCAAAATGATTATTTTATTAAAAAGTGTGTATTGATGTTAATTTTAACCATTATTCGGCAACAATCATAATAAAATTTTAATAAATAACTCATCTACTATACATATAAAATACAAATGGAAATTTCGTTCTCGCTGATTATTGGGACTTGCACTGTTAGATAATTTTTACTTTCTTCTATCTTTTTAAGAATAAAGTATTGGATTCGTGAAAATGTTCGACTTCCGGTTTTTGACGGATGTATACGTTTTAGAAAGTCCTGAACATGATTTGACTGTTTTTAGAAAATGCCTGTCTGTGAGTCTGTGACAAAAATTTTGTAGGCGCTCTATCTCAAGAACTAATGCTCGGAATTTAATAAAACTTTATATTCAGTTAGTCCCTGATATAAATTGGTGCTGATTAGGTTTTGGTGTAAATCTCCCAACAGGTGGCGCTGCTATGCTACATTTTTCAAGATTTTCCTGATTTCTGTATCTCAAGAACTAATACATATAATTTCATCAAACTTCAGATTCTGTTAGACCATGCCATAAATAGATACTGGTTACGTTTTGGCGTAAACAGACCAACCGGTGGCGCTGCTATGCTACTTTTTCACGGTTTTCACAATAGCTATGTCTCAAGAACTAATGCACTGAATTTCATCAAACTTCAGATTCAGAGACGTTGACATAAGTAGTTTTTAATTGGGTTTTGGCGTATATCTCCCAATAGATGGCGCTGCTGTGCTGTATTGTTCAGGATTTACACAATTTTAGCGATAGTCCTATCTCGAGAAGTAATGCACGGAATTTAATAAAACTTTAGATTCAGTTAGACCTTGACATAAATTGGTGCTGATTCGTTCTTAGTGTATGTGAATCTTGTATGAGATAGAAGAAAGTTTTGAGATTGGCACATCCGACTAGTTTAGGAAAGGTTTTAGTATATAACACATCATTCTACATTGCTTAGTTATAGAGCTGTTGGGGAAAATTCTATAATCAGGTGACCCCGATTATGAAAGATTAGCCTTATTAAAACGCTCTTCTGGACGGACTTTGATGACAGTTAGATAATTTTCTAGGGACAGTGTTAATATATTGCATCGTTCTACGTTGCTTAGTTATATAATTATGGGGAAAAGTTTTATAATCAGATGAACCCGATTATGAATGATTAGTTTTTTTAAAGTTCTACTGAATGGATTTTGATAAGAATTGCATTGTTAGTTAGATACTTTTTCAGGGATGTCTTTTTTTATATTGCATATTGTTCTACTTTGCTTAGTTATAGTGTTATGGAGGAAAGTTCTATAATCAGGTAAACCCGATTATGATAGATTACCCTTTTTAGAAAGTTTTGCTGGGCGAATTTCGTTTGCTTCAAGGTTCGTCTGGGAAAACCGACCAGCGTAGCGGGCGAAACCTGCTAGTAAACAAATGAAAAATAAAACATGAAATCGTTCGGCTTTAAATAATGGAATAATTTCATTATAACATAAAAGTGGAACATTCGGGACTTTCTTACTTTCTTCTATCTATTCAATAAGAAAGTATTGGATTCGTGATTATTTTTGACTTCCGGTTTCCGACGGATTTATACGTTTTGGAAGGTCCTGAACACGAGTTGACTGTTTTTAGAAAATGTCTGTCCGCGAGTCTGTATCTGCATGTGACACAAATTTTGTGGATGCTCTAACTCACGAATTACTGTGTAGAATAGGATGGAATTTCAAATGAAGTTCTATCCTTGTGTGAGTTGGTGCTGACTGGTTTTTTGACAAAATCCCGCAAGAGGAGGTACTTTTAAAACGGTACCCGAAAATGTAGTTTCTTTTATTTAGCTTTGTCTTTCTCTTCTTTTTTATTTAATTAGGCTGGGCTGGAAATACAGAATGTCCCCAAAAACTTGAAACGCGCTTCAATTTTATATCTGTTGGATATAAGTCAGCAATGTAAATTCCAAAAGGGTTCAAATAAAGATAGGAAATAAGATTATGTTAATGAAATAGTCTAATTAACACTTTGCTGATTTTGCATGAAATTTTGATATCAAAACAATAGAAGCTCCTCCCTCTTTGAAAGTCTTTCATTAAATGGTTTTCTAGATAGGTTTTCAAAGTTAATGCGTCAGTAAATATCGTACAATGTACGGATTTAATGTAAAATGGAAAAAATGATACAAATGCACATTTTCTTCTTTCATTTAATGTAAAAGCCACTACATTAGCCAATGCTGCTTGGTGAAATAAACACGAGTTAACTCGAGACCGGTAAACAATGTGTTAAATTAAATGATTGGAACTTTGTGCCAATATATTAAAATACAAATAGACAACGAGATAAAAACGTAAATTAGTTTTAGATGTGGACAGCAGATAGCGGTTTCGATTTTTCTAAAACTCCACCTTCAGTGCAACTCTAAAAATCATTAAAGCATTAAAAACATGGAAATATGAAGGAGGGAGACAATTTTTATATTCTAGTCTTGTCACTATTAAACAAACAAACAAACAAACAAAAATATGGTACACTTGTCTTGCAGTTGTAGAAGTTACAAGGGTTACAGTTTTAAAAAAAGTACTACAATCCCTGTGAAAGAGTGAACAAGCATTAAGAGTTCGAAATTTTAAACCTGTTTTCTTGAACTACTTGACCGAATGGCTTCCCGTTTCGTATCCGAAAGTGAAATTTACTTAAGAATCCAAATATATAAAAATTAGGTGATAGCATTGAAAATTTTAAAATTTGTTACAATTTCTATATGTTGTCAACCCCACAAGCAAAATTTAAGTATAGTATTAATTACTAGACACTATTACTAAACAATTGGTACCAATCACATTTTTATACAATGAGTTGTGGCAGAGTTAGTAGGGATTGGTTTGTTTTTCTCCGCTTCACGGCTGTACAGAACATACAGGGTTTGTACGCTTTTATCACAAATTTTTAATACATTTTTTCGCATTAATATATTAATATATCGCATAATTATTTTCGATATTTAAATGCAGAAAAGTATTACAAATCCTGCAATTAAACGAGGCGTCTGCATTTTTTTCTATTTAAATATTAACTAAAAAAATTCGATTAAAAATTGTGGTGAAAACGTACGAATCCTGACATAGATTATTTACTGGAAAACTGTAACACATTTTTTCCAAAATTTATATATTTTTTTAGATTAACGGCACAAAAAAGCATTTTTATATGATATGTACCAATTATGTATTCAAATAATAAAGTTTTGAATTTTATTACATATAACATTCTTAAAAAGCATTCTTTGTCCTGATCTGTTTTACAATCTACCTATATACAAAATTCCAAAAAACTAATTCAGCCATTTTTACATTTCAGCAATGAAAATACATCTTTTTTGGTTATGTGAAGAAGGGTTTTAAAAGTAGCTGTCGCCAAGTTTGAGCAACCTATTCCTAATTGTGCTAACGCTGTCACTTTCACCTTAGTTTTGCGTATTTATTCATATTACTACAATTATTACTTTACATTACAGAACCAAATAAAAGTTCATTGTTGAGGTAGATTTAAATAAAATCATTCTTGAATTAACTTTTTTTTTTTTTTAAATCCTAAAAAATCAGTAAATTTTAAAGTTTTACTCAACTGTTTATAAATTGAAGTTCTGCGATATTTGGAAACGAATATATATGCGATGAAAGCGAAAGCGATAGCAAAGGTCATTACCACCATCGATATGACGTAAGCGTTAATGGCACACATGTTTCTGGTTTTTCAATATAGATTCCTGAATGGTCAACAATTATGTAAAATTTAAACTAAAATTTAATGAAATATTTTTTTTACAACTTTAAATAAAATAGACAAAGTCTATATAAAATCGAGGATTTTTTGCACTCTTTTCAGCATTTAACATTTTCCCGTAAATACAATTGAGAGACATTTCGTGTTTAACTAACTTCTAAATATATATGTATTTTTTTGTTTCGCCTAGTAAGTTAATGCTATTGGTCTTTTATTAAATTTATGAAATATATTAGAGTTTATTATTTAAAAAAATGTACCCTTATATGAAAAACCTGTACCTGTAAGTATCTTCATATTTTTAATATCAATAGATGATAAAATTAATCTCTGATGTTCACGGATAGATGGCGCTAGCAATAAAAATAGTGAGTAGAAGCTTCCAATGTATTTAAACTCTAGATCTAGAATACAGAAATCGTCATAAATTAAGAAGTATATATTTTATCGACTGAATATTAATCCTGATATGGTGTTTTTCTTAGGCATACTTCCTTATCGTATTAACCTACTAGATAAAAAATGAACAGATGCATTGATCGATTGTATATATTTCAAGAAAAAAAAAAAAAAAAAAAAAGAAAAAAAAAAGAAAGAAAAAAGAAAACAGGAAAAATTAAAATAACCGTTTTCATTCCTATTCAGGAATATATATATATATATATATATATATATATATATATATATATATGCTACGGTCAATATGATTAATCCGGTCATTATTAATAATAACCGGATTAATCATATTGACCGTAACATATATACAATATATATATAACAATATATATATATATATATATATATATATATATATATATATATATATTATATGTGTGTGTGTGATATTTATTAGTAGTTTCTTTCTTCTAAATCTACCTCTGAATACTCACAGAAAAAAAAAAAAAAACATTTTTTGCAGTAATATTAAAAGAAGAAAAAAAAGCAATGCGAATTTGTGGCTTGATAAATGATTAAAAAAAAAAAGAAAAAAAAAAGACTTTTAACATAATAAAGCTGCAATAAACTTAACGAAAGCACAAGCAACTTCATTAATTATTCATAGAAGAAAATCTTAACCGTGAAAAAACCGTTTAATGAATTATAGTGAAAGTTAGGTCTCCTGGCAATTTGCGACCATTTTATGTGACGTCTTAATCCATAACTGCATACTAATAAAGATAAATTATTCTAATAAAATGAGTTTTTATATCAATGAACAGAAAACTATAATGATTAAGATTAGAGTTTTTACTGAAATTGCTTTTTGATTCATTAATTGCTGCAAACGTATTTCAATATTATTATTTATCGCCTGGAAATGAATCTTGATATGATATTTTTTCTACGCATGCTTCATCATATTAATTTAGAGTTTAATATTCGTGAATGTTTGGTACATATCGTTTACAGCGTTTACTGACATTAAAAAGCATGTTTTCTTTTTTATTGCCAGAAATCATCAAAAATTTTAATTGCTTTTCGGATATTAGGTTGATGCAAAAGTTGTGTCGTATTTTAGTACCTAATTTTGATATATTTACTACCAGTAAAATTTTAATACCTGATAATTTTATTATACCTGCTGGCTTTCAAATGATAGGTAAAATTATTAGGTATTATAAGGTCATATACAAAATTTCAGAATTTTATCATAAAAAGTCGCAGAGATATGAGAATACGTATATGCTGACTTAAACCACTTTTCGACGCCTGGATGTGAGTTCACAAAGGGGAAAAATCATGTCGTATGATCGCATTTCAGGGGTCGAACAAAATTAAGAAATAAAACAAATATTGCATCAATAAATAATAATTGTGATGATGCAGTTTTACATATACATTTTAATTTATAATTAACTTCTCACCTACTTTGTTTAAACATATCTCTGCGACTTTTTATGATAAAATGATGAAGTTTTGTACATGACCTTATTAGTGTTGGGGGCACATTTTACTCACTGGGAAATTTATTGTATGGGGGCCATATAAAAATTTAAATTTTGTATTTTTTCAAATTTAATTCCCTGAAAATTTTAATCGATTTCATAAAATTCTGTACCTTTTTTTTTAATGTAACTTTGCAATTGATAATATATGTCTATGATCAATATTTAATGAATAAAAGCCCAATGTTTTTGGAACGCCCTGTATATTTACCTATAGTTCGTCATATTATTCTATAAACACATAAAAACTTTCTTTTACTTAAGTAAGTTGCAACACAAAATATACATATAAAACAAATAAACCACTTACATGTTTCGGTTTCATTTGAGATAAAAACCATTAACATAAAAGATCAAAGATCAAAGACGATTACTGAAGAATGCCTACGTGGGGCGTAATGCCCACGTTTACTTCACATCTAGATGAGAACAGTCTATGGAGATGGCATCAGAAGATTCAAAAATATAAAAGTTCTCTCGCAGCAGGCTGCGGTGGAGTGATGCAGATGTAGGAGCAATCTGGATGTGCGCTTTGATACTTTGATTGGAGTCGGAATGGTGAGCATAGGGGGGAGGGGGGGGGGAAAGGCCCCATCAGAGCCAGACAATTTTTCTAAATCATAATTAATATTTTTTTTAATCTAAAAAACTAATGCAAACAATTTAATTTAGATAAGATGCAAACAATTAGTTTATATAAGATTCAAATAATTAAATTTTGAAGATGCAAAGATAATTAAGTAATAAATACAATTAAGATGCAAAAAATAATATAAGTATAATTTTTCTTTCCTTAAAATTGCAAAAGAGGTAAGAAGGAAAGTTAGCAGAACCCGATGCCAAAAGCAAGGCGGGAAGACGTCAATAGGAAAAATTTAGTGTAGGAATGTCAAATGGGAATAACAATGCAGGTACCAAAGTTTTATGAATTTGGAATAGCACAACGAAGTGTTTAGGGTGGTTCCCTTCGCCTTCTTTTGGAAGGCGGAGCAAAGCCGTCATCTCTACACAAGATGGCAAGCGGTCTCTTCTTCACTCTACTGGTATTTACCATGTAAGGTTGAATGGACCGCAACGCTTCGTTGGGTATTAAAAGTCGATCTCTGTGGAAATTTTGTGCAAGTTTTTTAATAACTTGCGAGATAGGCCTAATATTGAGATCAGCATGGATGACGTCATTCCGGACAAACGTTGTCGCCTTGCAAATCCTACGTAACAAAGAGTTTTGAAAAATTTGAATTTTCTGCATCCGAGTTTCACAGACTGACCCCCAGATAACTGACCCGTAGGTCATGGTTGATCTGATGAAGGATTTATACAGTAACAATTTATTCGAGAGTGACAGACGGCTGTGATAAGCCAGTAAAGATTTAAGGGATCCTTGAGCTTTGGTAGATTTGGCAATTACGTCTTGAATCTGCCTAGCCCAGGTTAATTTTGAATCTAGATAAATGCCTAGATATTTATAACTGGCGACCCAGGGTATGAATTCACCATTTAGAGAGAGTTTAGCAATTGGGGTGATAGCTTTGTTTGAAAAGATCATGGCGGCACTTTTTGAAGCATTGACTTTGATGCGCCAATGTCTTAGCCAAATTTGAAGGGCCAAAATATAAGCTTGGAGTTTAGTTAGCACAGTGTCGAGTAACATGTTGCTTGTCATGATGGCAGTATCGTCAGCATAAAGTGCTAATTTGACGTCGGGAATACAACGAGGAATATCATTAATGTAGAGGTTGAACAGCCAAGGACTTAGAATACTCCCTTGAGGTACGCCTGCCTCAATAAATCGAGAGGATTAACATAAAAATACAATATCAATAAGACGAATGACACTGGACAACGAAATATATAGAACATACAAAACATATAAACGCCCTCTATTATCAATCATGAAAATAAACTTAAGACTTCGATTTAAGATTGTTAACTCCCGTGGCTCCCCCTATTCAAGATTTTTTAAAATATTTATTTCGTAATTCTAACCATAAATTTTGAATATTATAGGAAAAGGTTTCGTTGCAGATTAAACCTTTACGTGTATAGATTTCCATGGACTCCCTTATAATAGACTTAAGATAACAATTTGAAACAAAAATCAATTTACAACAAGTACGAATTAAATAAAAAAAAAAAAAAAAAAAAAAACCCGACTGCGTAAAAAGTGAACTAAAAATTCATTATTTCTCATCAATGTGAAACTATTTTTTATATTACTTACCTATTTTTTTTTATTTACTTGTATTGATGATTTTTAAGTTGTGTTTAATTGTTAGTTCCTATCTATAAACACTGTTTTGATGAGGCCTACTGAGCTTCTGACTGTAAAATAGTCTAGGAAACATCGTCTTCATTTTGAAAGACCTATCCAATGGTATGCCACTCAATATGGTGCATAAAAATTTTTTTTCGTCTCTACCGCCCTTTTGTATTTGACGGCTGCCATTTTGAATTTATGAAAACAAAACCTAGCCTATAACCATCGGACGGTTAAGATGAATCGATAGAGACCTCATTCATTAAAATACTTCTAGCCGTTGGGATGTTTCGAGGGTATAAAGAAATCCACATACATACATACTCAGATACTCGTCAAATACATAACCTTTCTTGGCAGTCGTTTGAAAAGCAATTTGTTTAGAATGTTCTATATATTTCGTTGTCCGGTATCAATTGTCTTGATGGATGTTGTATTCTTGTGATAACGGTTTTCATATCGGATGAAACGAAACATGTCAATGGTTTATTTGTTTTATATGTATATTTTCGGTGACACCTTAACTTATGTAAAAGAAAGCTTTTACGTGTTTATATGTTTATGAAAAGGTGAAGTACTTTTTTAAATTTTAGGATTTAAAAAACATTTTCATCATATTATTCTAGATAATTAATTGTGTGTTTCATATTCGGGAATGCATAGTATATACATAGCTGCCAACTTTTACGCTTTTTTCCGATCACTAAAATTTTATAGTAAATTTTACCTTATTAAATCGCCGAAATCATGTGAAGGCAAATTTATTTATTAAATTTTAATGGTAACAGAAAAGCGTAAAAGTTGGCAGCTATGTATATATCGTTTACAGCGTTTTCAGGCACTAAAAAGCACTTTTTCGTTTTTAGTGCTAGAAGTTTACGAAAATTCATAAATTTCAACGTATCATTAACTTATTAAGTTTTGGTCCTAGAAGAATTTATTTTTTTACTATTTTACTTGATGGGTTATCTTTTGTAATAATCAGGTACTCTATAAAATTGTAAATTAACTTTTCAAATCGAAACTATTTTGACGTAAATTGGTTTTGATATAACTAAGCAATTGGAACTGTATGTACCTGTAAAACTAACGGTTCAGGAATTAGCTATTAGTCAATGATAAAAGGGCAACCTTGTATTATATCCATTTATCCATCTATTAAATGAATTTTATTATTTTGATAATGATATGAATTTATTATTTTAAACTCCTTTTTTAGCCACAAGAATTGTCTCTCTGTTGTTTACCTTTTGACCGACGTGTGATGATGAAGAGTTTGACATTGGAAAATTGAAAACATCAGTTTGGTATGACAATTCCAGCCAGCCTTTTTCACTTATACATTAGCATCCCTGCCAACTTTCAACTAAACTTCCGTACAATGTGAGTTAATTTGATCCAGGTTAAAGACGTGTCTAACCAGAAAATATATATGAAAATATAATATATATTTCGTTTTATGTAGAATCAATCCTGATTGGATGTTCTACGCAAGTCAATTCTTGATTGGTGACCTTCTAATTTTGGATTGGCTGTTGAAGTTGACAACGCAATCCATAGCTTCTTTTTCTGTTTTAAGTGCATTTTTGGCTAATTTTAAACTTTTTTCACATGGCTCCTTTAAGATGCGATATACAATTACTCAAAGACAGGGAGTGGAGTTGCTTGCAACTGGGTATCCCCTTGAAACAAATAAACTGTTTCACTGTTTATTTGATTCCATTTCTTAAAAAAAACTTCTGGTTTGAAACATATTTAACCTCGGTTAAATTAACTTACATTGTACAGAAGTTTAGTACGATGTTGGCAGATATGCATTAGGTCAACTACGACTTTCATGTTCTCGTTTGTAAACTATAGATTGTTTAAGAATTCTGTGACGAAAGCAATCAAAACTCGCCTGATTTAGATTCAGAATCTCACAGAGCAGAATGGGATAAAATGTTACGTCAATTGAAGCAAATGCTGAATTAGATGCAGGAGAAAAAAGTACTTAAAGGTTTGATATCGATTGATATTTATAAAATGCTTTTGGAATAAACATTTTACAGGCTACATTTTAGGAAAAGCATATTCATTTTAATGGATGTTGCATAAAACATAGATTTAATGCACCAAAATCAAAATATAATTAAATACTAGTTGTAGATAAATTTTGTCAAATTTAATAATAAATTTTTATGCATTTTTAATTTATTTAATGTGCTCCTCGATTTCGCGATAACCTCGATTTAACTAAAGAGACCCTTTACAAATATTTAAATCAAGGTTCGATTTAACATTAACATTTAATAATAATAATAATAATAAAAACCTCTTACTTTTGTAAACTTGTATAACACATTAAAACGATCTTCAAACAAAATTAATCAGAGGTGCATTAAGTATATAGATCCTAAATTATATTAAAATCTTAGAAAAAAAGGTGTTGATCCTATCAAAAGGCCATAAAAGAAAAAAAAATACTTATATTTTCTACAGGCCTTTCCAATTATCTTTTATATCTCTTTTGCTAAAGTTTTTAAAATAAATGTAAAAATATTTCAAATCAGTTCTAAAAAATTTCTCCGCTAATTAAATTAACTTTCAAAATACTGAATTAAAGAAAAATTCAATTATAAGTGTTTAATTTATCATTTTTTTTTAAAGATTTCCTAAACATCCAGAGAGTATTTAAGTAATAAAAAAGCTGTGAGTGAGTGATGAGTTAAGAAGGATTTTTCTTTTTCAAATGTAAGTTGCAGATTTATACTATTAGTTATAGAAAAAAATAGTCGTGTAGTTTTAATGCAGTTGTCATTAACGTATTAGTGATGAATGAAGAAAGATTTTTTTTAAACTTGTAAGTTCCAGTTTTTACTATTACTAGCGTATTAAAAAAATTAACTATCATGTTTGTTTTAAGGAAATGGCTATTAACTTATAAAAACACATTTTTGAACACATATAATTGCATTTTTTAGTAGTCGAAGATTAAAGTTAGCAATTTTAAATTAATTTGTAGGAAAAGGAGATAATTGTCGCTACGTAAAATGATTTAATTAAACTGTTCATTAATTCAAAATGTTACTTACATCAGTATCCATTTTTTATGTTCAGTATAAGAATATCAAAGGAAGAGCTTTATGTTAGTTTCTGTAAAACTACATGATAATGAGTAAAAAATTATTTAGAAACAGCGTGACAATTGTTTACTATTCTTGATCTAATTCTCAAATGAGTAGGTCTATTTTTTTAAGAGGGTGTTCGTAAATTCTTTTTACAAAATAAGAGAGGCGATAGTACCCATTAGGGTCTTGCTTCAGGTCGGGTAACTCGATTTTACCTGAATACACCCGACCCGCTGTTAGTGTAGGGTCGGGTTGACGCTATTTTTCATACTAGCGGGTCGGGTTGACTTTAAATGTTTCGGATTTGGGTCGGGTTTTGACTCTTTCGGGTCGAGTTCGGGTTGATCGGATTTTTCAAAAGCAAGTGCAGAATATTTTTCAAACAAAAACTATATATTTGAATATATTAATGAGTGTATATGTGTTCATTTTTATATAAAAAAGATAAAATTGATATTAGCGATATAATTATAGACTATACATATCCACAATTGTATTAAAATATGGATTATTTTTTTCTTTTATTTCGGGTTTCGGGTCGAATTTGGTTTGACGAAAGATTTTTTTTTTTTTTTGAGTTCGGTGTCGGGTTTCGAATTTGACTTTAAGCAGAATTATCACTTTCGGGTCCGGATGTACGGCGTAGGACTCTAGGTTGTTTGATTGATTTTATGACGGCCGATTATCTACGCGAGGGATATAGGGAGGGGAGTGCACTCAGGGGGAGTCTTTCTAAGGGATCCTAACCCGTATTTATTTTAAGGTTTGTAAAAACTACGGAAAACTTCGAACGGTTAGGTCGACGAGCGCGACAGGGTTTGAATTTAGCACCTCCCGTCTACCACCTTTGAGAGCGGAATTTCCTCGCCACTGGTGGGGCACGCAGGACTCTAGGACCCATCAAAATGAAGAATGTTTGTATAGGAAATCAGGGTCGCAATTCGCTTATTTAACCAATAAATACAATTGTAAAAACAATAAATACAATGTCTCACTCCAAGCTGATGCAGAATTTTGGATAGCAATGAAGATATTTAAGCGGGAATTTCAAAAGACCAATTCTGCTCTGTGTGAAATGGGATTACATCACGAGAAGCTGTAAAAGTTCATTATAATTATGACAGAGACACCGTATACGTATGTTGTCAACTACATTATGAATTATGAAGCATCTAGTTCAGTGTTATTTTGACGCGAATGGTGGTTCTGTACAGCACTTCTCGTGATGTAATCGCATTTCAAACAAATCAAAGTTAGTCTTTTGAAATTTTAACGAAAATATCTTCATTTTGATTAAAGTTGTGTACGAAAATCGTTGGTTTAGCTTGGAGTGACACACAGTGTACGTTTGACTAACTAAGTGGATTGCGACCCTGGTTTTCTAGACTAAAACTGATCAGCTTGATGGGCACTGACGAAAATATGATTCTGAATGGTTTGTGGACAAACCAGAGGTCTCGGCGTACTAGTGTGTCGCGGCACACTTTGTGAGATCTATTCACTTAAAATTGTAACATATCATTTTAGTGTATTTTTTCAGCGGATAAAATAATTTATACGCTTTTAAACTTCTGATCCATCGTTCTGTGATTTATAACCGCTTCTCTAAATATTGATTTATACATTCATTTAAACCTTTTTATCAAAGATATAAAACTAATACTTACTTACGATCTTAGTTTTATGTGTTTCAATTGATCTTTGCTGACGTTATCATTTTAAACAAAACCACATCTTGAAACTTTTACGAGGTCATTTTGAGATACGATACCGCAAATAATTGCAATATAAAACGTTTTCAAATATCTTCCCTATTTCAAGATATTATTTTAAAGCTGGAAGTGCCGCAATGTTTTAACGAAATAAAAGAGTTTCTGATTACACAAGAATTTTCTTTCTTGAAAACCATTAGTAATTTTTTCTCAGATCTTAAGTTTAGAGAAATGAATTTTCTCTATAGTCTCTTGTTCTTTCTTTTCTTAATATATAAGTAAGTATAAACTTTTATATCGCTAAAAGATGTAATTTGTAATTTGAAGGAGAAATTCATCTATGTAAATATTAATATAATAATATGTGTCATATTGATTTTAGTATAAATTTTAATCGATATCAAATTACGATATTATTTTTAAAAACCTAATCCGTATATAACAAATATATATATATATACATATATATCCTGTATATCGTACATTCTGGTGTATAACACCAACTTTTGAATCAAGAAATCGGAATTTATAAGCGTGCGTTATAATGCCGGATATAAAAATGAAAGGTTAAAAATTAGGTATAAGAATTGAGATTTCTATATTATTGAACTAGAGAAAAAGACGCGATTATTTAGATGAACGAAAGTATCATTCCAAACGCTTTTTGGGAATTCAAACAGATAAGCTTGGCAAGCGTATGTCCTCGCATTTTTTTAAATTTATGTTTGTACTGGCTATTGTATTTTGCAATATTTTTTGTTGTACAAATATACAGTTTCAATGCACTATATAACAGCAACAATGTAAGACATTTTATGTTACCTTTAACAGAAGTGTAGGTGAATGTTTCACTTTTTTAGAGACAGTCACAGATGTTCTATGTGTGCCCTTTTAGTCACAGGACACACTATTTCTGCCCAAACGTGAATTTGAGTATCTGAATCTAGTAAGTGGTAGTGAATGTGATACGTTGTCTCAACTCTGCTAGATCAACAGGAAGAAGGGTAAATACGGTGTCCTTTACGTAACATCAAAGAGAAAAGTCACAGGGTGTTAAGTCAGGGCTTCTGGGTGGCCATTTGGATATTGGAACGCTAGTAATCACCTACGTTACTTCCCTCGGAAGAGTAAAAGAAACTTCATGAGTACACCTGCCTTACGGGTCGCATTTGGGGAACGTACCTTAAATAAACTGTTCCTGTTTTACAGCATCGCTGGAAAATGTGTACTTACTTATGAATAACACTTTTTCATGCTACATATCTAATGAAGATTTCTTTGCAAAATATGGTGCGCGCATAATACAACGAATATACCTAAAAATAAAAAAATACAATTTCAAACCGTAGGTGTGTGTTATGCGTCGAAGCCCGTTATACTCCGCAATATACGGTAATAAAAACTTTACGTAATTCTTTACAAAATGCATTGAAATGCATCATAAATCAGAGTCTTTAAAGTATTACCTTAATACTTTCTTAACACAATGTGTTAACAGCATAGATAAGTTTATCTTCTTGCCAGTCACGATTTGCTGCACCTATTTAATTCGCTTCCACTACTCTCGTTCTCCATATTTCGTGACTGGAATCCGAATTAAAAGAGAGTCTCTCGTGTCCTGAGGCAATTTTACTACATTTTTAACATTTTCCTGCATAATTAAACAAGTGCATGTCGGACCATCCTTCTGAATAAAAATATTCGTAAAAATACTCATGTCGCCAAATTTAAGGGGGCACATATACGGATGAGAAAGCAATTAAAAACAGTTAATATTTATGTTATATTTTCTCGCTGAATGTATTTCAATATTTTGTTTTATGCTTCTGCTGTTTTAATTAGCTATATTTTGATAGTTTATTTTCTGTAAAATCATTTGCTGATCTGTAACATTAGTTAAACAAAAACGACAAACCATGCTTCAAACATAGATTATGAACCATTTTCCAACGTATTTATAATGCTGTAACAAAACTTCACAGATTACTAGGCTAGTATTCGGCCAATCTCAAATTTTAG
Source organism: Maratus michaelseni (assembly GCA_963931845.1). Lineage (NCBI taxonomy): Eukaryota > Metazoa > Arthropoda > Arachnida > Araneae > Salticidae > Maratus > Maratus michaelseni. The sequence goes on along the minus strand of OZ007591.1, from coordinate 387,946,698 downwards.
GATTTGCTTTAGGTTTTTCACCTGCTTTAATCGTCGAAGGTTATTTAATTGGTTGGAATGGGGTGAAAAATGATGTCTCTCCAAGTAAACAATTTTCCAATCTGGTTCCAATCGAAATATTTTCATTTACTACCGGTCAAATAACTGGTTGTTTGTATATTTATACAGAGTGTCCAAAAATTATTGGACACATTTCAAAATTATGTAAAACAAAATATAGATAGTATAGAAGCAGAATGTGTTTACTAACTTACAATAGAAGTATAGAAGTTAATACATCTCGATGTGAGATCCCTTGGTTACGTGTAGTAGTTGTGTCCAAGCGATGCTCGATTCCATTCCATGTATTTGAAAGTATCTGAGGAGTTATGGATGGAACAACAGGCTGTGATACGCTGCTTCAGTTTCTGCAAATTAGTACAAGGCGTCTACAATACGCACAATCCTTCACATAATCTCACATGAAAAAATCCAACGGGGTTAAATCTGGAGATCAAGGAAGCCAAGTAATCGGACCACCACGACCAATCTATCTTTTCGGGAAAATTCTAAGGCTAACAATGATGCGAAAAAAAAGCTTTCGAAAACATGTTATTAATACGTGACATCGAAAAACCACCAATGTTCTTAGCTTTTATTTTCATAATTTCGTAATGTGTCCAATAATTCTCGGACACCCTGTATTTAAGTTCAATTCTGCATAATAAAGACTTGTCTGACTGTCACGCCACTAGTCACATTTCTTGTCACATTTGTATTTTATTTTCATAACGATTCGGTGCCATTTGGCTGGCAAAATGGAATCGCTCATTCCGTGCTTTCTGCCCTAACCGAAAATTTCCCCGCACTAATCGAGAGATCGTCTGAAGAAACAATTACCGCACTAACGGAAACCGTATACAGTGAGAGAAACCGGTATTAATCAGTAATTTAATTTTTTGTTGCTAATCTAGAAATTTACAATCTTTCATACAGAGTGTTTCAGAAAGCACTCCTTAATTTCAAAATTAAATAATACATTGACTATAATCGATATAAAGATGAGATACAGCGTGACCGTAATTAAAGTGACAGTACTTACGGTTCTCTGTAGCACGATCTAATTGCGAGGATGAAACCAAATTTTGAATTATGATTAAACAAGGCGGGAAACGAAGGATTTTGCGGAAAAAAGTTCCAAAACTCACCGCTAGGTGAAAATGGGATGCTGTGTAATAGAAAAGAGTATTCAGAGAAAAGAGAAAAGAGAGAAAAGAGACTGATTAATACCGGTATCTCTCACTGTATACGGTTTCCGTTAGTGCGGTAATTGTTTCTTCAGACGATCTCTCGATTAGTGCGGGGAAATTTTCGGTTCGGGCAGAAAGCACGGAATGAGCGATTCCATTTTGCGAGGATCTAATTGCGAGGATGAAACCAAATTTTGAATTATGATTAAACAAGACGAGAAACGAAGGATTTTGCGAAAAAAAGTTCCAAAACTCACCGCTAGGTGAAAATGGGGTGCTGTGTAATAGAAAAGAGAATTTAAAAAAGTGCAGAATCTATACTGAAATAAAATTAACTTTTATTTAGCACGCTTAAGGATTAAAATCAATCTTAACATGGCAACAGTGGCTCAATATGGTCATTACACAGCGCTACATTTCCACCCTAGTGGTGACTTTTTTAACTTTTTTCTGAGCGGAATCCTTTGTCTTGTTTAATCATGATACAAAATTTGGCTTCGCCCAATTAGATCGCGCTATAGAGCCACGCCGAGTACTATCACTTTAATTATGGTTTATCAGGTAGTTCAGGAATTTTGTTTACAGTAATTTTAAAAAGAGTTCAAATTTTGATGAATAGAGAGAGCATTCTCAGCGCATTCTCAAACTGTAGGAAGGCTCAAAATAATTTTCAATTTCAAAATACAAAATGTTTTTTCACGTTTCAATAGTTAAATACAATAAAAAAATTAACACTGGGAGACCTTTAATGCAGTTTTATACACAAGTTTGAGCATTCTTGCAGCTTGTATATCCTAAATATATATCCTAAGCGTAGACTTTTAGTAATTTTTTAAATCCAAAATAATTCTAAAAGTGATATAATTCCTTTACTTTTTAAGGTACTTTTAGTAAAACATTTTTTTTAAACACATTTCTTTAAATTACAAATTATTATTATTTTTACTGAAACATTTTATTTTATTTCGCTATCAAACACATACTTTTCTGTCGTCTTACAAAGTATAATTAACGCTTTAAGAATTTAATGATAATAATAATAAAATCCTTCACTTACGCAAGGCAGCGTTTTATTGAATTGCTGTGTAGTTGGAATATAAAATTTAATGGATAAAAAGGAACGTACAGAAAAATTTTGTTTTATTTCGTTATCAAACACATACTTTTCTGTCGTCTTACAAAGTATAATCAATACTTTAAGAATTTAATAATAATAATAAAATCCTACAGTTGCGCAAGGCAGCGTGTTATTGAATTGCTGTGTAGCCAGAATATAAAATTTAATGCATAAAAATGAACGTAATTTCCAAAAGTAAGAAAATACAATTCTTCGATACATAAATACTTTTTTAGAAAAATTCCTCAAGATTTTCTTCATTTTTCATTCTATGGATTAAAGGATTTTTTTTTTGGTGTCACCCGGAAGGGAAACATACGAATTCAATACCAAGTCACATCTGTCTGTAAGTCACGAAATTCGTAGGTTTCCTTAATTTCTTCCTTTCTTAGATTGACGTGTCGAGAATTTGGCTCTTGAAATCGGAATTTATTCATTGGTATATAACTCACATCTGTAGCGTTATCGGAAAAAATATCTTTGAAGAGATGCCTGTTGCGGATATTTGAAATAGCTTTTTTTTTTTTTTTTTTTTTTTTTTTTGTCGTGCTAAAATATAATGCAGTATGAAAAATGTCAATAATTTGGAAATGAACAGTATTTTTTTTTCGTAAGTAGAAAATGTATTATCTGAAGGAAATAATAAGAATTCGTCGCTACAATGCCAAAATATCGAATGTGAACAAATTTCATTCTGAAAATTTATTCTTTTAAAAATTGGCCGATTGTCACTACTAAATTTCATTAGAATTCTTCGCCAAGCAAAAATATTAATAAAATTTCTATGAAGCACAGGGTTGCCAGTTTGGCATTCTGTTATATTCAGAGAAGCCGAATTCTTACAGGATATTTTAAGAAAAGAAATTACTTTATGTAATCACGAAATGTCTGTCATTAAATAAAGCAAAATTTTCTATTTGAAATTTCTGGTACGGACTCGGAATTTCTCTATAAAAAAAGGAGGCTAAACTGACAAGGCTGGCTGAGAATACTATTAAAATTTAGTGGTGACAATTGGCCCATTTTAAAAAGTAATGAAAAATGCATTTTTTCACATTCAATAGTTTGACATAGTAGCGACGACATAACAAAAACTAGTTTTTTTCATTGGTGTTGAATGAGAAACGCAATAGTCTGGGAGGCAGTAACATTCAAAAAGAGTTATCTCATACAAGCTGATTTTAAAATTACGCAATTGATTTTAATTAATCACGAAAACAGCCGTTAACTGTCAGTATCATGGTGGATGTGGACTCGGGTGTCCTAACAACTCTTAGTCCAAGCGAAATGAACGGTAATCCGATTACAGATGAGTGCTATCGGGTCTCGATAACATTTGTAATTAGGATACCGTTTATTTCGATTGAACTATGTGATGCCGCTCTTATTAAGCCGGCAATCAAACGCGATCGCGACATCATACGGCTCTTTTCGTAATGATTAATTAAAATCAGTGACTACATATTTAAAAATTTACTTGTATAATACCACTTAAAAGAAAGTCGGTGATTGCAGATTATTCAAGGATTAGGTACATTCATATAAACTAAAAAAAATCGAAAAATGTTTTATTTAGTCGTATAAAAAATTAAGTTGATTTGTAGTATATAAACGCATTTAAAATTTTGCTATGAACAGGTATGCCGTTTGGGGGGAAGCTCGTGATGGCGGACAATTGTCACCTTTAAGGAATTTGATTCTTAAGAGTGTCTCAGTAAATCACATGTCTCAAAAGAAATTGTTTTTAAATTGCACAAAAGGTTTAACTTGACAAACTTGATTTTAATAGTGCTTTAATGTTGCTTAATGCTTTAATGTTAGCAATTAGCTAGTGAACATTAAGGCATTGGTAGCGTTCTTTTCAAATTTCTCGTTTGCAGTTGAATATTTTTACAAGATTTTTTTGGGATATCTGATGTCGATGTCTAATCAGTATCTTAGTATTTATTTATTTATTTTTTTTTTATTTTATTTTTTTATTTTTTTGGGGGGGGGGTTATTACTTTTAGTTTGGGAACCGGTTAGAAAATCAAAAGTGTCATCAGAAAAAAAAAACTGCAACCAAAATTGAATAGTATGTTTTCTATTGTGTTGTGCGTTTTTCCTGAATTAAATTTTTGTTTAATATAAGGAGTAGATAAATATGTAGATATTATACAGGACTTTACAAAATTATTCGAGTGAATTTCTGTCTATTACTAGAAATTCATAACTGTGAATTTTAAACTGTGTTGTGCGCCAAATCTTGTGCAACTAAGTCAAATCTTGGCATTCTATGTAGTGTATATGCAGATCTATAGATCATATACATTATACAGGGATGCACAAAATAATTCGAATACTTTCCAGGCTATAGACGGTGATTGCTGAAATATGGTTCCGTTGCTGTAATCGGAAGTGTTGGAAAGTGTTCCATGATCTTTGCTTCATGCTTGATTTTCTTTCATGTTCATATAATAGTTTATGTTTCCTTCCGCTGGTTTTATGTAAACTGTTTAATAGTGAACAGCAGAATTTTTCACAGCATAAAACCTACTATCTACAAAAATATGTAATTCGCCATATATTTGCTCCCTCTTAGTTACCTGTGATAGCAAAGTTTTATAATTCTTTAATAGGCATTTTCATTGCATTTCCTCACTTACAATCACCTATGCTTCCTCGCACTAGTTTCGAGTAAACTGTCTAATAGTGAACAGCAGAATTTTTCACAGCATAAAGCTAATCAACATTTCCTTTAAGAGGCAATGATCAGTTAACAAAATTTATTAAAAAATAAAACATGGTTAACATGTAATTCGCCATATATTTGCTCCCACTTATGTTACCTGTGATAGCAAAGTTTTATAATTTTTTATTTGGTATTTTCATTGTATTTCCTCTCTACTGGCTTTAAGTAAGCTTTTTACTAATAATGACTATTAAAACCTTTTACAGCATAAACTAACCAATATTTCCTTTAACACAAAGTAAATTGCTAACCAGAAAAAGAAACAAACAAACATCGTTTAAATTTGCAAAACCATGTAATTTGCCATATCTCCGATTTATTTCAGCTGCCAATACGTGATAAAAAAGTTTAAATATAGCGCTTACGATCTGCCTCAGGTCGTGAAACGCTTCGTATCATCCAATATCAGGAAAACTCAATTCGTCTCATTGTTTGTAGAGCATTAAAAGAAATTGATTGTTATTCAGTGAACATCAGAAGAAGCGATCTGTTTATATTGCAATCTTAAACATAATCAGGACTTTTGTTTAAGATTCTTTAAACTGGAAAATAAGAAATTATAGCAACGGTACTACAGGGAAAATTCTGCAGTAGCTGAGGGAAATGAAGTTAGACACAGTGTTTCTTATATGAGAATGATGGTACGAAAGATGTGGAGGAGTTACTAATAGAAAACTGCAACAATAAATATTTATTTTTAGTTTCGGTTGTTCGGTTTTGAGTTTCAAAATAAAAATTATTCCATACTGCTTTTGGTATTGACGTATGTCTTACGAAAGGTAGATTGGCATAAGCTCGTTGAATGTAAAGAAATGTCATTCAGTATGATTTTACGAAACGATATATATATATATATATATATATATATATATATATATGTTACGGTCAATATGATTAATCCAGTCATTATTAATAATAACCGGTTATTATTAATAATGATCGCATTATGATCGGCCATTATTCATAATAAACGGATTAATCTTATTGACCGTGACATATATATATATATATATATATAAAGAATCTTACTTTCTTGGATGTATGTCTTTGTATTGTATTATAATTATCGGTTCATGTAATAAAATACATAACGTAAATACATTCATTTCATAATTTAATCGTTACTAAATAAAACAGGTGCAAATACAATATCAATGTTTTAAACCATTAAAACCATTTAGATGTTAAAAAACACAGATGTTAAAATTGTCCTGAGAACTTTCAGCTAAACAAAAAAAGTTTAGCTGAATCAGAGCCATCATCAGAGGAGTTAAAATTTTGACATCTATGTTTTTTAACATCTAAATGGTTTTAATGTCTTAAAACTTTGATATCGTATTTGTACCTATTTTAGTAACGATTAAATTATAAATCAATGTCTTTGTGTTGTGTATTTTAACTTATTAAGGTGAATATGAAGTTCAATATGTAGAATTTTTTATGTGTATTTAAGGTACATATGGTGTCGATTTTTTATGTGATTTAATGATTATTATACACAAAAGTTTTATTATATACATAGATACAGGGTGTCCGAAAAGTTTGGAAACGGTCAAATAACTCGAGAAATATACATCAGATTGAAAAACGGTTCAATATTTTTGAAAAATCTATTTAGGGATATGAAAGTTGCTCCCCCAACATTTCCCGCTCCGGGGGGGGGGGGGAGGGAAGGGGGGCAACTTTGAAATCTTAAATGATGACCCCCCCCCATTTTTTATTACAGATTCGGATTCTAAGGGAAAAAATACGTAACTTTTGTATTGAACATTTTCTTCGAAACATTGTAGATGGCGAGTGCAATGCTGTGAGAATCGTTACCATTGCAATGTCTGGAAACGGTCGAATAACTCGAGAAACATACATCGTATTGAAAAACGAAAAAATGCATGTTCAGTAGTTTTGAAAAATCTATTTAGGGATATCAAAGTTGCCATTTTTCTAAAATATTAAACACGTATTTTTCCGTTTTTCAATCTGATGTATATTTCTCGAGTTATTGGAGCGTTTCCAGACATTGCAATGGTAACGATTCTCATAGCATTGCACTCGATTACAGCGCCATCTACAATGTTTCGAAGAAAATGTTCAGTACAAAAGTTACGTATTTTTTCCCGTAGAATCCGAATCTGCAATAAAGAATCATCATTTAAGATTTCAAAGTTGCCTCCTTCCTCCCCCCCCCCCCCCCCGGGGGAAGAAACTTTCATATCCCTAAATAGATTTTTCAAAAATATTGAACATGCATTTTGCCGTTTTTCAATTCGATGTATATTTCTCGAGTTATTTGACCGTTTCCAGACTTTTCGGACACCTTGTATATATACAAACTTTCTGTACAATTTATATAAATATATATAAAATAAAACGTTTGTTAATAATAACCATTAAATTACATAAAAAAAATCGACAATATATGGACCGATTATTATAATATAATACAAAGACATATATACAAAAATGTAAGATTCTCAAAATGAAATAAATGGAAAAATAAATACAGATATGTGAAAAAAATCCATTGTGCAGTATATATATATATATATATATATAATTTACAGATGACAGGTAATTTTATACATTAATTGTTGTAGTAAAAAATAAATATATGGAAACATCATGACAAAAATAACCCACCATGAAATCTCAGTGTTATGAATCATAATCATTTGTAAACAATTAAATTATAGGCCGCTAGATTATGCCAAACTAAAATTGAAATAAAAAGGATTTAGTTATAATGTATATTAGTGTAATGTAAGTGTTTAATCATCAGTTGGCAAGAACACTCACGTGTTCCGGAAAATGCATTATTTCGTATAACAGACCATGGAAAAGCTAAAAAGGTCCATTACTTGTCAATATAATGCATTGGAAGAATAAATAGATGGGGATACAAGAGAAAAACAATGAATTAGGATCGCAAGAATAATAAACGAAAACAAATTGTACTTATATTCCAAAAAAACATGTTGAAATAATCATCCTCAATTCGAATCATAGAACATTCAGGATGCTTGATTGCTACAGTTACAGTTAAGATTTAATACGTACACTTAAGTCATTAATTAATCTACAATTATTACTAATTAAAACTATATAAAGTAAAAAAGAAAAAAAACTAGATATAATTTTATGACCTTTAATCTACATGAAAAAAATTTAAACAATTCAAAATTTACTGTAAATGAGAATAGTATTATAAGTTTAGTGCTGCACTCTAAAAAAAAATAATTAACTTGTAAAAAATACTTATACTATATATATATGTATATACATTGTAAATTAAAGTCACATTATAGCATTTTATCATCGATTATCTAATAAATATATTAAAGTTAAATTAATATATATTTTAATACATTTTGAAACATTAATAATAAATTTTAATTCTAATTTTTAAAGGCAATTTTATACGAAATTAATCAACAAATTTATACCTTATATATAATATATATGAAAAGTTTTCGTAATACTATGTTTTCGAATATTTTAGTAATAATATATTTTTACCAATAGTATATTTTATGGATATTATAAGTAATAGTGCTTTATCTACAAAAAAAAAAAAAAATTCAACACATTTCATTTTTTGTATCAGAATAAAATTATTGTTATTCTGCGAACATCAGAAGAAACAATCTGTGTATTTATCTAATAAATATATTAAAGTTAAATTAATATATATTTGAATACATTTTTGAAACATTAGTAATAAATTTTAATTCTAATTTTTAAAGGCAATTTTATACGAAATTAATCAACAAATTTATTCCTTATATATAATATATATGAACAGTTTTCGTAATACTATGTTTTCGAATATTTTAGTAATAATATATTTTTACCAGTAGTATATTTTATGGATATTATAAGTAATAGTGCTTTATCTACAAAAAAAAATTCAACACATTTCATTGTTTGTATAGCAACAGAATAAAATTACTGTTATTCTGCGAACATCAGAAGAAACAATCTGTGTATTTATCTAATAAATATATTAAAGTTAAATTAATATATATTTGAATACATTTTTGAAACATTAGTAATAAATTTTAATTCTAATTTTTAAAGGCAATTTTATACGAAATTAATCAACAAATTTATTCCTTATATATAATATATATGAAAAAGTTTTCGTAATACTATATTTTCGAATATTTTAGTAATAATATATTTTTACCAATAGTATATTTTATGGATATTATAAGTAATAGTGCTTTATCTACAAAAAAATTCAACACATTTCATTGTTTGTATAGCAACAGAATAAAATTATTGTTATTCTGCGAACATCAGAAGAAACAATCTGTGTATTTTGCAATCCCAAGCATAAACCTTAAAACACTTAAGCACAACTTCTTAACAAATCTTTTAAACATAAACTTAATAATAAATTTTAATTCTAATTTTTAAGGGCAATTTTATACAAAATTAATCAACAAATTTATTCCTTATATATAATATATACGAAAAAGTTTTCGTAATACTATGTTTTCGAATATTTTAGTAATAATATATTTTTACCAATAGTATATTTTATGGATATTATAAGTAATAGTGCTTTATCTACAAAAAAATTCAACACATTTCATTGTTTGTATAGCAACAGAATAAAATTATTGTTATTCTGCGAACATCAGAAGAAACAATCTGTGTATTTTGCAATCCCAAGCATAAACCTTAAAACACTTAAACACAACTTCTTAACAAATCTTTTAAACATAAACTTTTGTTTAAAATTCTAAACTGTAAAATAAGAAATTATCTCAACGATACAGAATAGAAAATTCTGCAGCAGCTGAGGGAAATGAAGCTAGAAAGTGTTTCGTTTATGAGAATGATGCTGCGAAAAGTATTCAGGCGTTACTTATAGAAAACTGTAAGAATAGAAATTTATTTTTAGTTTCAGATGTTCAGTTTCTGGTTTAAAACAAAATGACTTTTATATTGTTTTTATCATTGCCCTCTACAAAATGTTATGCTTTACAAATTTTATACATTATATACTTTACAAAATTATACTTTCCATACAAATGTTGCATTGTAATGTGTTCATTTTTTATATTATGAGATAGAATTCGCTATTGTTTAACAAAAATAAAATTATATGAATATTATTATTAATAGTACATTTTATGGATATTTTAAATAACAGTAGTATATGTTTAACATTTTCCAACACAGTGGAAAATTGTTTATGACTTCGGTTTGACTGTCTGGCCATCTGCTTGTTCGTCCTCAAACTCACTTAAATATAGTTGGATTACTATGAACTTGGTATATATAATTGATGTTTACCCTAGTACATTACCTTTTGAAAATGAAATGTTTGGAAATTACAATTCGTTTACACAAAATAATTCCGTTACATTATGTTCTATGGCGAAAAATCGTTTGCAGTGTATTTTAATAAAATTACACTACATCAAACATATTGAAATTGATATACATTATTGAGGTGCAATTTAACATTATTTCTGTAGAATATGGAAAGCATCGCATTTATCATTCCTTTACAGGGGCACGAAAAATAATTCCTTTACATTATGGCCTATGGGGAGAATCATTTGCAGTGTTATTTTGAAATTTTTACACCATTTCAAACATTATGAAATAGAAGTGCATTGTTGAGATGCGCTACAAGGTACTTGCTGTAGAATACGGAGTGCATAGAATTTATTATTCATTTACAGAGACGCAAAACAGAATTCGGTTACAGTATTGCATATGAGTAATAATCGATGGAAGTGCGTTTTCAAATACTGTTTGCGTTTTAAAGCTTAACAAAAATTTTAGTACATGACGTGGTGAGCATAAATTCTATAGTTCGTATACAGGGATGCGAAAAAAATAGCGTAACCATTACTGTCTATGGGCATGAAATGCTTACAGGTGTTTAAGGTCAGTTCATAATTCAATTTTGAAACATGGACATACTGAAAAATGATTAGGATAAGTTCAAACTCCTTTTTGAAACATGGACATACTGAAAAATGAGCACATAGACGTAAGTTCATACTCATTTTTGAAACATGGACGTACTCAAATAGGAGCACATGATGTTTTATTCTTGAGTGTGTGCATGTTTTCAGAAATGAGTGTATACATGCTTCAAACGTGAGCCATTTTGATTCGGAGCCATTTTGACTATGCGACATACTCAGATTTGAGTATTTTTTGCTCAGTTTTGAAAATGTCGTTTTTAGAGTGTAAAAATTTGTAGAACAAATGCAGGGCTGTACAAAATGTTTCAAGTTACTCTATATAGACGGTAAAGGCTAAACATAAATCTTCAAATGTATTTTTTTATGTTTTATAGCTGAATTAAATTTTAGCAAAGCATGCGGACTGTACACAGACCTGTAGAAAGTATAAAAGACTGTTGAAAAGAATTCGAATATGTTATCGACTCTGGGTGCTAATTGTTAAAATTGGGTGTACAACCTTCTTATGTGTTTCCTAAATTGGAATAAAAGATCGTTGCAAATATTAGATTTAAAATAAATGATGAACAGAATTTCTCTAAATTAATTAAATATTTCTTTTATCCTTTTAAAATTATGATTTTATTTTGAATTATTTATTTTAAGCTAAATGTATTAATCAATTTCCATTTTCTAATAGAATAATAGATCGTTGCAAATGTTAGATTAAAAATGAATTTTTAACAGAATTTCCCTGAATTAATTAAATATTTCTTTTATTCTTTTAAATATATTAATTAATTCAAAAATGTTAGAAGTTTGAAACAAAACATTTAAATTCAAGAGAAATAAAGATTATAGATGTTGTTGAGTTTAAATTTAAAATATTAGAATTAATTTAATTAGAGAAATAAACCTAATTAATATTCTGAATATATATATGTGAATCAGAATGCATGTATTAATAAAAGATGTTACAAGCATCTTAAAACAGAAGTGAAGCAAGATTGGCGGGAAGAGAGAAAAATGTTTTTTTTTTTTTTTTTTTTTTCTTTTTTTAAATGATGGCAATAGAATGGTCTGATGACGTCCGACTAAATATTCTGATTTAAAATCATTATGAGGAGTGGTGGTGTAAAACTATTAGTTTTAGTGTAGTCACTAATGCGTGATGAATATTAATAGATTTGTAAATATACTTAGTATCTTATTTATAAATAAACGTCATAGTTAAAATAATACTTGGAACTCGTCATCGGTTGTCTAGACACTATGACACCTTATTAAATAGTGAAGTTCCGTTATAGTATTCTGGAAGCGCTGTCTGGTGAAGAACAAAAATTTCTCATTTCTCAACGTGGCATACGTAATAAGAAACAAGAACGAAAAATCATGCGTCAAGCATAGATTATGTAACACTTTCCAACGCTTCCAAAATAATTTTACAAATCATACCGTTTAATAAGCTGAGAGATAACATCTAAGTAAACAATTTGGAAAACGCATAACATATTTAAAAACATAATTTCAGGAATTTCCAACATATACAATATTCGGAAAAATATCCGAATACTTTTATTCAGCCCTGTATATTATCTATAGATTTGTATATATACTACATAGGATGCTAAATTTTAGTTCAGTTAAGAAACGCGTAGCACAGTTTAAAATTCTCCTTCTGGAGTTTCTGTCAATAGACGGAAATGTGTTCGCGAACTTTTGTGCTTCGCTGTATATGATCTACAGAATTTATACACACCACGTAATAAACAAAAAGTGAGTTAAATTTAAAATCGCGTTCAGTAACTTAAAACGCACTTCCAGGAATTATTGTTAACAGACAGAAAATAATTCTTTTGTGTGTCCCTGTAAATGAACGATGACTGCTATACACACACTATTCTGTAGTAAGCCTCTTGTAATGCACCTTAGTAATATACATAAATTTCAATGCGTTTAAAATAGTGAAACATTATTTAAATAAACCGCAGACGATTTTCTCCATAGACGTAATGTAACGGAATTCTTTTGACTGTCCCTGTAACGTAACTATAAGTGCTATGCACACCCTATTCCAAATTAAGCTTCTTGTAATCCACCTTAGTGATATATATCAATTACAATGTGTTTGAAATTGTGTAACATCATTAAAATAAACCGCAAATGATTTTTCACCATAAACCGTATTGTAACGGAATTCTTTTGAGTGTCCCTGTAAAAAAAATACAAGTGCTACACACTTCCGTTGAAATAGGGAACGTGCTATTGATAATGACAATAACATATAAAAATTGCAAGGCAATCCGAACATATTTACGGGAGTTAGAGCACGGACAGACGGCAGACGGCCATACGGCCAGACAAACCGAAGTCATAAACACTTTTCAATTAGGTTGGAAAGTGTTAAAAATAAAGGCATGTTCATTTCGCTCATAGCAGACGATATAATTCATTTCACTGAAATAACAAGAACGAAAAATCATGCGTCAAGCATAGATTATGTAACACTTTCCAACGCTTCCAAAATAATTTTACGAATCATACTCTTTTATAAGCTAAAAGATAACATCTAAGTAATCCGAATACTTTATTCAGCCCTGTATAGGATCTATAGATTTGTATATATACTACATAGGATGCTAAATTTTAGTTCAGTTAGGAAACACGTAGCACAGTTTAAAATTCTCCGTCTGGAGTTAAATAATACGGAAATGTGTTCCCGAACTTTTGTACTTCCCTGTATAGGATCTACAGAATTTATACACACCACGTAATATACAAAAAGCGATTTAAAATTAAAATCGCATTCAGTAACTTAAAACGCACTTCCAGGAATTATTGTTAACATACAGTAGAGAATTCTTTTGTGTGTCCCTGTAAATGAACGATAACTGCTATACACACAATATTCTGTAGTAAGTCTCTTGTAATGAACCTTATATAAATTTCAATGCGTTTAAAATAGTGAAACATTATTTAAATAAACCGCAGACGATTTTTCTCCATAGACGTAATGTAACGGAATTCTTTTGACTGTCCCTGTAAAGTAAGTATAAGTGCTATGCACACCCTATTCCATATTAAGCTTCTTCTAATGCACCTTAGTGATATATATAAATTTCAATGCGTTTAAAGTATTGAAACATTATTTAAATAAACCGCAAATGATTTTTCCCCATAGACCGCAATGTAACGGAATTCTTTTGAGTGTCCCTGTAAAAAAACTATAAGTGCTACACACTTCCGTTGAAATAGGGAACATGCTATAGATAACGATTATAACATATAAAATTTGCAGGGCAATCCGAGCATATTTAAGGGAGTTAGAGCACGGACAGACGGCAGACGGCAGACGGCCAGACGGCCAGACGGCAGACGGCCAGACGGCCAGACGGCAGACGGCCAGACAAACCGAAGTCATAAACACTTTTCAACTAGGTTGGAAAGTGTTAATAACGATGATTTTTTTTACCTTGTAAAACTAGTTATAGTACGAACGCATCTCATTTGTCACGTGTAACGTACAATTTTCCAACTTGTTTATATTTGTCACCAAAACGCTATATTATAAGCCTGTTATATTTTATTTGAAAAATTAACGATAGAAAATTATATTTATTCTATTTGATACACGTAAAGTTAGCTTAAAAAGTGCGATTAAAGGAAAAAATCGTTTTTTTAGAAACGCGAAAGAAAAAATAGATGTGTATGGAATAGGATATGTCTAAATGAACAGCGTTACGAGCCAACATATAAAAAATTGTTACTGTAATATATTTTTGGAAAGTTTTAGTAACAATATATTTTATGGATGTTTTAGTAATAGCATTATTTTATAGATAATAATTTTTTAATAATGATAGATTATCTAGTGCTGAGTGATGAAAGTATAATTTATGTTAAATATTGCCAAGGGCTTTATTTTTGTGATTCATAACACTTGCGTATAAAAGAATTTCTGTTAATTCTAATCAGCAGATATTAAGAAAACAAATGTTGCTCTGATTCCTTTAAAATTATTTATTTATTTATTTATTTTAATATTCGAGTTAGAATTGAAATAATTTTTTTTTATGTTGTACATTGATTAACAAGTTAATTCTAAAATAACATAATCATATGAGACTGGCATTTCAAAGAAAAATATAATAATTTAAACTTTTTAAAGCATTTTTTAAATTGCTATTACACTCTCAATTTTAATAATTTTATTCATTTTCACCCTCAAAATTACTAAAACAATACTAAACAGATTCTGCATTGATCATTAAATCAAGCACGTAGTAAATTTAATATATATATTTTTTTTATCTGAATGATATCAAAAACTCCAAACATTTTAACATTTCGAGATATGCTTATTATTTTTTAAAGTATAACTACAGCACTCAGAAATTAATCTTTTCTAAATTTTATTACACACATTCGAAAGTATCTACAAAAATTGACACTTTAAATATAATAAAAAATTGCTTTTCCAATACACTCCAATGTTAAAAAAATGAAAGCGGGGATAAGGGCGCTAAAAGTTCTCTGCTAATATAAAACAATATTTATATGGTTCAAAAATCTCAAGATTTGATATATGAAATGATAATATATCTAATACTTTACACACGTATTTGAGAAGGTAGATTTGATTTCATCCCATAAAAAAGTCGATATTTCGAATATTTTTTAGGCATTGCACCGAGAGATTCTTTAAACAGGGGGGAAAAAAATATCCCAACGGTTCTGCAGGAAAGTTTTTGCAACAGCTGAGGGAAATGAAGCTGAAAGCAGTTTCTGTAATGGGAATGCTGCTGCAAAAGATATTGAAGTGCTACTAATAAAATATTTAAGAATAAAAAGTTATTTTTAGTTTAGGTTGTTCAATTTTATGATCCAAAAGCAAAAAATATTTCACACTGCTTTCGGTATTGATTTATATTACACTTACCAATAGGTAGACTGTGATATGTTCATTGGTGTATTTTAAAATAACCGACCCGTTCACATGATTTTACATGACGACGAATTTATGTGATTAATTTCATTAATACTAACATTAAAGTTTTTTTTTTATTATAGGTAGAGATTGTAATGAATTAATAGGGAATAAAATATTAAATTATTTCTCTGTTGATAAATAAAAAAATTAAAAAGTTAGTAAAAAATGAAAAGTTTCATTGATTAGTCAAAAAATATACATAAAATATATTCCCAATATTTTATGGACAATTTTAGTAACATGTCCTTTAGCAATGACTCATATGTTGACTCATATTGACAGTGGTAACACCTGACAAATAAATTTCGCTTTTACAGTAATTTTTTTAAACTTCTAAACATTGCAGAATTTCAATTTTTATACTGTCAAATAGGAAAGAAAATATTCTTTTAAATGCACTTTGTTTGAAAACTGCAACTCAATGTACTGATTAGGGTTTTAAAAATATTTTCAAGCATAATTTATTTACTTTTTTAGGTGCGTTCGTAATTATATAAATACGTAGCACCTATTGTCATCGCTTGGTCCGTCCGTCTGTCTGTCCGTACGTCCGCATATAACAACGCAAAAACTACCCAACCGAATGGTTTGGAATTTAAGATGTATTATCTTTGCAGAATTTTGTCGAGACATTTCAATTTTTTTTAAAAATCGAATCAAAGCTTTAGGAGATATTAATAAAAATATTTATTAAGAAATTTGAATTAAAAAAAAAAAATCCATGCTTTCTTGTTAGAGGAGCTTCCGAGGTTTAATCGTCAAGCGACCGAGATACTTATTTTATTACAGAAATTAATCTGCAGACGATATAATTCATTTCACAGAATTAAAAATCATGAAGATCTGACTATTTATATAACTATCTATAGTACGAACGCACCTACATAATGAGTACATAACATAATGAGTAATATAGTACGAACGCATTACATAATTTGTCACGTTTGATGTACAATTTCCAACTTGTTTAAATCTACCACTACTGTGTGCAGACGATTACAAAAAATGAACCCGTTTCCACTAAAAACAATATAAATAGTTCAGAATTTGTTTCCGGCTAATATTCCATAACGAAATTATAACTTCATCAATAAATAAATAAATTATAAATATTATATAAATTAAACACAAATTTGACAGACATGAAATCGAACTACGCGATTTAATTATCAGAAACAAAAAGGCTGCTGCAAGTAACGATCTTTGGACATTTCTTTGGCTATTAACTACTGAAATGCGGCTAATACGAGAGTATCATTTCTAATCATTTTTAAAACTTTATTTGAATACATTATCGATGTTTTTCATATAAGAATGCTTTTTGATGTTGTTATTAGACAATCTAAAAAAATATATTAAATGTAAAAAAGTCTATTGGAGTTTTCAATTAAAAAATATAGATTTTCACCTATATTCTCTAAATCTTCAAGCCTGGGTTGGATCCCATAGTTTTATTAAAGGGGTTAAAACGGCTTTGAAAGATTTCTGTAATATTCAGACATTCAGATATTGCTAGAAAAAAATCCTTTTTAAAGTAAAAAAAATCCTATTTTCTTTTAATAAAAAAATTGTGTACTTTATTAAAAATGTAAAGCTTCATTAATTAATAGAAAAACGCACATAAAATAAATTAGACTTTAAAAGTAAATATGTGATGCCATTTTGTAAGCAAAATTATGCAGCGAATGTTTATAATTAAAAAAATAAGTCATTATCGTTCCTAAAAACATGCATTTCTGCCATATCAGATTGCAGCTAAAACTGTTGCCAGTAATAAAATTCTAATTATTTTTTTTATGGTGAGAGTAAAAAAAAAGCTAAGAAAAATGAGCCGAAATAGCTCCCGGCTAGGAAATGTGTAATTCAGTGCATTTTTATCGTTTGGTTCTTTTATGATGCGTAAAGACTTTCTTAAACATGTCATTAAAAAGTCATAAACGTCTGTTTCGTTTTTTTTCTCTCTTTTAAGGTTTTACTTCATGACCCTTTTTTTTTCTCTCGAGAATAAATTTATGAATTGGATTTGGGTTAGTAGTGAAAATGATGATTATGTGTGAAGGTATCTTCTTTTACTCGGGGTATTTTTGCAGATGATGTGTGCCAGAATAGAAAGGTATAAAATAGCTGTGAAATAAGAGCAGTGAAAACAGGTGATTATTTTCTGAGCTCACTGAAGGATAGGAGGGGAAAATTACATTTCTTTCAGATTCAACAGTTTAATTACCACATAGAATCTAGCTAAGCAATTTAATTTTTTAAAATATGTTTTTAGTTATTTAACCTCTAAACAAGACATACACTCGAATATGTGCAATTTTAAAATTTTCATGTTTTTTATTTCGCTGTTATTGGACACTATAGCGATAATTCTTTGAAAATTTTCATACACAAGTCTGCTAAAACTGTTACACTGCCGATCGATCGTATCGAATTATGTAAAATTTTCATTATTCTACTTTTACAAGACATAGTAAATTCAAAACGTAGGTAAAACTCAAATGTAGCGAGTCAAAAGGGCATGAGGAATTTCTGAAAATTACTAAAATCACTTGATTATAACAGAGAGTGTTGCTTACACTCTTCATTAGTTATATTACCGATAAATGTTTCATACACAAGACTTATACAACCGATAGGCCGTGTAAAACTTTCAGTATTCATATTTTACAAGTCTTAGTAAA
Organism: Maratus michaelseni; assembly: GCA_963931845.1. Taxonomy (NCBI): domain Eukaryota; kingdom Metazoa; phylum Arthropoda; class Arachnida; order Araneae; family Salticidae; genus Maratus; species Maratus michaelseni. The sequence goes on along the minus strand of OZ007591.1, from coordinate 387,928,023 downwards.
CACAAAATGTAGGCAAAGTCTAAATGTAGTAAATGAAAAGGGCACGAGGAAGTTTTGGAAATTATACAAATCATCTGGTTATAACAGAGAGTGTTAATTAAACCCTTCATAAATTATACTACCGATTTTGTTTTATATACAAGCTTTCTAAAAAGAGTACCGATAAATCGTGTAAATTGTTCAGTATTCACCTTATACAAGACACAGTAAACACAAAACGTAGGCAAAGTCCAAATGTAGTGAGTCAAGAGGGCACGAGGATGTTTTGAAAATTATAAAAAATCATCGATTGAACCCTTCATTAGTTATACTACTGATAACGTTTTCATAAACGAGACTTCTAAAACTAGTATACTACTTATAATTAATATAAAATATTCAGTATTCACCTTTTACAAGTCATAATAAACACTAAACGTAGGCAAAGGCAAAATGTAGTGAGTCAAAAATGAGCGAGGACGTTTATAAAACATCATCTGGTTATAACAGAGAGCGTTGATTAAACATTTCGTTAGTTACACTACCAAAAATTTCTTTCACACGAATGACTTTTAAAATTAGTATACTACCGATAAATTGCGTAAAATTTTCAGTATTCATCTTTTACAAGCCATAGTAAGCACAAAACGTAGGCAAAGTCCAAATGTAGTGAGTGAAAGTGTGCGAGGAAGTTTTGAAATTTACAACAGTCATCTGGTTATAAAATAGAGAGTTGATTAAACACTTCATTATTAGTTATACTACCGATAAATGTTTCATACACAAGACTTATACAACTAGTATACTACTGATAAATCATGTAAAAGTTTCATAATTCATATTTAACAAGTCATAGTAAACACAAAACGTAAACAAAGTCGTGTAGTGAGTCAAAAGAGCACGAGGAAATTTTGAAAAATATTAAAATTATCTGGTTATAACAGAGTGTTAATTAAACTCTTCATTCGTTATACTACAGATAAATTTTCCATTCACAAGACTTCTGAAACTAGCATACTATTGACAAATTATGTAATTTTTTCAGTATTCTCTTTTTACAAGCCATTAAAAAAAAAAAAAAAAAAAGTAAGAAAAGTCCATATATAGTGTATGAAAAGGGACGAGGAAGTCTTAAAAATTATAAAAATCATCTGGTTATAGCTGATAGTGTTGATTAAACCCTTCATTAGTACTCTGAAACTTCAATACACTGGCCTGAACCTGCTGTGGTAATTTGTTTAAGAATTACAAAGCAAAAAAGAAGTGTCCCTTAGAGTCCGCATTGGAAAGTAGAGAAGTAATCTACGTCGAAGATAACTTTACGCAGTACAATATTAATTTCTTCGTTGTCTAGCATACGATTTTTCATGCTTGTAATATCACTACATTAAAAAATATTGTTAGTTAAATAATCATTCTCATTCATAAGTATCCGAACACCTACTGTCGAATGTCTACAGTGTATTCACCGCTGTAACCAATTTTAATAAGATGGGGAAATATTGCCATCAATATATAATGTTGATATATTTACCCCTGTATATATTTTTCGATTTTTCACCCTAAAAATATACACTGATATAGATTTACTGTTGTGATAGACAATAATAATTGGGTTAATAAATAATCAAATATTGTATTTGACTGTTAAAAGCAAAATGTAAAAAGGGCAATTTTTCCGTAAAACAACTTTTTTTACTGGCGTCCTAATTCCAAATTTTTTTTTTCCTTCATAGAATCAGCTGCCTTTTTAATAGTGTAATAAGAATGATGAATATTAGAGCTCATCTAATTTCTGGGCTTTAGGGAAAGTGTCTAGTTTTCCCTTGCGATAGTATGGTACTGGATACAAAGAGGGGATAGAGTACGCTACAAAAACAAAAATATATATATAGGAAACCAGTATCATAATGTACTTATTTAGTTAAACATACTGGGCGTCTCTCTCCAAGTCAATTTGGATTTTCGTTCATGAAGTTAGCATTAATGAAGGTATTGCAGGAATATTTTCATCAGGTTTTTGTTTCCTTTTGGTAAAATGCGACATAAACACCAGAAGTGCTGAAAAGTGTTACCATTCGCTTTCAAACAGCACAAAGTTAGATGCTCTAAAATTCGGAATACAGCGATAGTACATTCAGCAACACGGTCGAATTACAGTGTAACTTCCGTTGAAGCTATTGCATTTATTACAAAGTTATTCTGTTGAAACATTTGCTAATCTATCCTCTAATTATTAATATTGTTATGAACAAAAATAAGGATGCGGTTTAGTGTATGGTACCCGGTTCTATTGTCTAAATAAATAGTTTGCCACCTTGATTTCAGATATAAAAATTTGTTGTTGTAGAATATGGTGTGGATAGCCTTTATCGTTCATTTAAGCCACTGCAAGAGGGAACGTGACTACCCTTGTAGGTTTTCACACACCTCGAGTTGTGGTAAAGCAAGAGCCGTCGTGAAGCCTAGCATATGACCTAGAAACCGGCTCCCGTCCTGGGGTTTCGGCAATGAAGTCGCTGGGTGTTCCCGGCGGTCCATCAAGGTCCGTTCCTACGGAAGTTTCCTCCAAGATGTGGGGTTACTGTCGTAGTGATCTGTGTCATCGACACTTGGTACATTGGCTTGGGGGTCCGCAGTTGGGGAGCGGCCCCAGGCCGATCGCAGCGCCGTGGCGAGACAAAGCTACTGGTGCGATATAAGTCCTTTAGAGACTTGGGAGCGATGGTTGGAACGCGAGCCGGCGACCTCCGTGGGCCCTGGCGGCGCGAGCTCATTTTATCGTTCATTTACAAGGACACACAAAATAATTCAGGGTTCCAGACGTTATCGCCTCTGTTATCGTTAGTGTATTTCACCCCCTCTTAAAGTTTCTAATGCTGATGTTGCGACATCGTTTCTACATGCTTGAAGAATATCGATGCTATTTTTTTTCAATTTTGATGCCACGAGAGATTTCTAATGAACAATAATTTCTTAGTGCTTCGTCTGCTGTTTTCAGCTTCATGGCAAATGTTTCATTATTACGAAAATATAATATAATCCCGAACGAAAATATACCATTACTTCTTCTGAGTTAACAACGATTCCGAAAAGCATTTTTTTTTAAATCTAACATTGGAAGCCATTATAAACTGATTGATACTGACTGAGAAAACTGATTGATACGCTGTGAAAACTATACAGAAACTATTCCGAAAATCAGTTGCAGCAAAAGAAAACTTGTTTTTATAAATACTTCTTTAAATCTCGAAAATATATTGGTTTCTGACGTTTCTAATGATAAAGAACATTTTTCGGAATCATGAGTAACTCGGAAGAGGTTGTTGTATATTTTTGTTCGTGTTTTTTCCTATATTAAGAAAAATTTGTCTTTTTTAAAAGCGTATATAAATCTTAGGGGAAAGTATATATTCAATCGTTTTCAATATTTTCGGATAATGAATTGATGTTTATTATAAATAAATAGAAGAAATTATAAACTTTATTGAAATAATAAATAATATGAAAACAACATCATTATTATTGTTCATTTAGAAAAATATTCCAAACTCAATCGTTTATTTTTAATCCAATTAATTTATTTAGATTCCTTGGAATGTGAGTCTAGTCTCTTTAATTTAATTGGGAAATAATAAAAGTTAAAAGCCTTTTCTGAAGCTTTTTGAGACAAGATAAACTTTGATCCTAGTTTTATTGCATTATAATGGTGCCTTAGGGCAAAGCAATCGATTTAAATCTAATTTTAAAAAGTCCATGTGAAAAGTAAATGCGATCGAAATTTTAAGAGGTTCTTACAGAAAGAAAATAAAGCAGACGATGATTAAATTATATTTTTATTCTTTAAGTTGAGATATAAGATTTAGTAGGAGATGTGTTTGTGTTCAATTTTACTACTCTCGAACTCGGTTAATATTAGTAAAAAGGGAATTAATTAAAGGGAACTAAAACACACATAATTAAACTAATTACTAATATTAATTTCTCTAATTATCTTAATGCTAAAATCTATATTATAAAGGACAAACGTGTCCGTGAGTAAACGCTGACGTCATTTTGCGAATGGCAACACTTGACGATGAAATTTCGGTTTTGCGATTTTTGGTACTGCAATATTTTACATTTCTAAGCATCGCATATTTTTAATTTTTACAACCTTATATAATAAAAAAAAATTACTTTCAAATGCAATTTGTTAAAAAAAAAAAAAAAAAAAAAAAAAAAAAAATCCACTATATTCTCTATACCGGGAAGTCCGGGTTAGATGCCCTAGTTAACTGAATATCATAAAATTAACATAAAATATTCAGTCTTACGTTTGTGTGTGTCACTTTCTAGAGACAGGTTTTGTTTTAGATAAAATCACAGTACTGAAAGCCTCTAAATGTCACACAGTCAAAACCTCTAAAGAACTATTAATTCTCAAAGATATAAAGGACATAGAGTAATGCAGTTGATAACTTTTCCCTTTCTCTTAATTATTCTCCGTGGCCCGAGAAGTAAAACTACTAAAACTCATTATTAGTAAAACTCTCTGCAAAACTTACAAATTTTAATACAATTTATTCAGTATAAAAATACACAAATAATGTGATAGACCTAAAAGATGACTAAATACTTTAATAGCTGTTAAAAATTTACATTAAAATCATGTAGTACTTTCGGCTACGTACCCAGTCTTCATCAGGATTCAGGATTTAAAACGATGTTATTAATGTCGCCTGCCTGGATCTCACTCGCAAATATGACACGCTTCATAACTGAGAAAATCAGGGAAAGTCGAAAAAAATTCTCCCTGATGTTCTCATTTTTTAACCGTGCCATTTGAGAGTGAGATCCAGACCAGACAGGCTACATTAATAACGTCATTTTAAATCCTGAATCCTGAGGCTGGGTACTTAGCCGAAAGTACCAGATGATTTTAATGTAAATTTTTAACAGCTATTAAAGTATTTTAGTGATCTTTCAGGTAGTTGATCACATTATTTGTGTATTTTTATACTGTTTTACAAAGAGAAATATTAGCATTCTGAACTCAGAAGGATTCTACAACAGAAACGTAACTTCTACAAAATATAGTCTAATCTCGACACACCTATATTTTTTACATCTATCTACGACGACTTGTGGCGATATCTGTTGTTACAATATGAACTTAAAACACATATTTTATCAAACAACTTGAAAATCTCGACTAGTATTGCAATATTCATTCTATTTTTTAAGCTATTGATAACACAAATCGTTTTCATTTCAACAGGTTAATAAGAGACATAAAGGCTGGGTAATATGGACCAGATACCAAATTTAAAGAAAGAAACAAATATAGGTTTTTTTTCTAGGCTCCTTTTTTACCATGGCTCAGTTGTAAGCCTTACAAAGGGGTGAAATTTGAAACGTTCTTTTTTCTTTCTTATATTCTATCAATACCTCAGGCATTCCTTCACATGTTTTTGGGGTGGGGTGTCGCATTTTGATAGCGAGTTGTAATGTAAAAATATTATCATTGAGAGAGAACAGTGTTCGATAAGAAAGAGAATTCTTTCCTAATTCTACCCTACATTTGCCGAAAATCACATTGAATGAACAGATGTTTTGTTCGTATTAGTCGTGATTCTGTTTTTGCACCTCGTAAAAAGCATGAAAATATTAACATAGATTAAATGTTGAAACATCCTTAGCAGGCAAATTGATCGTTTTAGCCGTGCTCGTATTAACCGAGTTCGACTGTATTTACTAAAATAAAACTGATTTCAAAATAAAAGCTACGGTTTAAAATAGAACAATTAGTGGTACTTAGTGTTTCCTTTTATCATGTTTTAGTAAAGTATCGTGAAAATCCAATTTTCCGGACAAATAAGTTTTAGGCGTGATCCGGATATGTAGAAACCAGAATAATTGAGGCAGTCATAAAAAATAAATAGGTATGTTGCAAAATAAAAAAAAATATTTAAAATATTTCTCTTTAATAAAAAGCTAGGTGTAATATATCCAACTTAAATTAGGCTCGCCATTTAATAAGATCATTTTTTTTCAAGGACTAAAAATTAAGGAAAGAAAGAAAACAATATCGTACTTTCTTACATTTGGATGAGTAAATTGAAAAGTCCAACCAAGTTACTTAGAATAGAATTCTTCAAAATATAGACTTCGAAAATTTCAATTAACTATAAATTGTAACGTTGATTTAATTAAAAAAATATTTTTTTACGAACAAATATATACATTTTTGCATTTCGGCAAAGTTTAGTTTCTTTAAATTATTTTTTTTTTTATATTTTGATAGCAATTCGGATGTCCGGCGATCCGGATGACTAGAGTTTGAATAACTGGATGCTTACTAATTAAACTAATTATGTTCTTTAGAATAATATAATTTACAAACAATGTCAAGGAATTGCTCAAGGAGGAACAGCATCAAGTATATTTTCTGATCTTTACTTATATTACCATGAAAGGAAATAGTATTAACAATGATTATGTTTACTATCGTTATATATATGATATACTTATTATTCATTAGCAAATGAATAGCTTTAATTTAGAATCTATACAATATTTAGCATAGATCAAACAAAAGGGGCATAACTTTCACTGTAACAATTCAATAGAGAAAAACTTCAATTTTTATTTAAAAAATGTTTCATGCAAAATAATAATGCTTACAATAAACTAACATGCAAAATAATAAAATCTATCGCATATTTATTATAAAAAAGCATTCCAACATCAAGTTGTTTATTTTTCATCCAATTAATTTATGTTGATCCCTTCAAAAAAGAGCTTAGTCTGCCTAATTTAATTGAGGGGCAACGAAAGTTAAAAAAAGAGTTCTGCAGCTTTTTGAGACAAGACGAACTTTGATTCTATCTTTATTGCATTTTAATGATGCCGTAGGGCAAAGTAATCGATCTAAATCTAATTTTAAAATATCTCTGGGAAAAGCAACTGCGCTCGAATTATTTGAGATTCTTGGAAAAAGAAAATAATCTGCCGATGATTAAATCATGTTTTTATTCTTCAACATCACTTCGAGTTTAAGAGATCATCACCACTCGAGGTTTAAAAGAAGATGCTATTAATTCCACTAATTATTCAAATAAAACTGATTTTATCGCAAAAGCTAAGGATTTAAAATGAAAAATTAATGTTATTTAAATATTTTTAACATATTTTCGTGGTTTGAATTATTCATTACTTTTACTAGGTTTAGTGTTCATGAAGTGGTCTAATTTGTAATGAAATGAACGTAAAATGTCTTAATTTTCACAATTCCTTTCTTGAGAATAGGTATAATCTTAAATAGTTTTTTTTCTAACTGAAGTATTAACAACAAAATATCTCTGTGAATTACTTACTACAATGTTAAATAAATGAATAATTAATAAGTGATATACAAATAATTTTTTATAAGAAGCATAATGCACTGCATACCAATTTCGTGATTTTCGAAGTAGTGTAAAAAAATTAAAATATATATAAAAAGAAAAAAAAAAATTATCGTCCATAGCCGGAAAGTATCCGAATTTTTAAAATGTCCTTCTAAAAAAAACCTGTTATATACTTTATCTTCAATAGAAAACATTCTATAGTTAACCTCAATTTTAATATTTTCATATAATATATTTATATACACACATTGTTTTACTTTTCTTACAGTAGAAAGAGTAATTTATTAAATTCAAGATTTTTAATCGTAGTTTAATTAATGATAAAGAAATAACCTTAATAGCAATAAAGAAAGAACTTTGTCTTTCAGTCTGTCTGTGTTCTGTGTTCTGAAGAGACCATTGCGCGTATAACCACAATATTTTCCAGAAAGGTACCTCTATGTCTGTAGTTATGCATTACTAAGCCAGTTTTTGGATTATATTTTTTAATTTAATTTAAAAAACGATAATAAACATCGCAAAATGGCGCTCTGCTACTCATGTGGCGAATTCCAAAACAGTGAAGTACGGAAAGAGGAAATACCCGCTTTATTTCGCATATAAAGCCCCCATCGGCTTAATTATTCGGAATACCGAAAAACCGAAAGATACCAAACCACATTTACGTATTTTATGCTTTCTAACGGCATAAACCATTAAAAAAAAAATCCCTGATGGCTCGGCCTACAGGCACAGGTAGATTTCGAAGACGCAGACCGTGGGGCGCCTGTTTGTTGGGAATTGCGGAAGAAATGACCTTTTTACGATGACGCGGCAGTTGGAACCGCCTACTTCGAAACCTAACTTGTTTGCAGGCGGAATCGGCAGGGATTTTTTTGTTTTTAATTTTTTTTTTGCTATAACGGTTGGTCCTATAAAAAACTTGTCAATATAAAAGTTTTAAATAATATTAAGAGGATTAATAATAAATTTAAGCGGATTTGAAATCTTGAGAATTGGCGAAGTTATGAATTTTTTTCTTCTAAACCCCCCTTCCCCCCCCCCCTTAAGGCAATTTTTAATTATATCAAAAATCAGTCATACATAAATTTTCGGCCCTTTTCCTAGAAGTAATAATAACTTCAAACGGATTCGATACGTATCATAAGTAAGAAATTATGAGTTTTTTTCTGTTTTCACAAAATGCCCCCCCCCCCCCCTTGGTTCGATTTTGTCCATTAACGAACTTGACCGAGACTGTATGCCCCTTGATTTTATGTATCAGTTTCGAAAATATGCGGGAGTTGGAACCGCCTACTTCGAAAAATAACTTGTTTGCAGGCGGAGCCGGCAGGGATTTTTTTTGTTTTTAATTTTTTTTTGCTATAACGGTTGGTCCTATAAAAAACTTGTCAATATAAAAGTTTTAGATAATATTAAGAGGATTAATAATAAATTTACGCGAATTTGATATCTTGTGAATTGACGAAGCTATGATTTTTTTTCTTCTAAAACCCCCCTTTCCCCCCCCCTTGGGGCCATTTTTAATTATATCAAAAATCTGTCATACATACATTTTCGGCCCTTCTCCTAGAAGTAATAATAACTTTAAACGGATTCGATATGTATCATAATTAAGAAATTATGGGGGTTTTTCTGTTTTCACAAAAAGCCCCCCCACCCTCCCCCCCTTGGTTCGATTTTGCCCATTAACGAACTTGACCGAGATTTTATGCCCCTTGATTTTATGTATCAGTTTGTAAAAGATTAATGCAGAATTTTTCCAGTAATCGTGGTCAGAAAAAAGTGACATAGATAGATAGATAGATAGATAGATAGATAGATATATAAACTTTTGAACTGGGGGTAATTTTGGGTTCTGGGAGTCATAATCGGCGTAGATCTGCAAAAATTTTTCAAAATTTCCAACTTAGGTGAGAATGTAATAGGTAGTATTTCTTACGAAATCTACCTAATATATGTGTTCAACTTTTCAAAAGAAAAAAAAGCTTCGAATTTCTGTTTTTTTTTCGCGTTTTTCAAAGCGAGCATCCGCTGAATTAATCAAAAATGAAAAATTCTCATTTAACCAGTTTACTTTTCCCGTTAAAATGACGTATGCATGGTTTAAAAATATTAATATTAGCTCTTTCAAGAAAATATTCATTTCCTAATGTCATTCCGACAATTCGTTTTTTTCTGCAATATTTAAAAATCTGCATCCACGCTTCTAATCAAAATACTCAAAAAAGAAAAATATCAGACTGTATCTACGTTGATTTTCCTTTCGAAAGGTGGTATCCGTTTAAAAAATATTAATATTTATCTTTAAACATAGTTCATTTCCAAAACTCACTTTCCTTTAAAACGACGTCTTTGGTTTTGAAAAATATTAATATTGACCCTTTCAAAAAGCTTTGTTTCCAAAACTCACTTCCTCGATTTTCGTTTTTTATTCGATGTTTAAAAATCTGCATCGGCTTTGGAATTCGAAACACATAAACCTAAATACATTTTCCTTAAAAACGGCGTACTCCGTTTAAAAAAAAGAACATTATTAACCTTTTCGAAAAAAATTGTTACCAAAACCGAAGTTCACGATTTCCGTTTTTTGTGCAATGTTTAAAAATCTACATCGGCTTTGGAAATCAAAATACGAAAAAGCAAAAAAATATCAAAATATATCTACGTCATAGCTGCCAACTTTTACGCTTTTTCCCTACCGCTAAAATTTTGTAGTAAATTTTACCTTATTAAATCGCCGAAATCATGTGATTCAATAAAGCAAAAATTTCTATATTTTTAGTGGTAACAAAAAAGCGTAAAAGTTGGCAGCTATGCTACGTACATTTTCTTTTAAAAAGAGTCTTCAGTTTTTAAGAACTATGAATATTAACCCTTTCAAAAAAATTCTCTTCAGAAACGCACGTTAACGAATTAAAATTTTTTTGCAATTAAAAAAAAAATAGCATCCATTTTCTTATCGAAATAAGAAACCAAAATACCCACTTATCCAGCGTATATTTACTATTAAAACGCCGTCTTTGGTTTAATAAAATATTAATATATTAACACTTTCAAAAAATTATTTTCTGAACTCACCTTTCTCCCTCCTTTTAGTTCGTTTAGACAGATTTTCATAAAAAAAATGATGCAATTTCGATGGTGTACGCTGCCGAAGGCAGTGGTTCGTTTGAAAAGTTTTTCATTTAAATATATAATTTCATTCAACACTGATTTTAGATACTGTATTTGCGGTTAATATCAGGGGTCCCACTATAGGCCGGTCTTTTTTAAAAGTATAAAACCAAAACAGGCTGGAGCGTGCGTAGCAATCCCGCTGCACACTGCAGAAGGCAGTGGGACCCCCAATTCTAGGTTTGCTTGGATAGATTTTCATTTGAAAATATAAAATCATAGAAATTCGAAGGTATACGCTGTCGAAGGCAGTAGGGGATATAAGGATCGTATGGAAAGATTTCCATTATTAAATCATTCAACATTGGATCCCACCAGTGGCTGAGAGGTTCTGCTCTCAAAGTTGGTAGACGGGACGTGCTGGGTTCAAACCCTGTTGCGCTCGTCGACCTAACCGTTCGGAGTTTTCCGCGGATTTCTTCAAACCTTGCCGTAAATACGGGTTAGGATCCCTTAGAAAGACCCCCACGAAGGGCACTCCCCCTAGGGCCTATATCCCTCGTGTAGATAATCGACCGTTATGAATCAACCAACTAACCAACCATTCAACACTGATTTTAGGTAAATTTAAGGTTATTATCATTAAGGTTGGCGAGTTTTTAATCCTTAGATAAGATATATTTAAGGTTACTGGCACATTAAGTTTTTTATACGCAAAATGTACCATTTAACATAAATTTTAGATGCAATAATTACATATAATTCTTTTAGGGAAGGGCGGCGGTCTCCAATCTGGCATGTCCCCATACTGCATTTAGTCTGCATTTAACTGCATTTATACTTTTTGAAGATGACTATTTTTAAATCATTACTTTTTGAAAAAAAAAAAATCATGGGATTAACATAGTTAAAAATATAGCTGTTCGAAGTCTAACACCAGAATAATATTTTATTTTCTATGTGCACCGAAATCGAGTTATATTCATTTATATTTAATTGATTAATTAATTAATTAATTAATTAATTAATTAATGTGCGAACAAACGAAATATCTGCACGGATAAGTTATTAAAGCTATTTTGCCGCAATGGATTACCGGATACATCAGAGCTATTAAACGTATGAAGCTTGTAAGAAAGTTTATTATTTTATGCATTATTATGTAATACATTCTTCTTAATGATGCATTAAAAAAATTTTTAATGAGCGGAAAAAGCAAAAGTTCTAAAAAATAACTTTTGTGTTTGAAAAATCATTTTTTTCTCCCTTTTTTTTTTCACCTGACAACATTTTAGAAAGCTAATTTTATGAATATTTCTATTTTTTTTTAATTATTTAGATGTATGAAAGAGTTTTAAAAGGAGAAGAATTTCTTGAAAGATTACAACTTATCACAAACATGCCTTTTGTTTATAATAATAAAGAAAGACATTTGTGTGTCTGTGTGCTGTTTTTTGAAAAGATCGCTGCGCGCAGAACTACACGATTTTCGAGGAACGTATGCACCTTAATTAAATTGTGCACCTCGAAGACAGTTTTTGAATTTTTCGATTAGATTTGGGTTATTTATTTTTTATGCAATTTTTAGCGATTTTTCGCGTTTTGATGCGATTTTTCGCGTTTTGATGCAATATTTCCATTTTTGTAAAAAAAAAAAAAAAAAAAAAAAAAAAAAGAAATCGGTTTCAATCTTTTATTCAATATAGTAACTCCTTCAATAACGTTTATTCAAAGTTTTTGACTTTTTTTTGTGAATTTTTAAAATAAGTCCCCCTTTTGACGAAAATGAGAACTTCGTTTTCCCCCAAAAGGTATTTTTTCGAAATCCTATTCATCCAATCATATGTTTTATATCATTTATAGAGGATTTCTATCGTAATCGGTTAAAAGATTTTCAAAAGAATATGAAATAGAATTTTTTGCCAAATTTTTAAATAATGTTGAGGAAAATGACTAAAAGTATATTTTAATTACCACCGTGAATTGGAAAAATGCCAAATTGCTGTCTATAGTATTTCTACTTTGTGACTTCTGTTACTCCAATTTTAGTTTAAAACATCGCTTAAAAGATAACATTTTTTTTTTAAAATAAAAAAACATGTGAAGTATAGTTATTAAAGATAATTGAATTGATAATTGACTAAGACAGTTATTGAATTTATTAAAAGTAACTTCTGTTACAGTATTTTAACATCTTTTAACGAAACTAGAACTTTAAAATGTTGTATTTTAATTTTAAAATTGAATTTTTCTTAATGCTCGTGCATATAGCGATTGCATCTATATTTAAACAATAGTTTTGTTATTCAATAAAATCTGTATCTTGAAAAAAAACGAAATATATCTTGGAAAAATCGGGTAAAATTGCTTTTACCCGTCTATCCAAATAAATTAACTGTAAAACGTACCTGTAACTATAATCGAATCCTGAAAAAGTCAAATACTTGCAAATTACGGATGCAAAATTATATGGAATGTGTAAAACAATGTTCAAAGAAGGAAAATTCCTTTGAAAAGATAAATATTATTTTCATTATATTGAAAAAAAAAATGAATATAAGCAGAACGTAAAAAATCCTTGCTTGAGATTAGTGGAAAGTGGCCGAAAATTGGCCGAAAATTACTTAAGGGAAAAACTTGTGTAAAATAACATAACTGCAGGGTTCGTACGGCTCCTGGAATTTTGCGACCAGGAAATTCTTCGGTACCAGTATTTTCTTACAGAAAATCTCTCCTTAAAAGAAGGCGAAGTTTCGCGAGTTTAACCTAGATTTATTTTTTATTAAAAAAAATACTGATAACACTCCTGGAAAATCTCCTGATCCGTACGAACCCTGTAACTGTTTAAATAAATCTTCTGCCCTTTGCTAGAATGTTTTACACTATATTTTGCATTATAAACATATTTTAATAATAATTTAAACCCAAATTGAGTAATGAAAAAAGTAGATTTTTTAAAATGTTTCCAAAGGATCATTTTACCCTCACCATAAGGGCAAAATGATCCTTCATTTAAAAATAGTTGTAAATTGTTTTTTATCGGTAAAATAAAGGATATAAAAGTAATTATGACAATACGTAAGTGTAATTCACATTTAAAAACATACTCCATTAATGTATTTCTTTTAATTGCTAAAAAGTGTAAATTAACAACATAAAATAACTTTTATTAGGTTATTTGACATATTTTGGCTCACTCCGAGCCATTAAAAAAAATAAATAATAATAAAAAAAATGAGATAGTGATGAATAAGTGAGTCGAAACATGTCCAACAACCTAATAAAAGTTATTTTATGTCGTTAATTTACACCTTTTAGTATTTCAAAGAAATATATTATTACAAGGTGTTATAATTTATTATATTGTTATACCCCATTAAGTAAACTAAGTCATATTTCTGTACATGAAAGACTGTATGTCTAAATAAATACAGTATAAATATCTAAATAATATAAAGTTTGTGCTAACCTTATAACAGGTGTTATAAAACCCAATTTTTCAAAGAATTCTATTCAGACGCGTAATACTGCGATCGCTTGAATACCGCCATTGCTACTTCTCCACTTATTACAACTAGTTTATGTGTTACCCTGTAGATAGCGCGACCTGTCTGGAAGAAAACATATGTGGATCATTTTCCCCTCTAGGATCATTTTAGACCACCTTCCCCTATATTTTACAGTCCGTATTTTCATGCAGGCTCGGAAAACGTCAGTCATAGTAAAACCAATATAAGAGATATGATAATGCGGATTGATTTCATGCAGCTTCGGAAAACGTCAGTCATAGTAAAACCAATATAAGAGATATGATAATGCGGATTGATTTCATGCAGCTTCGGAAAACGTCAGTCATAGTAAAACCAATATAAGAGATATGATAATGCGGATTGATTTCATGCAGCTTCGGAAAACGTCAGTCATAGTAAAACCAATATAAGAGATATGATAATGCGGATTGATTTCATGCAGCTTCGGAAAACGTCAGTCATAGTAAAACCAATATAAGAGATATGATAATGCGGATTGATTTCATGCAGGTTCGGAAAACGTCAGTCATAGTAAAACCAATATAAGAGATATGATAATGTGGATTGATTTCATGCAGCTTCGGAAAACGTCAGTCATAGTAAAACCAATATAAGAGATATGATAATGCGGACTGTATGATGTTTGATATCAGGTAAAATCGTTTCAAAATAAAAATGTGTATTGAAGAGCTGGCCTTGAGATTTTGATTTGCAGATTTACTAGTAGAAACGGGTTCCGAAATTGAGATGAACGCGATATAGATTTAAAAAAAAAAATGATGCTTCAAAATTATTTAAAAAAACACTAGAAAAATAAGTAAATTGAGATACATTTTTCAAATAAATTGCATTTGAAAGAACATTTTTTTGGGCCTATTCGACGGTGTAAATATTTAAATTGTGTGATGTTTAAAAGTAAAAAAAAAAAATTGCAGTGGAAAATAAATTTATTTGTCAGTTGCTTATCACCGTGAATATGACGTTAGAGTAACTCACAGCATGTTTTTCATTTATAATATAGATCAACAATTTAATTGTTTAATAAATCTGTTTCAAATATTTCTCGTTACCCATTAAAACGTAGTGGTACCATATGGTACCGTCATACCTGCCAACCATTTTGTTGTTTGAACACCAGTATTTCTTAAGAGAAATATTATTTTTATTTGATGACAGAAACTCGGTAATAAAAGGAAACAAAAGCTGCTATTTATAAAAATTGGTGTGAATTTTTTTTTTTTTTTGCTTTTTAAAGAGAAAAATAATTCCGTCCTTGATGGGTTAATTCCATGTAATTACTTCGTCCTAGAAAAATGTAATTTCTGTATTTCAATTTAGTAGAGTAAATAAAAAGATCTGTCTTCCCCAGGATCCACTACTAAACTATATTGCAGAAAACATTTCCTAAAATAATATCTCGTGCCCTTTTTATTTTATTTTTCTTTATCACATCTTTAGGATCTAAAGCAATATGTCCAGTATTTGACGTAAGGAGTATTTTTACTTTGTAACTTTTCTTACTTCAATTTTAGTTTGAAACATAGCTTAAAAGATAATATTTTCTTTTAAATTTTATAAAAATAGGTGAAGAAACCTTATATATACAACAACTGTATTTATTTGACTATAGTTATTGATAATTGAGTTGATAATTGAATAACACAGTTATTGAATTTATTAAATATAACCTCTGTTACAGTATTTCTGTATCTTTTACCTAAACTACAACTTTAAAAGGCTGTATTTTAATTTTAAAATTGAATTTTTTTTTAATGTTCGTGCAAATTTTAAAGCGATTGCATCTATATGTAAACAATATTTTTATTATTCAATAAAATCTGTATCTTAAGAAAAGGATGAAATATATCTTGGAAAAATCGGTTAAAATTGCTTTTACCCGTCTACCCAAATAAATTAACTGTAAAACGCACCTGTAACTATAATCGAATCCTGAAAAAGTCAAATTCTTGCAAATTACGTAAGCAAAATTGTGTGGAATGTATAAAATAATGTTCAAAGAAGCAAAATTCCACTGGAAAGATAAATATTATTTTCGTTATCTTGAAAAAAAAAAAATATATATATAAAAGCAGTACGTAAAATATCCTTGCTTGAGATTATATTTTATAGTCCGTAAAAGTTAGTTTTCATGCAGGTTCGGAAAATCTTAACTGTAGTAAAACTAATATGACAAATGATAATGCGGATTGATTTCATGAAGCTTCAGAAAACGTCAGTCATAGTAAAAGCAATATAAGAGGTGTGATAATGAGGATTGATTTCATGAAGGTTCGGAAAATCTCAGTTGTAGTAAAACCAATCTAACAGATGTGATAATACGAAATTATAGGATGTTTGATATGAGGTAAAATGTTTCAAAATAAAAATGTGTATTCAAGAGCTGGCCTTGAGGTTTTGATTCGCAGATTTACTAGTTCTTTTTCCTAAAATTGCAGTAAGAAAATAGAAAAATAATAATTATCGTAATTCTAACTTCCAAAAAAAAAAAAAAAAAAAAAAAAAAGAACTAAATGGGACTGGAGCAATATCACGATCGAAATGATTACATCAATTCGAAAAATCTCATTATTATTATTATTATTATTTTTTTTTTTTTTTTTTGTTCGAAATGACGATTCTTTATCTTTTAAAGATTTTTAAAGAAATTTTTAGGCATCAAACTTTCAAATATTGCAGTGAAGTTATATAATTCATTGTAACAATTAATAAACTCTTTATAACTCAGTAAATTCAAAAGCTTATTTTATTTTTGTGAAATACAATATTTTTGTGATAAAATATTTCTCGTTAGATTTATTTAATCAAAATAGGAATTTAATTATTACTTAATTATAAACGAAATTAATATAAATAACACAATTATAAATGATTATACTAGCTATGTGTATAATAAACGAAATTAATATAAATGGAAAATATATATATATATATAAATGATTACACGAGCTATGCGTATTATAAACGAAATAATTATAAATGATTATACCAGCTATGCGTATTAAAAACGAAATAATTATAAATTATTATGCAAGCAGTAGGCTAACAAGGAATATATGTTTGCACACGCGCGCGTGTGAAAATACAATAACGTATTGAATTGGACATTGTGGAATCTATAACTTTTCGTTTGTTCTACAGATAAACAATAGAAAGAAAAAACTGCTTGCTTAAAAAGCATTTAAAATATTTGATATTCATAGAAATTATCGTTAAATAGACGAAAACTATCGATTAAAGAGAAATAATAGAACATGAAATAAATATTTTGATGAATCAGAACCATTAAAATTTATCATTAATTTGAGAAAATCGGTGTTATACTGTATATTTAAATAAACGGTTCACAAATTTAACCATAAAGTTAAACTTCTCAAAAAGTGTGATTTTTGAGATATTGATAAAAATAATCTGAAGCATATCCTTTGTCGTTAAAAGTATTTTAAATATCTTTTAAAATGGTCGGAATAAAGCCCCTTTATAATTTTATAGCATATACCATCTAATCTTTTGTTTACATATTTTCAGATAATATGCTGTAACATAAATTTATATAAATAAATACATTATTTTTTAATCCGGACGCAAAATTTCGAATTAATTCTCTTTCAAGTTTAAATATAAAATCAAAGCTTCCAGCCTTTTTGTCTACAAATCTTCAGATAATGGGTTGTAGCATAAATCCTATATAAATAAATAAATACTTTTTGACTTTTAACGCAAAATTTCGAATTCATTCCTTTTCAATTAAAAAAATAATTTACTTTTTGGCCGAAAACATTTGTACATTTTTTAATCTGTGAACTCCAAACTAGTGCGAATTCGCATCGACCAAAATTTCAAATGTAGTCATTTAAAAAAAAAAAAAAAAAAAAAAATATTTATTTACTTTGCATTTTTTATTAATAAAAAGAAATTTTTGATATAAAAATAAATATCACAGTTCAATTCCCCATTAAATTTCCTATGGAAATATGTGTTATATTTCATTATCACTATATTACCAGCAAAGTTATTTGCAGTTGAAGTTATGGAATACCAAATCGCACTAGTGCGCGGGTGCTGAATCCAAGTGTGGAATTTCCAGGGTAATAATCATGCGATTTAATCTGGAATTTAAAAAAAATATATTAAAATTTTAAATAAATAAAAATTTCTCTTACCTTGGGAAGTTTACCAGGTAAAGTCTTACACCTGGACTTTAAACACAAAATTCTTGGCAAAAGATACATTTTAGATTTTTCCCAGTCCTTCATTATGGAAAGTCTTTAAATATCTTATTCTTTTTTTTTTCTCTAGTCGTATATCCTTTACTTAAATCGCACACACTAAAATTAGTGTCTTCATATTATCACGGTTTTTCGTCTTTTGTTATTGTCGGCATTTTTCTTCTCAGTCTTTTTGTTTCACGGTACAGCGCTTACACAACTCTTATCGCATACAGAGCGGCCTATCACCATCGAACGAGAGGATTTCAAAAGTTATTGAGCGTCCAAAATCGAGGAAATGGCAACATATGATGTATAACTGTGGACACGGTTGGCTTAATAAGTAGATCTGGGGATACGAGAGAAGTTTTGACATGTCAAAAATAATTTTATGAGTGATTTTTAACTTCTCATGGATAGTTTGGGAGGAATTAAAAAGGGTTAAAGAAGTGAGAATGTAAAATACTCTTTAGAGCAGAGATAAATTTTTATTTATTTGACACTAAATATACTAGGAATTTTATAAAAGTATTTCATACTATAATTGTTATTCAGAACTATTTAACTACTTCATTTAATTTATTTCTGTGTAATTTATATTTTATTTACTTTGGAAAGACGTTTCTGGTTCAAATCGAAATATTTTATTTGGTATCTGTCAAATGCCCGGTTGCTGGTATATTTATTATTAAATTGTGACATAACTGATATATCTTGTGATAAATATCACACAATGGAACCCGTCAAATGAGCGAATGTTGGTATGTTTAGTGCCCTTTCTTTGGCAAAATACTTGTATTCGTAAAATGCAGAAATGTTTGAATGGCACCAGAATTTACAAACAAATTTATTTTGAAATAAGTAAAAGCTTTTCTTAACGTACTTAATAAAAGGAAAATTTCCATTCCATGATTCTGGTGTCAATGCGGCATTTAGGGATTAAAATTAAGTAGTCCAAATATGAACCACCGCCCTTCAAGGAGTTAAATGGCAGTCTGCAAAAATTTTCATTTTGAGGGTTTCGTTTATCTGACGAAACCCTAGTCGTCCCAATCCTCTGTCTGTCAGAGTTCGCACTCGGAGATTGTATAAGTTAGATACTTGACATTTTGCGTACTTTAAAGCTGAATACCTCCTGCCACACGAGAAATCATAAAGTTTTGAAAAAAATCTGAATTATTTTAATTAAATGATTTAATTTAATGACATCTGACCATTTCTGTGATTTTCTTAGATCTTAAAACAGGACCTTAATTTCAGTATTTTTTGTGTAGGCTAGATGGTTAAGCGGTAGCGCGGTGTCCTCGTAACTCAAAGGTTTGGTGTTCTATTCTCGACGACGGAAGTTGAAATTTTCAATTTTTACATTTCATTGTCCGATAGTTTTAATTAAAAGAACTTTGGTATTTTTTTGCCATTTTAATAAATTCTTTTTCTTTTCCTTTTTTTTTTGTTTAGCTAAAATTAAATCATGCATTAAAATTTTCAGATGTACAAACATATGCTGTTATATTTTCCTCAAAAGCAGTTCTTGAATATTTTTAATTTGATTTAAAAATAGTTTCCTCTTGTTATCATTTTGATATTAAATATAATAAAGTTGTCATGTATGTTCTTATTGACAAAGTGTATTGATAAATTAAATGATAAGGATAGTTATTAATTAATGATTTGGATTTATTAGCTAAAGAATAAAGCGTTTTGAAAAGAATATTAAACGAAATCCTTTGTGCGATCTTCGATCACACTTATCCACTTGTTGTTCAGTTGTGTTTTGATTGTTCTGCTGTTCATTATGTAAAATAGCCTTCCCGAATACCACCCATAAACACCTTGCCTGGATCAGAGTTGCCAAGTCTCCGGCTTTTTGCACACCAGTATTTTATTAGAGAAAATGTTGTTCTTTTAAATCGCAGAGTTCTCCGATTAAAGAAGTCAACTTTTACCGTGGTAAAATACTGGTATCCAAAAAGCCGGTTACTTCGCAGGTTTGAACTTTTTATTTAATGCTTAATAAAAAATTACCTTAATGAAAATTGTAACAACTCGTTGAACACGTGGATTATTTTTATTTCAACACACACACACAATATATATATATATATATATATATATATACATATAATTTTCATGGCCTCCAGCGTGATAGAAGCTTCTTTATATATCTGTTTAGCCATAAACTGAATATTTTTTTGTTTCGGGCCGCAAACATGAGTTTGATGCGTTATATATATATGCTAGAGTTATATAATAATAATAAAAAGTAATTAAAATAATACGAAAACTAGTAGAACAAAGCAATTTAATCAGTATAGTTATATAGAAGGTATAAATCTTAGTAATATAATGAATTAGTATTTACAAGGCCTATATGTAGCAAAATCAGGAAATTTTCGCTCAATGAAGAAAACTCTTATATTTTTAAAAATTAAAAATATATAGTGAAAATTTAATTAATTTTAAATACATTTGATTAATGTTGAAGATTCAAAACTATGTACATCACTGTAACGTAAACAGAACATCTTTTTCAGCAAATGACATAAATTCGATATTTTAACATACTTTTAAATTAACTATCTTTCTCAAAGAATTTCACTATGTAAATGTATGTGAGAACTGGACCGATCTACTAATGTAGGGTTCCTACGCCTTTTGTCACAATTTTTAAATAGAATTTTTCGTCTTATTTAAATGCAGAAAAGTATTACAAATTCTGCAATTAAACAAGGCGTCTACAATTTCTGCTATTTAAATATTAAATAGAAAAATTCTGTTAAAAAATTGTGGTAAAAGCGTACGAACCCTGTAATGTAATCCATCAAAATGAAATAATAAACAAATTAAAATAAGAGAGTTTAACAGAAAAATGGTACTTTTTTTTATTGCTTATACGGTGTATTTAAAACAAGAAAAGGCTGAAATAATTCTTTACGGTATTTTACCTCTGGTAATAACATTAGTTTTAGTTTAAAAACACCGAAAAACCACCAGAAACATAACTAGTAATTTACCTCGTCTCTAAACAAATATTTTGCAATCTACAATTTTATTTTCTATAACACATTAATCAACATTCGCCTCAAAAGAATGATGTCATGTGTAATTTATGTTTCTCAAAGAGTTTCGCTAAGTATGTAAATGTACGTAAGAGCTGGACTGATCTACTAAAGTAATCCATCCAAATAAAATAATAAACACATTCAAATAAGAGAGTTTAACAGTACATTGGTACTTTTTTGATTGCTAATACGGGGTATTTAAAACAAAAAAAGGCTGAAATTATTCTTTATGGTATTTTACCTCCGGTAACAACATTAGTTTTAGTTTAAAAACACCAGAAACATATCTAGGAATTTATTTCGTCTCTAAACAAATATTTTGCAATATACAACAAGATTTTCTATAACACATTAATCAACATTCGCCTCAAAAGAATGATGTCATGTGTAATTTATCTTTCTCAAAGAGTTTCGCTAAGTATGTAAATGTACGTAAGAGCTGGACTGAACTACTAAAGTAATCCATCCAAATAAAATAATAAACACATTCAAATAAGAGAGTTTAACAGTACATTGGTACCCTTTTGATTGCTTATACGGAGTATTTAAAACAAGAATAGGCTGAAATTATTCTATATGGTATTTTACCTCCGGTAACAACATTAGTTTTAGTTTAAAAACACCAGAAACATATCTAGTAATTTATTTCGTCTCTAAACAAATATTTTGCAATGTACAACATTTTTTCTATAACACATTAATCAACATTCGCCTCAAAAGAATGATGTCATGTGTAATTAATCTTTCTCAAAGAGTTTCGCTAAGTATGTAAATGTACGTGAGAGCTGGACTGATCTACTAACATAATCCATCAAAATGAAACGGAGATAGACGTCTATCAGACGAGATAAATGAAAAGTTCCCCGAGATATTCAAATAATTTTCCCAAAAGAGATTATACTCGACTGATATAGAAAGCGGAGATTTCTTTTTCTTTTATAAGCTGAAGTGAGATTACTCACATATCCTGCAAACGATGTTAAAGGTTTGTGTTACTAACATGTTCGCCACAATAGGGAACATATAATCCTAGTAAAAGGAAATAAGTGTATTTGTATTTAGCTAGATAAAGCAAAGGTAATACTCTCTTTGAGGGATGTTTAATTTACTGGTATATGTATTTGAATATACGCTATAGAAAGTTGCTTTAACTACGGTATTTTTCTGAAGGGATGGCGTTATAAGACCGGTGGAGAAAATTTACGGAACGGAAAAAAATTCTTTTTTAAAGCAAGATAAATTAATTTTTATATGTTCAACCATTCTTTCTGAACTATCTTTTCAATATTTTGTATTTCTAGGTATCACTGCGCTTTAGGGCTGAATGACTTTCCAAAAAGTTACAAAATTCAATAAGTTCGAACTCGCACGAGCATAAGTATTCGGCCTTAACCCTTTCGGAATCATGGGTGCATGCATTAATATTTAAAAGATAAATGCAGGATTTGTTTACCAGTAATAAAAATAAGTAATATTTGTCTTGTTTAATTTAAGCATTTTATTGCAAATCTGTACTAATAAAAGAAAGTTGTTAGTCTGTGTATCGGTGTGCGATGGCTAGCAAAATCTACCGTAACGTAGAAGTCTTAAAATTTGGGTGCGGGTAGTCCAAGGCAGGACCGACCTGATGCACCTGAGGTTTTTTAACACCCGAGCCCAATGGGACTTTTTTAGTTTTTGTTCCCTAAATTGTCAACAATTTGTTCCCTTTTTATCCCATCTTCTTCGTTTTTGGGGCTATTTTCCCCTTTTGCTTTTCCGCCATTTCTACGTTCCAGTTAAGCCCCCGACCTCCTGGCGTTGAAGTTTTTGTTTCCTAAATTCTTAATGACTTGCCCCCTTTTAATCCGGTCTTCTTCGTTAGTGGGGCCTTTTCTCCATTTAGTTATTCCTTCATTTCTATATCCCAGTTAAGACCCTGCCTCTCTAGGTCCCGGTGCGGTGCCCCTTGAACAGTTTGTACGTCATGCATTCTTTACCCCTCTAATTGTATCACCCTCTCAATGCATAATTTTAAATTTGAGTCTTGGACTCCTCCCGCGGGACACCAACTTCATACTTTTATTCGCGCCCTAGGGGCATTTTTAAAGCATTTCTTTAACATTTTATTCTAATAATTAATTTATACCCTTTGCTTACTTTCGACTAATTGAAGATCTAAAGCGGTAAGTAGTAGGATCTTTTTAGATGTTTTCATCTGAGAACCGTGCTCAAAACTATCAATTGGCCCCTTTCCGGCCAATTTATTACAGCCAATATACACTGACGGAAAAAAAAAAAATCCCAACACCAAGAAAAAATTATTGTAGACCAATGAAATTTGGACAATGCATTTGTCTAGTTAACATGTTTAACTGATTAGATTTTCAAGATCACGGGTTAATTTAAGCTCAAGAAAATGCATTTCAAATGTGAAATGTTGTTACATTAATAGCCGATATAACCTCCAGAATTTTGAATGCAAACCTGCAAATGGGCATGCATTGTGTCATACAGGGGCCGAATGTCACTTCGTGGTATAGAGTTCCATGCTTGTTGTACTTGTTGTGTCAATACTGGGACGGTCAGTGCTGGCTGTGGATGATGCTGGAGTTGTCGTCTAATGATATCCCATACGTGCTCAATTGGAGACAGATCTGGTGATCTCGCAGGCCAAGGTAACATGTCGACAGTCTGTAGAGCACGTTGCGTTACAACAGCGGTATGAGGGCGATCGTTATCATGTTAGAAAACTCCCCCTTGAATGCTGTTCATGAGTGGCAGCACTACAGGTTGAATCACCAGACTGACGTACAAATTTGCATTCAGTGTGTTTGGGATAACCACTAGAGTGCTCCTGCTGGCATAGGAAATTGGTCCACAGAATATGACTCCAGGTGTAGGTCCATTTTGTCTAGGCCGCAGACAGTTTGGTTGTAGGCGTTGCCCTGACTTCCTTCTGACCAACACACGTCCATTAATGGCACCAAGGCAGAACCTACTTTCATCAGAAAACACAACAGATCTCTACTCCGCCCTCCAATGAGCTCTGGCTTGACACCACTGGCGACGCAAACGACAATGACTTGGTGTTAGTGGAATGCACGCTACAGAACGCCTGGCTCGGAGCTTCCCTTGAAGTAACCGGTTTCTAACAGTTTGTTGTGTCACTGTGGTACCAACTGCAGCTCGAATTTCTTCCGCAGACGCAGTAAGATGCGCCACAGCCGTACGCCGAATACGGCAGTCTTCCCTCTCAGTAGTGCTACGTGGCCGCCCGGAACCCGGTCTTCTTGAGCCTGTACCATCCCTTGACCACTACTCCCAACAATCATGCACAGTGGATACATTCCGGCCAAGTCTTTCTGCAATATCGCGGAAAGAAAATCCAGCTTCTCGTAGCCCTATTATACAACCTCCTTCAACTTCGGTGAGTTGTTGATGGCTTCTTCGTCTTCTTAAAGGCATTTTTGGCTAACATCAACTCAATACGTCAAATTTCGAAGATAAATAACGCTCACGAACTTTACAGCACGCATTTAAAGCAAACCTGATTTGCAAGTTCTGAGTGGCGCCACTAGAGCCATACTTATGCGCGAGTCGTGAAATTTGTATCGATGTCATCTTTCAGATGTATAAACACGCCTACCAAATTTCGTTTATCTAACACAAGTCTTTCTTGGTGTTGGGATTTTTTTTCCGCCAGTGTATTACTTGTAGTAATTAATTATGCAAATATGAAAGAAATGAAACTGCCGGTTGAATGTTTTAAATAGTAAGTAAAATCAATGATTTCAAAGTAAAATTGCAGAACTGACATTTGAGGCCCCTGATTTGTAGATTTACTAATTTCACTACTACTTTAAATGCAATTATTATTTATAGTATTTCTTATGTACAGAGTTTTATTTTAATTTTATTTTTTTTTTTTGGCTAGAGATGAATAACCAAACATTAAAGACAGAAGGTAATAGATTTTTAAAACCCGCGTGACTTAAAAAAAAAAAAAAAAGACTTTATTTCAATGAGGAGGGCTTGAGTCCTATGAGTCCCTCCTATTCCTATGCCCTTGAGCCTTTAACATAATTCTCTGTTTCCTGATTGGTTTTATTGATTTCCAGATTATAAAATGTGCAAATCAGAGTTATAAAAAATTAACCCCATGAAATATATTAAAAGCAGCTATTTATAAAAATTTTGTTTTTATTACATTCTTGTAAGTAAAATTAAAAATAATTGATTTGATTATTTAGCTTTTCAGTTAAATCATAAGATTTCATGCATTACTAAAATTACACTTCAAGTATTGGACACATGGAGTGTCTATTACTGGGAATTGACAAATTAAAAATATATATAGTTTCGAATTTAATTTCCGAAAAAAAAAAAAAAAATATGAATTGTAACACATGTTTTTTTTTTTTTTTTTTTTTTTAACAAAATTTGATTTTTTAAGCTTCAAATATGCGAGTTCAAAATTATAGCTTATTCTGCGAAGTAGTTTTTGAGTTTTGCTTAAAAATCTACCCTATTTGTAACTTGTTTTGAAACGATTAAAAACGAATTTAACAATAGGTGTTCCAAATTTTAAACCCGCATAATTCAGAAACTATTTGATCAATCATATTTTCCACATTCTTCGATTTTTCATGACCCTGTATTTCATTCAAACTTCAATTCAAAGATATATTTTAATTGGAAATGATTATCAATTTTGGAGTTATAAGGATGTTTCTTTTACTCAATTCAGTAATAGAGCATTTAAAGTTTATGATGTCATCAATCCACGATTTTATTCGAATTGCAATGTATTTTATAAATAGTTTACACATGTTTTATTTTCGTATTTTATATTATTCATATCCATGATGGGTAAGTATTACGGTGTCCCCCAACGACTAGTTTTATGGTGCGACCGGTTTCCGGCGATTGAAGCAATAAGAAATTATGTTGCTTAAAAATGAAAATTTTATCAAAATTCTGAACCTGACCATTATATTACGGAATAAGTATTGCTGCCAAGGAATTGTTCTAGGATAAACCAAAACAGGTTGAAACATAATGACCGGTCATAGTGTGTCCACGAGAAGTAATTTTTTTCAGGAAACAATAGAGATCGCACTAATTTGGTATAATTTCATTCTCAAAGGCATGTCATTCAACCCTAGCTAGAACAAAAAATCCACTCTTCCGGAAATTGTAAGGTTAAGGTCATTTATTCTTCCGAGACTGTTAATATACCTTCAGAGACATCGATAGCCACGGTTGCGAGGAAAATATTTAAATTTAATTATGAATATCGCTATTTCCGTAGCGAAATAGTCGCCTTATTTAATTACAGAAATGTTTCGATTAAATCAGGCGATTAATACTGTACGAAAATAGTCAATAAGAGAATGATGGAATTCAAAAGATAATTTTAGTATTGTCCTCGCTTACTATACTATACTATACGAATACGAATGATATACGAAAAAAGTGGTGTTCAAAAGAAAATTTTTAGTATTTCCTTGCTTCCGAATATGAATACTATGCAAAAATAGTCAATACAAAAATAGTAGTATTAAAAAGATAATTTTAGTATTTTCCTAGCTTATGGTGGTACGTGGTACAAAATGGATTTTCTTTTCTAAATTTGGAAATATTTTTTACTTATTTTTCTTTCTTGAAATATATGTATTCCTTTTTCAAACGTAATTAAAAAAAAAAAAAAAAAAAAAAAAAAAAAAAAAAAAAAAACATAATTTATGTATATTTTTTAATTTAAAAATTATGTATGCGTTTTAGCCATATTTAAAAATTGACATATCTTCTGAAAGAATAACGTTTTTTTGCGTACTTTTCTTTCCATACAAGAATAACGCTTTTTTGCGTACTTTTCTTTCCATACAAGAATAACGCTATTTTGCGTACTTTTCTTTCCATACAAGAATATCACTTTTTTGCGTACTTTTCTTTCCATTCAAGAATAAAAAAAATATCAAGTTGTTCTTAAAAGAAATTAAATATTTATTTAAAAGAAAAATGAATAATCTTTTAAACGAAAAAAAAATGACTATTTTTATCTGTACATTTTCCCATAAAAATCATATTTTTTAAAATTTCCTGCTAAAAAAAATTTTGTTGGAAATTTAATCATAGAAACTTGGTTATCCAACTCGGGATTCCCGAGTTAAAAGTGCCGTATATACTGTCCGATTTACAGAACGTAGATAAAAATCTTTTTTAACTGAAAACCCTAATAAATTTTTAGATTTTTCTATCTATAATAGAAGAAAGTATTAAAATCGAATTTTTTTCGACTTCGGGTTTTTGACGTATTTACACGTTTTAGGGGTCATAGATCCTGAAAAACAAGTTTCAATAAAATGTCTGTCTGTCCTCATTGTATGATCGAAATTTGTATGAAGTTATACATAGAACTGAGCCAAATTTCATTTATGTGTTTTTGGCTATGTCCAGCAGGTCCCACTTGAATTTGGGAATATAACGTGGAAGGGGGCGCTGTGATAGCGATTTTTGTTACATTTCATTATTATGTCATCGAAAAGTGTATGTAGTTATGCATATAATTGAGCCAAATGTTATGTATATGTTTTTAACTATTGCCAGTAGATCCTAATTGAATTTGGGGCTCCGTAATGGGGCGCTGTGATAGCAGTAAAAGCGAAATATTACGCTGTATCAAAAGTATTTTCATTTTTTGAATGCCTTTATACTAAAGCCTGTAGCTGGCGCCCTATCACCCCTATTGTTGAAAATAAAATGTTATTTAAGAGGATACATGTCCCTCTATATTCTATAATCATACAACTTTCTTTCTTTCATTTTTTAGATTAGATAAAGTGTGATACAAATGTTGAGATTTTATGCAACTTAAGGCATAATTTTAAACTAGGCCTTAAAACCAATGAAGCTGCCTTCAAAACTCGTGCAGTTGGAGGCCAGGTCAAGAGTAGTGTCCAGCCAGTTAAAAACAAATCCAAACGTTTTAAGGGAGGGGAGCTCAGCCTTGAAATCACACCCAGAAGTGACAGATGAATTTTGAACAGTTGAAGAGAAAAAAGAGGAAAATCCATTCCTCACAATAAATTTTGATGCTAAAAATTAACAAAATTACACATTCAACAGGTATTAATGTTTGAATGTGTGACTGTGACTCTTCAACTGGTTAAAATTCATATGTCACTTCTGGATTTGATTTCAAGGCTGAGATCACCTTCTTTAAAATGTTTGGATTTGTTTTGAAGTGTTCGGACACTACTCTTGTCCTGGCCTCCAACTACAAGAGTTTTAAGGACAGCTTCATTGGTTTTAAGGCCTAGTTTAAAACCATGCCTTAAGTTGAATAAAATCTCAACATTTGTATAACTTTTTAGGTAACCTAAAATGAATGAATGAAGCCTGTATGATTATAGAATATAGAGGAACATGTATTCTCTTTGATAACATTTTATGTCCAACGGGATGATAGGGTGTCACCTGCATGCTTTGGTCTAAAAGTATTCAAAAAACGTAAATACTTTATTAGATTCAACCTAATATTGTAGTTAGGTCATTGCCATCGTTAATATAACGTCGGCGCTACGCACCGACATGTTTTTGCTTTATAATATAGATAGATTTAGATATATCAATTTGAATATTAAGAATGTTAAAAAAATCCATTCTGAGATAAATGGATATAGAGCAGCATAAAGAGAGGGAAACGGATACTCTTAAATCGTTTTTCGATGATCATTTCTACTGCATTTTATATTGTAATCTTTTTCCTTCAGGCGACATGATTATTTTTCGAAAAGCATTAAATTTATCTCAAAGTATACGATCATTTTCATGATCACTTCGCATATACTCTTATAAAAGTTGTATAAACAGAGAAATTAACTTTCAAATGATGCAAATTTAAGACACTAAACTTTTTTTTCAAAATAAATCATGTAACATATACCCTTTACATACAAAATTTCAGCCTACAGATTTCTCATAAGACGAGCCTTTATAATATGTACTGAAAATAAATTGAATAATGAATTAGATAATATTCGTAAAATTGCTTATAATAATGGTTTTGAAGTACACCATATTAATAAATTAATCATGGATATCACCAATAATAAGAAACCAGAAAAGAAAGGTGATTCGCAAAAATACAAACTTTATACTCTGCAATATTATCCAAGCTTTTTTGAAAAATTAAAACACAGCCTTAGACGTTTCAATATCTGCTTAATAGCCAAACCACCTACGAAATTAAAGAATATCATTTGCAGTAAAATTGACCCAATTAATTTTGAGGATTATTCAGGAGTATATGAAACACCTTTTATTAAAGAAGACGGATCCAAGAATTACTACATAGGCATGAACAGCAGGAAATTTAATTGCAGGAAAAAAGAGCATATAGCTGATATTAAATATAATAGAAAAACTACAGCCCTGGCAAGATTATATCAAGAAGAAACCATCCAAATAAATTTCAATGAAAGTAAAATAATATTTCCCTCCAGTCTATACTATCCATCCATAAAAAGAGAAACCATAGAGATACTCACGCGCAAAAATACAATATGTAACGATGCGGCATCTTTTAATTTACCGAAACAGTGGCTAGAGTTACTCCATGGTCAAAGATATGAAAATAAACAATCAAGTAAAAAATAATAGATAACGTGCGTAATTTTAAAAAAAGTACAAGAAAATAATAAATTCAAAGCCCGAGCAGCTTTAGAATATTCTCATTTTGTTTTTGAAAATGACTCGGAAAAAGTTGAAACATGTAAAACAACTAATAAAAGTTATTTTAATTCATATTATGTTGTTAATTTTACACCTTTAGCATTTAAAAGTAATAAAGTAATAAATCATATAACATTAAATGGAATGTAGAAAATTCCCTTAACGTGTTTGCTAATTTAACTAGGACAATCAAGAACCATTAAAAAGTTGATATTAAGTTCAATACTGCTTAATAAAGACCTTTGTCCGATTATCGTGCATTGGTCACATTTCTTGTAGGATTTTTTTTATTTTTTTAAATTACAAATTGGCACTTTTCGGCTGGCAAAATGGAATGATTCATTCCATGCTTTGCACTCTAATCTAAACCACTTCCCCCCCTCACAAACCGAGAAATCGTCTAGAAAAAAAAACACTAACTGAAACCGCATAAAGCGAAGAAAACACGTACTCTTAAATCACTTTTGAATGATCATTTCTACTGCATTTTATACTGTAATCTTTTTTATTTCAGGTTACATGATTTTTTTTTCTTCTAAAAACATTAGATTTATCTCAAGATATAAGACCATTTTCATGATTTCGTCGCATCCTCTTATAAAGAGCACATAATAAGAGAAATTAACTTCCAAATAATGGAAATTTATTAAACTAAACCTTATTTCAAAGTAAATCATATAATATATATTAAAGCATAAACACTACATCTGATTCCTTTATTTTACAATATAGGAAATAACACATTATCAGATCTTTTATCATATCTGTTATTATCAGACAATTAAATACACTAAACCAACAAGAGTGAAAAAATACCGATGACTAGAATTCATTGTATTATTGTCATGTGAAGCTGCAAAACTGTTGGCCGATGACTGTTTCCAACATGGATAAAAGTGGGAAATTGCCGTGCTAGATTATGGATCTGGGTGGCTTAGTGGCGGATCATCAGTACGGTACGCTGAAGATCCCAGGTTCGAGTCTTGGCCCAGGTCCGTTTTTAACTCATGTTGGTTTAGTGTATTAACTTGTCTAATAAAATGTGTGTTCTTATATTTTAAATCATATAATATTAAATGGAATGTAGAAAACCTGCTTAACGTGTGTTCTAATTTAATTAGTGACAATCAAGAACCATTGAAAAGTCGATATTACGTTCAATTCTGCTTAGTAAAAACCTTTGTCCGATTATCAATCATTGGTTACGTTTCTTGCCAGATTTATTTTATTTATTATTATTTTTTTTTTCCATAACAATTCGGTATCGTTCGGCTTGCAAAATGGAACAACTCTTCCGTGATTTACGCTCTAATCGATATTTCTACAAATACAAATCGAGGAAAATCGCCTAAAAAAAAAAATTACCCCACTAACTGAAACCGCATAAAGCGAGAAAAATGTACACTCTTAAATCATTTTTCAATGATTATTTCTGCTATATTATATATTGTAATTTTTTTCCTTTAGGCGACATGATTTTTTTTTAAATAATTAAATTTATCTCAAGATATAAGACCATTTTTATGATGTCCTCATAAAAGGTATATAAACAGAGAAATTAACTTCCAAATAAGGTAAATTTATGACACTAAACCTTATTCCAAAGTAAGTCGTATAATGTGACACGTAGTATGTTAAAGTATCGATATTTCCATTTAATTCCTAAATAGTGATGCAACACTATGCTGCGGCACACCGTTTGAGAACCACTGAGGCAGACAAATTCGAAGGATAAATAATGGTCTCTAAATACATAAAAATTTTGCAAGACATTGAATAAACAGGAAACAAAAATATAATTAAAATTACATTTAATATTTCAAGTATTCTATAAGGAATGCAGCATTTATTTTTTTCTGAACATATGCATATCTGTCCAATCATGCTGAACAGAGTTTAGACCGAAATTCCTTTTTAACGGATGCTAAAACTGAACGCAACGTTAAATAGCAATGTAATGCTGAAATAACATTAAAGTTAAGGTTTGAAGAATAAATAGAGTTACTAAATAAATTGCTTCAACAAATAACAGAGAATTGCTTTTGTATAATAAAATACAATGCATATTAACAAATAATCAAATAAAAAAACTCTTTGAATTAGTCTTCAATTCTTAAGCAATTGAGTGAAGAGTTTTACTAATGTGATCCATACCCTTTTTTCATTTTTACATGCTATTTTAAAACTTATTCTTTTCCATATTCCACGAAATCCATTAAGTGTTTCAGAGACGTTTTATCTCTTTGCTATATTCCTTTTTACATAACGCCTAAAACGTTTCTGTTCCACTAACCTGAGAACCATTAGGCGCATTTTTAGATTTTATTTTTAGGAATTCTATGTTTTGAGATGTCAGATAACCAGATACATTTTTTGCATAATGCAATGTCTAGCCCACCCCGACGGAAAAAAATTCATATTTTTTACAATGCTTTTTAATGAAAAGGATCTAATATTTTTTGATACACTTCTCCTGATAAATTTTTGCTTTCAAAGAACCTCTTTCACAAACATATAGTTCTGATAAATTTCTAAGCTCATACAAGGCAAAACTAAGCAATTATTGAAAAAAAAAATTGCTTGCGATTGATTTTATGGTTATAATTAATTTCTTTTGGATTAGAAACATGGAAATATTTACGTATTGGTACATCTGTTGGAACTATAAGCACATACATTTTACCATCCAAAATTAGCTTTCCTAATCATTTGTCTATACGCTATATAGACACATTGACACCCTGATTTTGTTCATTTGCTCTAAAAATTCATGTATTTTGAAGCAGTTTCTTTTCTTTTTTCTTTTCTTTTTTTTCTTTTTTTCTTTTCTTTTTTTTTTCTTTTTTTTTTTTTTTTTTTTTTTTTTTTTTACAAATTTTCTAATCTCCATATTTTTTTCTGTTTATTACACATTAAAGCTGATTGCGTTTTGAGCAACTGCACGTGTGGAAATTGAAACGTTTTTCTTGAAGAAATTTTCAACTTTAAGATAAATTTTTGATGTAGATTTGTATGGTGTGCGACTTTTATCGGGGTTTTGTATTCTGCTGTTTTCTTCTTTTTTTATATATCTCTTAAGTTTTCAAAAAATAGTTATTTTTTTCCTCTTTTTCTTCATTTTGAAAATATTTAACGGTTGTTGTTTATCCCTTTCATCGATGTTTTCCCAGTATAGGCCAACACGTTTTGAAAATGTTTGTTACATTTTCTTTTTACATGTTTTTAAACAAAGAGCAAACACAAGAACAACGTTGTAAAATCAATAAACTTCGAATTACTTCTAAAAAAGAATCTAATAAGTTTTATGTTTAATTAATATGGCAGTGATAAAATTTAAATTTTGTTCGAACTTTACAAGGGACCCTACCCAAAAAATAACCCCGATTTCTATTGAAACTTTTATCATAGATAGTGCTTTTGATATCGTCGCTACCATATCAAACTATCGAATGTGAGTAAAATGCATTTTTCATTTCTTTTAAAAATTGGCCTATTGTCACCACTAAATTTTATTAGAATTCTTCGCATGGTAAGAATATTAATAAAATATCCGTGAAAAACAGAGTTGCCAGTTTGGCTTTCTCTTTTATTCATAGATGCAGAATTCGTACAGGAAATAAGAAAAAAATTACTTTATGTAATCACGAAATGTCTATTATTAAATAAAGCAAAAATTTCTATTAGAAATTTCTGAATGAAAAAGAAGGCTAAACTGGCAACGCTGCTGAAGAATACTATTAAAATTTAGTGATGACAATCGGCCCATTTTTAAAAGTAATGAAAAATGCATTCTTTCACTCATGGTAGCGACGATATGATGGAGAATGATACCAATTTTATCGGCCATCGTCAAGGTTTGGTATTTTAAAAACGAGCAGGGAAGACCGAGCTATGCTCGGTCAAAATTAAATTTGAGTTCAAATATCATGATCCATGACCAAAATGACCCACTAATTGAATTTTCTCGAACATGTGACCTAGCCCAACAGTCTTCTCGTGCCGGAAAACCATAGGATGCAAAATTTTGTGTAAATTGAGCCGCTTTTTAGATATTGACCCACAATGACCCAGAAATGACCCACTAATCGAATTTTCTCGAACATGTGACCTAGTCTAATGATTTTTGCGTGCCCGAAACTCGTAAAATACAAAATTTAATCAAAATCGTTAGAGCCGTTTTTTAGATAAAATTAATTTGACCCGCTTTGACCCAAAAATGACCCACTAATCGAAAGTTCTCGAACATGTGACCCAGCCCAATAGTCTTCTCGTGCCCGAAAATAGTCGGATACAAAATCGTTAGGACCGTTTTTTAGATACAATTAGCTTGACCATGACCCAAAATGACCCAAAATGACCCACTAATTGAATTTTCTCGAACATGTGACCTAGCCCAACAGTCTTCTCGTGCCCGGAAACCATTGAATGCAAAATTTAGTGTAAATTGAGCCGCTTTTTAGATCTTGACCCACAATGACCCAGAAATGACCCACTAATCGAATTTTCTCGGACATGTGACCTAGCCCAATGCTTTAATCGTGCTCGAAACTCGTAGGACACAAAATTTAATCAAAATCGTTAGAGCCGTTTTTTAGATAAAATTAATTTGACCCGCGTTGACCCAAAAATGACCCACTAATCGAAAGTTTTCGAACATGTGACCCAGCCCAAATGACTCCTCATGCCCGAAAATGGTCGGGTACAAAATTTCATCAAAATCGTTTGAACCGTTTTTTAGATACAATTAGCTTGACCATGACCCAAAATGACCCAAAATGACCCACTAATTGAATTTTCTCGAACATGTGACCTAGCCCAACAGTCTTCTCGTGCCCGAAAACCATTGGATGCAAAATTTAGTGTAAATTGAGCCGCTTTTTAGATCTTGACCCACAATGACCCAGAAATGACCCACTAATCGAATTTTCTCGGACATGTGACCTAGCCCAATGCTTTAATCGTGCTCGAAACTCGTAGGACACAAAATTTAATCAAAATCGTTAGAGCCGTTTTTTAGATAAAATTAATTTGACCCGCGTTGACCCAAAAATGACCCACTAATCGAAAGTTTTCGAACATGTGACCCAGCCCAAATGACTCCTCATGCCCGAAAATGGTCGGATACAAAATTTCGTCAAAATCGTTTGAACCGTTTTTTAGATACAATTAGCTAGACCATGACCCAAAATGACCCAAAATGACCCACTAATCGAATTTTCTCGAACATGTGACCTAGCCCAATGGTTTTCTGGTGCCCCAAAACGGTAGGATACGAAATTTCGTCAAAATCGTTAGAGCCGTTTTTAAGATAATTTTTGCATATATATATATATATATATATATATATATATATATATAACCACCCACAAGACTTGCTCGTATTAGAATATATGATATTTCCTAAAGTATCTATGATGCAACTAATGAAAAAAGCTAAATGTTTCATTCAAAAATATTCCAATAATTTTAAACAAAGTAACCGTCACAGAAATGATAGTTGGTATAGAAATGAGTAACGCAAAATCAATCTGGTAATCAGAATCCAGTTGATTTCTGTTTCACAAATAATGGAAAAGAATGTCATGAATGTGAAAATTTTCATTTTATAAATTGCGGATGGTGTAAAAATTCCCTGTGTTTTACTCATTTAAGTATATAGCTATCTTAATTAATTAATATTCAAGATAGAACAACTACCAGGAAGGAAAAAACAGTCATATCGTACATCTTTTGGGTTAAGTATAGGTTAGGCGAAAAAAAAAGCTTCACTTAAAAATTTAATTAGTCATATCATCCTTAATAAACATAGTAGGACAGGGAACCTATGGCTCGCGTGCCCAAGGTGGCACGTTAGAAGGTTTTTCGGTTTTTCTGGCACGCGAACAACTTACAAATAAAAATAGTTTTATGTGGCAAATTCAGTTTTATGTTAGAACTAAATGTTATTAGTTATGTTAGAACTAAAAAAAAATAACTAATCCATGGAATTTTTTTAAGTTATTGTTGCATGAATTAGCAAATTTTTTTTTCTAAATTGTATGTCTTGAAGAGGCCTTTAGAGCGATAACTACTAAAAACTCCTTCCCATTTGAAATTTCAAAGTTAAAACCCTGTACCTCCCGTTGACATATTCTTTTTTTTTAATCGGATTAGCCCCTCCCCCACCACCAAATTCAAATAACATATATTTTATAAGAGGGGAGGGTAGGGAGTAAACTATTCGCGGACAATGCATAATGCACATCATACTATTTTAAGGGCTGAAAAAAAAAGGGACTTGAATTTAAAAATTTTCTAGAAATCTTCGCTCATAAAAAAATAATCTGACCTAAAAAATTGTATTTGCTCATATGTTACGCATTCTTATAAAAAATATTGCAAAATTAATTAGGGTTTGTGCTATGTTTACTTTTCGCCTACCAGAAATTTAGTTATAAAAATATTTTTTCCATTCTAAGTCATTTTAATAGAAAAGCAGAAGTGATTAATCAACGTTTATATGCTAATAATATACAAATCATGCGCGTAAAATTCCAATTTATTCATCTATTTAACTAGCAATTTCCACATTAGTATAATTTTATTGCGCAATCTTCACGTCTTTATCCAGTGACTTAGTAAAAACATGCGTTTTTTCATATTCGTGTCGAAAGTATTCCGCACCCAACATTAAAGCACAAAACTTTGGTAAAAAAGTTCGTATTATATTTGCAAAATGCGGTTGTTAATAATACTTTATAATTGCGCCTTCATGGATCTGAACTCCTGCCATTTGCCCAACCACTTGCAACACTTGGTACTGCAAATGCAATTCAATAAATATATACTTCTTCAACCAATAGATAAATGCGAAAGAAAATCATAGGCATTCTGTTCTGAACACAGAGTAGGGTCCTTACACGAGAAACTGAATAATGGAGGACACTAAAACAAATGCACTTAATATGAACTTCTTTTACAATGACAAAAATAATATTTAAATACATACCAGAAAAAATAGCTGAGGCATTTTAAATAAAAAAATAATAAAAATTTGTAAAGAACACAAATTTTGCGACCAATCCGTTCTAATCAAGCTGCCTAACTATGCCTTTGAGGCCGTTAGAGTTTCCGGAATAATAAAGCAGAATGTTCATTTATAGTTGATAGGTTACGTTTACTGTTTAAGAAACGTTGGATCTGGGACGGATCAGATCTTCACTTTTTAGCACTGTGAGAAATGTTCGTAATTTCACCACTATGTATAGTGTAACCTGTTATCAGCTAAATATTTATGTAGCTATATTTTTAAAACCATATCACAGTTACACTAAAATTGCATTTTGATAATTTTTATTTTTTTTTCATGTGATTATTATTAATTAATTATTCCCAATAAATAATGATTGTACATGTTATAGATATTTCAGACGAGAATAATAGTTAGATATATATTTAGATAGTTTAAAAAAAAATCAGTGCTAGGATGAACCAGGGGAAGGCAATCTGTCCTTTGGCCATTGTTGGTTGTCAGAGGGCACTAATATATCTCAGATGCGCGCACAGAAGCATTGATAACTGATTGTTATCTTACGCACTTGCTCTGTCAAAACTCATATCTTGATAACTCCCTTTTGGTGACGACGGACGGCTATAAAAATATTTTATAGAAAAACAAAATGCCCTCGAACTGTTCGTAATTTTTACAAACAGAAATATTATATCCAATACGGACATATCATATATAACATTTCCCAAAATTGTGTTTTTTTTAGTTTTAATATTTTTTAAAAGGCAACAGATTTTTAAAAATTTTAAATTTATTTCTTTTAAAAGTAAGTAATTCTTGAATACATAATACATCAATATTGAACGTCAATGTTCTGTTGATAAAAATTAAATTTTTAAAACTGCATTAGGTAATGAACAATCTTGTTTTTAAATCCCCCATATGTTAATATGGGATTTTATGACCTGGAAGGAGGAAACTAATTTCTATAGAAACTCCCATTAAAGGGGATACCTACAGATCTACAGATTTATTGGTCACATTTATCTGAGGTAAAAAACAATATTCAAGCTCAAATTCGTTATAGTTAGATCAAAGTTCAAAATTTACCATTTCCTATTATATCGCACCTTGTTATATTAGTAATTAAGTTATACATATCACACATTTTTCGCATCTCGCCAAAAATGTTTGATCTTAACAGCACTTTCTAATTAACTTCATATATACGTCAATTGCAATAAATTTAAGTATATATCATTAATTTTATCGAGATAAATGTAATACATGTGTGTATTAAATTGAATTTTAGATATATAAAGCATTTTTTCATACCTTATCATTTTAATTTTTTAATACCTTTAATTATTTTGCGATTTCGTCTTATCTCCCGATATGCGCGACGAATGAATTATACCGTCCCATATTACCTTCATTTAAAAAATTTAAAATAAATATTACTTCCAAACATTTTATATGCACTCCATATTTTACAAAAAAAAAAAAAAAAAAAAAAAAAAAAAAAAAAACTATAAAATATTCAGAATAACAAATGGCAGACATATATATTCAAATTTCCAATAAACTTCTAATCTAATAGCCAGGTTTCTATATTTATAACTCACATTAAACATTTAATACCAGATTGTCTTCTAGCATATTTAATGCGACCGTAATTCTGTAGTGTATTTGTATGACATTTTTTATGCGAACATTAAACATGTTATGAATGATATGTTTACACCAGAAAAAAAAAAAAACCCTAAAAAAATTAAAATATATATATATATATTTTAACATACGGACTCATATTTGTAACATGTGACATTAATGATCAAGCTGCGTTTACAAAAACGAACCTAAAAAAAGGGCTAGACCAGCATTGCACGGTAGTTGCTAATTAGAACGTTCATCTCCATATGTAACTATGACTGTAACGACACGCTAAGCCGCCTGGAAAAAAATAATACACTGATTGGCGGTGATTTTTTATATCTTCCGGA
Organism: Maratus michaelseni; assembly: GCA_963931845.1. NCBI lineage: Eukaryota > Metazoa > Arthropoda > Arachnida > Araneae > Salticidae > Maratus > Maratus michaelseni. The sequence goes on along the minus strand of OZ007591.1, from coordinate 387,889,009 downwards.
TTAGGTTACTGTGATATCCTGTTTTGAATAGGGGAGGATGAAGCATGACAAGATATTTTTATTGTTTTTTTTTTTTTTTTTTTGTAGGTGAGATACTGCCCTAACTCATGTTAGAATTTCCGCATTATATATTACAAAGGAAAAATGCATATTTTTCTTAAAGGATAAATATTTAAAATGAATTTTTAAATAATGTGAGATTCGATTCGAAATCCTTTTCCTGTTAATCGCAGGAAACTTTATTCTACATGTTTAAAAAATTACTGATTTTTTTTATTATTATTATTATTTTTTTACCCTGGAATAAGTATTGATTATTAAAAATATGTAGGGAGAATATATTTTCTGATCGCAAATTAAAAAAATAATAATAAAAATTAAAATAAAGAAGAAAATAAAATAAATAAAAAGGATCTAGCACACAGCTAGACGAACTATACTTGTTGTAGAACTTAAGACATAACAAACATCATAAGACTAAAAAAAAAAAAAAGGATATATAGGGATTTAAAATTTGGATGCCAATGGGTCGATTGACACTACTAAATTTTATTGTATTCTTTGGCTACATTTTATTAGTATACTTCGCCTAAATTTTATTAGTATTTTTATTAGGCGAATAATAGTAAAAATTTAGTGTTTGGTAATCGGCCCATTGGCGCCCAATTTTAACAATCCTTGGCTTTCACACTCCATGCTATATTCGGATTTTTGAATTACACGGCAGGACGAACTGTATTTGCCGTAGCATCTAGGAAATAACATACTTCATGAGTCAAAACTATAAGACATCGCAATTCAAGCTGAATTCGGATTTCTGGATTACACAATAAGACGAATTATATTTGCTGCAGAATCTAAAACATAACAGTTCATGCGACAGAAATATAACTTATCGCACTCCAAGTTAAATTTCGGATTTTTGGATTAAACAGTTAAACGATCTATATTTACTGCACATCTTAGAACATGTCTATGTTCTATGTGTCTATGTTCTGAACATGTCTATGTCTCATTTTCATGAGACAAAAATATAGGATATCGTCAGTGGTGTATAGTGCTGGTGAAAAAAAGTGGGGGAACGCTCATAGTCCCGAACATTAATGTTTAGTTCGGACCCTAATTAGGGTCTGAATAGTAAAATAATAGAATTTATAATTCAGTAACACTAATTCACACAATGAACTTTTCGCTAAAATTTGTTTTGCAATTTTTGTTTTTGAAATAATCATGGAACATTAAACCTGCTGTCTACTAATAACAATTAAAATTGCTGTATTTTTACGTTTCGGACACGTTTAGTGTAAAAAAAAAAGTATTTTAATCATAAAAAAAGAATATGAAATTTTGGCATAGCTTTACTTTTTGAGGTTTCCTAGATCCGCTTTTACTCTTTTTAGGATTCTATATGTATTTGCATATGTTGGTATTTCCTTACATTTTCAAGTCCCCAAAGTCCGTTTTTGTTGTTTTACGATGACATGTGTATGTGAGAGGGAATGAGTAAACATGGTAGCATTCAAACGATATGGTTTCGATTATATATACTATTTTCGATAGCGATAATACTGAAATGAACTTCAAAATCATTCATGAATTTTGTCGCAATTCAAACAAACTTATGGAAGTTATAGTAAGAACAGATAAATATACTGACAGACAGGCGATCTAAAGTCATAAACGCTTTTAAACTTTCTTGAAAGTATTAAAAATCGGTGAATTATTTCTTAAATTTGCCAATTTATTAGCGTGCATGTCCTTTAAAAAATAATAATACGTTTCAAAAGCATGCGTCCTTTTGTGTTCCTAGCGTCCCACTGAAAATTAAAAGTAGGGGGACGTTTGAGATAAAATAAGAAAGTGAGGGGACGCCGTCCTACCGCGTACCCCCTCAACTACACCTCTGGATATCGTGCTTCGAGCTGATTTCAGATTTTTGTGTATCCCTTTAACCAAACGACTTTTTTAGAAAATAAGAACTCCGTATTTTAAGTTTTCATTGTAGAACCAAAATTTTATTAAAATATTCTTGGTGCCGAATGCAAGTTTGGAATTAAAATTAGGTGTGCCCGGAGTGGGACCACTGTGCCGGAAAGGGTTAACGGATAAAGCACTTTAATTGCTATGTTGAAATGTTGAAATAAACGATTGACACCGGAAATCATGAACAAACTTATCATCATCATCATCATCAACCGTTTTCAATCCACTGCTGGATGTAGGTCTCCCCCAGATTTTTCCATTGTTGCCTGTCTAGTGCTTTAGTCATCCAATTAACACCGGCCACTTTTCTGATTTCGTCACTCCATCTTACTTGAGGTCGTCTTCTTGGTCGTTTTACATCTCTGGGATACCACTGTAGGGTGTTTGTGCTCCATCTATTGTCTTGTCTTCTTGCAATGTGCCCAGCCCATTTCCATTTTAGCCATTTAATTCTCTCGATAATGTCAAAAACTTTCGTCTGACTTCTTATCCACGTTATTCTCTTTCGGTCTCTTCTGGTTATGCCTAGCATACATCTTTCCATACTTCGCTGTGTTGTTTGTAATCTTTGTACCATCCGTTTTGTTAGTGTCCAAGTTTCTGCTCCATAAGTTAGTGCAGGCAAAACACATTGGTTAAACACCTTTCTTTTCAAACAAAGAGGCATGTTACTTTTCAGAATAATATTGTTCTTCCCAAAAGCACTCCATCCATTTCTTATTCTTCTATTGATTTCATTCATGATACTGTTGTCTGAAGATATTTCTTGTCCAAGGTACACATAACTTTCAACATCTTTAATCTCAGTGTTGTTGTAGACGATTTTCTTTTTTGATGCAAATGAATTGAACATCACCTTAGTCTTTTCCAAATTTATTTTTAATCCCACATTAATGCTAGCTTCTGCCAAATCTTTTAGCATATTTTGCAATTCTTCAGGGCTATTACTGAAAATTAAAATGTCATCAGCAAACCGGAGATGGCTTAAATATTCCCCATTTATTCTAATCCCTTTGTTTTCCCAATCCAGCTTCTTGAAAATACTCTCTAAGACAGCAGTAAAAAGCTTAGGCGAAATGGTGTCTCCTTGTCTTACTCCTCTTTCAAGCTTGATCTTCGCTTTTCCTTTGTCCAAACGGATGGTGGCTGTTGCTTTCTTGTAGATCTTCTTTATGATATTGATATAAGGTTTGTCTATACCAATGTTCTCCAGAGAAGTAATTACTGCAGATGTGTAGACCGAATCAAATGCTTTTTCATAATCAATAAAGGCAAGACAGAGAGGTAAATTATATTCTTTATGTTTTCCTATAACTTCCCTTACTGTTTGAATATGATCCATTGTGCTAAATCCACTTCGAAATCCTGCTTGTTCTCTAGGTTGAGCTGAGTCCAGAGCTGATTCAAGTCTTGTCGTTAAAACTTTGGTGAAAATTTTATAAATCACTGACAGTAAGCTGATTGGACGGTAGTTTTTAATGTTTTCCTTTTCTCCTTTCTTATAAAGTAACACCATCACAGCATTATTCCAATCTTCTGGTACATCTGATTTCTCGAGACATTTGGAAAACAGTAAGGCTAGCATTTTTGCAAATTCTTCTCCTGCTTCTTTGATAAGATCAATTGTAATTCCATCTTCGCCAGGGCATTTACCTTTTTTCATGCCTCTAATGGCTTGTACAACTTCATCTGTCATCACTGGGATTATCTCTTCAGTTTCTGTTATGTTTACTAGTGGATCACGTAGGTTGATTTCCCTTTGATCTTCACATTTATATAGATCGTTATAGAATTTTTCGACAATGTGTACTATTTCATTATTGATTTTGGTGATTGTTCCATCTGCTGTCTTCAGTGCAAAAATACCTTTTCTTCCAACACACAGTTTGCGCTTAGCTGATTTTAAACTTTTGTTATCTTCTAGAACTTTTTTGACAAGATCACAGTTAAATTTTCTGATATCTTCTGTAACACATTTTCTTACCGTTTTACATAATTCTGCATATTCAACTCTTGATTTAGGATAGTTTCTCTTCATTTTAAATTCTCTGCGTTTCTTCATCAGTCTTCTTGTTTCTTCTGTTATTTTCTTTGTTTGCTTTACTTGTGCTTCACCAGCTATCGTCCTTGCAATTTCTTGTAGAGTATTTGTTATTTTCTTGTTCACTACTGTAACATCTTGTTCTTCTTCTAAGATTGATTGAAGTACTTGAAAACGATTTTTAAGTTCTAAATTAAATTCTTCTTTATGTTTCTGGAGATTTATAATATCGACTGATTTCTTTGAGCATTGCAAAAGCTTCATTCTTTCCACTTTAGTATTTAAAAGCAGTTTGCATCTAACTAACCTGTGATCGCTTCCTGTATTGAAGTTATTGAGAACGCTGCAATCCTGAATAAGATGCTTTTTGTTTGTCAAGATGTAGTCGATTTCACTTGTTGAGCCATTTGCACTACGCCATGTCCATTTTCTTTGTGGCTTTTTCTTGAAAAATGAATTCATGATATACATCTGTTCACATTCTGCAAATTCAATCAATCTGTTTCCTCTTTCATTACGCACCCCATATCCATGAATTCCTACTGAGAACTCACCTTTCTTTTTTTCCCCAATTCTAGCATTCCAGTCTCCCATTATTAATTTTATGTAGCATTTTCCTTTTTGATGCATTGAAGCTACTTCTTCATAGAAATCCTCAATTTCTTCATCAGTATAGCTAATTGTTGGTGCATAAACTTGGGTAATTTGCAGTTTGTATCTTTTTGACACTTGTATAACTAACCTTGCAACTCTATCTGATGCACTATCATATTCTACGATGTGATTCTTCCACCTTTTATGAATCAGAAATCCTACACCACTTGTTTTTCCATCTTCTGTACCTCTGTAGTACAATACATGTCCACTGGCAAGATCAATCTTCTCTTCACCTTTTCTTCTTATTTCACATAATCCTAGGATGTCCCAGTTGATTCTTTCTAATTCTTCTTCAAGTTCCTGTAAACGACTTTCAGAAGATAAGGATCGTCCATTATACGTAGCCAAGGTCATCAACTTATGGCAGCCAAGCCGAGCCCGGTGATTCTTAGCACCCTCTGTCTTCATGTCTTTCTGATCGCTGCCGTAATCAGGAACATGCAGACTGCCGGGAATTGAGGGCCGTGATTTGTTTTGTGAATTCATGGTAAAATAAGGGGGGAGGTGGCCAAATTCCTCCACGCTGGCCAAGCGGGTTGGAGGAAGCCCATCCGCGTTCGTTCCCCATGCACTAGGCAAGGGTACTAACAGGCTGCACCGATGGAAGGTGCGGATTGGACATCAAGTCCCTGCTCCCAGTCGATTCCTTTAAGTCCTCCTCTGAGGCATTTAAAGGGTCTTCTCCTAGTTAACAAGCAGAGGCTATTAAACAGCCCGAACAAACTTATATATATATATATATATATATATATATCATTTCTATTAAAATTCTGCTGTCAGTGTAGAATTTCGTAATTAAAATTTTGTGGTTTCATATGGAAACCAATGTCCGTTAAAGGATTATAACCTGAACAATAATGAAGATAGTGCGATTTTTAGAAGATTTGTCTTAAAAAATGTGATGCCATCACGAGAAATGCCACAAATTCATTGGTCATAATTTGGTCTGACACGATGTGTATACTGTTACATTCATTTCGAAATAGGGTCTGTTTAGCTCAGAACGTCCCGTCATCTACACATATCTCAAAAAAAAAAAAAACAAGGTATATCCGTAAAAATGTTTCGTTGTAATATCATCCTCATTATTTTTAAGCTCATGAATGAAAATAAGGGTTTGGCTTGAAGTGAGGCACCCTATATTTTTGATTGAATGCGTGGGTTACAACGTAAGTTCTATAGCGAATATTCTGTATTTTACTGCACCGTAAAAAATTGCTGCAGTAAAATTACTGCAGCAGAGATTCCAGGCAATGTCCATAAGGAAACGGGTTTTATCCCTAGATAAACGAGCTTTGTTCTTAGATAAATGGCTTTTGCCCGTAAAAACATGAAATTTACGGAAATTGACCATGAAAAAGGTGCATTTTCCGTACAATTACGGCAGCAATTCACGGAGAATGCCCGTGAATTTACATTTTTTTTTTTACCCGCTTTCTTTTTTGAAAATATTCGAGGACAACTTGCATATACTCCAGTTATCCATTCAATATTTATTTTGAAATTAATATTAAAAACAACTTGAAATTTGTCATTCATTAAAATAATAAAGTTAAAAGAAAAAAATAATTTAAAAACAAAATAGGTGTCTTTTAAAAAATATAAAACATGATTTTATTAAAGTACTTAAAAGAAGAAATACACCTAATATAAAATTCAGGTTTTATAAATGAAAATTCACATATGGCGTCACATTCCATGTAAAAAGCATGCATTGCAGATTTAAAATTTATAGATTATTTTTAAAAAATTTTAATTTTGCTCATTTTCCATTTAAGACATGATAAATGAAAAAAAAAAAAAACAGCATTTTTATATTTTTGCAAAATCTGTTACTTTGCATTATTTTGCAACAAAGAAATATTCATTGTTGAGTCACGTGGTATTAGATTTATAAGAAAAATATGCCTGAAAATTATTTAAACTATCTGGGATATCTAAATGGTTTTCTCAACGTATAATCAAAATTTAATTAATATTAATATATTAACTGATAATTAGAGTTCTAAAAATATGAAAATAATGTAGTGTCATCGGGGAAACACAACTGTACAAAATTTCTAGAATTCTAGCACATCAGGAAATGAGTGAAAATTTTGATTACAAAATTCTATCTTGGCATATATGAACCAAGTTAAGTTAAATAAAACCGTATGAAAACTATACAGTTATTAAAATGCAATATGAAATCGTTATGTATTTGAATTTTTAATGCAGTAATTAAAAAACTAGTTTGGGTATAGTTAATTTTTTGCATGGGGGACATATAATAATTTATCACGTTTATATATCAAAATTTAGTCTCAATTTGCATATTTTTATGAAAGTGAAAGTTTTAAATTAAAGAAGTCAAAGACATAGGCAAGGTCAAGGCAAAATCAAAACTCTTTGGCATTTTCTATTTTATTTCGAAGCAAAACTGTAGATGCATTGAAAATAAGGATGATTATTATGGATGATTTATAATTAAAATATAGTGTTTACTGTCAATAAATATAAAATATCAGAACAATTAACATAAAATGTCACATTTCATCTTATATATTATAAAGGATAACATTAATCTTATTTAAAAAAATACGGCTATGAAAGCACAGACCGGACATTTCTTTTTTCTTTTGGAAATAATTAGATGAAATATATAAAGACAAACCGGAATAATTAAATTGATAACATTAATATTATTTTAAAAAATACGGCTATCAAAGCACGGAGCGGACATTTTTTTTCTTTTGGAAATAATTAGATGAAATATATAAAGACAAACCGGAATAATTAAATTGATTAATTTTAGTCTATTTCTTCGTAAATAACGAAACATAATATGATTCCCATGTTAAAATAAAAATATATTATTCAACTCACAATAGTTTACATAATGTTCACGTGTGTTTAACTTAAAACTCTCGCAATTTCTGTGAACTTAACGTAACACAAACACCCGGATCTGTGTTTGTGTTTAATCCTTTTCGTTGCTTGTACACCGGGGAAAGGAGAAATCAATATCTCGATCCGCTGCAGTTCCTACAACAGCTGCAAACAGTCGGTAGTAGAAGATACACACCTGTTTTCGATCGGTGTAGAATCGTGCAGGAAGAAATCAGGGAGAACTCGGTGCTTAAAATCGATGAATTGCAGACGTGCTGAAAAGAGTTTTTATGTCTTCTGCTTTTTTCTAAATGAAAAAAAAAATCTTTAATGGCTTTGTTTTATTGCAATTGATGTAGATTTCTAAAGAAATAAAAATTTTATTGCACTATTCTTGGGATAAATCTAGAAAAATATTACATTTTCATTTAGTTTATGAAAATGCATTTGAGAATAATGATGAGTCGAAATAGTAACATTAGACAAAAAAGAGGCTTGATTTTTCTTTTCTTTTTTACTCGAAATCATGTATATATTATGTTTGTTGTACATTCTATTATCTATATGGAAACTGGCGTGAATACAATACATATGAGCAAAGTATCAATTGGAGATTTCTTTTTTTTTTTTTTTTTTTTTTTTTTTTTTTTTTTACTCCAGTTTGACGAATTCAGGTATTTTAATTTTAAAAACATCTTGCATATTGGTTAAAAAAATATCAAAGTAAATACAACGTATTGATTCGCAGTTCTTTCATTACACTGATAAAAATGACACCATGTACAGTTTGGGCATTTCTTGGGCTTCCCAGTTGACTCCAACTTTACGCCACTGTTTAGGAGTAGCTGTATTTCTAAGCCATAAGAGAGAAGAAGTCTAAACTGTAGTCTAAACTACATAAAAGTGGGAAAAATTATAGATAGAGAAGCGTTAAGGATAAGATTAAAAAAGAAAAATATAATTAATTAGATTTTTAAAAAATCTAGTAATTACATTTAAAAAATCATGAAAAAAGTAAAATTATAAAATGTTCATTTGTTCAAAACAGTCGGGATTAAGGAAGAAACTGTCAATAGGGTTTTTATTAATGATAACCTTACGTTTATTAATTTTTTTTTTAAAGTAAAACTTCTGTAATCTTTACTTGTAAAAGATTTCTGGTACAAGTATCAGTATTTAATGAACAGTAGACTTTGGATAAAGACTGTGATTCTCGAAAGAAAATAAGTTCTAACTAACGAACTATTTAAGTGTTTTTGTTTTAATTACTGTAAGTGTCCTTAAATGCATTAAGAATATTGAAATATGCGTGTAACTTGGCGTTTTAACTCTTTCAGCTAGGGTTTCCTATATGTTTCATTTAAGGTGGGTGTTGTTTTTAATCTTTAACACCAAGATATTTTAGTCGTAATTTTCGGCCTTACCTAATTGTAGAATACCTGATTTAAATACGACGAAAAATACCGAGCAAAATTACTGGTATAAATAATGAAAATGTTGTTAGGCATAAATAATGCATTACCTTTGTTTAATCATTTTAATTTACTCGTTTATATCGCACTTTCAAATATATCGCCTTTATTTCCTGTTTCTCGACTTGTGCGATACACCCATTTTACATATTGTAGTTTTCAGGAGAAATGGTCTAATAAATGTACATGTACTATTTGGAAATATTTTGATCGAGCAGTTTGAAGAATTAAGATTTCAAACGTATATGTAACTTATATTTTATGCATATAGATTAAATCCATGCCTGATTTATTTCTAGTAATTAAAGACGCTGGCTTACAAGTTAAGAAGTGACGGTTGGAAGTATCATTTGCATGTTCCTAGTGGATCGGGTTCCATTTTAAATAGAGGTCCTGGTCTGATTACCTCTCATAAGCAAATATAACTGTAGCACAGTACACACAAATGAACGACGTGATTATATATGCAAAATTTTATTTATATTACTTGTGATATAGTACTTAAAAAAATAAGTAAGCATTTATTATTATTATTATTACTATTATTATCACCAAGTTTTTTTTAACCAAGAAATTCCTAAAAAATGATTGCATTATGTTTATATTTAAATACACATTTTTAATCTAGTATTTAATCATCAAAAAATGATAATTTACTCGACAACTTTTACTAGATAGATGAAATTTGAAAAGTAAAATATCTGCAATGAACTAACATTTTAATAATTTTCAGTTTTTTTTTTAAAATTCCGTTTTTACAACGCATTTTTAAAAGGTTCCTAAATTTTCACCTTTGTTTGTGACTGAATTATTTGGTTTTTATATTTCCCCCACTCTGTGATTATTCCTTATACAAACAAGTATAAGCTATTTGATGTATACGCATCAGGATTTAGATATCATCGGGCTTATTTATTATCTGGTACTCAAGGAAGAATCTAAATTAGACATCTGGGAGCTCTTAATAGAACAAAGAAAAGTAATAGCAAAAAAAAAAAAAAAAATACTTTTTGTTAGTAGGAAAATACTTTTAGCAGTGGCCTTAAGGTATTAAAAGTGCCATTAACAAATAGGAAATATACCCTCAGTTCGCTTTTTCACTCTTTTCCCATTCTTTTACATGCTTGAGTGACTTCCATTTGCTTTGATCCTAAATATACAATAGTAAATCTTTTTGATGGTATGTAGTTAAGTAGATTATTTGGCTAACTTTAATGCATTATGGTAGTAATTTTCAAACTAAACATTTGGATAGAATATTAGATTTCGTATTTATCTGTAAAGAGGTTATTTGTAGTGCTTACACTAATCTCTTGCTTTTATCTCAACCATATACAGGGTGTATCATATTTTAACTCAACGAGGTTTTATTGAATTAAAGTGTAATTACTGCTTAACCCTTCTTTGCATTGTGATGGAAATTGCCATCACTGTTTATTTAACTTTTAATAAATAAATCAACTTCTTCGCCACCACTATATTTATATAGAAATATTAATCTAGTAAATTTCCCGTGAACTATGTCGCTAAACAAAGTTAAAAATCTATCTTAAATTTTCTGGTGTCTAGTATTTAATATATGTATAAAAAACAATTGTAAAAGAAAAGAAGAAGGGTTAAAGTGATAAAACATAACACAAAAGGCTTAAAATACAATTAATATTATAGATGACACATGTTTCATGCACTCTAACGGCGACTTCTTCAAGATCAAAATGATAAATAAACTATTTTCGGAAAGTTTTTGGAAAATGATAAACACAAATCACGAGATCACATGTCTAATGTAAGCAGGGTTTTAAATTGGTCTAACCATGAAACGTGAAATTATTATTTTATTGCTTTTTTAATTTGTAAATCATCGTGTGTCCAAATTTTAAGTAATTCAAAAGAAGCTGATTCGTTGCATAAGTTCTCGTTTCGCAATTCTATTGATTCACGGATAATGGTGATTAGTGATTCAATAGAAAAATATTTGCGAACCGTGACCATATGTAACGAATCAGCTTCTTTTGAATTACCTAAAATTTGGAAAAGGATGATTTACAAATTAAAAAAGCAATAAAATAATAATTTTCACGTTTTCCAGTTTGACCAATTTAAGCACCTGCTTACATTAAACACGTGATCTCGTGATTTGCGTTTATCATTTTCAAAAACTTTGCGGAAATAGTTTATTTATCATTTTGTTCTTGAAGAAGTCGCCGTTAGAGTGCATGAAACATATGTCATCTATATATTAAAAGGTATTTTTAAGCCTTTTGTGTTGTTTTTATCACTTTAATCAGTAATTACACTTTAATTTAAAGTTAACATGTGATTTTATTATATTATTTGTAAGATTTTATTGTTTAAGAACTTTTGAAGCAATGTCTTTTTATTAAAAAAAAAACCTCATGGTAAAATTCAGAATGTGCAAATTATTTAAAAATGTAGAAAAGCAAATAACATAATAAGCTTCCAATTTATTTATATTAATAAAAGAAAGATATTTGTCTGTGTGTCTGTCTGTTGGTGATGGCTTTTAGAAATTCCATCACAGGTCCAAATGCACCTGAGACACGGTTTTTTAATTATTTATAATTAACTGAGATATTATATTACAACATTATCGAAAGCTAATGAACGAACTTCAATTTTTCGGAATTTGCCGGCGTTAGGATCCTTTCCACGCATGTCCGGGGAACACATAGCCCTCCACATAACACACACTCTTCAAGTTCAGTATTTATAAACTTTGTATATTATTCTGCATTGTACACTGTAAAAACAAATTTCCGGAAAAAAACGGAAATTGTACTTACAATCGGGACGCCAGTACAATTTCCGTATTTTAACGGAAAAAAATCCGTAAATTCCAGGAAATTTTCCGTGATTTCTGAATCATCCGTTTTTAAATATCTGTTTTATAACAGATATCTTCCGTATTTTTAAACACATTTTATAATGTTAAAATAAACATGATAGGACCAAAAAAAAAAGTTACTCCTCAAGAACAACCTTATAAAGGATTGATATATTTCTGCTTTTTTACCCCTCATTGCGGAGGGTGTTTTGTGTAAATAACCAAACCTTGTCACGATGAGAATCGAACCCGCAATCTCCCTTGTACTAGACTGGAGGTCCCGACCACTACGCTATCATTAGATATTCAACTTTCTCAAGCGTTGCTACTCATTTCAGTCGCTTTTTATGATGCAAAAACTTCAAGATTCCATGGATTTTTTTTCAGTTCCAATGTTTTTAATATTTTCTTTTAATATTTTTCAATATTTCGCTTTATTATTTGATGCTTTATAACAGATAAATTTTAACTTATTATGTATTATATGCGTAAAACATTGTATTCAAAGTAATGTACAAACATTTTCTTTTTTCGAACTTTTAAATTATTTGTCTGATGATCTATTTATCAATTCCAATAAAAACAATAATTATTTTAAGGAGACGTATTTATTAGATGCTATTAAAATAAATTTTCGTTATCTCTTATTTTAAAAAACTTATGTAAATAAAAAAATTATAATAAATTATTACATTTAGCATTTGTGTACGGTTCTGTCAAACTGAATAGTTTTAATAATATTAAAACAGAAAATTGATTTTTAAAGACAATTTCTAAATTAATGATCTTGTGATAGGTAAGTTTAAATTTGGACTTATTGATTTAATTTAAATTAATTTAGTTTAATTTATAAAATTATAAGCAAAAGAAATAAATTATAAAGTTAATAAAATTATAAACTTCATTTTTATAAAAGTAAAGAAAAAATATTAACTATTTTTATAAATTTAAGGAAAAAATTATAGACGTTGTAAAATTATAATTTATAAAATAATAAATTTCAGTTTAATTCATAAATTTATAAGCAAAATCAGTTCAGTTTAATACAAATTTACATAGAGATAACTTGCAGAGATATTATGTTATGAAACCTTTAAATAACCTAATATTGCCTCACGTTAGAAAAATTAAAATAAAATTTTAAAAAATTAGGCAAAAAAGTCCTAATTTTGAAGCACTATCAATAAAAATGAAAAGTAGATTAAAAAATATATTTTTCTGCAACTTATAAAAATAAAATCAATTTATAAATATTTCATTAAAAAATATAAATATTACTATTATTTTCACAAAATATTACCGTCTAGACATGACCCCGGTTAGAATGGGCCAGCATGTCTTGCCGGGTCAGGCGTGGATCTTTGAAGAACTCTAGTAAATAAAACAATCTTTATTCGCATTTCAAACAAGGTGATTTCTGTACGCAAACCTCTAAAAGTTATTTACGGAAATTGCACTGTTTTGGAAGAAATACGGAGATTGTACTGTTTTGAAATAAATACGGACAAAATCCATTAAATTTGCGGAAAAATTTCTACATATTTACGGATTTGAAATCTCCTTTACGGAACTAATGACATTTACGGAAATTGTACTGTTGTTTTAGAAAAAGGAAACTTCTCCGTAAAATTTTACGGAAAATCTCTTGTATTTTCAAGGATTTTTTTTAGAGTGTAACATTAACATCACAATTCCCGTGTCCCCTATGAAATTACATAAAAAGAAATAGAATGTGTCCGCGTTTAGGGTGTATTTCTGGTACTGTTGGTACTATTGTAAAAAGTTATACCTGATGTTTTGTTTTCACATTTTCCGTGTTTTGTGCGTTTTCAAATCGCAATCCCCGGACGCCGGATGAAGTTTTAAATAACACACCAAAATACCAAATTTTAAGCTGTACCTTTCCGGTTGTAACGGTATCTTTCGTTTTTAAAAATATTAATATTAACTTTAAAAAAAATATGAAGGTTGTTTTCAGATTTTCCATTTTTGCTTCAGTTTAAAATGACCGTCCTCGTGGAGCTGATTGAAAAACAAAACACGTATAGAAAATTATTTTATGCTCTCAACGCGGTACCTCTAATTAAAAAAAAATATATAAATTTATCATTTCATATGTATATATCTCTACACTTTCAGGTTCTTATGCAGTTTACTATATTCATCCAGCTATACTTACTGGAAATACCAAACGAAAAAGAAGCATAAGAAAAAACTATAAGGTTTTAATCCCAAGACTTATCAAAGAGTGGAATTATTCGTTGCAAATGGGGAAAAAAAAGTTCAAAGACTAATTTCACAACTCATAAAATTTTAACAAATTGTCGTATCATAGGTGTGAAGTTTGTACCATAAAACATGTCAAATAGTCGGATATTTTGTAGTAAAAATAATTTACAGAAGTTTTAAACTATTCTTTTCTTTATCCACAAAAAATCTAATACTTGGACAAATCTTATGGTGTAAACCTCACATCGATCATACGACAATTTATTATCTATGTATAAGTTATGTATAAATATTCAAATTTGAATTGCTTAATAGACGTATTTTATTATACGCCTATTAAGCGTATACATAAGCGTATATAGAAGAAACCAGAGAAAAATTTATAGTTTTTTTTCTACGCCTATTAAGCAATTCAAATTTGAATATTATGAATGCAAGGCGTGAGAAATTTTCTCTGGAAAAAAAAATTTCCAAGTATTATATATGTATAAAATTGAAGTGTCTGTCCATGATTTTCAGAAAAACACCAATTTCTGTGCTTATTCAACTCTTTAGACGACGCATAATAATAATAATAATAAACATAAAAGTTAACCTCTATTTTTCCTTCCTTGAGGCCATTTTTAACGATATGAAAAATCTGACATACATAAATTTTCGGACTTTTTCTTAGAAGTAATAATAACTTTTAACGGGTTCGATACGTATCCTAATTAAGAAGTTATTGGGGTTTTTTTGTTTTCACAAAAAGCCCCCTCCCCAACCCTTGGTTCGATAACAGATGTCGCAGACGCACCGGGGTATATTTCTGGCGCCAAACTGGTGATTTTTTTGCCTGATGTGGCAACGAGGTATGTATACCAGATCGTGGGTATTAATTGAAGCCCTCCGGCATTAATAGCTGAGCAAGTTGTATTCTTGACATGTGTGTGTTAATATTAAGTTAAACATTGTGTGTATTTTACAAAAAAAATTAACATTGTGTGTGTTTTATAATAAAATAAATTGTGTGTGTGTTTATAATATAACTGTGTGTTTTATAATAAAGTAAATGTATGTGTGTTATAATAAAACTTTGTGTATTTCAGAATAAAATTGTGTTAGCTTTCTAATAAAATTGTGTTAGCTTTCTAATAAAATTGTGTGTGCTTTCTAATAAAATTGTGTGCGTTTTATAATAAAATTGTTTCATAATAAAATAAAACCAACATGCTGTTTTCGAACGTTACACCTATAACAGGTATTCAAAAACGGAATTTTATAACCAAAATGGTGCAAAAACAAAAATCGCACCAACCCCGGTGCGTCTGCGACATCAGTTCTAATTTTTCTTTTGTGTGTGTTTGTGTATGTGTCTGTCTGTTTGTCCAGAATAGGCTCGGAAATGGTTGCATAACAAACGCTAAACTTATCAGGGACAGATAGAGAATGTTTCTAGCTGCAATCTGTAGTTTGTCGTATTCCGATATCTAAAATAGCTTTTGAAAAAATAAGGGAAAGCTGTGAGAATCAATGAATCAATAAATCAACGGATCTTTCATTGCTCAAAAATTCAAGAATTAATTGATCAATTTTAATGAATCTAACGGTGATGGGAAAGGTCTAATTAAGAGTTATCAATCAAAACTTTAGTTACAATCTGCAATTTTGTCACATCCCGATATATAAAATGTTTTTTGAGAAAATAGGAAAGAC
This sequence comes from Maratus michaelseni, assembly GCA_963931845.1. Taxonomy (NCBI): domain Eukaryota; kingdom Metazoa; phylum Arthropoda; class Arachnida; order Araneae; family Salticidae; genus Maratus; species Maratus michaelseni. The sequence goes on along the minus strand of OZ007591.1, from coordinate 387,873,219 downwards.
CGACAGAATCAATCAATCAACCGAAACTCGACAGCTAATTGATCAATTTTAAGGAATTTCACGGCGATTGAAAGGTCTAATTAAGCTTTATAAATGATTATAAATACATTTTTAGTTTATGACTTATACATTTTAGTTGTAAATATAATTATTTACTTATTATTATTTTTTTTTAGATAAAATCAATATTATAAATATTTTTTAAATGTTGATTACAATTAGTTTTATTTTTTTTTCATAAAAAAATCCTTGAAATATCCTATAAAATACAAATGCAATACAAAGAGTTGCTACGCGACAAGTTTTTATTTCGTTACTTCTTTAGGTAGATTTCGAAAGAAACACTACCTACTACATTCTCCCCCATGTTGGAATTTTTGAAAATTTTTTGCAGATCTACGCCGATAATGACTCCCAGAACCCAAAACCACCCCCAGTTCAAAACTTTATCTATCTATATCACTTTTTTTTATGGACACGATAAGTTCAATAATTCTGCACAAATCTCTTCCAAATTGATACATAAAATCAAGGGGCATAAAATTTCGGTCAAGTTCGTTAATGGGCAAAATCGAACCAAGGGTGGGGGAGGGGGCTTTTTGTGAAAACAAAAAAAAAACCCAATAACTTCTTAATTAGGATACGTATCGAACCCGTTTAAAGTTATTATTACTTCTAAGAAAAAGGCCGAAAATTTATGTATGACAGATTTTTCATATCATTAAAAATGGCCTCAAGGAAGGAAAAATAGAGGTTTAAGAAGAAAAAAAATCATAACTTCGTCAATTCAGAAGATATCAAATCTGCTTAAATTTATTGTAAATCCTCTTACTATTATCTACAACATTTGTGTTGACAAGTTTTTTTTTATAAGACCAACCCTTATAGCAAAAAAAAAAAAAAAAAAAAAAAAAAAAAAAAAAAAAAAATTCTGTCGGCTCCGCCTACAGACAAGGTAGATTTCGAAGTGGGCGGTTCCAACTGTCACATCATGGCAAAAAGGTCATTTCTTCTGCAATTCCAAATAAACAGGCGCCCCACGGTCTGCATCTTCGAAATCTACCTGTGCCTGTAGGCTGAGCCGTCAGGGATAATTTAAAAATATAATTTGTTAAATTGTGAAGAGATTTGTGGTATACCTTGTATTTAAAAGCATTTTTTTCAACCGAACAATCTCAAAAATATTATTACTTTTCGCTTATTGCTATTTTTTGCACGCCGTTTAATTTAGTGAAACAACTAAAATAATTACAGAATTTTTTTTTTCTAAAAATAAAGAAAAAAATGAAACAAAAAAACATAAATTAGTCAACTCATTTTTAAATATTTATTTTATTTGTTTACAATTAACTTTTTAAAATATTCATTTTAGATGCATCGTGTACATTCTTTATACAAAATGCAGCGTTATTTAAGAAATTTTTGTATGATTTTAAGCATACATCATTTCTAAAAGATATTATTATTTTATTATTATTCATTATTATTTTTTAGTAAATTTCATTTGAGTTTTCATGTAATTGCTTATATATATTTAAATGTATGCTTTAGAAAATTTTCAGATATTTATGATCGTGTTTTAATTACCGAAAAAAAATTATTATTTTCGACTCGTAATTAAAATTTCATTATTAGTAAAATTTTCATAAAAATGGTTTTTTATTCAAATTTATTTGCTTTATTAATTCTTATTAGTTTTGCAGTTACCTTCTTTAAGAACGCATACGCATGTTCGAATTTATCGATTGCGACGTTCTAACAATTTTTTTAGTCCTAAAAGGTTTTAATAACTAGAAATACAAAATGTATTAAGAATAGTTGAATATATATTTTATTTTTTATTACCAGAATATTTTAGTAGTAATCTTTAACATGTTTAAACATAGAAACGTTACATTAAATAAGACGAAAAATACCATTCTAAAAAAGCGAAAAGAAGATACTCTAACCCGTTCCTAAAATTTTCCCTCTTCTCGTCTTAAAAGGTTAATATATTAACTATAAAGATTGTCCGCTTCGGTTCAGATGATTTAAAAGATTTATTGGAAGGATTTGTCGCATGCTAATGCTAGATTATTATAAAACTAATGATCCTTTTTTTTATTAGCATGTGCTATGAAAATCCAGCTCATTCGCTCAAATGATCCGATGCAATTAGATCAATATCACTCTCACCATTTTCTCGATTAAGTGCTTTCTTTAGTCCATTTCACTAAAACTTGTGGGAGTATATCTCCTTCAATTACACATTTATGGGTTTCTTAACCTAAAAAATTAACACAATAACATAGTATTCTCTGGAAACTTTCTTAGAAAATTTATCTAACATTTATAATCGTTGAAAAAAAATGTACTTTCCGAAACATTAAACTGAAAGAAGAAGGTCAACTGTTAATACATTTTTGACCGCGTGACTAATATGGGCCAAAATCTGATAAGTGTGTTTTCACTCTGATAAGTGTCTCTCTCTGCATTTCTTTGCAATATAAATTCTCATTTAATGTTAAAATGTTTCTCTGCGACTGTTCAGCAATATTATGTTATTTCTACTGCGATAATCTGTTTTTTATTTAACACTTTCCAACATAGTTGAAAAGTGTCTATGAAATCGGTTTGATCGGTCTGTCATCTGTCCATGCTCTAACTCGTGTAAATATACTCGGATTGCCTTGAAAGTGATATAAGTTATTTGGGGTTTACCATGGCATGTTTGGTATTAAAAATGAAGTGCATTTATTATTATTTTACAGGGACACTCAAAATACTTCCGTTACATCACGGTCTACGGGGAAAAATCGTTTGTGGTATATTTGAATGAGGTTACACTAGTCAAACATATTGAAATTGGTATAAATCACTGAGATGCACTAGAGGTTTACTATAGAATAGAGGGGGCATAGAATTTATCGTTCATTTACAGAAGCCCCACCAGTGGCTGAGAGGTTCTGCTCTCGAAGCTGGTAGACGGGAGGTGCTGGGTTCGATCCCAATCTCGCCCGTCGGCCTAATCGTTCGGAGTTTTCGTGATTTTCTTCGAGCCGTGGATTTATCCATGCGTAAATACGGGTTAGGTTCCCTTAGAAAGACCCCCCACGAAGGGCACTCCCCCCGGGCCTATATCCTAAGTGTAGATAATTGGCCGTCAATAATCAACCCAACCCAACTCATTTACAGGCACACACAAAAGAATTCAGTTACTGTACTGTCTATCATTAATAATTGCTGGAAGTGCATTTTCAACTGTGGTACGCGTTTTTAAATTTAACTATTTTTTGCGTATTACTTGGTGTGTATAAATTATGTAGATCATATACAGGGTAGCACAAAATATATCGAATACATTTAGGTTCATTGCCGGAAATTGCTGAATAAGAATATTTAACTGCGCTATGCGCTTCCTAACTGAACTAAATTTTAGCATACTAAGTAGTATATATACGAATCTATTGATCATATACAGGGATGAAGAAAAAATTTGGATATTTTTCCGACTGTTGATGGTAATTCCTAAAATCAGGTTTTCAAATTTGTTATGCGTTTTCCAACTGAAGGGGTTAGAATGACAGTGGAATAAGTCAAAAATTTGAAAATTCTAGATAACCATATTTTCACTGAAGCAATATTAATTTTAGTTCAGTGTGACATTCAAATAAGTCATAGTTCACTTAAGGAGTCGCTAGAAGGCAAACCAAGTTGGGCTACATAATGCAACTTTAATGCAACAAGTTTCACAAAACACTTCATTTCTCAAATTACTAAATCTTGCCTTACTCCACTGTCATTCTACCCTCTTCAATTGTTACTTAGACTTGGGTTTTCCGCGGTGGTCATCCCCATTCCTGCTTACTTAGATATCATCTTTCACCTCATGAATCGGTAAAGTTTTGTTTAAGCATTCTGGAAGTGCTGAAATGCGTTTCATAATCTATGTTTGACGCGTGATTTTTCGTTCTTGTTTTAATCTTCCAAATGAAATTTGAATATCTCAAAAGTCACCACTGTCCCCTGTCTTCAACTCATAACTTGATCACTAAAACCATCAACAAACAATAATAATTATTAAATAATTTTCAAAAACCAATGCATTTATTATAGATATGAATTTCATGGAGCTTAATAATATACATTTTTTGTAGGAGTGAAATGTGTAATATTTGTTTTTGTTGAGCTTAAACTTGTGTCTTAGACCTTTTTTGGGCACTACTGTTTCGGTGTATGAATTTCCTCATATCTCCATCACATGGCAGTATGCAGGGTGTCCGAAAAGTCTGGAAACGATCGAATAACTCGAGAAATATACATCGGATTGAAAAACGGAAAAATACGTGTTCAATATTTTAGAAAAATGGCAACTTTTATATCCCTAAATATATTTTTCTAAAATATTGAACACGTATTTTTACGTTTGTCAGTCCGGTGTATATTTCCAGACCATTTCCAGACTTTTCAATGGAAATGATTCTCAGAGCATTTTACTTGATTACAGCGCCATCTAGGATTTTTCGAAGAAAATGTTCAATATAAAAGTTACGTATTTTTTTCCGTAAAATCCGAATCTACAAACAAAAAAGGGGGTCATTATTTAAGATTTCAAAGTTACCCCCTTTCCCCCAGGGGGGGCAGAGTTGTGGGGGGCAACTTTGATAGTCTTAAATAGATTTTTGAAAAATATTGAACATGCATTTTTCCGTTTTTCAATCCGATGTATATTTTTCGAGTTATTTGACCGTTTCCAGGCTTTTTTGACACCCTGTATATCGGGCTGATTGAGAAACAAGTGACTATTTTTTGATTAGCCTAACCCTGTATAAGGTGGTCATTGCAATAAGCCTAAAAATATCAGGCTGAATGAGAAAGAAATGGTCATATTCCAATTAGCATAATACACCTTAGGTTCTTTGCAATAAGCCTAAAAATATCAGGCTGAGTAAGAAACAAATAGCCATATTCCAATTAGCCTAAAGCGCCTTAGGTTCTTTGTAATAAGCCTAAAAAATATCAGGCTGAATGAGAAAGAAATGGTCATATTCCAATTAGCCTAAAGCACCTTAGGCTGTTTGCAATAAGCCTAAAATATATCAGTCTGATTGGAAAAAGGATTATTGTTCTCCAATTAGCCTGACTGTTTGCAAAAAGCCCAATTTATCAATTAGCCTATGACATATATAATATGCATTTAAATAAATCATTAATGTATCTTAACGAAAAAAAAAATCAACCAGAGAAGCGATAAATACGGATCCCTAATTAACAGGGAAGGGGGTTCAAATGCTTTAGCAAAACAATTTTGTTTATCCTATCAGGCGGCCAAAAATGAATCTTATCTATCCACCTGCTTTCTAAACAAATATCCGTAAGCCAATGAGAATATTCTAAAAGTGAAAGCACATAACGTGTGTTACCTGCGAGCAGAAACTGAAAACTTACAGCCTACGAAATTCTGTTGACTTCCTTTCTTTCTAGTGTAATCTGTTTTCACCATCAGATTAAAATCAATGAAGCATAATTTCAGTGGCAGCTCTCATCGCGTCCAATATTATTATTTGACTTTGGCTTATTTGACCTTCCGACCTTCACAGCAGGAATGTAATGAATGGAATAAATCTAAACAATAGCGATAAAGCTCGATTTACCGAAGCTCTTCCATTGTTGCAAGACGCTATTGAGATTGAAAATTCGTAATACAAATTCAATCGCCAAGATTGCGGTGAATGAACGCGACAGTGAAGATGAGGTGAATTTAATTTCCTAATAGACGAAAAAAAAAAAGATTGACTTAATTGAACTATTAAATTAAGGGTATTTGAGTATTTTGAGATACCATTTTGGTGTTTGTTATGAAGTCATTTTATGAAGAAAAATGATTTTATTAATAAACTAGACTAAGTTTATTATCTAGTAGCTTATTTATCTAGCAGTTTATTTATCTAGTAGTTAGTTTATTTGTCTAGTAGTTTTTAGTAGTTTATTTATCTAATAGTTTATTTGTCTAGTAGTTTATTTATCAAGAAATTAGTTTATTTGTCTAACAGTTTCTAGTAGTTTATTTATCTAGTAGTTAGTTTATTTGTCTAATAGTTTCTAGTAGTTTATTTATCTAATAGTTAGTTTATTTGTCTAGTAGTTTATTTATCTAGAAACTAGTTTATTTGTCTAACAGTTTCTAGTAGTTTATTTATATAGTAGCTAGTTTATCTGTCTAGTAGTTTCTAGTAGTTTATTTATCTAATAGTTAATTTATTTGCCTAGCAGTTTCTATTAGTTTATTTATCTAGTAGTTACTTTATTTGTCTAGTAGTTTATTTAACTAGTAGTTAGTTTATTTATCTAGTAGTTACTTTATTTGTCTAGTAGTTTATTTAACTAGTAGTTAGTTTATTTATCTAGTAGTTACTTTATTTGTCCGGCAGTTTATTTAACTAGTAGTTAGTTTATTTATCTAGTAGTTACTTTATTTGTCTGGCAGTTTATTTAACTAGTAGTTTGTTTATTTATCTAGTAGTTACTTTATTTGTCTGGCATTTTATTTATGTAGTAGTGTATTACTAAACTTATTACTAAACTGTTAATATAATATAAAAAATTAAAAATTTTAAATAAAATTAATAAAACTTTAAATTTTTTCGAAGAAGTTATCGAGGTTGAAAATTCGTATTATTAATTCTTCGCCAAGATTAAAGATTGCGGTGAATGAACGGGGCAGTGAAGAAGGGAGTTTGTGGATTTAATTTGCTAATGGAGAAAAAAAATGATTGACTTAATTGAACTATTAAATTAAGGGGCCTGGTTGCCCTTTTAACAATCTTTGTAATTTGAGCATTTTTCGATACCATTTTGGCCTATTACGGGATTTTATGAAGAAAAAATGATTTTATTAATAAACTACAGTAAGTTTATTATCTAGTGGTTAGTTTACTTATCTAGTAGTTTATTTAGTCAGTTTATTTATCTAGTAGTTTATTACTAAACTTATTACTAAACGGTTAGTACAATATAAACAAAATTAAATTTGTATATAAAATTAAATAAATTTAAAAACCGTTTGAAGAAGCCATTGAAATTGAAAATTCGTAATACCAATTTAATCGCCAAGATTAATGATTGCGGTGAATGAACAGAACACAGTAGTGAAGCAGAAGATGTTGCTTTATTTAATTTGCTGATAGAGAAAAAAAATGATTGACTTAATTCAACTGTTAAATTAAGGGGATTCGCTGCACTTTTATCAATCTTTGTCATTTAGAGTATTTTGCGATAGCATTTCATCATATTTTTGTGTGATTTTACGAAGACAAATGATATTATTAGTAAACTAGAGTAAGTTTTTTTATTATCTAGTAGTTTATATAGCTAAGTAGTTAGTTTATTTATCTGGTAATTAGTTTATTTTTCTAGTACTTTATATTTTGCTAGTAGTTACTTTATTTATCTAGTAGTTTATTAACAAAGTTATTAATGAACTGTTAGTACACTATAATTTTTTTAAAATAAAATAAAATAAATTTTAAAACCCTTCTTCGCTTGCAGATTTAAATATTTTGCAGCTGTTTTTTTTCTTTTATGCTGCTTTTAGAATGTTGCCTATATACTATAGAAATATAACTTCAAGGACAAGATTATCAAAAAAATAATTAGTTTAAGAAAAAAAATGACATGGCATATGCAAAATGAAGCAAAAACTACTATTTAACACTTAAAAAAAAAAAAGAAAAAACTATTTATATTATTGCAAATGTGAATGTGTAATTTCCTAGAACACATCACAGAGAACGTGAATTAGGCATTATAAAGTAAATTGAGGAATAGATATTGAGGTTTCAGCATTTTTAACATATTGATTTGTTGCAAAACCATAAACTAAGATTCTAAAGATATTGTAACTCTGAATCTTTTAACACTCTATTACTATCCTTGTAGTATCTGTAAGATATACAGTGACTTATTTTTCTGACTTCAAAGGCGTATTTGAAGTTCTAGAAGTGGGCTGAACATCATTCTAGCGGAATAAATATAGAAATTACGTCATTTATTTCTCATATACGACAGCAATAACTTAATTTTTTTCGAGGACAGTAATCGAGTGGCAAAGACGAAACTGATGCAGTAACATTCCTCTTCACATATTTATAATTATCTATACTTAACTCTGCGTCAACGTGATCAGATAGAAAGATCTGATAGAAAGATTCGCTAGAATATACTAGGGATGTCAACATGCATTTTAAGCAAAATATTGGAAAATAGATTCTTTCATCATTTTCCACCAAATGAAGGATATCGAATCCCCTTAAACTTAGAATAAAGTCTCAACTCATCCGGGAAACCTCATATAAAATAGTTTAGAATGGAATTTTTAAAGGTTACATTTGAAAGGAAATAAAATATTTTTTGACAAATTTCCCGAACAGAAAATTAACGTAAGAAAATGTCACATTATCAAGAAGAATTACAAATGTTTCAAAGCTTCAACAGAGCACTATCTTGAGGATATGAAGCATGTATACTAGCAGTTATTTATAACACAGTAAACGTATTCGTCGCTCTTTACTCAATTTCTGACCATAATTTCATTTCTAAAGATAATGTAGACCAACTATAACTACGGGAGTCTAATATATCTAATTTTTCAGCTCTCTAGTCTAGTACTTGATCTATATGAGCTAATAGTTATTTATAACAGAGAAGATAGATCCGATTATCTTTAAATCTTTAATAACTATTTGACCATAATGTCAGTACTAGGACGTTATGATTACAATGTCTATCGTACAGTAAAGCTCCAAAAAATCTGAACGCTGGTTATAACTCGAATGATCGTTCTAATTAATACAAAATTGTTTCTATGGTCTATTATATTCGTTGGACAAAAATGGTCTATTATATTCGTTCTAATTAATACAAAAGTACCGTTTTAATTTATATAAAGTCCTTTATAATCGTAATAGCTGGTTTATTTTGTTTTAAGGGATCATCTACATAAAAATTACACCAACTTTGATTTTACAAATGGCAACACCCACTTTTGACATAATATTTGCGTTCCTTGGATCAAGACAACCGGAAAAAAGGTATAGTTTTTATACCTTTTTCATGAAATTTGATTTTTTAAAAGGGAAATGGAAAATAATTATTAATCCATATTTAGACACTTTTTTTGTCTGTACTTGGAAAAAAGTTTAATGTTGTAGTCTAAAAATAAAAGAGATGCATGCAAAATTTAAAAAATTAAATAAAAAATGTTTTTACATTATATTTTACGAAAACTTTTATTGAAAAGTCCAAAATACAATTATAATTGGAAGAAATGTATGCAAATTTTAATTCCAGAAACGTTTTTTATACTTAAATATTTGATATTTGTCTAGTTATTAGTTTATTTTAAAATATTACACAACTTTTTCGGTTTTATTTTAATAGGCTCTGTTTCTTTATTCACTATGCAATATCTCTCTCTGATCTCTTATGAATGAAACTACTTGAAGGTATATTTAAAATTCACTGTCTTGAATCATTTAAACTCAAAAATGTTTGAAATTTCTAATCTAAGTACTACCACCTTAGGAAATTAACCCATTAAAGCCTATCGGTACCATATGGTACCGGGATAGCTTCCCTCCATTTTGTTGTTTGTATACCAGTATATTTAAACAGAAATATTCTCTTTATCTGATGAGAGAAACTCCGTAATAATGGGAGACTAAAGTTGCTACTTTGAAAAAAATGGTATGAAACGCAATCTTTGAATTTTAAAGACAAAAATAATTCCGGCTTTAATGGGTTAATAAATCCCGAAATAGTAATCGCAGAAAGATGTTAGTTAATAGGAAATTTATTATGGTTTTGCTGCGAGCTTCACACAGCGTTCATAAATATATTAGGTTGTTCGCGCCGGTTGGGAAAAACAATTCGTACCGGAAAATTCTATCATTTCATTACTAGACATTTATTCCGATATCTAATGTCTAATAATTAACGGTCAGAATTTCCCGGTACGAATTGATTTTCCCAACCGGCATGGACTTTCCCTACAACCCAATACATTAAGACATAAACATTTAAAAATTTAAAATCGGCAATCACTACAACACGGCAATCAACTGGCGATAATAAAGAAAGGAAACTGTTTAACAGGAAATAAGGTTATGATGGGAAAGAACATTGTCCATTTTAAATTTGATAAAGATGAGAATTCAGAAATTCTTCTTCTGCTTGTTTTATTCATAGAGCGATCAGATTGTCTAAAAATATCCCATCTTTTTTTAATAAAGCACTAAAATCAATTAAAAACTACATTAATGATATCAGAACTAATTCCTAATGTAAGTATCATTTCAAGAAATTTTGTGCAGATAACATTCAGACCATCTAAAGTTTTATTTCACGTTGAGTTATATTGTGGAAAGAAGAATTAATTTTCTCGGTGTATAGACGTAGATCTGACTTTATTTCGTTTATGAAGTTATACAAAAATTTTACTGTTTCATCGATTAAAAAAAAATGTGAAGTGACTAATGTTGCTACACTTGTTATTTTTATTAATGTTCTTTTAGACTTTTCTCATGTGAATAAGATTTTACTTTTTAAATATTCAGAATCATGTCTTACGAGTGGAGCATGCTTGAATGGGGCATGGCCAAAAAAGGTTGGTAACCACTGCCTTTAGAGTGTCGAAAAGTAAAATTTCTTTATATCTCGAAACCTAATGATCGGAATGATCTGTAAACTTACACACCTATGTTTTTGAGGATTGCGGTTCTTGATCTATATCATCGTAAGACATTATAACAGACAACATGAACTAATTACTCCTTACTCAATGTCTGACCTCAATATCCTTATTATGATAATCCGGCTAACTATGATTACGAGAATCTAGCATATTTAACTTTTAATTCTCTTGTCTAACTACCTTTTAATTTTCATTCTCATATTTCAGTTAAGCCTATAAGAAATGTTGCCCGCTTAAATTAGAATAACAACGATTAGAACTTTTTCGATTCGTTTTCGTATTATATCGGGCCACATGCTTAATTTTGGTAAAAAACAGGTAAGTAAAACAGGTATTTGGCTACTCTAAAAGAAAACAAAATACTAAAATAAATTTGACAAGATATATTTAAAACATTTCTATTATATAAATCAAACCGGTTTGTTGTCAAAAATGTCTTAAAATTATTCCTCTTATATATTAAATATTTCTTACGAAATACCTTCTTTTTTTAAATGTGCTGAACAGTGCGGGCACATTTAAGGGTCTTCCATGTTGAGGACAAATTCACACCCAATCTTTGAGTAAGATATCTTGCAATATATGGAGTTATTTTGAGAAATTATAGCTGTAGTTATAAAAAGTACGTAGAGAGTTTAAAGATAGCGAAACAGTAAGGAAATAAAATTAAGGTAGAACAGTATCTTTAAGAAGTAAAATGAATAAAAAGCTAAGATAATAACAAAGAAAAAGAAGAAAAAAAAATGTTGAGTACTAGTTTCGAACAGTGCAGGGACAAGCTAAATAAAAATGAGGTGATACAAGCCACAGGTCTTAAATAAACAAGAACGAAAAATCATGCATCAAGCATAGATTATGTAACACTTTCCAACGCTTCCAAAATAATTTTACAAATCATGCCGTTTAATAAGCTAAAAGATAACATCTAAGTAAACAATTTGGAAAACGCATAACATATTTAAAATTATAATTTCAGGAATTTCCAACATATACAATATTCGGAAAAATATCCGAATACTTTTATTCAGCCCTGTATAGGATCTATAGGTTTGTATATATACTACATAGAATGCTAAATTTTAGTTCAGTTAGGAAACGCGTAGCACAGTTTAGAATTCTCCATCTGGAGTTTGTCAATAAACGGAAATGTGTTCGCGAACTTTTGTGCTTCCCTGTATATGATCTGCAGAATTTATACACACCACGTAATAAACAAAAAGTGAGTTAAATTTAAAATCGCGTTCAGTAACTTAAAATGCACTTCCAGGAATTATTGTTAACAGGCAGTAGACAGTTCTTTTGTGTGTCCCTGTAAATGAACGATGACTGCTATGTACAAAATATTCTGTAGTAAGCCTCTTGTAATGCACATTAGTGATATATATAAATTTCAGTGCGTTTAAAATAGTGAAACATTACTTAAATAAACCGCAGACGATTTTTCTCCATAGACGTAATGTAACGGAATTCTTTTGACTGTCCCTGTAAAGTAACTATAAGTGCTATGCACACCCTATTCCATATTAAGCTTCTTCTAATGCACCTTAGTGATATATATATAAATTTCAATGCGTTTAAATTAGTGAAACATTATTTAAATAAACCGCAAATGATTTTTCCCCATAGAACGCAATATAACGGAATTCTTTTGAGTGTCCCTGTAAAATAACTATAAGTGCTACACACTTCCGGTGAAATAGGGAACATGCTATAGATGGCGACAATAACATATAAAAATTGCAGAGCAATCCGAGCATATTTACGGGAGTTAGAGCACGGACAGACGGCAGACGGCAGACGGCCATACGGCCAGACAAACCGAAGTCATAAGCACTTTTCAACTAGGTTGGAAAGTGCTAAAAAAAAAAAAGCATTTTGCAGGAAAGTTTTTTTTTTGTTGCAATGTAACAGTCGTTTTATATATATTTTAATAAACGAAGAGAAAAAAGAAAAATTAAAATTAAAATTTTGACAAATTGTTTGAAATTCAAGGCTTACTCATCATTCATAATCATAGAGTATTTGAGGAGTTTTTTTATGCGGGTGCTCGAAGGCATCGTAGTCTGGTAGTTCCGCAATAATTTCATTGAGAAGGTTATAAATATTTTCATAGAATTTTTTTGGACAAATCAATTATTCTTTTCCTGAAAGTAGTGGTATTGAGATCTCTGCAGATGGTGGAATTTTTTAGATGACGAACAATTCTGAGATTTTCGTTATCCTGACGGCTGAGGTTATTCATTAGTAGTATTGCAGTTGAAGCCCCAGATCAAACATGCATAGGTCTTAACAGGCAAAATGTAGAAGTTATAAAGATGAAGTTTGTTATATATTGCAAGGGTAGGGCTATTTTAGCGAGGTTTAAGTGCTACGAAAGCTCCGGCGACTTCTCCCTGACGGTATAGACTTTTTTTCCATGTTAATCTTTGGTTAAGGATGGTCCCCAGGTACTTGGCATTATCAGACCAAGGGATAGTAGTGCTATTAATAGTTATTATATTAGGATAAGAAAGTTTTCTAGAGAACTGTAGACAGCAGAAATTTGGCTTTCATTTATTCTAACGCGTCGCAGGTTACACCAGTTCATAAATGCTTTGATTAGAGTTCGTAACTACCTGTATAAAGTATATGAGTGGTGCTCGGATGCGTAAATAGATGTGTAGTCCACATAAGATGCAAGATAAGTATGTAATGAACGTGGAATATGATAAACTAATAGATTAAAAAGGATTGGACAAAGGACACTACCTTGAAATATGCCACTTATAATTAAACACATAGCTGAAGAAATTCTTTTAAATGTAAATACAAGTTTATTTATCATCATATATATATTTTTTAATTTACCGGTGGTACCTTGTAAAATCTCAGAACAGAATTTATTTTTTAGTTATTTATATAACATAAGTGTAGAAGTTTTTCAGTCTCAAGCTGTATTTACAAAAAAATTAATCATTTTACTAGACATAAAAGCTTCCACTCATATGGTAAATGTGTTGTGAATAGGTTAATTTATCAGTACAAATTTTTAGTAAAAACAAGTTACGCTAAACACAAATTGTTCATTTTAGAAGTTATAAGATTTATTTTATAAATATATGATGAAAGTAATTAAGAACGCATTCTTATTCTATATGTTTAAAAAATAAGGCTACGGAATTTAAGTAGCTTTCCTAACATTAACTAATGAAATTTTATACTTAAATGATTTCTTTTTACCATTTCCTCTTCTTATTTTTCCAATAAAAGTTTTAAAAATGGATGTCTAAATGTTAGATCAACATACAAAAAATTCTATTCATAAAAAAATGATTATTAATATGACAAAATTAAAGTTATTTTATATTCTGAAAGCTTTCGAGGCAATTTTTATTTCTTTTATTTTTCATAGCCTCTAAAATCTATTTTCTTAAAAATAATAGAATTAATTAATAAGAGTTAAGCTATTAAGTTACTTTAAGAATTGTTTTTTAAATTAATTTAAGTGAATTAAATATCAAAAAGCAATTTAATAAAATGAGAAAAATATACAACTTTTTTTTTTTCCGTTTCCTACCTGAGCAGAAAAAAAAAAAACATGTTTAATAAATTGACATTACAAAATTCTTTCAGCAAGTTTATTCTAATTATAAAGAAATTTTCCAAAACTGTAAAAGCATAAAAAATTAATTGCTATGTAAGGAAATATTTGTTTGCATATTTAATTTCAGTTTTTTCAACAAACGTTCTTTAGTTTTAATTAATTAAATAAAAAAAAAGTTAGCAATTAGGCTAGCCGATAGAAAAAGCAATTTTAACTTTAATGTTATTATTCCTTGAATTTCATCTTATTAAACGTTTTCATTTCAAGATGATAATTTATGTATAAAATAAAAAATTTATCAAATTTGATTTTCTAATTGTAATTGGTTTTTTATGCGGAAAATATTATTTTGAACAGCAAAAAAGTATTATTTTTTAGAGTTTGGTGCTTTTAAATAATAATCAGATAGATATCAAAATTAAATTACACATCTATCTTATCATTTTAGTGTATTTTGTTCGTGCATGATGTTTATTCAACAACTGAAAAATAAAACTAAGAATGTTTATTAATTTTACTATTATTCTATTATTAACCCTCTAATGCCCCCAGTAACATAATATGTTATAATAAGTGTTCCCAGTCGAGCGGTATTTTTTTAAAATTCAGATTGCTTGATTGCTACCACTTTTTTAAAAATAGTAATATTCGCCTTATCTAACAACAGGTTAAATAGCTAGAGCGAATATTTTTGTTTAAAGAAGTTCTGACAATCAAACAATCTGAACACCCCCTCCCCCTACCAACTGGGAACTCTTCCCGCATTAGAGGGTTTAGCATAACTACCAACATTTACGCTTTTTTTCTACCACTATTTTTGAACAGAAAAATTTGTCTTATTTAATCCCCAAAATTTTAGGATTAATTATCCATGTTATTTCTGTTAAAAATAGTGGTAGAAACAAAAGCGTAAAAATTGACAGCTATAGTTAGTAATTATCATGAAATATACAATTCTGTTCATATATATACACATTTTGCTTAAAAAAATACCGATAGATGGAGCTGCATGCATAATATGAAGCATATTTATGCAAATCAGGCTGCCAATAAAACCCCTCAATGCACACAGATTCTTCAATGGAAGCCAGCAGTCTGTTATCGTTATCAGATCAAGCTCTGTCAGTTAAACTCTTCTACAAGAACGGGAAATCAGCAACTGGCGCATTGCGAAATTTCGCTTAATGAATTTTTGCGTCATAAGTTTTAACGAACTTATGACGCACCCGGTAAATGTATATATATATATATATATATATATATATATATATATATATATGTACATATATATCGGGTGCGACATAAGTTCGTTAAAATTTTACAGTTCATTAAAAAGAAACAAATAATGCTAAAAAATTGCGGTTTGCAGGAATGGGATTAGAGGGAAACCGGATTTTTTTAGCAAAAAAAAAAAAAAGTTGTTGTTAAAAATACCAATAGATGGCGCTAGCATTCCTAATAAGCAGATGTATGCAAATTAGGCTTATAGTAAAAGGCACATTTCTCCGAAGAGCCCGACAAGCTTTAGTATCCCTGTACATGAAAGAGGCCCCTTTTTTGTCTACAGTCATTTTGCCGTGCGAAACTTTCGCAATGAGCGAGTTGCTGATTTCCTGTTCTTGTAAAAGAGTTTAACCAACAGCGCTTGACCTGGTAACGATAACAGACTGCTGGCATCGAAAGAAGAATCTGTGTGCATTGAGGGGTTTTATTGGCAGCCTGATTTGCATAAATATGCTTCATATTATGCATGTAGTGCCATCTATCGGGTAAATTTTAAACCAAAGTGTGCTCCTTACTTTAAAAAAAAAATCTGATCTCCCTCTAATCTTATTTCTGCAAACCGCAATTTTTTAGCATCTTTTGTTTCTTTTTAATGAATTTTTAAAGTTTTACGAACTTATGACTCACCCGGTATATATATATGTATATATATATATGAACAGGATTGTATATTTCATGATAATTACTAACCATAGCTGCCAACTTTTACGTTTTTTTTCCTACCACAATTTTTAACAGAAAAAACTTGGGTAATTAAACCTAAAATTTTGGCGATTAAATAAGACACATTTTTCTGTTCAAAAATAATAGTAGAAAAAAAGCTTAAATGTTGGCAGTTATGCTGAACCCTCTAATGCCGTTGTGTTGTCATAAGAGTTCCCAGTTGGGAGGGGGAGGGGGGGTGTTCAGATTGTTTGACTGTCAGAACTTTTTTAAACAAAAATATTCGCTCGATCTATTTAACCTGTTGTTAAATAAGTGGAATATTACTATTTTTTTAAAATGTGGTAGCAATCAAGGAATCTGAATTAAAAACAAAAAATAAATCCTGCTTAACTGGCATCACTTATGATAGCATATATGTTACTGTATTTCTTCACGAAACATTTACAATAAAGTCACAATAAAAGTGTTATTAGACTTATACTAAAACCTTATATCATAATAGAAATGCATTGTTTTCATAAAGGGACGCCTGCCTATTAGAAATATACTAACTTTTTTTTTTTTTTTTTTCAAATGGTAACATTAATTTTTGGGTTTTCTTTGAATTTCTTGGTCTAAATCCGGAAGGAAAAAATATGTATTTCATGAATATATATATATTTATTTATATTTATGGGATTAACAGGAATAAAAAAAGTCAATACACGTTAAACACGGGTCTATGCTACTAAAAGCAACGGAGCCCACAACACTATGTATCTAAATCCGGGAATCACTTTAAAAAAAAACTTCATTACCCTACTACAAAAATTTTTCAATATCTGTCACCGTTTGCAAGGTTTAGAATTTTAAAATCAGACATTCTATTTTAGGAGTCCCGGTATATTTTTATCTATAGTATTACATTTAATGTAATTCCAGATATATTTAAAGTAATCCCGATCAATTCGGACGTTCCTGCTAGTTTTTATATAAAAATAATGAACACTGAGAAAAACATAGATATGCATATTTACGGATGAAGGAATTGTACCGTTCTGAAACTTATTTTTCGAATAAACAACTTATAAGATTTTCAGTAATATTATTTTCAGAAGATTACTTAATAAACAAATGGTTAAAAATACACCTTCTCGCAAGAAATAAAAACTCTATATGGTATTCTACATAAAATAAAATAAATATCAAGACAATTTTGTGATTAAAAAGGAACAAACTTACCTTCTTATATTCTCCACCAGTAGATAAATAATGCATCTCCGGACAATAGAGTGATGCCATACTTTTTGCTTTTGAATGGCATTAGCTTCTGAAATGGTGATTCAACTGGTTTGGAAATAGAACTATCTCAATCCCGGATTCATTTTTTTTTTATATGATTCTAAACTTGAATTTTTATTTGCAACCTATAAAAATAAGGAAATAAGTAGAATAACAATAATAATAAAACAAAAATAATTAGAAAAAAACTATAAAATATTCTTGGTAGCAATGACTGCAATTAAACAATAGTTTTACAGAACCTCTCTTCTCATCAAAACTGAAACTCAACAATTTTGCATAAAAAAAAGCAATTTTCATATCACGGTCTAGTAATTACAGCGTGATTAATCTTGGCAAAATGGGTGTTATTTCTTCTTATATTGAAGTTCCATCATTACATTTGTAACGAAAGAATAATATATGCCTTAAACGAGCCTCGTTAAGGCTTTGTTGCTATAGGTATTTAACATTTTTTATGCTTATCTATATTTTTCTACTGCATGCGTTCTTGGAATTCACATCTGGATATAAGAAACTGAGTATTATAAAAGCAGTGGGAAAAGGGTATTTTAGAATCGCTCTAGACATGCGTAATAGTGTTTTTCTTTTCTGACACAAAAGTATTCCTTTATATTTTTTATTATTTATTTTCTATAGTAAAGGCCTCAATTTGTTTGGACTAACTAAACTTGTTAGTTGGTAATGGCTAAAGGCGTAAAATATCCTCAAAGTAATAAAGTGCAGCTATTAAAAATAAAAAACAAGAGGGGAAAATTCTGCTATAAGGCCGAATATAGATTGCCACACACGGCTTTTATTTAAAAAATAAATAAACTAGCTGTAACTCAGAATAAAAACGCAATGACAACAAACAATTTTAAAATATCTAAATAACAAATAAAAATTCCCCTGTTAAAGTGTTGAGTTGTTCAATAACCATTCGATTTAGAAAAATATTTTTCTACCACTGAGCATTTTTTTTTAATGAAATTTAATTCATGTTGCTATGGCAGCAGACGATAAAACGATATCTTTGGAATAAGGGAATAAATAGAAGAAAAAAATTTGTCGATGTTTGTGATAAAATGTTTTTCTTTATTTTTTAAAAATGTATATACATAATTCACTTTTATATTTTAACAGAATAATAAGTTTACTATAATTCGTTACTCATGCTATGGCCAGTATACACGATACACGTCGAGCCACAATCAATGCCTTTATCATTATCTTTTTACGCGTAAAAGTTTCGCTACGGTACTCCATTGTGAAGTTTTGTAATTTTTTAAATCTAATATTTGAAAAACGACATAATCATTAGATTTGAAATTTAAATCAAGAAAAATACATTTTTTTACCATTCTAACGCAGTTTGTCTAACAATTTTGTGATAAATACTTTTTGAGTTATTAATTTTTTCAGTAACTTCAAATGTTTCATTTTCCGAGATTAACCTGTGGCAACGATGGATTGCTGTGACTTTTCATAAACATGAAAAATGATAGAGATTGAAAGAATAAGCCACCCTGTGTGTGGCTAATAAACACGAAGTTAAAAATCCAGCAAAAACTGATATGTAAAGTTCACGACCATTTCTAGGTCAGTGTGAAATATTTCAAAGTTAATGACAGAAGGCTAACAACTGAAATTAAAAATTGATATCTGCTGCCTCTGAATATTTTTTTTAGTGACAAATATTTTGAAAATTTTAGCACATAATTTTATTGTACACTCTTAAAAAAAAAAAAAAAAAAAAAAAAAAAAATCATTTAAAGACGTAAAATTAAGCAAGTTGCTGGAATACCATTGTGATTGGAAGATATTGTTCATTCTCTTATTTGAATAAAATTCCGTCTTTTAACAGTAGAATTTCAGGAAATGTCCTTCGGTTATCGATTTTTTTTTTTTTTTTTTTTTTTGTTTAGAGGGGAAAATAGACATACGTAAGAATTCTGTTTTTAATACGAAAAAATAACATGTCGCAGAGTTACCCGAACATTCCTGTGATTTCACGTAAATGAAGCTTTAAATTGAAGGATTTCGGAAAATTTTGACGTCAGATTGGTCAATTTTCTACATTTTAGGGGAGAAATGGGAAAATCAAAGCGTAAAATTTCGTTTTTTAACCGAAAAAAAAGGACAAAGATTCTTTTTTTTAACAGTGTAACAGAGGATGCACGCAAGGCTTGTAACAGTAAACATAATGTTGGAAAAAAAATATGTATACATATATATATATTTTTTCAAAATAAAATTTAATTCACGTAAAAAGCAATTTTCAGAGAAAAAAAGAACATTATTGAATATGAATAATATATTTATCACACTCCTGAAATAAATGAAGGTGTTTATATAGAAAATTAGGTGTAACATGTGATGGGTCTATACATGTACATCACCGTTCATTAAACAAATTAAGAAAGAGAAAAAAAATTACAACAACATAAATTTTCATATTTTAAATGTGGTATTTTATGTAAATCCTAAAACTGTATATCCAACTTTGTGTTTATGTTTCGTGGCTCACACGCTTAAAGGAACTAATAATAGACAAATTTCTTTACTTTTGTGAAACCATCATTTTAAACAGCTTTACACGAACGATAATGAACAAATTAATCCAAGTTACTAATTGAAAAGCATACATTTTACTATAACACTTTTTGCACTTATTTTTTCCGGTGAGTACATTTTATCAACATATCAGCTAATTATTCTAAATAGATTAAAAAGCGCAATTATTTATTTATTTTTTGGGAGGATTATGATAAAAGACCATATAAAAGTAAAGAACAGTAATATCCTGTTTAGAGTCACTTTTGAAGACCGATAATAATCGTCATTTAAAATCTTTCCATATGTTTCAAAGGAGCCGGGAGAAAAAAGAATATTTTAAAAATAGCAGAGAAATGCAAGTTTTGAAATTATTGATAATTAAAAATTAATAATCTGATCTGTAGAAATTTTAAAATCCACAATGTAGAACTTTTCGTAACTGCATGTATACAAGTATGAAAAACGAAATCCGAAAAGGAGCCAGAACTATAATATAAATTTTTACCCCCCTCCCCCACACACACAAAAAAAAAAGATTTTAAAAAACTACAACAAAGTAAAATTACTATAGAATAGTAAAAATTGACTGTGTTAGCAACTCAGAGTAACCATATGGTTACTCTGAGTTTAGCAAGCAATGTACTATAAAGCAATGTACTGCTATAACAGCAGTTGCGTGCGTGGCTTTTTCCGAATCTGATCCAATTACACGGACAATTAGAAATTATTTATTAAATTGGCAGTTCTGTCAACCGCTCTCATCGTACGCTAATTACTTGATTTTTATATTGAATTCAAAAATTTGTCAGAGACTTCTGGCCCCCCTCTATTAACGTACAAATCCCTCCACCGTAAAAATATAGTTTTCAAAAGAAGCAAGTGTATCGCAGAAGTCTTGGGTGAATTTAAACGCTTTACAATTTTGATTTTTTTAACTGATTGCTTACGTCATAAAAGTTTTTTAACTATTAGAACATTGCTTTGTAGGTGCGTTCATAATTATATAAATACGTAGCACCTATAGTCGTCGTCTGGTCCGTCCGTCTGTCCGTCCGCAAAAACTACCCAAGCGAATGGTTTGAAAGCTAATATATATTATCGTTGCAGATTTCTTTGTCCAGCCATTTCAAATTTTATGAAAATCCAATCAAAACTTATAAAAGATTGTAATAAAAATATTTATTAATTAATCTGATTTTTTTAAAAAAATGGGTACTTCCTTGTTATAGTAGCTTCCGAGGATTAATCGTCAAGCGACCGAGGTGTATCGCCAAGTTAGGTGACATGTATGACGTTATAGTCATATGTGACATTTTATAACCTCTATGACCAAGTTATAGTCACATTTCTATTCATTCTATTAAATACTATCACACGTAATTAATTCAATGATACCCCATGATAGGTAATTATTCTAGGTTGTCATGGTGATTAGATCTTATTTAAGATGGAGTCCTATTATTTCCGTGTTACCGAATTAAAAAAACGTAATTTGTATGTACTAAAATTGTTTAATTATAGTAATCCTATGTTCTACCGACGGTTTTTTCGAAAGATCTTTCCGGAGAAATAGATATTAAATGGAAAAGAGTCTAAATATAGATTTCTCGTTCTGAAATTTTCAAAGCTAGGCTTAAGTTTCCCATTGGAATTTACAGTAAATGTCAACAAAAGATAAAATGTTGCCAACTTAAAAAATGTACTTATTTTATTACTGAAATAATCATATCATAATAACAGACTATATAATTCCTTTTTTCAGTGAAATAATAACGATGATTTTTTTTTTACATTGTCTTGTATTGGATATTTGCGCGTAGTATAATTTTAATGAAACGGAATCTTAATTAATTATTTGTAAAAAAAAAGTTCTTTTATTTTTAAATTCAAGGATTTTAAGAAACATTTTAAAATCACAATATATTTATTTGTTAAAAGAAAATATTTTATAAAGAAATTCGAAGAAAAAAATCTTAAAAAATAAATAAATAAATATAGTTCTGTCTCTTTTTTTTAATCAAAACAAAGTGCTTAAAAGCTTTTCCATTAAAATATTTTCATGATCTACTGTAATTCTAATTTCCTATCTTCCAGCATTCATTTTTTAAAAGCAAAAGCAATAATATACGAAATGATTAAAATTTCTTAAATTCAATTTACATTTGTTTAAGCAGAAGTACTCATCTTCGAAATTTCTACTACTAAATTGAAAAGAAGACTATTAAATAAAAAAAGAGAGTAAATTAAATAAAATATCTGCACAGCTTCAGAAGAATATGTATGATGGCGCCATCTGTAATCAGTCATAGAAACTTCAGTTAAAACGAGATGCTTGAAAATGTATTTGAGATTTGAATGAATAAGGAACTAACAAAGTAAGCTTAGAGTTTTAATATTTTAACATGAAAATTAAAAAACTTGACTAATTCATAAAATTTTTACATTACTTTAAAATACGTTTTTTTTTCAATTTATATTTACTTTCAAAGGATGTTTTTTCTTTACATACTTAACAGCAAACTTTTCATTATTACAACCACCGATACGAATACATTAAAATCCTTATCATAATATATTCACGGCTTTATATATATTTTTCTTAAACAATCCATATGCACAAACTCGTGTACAGATGTAGATCCTGATATAAATGTAAACAAAATGAGTGTAGAAAGAGGATTTTATTATGCGAGCAGTGTGTTATAATCAATGTGCGTATACGATTGTTACGTACTAATTGTTCTGTTAATTATTTCTTTGCACTTGACATACTAATATAATTTTTTTGTTGCCTGTTTTAACCCTTATAATACACATTTTTCGCACATTTTGGTACATAAGTTCTGCAAGCGATACTTCTTTTTTTTTTTTTTTTTTTTTTTTTTTTTTTTTTTTTTTTTTTTTTAATTTGTTAGAAATTGTGGTAGAAAAAAAAAATTATTAAAATAAGTATACAAGTAAAGATAGTTTAAAAATACACTCTTTTATAAACATTCAATAATCATCTTAAATTTCACGTCTAATTTTTTTTTTGTATTGCAATTTTTGTTTTCCCTCAAATTTTCTGTTACAATACATTAATTTGGCATGTCAGGCCCGTACATAGGGGGTTAGAGTCGGTACAAATTACCAGGGTCCGGGTCTCCTAGGGGGGCCGGCTTCCGTACTGGTTTTTAAATAAATACCAGAAAAAGTACACTGGTATTTTTTACATAAAATTTTTAATTAAAATAACTAACAAATAATAAAATTCAAAAGTCAAAAGTTGCTTGAACGTCTTTACGGACTGGCTAGGAGGGGGAGGGGGGTACTCAGGAGGCATTTTACGTTCAAACAAAATCCAGCTTTTATTAAAAATCAACAGAACGCATCATAGCAAAGATGCAGGCATTTATTTATTTATGTTTTATAAAATAAATATTTTCTAAATTGTAAAACACAATAACCAAAGTTGCAATAGCGTCAGGCAATCGGCGCCTTAACTGATGAATTGAATTAAAATTTAAGTATATTTTCAATATTTTAAATTTCTATGTAAAATCCTTATATGAAAAGGTGTTACCAATGCATTATAAACTGTAATACTACTGTAAAATACTGTAAAACAAAAATAATAAAATTGTAAGAAAATACTCCATAGATTTTCTAAAAAGGTACTATCCAACATATTTATTTTCTAATACAGTAAAGGTTGTTTATAACGGAATTCTGCTGTAAACGAAGAAAAAAACATGGTCTAGCCAAAACAATTTCATGCATTTGTACCTTTTAAGACGAAAAAAACCCCCTGTTTAAAGCGGAATTTCCTGTATGCTTTAGTTTAAGCAGGTTTTACTTTATCAGGCTTATAGTGGGGGGCCCCGCATTGGAACTATTACCGGGGACCGCGGTCTTTCTGTACGGCCCTGGGCGTGGGCACCGAACTCGATTATCTAAAATACACTGATATTTTTTTACGCTTGGTAGAAAGCTCAAACCAGTGAATTTACAAAAAAATACATTTTTTTGCTCTGTTTCTTTTTTAAGATAGGGCAAAAGTAAATAAAAAAATAAACTTTATTTAATCTATCTTTTTAAGTTTTCTAAATTGATTTCTCAACTAAAAATCTTAAATTAATTAATATTAAAATGTAAAAATTAACAAAAGCTCTTAATTAATTTGAATTTTAAAAATTAACAAAAACTCTTAATTGAGTGAAACTCTTAATTGATAAAAACGTATTCTTTTTTTAAATATCACACTCTTCCTTTTCTATTTAAAATTTATTAATACTTTTTAGCCTTTGAAATGTTTCATTGTTGCAGCTTCATAATCATTTGGCCTATTTTGGCGAGCGTTTATTGGCGCATAATTAAATCCATTGTAGTTTAAACTCGTATAAACGAGTTTGCGAGTTACGAGTCACAGAGTAGTCGTACGAGTTACAGAGTATATTTGGCGATTTATTACCTCTGCCAGGCTAACAGAAAAATGCCTTAAAGTTAATGTATTAATTTATAATTAAGTTCTAAAAAATAAAGTGTTGTACTGTTATTAGAAACACACCTGTGAACGTAATTTTTTACAATTCTATCTTATCAGGAATTGGGCTAAATATCGATTTCAAAATTTGATCTTTACACACAAAAACCAGGTTGAGTGTAATGAAAGGGTGAAATACAGTCGCTTTCGCTACCTTAAATGGTACACTAGTCAACAGGATAATTAGCTTAAGAAATGTTACATAATTAATGAACATGGACCAATTTGCCCAGCGTTTAAATTTTCTTTTGTTTTCTATCTGTTATTATTACTTACCCATCATACGTAGTATATTACTTATCCATCATACGTAGCATAGAGTAAGTCTAATTCTTGTAATCGTTTTGAAAATCGAAAAAATTTTTACTTACCCACCATACGTACTATAGGGTATTACTTACCCATCATACGTAGTAAAGGGTAAGTATTGTGATCGCTTTGAAAATCGAAAAAAATTTTTTGATGGATTTACACGTTTCAGACAGTAAAGATTCCGAAAAACATATTTTTAGAAAAAAAAAAATTGCCGTCCGTCTGTCTGTGTGTCTTTAAATGCTCTATCTCCCGAACAGATTGAGACAGAGACTTGAAATTTGGTATGTACTTAGTATGTAATAATGATAATAAGCTTATTAAATTTCAATAACCTCGATTATCCGGAACTATTTTTTTCGGACTCTTGAAATATTCGTTCTGATAAAAGGTGTATAAAAATTTCGAAATTGTTTATTTTAAGGAGTGAATATAATAGACAATCAAAAAACATAAATTTTGCATAAAAAATGAAGTCGATCGGATAATGAGTTGTCGAGATATTTGTAATCCTGTTTTCCACACTCTTCGATTTTTCATGACCCTGTATTTCATTTCAATTTCAATTCAAATATATATTTTAATTGGAAATGAGACGCTTAATCTGAAGCAGTAAACCGTTAGTTAATAGGATTATCAATTTTGGAGTTATAAAGGATGTTTCTCTTACGCCATTCAGTAATAGAGCATTTAAAGTTTATGACTTTCTAAAGCCACGATTTTATTCGAATTGCAATGCATTTCATAAATAGTTTACACATGTTTTATTTTCATATTTTATATTATGCATAACCATGATGGGTAAGTATTACGGTGGCCCCCAACGACTAGTTTTTTAAATGACAGCGTTTCTTATAGTTTTCAATAGCCGACAATACGTCACGTTTTTTATGATAACACCACCTCGATCATGGAAAGAACAATTTTTGTTGTGTGGAGGAGAACCCATTACTGATTGCTTTCTGAATGTTATTCATTTCAAATAAAGATTAAACACTACTCACTTTTGAAAACACTTAAGTTTTGAGTTTTAGTTTAATCAAGATAATGGTAGATTTTTCATTAGTCACTATTACTTTCATTCTATGAAGAAATGGTTATTATACCTATTACACGTATGCGATGAAAGTTGTATGATACAAGATGGATGCAAGGACATAAGATAAATATATGTAACATATTTGTAAGTGTGTAACATGAATGCATGTAAGTACAAAGGTAAGGAAAAGGTGGGTGTATATATAGTAGACATGATAGAGTAATCAGGATAAATTTAATTAAAAAATTAAAATTTCTGGAGATAATCGATTAAAAAATATAGAAAGGCTAGCTGATATACTATTGCTTCTTTTTTTTTTAAATTTTACTTTTCTTATTATTTTTTTAATTTTCTGGTGGTAATTGATTTAAAAAAAAAATACGAAGGTTCACAACTGTGCTTTTGCGCATGCCCGATTGATTCATTCGAATGGCAAAATCTTTCATTATGCACATCACTACTTTAAACATGCTCTTTGTATCACTGGTTTCAGATGAAACCACTCAGAGAAATCAAAGGTACACTGCAAAGCTTTATACACTTTTCAGAACACTTTTTAGAACACTTATTTTTGCCACCGTACACTTTGAAGCTCATTTTTTTGAACAGTTTTTAGAATACTTCTGAGAACACTTCTTTCGTTACGCACACTTTCTAGCGTACTTTCTGAAAGCAATAATTTCACAAGTGTGCTCCAAATCTGTTCTCAAATGTGTTCCCAAGTTTAGATTTAACAAATATTCTGAGCAGAACACTTTCGGAACACTTTCTATTATAGCGGAGCATATTCCTAACACATTTCAGCACACATTAAGGTAACTGGAACACTGTTTTTAAATCAAAGTGTTCCAAATGTGTTCCCAATGTGTACCTGGGAACGGTATCACAGTACACACCTCGCAACATCGAAGAAAAGCGAGTCGGAAAAGCGCATTTTTAAATAAAAATTAATAAAAACGTTGTTTTTGAAAGTTCAAAACATTGTCCTTTTATTCAAAAAACCTACAGATTGAACACCTTAATTAAACATTGGTACCTTAATCAAACGTACATTTTTCTTGTTCTTAGAGGTCAAAACAACTTAATAAAATATGTTTATTTTTCAAGCTGAAATTTTCTCATAACCCCCTTAAATTTTAAGTATTTTGTAAAGAGAAAAAAAAAATGTTTCTAACGTAGATCAGCTTTCTAACACTGACAACCAAATACTGAAAAACGTACAGAAGATTCACGTTAATTAATGACATATCGGCTCAGCGTCATTAGTCCCGATAAAGTAGTTGTTTCAATTATTAGAAGTAAAGATATGAGATTATTAGATTTCGTTCTTGACATTTTGCCCCAAATAAACGGCTGCCCCAATTAAACGGTGCCTCAAATTACTAGAATTTACTGTGTTAAGTATTGAATTATTCTGCATTTAAAAATATAAATCCATTTGGACACTACACTGTTGATTAATTATTTAAAAAAACATAAATTGCACAATTTGTGCCTGTTAGTTGCTAAAATCAGTGTAAAAGTTGGTTTAAAACTCATAAAGGTCAAAATCCTACATGTTTCGGCTTTAAACCCAAAGGCATCATCGGGGACGGAAACAAAACAAACGACTACTGACCTTCCAAACTGTTATTTTCCAAACTGTTCCAAACAGTTACTTTCAGCAGTCTCGTGTCGAAATTTAAAAGGTCAGTAGTCTCATTAAAAAGGTATTTTAAATATTCCGTGTTATGTTTTTATCACTTTAAGCATTATTAGACTTTAATTTAAAGGTCAGTAGTCGTTTGTTTTGTTTCCGTCTCCGATGATGGCTTTGGGTTTAAAGCCGAAACATGTAGGATTTTGACTTTTTATGAGTTTTAAATCAATTTTGACACTGATTTTAGCAACTAACAGGCACAACTTGTGCAATTTATGTTTTTTAAAATGAATTATTCTGCTCTTAAATTCCACTTTAAAATAATATAGTATTGCGCGATCTATGAGGGCGAAAATAATTTTATTGGTGCATCTAGTTCATTATTAGGTGGGTTCATAATTATATAAATACCTATAGTTGTCGTCTGGTCCGCGTCTTCCGCCTGTCCGCGTATAACAGCGCAAAAACTATCCAACTGAATCGTTTGAAATTTAATCTATATGATTGCCGCAGACTTTTGTTGAGTCCTTTCAAATTTTATGAAAATCGAATCAAAACTTAAAAAATATATTAATAAAGTTTTCTTCATTCTTTTAAATCTAATTCTACGTAATTAAATCAATGATATCCCATGATAGGTAATGATTCTAGGTTTGCCATGGTGATTACGTCATATTTTACATGGAGTCATATTATTTCCGTATTACTGAGTTTGTATACTAAAATTGTTTAATTATAACAATCCTATAATCTACCGACAGTTTTTTGGATAGATGTTTACGGAGAAATAGATATTAAATATGTATTTCAAGTTTTGAAATTTTCAAAGCTAGTCTTAAGTTTCCCATTGGAATTTTCCGTCAATTTCAACAAAAGATAAAATGTTGCCAACTTAAAATGTATTTACTTTATTGCGGAAATTAATCATAGCATAATAACAGACGATATAATTCATTTTTTCAGTGAAATAATAACGATGATTTTTTTTACATTGTCTTGTATTGGATATTTTCGCATAGTATAACTTTAATTAAACAGAATCTTAATTAATTATTTCTAAAAGTGCATTGAAACTTAATTTCATAAAATAAAATTAATACCGATAATCTGAAAATCTGCACATAAAATAAACTTTTATTCATGCATTTTTGCATAAGAGTGCAACAGCTATTGCACCAAGATCGGAATATTTATAACTAGCTATAGTACGAACGCACCTCATTTGACACGTTTCACGTACAATTTCCAAATTGTTATATTATGATACTGATTTGAAATTTTATTCCGTACATATTACAAATTTACAAACTCTTATGTAAACTGAAAGTTATTTTAAAATTATTTTCGCCGTCTAGATTTCAAATTTTTCACCGTACAGATCCTCTCGGAAGGAAATATTTATTCTTCTTAAATTTTTGACAGTTCAGAAATGAAGCTATTATTCTTCAGGTTGCGTGTATTGCAACATTAATTTTTCGCGTTATGTACCCCACGCCTTTTCGGAACTTTTAGCGGAAGATGAATAACCTCTGTCAAAAGTATTTGCGATATTTTATTCTGTAAAGTATGCAAGTTTCTGCACGAGTTATGAATGACAAGGGATTTTTATTTTAAATTTCTTTAAGAAGTGTTAAGCCCTATTTATTGATCTTTTGCTTTCTAGACTGATTTTTAACATTCAATATTAACATTCAATAAGTATGATTAAAGTTATAAATTGTTAGTTGTATGCAAAAGAAATATTTCCTGTATATATCATTTCTAGATTATTAAGAAATCCTTATATTCTGAGAATTGTTATACGCAATGGTACTAATGATATGATGCGTCGATAACATGATTGGCGAACTATGTTACAGTCCAGAAAAGAAAAAAAAATTGATTCTCCCCTACTGTGGAAAATCACCATATAAGATTGGGACTGGTACAAATCTATTAGTAACTAGCGGCCCGTCCCGGCTTCGCGCAGGAAGACAATGTGTCGACTACAATGTATTTTCCTTTTAAAAATGTCTTACGCAAAATGTCTAATCAAAAATAAGCAATAATTGCCTTATTCGTCTAATCTTCCATAATCGGATTCATATCCGATGTTTAACCGAATGGTGAATTTCTAAAATCGCTGAAATATGTGTTTAAACATTTTTTATTAGATTTGTTATCCTGAATTTCATGCTTCTATCTTAAACTGCTGATAAGATATGGAAAAGTGGCCTAAAACCGTTCGACACCCCCATTTAACCTCCTATGGGGATGAATTTCTAAAATTCGGCTGAATTTCATGATCCTACCTAAAACTGCTGCTAAGATATGGTGAAATGACCTAAAACGTTAGACACCCCCATTTGACCCCTTAGGGGGTGAATTTCTAAAATCGCTGAAATACGTGTTTAACTAATTTTTTAGAAGATTTGTTATCCTGAATTTCCTGCTCCTACCTAAAACTGCTGCTAAAATTTGGCGAAATGACCTAAAACTTTCGATCCCCCCCCTCCACCCCTTTAACCAAACCACCTTAGTGGGTGATTTTCTAAAATCACTGAAATACGTTTTTAACCATTTTTTTAGTAGATTTGTTATCCTGAATTACATGCTTGTACCTAAAGCTGCTGGTGAGATATGGCGAAATGACGGAAAAGTTCGATGGAAAACAATGCAAAACGAAAGGGTAAGTTGTCAGGGCCCTGGACCCCACAACCTTTCATCATAAGTGGTGAGTCAGTTATGATGGTGACTCACCGCAATCACAATGGTTATGGTGTGATCATCGTGACATCATAAACAAATTATGCTACCAAAATTTAAAAAAGTAAAAAGTGTCTGTTTAGAGATCGACCTTAGCTATCTAATGCAAAAATACTATTCCAAAATATCGAAATGAAAACGAGATATTTCAAAAGAACTCTCCGATGGGTTTAACATTAGCTTGCGAGTTTTTTCGGATGACTAGTATAGGCTCTTAAGTTTGCAGTGTACAATTATTTTTTCAAACTATTCGCAGAAAGTATTAGAAAATTGTACATGTATATTTATTAGATAATCTCTCTTGTAATTTGTAATATGTAAAATGGAGTCATTCAGGGTTATTTTTGCATTTATCAGCATAACCGATAATATACAAAAAGGTATTGATTTAACTCTCAAAATTATGAAATGAAATACAGTAAAATCTCGTTATAACGAATTTCTGGAGACCACCGATTAAATTCATTATACTGAAAAATTCGTTAATGTCAAGTTCAAATACGGCGTTTTTAAAAAAAAAAAACAAATTTCTGTGCACATTGAATTTAAGTATACATTATTACGACACTTACATTGAATTTCATTTAATATACAAATATGTCAGTAAATAATAAATATACAGTATATTACTATTGTGAACTTTAAAAGTTAGAACTTTTAGTTAAAAATATGATGGTTATTATGTTCATTAGGTTTCAATATTTTATTCGTAACTATTATAAAGGAATTATAATTTATCTTATATAACTGACGGATTAAAACATCTCACTGACACCTGCCGTTAATCTAACTTTATTTCTTTACAAGAAAAAAAAATCAGAAGTTTTTTTTAGTTTAATTGAGTTTTCGAAAAAAGTTTTCTTCGAAATTCTAGTGCTTCAATTGACATATTTTTATTTTCTTGCTAACTTAACATTCATAAAACTGAAATAACTATTATTTTTAAGCCTTCAATAAATTCGTTAATTTGAAAAATTTGTTCTTATGAGGGTCGTTAAAGTGAATATTTTTATAATGTGAGAGCATAGAGCGTTTTTTCACAATCCAAAAAATATTCGTTAAATTGAAAAATTCGTTAAAGTGACATTCGTTGTAACGATATTTTATTGTAATGTTACTCATTTATTTTTTACCTAGTGTACTGTATCCCCTTTAATTTCTCTTTATATGTCGTCATCTGCTTTTACAGAATACACAGATGAAAATTCTAATAAACAAGTATTTGTGAATTAAAAAGTCTATTTATAGTTGGATTGGAAGAACATTATAATGAAAAGATCAAAGGACAATTTTGGAATACATCTCTTGATTTTGAGTATCGATTTACATAACTTGTAACAAGTTTTCTATTTTTAAATTCCATTTTGACTTTGAATCCTATAAGTTATCCCATATCTGATAAAATGTAGTTTTCGTAAATAATAAAGCGAGTGCTCTAACAGTTCTGATTATCGAAATCCGCTTTTCAGTGAATACCAGTTACATATAATTAATTTCATACATGAGTTAGTTTGAAAACGTGAAAATCAATTCGAAGTTATGAAAACTGTTCTAAACGTGAATTCTGCTGAAATCAGTTACTATGTAGTACCATTGATAAAATTCCGTCAATAATTCTAAATTTATAGAAGCGCAGCTCAGATACTAGTGTTGTGACGTTGTTGAAATAAAGAAAAATTAATTTCTATTTAAAACTTTTATCAAAGCTGAATTTTAAATATTTCTATTTTTTTATTTATCTGCTTTAAACGTAAATCCTAAGTACAATCTAAACAAGTGGGTAAGTGTGATCGAAGATCGCACAAAGGGTTCCGTTTAATATTCGTTTCAAAACACTTATCCTTTCTTTATTAAATCCAAATAAATTTCATTTTTCAAAAAAAAAAAAAAAAAAAAAAGTTGTTTTTTATAAAGTAAAAATTTACCGTTCTTTTTTTTGTTTTTTCGAATATCTGAAGCGGTTCGGTAGCAGTCGAAGCTCGCTATTATACTCTGTCATAATAATACCTGTCATGTGGTCTAAATACGATATTAAAAAAAATAGTTCCCCCCTCACCCCTTCTTTATTAACAATCCATTCGCATTATTAATTATATCATTGTCTATTATCGTTTTATTTCTTTTTTCTACCAGGGAGCTCTGCACCCTACGAGCTACGCTCACCAAACCCCTTTCTGAAACCGCAAACTCTTAAAAACACGCTAATTTGATTAACTCTAAAATGATTACGGAAGATTGAATTATAATTAAGCGACCAGTGGCGATCTGCTGTAATCAGGTTTCCATTTATTTCTCTTTCACTGAGGTATTTTAAGGCCGAATCAATTGCTCTCGAAAGAGCTAACAACTGTTTTCGTGATTGAATCTGGGGGTGCCAATCCAGGTGCAGGTCTCTCATCTGCAATTGGTAAAAAATTAAGAGACCAACTCTTCTGGACAAGGCTTGTGAGTACTTCAGCCATTTGGTAGGCCTCGCCTCCCCATCCAGCTGATTCTTTTTTTCGTGATTGATTAAATAATATCAATTAAACATTTGAAAATCAACTTGCGTAAAATGGCTAAGTAAACAATGTCGCTGCATCGGGGAATTTTATAATGATGTTTTAAAAAATTGGGTATTTATCCGTTATCCTGTCGACCACTATATATATATATATATATATATATATATATAAAAGCGCCAAAATATAGAAAAAAAATGTGTTACCGTTGCGTCACATTGAATTGACATCAGATGTGTTAAACGTGTTTGTTATATAATCGAGTTATTTTTATTCGACATTCATCTGTATTTTTAATGATATTTTACACATTTATTAGTTATTTCATTAATAAAAAAAATAATAACGACCTTAAACGGCGCTCCATGTTATTAAAAGAGAAAAAGGGTTGAAAAAATGTTGCTATGCATAGTTACGCACAACAAATCCGTTTCAACTGACGTCATAAACACTAATATTTTGTAGAAATAAATTAATGTCTCGTGTAAATATATTTTTATATTAAAACTGTTTGGAAATATTGTTATTTGAGCATTTTAAATACGACGTAAGTTTCCCTAATTTAATGCTTTGAACGCATAATAATTTAATTGTTTCTAATTTTAATATTCACGCGCAAGTATATTTTTTACTACGTAATTTTCTACAATTATTGCTTTTAACACGTGATAATTTAATTATATTTTTAAAGTTTTATTTCTGTTTTTGATAGGCACGAATAAATACATTTTTTAATTGAAAGGGAATATTATGTGCGCTATTTTAAAAATTGGCGTCAATTCAAATAAATTCTGCTCTTTAGTTGAATATTTTTATGCATTAATGAGTGGGTTTTTAAGGTTTTAATTAATATCTTGCGTTAATGAAGACATTTTCAAAATTTTATGATTTTCAGCGTCACAGTGGGTATTCAGCTGTAAGTACGCAAAATTTCAAGTCTGTAACTTATACAGTTTCTGAGAACCGGCTCTGTGACGGACAGACTGAGAAGCGAGACGAATACGGTTTCGTGAGATGAACGAAACACTAAAAAATGAACATTTTACAATAAATTACTATACTGTTGTTGTACGCAATTTTCAACTTAAAGGTTTTATGAAATCTATATTTTAAGCTCTTTTTAAATTACTAACCTTTTGTAGCATCCCGTTGTGTTGCACTTAAATTGCATAAGGATTTTCGATTGTTTGGCAGAAAAGAAAACTAGATTTATTATACGTTCCAAGTTTTGAGCCCTAACAATTCCAAATAAATCGTAACTTAGAAGAGTTTTTAGAACGTTTTCCGCTCATTTCACCTATTTAAATTTCGAATTTCTTAGAAACCGTTCTTAGAGAACATTTACATTTTAAAAGTAACCACCATGCGAAATTTCAAGTTTTTACAACCAGCAGTATCAAAGAAATCGCAATTCTAGTAAATTTTTCCTGCAATAATTTACATTTAAAATTATTTAGACATTTTTCTGTTGCAACTATTCACGTTTTAAATGTAACAGCCATGTGAAATTTCAAGTTTCTAGCCTTACCGAGTCTAAATAAATCTTTATTTGGAAAGTCTTTAGAACATTTTCCTCTCATTTCACCTATTTAAATATGGAATTTTGTAGAAACCGTTCTTAGATAGCATTTTCATCTTAAAAGCAACAACCATGCGAAATTTAAAGTTTTTATTCCCAGCAGTATCCCAGAAATCGCAATTCTTGTACATTGTTTCTTGCAATATTTTGCATTTAAAATTTTTATAAATTTTTCTGTTGGAAGTATTTTTGTTTTAAACGTAACAGTCATGTGAAATTTCAAGTTTCTAGCCTTACCGAGTCTAAATAATTCGTAATTTTGAAAGTCTTTAGAACATTTTCCTCTCATTTCACCTATTTAAATATAGAATTTTCTAGAAACCGTTCTTAGATAGCATTTTCATCTTAAAAGCAACAACCATGCGAAATTTCAAGTTTTTATTCCCAGCAGTATCCCAGAAATCGCAATTCTTGTACATTGTTTCTTGCAATATTTTACATTTAAAATTTTTATAAATATTTCTGTTGGAAGTATTTATGTTTTAAACGTATCAGTGATGTGAAATTTCAAGTTTCTAGCCTTAACAAGATAGACCTTAACGAGCCTTAAATCATAATTTGAAAAGTTTTTAGAACGTTTTCCTCTCATTTCACCCTTTTAAATTTCGAAGAGTTTTTTAGAAAACGTTCTTACCGAACATTTACATCTTAAAAGTAACTACTACACCGAATTTCAACTTTCTAGCAAAAACAATATCACAGGAATAGCAATTTTAGAACGTCTTTTGCTCCTGCATCCTTTGCTGGTTGTTGTAACCACATAAAATATAGCCTATATTGGAGTAGAGTAACCAGCATTTGCCACCATCATTTTTGATATCGGCTCGGTATCTCCAGATATTACCCCCCCCCCCCCTACAAACAAACACAAACTTTACTTCTTTATAATATTGCTATAGGTACATTCATTCACTTTCAACACTAACGTTATATACGATCGAAAAACAAACGGAAGATTACATACTAAATTATAAATTTGACGCAGAGAGACTTACAACGAGAGTACCTTAGCGCACAGTAGTATTCTTTGGCGGCGAAAATGCTGTTATTTCTCTTTTGTCGATGGCAACGAGTCGTTTGTTTTCAGTAATTTGCGAATGGTAAGAAAATTATTTGAGTATTGATTTAACTCACCACACATATGTAGAAAAAATTTCTGCATCCGAAAATCTAATTTTTGTAAAAGTCGGCCGGTAATTTGTTTTAAATTTTTGCAAAAAACTGACCCAAACGTCGGAAAAAGAGGATAATAAAGTGCGAAGTCAAACCAAAAAACGCGCCATTTTGTTTCCGTTTCTAAAGTTACCGATATTTGTTAATGTTAAAGGTCATTGATTAAATTTTGAAGGGTGGGGGAAGTTCGGTCGTAATTTAGATATCGCGTTAAAGGTATATAGATATGGCACCTCCTGACGGTGGAACGTGGAACTAAATGATTTTGCGGCGCTTGCGAAGCACAATTGCTATACGGTGCCGGAGGCAGCAGGGACCTGTGCCGGAGGTTCGTTCAAAAAGAGTTTTGTTTAGAACAGAATGAGCCCCTGGCGGTGAAAGGGGAACTAAAAGATGTTTTAAACTTTCGAGGTTTGTTTTGAAAATCGACCAGCGAAGCGGTTGTAGCCTGCTAGTTCTCTGAGATTTACGCTTTTATGTTCTTTTTTATTTGAACGTTCAACAAAGCGAGACTTTCTGACATATCCAAAAATTATTTTGTTGCGTAATTGGCTGAAATTTGACAGCTCATTATTTAAATGCTTCCGAACTAATCAGACTTTTTATTTGTCTCGTAAATGGGATGTATCTTAAATAATAGTTGATTGCTACCGGGTGATAACCCATCCCTTATTATCAGGTTCCAAAAATACGCTTCAAATGCCAACTTTGACAGCATATTCTGAACTGTTCTTAAGAAAATAGGAAACACTATTCGATTTCTTGATAGCTGAATAAGAATATTTGCACGTTTTATGCATTTACGACCGAAATTGGCTTTTGTGAAGTAGCTAGTTTGCATTAGAAGTTTTCCCTTTGAATTATAATAAAATTATGCTGCGTTTCTACGATCTGGTTTTACCTATATCCCTTAAATTCATCATTACTGCAATCTTATGTTAAGAAAACTTGCTAAACTTGGAGCTTCTAAGTATAACGATTCTTTCCTAATTATTCAAATTTTGAGACAGCAGTTGAATCAAAACTACACGTAACTTTAATTCTGAACATATAAATCTATGAATGCAACAAACCCTTTTCAATTGCTGTAAACTTTCTCAAGAATATGCATAAAGCATCGATAAGAACTCACTTTACGCAAAACTTTGTTGCAACTTATTTGCTAATTTAATTTCAAGAATGAATATGAGTGTTAAAAGTTGGAACCTTCATTCGACAATTGCCGCAATATCTTGGATATGATGTTTAAATATCATATTCTATTCATATTTTCTCCTTCTTTACGGAATGATGAAACATTCAAACAAATTTATTTTTCTTCAATGCGTATTTAGTATTTCATTCATAATTTTATAATTTATAAATTCATAAATATTAGTTTTATGCATGAAAAAAAATGAAGCGCTTAAATGTTGTTATGGTACTTTGATATTTTAAAAATAACTGAACAACGTAAAATAGCACAAATAAAAATATATAAAATGTCTAACAGCTGTTTCGGAGCCCCTAAAGCTCCATCATCAGTGCCAAATTCAAAAGATTAAAACCGAATCAAATGTTTAAGCCATGTAAATATGCTTGCG
This sequence comes from Maratus michaelseni, assembly GCA_963931845.1. Taxonomy (NCBI): domain Eukaryota; kingdom Metazoa; phylum Arthropoda; class Arachnida; order Araneae; family Salticidae; genus Maratus; species Maratus michaelseni. Next base: position 387,836,045 of record OZ007591.1, on the reverse strand, counting down.
TCACTCGCACGCGCCTAAGAATGAATGGCGTTGAGTTTTTCAAAACAACAACGGAATCAGGAAACACATGTGACGCTAGTAACCAATAGGAGCATCCGGTCAGACCAGGCGAGTTTAAGTACGGAGGAGAAAAAGGGGTGGGGGAAACGAAGAGAATGAATTAAATGAATATTTACATGGCTTAAACATTTGATTAGGTTTTTATCTTTTGAATTTGGAACTGATGATGGAGCTTTAGGGGCTCGGAAACAGCTGTTTGCAATTTTATATACTTTTATTTGTGCTATTTACGTTGTCCATTTATTTTTAATATAATAACACAAAGTTAAATCCACCTATTTTAAAATTTGATATTTGTCTTTCATTAACATAGTTTAATATTCAATATGTTCTTATTCAGTATTTGATTTGATAGAATATTCGAGAATATATATATATATATATATATATATATATACAGAGCCAGCGCGTGGATTTTTTTCTAGTGTGTGTGAAAAAGTGTATGGCGCCTTTTATTAGACTACTTTCTCACGTTATGCATGGATTTTTTTAGAATTTCAATCTTAAGTATTGTCCGGGAAAATAAATCTATCATCCTCTACTAAATCTTCCACAAATCATCGTATAAAAAAGTGACTGGTACCAATCAATAAGAAATAACGTCTACTAATTAATTCTATACTTAAATTTTGCTTAAGGGGTTATCTACATATAGAAATTGCAGCAAACCTTAAAATTTTCGATGTTAATTTTGACACCATATTTGGATACATTGGTAAAGTTTACCTATGGATTAACAAACGAAAAGTTATTCGATCTAGTAGTTAAGGAATTATGCAGGTTAAGAGTTTAGAACTCCTAATGTTAAATTCATTTTTAATCGCTGCAAAACGCATTGCAATGCGGGTAGTTTTTTATGCTTAACTTAAAAATTACTTTGCAGAATGAACTGTAATTTCGGACTTACATATTTGAAGATTCTAGAAATTGATTTCTGTTTAAAAAAATTATATTTCTTTTCAAAGATATACATTTAATTAAAAAAAAAAAGATTTGTAACTTATGAATTTTTTTAACAGAAATCGATTTCTAGTAGCTTTCAAATATGTGAATTTAAAATTACAGTTCATTCCGACCAGTAATGTTTGTGTTATGCTACAAAAACTAATCGCATTGTAATTCGTTTTGCAACGATTATAAATGAATTTAAAGTTTAGGGTTTCCAAGTTTTAAACTTGCATAATTACTGAACTGTTTGCCTGATTGGCTACACTTTTGGTATCAGAAAGTAAAATTTACCAAGGAATTCAAATATAACTTCAAAATTCGGTGTTAGTATTAAAAATTTTAAGATAGACTTAATTAGTAGGCGTTTTTACAAATCGATTGGTATCACTTACGTTTGTGTATGATGATTTGTGTCAGCGTTAGTATGGGATTATCACTTTTATTTTCATTTCTACGACCGTGCATATTATACAATATTACAATATGTGTAATATATAGATTATATTACACAATATTAATTTTTAGCCCGCTAAATTAACTTTCAATTTGCCATCAATGCATCATAAACTGTCGCATATTTACATCATAAGAAATATTTGTTATAGAAATTATTGGTCATAGTTCATAATCAATTTCCCATATTCAGTGTTAGCTCAAAAAAATTTTCAGCTTAAGAAAGTTTTCTTCAGAAAATTGTATCAACAGTTTATAGTTTGAAAGAAGTTGGAAATTGGGTACGTCAAACTTGACAAATGAGGTGTGTTTATACTATAACTAGTTTTATAAATATTCAGATCTTGGTGCAATAGCTGTTGCACTCTTTTGCAAAAATGCATGAATATTTAATTTATTTTATGCGCAGATTTTCATATTATAGATATTAATTTTATTTTATGAAATTAAGTTTCAATACACTTTTACAAAGAATTAATTACAATTTTATTACATTAAAATTATACTATGCGCAAATACAATACAATGTAAAAAAATCATTCCGATTATTTCAGTGAAATCAATTATATCGTCTGATATTATATGATTAATTTACGTAATAAAATAAGTACATTTTAAGTTGGCAACATTTTATCTTTTGTTGACATTAACTGAAAATTCTCATGGGATACTTAAGCCTAGCTTTGAAAATTTCAGAACTTGAAATCCCTATTTAGACTCTTTTTACATTTAATATCTATTTCTCCGGAAACATCTATCTAAAAAACTGTCGGTAGAAAATAGGATTACTATAATTAAACAATTTTAGTATACAAACTCCGTTTTTAAATTAAGCAACACGGGAATAATATGACTCCATCTTAAATAAGATCTAATCACCATGGCAACCTAGAATCATTACCTATCATGGGATATCACTGAATTAATTACGTTTGATAGGATTTAATAGAATGAAGAATGTGACTATAACTTGGTCATAGAGGTTATAAAATGTCATATACGTCATATATGTCTATAGCATCATACATGTCAGATAACTTGGCGATACATCTCGGTCGATTGACGATTAATCCTCGAAAGCTGCTATAACAAGGAAGCACCGATTTTTTAAAAAATCAAATCACTTAATAAATATTTTTATTAATATTGTTTTTAGTTTTGATTCGATTTTCCTAAAATTTGAAATGACACGAAAAAAATTTGCAACGATTATATATATTCAATTTCAAACCATTAGGTTGGGTAGTTTTTGCACTGTTAATCACCTTCGGACGGACGGACCAGACGACGACTATAGGTGCTACGTATTTATATAATTACGAACGCACCTAAAAATTAATTCAGAAACATGGAAAAGTAAACGAGAAATTTGTAAAGAACGCTCTTGGAAAATATAATATAACTACGAATATACAAAAATATACAAAATCTCTTGCAAGTTAATAATGATTCCGAAAAGCGTTTTTAATATTTATAAACCTCAGAAACTAATTTATTTGCGAGAGTTAAAGTATCATTTATAAAAACAAAGTTTCTAGTGCTGCCACTGATCGTTCGAAACGTTTCCGAGTAGTTTTTATACTCTATTTATCAGTTTACTGTACTTGGAACATAAATGTTTTGGATGCTATCAATTCTCAAGTATCCACTTTTATTTTCAACAAATATGTTTTACAGATAAACATAATGAAGTAACAACGTTAATATTAACATTAAATTAAAATTATTTTGTTACTGTTGCATGTGTAAATTCAATTTCGAAGCTGAAAATGCTTACTTGCAAATTGATAGTATCCTAAAAACCGATATTCCGGTTTGAGAAATCAATGAATACATTGTAAAAACTTTTCAGAAACGTTTCCGAAAATCAGTAGCTGCAAAAATAAAACTTTGTTTTTATAAATGATTCTTTACAGTTCGAAAATATATTGATTTCTGAGATTTCTAATGATAAAAAACGCTTTTCGGAGTCGTTACTGTCTCGGAATTGATATTTAATATCCAATTTCATTAATTATTAAGAACATTTCCTTATTCTTGGTTAAATATATTTATTTAAATATATCTGCAAAATGAATTTAGATAAAAATGCAGGAAATAAATGGAATGATTACTTTTTGATAATTCAGTACATTATATTGAAAGTTATTAAATTAGCCCGGAAATCACTTTTCCATTAAAATAATTGCATCTCAAAAATTTGTTGTAAGTGAAAATGTAGTTATTGAATAAGTTTATAGCATATTAAATATGATATTTATAACAGATTTGGATGCGTCAGGAAATAGATTTGACAAAAAAAGACATAAATAATTGACAGAAACAGTGCATCTGTTCAGTAGAATAGTTAGTTTATTTGGAGGAATTAGTTCTTTCTTATTTATCTTCATTTTATCAAGCTGGCGTTATTTGACAGCTTTTCATGATTACAAAGTTATTGTTATTTATCTTATAAATACTAAATGCCATATATATTTTTAAATAAATTTTCTGTTTAATTTTTTTGGTGCGAACAAAAATCAAACATTAATTCGAAAAATGAAATTTTAATTTTTTCTAGTTCATAATTTCGATGCATTGCTATTTATGAGGGTTTACAAAATATGAAATCATCTTAGCGTTTTTTAAAGTCCTAATCCTACTCTCAGCTCTGTTTACGAGAATCGGAAACTGAGATACTTGAGCGTTGAAAAAAGCGTTTACAAGCCATGACGTTTTCGAATACGAAATAGAGCCCGATGAATATCAAGGTAGGTCAACAAGGCTTCTTTTTACATGATTTACCAGGAATCCCATTACCAGGTAACTCCACTTGCGTTGTTACTGCAGAGGATCCCTCAATTTTAATGAAATCAATAAATGTTTTGTATAGCTGCATGACTGCAGCATTGTAAATTCAATTTTCGTACAGAAATCAGTTGAAATATGAAAAGATTTTCTTAAATTGTTAAAGAGAACTATAATTAAATATTAAAACAGGTATTAATTTGTTAATGTCTGTATATTTACTATTTATTCTCCATATTACCAATTTATATTAAGACATTATCTAAAAACATGGTTAAAAGTTCCATTAAAAACGTCCTTGAGAGTTAACAACTGAAGATGCTCTTGTCAGAGTGAAAACGCTATTGTGCAGACAGTTTATATTTGAAACTTTTTTGCATTTTTGATAATGTGGGACGTTTTTAATGGAACTTTTAACCATGTTTTTAGATAATGTCTGAGTGTAAATTGGTAATATGAAGAATAAATAGTATGATTTAATATTCCAAAACTTTTTTTAATCATTGCAATACTTTAATTATTTTTAGAAAAACAAAATATAGAAACCAGATGAAATATAAAAAGTTTAAAATTGTGTTTATTAGAATGTGCAAGTAAATTACAATTCAAAATTCTAAAACTCTTTGCTATATTCGTGCTCTTGTTAACTTTAGAATCACGAAAGAAAACTTTGAAAAATATAAACAACTTTCCAATTTTTTATAAGAGTTAATCTCTTTTTGTAATGTTTGAGGCTTCTTTAAAGTGCAATAAAAGAAGTCTTTTCTTTCGCTTTTAAGATGTTTTAAGAGGTTCTATACATTTATATCACTAAAGTTTATAAATTTTTACTGTTATTAATATCCTTATAGCTGTAGCAGTATCCAATTTCTTCAGAAATATCATTATCGTTTTCAATCATTCGTTTTTGATTTTTACTAGTAAATCTCTTTTCAAAATTTCTATTATTTTTCTTTTCATTATTATATCTTTGAATCTTTCCTAAAATAGGTTTAAGTTTTGTTTCTTGGGGAGCCATATGGGGATTGAGAAGTGCATTTTTCACTTCATTCGAAGTAATTCGTTCTTCCTTTTGAGATGGAATGTTTCAATCATCTTTTCTCTTTCAATAAAAATTTTCAATGATATTTGAAAAGTTAAAGGAGTATTTTATTCATATAACCTTTCATATATATTTTTAAAAAGATTATTCTACGGTGGTAGTACTTCTGAATAGACATTGTAAATCAGGAAAATATTATATATATATATATATTTATTATAAATGAAGGACTCGGATTTAAAACATGCTAACTTTTATATTCTTGATGTTTTTCTGATTTTAATTTAAAATTGTTTTAACTGCATCCTGACAACCTTTAAAAACACAAGGTTTATTTTTTACTCAATATTTGCCATAATTATCAAAGTTAAAAGGTAGGAATTTTAATAACGAAAACTCTTTGCACATAAGTCCAATAAAAATAAATCTAGCAGACAAAAAGAAATTCACATACGTTAAATGAAGGTCCAATCTTACAAATCAGCTGTTTTAGAAGAAGCAATCCCAATATAGTTTCGTTTGTAGTTTTCTTTCAATTATATGAATCTTGAATAAGGATTTAACTGTAATTCCTTATTTAATTATATCGAATTCGTCTAATTGGCACATAAAAGAAGAGTGGACAAGGCGCCTTAAAATAGGCGCCCTTTTCCATATTAATAATGAGTGCCATTTTCCAGTTGCACATAAGAAACTTGTTATTGATGTTTTCTCTTATTTTTATAAGTTTTGTAAATAGCTGTAAATAAATATTTTCGGTGATGTTTAACTCTCTGTTTTAATTTTATATGGGGTTTAAACATTCATACATAATATTATTTTAATGTTATTTTAATATTTTCTGCTAAAGAAAAAAAAGATTGACACTTTTTACCGAACATTGGGACGTAAAAAGTTTCATTTGATCTGGGTATAAAAATCGTGACTATGGAGTCCTGGTATACAGTGCACAGTGTACATTAGTAGAGAAGAAACAACGTTCCGGCCTCAGGAGGAGGTGTGAGGTGCGAGGAGGGAGGAGGGCTCCTCCTCCTGAAGTGCCCTCCTCCTCCTCCTCCTCACAAAGTGCTCTCCTCCTCCCGAAGTGTCCTCCTCCTCTTCCTCCTCCCGAAGTGCCCTCCTCCTCCTCCCAAAGTACCCTCCACCTCCCAAAGTGCCCTCCTCCACCACCTAAGATAAGATAAGGGGATTAATTAAGGATTAGTGTTAATTAATTTTAATTGCGGGACTTAGAAATTTTTCGAGGCCATTTTTTTTTTCGCGGAGAATTTTCTACTAGAATACGAGGTGTGTTTCAATGGATTTATTTTAGCGAATTAGAAGTTTAATTAATTTTAATTTTAATTAATTTTAATTGGGGAACTTAGAAATTTTTCATAGCAATTTTTTTTTTTCAACGAGAGTATGCAGTTTGATTATGAGTGTATGCAGTAGAAGTAAATGATTAATTAATTAAAAATATTAATTAAAAATAGTAATTAATTAATTTTAATTGCAGAACTTAAAAATTTTCGCGAGATTTTTTCAACGAGAGTAGGGTATTCGATATACATGTTAGAGGAGAATTTTAAAAGTCAATAATGGTTTAATTAAAAAGGGTCATTCATTAATTTTAATTGAGGAACTTAGACATTTTTCGAAGCAAATATTTTTTCAACAAGAGTAGGCTATTTGTTATACATGTTAGAGTATATTACAGGTGAATTTTAAAAGTCAATAATGATTTAATTAAAAAGGGTCATTAATTAATTTTAATTGGAGAACTTAAGAAATTTTGGCAAGATTTTTTTTTTCCCCTCAACGAGAGTACGCAGTTTGCATGTGCAGTAAAATGGTAGATGCTAGTAATTAAAAAGGGTCATTAATTAATTTTAATTGGCGGACTTCAACATTTTTGAGGCAAACAGGCGCGTTTTAATGAATTCAATATAGGTTGTAGTAGGTCCCGCATGAATGATACTGTACTCAACTGAATAGCTCCCCCCTCCCCCTCCCTTTTTTACCCAGAGGGGGCCCTTCGATAGACTAACAATACACACTTACAAAAGTATAGAGTACTATAAAAAGAATTTTAGCGTATATGTAAATAAACAAGTATGTAAAATCAGGCATAATTCATGAATCACTTTCCACAAAAAATACAGATTGGTACAAAAAGAATTTTAACGTATATATAAAATAAACAAGAATGAAAAATCATGCGTAGCGACATAATTCATGAATCACTTTCCAACATCATTGAAATGTTATGTGAATAAAATATAATTTTACCAGCTAGTGCGTAGTTAATTAAAATAGTGAACAGATCCCCTTTTTAATAAAAAGGAACCCTTCACAATAATCCATTTATGCATAAGGACCCTTCATAAAATCAGATAATTTACACTTTACCCTGTTTTTTTTCAATTCAAGTTAGGGTAAAAGTACAGTTTACGCATCGATAGATTCAAAATACAGGGACCCTTCGAAGTGTGAACTCGCATTAGACTGTAGGGCCCCTTCATAAAATAAATGAGATACATGCCCTATTCGACCTTTTTTTTTTTTCAATTCAAGTTATGCTAAAAGTACAGCTTACGCATCGATAGGTTCAAAATACAGGGACCCTTCGAAGTGTGAACTCGCATTAGACTATAGGGCCCCTTCATAAAATAAATTAGATACATGCCCTATTCAAATAAAAACCACCCTTCACAAAAACTGTAGGGGTTCCCTTTTGGAATAAAAAAGCATCCTTCACAAAAATTCCAATTATGCATAAGATCCCTTCATAAAATCAGATAATTTACACTTTCGCCTTTTTTTTTTTTTCAATTCAAGTTAGGCTAAAAGTACAGCTTGCGCGTCGATATGTTCAAAACACATAGTTATAGATATTAAGCTACCTTCACAAAATAAATTCAATAGATTCATGTTATATTATGGTGACAGAAATACAAGGGATACTCACCTTCCATGAAAATGCAAGGTCCGCTGTTTGAATGAAAAGGCCTCCCTTCACAATATACCCTGTAAAAATATTATGATTCCACAGATATTTTAAGAAATAGAGTACTAATCTCAAATGAATACGAATTCATGCAATGTAAAAAATAGGTTTTACACGAACACATTTTTAGTATAACGTTCAAAATATAGTTTTTAGAAAAAAGATTCATGTTTCACCAAATTTATCATACAAGTCTGTAAAATAGGGTAGATCATTTCATGAAAAATAATTGAATTTTCGAATGATTATGCTTTAAAATACATATTTATAACTGCAACTAAGATTTGAATGTTCCCCCTCAACATGCATATCGCTGAATCATAATGAGTCATATTATCAGATAAGCGAAGATCTTGCTTTGATTTCACCCCGTATGCGATAATGAGTCACTCCGCGATAAGAAATACCTGAGACTCGTAATTTCTGACACATTTTTTGTAGGTAAATGAACTATTTAAAACCGTCAATGTATACGAATTATTTCGTGTAGTTCTATATAGGTGCTACTCTTCATATATACATATGGTGATATATACTAAAATCTGTTAAGTTTTAAAAGGCTTCACTGTGTATTCATTGTAAAATAAGAAATATCCCTTAAGAATTTTGAGTATAAGAGACGGGTTTAAAGGAATTTGAATCTGTTTAAATGTACCTGTGTTTAAATGAACTTGATACAGCTTAGGGTAAAAAATATACAGGAGTCCCTATAAAATATAGGAATTAAATTTTAAATAATATAAAACTAAATTACATTAGTCTATGCTTTTTTTGTATAGAAAAATTATACTAAATTGAGTTTTTAGTATTTTAACTTAAAAACTTCTTTTGAGGAATGAATAACTAACCTTTTGACTTTGTTTTTATAAAATATATATTGTACTATTTAGTTAGGGCATTATTTAAAAAATTTTTGTTTTTAATATTGAAAAAAAATGTATCTTACATAAATATTTAAACCATAATGTACTGGAATTCATCCAAATTTGATCGACTGCATGCATGTCTTAAAAGAACTAAACGTGTTCGCTTATCTCTTAAAACCACGGGATATTATAACGTTATGGATAAAGCATAGGGTAGAATACAGAATGAATAGGTATTATAAAGCAGAATCATAAATTTTGCATACTTTACACTTGTAGTATGTGAAATGATTGCTACTATTGCCTATATGAGAAAATGAATCATCAACGAATCTTATTAGTGTATGTTATATTTAACCAACAGGCTTGAAATGCGTGAATTTTGACTAGAATTAATCATTGAATGTAAAAATGATTTATTTTTAGATCTAATATTTATATCGTTTAACATTTTAAAATATATACATAAATTAATCTTACCTTATTCACAAACTTGCAATCCCGTCTTCAATATATGACTACAGCATGAAAAAACATGCGTGCTACTTGTATAGCAACAGACCAGAAATGATTTCAGTACAAGTCCATTATCTTATCGTTAATCTATAGATTAGTAACATCACGTGACTGATTGCGATAACATTCTATATAAGATTTACTGATATGAATACATTTCAATTCATTTCTCCCAAAAAGCAAGTGTATGAGTTGGTTGTGAGATCTAGGTAAGTATCCTTACTTTATATATTTAAAGTTATAATATATGAATAGATATAATATTAATGTATTTTTTCAATATGTATGGTAGGCAAAAAGGAATAGGTAGGCAAAAAGAATAGGTATTATTGCATGTTTCCTCTAATTTATTTTTAAAATAATTATTTTAAAAATACATACTAACAATTTATGCGATGAGTCACACAGCATGATGGGACGATACATGAAATTTATTTTTATATTATACAAGCTCCTATATACAATTCATATGGGTGAGCAAGATTATTTTTAGAATTTTTCACTCTTACCCTCTATAGGCTATACTTTTAAAATAGTAGTATTCGAATACTTGTAAAATGTAATTATAGCTTAGTAATTTTCTAGTCTTTTAACTATGCCGTTGAAGGAGTATTGTCATATTTAACTAACAGGCTCGAACATGCGTGAATTTTGACTAGAATTATTCACTGAATGTAAAAAAAAAAAAAAAAAAAAAATGATTTATATTTAGATCTAATATCGTTTAACATTTTAAAATCCTATTAAAAGTATATACATTAGTATGCTTGTGAAAGGCCTATTGTTAATACGAAACGTTGTGTGAAGTGTCCTGTTTTAGGGTTAAAAGTTTCGTGAAGGGGTCTGTTTGAAGGAGCCTGTTTCGAAATGACTTAAGAACGCACAATTTATTCCTAAACATTCAACTCGATTCGTTATATATGCTTTATTAAGTATTCAATAAAAAATAATAACTAAGAAATAAAATTAAAAATAGTAATTAAGAGATATCCTTAAGAATTCTTGCGATAGGAGATTGGTTTTAATTAAATAGGTTAATGAATCTAATTCGATACAAGTCTTGTTAAAACAGAGATTATAGTTAAAATACACATTAATTATACAGCATTACACTGTATTACACAATGCGCTACCTCACCTATATTATCACAGAAATACCTTCGATAAAATTTAGACTAACAATACGCACCTAAAAAATATATACAGAGTACCCAGAAAATGATAGGAATGAATGAAAAATTTTAACGTAAATTATAAAATAGGATCTACAATAAGTGACAATAAATAAATATGAAGGAAAAATCATGAGTCATGGTATACTTTATGAAACACTTTCCAATGCTATGTGACTATCGTTAAGAATTTGAAATAAGTGAATTAGATTTAATAATTCATACTGGAAATGTATTTTTAAAAAAATTAATAGCTTCGTCTACTTTTAAATCATTCAAGACATATGATGAAGATTTAACCGCTGCAGAACGACTAAAAACTAGTATCTTAATGAATAGACCTATTTACGTCGGGTTCACAATTTTAGAATTATCTAAATTAGTTATATACGATTTTCATTACAATTTTATAAAGAAAACATACAAAGATCATGCAGTTTTACTCTTTACGGATATAGATTCCTTAACTTATCATATTCAAACACATAATATTTATAAGGATATGGAGCACCATCATGATTTTTTCGACTTTTCTGAATACTCGAAATCCCATCGTCTAAACCGCACAAGTATCGAACCCACAAACATATAATCAGACTTGACATTTTATAACCAGGACGCTAACCACAGGGCTAAGTGAGCCCCCGCTTATTTTATAATCACCACGCTGACTATTGGACTTAGTAAGCCCCAGGCTAATTTATATACACCACGCTAACTATTGGGCTTAGTGAGTCCCTGCTTATTTTATAGTCAACATGCTAACTATTGGGCTTAGTGAGCCCCAGGCTAACTTATACCAACCACGCTAACTGTGGGGCCTAGTGAACCCCCGCTTATTTTATAGCCACCATACTAACCACAGGGCTAAGTGAGCCCCCGCTTATTTCATAGTCACCATGCTAAGTATTAGGCTGAGTGAGCCCCAGGCTATTTTATACCCACTATGCTAACTAATGGGCTGAGTGAGCCCCAGGCTATTTTCTACCCACCACGTTTACTGGGCTTAGTGTGCCCCCGCTTATTTTATAGCTACCACGATAACCACAGGGCTGAGTGAGCCCCCGCTTATTATATAGTCCACACGCTAACTACTGGGCTGATTAAGCCCCAGGTATTTTATACCCATCACGCTAACTACTGGGCTGAGTGAACCCCAGGTTATTTAGTCGCATGAATATGATTTCCAAGGTATATGTCCTAACTTGATTTAGACCATTGCCTATAGTAAGATAAAGCTGGGAAGTAAATTGGTAAACTATGTACCTCGAAAACTCACTTGTATTTTCTTAAATATCTGCAGAAATCAGCATAGTTTATTAAAATTATATACATTCTCATTAGTTTATGAATCTACTAACTTATAATATCTATATGGTAACTTGGATTATTAGTATTCCCACTTAAAAATTTCTTTTGTAGATTTAATATGATAAACACTAACATGAGACTGACTAAACTTTTACCATTTTCATTTCAACTTAGTTTTAGGAAATTTATCTACATAGCTTTAAATTTTACTGTTTAGTAAGTCTATTATTTCAAAGTATTATTTTTTAGTTCTAATATACAAAACGTATTCATATCGTTTTACATAGTAGGTATCAAATTAATTTAAAGTCATATTAAAAATATATATATATATACAAATACTATTCTTACCTAACACACCAGCTAGCTAAGCACCCAACCGTCTAACACCAAGACTCTGAGAAAAGTGAATGCTTGTTCAGGGCCTTATCAGCTAATATAATCACTGATAAGACTTGATCACGTGACATGTGACGTCACTGTTTAAGTGATATCACGTGACCATGTGGTATCATTCAATACGTCACCAATGACGTCAGAGATCACGTGACTAGGTCATAAAAGAACCAATTGCTAATTGCAATTAACAATTTACCTTTAATTGATTTGTATAATATATATATATAGATAAATTAATACCTGATTTTTCTATTATTTCGTAAAACAAGGTACATGTGCTATGTATTACGAAATAATACATAGAAAAATCAGGTAATAATTTATCTATATATATATATTATACAAATCAATTAAAGGTAAATTGTTAATTGCAATTAGCAATTGGTTCTTTTATGACCTAGTCACGTGATCTCTGACGTCATTGGTGACGTATTGAATGATACCACATGGTCACGTGATATCACTTAAACAGTGACGTCACATGTCACGTGATCAAGTCTTATCAGTGATTATATTAGCTGATAAGGCCCTGAACAAGCATTCACTTTTCTCAGAGTCTTGGTGTTAGACGGTTGGGTGCTTAGCTAGCTGGTGTGTTAGGTAAGAATAGTATTTGTATATATATATATATTTTTAATATGACTTTAAATTAATTTGATACCTACTATGTAAAACGATATGAATACGTTTTGTATATTAGAACTAAAAAATAATACTTTGAAATAATAGACTTACTAAACAGTAAAATTTAAAGCTATGTAGATAAATTTCCTAAAACTAAGTTGAAATGAAAATGGTAAAAGTTTAGTCAGTCTCATGTTAGTGTTTATCATATTAAATCTACAAAAGAAATTTTTAAGTGGGAATACTAATAATCCAAGTTACCATATAGATATTATAAGTTAGTAGATTCATAAACTAATGAGAATGTATATAATTTTAATAAACTATGCTGATTTCTGCAGATATTTAAGAAAATACAAGTGAGTTTTCGAGGTACATAGTTTACCAATTTACTTCCCAGCTTTATCTTACTATAGGCAATGGTCTAAATCAAGTTAGGACATATACCTTGGAAATCATATTCATGCGACTAAATAACCTGGGGTTCACTCAGCCCAGTAGTTAGCGTGATGGGTATAAAATACCTGGGGCTTAATCAGCCCAGTAGTTAGCGTGTGGACTATATAATAAGCGGGGGCTCACTCAGCCCTGTGGTTATCGTGGTAGCTATAAAATAAGCGGGGGCACACTAAGCCCAGTAAACGTGGTGGGTAGAAAATAGCCTGGGGCTCACTCAGCCCATTAGTTAGCATAGTGGGTATAAAATAGCCTGGGGCTCACTCAGCCTAATACTTAGCATGGTGACTATGAAATAAGCGGGGGCTCACTTAGCCCTGTGGTTAGTATGGTGGCTATAAAATAAGCGGGGGTTCACTAGGCCCCACAGTTAGCGTGGTTGGTATAAGTTAGCCTGGGGCTCACTAAGCCCAATAGTTAGCATGTTGACTATAAAATAAGCAGGGACTCACTAAGCCCAATAGTTAGCGTGGTGTATATAAATTAGCCTGGGGCTTACTAAGTCCAATAGTCAGCGTGGTGATTATAAAATAAGCGGGGGCTCACTTAGCCCTGTGGTTAGCGTCCTGGTTATAAAATGTCAAGTCTGATTATATGTTTGTGGGTTCGATACTTGTGCGGTTTAGACGATGGGATTTCGAGTATTCAGAAAAGTCGAAAAAATCATGATGGTGCTCCATATCCTTATAAATATTATGTGTTTGAATATGATAAGTTAAGGAATCTATATCCGTAAAGAGTAAAACTGCATGATCTTTGTATGTTTTCTTTATAAAATTGTAATGAAAATCGTATATAACTAATTTAGATAATTCTAAAATTGTGAACCCGACGTAAATAGGTCTATTCATTAAGATACTAGTTTTTAGTCGTTCTGCAGCGGTTAAATCTTCATCATATGTCTTGAATGATTTAAAAGTAGACGAAGCTATTAATTTTTTTAAAAATACATTTCCAGTATGAATTATTAAATCTAATTCACTTATTTCAAATTCTTAACGATAGTCACATAGCATTGGAAAGTGTTTCATAAAGTATACCATGACTCATGATTTTTCCTTCATATTTATTTATTGTCACTTATTGTAGATCCTATTTTATAATTTACGTTAAAATTTTTCATTCATTCCTATCATTTTCTGGGTACTCTGTATATATTTTTTAGGTGCGTATTGTTAGTCTAAATTTTATCGAAGGTATTTCTGTGATAATATAGGTGAGGTAGCGCATTGTGTAATACAGTGTAATGCTGTATAATTAATGTGTATTTTAACTATAATCTCTGTTTTAACAAGACTTGTATCGAATTAGATTCATTAACCTATTTAATTAAAACCAATCTCCTATCGCAAGAATTCTTAAGGATATCTCTTAATTACTATTTTTAATTTTATTTCTTAGTTATTATTTTTTATTGAATACTTAATAAAGCATATATAACGAATCGAGTTGAATGTTTAGGAATAAATTGTGCGTTCTTAAGTCATTTCGAAACAGGCTCCTTCAAACAGACCCCTTCACGAAACTTTTAACCCTAAAACAGGACACTTCACACAACGTTTCGTATTAACAATAGGCCTTTCACAAGCATACTAATGTATATACTTTTAATAGGATTTTAAAATGTTAAACGATATTAGATCTAAATATAAATCATTTTTTTTTTTTTTTTTTTTTTACATTCAGTGAATAATTCTAGTCAAAATTCACGCATGTTCGAGCCTGTTAGTTAAATATGACAATACTCCTTCAACGGCATAGTTAAAAGACTAGAAAATTACTAAGCTATAATTACATTTTACAAGTATTCGAATACTACTATTTTAAAAGTATAGCCTATAGAGGGTAAGAGTGAAAAATTCTAAAAATAATCTTGCTCACCCATATGAATTGTATATAGGAGCTTGTATAATATAAAAATAAATTTCATGTATCGTCCCATCATGCTGTGTGACTCATCGCATAAATTGTTAGTATGTATTTTTAAAATAATTATTTTAAAAATAAATTAGAGGAAACATGCAATAATACCTATTCTTTTTGCCTACCTATTCCTTTTTGCCTACCATACATATTGAAAAAATACATTAATATTATATCTATTCATATATTATAACTTTAAATATATAAAGTAAGGATACTTACCTAGATCTCACAACCAACTCATACACTTGCTTTTGGGAGAAATGAATTGAAATGTATTCATATCAGTAAATCTTATATAGAATGTTATCGCAATCAGTCACGTGATGTTACTAATCTATAGATTAACGATAAGATAATGGACTTGTACTGAAATCATTTCTGGTCTGTTGCTATACAAGTAGCACGCATGTTTTTTCATGCTGTAGTCATATATTGAAGACGGGATTGCAAGTTTGTGAATAAGGTAAGATTAATTTATGTATATATTTTAAAATGTTAAACGATATAAATATTAGATCTAAAAATAAATCATTTTTACATTCAATGATTAATTCTAGTCAAAATTCACGCATTTCAAGCCTGTTGGTTAAATATAACATACACTAATAAGATTCGTTGATGATTCATTTTCTCATATAGGCAATAGTAGCAATCATTTCACATACTACAAGTGTAAAGTATGCAAAATTTATGATTCTGCTTTATAATACCTATTCATTCTGTATTCTACCCTATGCTTTATCCATAACGTTATAATATCCCGTGGTTTTAAGAGATAAGCGAACACGTTTAGTTCTTTTAAGACATGCATGCAGTCGATCAAATTTGGATGAATTCCAGTACATTATGGTTTAAATATTTATGTAAGATACATTTTTTTTCAATATTAAAAACAAAAATTTTTTAAATAATGCCCTAACTAAATAGTACAATATATATTTTATAAAAACAAAGTCAAAAGGTTAGTTATTCATTCCTCAAAA
The DNA here is from genome assembly GCA_963931845.1 of Maratus michaelseni. Lineage (NCBI taxonomy): Eukaryota > Metazoa > Arthropoda > Arachnida > Araneae > Salticidae > Maratus > Maratus michaelseni. Next base: position 387,819,513 of record OZ007591.1, on the reverse strand, counting down.
GAAGTTTTTAAGTTAAAATACTAAAAACTCAATTTAGTATAATTTTTCTATACAAAAAAAGCATAGACTAATGTAATTTAGTTTTATATTATTTAAAATTTAATTCCTATATTTTATAGGGACTCCTGTATATTTTTTACCCTAAGCTGTATCAAGTTCATTTAAACACAGGTACATTTAAACAGATTCAAATTCCTTTAAACCCGTCTCTTATACTCAAAATTCTTAAGGGATATTTCTTATTTTACAATGAATACACAGTGAAGCCTTTTAAAACTTAACAGATTTTAGTATATATCACCATATGTATATATGAAGAGTAGCACCTATATAGAACTACACGAAATAATTCGTATACATTGACGGTTTTAAATAGTTCATTTACCTACAAAAAATGTGTCAGAAATTACGAGTCTCAGGTATTTCTTATCGCGGAGTGACTCATTATCGCATACGGGGTGAAATCAAAGCAAGATCTTCGCTTATCTGATAATATGACTCATTATGATTCAGCGATATGCATGTTGAGGGGGAACATTCAAATCTTAGTTGCAGTTATAAATATGTATTTTAAAGCATAATCATTCGAAAATTCAATTATTTTTCATGAAATGATCTACCCTATTTTACAGACTTGTATGATAAATTTGGTGAAACATGAATCTTTTTTCTAAAAACTATATTTTGAACGTTATACTAAAAATGTGTTCGTGTAAAACCTATTTTTTACATTGCATGAATTCGTATTCATTTGAGATTAGTACTCTATTTCTTAAAATATCTGTGGAATCATAATATTTTTACAGGGTATATTGTGAAGGGAGGCCTTTTCATTCAAACAGCGGACCTTGCATTTTCATGGAAGGTGAGTATCCCTTGTATTTCTGTCACCATAATATAACATGAATCTATTGAATTTATTTTGTGAAGGTAGCTTAATATCTATAACTATGTGTTTTGAACATATCGACGCGCAAGCTGTACTTTTAGCCTAACTTGAATTGAAAAAAAAAAAAAGGCGAAAGTGTAAATTATCTGATTTTATGAAGGGATCTTATGCATAATTGGAATTTTTGTGAAGGATGCTTTTTTATTCCAAAAGGGAACCCCTACAGTTTTTGTGAAGGGTGGTTTTTATTTGAATAGGGCATGTATCTAATTTATTTTATGAAGGGGCCCTATAGTCTAATGCGAGTTCACACTTCGAAGGGTCCCTGTATTTTGAACCTATCGATGCGTAAGCTGTACTTTTAGCATAACTTGAATTGAAAAAAAAAAAAGGTCGAATAGGGCATGTATCTCATTTATTTTATGAAGGGGCCCTACAGTCTAATGCGAGTTCACACTTCGAAGGGTCCCTGTATTTTGAATCTATCGATGCGTAAACTGTACTTTTACCCTAACTTGAATTGAAAAAAAACAGGGTAAAGTGTAAATTATCTGATTTTATGAAGGGTCCTTATGCATAAATGGATTATTGTGAAGGGTTCCTTTTTATTAAAAAGGGGATCTGTTCACTATTTTAATTAACTACGCACTAGCTGGTAAAATTATATTTTATTCACATAACATTTCAATGATGTTGGAAAGTGATTCATGAATTATGTCGCTACGCATGATTTTTCATTCTTGTTTATTTTATATATACGTTAAAATTCTTTTTGTACCAATCTGTATTTTTTGTGGAAAGTGATTCATGAATTATGCCTGATTTTACATACTTGTTTATTTACATATACGCTAAAATTCTTTTTATAGTACTCTATACTTTTGTAAGTGTGTATTGTTAGTCTATCGAAGGGCCCCCTCTGGGTAAAAAAGGGAGGGGGAGGGGGGAGCTATTCAGTTGAGTACAGTATCATTCATGCGGGACCTACTACAACCTATATTGAATTCATTAAAACGCGCCTGTTTGCCTCAAAAATGTTGAAGTCCGCCAATTAAAATTAATTAATGACCCTTTTTAATTACTAGCATCTACCATTTTACTGCACATGCAAACTGCGTACTCTCGTTGAGGGGAAAAAAAAAATCTTGCCAAAATTTCTTAAGTTCTCCAATTAAAATTAATTAATGACCCTTTTTAATTAAATCATTATTGACTTTTAAAATTCACCTGTAATATACTCTAACATGTATAACAAATAGCCTACTCTTGTTGAAAAAATATTTGCTTCGAAAAATGTCTAAGTTCCTCAATTAAAATTAATGAATGACCCTTTTTAATTAAACCATTATTGACTTTTAAAATTCTCCTCTAACATGTATATCGAATACCCTACTCTCGTTGAAAAAATCTCGCGAAAATTTTTAAGTTCTGCAATTAAAATTAATTAATTACTATTTTTAATTAATATTTTTAATTAATTAATCATTTACTTCTACTGCATACACTCATAATCAAACTGCATACTCTCGTTGAAAAAAAAAAATTGCTATGAAAAATTTCTAAGTTCCCCAATTAAAATTAATTAAAATTAAAATTAATTAAACTTCTAATTCGCTAAAATAAATCCATTGAAACACACCTCGTATTCTAGTAGAAAATTCTCCGCGAAAAAAAAAATGGCCTCGAAAAATTTCTAAGTCCCGCAATTAAAATTAATTAACACTAATCCTTAATTAATCCCCTTATCTTATCTTAGGTGGTGGAGGAGGGCACTTTGGGAGGTGGAGGGTACTTTGGGAGGAGGAGGAGGGCACTTCGGGAGGAGGAAGAGGAGGAGGACACTTCGGGAGGAGGAGAGCACTTTGTGAGGAGGAGGAGGAGGAGGGCACTTCAGGAGGAGGAGCCCTCCTCCCTCCTCGCACCTCACACCTCCTCCTGAGGCCGGAACGTTGTTTCTTCTCTACTTACATTCCTTCTCTACACGGAGTAGTATTTTAAAATTTGTATACTTAATTCGAACTCTTATGAAATTTCAGAAACCGTTACCTAACAGGAAATTACATTTCTTGCAATTTTTCATTATTAACTTTTTTTTTTATTTTTTTAAAAAGCAAAAATTACTAAATGTAAAAATATGAAATTTCTGAAATACTAAACATTTTAAAAAGAAAAAAAAATAATATTATCCTGAACCAGTGCTCAAATATATAAATAAAAAGTAAAAAAATCTATGGAAAAGGAAATACAAGTTGTAGTATAAACAGTTTATTCAGCAAAATTAAAAATGTTTAAAATAATATTATTTTTGTAAAAACAGTAAGCTGGAGTTGTTTATTTTTTTAATTTAATATGTAGTGATATGTCATTTTATACATATGCAATTTCTATGAGATTTCTGAAATTTTTCTTCTTTTTAACAGTTATGACTTGAAAATGATATGGTATGAAATGTTCAGGTAGCATATTCATGCAGAAATATTCACTCTGAATTTATTTTAGATCATTTCATATCCGACATGTGAAAATAATACGATTAGTCTTTTTTGCAGTGTAAAATACAAGAAAGATGCATGAAAGCAAAATTTACACAAAGAAATATGTTATTTATTATTGAGATTATTCCAAATAACTGGTACCATACTTTACGCTTCTTTTTATATCGTATAGTAATATTTTATTAATAAAAATATGAAATCGGATTAAAAGAAAGCTATATCGAAGTAACACAAACCCTAAGAAAGCTACATTAAATATTTTATGTAGTGCTATTCTGCGCACTACATTTTCCAGTTACAATTTTATGTTATCATCGTTATTTCCTAGCCGAATATTTTATTTATAAAATATGAAATCGGAATAAAAGAAAGCTAGATCGAAATAACATGAACCCTAAGAAAGCTACATTAAATATTTTATGCATTGCTATTTTACGTGCTATACTTTCCAGTTACAACATTATGTCATCATCGTTATTTCCTAGCCGAACATTTTATTTACAAAATATGAAATCGGATTAAAAGAAAGCCAGATCGAAATAAGACGAACCCTAAGAAAGCTACGTTTTGCAGTTACAGCATTATGCAAGTATCGTTATTTCCTAGCCGAATATCAAATTAAAAATATATATTCAGAAATGTCTTTGACAGTCGTATAGATTTTCTACACATTTTGTCAAAGATGTTATATAGAAATTTTAATTTATTTTATTAAACATTTTCATCTGTGGAAAAAAAAGTGAATTTTGTTTTCCTTCAAAAATTCTAAAATATATATATCAACAATATTTTTATATATTATAAAAACCAATTTACAAATCTCTCTCTCTCACACACACATACTTGCAGGATGATCGGAAAATAACCGTCAAAATTTTAAAGGGTAATAGAAGGAACCTAAATAAGCATTTTTCGTTATAGAATGTGTGTCCGCGAATGGCGCGTTTAAACGTTGGTGACAAAAAAAAATGTGAAAGGTGCAATGATAGACAGAGCCAACAGATGGCGCTTATACGCGTCATTTCCGGACACACATTCTATGACAAAAAATGCTGCTCTACAACCCTTTAAAATTTTACCTAATAGTTTTCGATATACACAGAGTCAAAATGTTTGCAATGTGTGCGCAAAACTGTACAGAGCCTTTTCAAACAAACAAAAAGGTAATTAGTTTTCATTTTAGGCATATCAACGAACACTTTCCCCTCTTACGTACATATATTTCACAATGTTTTTTTTAGCTTTCTATATTCATTTTCAGCCTTAAAATCCACAGAAATCTTATAAAACTATCACATATTTGGTTAATTTGAATGACAAACAACTAGTAACTGCTTGCATGATCTGATCAAGATATAAGTCATTTGCCCATCCTATAGGCTGAAATAATTCACAGCTAGATAGATAAAATTTTGCTGAGTAAAATGTTTTACTCATATATCTCGAGTTTTCTTTTCTATTGCTTTTTTCCTCCTTTTGTTTTCACTTATGCTTTGGTTTCAGATAAAATTCACAGTTTTTTTCCTTTTAAATTTGTTTAGTATTTTAGGAATTTCATATTTATGTTTAGTAATTTATGATTATAAAAAATAGTTAATAAGAAATTGCAAGCAAAGTAGTTTTCTCTTAGCTATCGGATTCTGACATTTTGATAAGAGTTCGAATTAAGTGTAACCTTATCAAAAATATAAAATGCTGCTTCATATAGAGAGGGAGTGTACACTGTATACCATAGCTCCATCGTCACGATTTTTATACCGAGAGCAAATGAAAATTTTTACGTCCCAATACTAAAATATCAACATTTTTGTTTTTAGATTTTTAATATAATCAGAGATATTTCTGATTAAGCATAGTAAAAAAATACATAAAACTTTTTTTTTACCTTTGTGTAAATCACCTTTATAAAATTTAGGAGGCATGTGCATGCAGGCGCCTGGCATTGCACATTTTACACAAACTACACGCAGAGCCTGTCTATACGTGGCTTTTGAAAGCTAAATTGTTGATGTTGGGATATGTTTTGCTGCAATTTCTCTCTTTGTCTAAAAATTTCTTTTTAAATATGTTTTTTGTATTTTAATAATACTCAATATTAATTAATTTTGCAACTATCATTTTTAGGTACGCAACATTTGTCCATTTTTATTCAGTTCTCTTTAATGTTCATTTGGTAATTGATTGGGCAATTTGGGTTAATAAATTAGGCTCATGGCTATTAACTTAAATAGAAATCAATTACATTTTACTTATATTACTGGAATATTGCCCTTGGAAAGTGTTCCACTCTATAAATTTCCAATTGCTCTTGTACTAATTTTCACTTTCTGCATATTGGATTTTTTTTCTACATATCTTTAAGTATTTTTCTCACTCATTTTAATTTTGGGAATCTTAAATTTTTGGACATATTTATGTATTATATTGTAATTATTGGTTTGTATATTGTCGATTATTTATGTGGTTTAATGGTTATTATTTACAAAAGTTTTATTATATATATAATGCATAAAAGCGTGAAATATAAATAAATATAAGCCCGATTCAATGCTCACATAAAAATGTAATTATTTAAAACAAACATATATACATATGTATCGTTCAATATAAAACATAATTAAAATCTTTTCTTTTGTATCTCAAAACAAATCAAAATATGAAAAAAAAAAAACTTCTCGCTACTTTTTAATTTTCTCAGAATTTTTCGAAAATAGAATAAAATACATTTTAAAACATCTGATTTCTTTTTAAAACATGTTATAACGATTCTCAACAAAGAGTAATCTGTCGCTGATTTCATTCAACATAAGTAAACAAGAAATTAGAATAATAATAAAAAAAAATAAACAATACTTACTGTGCCTACCTTCTAAACATTATGTGAACAACCTTTTTAATATTTTGAAACTCACGCTGGTTTTACTTAATAACATTATCGAAATGAAACCTTTCAGAATGCATGCAGCAACAAAAATAAGAATATTTTTTTTATGACTGTGTAAGTGCACTTGTGTTGTCACGAATCGAAAGCGATTTATGATGCTTTGATGACACAACAAGCTTAAGTACTATCGTTGAAAAAAAGAGAACAAAAAAAAAAAAAAAAAAAAAAAAAAAAAACGAAGACATTTCAAGAATGGAGATTTAATCGAATTATTGACTATTAGATCGAACTAATAATAAAGAAGATTTTAGTTTAGTTTTCTTTCAGTGTAGTAAAGAATGAATGTTACACATGCTCCATATTCAGTACAATCATACGGGGATTAGGGAGGTTAACGGAGTCTGCTACACCCTGTTGTCTCTTTTTATTAAACAAATTATTGACTATTAGATTGAAATAAAAACAAATATAACAGCTAAAGCTAAAACAAAAAATATTTTATTTTAGCTTTCGTTCAGTGTAGTAAATAATAAACGTTACACATATACAGATATAATGCAATCACACGGGAGTTAGAGAAGGTGGCGACAGATCAGGGAAAAATACAGTAAATAAAGAGGAAACACCAGCATTTTTTAATGAAAAAATTCGTCGTTTATTTGAACGATAAATAAGTCGAATTTCCCTGTAAAGAAATACTGGTAACTTACTTTTTTTTTTTTCGACTGTATTTTTCCCTGATCTGTAGCCACCCTGTTAGAGAGGAAACGGATCATATGTCCCGTTGTCTCTCTATATCAATCGACTATTAGATCGAAATAACAATGGAGAAGATTTTATTTTAGTTTTCTTTTAACGTTACACATGCTCTATATTCAGTACAATCATACGGGGATTAGCGAGTTAACGGAGCCTACTGCATCCTGTTGTATCTTTCTATTAAACAAATTATTGACTATTAGATCGAAATGAAAATAAAAGATATTTTACTTTAGCTTTCTTTCAGTGTAATAAATAATAAACTTTACACATACTACAGATTCAGTGCAATCATACGGGAATTAGGGAGCTAACGGATCATATATTCCGTTGTCTCTCTATATCAATCGACTATTAGATCGAAATATCAATGAAGAAGATTTTATTTTATATTTCTTTTAACGTTATACATGTTCCATATTCAGTACAACCATACGGGGATTGGGGAGTTAACGGAGTCTGCTACACTCTGTTGTCTCTTTCTATTAAGCAAATTATTGACTATTAGATGGAAATGAAAACAGAAAAATATTTTACTTTAGCTTTCTTTCAGTGTAATAAATAATAAACTTTACACATACTAAAGATTCAGTGCAATTATACGGGAATTACGGAGCTAACGGATCATATATTCCGTTGTCTCTCTATATCAATCGACTATTAGATCGAAATAACAATGAAGAAGATTTTATTTTATTTTTCTTTTAATGTTATACATGTTCCATATTCAGTACAACCATACGGGGATTGGGGAGTTAACGGAGTCTGCTACACCCTGTTGTCTCTTTCTATTAAGCAAATTATTGACTATTAGATGGAAATGAAAACAGAAAAATATTTTACTTTAGCTTTCTTTCCGTGTAGTAAATAATAAACGTTACACATACTAGAGATTCAGTGCAATCATACGGGAATTAGGGTACTAACGGATCTCATACCCTGTTGTCTCTCTATATCAATCGACTATTACATCGAAATAACAATGAAGAAGATTTTATTTTGGTTTTCATTTAATGTTACGCATGCTTCATATTCAGTACAATCATACGGGGATCAGGGGGTTAACGGAGCCTGCGTCCAGTCCTCTCTCTCTTTATTAATCGAAGTATTGACTATTAGATCGAAATAAAAACGAAGAAGATTTTATTTTTGCTTTCTTTCAGTGTAGTAAAGAATAAACGTTATGGGATTAGGGAGTTAACGGAGCCTACTACACCCTGTTTTCTATTTCTATTAAACAATTTTTTGACTATTAGACCGAAATGAAAAAAAAAAATATTTTACTTTTATAGTGTATTAATCAGTTTTCTCAAACCGGAGCATCGTTTTTTTAGGATACCATTAATTATAAATTAAATATTTTTAGTTGCGTAACTTAATTTATGCATACAAGAGTAACAAAATAATATTAATTTTAATCTTACTATTTTACTGTTAATTTATCATGTTTCTTTGTAAAACATGTTTGTTGAACATGAAAATGTTTACTATAGAATTGATAACATCCGAAAAACCTATACTCCAGGTTAAGAAAACTAATTAATGCACGTTAAAAATTATTCGGAAACGTTTTAGAAAATTATTGGCAGCAAAAGTAACATTGTTTTTATAAATGCTTCTTTAAATATCAAAAATATCATATATTAGTTTCTGAGGTTTCTATAGATAAAGAACGCTTTTTTGGAATCGTGGGTAACTGGGAACAGATTTTTGTATATTTTCGTATGTGGTTATATTATTTTTTGCTAGATTAAGAAACAACTGTCTTTTTTTCTACCGTGCGAAGATTACCGTGCGTTAATCTGTTACGATACAGATAGTATCTGTTTTGTTTAGAAATTCTGATATTTTTTCTCGTTTGCTGATAGATATAAACTTCGCCACATCAGATAGTTTTGGGAAAAAAGGAGACATTTAGTGTTAATAAGTGACGAACATCAGAATTCAATTAGATTTGAGTTTTTTATTTGCATCTTACAAAAGTGACTAATAACATTCTTAAGAAAGAAACATTATTAATTATTGCATCAGGTAATTTTTAGAAGAAGAAATAAGTAAAAACAAACATTTACTATAATTAGGAACAAACCTCAGAATTCAATTAGATTTGAGTTTTTTATTTGCATCTTACAAAAGGTGATTAATAACATTCTTAAGAAAGAAACATTATTAATTATTACATCTATAAAAAATACATCATCTTGAGTACTCAATTACATTCAAAATACTAATGATAACTTAATCCAATATGTTTTTTTATGCAAGGATTTAATCTTTTACGATACAGATAGTACTTCTTTGTTTAGAAACTCTGATATTTTTCTCGTTTGCTGATAGATATAAACTTCGCCACATTAGATAGTTTTTAGAAAAAAGAAGACATTTAGTGTTAATAAGTGACGAACCTCAGAATTCAATTAGGTTTGAGTTTTTTATTTGCCTCTCACAAAAAGTAACTAATAACATTCTTAAGAAAGAAACAGTATAAATTATTACATGTATAAAAAGTAACACATTCTTGTCTATTAAATTACATTCAAAATACTATTAGTAACTAGTAAATCTGCAGATCAGGAGCCTCAACGTCAGCTCAAGTCACTGTATTTTAATCTCACTTTTCATATTATTTAGCATCTTACAATCTGTAATTAAATTTTTTTTTCTATTGCATACATATTTACAGGCATATACAATTCTTCGGAGGTTTCAGAAATTAGAAACGTTAAATTAAACACGGTTTATGCAATGATATTCTGAAATTCTTATGAACTTCTTATTCTTGTAACTTTTTAGATTAAAAAAAAACTTGTATTAAAATAAATTCTTCATTTATGTCAATAGAATACAAAAATAATTTATTTTGCTAATAAATTATTGGAACAAAATAGTGCGTGTTGCTTTTATTATTTTTATCTTCTTTGAAATATCATTGCTAGGCAACTGATAAATTAAAGAGCAAAGTAAAAAGAAATGCATTTTAAAATTTGTAAAAAACATGAAAATAAAAGTTTTATATTTCCGGAACAGATGCAAAAAAATTTCCAATCATTTAAACAATTAATATCTCAATTCTAATAAATGTATCGTCAATTTTTCAAAATTATTGGATATATTTAAAACCTCCATATCGAAAATCAACATCCATAATTTTACGTTGAAATCCATTATTCAAATATGCGATTTCCATTTCAGTTAAAAATTAAATTTGAAAATCGTCTGCAGTCCCATAGGAAAGCATTATAATTTAAAAAGAAATGTTCTATATTTTTCGAACGAATGAACCAAATTTAACCAAAAACTATACAGCTAATTCCGGGTATCTCACCAACATACCCACCAAAAATCAACCTAATCGGATCATTTTTACGGCAGTTATCGCGGAACAGACAGACAGACAAACAGACAGACAGACAGACAGAAACCAAAAACTTTTCGGGTCTCAACAGTAAGCCTTCACTGACGTTTCGGCAATAACTTAATCCAATGTGCATTCTCATGCAAGGATTTAATCTGCTACGTTACAGATAATACTGCTTTGTTTAGAAATTCTGATATAATCCTGTCAAAACATTTGATTACAACGAGAATGCAGCTTATGTCAACCCAAAGTGCTATAACTGACGACAGAAACCAGCTGATGTTGAAAGCTATTAATACTGAAGATGGAGTGTGTTTGAGAGGGTAATACAGGAAAGTTGGAGAATATATCTCAAAAGACTTTCCGAAATTACATTAAAGTAAGTATTTTTCGTAGAATAAAAACAACACATGTTCGTGAAACAAAGCATATACTTAAATATTTATAAATTATTTAATTAATTATATTTAATTTTAAATATGGAAATTATTTAGTACGTGGCCGAAAATTTAATGCGTTTTTTAATAATATCAAAATAATATTAAGCATTATATATATAAAATAGTTATGCATATTTTATGATTATTTATTGGAGAATACATCTCAAAAGAATGCTTAAATATTTATAAATGAGTTAATTAATTATATTTGCTAATAAATTTGCTAAATTATATTTATAATAAATTATTTTGAGCTTTTGTGAAAATTTTCTGTGTTTTTAATAATACCAGTATGATATTAAGAAATATATATATATTAGTGATGCATAATTTAAGATTATATATTTGCGGGGAAAAATAATTATAATAACTGTGCCTTCTACTTAGTTTAATGTTTAAAATATATAAAGAAAATATTTAAAATTAATCACTGACTTTGAGATATTTTCCTTTGCTTAAATTCATATCAGTTAGATTATTAAAAATGTTTACCAATGATTGCGAATTGAATACATATTGTTTAGTTATTTCTTTATTAATATAATTTTTATTACACATATAGATAAAATCAAGTTAACAATTTTTTGAAGCAATAGAAATTAAATTTTCACTAAAAGCCTATTATGAACCCTAAATATGCCAAAAACGGCTCATTTAACCGATACCAAATAAAAATATTTCCATTCGATCCAAAAGAGTTTTAAATAAAAACTCTCTTGTGAAATACATTTTTATAAATCTAGAGTAAACTTCCTGTATGTTTAATGTTGTAGGAGTCACTCAAATGAAAGTGGCATTGTAATAACTCCGCCATTTGAAGAGAAAGATGACTGCGCATGCTTCTATAGAGGGCACAGAGTGCTGGGAATGCATGCGATATCGCCAGATCCCGCCAGATGCGTGTGTGATAGCGTGCGAGCACGTTAAAAGCATGTTCGCATCATGGATGCTTCCAAACGGTGTCAACGCGTGGTCGTACAATTTTTAACATTTTAACAGCGGGAAATGTGAGTGCTAGTGAAATCTATCGTCGAATGCAAAATGTGTATGGCACGGAGTCTATGTCGCGCAGATCGGTATTCCGATGGTGTAGGGATTTTCGTAGTACTGACGACAGACGGAAAACGCAGTACTGACGACAGATCACGACCTGGTCAAGCACATGTGGTTATCACCAAAGACCTACAAGGTGACAACCTAGAAAGTGACTGTGTCTACCCTATCTGTTACGTCTGTATTACTTCTTTCTTTTGCATACTAATCATCGTATATATTATTTCTCCTGTCAACATCCCTTTTCCAAAGAAAATACGAAACGCAGAACGGCGGATGAGATACCATATGAAAGGATTTTGAACAGGCTTCTCTCATAGCACAAATACATTTTCCTAAAACATGTTTTTTGATTAAAATTTGCTGATAATTAAAAATTAAAGCGGCATTGTTTTCATTAATGAAATGAAACTTTTTCTGAAATTAATGTTGCCACAAAAATAAAATACTACATTATATCGTGCTCAGGACTATTTATAAAAAAAAATGTAACATAAAGATTGCTGCACGGGTTTATTTTATATTTATTATTAATGAGCAAAATTTAAATTCAAATGCTCAATTTATTTTTCTTGGTCCCATATTTTTTTCCCGAAACAGATGATGTTATCTTCTAATGCAGTTAAAATACGATTGATAATTTTTTTTTGCCTTAGCTATCAGCGATTAGTTTTAACTGTAATTTTGATGGGATAAATGAGGCGATATTCTGGCGACTAATGTTGTTTGCAGATAATTTTAGTCCTTATTTTATATATATATATAAATTTAAACTTGCATTTACAAAATATTAAAATGCAGTGCGAAATCTTCGCACGGGTCCACTGGTTTATATTAATACCATTAAACCATTTCTCAAGCCGACTGTAGTGCCACTTTCATTTGAACGACCCATATAAGAAACAGATTTCTGATTTTTTATGTAATTTTTTTTGTGCATTTCAGTTATATGTTGAAACAGCGTAAAATGTTAACAATACCAATGTTTTCAAAAGCAGAATATAAAACACCATAGAGTTATAAAAATGTTAAATTTACGATATTTTCAGAAGCATTTTACATTACTTATTAGCACCTTCTAAAACTCCTATTATTACTCTTAGCACCTTTGAAACGGTAAAAGTAACCTTTGTTTGATAAACATTTGTTTTTTAACTGTTATAATAAATAACACTATTAAAACTTTTAACCTTTGAATATCTTTTTTTTAATGAAACTTTGAATTACACTAAGAGAGGTATTTGGTGAATTGAAAAATAAATGAGATTTTTGTGTGCCAGTAATATCTTTGATTTTGTTATCTAATCCTTAATTTTTTCAGAGAGAATTTCGGTATATATTTATTTTACTGTTGATGTACATCGTAACATATTGCGTATTGATCACAATTTTCCTCCAATTCCTCCAAATCTCTCGCCAAGAAAAGCTTATGTACTTAATACACTGTAAAAAAAAAAAAAAAAAAAAAAAAAAAAAAAAAAAAAAAAAAGAGTAAAATGTTTCTTAATATAGGAAAATATAATAATATAAAAAAACGAAAATATTACAATAATCTAATCTGATTCTGAAAAGCTTTCTTTTTCTTTTAAGAGCATCACAAACTAATATATTTTCTTGATTTAAAGGATCATTTATAAAAACAAAGTTTCCCTTGCTGTCACTGACTTTCGGAAACGTTTCCGAGTACTTTTTATAGTGTATTAATCCGTTTTCTCAAACCACAATATCAGTTTTCAGGATGCTAACAATTCTCAAATAAACATTTTCATGCTCAACAAACATTTTTTGCAGACAAACATGATAAATTAACAGCATTAACCTTAACATTAAAATGAATACTATTTTCTTACCCTTGCATGAATAAATTCAGTTATACAGCTAAAAATGTATAATCGAGAATTGATAGATCCTAAAAACCGATATTCCGGTTTCTTCGTTACTAATGCCCTATAAAAACTAATCGGAAATGTTTCCGAAAATCTGTGACAGCAAAAGGAACATTGTTTTTATAAATGGTTCTTTAAATCTCGAAAATACATTGGATTTTGACGTTTTTAAATACAAAGCACGGTTTTTGTAATCGTGGGTAACTCGGAGGAGGTTATTATATATTTTCGTTCGTGGTTATATTATATTTTCTTAGATTAAAAGACACCTGTCTTTCTTTACAGTGCAGTTTGTTTATTAACCCCCCCCCCCAAGTTTAGACGTGGAGGTTTTCAATCAATTTTAGGGTTTCGTTCATCTCACGAAACCCTATTAGTCCCGCTTTGATGTCTGTCTGTCACAGCGCCTGTTATCAGAAACTATATAACTTATAGAGTTGAAATATTGTGTAATTATAGCTGAATACCGACTACGAAAATAAAAATAATAAAATTTGAAAAAATCGTATTATTTTAATATAGAGAGATAAAAATCCAAAAATCTAACAGACCTTTTTCCTATTCAATTTAAACATTTTTCGTTATAGCAGTTGTCCAACAATTAAAAATCCACAATAAAATTCTTTCTACTATAATTAATTTTCTATTGAAAGATTTCCACATGCAAAATTAAAATGAAATAAAAAGTTTCACCAATTGAAAAAAAAAAGATTAATATAACGTCATATTGGTAATAAAACGGTAATTTTCAAACATTTCTCAATAATACCTGGAGTATGAGTATGTGTAAATAGAGAAAGCAGCTTAATAGGATGTCATTAGCGAATTAAAAAGAAAATGAATCTGACGTCATATTGGAAGTTTTTAACGGACTTTTTCAAATGTTTGAGAATAATACAAAGAGAGTATCAATATGAGTAATAGAGAAAGCGAGTAGATAGGACGTCAGCAAGTGTTTATAACGTCATATGAGTTTGAGGAACGTGTTGAATCATGATAAAAAACCCATTATTTAAATATTGGCATATTTTAACAGTTTGAAGGTCTCTAAACAAAATGTTTAATTTTGAAATTGATTTTTTTTTAATATCGCATTTAGTCCACATGAGAGATATTATTATGACAGAGTATAATAGTGGGTCGGTTCAGATATTCGAAAAAACGAAAAAAAAAATAGACCGGTAAATTTTTACTTTATGTAAAACTTGATTTTTTTTTTCTTTGGAAAATGAAATTTATTTGGATTTATTAAAGAAAGGATAAAGTGTTTTGAAAGGAATATTACACGCGAAATCCTTTGTGCGATCTTCCATCACTATTACCCACTTGTTTATATGTTGTTTAATTGTTCCTTCGGTTTAAAAATTGAAACAGGACATTGTTATTGAAAATCTTGAGCTTTTATGAATTATGTAATATCTGTTTGCGTGTTATATTTATCTTTATTTGTTAATTATGTTTCATGCATATTTTTAAAACAACAAATTGCTGTAAAAGATAGCAAACTTGTCATTTTGAAATGTTTTGAATTGTTTTTGATAACTAATACGTAGTACCTTTAAATTATTTAATGTGTAAAATATTTGCAAGAACGCTGTAGAGAAGATTTATAGTATACGTGAAAATGTTAGTAAAGAGTACATATGAAATTATTTTGAAGAGATTAAGGATGCATTAGTAATTATGCATTTTCAGCGGCATAATCAGTTGATTAGGGTTTACCACAAATTCTACTCTGTTTACAACTTATTTCTGTTTCAGAAAATAGTTTATTGTTTTGCCCCATAACTTAATATAATTAAAAAAAAACTTTGTTAAACATAGTTAATTTGATTGCAGCTAAAGATATAGGATTATTCTTTACAAGCAAAAAAATCTTAATTTTCATTATAAGTGATTAAAAAAAAATCCTATGCAATTTAAAATATGCTGTTACGTACTATTGTAATGTCTAAATCTCTATAAGTAATATTAACTTAAAACAAAAACACTAAACCAACTTTAGAAAAATTTTCAGAATATATATATATATATATATAATAAACATACAACGAAATAAGCTTTATAAAGATATACTTAAGAAAACTCAAGTCTGAAATTGAATTTTCAATATCTTAGTTCTCCATTTTTAAAGGAAAAGCATAATCATTTTATTTGAATTAAAATTTACACTTCAGAAATTTTTTCTTAGTTTAAAAGAAACGTAAATTTTGTCTTAAAACAAAAACCCTAAACCAACTTTAGAACATTTCTGAGAATATATATAAATATAACATACATACAACGAAATAAGCTTTAGAAAGATAAACTTAAGAAAACTCAAGTCTCAAACTGAATTTTTTAATATCTTAGTTTTCCATTTTTAAAGGAAAGGCAAAATCATTTTATTTGAATTAAGATTTGCACTTTAGAATTTTTTTCATAGTTTAAAAGACACGTAAATATTGTATATTTTTAACAGGATATATCAAACAAAGTTGAATACAGTTTTTGTTTTTGTCACAGACTTATGTTTTCATTAAGTAAATGCACTTTTCATTTTTAGAAGTGGGAAAATAACATCAAAGACCTTATTAATCTTTTATTTCCACGAAACAGAGTTGACTAACATTATACTTAAAGTTTAAAAGATTAAATCTGCATTCTCTCTGTTTACTTTAAAACTTAATATAAAAGAACTTAATTAATATTTCGAAACGAAAAGAATGAGATAATAAGGTTGGATGTAGACATTTAAAAATATATTTTATCGTGTGTTGACATTTCTCAATTTACTTTACATTTGTAAATTTTGGTTAATTTTCAAGGGGAATAAATACATTTCAATAATTGTAGTAGTTAAGAAAATTTACAAATCTGTACTATTTAGTTTTTAGATTCTTTTTAGGGTTTCGTTCATCTCACAAAACCCTATTACTCCCGCTTCGTTGTCTGTCCGTCACAGAGCCGGTTCTCAGAAACTATGTAACTTACAGTCAAATTTTGTGTACTTGTAGCTAAACACCTATTATGAAGCTCAAAATCATAAAATTTGAAAAAATCGTATTATTTTAATATATAGAGATAAACAACCAAAAATCTAACAGACTTTTCCTATTAAATTTAAACATTTTTCGTTATAGCAGTTGCCAACAATTAAAAATCCACAATAAAATTCTTTCTACAGTAATTAATTTTCTATTGAAAGATTTCTACGTGCAAAATAAAAATGAAATAAAAAGTTTCACCAGTTGAAAAAATATTAATATGACGTCCTATTGGTAATAAAACGGAAAATTTCAAACATTTCTCAGTAATACAAGGAGTATGAGTATGTGTAAATACAGAAAGCAGCTTAATATGACGTCATTAGGGAATTAAAAAGAAAATTAACGTGACGTCTAACATTTTGAAGCTAACATGTTACAACATGTTACAACATGTTTAATTTTGAAACTGATCTTTTAAATATCGAATTTAGTCTACATGACAGATATTATTATGACAGAGTATAATAGCGGGTTTGCCCGCTATCGGACCGGTTCAGATATTTAAAAAAAACGAAAAAAAATAGACCGGCCTTTTTTTTTTTTTTTTTTTTGAAAAGGAAATTTATTTGGATTAATTAAAGGAAGGCTAAAGTGTTTTGAAAGGGATATTAAACGAAACTCTTTGTGTGACCTTCGATAACACTTACCCACTTGTTTATATCTTACTAATTGTGTACAACAAATTTACCATACATATTTAAAATTAAGATGATAACTAAACGATATAAAGTATTGCACTAAAGAAAATGTTAAACATATATTATGAAATGAATATATTTTCTAATTTTCTCTCGTATTAGCTCTGTAATGGTTAAAAAAACATACCATAAGCAATAAAATTTAAAATAACAACTGAAAACTGTGAAACATTAGCTAAATTATATGTTAAAAACGCATATGATAAGAAGCTATTTATATATTTTGATGTAATGATTTTCATTCATTTCAGAAACAATACACTCACACTTATATAATACTAGATTAATTTTGACACAATTATTCACATTGGTAAAGAAATCAAATGAGCTGTAATTTTCCAACTGGACTAAAAATAGGAACTCATATTATTTCGTTACCAATTTGAATAATTGTGTCAAAATTAATCGAGTAATAATCACTTATCTAGCGTTTACTGGAGTTCCAAATTACCTGCGACTTAATCTGTTGAGCTAATTCAGATATCAGACCAGATACTATGATCAATAAGGTTAACTGGATGAATTATGTCCGCCAGATTTGTGCCGGGTGGGCTCAGTTGGTAGAATGCATTAATCTATATTTTAATACAGTTATGACAAAATACTCTGTAAATTATATTTCTAATATTAATTTTTCCTATTTTTTTATGTTGGAAAATAAACGTGTAGATGCACATTTACATTCAAATATACAGTTTTTTCATTTTAAACAATATTGTGAGCATTATTTTAAAAAAACGGGTTACCAAACCAAAACTCAAACCGAAACTGACTCAAACCCGGGATAATTAGAATTAACCTGACTCGCAAAGGAAAAAAAATCCGACCCGACCGAAATCGAGGATCAATTTTTAAGAAAATTAAAGCTATAAAGTAAAAATAAAATAAAAATAAAAAGACAGGCAAATTGACATGAAGCATGTCAGTTTAACATTTTTGATACGGGACTATCTGCAGATCGAAATCTTTCTTGAAAAAACAACAACAACAACAACAAAACAAAACAATAACTCTGAACATCCTTACAAGAGTTATGCATGGACAGCAGACAGAAAGGTACAAGCGAAATGCATTACCTCCTTCTTCGAATATCAGTTAAAGAAGTGTGTGGGTATGATTTGTATGTGTGTATGTAAGTGAATACGATAGCTCACAAACGGTACTTCCGATACAGCTTTCGTTTTGTCAATAAGTCGTCAATTAGTCCGTTTAGTGATATAAACCACTGTCACAAAAACTGTATAGATTTTCGTACATTGGTCGAAGGATTAGGTATTTAATCTATTTTTTAATAAACTTAAAACAATTTTTCAATCGATTCTATAATAAAAAATCACCAAAGAAAATAAACAGTGTATATGATAATATATATGATATAAATGATAAATAATGCGATGATATAATCACACATTAGTAGAGCAGAGGTAGGATCTCCAGTTTCAAAAGGGGAGATAGAGCGCTTGAATCAACCTGGTTTTATTGTGTCAGAAATTTATAAAATTTCCTTTCTCCCTCTCTCTCTCTTTTTCCTTTTCCTTTTTTTGTGTACTTTCTGACACGTACATCAATGTTCTCAAAGTCAAGTGGAATCACTCCAATTTTACTTTTCTTTACATTTAAGGCAGGATTCAATTTTAAAAAGTTTCCGTTTAGAAAATACTCATTGTAATTAAATAGTATGTTTTTCGTCACAACCATGAACTCCTAAGGCAGAATTTCTGTTATAGGCATGTTCCATTTTCACAGATTTTATGTATCTAGATACGAATTAATACATTAATTTTCAATTTGTTCAGATTTACTTTTTTCTGTCATGATGGTCTATCAAGGTGAGAATCCAAGCACATGGATTATTTCGCTTTACATGTGCCATTCCAACCGAGCAAGCCCCTTGAATAAATATTATGATCTGGGGTTGTTTCACTTAGACTGGACATGTAAGAAGAACTAAGTAGCAATAAAATGAAGTCTGTGTGATTATGTATTTGACCATTTTATTTCATCACAGAAAAAAAATAATTCTTTATTGATGGCGATGACATAATCCAAGACGATAATACTATAGTTCATTGCACTGGAATTATAAAAAAGGATTCCAAGAACATGAGGGTTCATTCACGCATTTTAGTTGGACTCCAGAGAAACCCGACTTCTATGCAGTCGAGATTTAATGCGGTGTACTGTACTTAAGAAAAATTTAAGGGATCACTCGACTCTTCTTTCATTAATTGAAGGTCTCGAAAAAAATTGATGCTATTGTGTCAAAAAAGTGTGTCGAAACATTGCATTATTTAACAGAACGAAAGACAAGATGTATGTGAAATGGGATTCGAGGCAATCCCAACGACATATTAGAATGCGTACACTTTTTTAGGTTAGGCAGTGTATATTATTGTCTTCAATAATATACACTTACGACAGTACTGTACGATTTTTACAATATTATGAGTAAAACAAAATACAGCATGTAAAATTACAATGATTTTATCAGGATTTCATAAATAACAAGAACGAAAAATCATGCATCCGGCATAGATTATGAAACACTTTCCAACACTAACAAAATATTATTAATAAATTTAATTTTTTCGTACGATGAAATGAGATAACTAAATAAGCAATTTAAAAAATACATAACTCAGTAAAAATCCATTTTCAGCAACTGCTGCACATATTCTAATCTCTTGTGCAGCCCTGTATATGATTTTAAAAAATTGTAAAGAACACTCAAAACACTAAAAATTACAGAAATTTGCATATCACAGCGGAAAGAGTACTTCTAGCAATGACCGATCATAGTCAGTCCTTTAACCGATTTCTCTTGTGCGTCGTTGTTCATGAACAAAAAATCCTACGCACTCTATAATCTATAGAAAACAATTTGTAATGAACCTTAGTGATCCTTTTAAATTTCATTATGTTTCAAGTACCATGACATGTTCAAAATGCACCGCAAACGATTTTTTCGCATAGATCATAATGTAAAGGAATTATTTTGTACGTCCCTATAATTGAACTATAAACGCTACTAATTGTATATTCCGGTTAAAGGGCGCTGTAGTACACCTCAGTGATTCATATTAATTTCATTATGTTTGAAATATCGTAACATTAATAAAATTAGCCGCAAACGGTTTTTCCACATGGACCATAATGTAATGGATATCTTTTGTGTGTCCCTGTAACTATTTATATGACGTCAAACATTTCATTTTCAATACCGAACATTCTATAGTAAAATTCAATAATGTATAAAAAGGTCATGCAATCCGGGTATATTTAAGAGAGTTAAAGTACGGACAGATGGACAGACAGACGGACAGACTGACAGACAGACAAACAGACCGAATTCATAAACACTATTGAACTAAGTTAGAAAGTTATGTTGAAATACACATATGTCTCAACTATGTTGGAAAGATTTCTCTAGATGATGTGTTAAGGAAATATTCAGTTTTCAGAAATTCACAGTTAGAGAATATGTTATTATTTCTACTATATGATTAAATTCTGCTTTAAAGCGAAATACAAAACTGAAGTTATTAAAAAAAATAAGAGAATTTCAATAAAACATCTTTTATTATACAACAGAAACAGCTTGTATTATATTTCAAAAGGATTTATTTAATTTTCTGGCTCAATATTAAATTATGTCCTATATTTCCTTGAAAATAATCCATCTTGAACGCTGAAAAATTCATTCATTTCATTGTATGAAATGAAATTACGAGGATGTCTTTAATCAAATATTTTTTTTAAAGAAAAATTTTCTTAGATCGAATGCTTTCTTTGAAATTAAAATTTCGTCTTTTGAAGCTACAATTCCTGTGCATTTTAAATAATTCAACATTATATTCACGAAGAGCTAAAAAAGAGTACACTTTGAGAAATATATGTAATTTTCTGTACGAAATTTAAATTGGATTGGCAAAATTTTGTGACAAATAAATTAGATTTAACTTTTATTACGAAAACCTTTCCTATGAACGTATTAATTAGAAACAAATTAATTACGGTTTGCAGATACATTATTTTTCGCAATGTTCAATTAAATATAAATTTAAACTTATGGTTGTTTCGAGTATTTTTGAACAATTTTTCTATTTACATTACTAAAATTGAACTTTAATTAACTCCCTTTAAGGCGGTATTAAAAAAAAATATTTTTCCACGCTCAAAAACTCAAATTTTTGAGACACATTCTCAGACTTATTTTTAAAAGTAACAACATGAAACTTGGCGGTGTGATTTATGAACAGATTTATAAGGGCCCCATGTTTTTATTTTTCGTTCAATTAATTAGAAATTGATTTACAGACAATTATTTTCCCAGTACGATCATGTTTTTTTGTTTCCAGCGCTATCGCTTCGGGAAATTCGGTTCAAAATGTCCACTTTGACAGCATGTTTTGAAATATATTCTGCCTTTATTAAAAAATCGAGACAATACGGACATTATAAAGTTTCTGAATATGAGAACCTGCCAATTGGATGCATTTTAGAGCAAAAATTAATTTAAAAATGTGTCTCAAAATAAGCAGTTTGGATTTGAATACACCCTTAAAATGACAAAATCGAATAATTAATGTTTTCTTTAATAATGATTTATCTACTTATCTAATGCGGCGTTATAAGACCAAATGACATCTTGATGGTAGAAAAGCAATCATGGAAGAGAAGAAATTTGCTACCAGAAAAAAAAAAATTATAAAGAGATTGTAGTAGCTCATAATTAAATCGAATGTCTGTGAATAACAGTTAGGTTTGTTATTTTTGTAACACTGGACAATGAAAAACAGAGGGAAGACTTCTTTATATTTAAAAAGAAAGTTACGGAAATTAATTATTTTAATTTTGATTTTGATTTTTTTTCTTTTTTTTCGCCCATCGTAGTTGGAAAACAAAAATCTGACGATGCATTTTTTAAAAATTTAAATAATACTGGTATATAAAATTATAAAAGTAAGTGTGTCTTCTAATTCAGAATTCATAATTTTTTTTACATTTTCAACGATTTTTAGGCATGGTAATCAATCTGAGCCAGAAAAGGTTCATTTATATACTTTAAACGATATTCCTGCAGAAACTTAATGCATTATAGATTATACTATTAAAAAAAATCACAGAGGTTCATGTATGCTGAGATAAAGGTGGAATATTCTAAAATATGTTGAAATTGCTACTAAACTACCAACTTTGGCCCGTTTACAAGATCTGAACAAATGATTTTTATTTTTCATATATATAGGTCATACCTTTATCTGTAAATGAAATTAAAATAATGATTTTAATAAAAATATCCCATTTCCATCATCATGAAAGAAAAAAATTATGAAAGAAACAATATATCTTTTTTCTTTTACTTTTGTTTCTTTTACTTAATTTCTTTTACTATTTAACCCTCCTAATACCAACTTTTTTTTTCTTTTATTGAGTAGCAATGAGGACATATGTGACACCAGTAAGATTTTTATTTTGTTACATGTTATATTATTACTAAATGATTATAAACCTTAAATTTATTCGTTTTGTTACAAAAAATATATTTTAATGTAAAATAATGTACAATTTTGTGTTAAAAATTTTATCTAATATATAAATTTTATTGGTGTTAAAGGTGATCCCAGGGGTACTCAGTGGATAAATTGTAAATAAAATATAAAAATTACCTCTTTTATTAATTTCCTCTATATGAGTGAAATATTAAGCATAAAATGAACACATTCAATTTTTTTTTCAGAATTTTAAAGCTTATACATTTTTTTACAGTTGCACGGTAAAGTTGCTTTCGGGTCACAGGTGAACCTTTGGTAGTAGGCGTGTTAAGTGATTTAATTGATTTGTTTAATGTATATAGAAGGAAGTTTTGTGACTGCTAGAACATACTTTGTTTTTTTTCGTTTGCTGATAGATATACATTTTTTCACATCAGATACTTTTTAGAAAAAACGAACATTTACTGCTGGTAAGTGACGAACCTCAGAATTCACTTAGATTCAAGTTTTTTATTTGCCTCTTGCAGAAAGTAACTACTAACATTCTTAAGAAAGAAAAAGTATAAATTATTACATCCATGAAACATAAAACCTTCTTGGCTATTCAATTATATTCAAAATACTATTAATAATTTAATCCAATGTGTATTCTCATGCAAGGATTTAATCTGCTACGTTACAGATAATACTGCTTTGTTTAGAAATTCTGATATAATCATGTCAAAACATTTGATTACAACGAGAATGCAGCTTATGTCAACCGAAAGTGCTATAACTGACGACAGAAACCAGCTGATGCTGAAAGCTATTAATACTGAAGATGGAGTGTGTTTGATAGAGTAATACAGAAAGTTGGAGAATATATCTCAAAAGATTTTCCGAAATTACATTAAAGTAAGTATTCTTCACAGAAAAAAAAATAAAAACACATGTTCGTGAAACAAAGCATGTACTTAAATATTTATAAATAATTTAATCAATTATATTTAACTATAAATATGGAAATTTGTTGATACGGGGCTGAAAATTTGCTGCGTTTTTTAATAATATCAGCATAATATTAAACAATATATATATATAAAATAGTGAAGAATATTTTATGATTATATATTTACAGAAATAAACATATAATTATAATCGTGTCTTCTGCTCAGATTACAGTTTAAAAAAGCAAAAATTTAAGAATTTAATATTTAACTTTAAGATATTTATCTTTGTTTAAATTCATTTCAGCTAGAGTATTGAAAATGTTGAGAAATATAAATTTTATTGAACCTGTAAATAAAATAAAATTATTAACCTTTTGAAGCAATACAAATTAAATTTGCACCAAAATACTATTATTAACACTAAAATTAAATTAAAAAAAATCCAGTTATTTGATCGATACCAAATAAAAATATTTCAATTCGTACCAGAAATGTTTGCATCAAATAAATAAAATATAAATGACAACTTGGAATTAGGAATGAGTTCATTAATCAAAGTTCCTGGAAAGCCTCCAGGAGAAAATCTTCAGTAAGAACAATGTGGATCTTAGATTTATAGATCTATGACCTTAACCAGAACAATAGTTACACTGGAAAAAAGTAAATGGGCCCAAGAAAAGCAAAATGCACAATAAAACAAAATCAATGTTTTCAAAAGCGGAATATAAATAAAAATAGGGTTAAAAAATGTTAAGTTTACGATATTTTAAGAAGAATTACATTACTTATTAACACTTTCTAAATTCCTGTTAATACGCTTAACTCTTTTGGAAAGCAGTACACTTCTTTGCTGAACATTTGTTTTAACTAGTTTCCATAAATGATGCTGTTAATACTTTTGATTTTTAAATATTGTATTTTTTCTTTTCTTTCTTTCTTTTACTTACCCATCATACGTAGTATAGGGTCTTGTAATCGTTTTGAAAATCGAAATTTTTTTTTGACGGATTTACACGTTTCAAACACTGGAGATTCCGAAAAACATATTTTTAGAAATTTTTTTTTGCCGTCCGTCTGTGTGTCTGTAAACGCTCTATCTCCTGAAAAAATTGAGATAGAGACTTGCAATTTGGTATGTACTTAGTATGTAATAATGGGAAGAAGCCTATTTCATTTCAATAACCTCGATTAACTGGAACTATTTTTTTCGTACTCTCGAAATATTCGTTCTGATAAAATGTATATAAAAATTTTCGAAATTGGTTATTTTAAGAAATGAATATAAAAGACAATAAAAAAACAAATTTTGCATACAGCATGAAGTCGACCGGATAATGAGTTGCGGAGATATTTGGAATCCTATTTTCCACTCTCTTCGATTTTTCATGACCCTGTATTTCATCCAAATTTCACTTCAAAGATATATTTTAATTGGAAATGTGACGCTTAATCAGATGCAATAAACCGCTAGTTAGTAGGATTATTATTTTTGGAGTTATAAGGATGTTTCAATCAAGCAATTCAGTAATCAAGCTTTTAACGTTTGTGACGTCATCAAGCAACGATTTTATTTGAATTGCAATGCATTTTATAAGTAGTTTACACATTTTTATTTTAATATTTTACATTATGCATATCCATGATGGGTAAGTATTACGGTGGCCCCCAACGACTAGTTTCTGTTAGTTTTGCTTATGAAACAATGAACTGCGCTGTATTTGGTGGACAGAAGAATAAATTAAATTTTTCTGTGCTAGTATATCTGTGATTTTGTTATCTAATCTTTATTTTTTTTTTCAAAGAGAATTACGATATATATATATATATATATATATATATATATATATATATATATATATATATACAGGGTATATCTGAAAATGTGGGCAAAACTTTACGGGGTGATCGAACGCAGCTATATGAGCAAATTTCGTCTTAGAATGTATGGTCGGAACGCAAGCGGTGAGAAGTTAAAAGGTTGTTTTCAACTGTCGCAGTTAAAGAATTAACACAAGAATGAAAGGAGTTACTGCAGAGAAAAATTATTAACAGCAATGTAATTAATCTACATGCTCAAAGATATTTCTCAAAATATTGTTTGCAGCTGTAATGCACACTTCACACCTGCGGGATAGGGACAGACGCACATTTGCGAAGACACCAGGCATTTCCCGAATACCCCTGGAAACAACGGCAATCCTGGCGACTAGATCCATATCGGTTTCAATGGGGCACTAGTAGATTACGCTTTTCGTATGGCCCCACCGGAAACAGTCCAAACACGAGAGATCCGGCGATCTTGGTGACCAAGCTATGTGACAACATTGACCAAACCATCGCCTGGGAACGTTGCATCCAAAGTGTTCCGCACATCCAAGGCAAAGTGTGCAGGCGCACCTTCGTGTTGAAACCACATTCTCAACCTGATAGGGGTTGGAATCGGACGCAGCAGCTCCGGCAACACATCTCGTAGGTATGTGTCATAGGATTTACAATGCCATGTAGAGGCTCGCTCGTCCATATGTTTTGTGACGAAATTTGCTCGTATAGCTGCGTTCTATCCCCCCGTAAAGTTTTGCCCATTTTTTCAGATACACCCTGTATATATATATATATATATATATATACACACACATTTATATTATTGTTGATGTACGTCATAACACATTGCGTACTGAGCAAAATCTTTTTTTCAATTGCTCCTGATCTCTCGCCAAGGAAAGCTTATCTACTACTTGATATACTGTAAAAAAAAAGATTGTTCTTAATATAGGAAAATATAATATAATCTCAAACGAAAATATACAACAACCTAATTCGAGTTACCCAAGATTCTGAAAAGCGTTTTTTTTTTATTAGGAACCTCATAAACTAATATATTTTCTAGATTTAAAGGATCATTTATAAAAACAAAATTTCCTTTGCTGCCACTGATTTTCGGAAATGTTTCCGAGTAGTTTTTATAGTGTATTAATTAGTTTTCTTAAACTGGAATGTCAGTTTTCAGGATGCTTTTAATTCTCAAATAAACATTTTCATGCTCAACAAACATGTTTTACAGACAAGCATGATAAATTAACAACAGTAACATTAACATTGAAATTAACACTATTTTGTTACCCTTGCATGTATAATTCAGTTGCACAGCTGAAAATGTTTAATCGAAGATTCATAGCATCCTAAAAATCGATATTTTGAGAAATCTTTTTAATGCACTATAAAAACTACTCGGAAATGTTTCCGAAAATCGATGGCAGCAAAATAAAGTTTGTTTCTGTAAATGCGTCTTTAAATCCCGAAAATATATTGAGTTTAAAATTTTTTAAATATAAAGAACGGTTTTTGGAATCATCGGTAACTCGAAAGAAGTTATTTTATATTTCCATTCGTGGTTATATTATATTTTTGTATATTAAGAAACAACTATATTTTTTTATAGTGTAGTATTCTTTACCCCCCCTTCAATTTTTTCCGTGGAATTGTTAATCATCATGTATTCTTTGTTTAATTGTTTCTTTGTTTTAGAAATTGAAATAGAACATTGTTGTTGAAGATGTTGAACTTTATAAATTATGCAAAGTATGTCTGTTCGTGTTATATTTCCTTCTTATTTGTTATGTAAGTTTCATGAGTCCTGTTAAAATAACAGATTGCTAAAATACTGCAAAATTGTGAGTTCGAAAAGTTTTGAATATTTTCGATAACTAATACGCAGTAACTTCAAATTCATTAATCTGTAAAATATTTGTATAAACGTTGCACAGAAGCATAATGATATACCTGAAATGTTAGTAAGCATATGTGAAAGTATTTTGAAGAGATTAAGGATGCATGGATAATTATGTATTTTCAGTGATATAATCAATTGATTAGGATTTAACACAAATTCTATTCTGTTTACACTTATTTGTGTTTCACAAAATATTTTTTTTGTTTTGCTTCATAACTTAATATGTAATTCAAAAAAGACTTCGGTAAACGTAGTTAATTTGATTACAGTATTGCAAGCTAAAGATGTAGGATTATTCTTTACTAGCAAAAAATTCTTAAGTTTCATTATAAGTGATTTACAAAAAAATTCTAATGAAATTTAAAAAGTGTTCTTACGTACCATTGCAATGTCTGTCTATAAGTGATATTATCTTAAAACAAAAACATTAAGCCAACTTGAATAATAACCAGTGAATTTTTATTCTGCTTTTCAAAGCGTAAATCGACATACTGAAAAATGTCCAAGCCGGGAATCAAACCCGGACCATTGGAATAGCTCTTCAAAACTCTACCTTTGAGCTACGAGGACGACCCCCAACCTGGTATATCTCACTTTATATGTGCGGCTGGAATGCTGAGTGTCGTTTTCGTAGCTCAAAGATAGAGCATTGGAGTGCTATTCCTAGAGTGCGGTTTTAATTCGATCCCCGGCTTGGACATTTTTCACTACGTCGGTTTAAGCTTTGAAAAGCAAACTAAAAATTCACTGGTTATTATTCAAGTATTACAGGCGTATATCACTGCTGAAATAATGAAATAATGAATTAAAAAATTCACTAAACCAACTTTAGAAATTTTATTAGAATATATATAAATATACTATACATACAACGAAATACGCTTTATAAAGATATGCTTAAGAAAAGTCAAGTCTCAAACTGAATTTTTTAATATCTTAGTTTTCCATTTTTAAAAGAAAAGCATAATCATTTTATTTGAATTAGTCAAGTCTCAAACTGAAATTTTTAATATCGTAGTTTTTCCTTTTAAAACAAAAGCATAATCATTTTATTTGAATTAAAATGTATACTTTACAAGTCTTTTCATAGTTTAAATGATACGTGGATGTTGTACATTTTAATAGGATATATCAAACAGAGTTGAATACAGTTCTTGTTTTTGCCACAGTTTGCACAGTTTTCATTAAGTAAACGAAATGTACTTTTTATTTCAGAAGTGGAAAAGCAACATCTAAGAGCGTATTATTCTTTTATTTCTTCCAAAGAGAGAGTTGACAAACATTATACTTAAATTTTAAAAGATTAATCTGTAATCTCTCTCTGCTTACTTTAAAACTTAATATAAAAGAACTTAATTAATATTTCAGAATGAAAATAAAGAGATAATGAAGGGAAAAGGATGAATGTACAAACGTAAAAATATATTTTATCGCGTGTTGACATTTCTCAATTTACTTTACATTTGAGGGGGTTAGAATGTCAGTGGAGTAAGTCAATATTTAGTAATTTGAGTAGTGAAGGGTTTTGTGAAACTTGTATTGCCGTTGCATTAAGTGGTCCAACTTGTTTTGCCCTCTAGTGACTCCCTAAGTGACCGACGACTTATTTAATTGTCACACGGAACATAAATTAATATACATTCAGTGAAAATATGGTTATCTAGATTTTGAAATTTTTTGACTTACTCCACTGTCATTCTAACTCTCTCATGTGTAGACTTTAGTTAATTTTCAAGGGGAACAAGCACAAGTAGAATAGCGACGGTGGTTAAGAAAATTTATAAATCTGTACTATTTAGCTTTTAGATTATTTTTCATTTCTCATTAATTTTGTGCAATAAATTTACCATACGTATTTAAAACTGGTAACTGAACGCTGTAACTGTGTATTGCAAAAAAAAAAAAAAAAAAAAAAAAAAAATTCTCTTAACATATATGACGAAATGAATACTTGTTCTAATTTTTTTTCGTATGGGTTCTGTGATGGTTAAGAAACACAACATAAGCAATCAAATTTAAAATAATAACTGAAAACTGTTAAGCTTCAACTAAACTATATGTTTAAAGTATCTATGATAAACAGAACACCTGTTTATATCTTTTGATGTAATGGTTTTCATTTATTTCAGAAACAATACACTCACACATATGAGGGGGTTAGAATGACAGTGGAGTAAGTCAATATTTAGTAATTTGAGTAATGAAGGGTTTTGTGAAACTTATCATATTGCCGTTGCATTAAGTGGTCCAACTTGTTTCCCCCTCTAGCGACTCCCTAAGAGAAGTATGACTTATCTGACTGCCGCACTGAACAGAAATTAATATACGTTCAGTAAAAATATTGTTATCTAGATTTTACAAACTTTTTACTTATTCCACTGTCATTCTAACCCTTTCATATAGCGTACGCATAACATTCACGTAATATAATGATCACCACAAGTGGGGGATTTTCGTAAAGATTACCAGTCAAAGATTTGTGTTAACCAGCATGTAAGATGCAATATGCAGTTGAAAACTGTTATTATAAAAATAAATCACTATAAAAATAAATCCTTGCTACAATGCATTTTTGTAATTATAAAAAAACCACACAAACAGACATCAAACATCAAAGGTGTTTTTAGATCCTAGCAATTTTGATACGGAACTATCTGCAAACCAAAAACATTCCTGGAAAAAAAAAGAAAAAAAACTATGAACATACTTTCAAGTGTTATGCATAGACATACATAAAATACAAGCGATCTGTATAACCTCCTTCGTCGAATATCAGTAAAAAAACAAAAAAAATATTGTGGTAAAAATACACAACTATATAATTTGAAGAGTTTTTAAATTAACAATTTTTTCGTTAAAAAAAAAGAAAAAAAAGAACTTTTGCGTGCACATAACTGCATTATATCCGTAAAATTATAATAATTTAAATAATGCTTGTGTTGCAGTGAAACCTGGAGCTTAGTGAACATATTAACATGGGTGTGTCAATGAGAAGGTTAAAATACATATTCAAATGTGTAATACAGAGAAGGTTAAAATACATATTCTAATGTGTAATACAGAGAAGGTTAAAATACATATTCTAATGTGTAATACAGAGGATGTTAAATTCAACAACAACTATAAGCAACAGGAAAAAAAAATGGCAGCATGTAATAACGTGATAACTGAAATATTCGCTGCTATGAAAAACTAGTCGTTAGGAGCCACCGTAATATTTACCCATCATGGATACGCATAATATAAAATATGAAAATAAAACATGTGTAAACTACTTGTAAAATGCATTGCAATTCGAATAAAATAGTGGCTTGATGACATCATAAACTTTAAATGCTCTATTACTAAATTGCGTAAAAAAACATCCTTATAACTCCAAAATTGATAATCCTATTAACTAACGGTTTACTGCGCCGGATTAACCGTCTCATTTCCAATTAAAATATATCTTTGAATTGAAATTTGAATGAAATACAGGGTCATGAAAAATCGAAGAGTGTGGAAAATAGGATTACAAATATATCGGCAACTCATTATCCGATCGACTTCATTCTTTATGAAAAAATTATGTTTTTTTATTGTCTTTTATATTCACTCCTTAAAATAAACATTTTCGTAAAATTTTCGTAAATTAAAGATTTTCTGGAAACTACATTTTTTAACATGAGCAGCATGATAACTTGAACAATTTTTAACATTTTTGGATAAAATTTAAGCTCATCTACGCACAATTGAATTGTCTAAGAATCATCTAGGCATATTTTGAAAATTTACATTTTTTTTATATTTTTTAAATAAGCAGTAAAAATTTTAGATGAAAAATAATGTTTTCAAAATAGCAAAATTTTGTTATTTTTCCAAAATTCAAAAATTTGAGCCGATGGCCCTTAGCTTCAACCTTATTTTACAAGAAGAATCTGGGATTTTAATATTTTATTTTTGTTTCTACAGGAAGTTAGGATTGCGCTGCCCATCCAGTCGTGATATTTTGGTACAGGTCAACGCGGCTGCAGGTTTCCAACGTAATATGTGACCAAATTTAACTAAAATAAAATACTTTTAAATACTTTAAGCAATAAAAAAACTAGTCGGATGTGTCAATCCCAAAATTTTCTTCTATCTCACACAGGTTTCGCATACTCTAAAAAGAATCAGCACCAATTTATATCAATGTCTAACTGAATCTAAAGTTTTATTAAATTCCGCGCATTAGTTCTTCAGATATGGCCACTGCTAAAATCGTGTAAATCCTGCAAAATCAAGTAGGGCGGTCGCTCTGCCAAGCCAAGCTTTAAAACAAAAACGTCACACAAACAACGCCAAGAACTGGACTAAAGAGCGCTACTGCTTACTTACAGAAAGCAACTTCGCAATGTTAAATCGACAAAACATGTCAGATTAAAATATCAGATATCAAATAAACCAAGCGTCGCAGGAAAAAAAAACGAAAACTAGAAGAATCTAATGAAGAATTTCTTCAATTTAAGACCAAACTCATCTTCATAAGTGATTTATAAACAGAGATATAGATTTTATTAAAAAACGTCGCGCTACTTAAAATGATAACTTTTTTCTTCGTCAAACTTTTTTTTTTTCAAACAACATACAGACCTTAATATTCGGCAGAATAAAAAAAGGATTGCATTTTTGGACGAGTAATTACGTAATCTATGTGCTTTTATAAAATCCAGTGTAAAAAAAATATTTTCTATCCTTAATTAGCAAAAAACTGTTAATTAACTTGGCGATTAAAAAATTATGGCAAAACAGAGATAAACCCGCCAACGACCATGTACCATATGTGTTATAATAGCACAAATCAGTTACAGATTATAACCACATCAAATTTCATCTGCAAGTCAGCCATTTTCTTCTGAAGATATTTAAAAAAAAATAAAACTTCATAATTATAAGAACACACATTTTATCAGACAATTACATATGACTGCAAACTGTGGCAGATGACTGTTTCCAACATGAATAAGTATGAGAAATTGCGGTCCAAAGCATCGATCTGGGTGGCTCAGTCGCAGAGCATCAGCGCGGTACGCAGAAGGTCCCAGGTTCGAGTCCTGGCCCAGGTCAATTTTTCACTCATGTTTGTTTAGTGTATTTAATTGTCTGATAAAATGCGTGTTCTTATAATATTGTAAAATAAAGTAATCAGACGTAGTGTTTATGCTTTAAAAAATATTTTAAATATATAATTTACGTTTTTAGAAAGATCTTTAAAAATAAATTAGTTTTTGAGGGAAGATGTACTTTCTAAAATGTATACATTAAGGGTTATCGGCATTTAAAATTTCTTTCCAAACGTAAACAAAATTTTTGAAATGAATTAAATGTGATTCATTTATATCTAAAAAAAAAAAAAAAAAAAAACATGGTAAAGAACAGGCATTTCGTTCGCAGGAATACCTTTCACGTCATTTTCCTGTAAATTAATGAAATCCAGTTGTTAAATATTTTTGTTTTAGAAGTGAAGTTTCCATTTAAATTTATTGTAACAGCACAATGTTTAATTGAATAAAATAATGTAAATCTAAGAAATTGCTAAGAAATTCCAAACATGCCCAGGACAACGCAAAAAAAATAAATAAATAAATAAATAAATAAAAAAATAAATAAAATATAAATAAATAGATAAATAAATAAATAAACAAAAAATAAATAAATAGATAAATAAATAAATAAATAAATAAAAATCAGCTTTCAGAAATTCTAAAAATTGTTTATATATCTTAATTAAAAGCTAAAGGAGGGTTTATTTCTATATTATTCTATATATAATAGTAATTTCAATATTAAATTCCAATGCGATCTGTTTTAAACTTTAAGATAGTTTATAACACATGATAAAAAATTTATAAAAGTCCTTCCGGCCTGTACCGGGAGGAAAAGGTAGCTTTCCTATATCTTCGTTTTAAAATTTTAGCTAATGTTACACGAAAACAGCAACTTAAAATGTAAATAAAACGTTTACAAAAGATTCGTTAATACTGAATTTGAATAAGAAATTCGCCAAATTATTGAGCAATAGCCAAATTGGCTTCATTTATGAAGACTTATTTTGGTCGCCAAATTTGGCGATATTTCACCAAATGTCGCCAAATTTGGCGAGAATTTGGCGCTAACGGATATGAATATATAGTTTTATGCGTTTGATTGGGAAAATTATTACAACAATGAAAATTTTTATAATGTGCTGTCTTGTTTCAAAATGTCAGCCACCCTAGAATTTCAAACTGCTCTATCTCAGCCGTTTTTTAAGATAGAGGTAAAACAAAAAATGCTCTGGAATCCTCGTTTCAAGTCCTAACACTGAATTAAAAAATAAATTTGAATTTGTAACTTTTTTGTACATTTATTTTAGTTTTAAATTTTTAATTGGCCGCCATCTTGAAACAAAATGGCGGACCAAGCTGGCCAACGAACTCGGTCGAGACATTGGTGAGCTTAATACACACAATTAGTTTCATCAAAATTGATTTATAAATACGAGCGTTATCGTATGACATATGTCAGATATATATATATATATATATGGAGATATATATATATATATATATATATATATATATATAAATCAACATTTGAACGGAGGGTGGTTTTGGGGTCTGGGGGTCATGATCGGTGAAAATATATCGAAATTTTCCGGAACTGCTTTCCTCCGAACGGCTGCAATAGGTAGCTTCAGACTTGCCAAGTCTCCGGATTTTTGAACACCAGTATTATTTTAGAGAAAATGTTGATATTTTAAATCGAAGAATGTCCCGATTACCTAAAACAACATTTTTTGTACTAAAATACTGGTATCCAAAAAGCCGGAGACTTGGCCGCTCTGTAGCTTTATACTTTTTTGTATTGAAAGCTACCTAAAAAAGAATGGTGCGTTACATTTCGGGGAGGGGATGGGGAGGGGCGTGAACAAAATTAGGAAGTATAATAAGGCTATCTGTTTGAAACTTTACGATATTTTATAACACATAACATAAATTTTAAAAATAAAGCCGCGTCAAAAATTATAGGGAGAGGCGGAGCGCGTTTTGCCTACACAAGGGCGGGACACTTGTTTAAATTTTAACGATATCCATCATGTCACATATCGTTACAAAAGGCTGTGACCACTTATTCATTTTATGCACCACAGGTGTCACCCCCACATTTTGCGCCGCCTCCCCCGACACTACTCATGTGATATATCGAAAGGCCTGTGACCGCTTATTCATATTATGTATCTTCGGGGTCCATCCTCCCACTTTCACCCCCCCCCCTCCTAAAGGGGCATTTTTCTAAATTTTGTCGACATCTCTCATGTGCTATATCGTTGGAAAGTTCTGTGAACACTTAATAACATTATGCAGGGGGGGGGGGGGATATTTTCTAAATTTTGCACTTACCCCTCATGTGTTATATCGTTGGAAAGGTCTGTGACTGCTTAATCCTATTATGCATGTCCGGTGTTCATCCCCCCACTTTGCCCCCCAAACGCGATTAGCTTTTACCACCAGGGGAGGCTTTCCTATCTCTGTTTCTATGGGTCGGATCACGACGGGGTATGGCTCATTCGACTCGACATTGATAGATCTTTCCGATTTTA
This sequence comes from Maratus michaelseni, assembly GCA_963931845.1. Lineage (NCBI taxonomy): Eukaryota > Metazoa > Arthropoda > Arachnida > Araneae > Salticidae > Maratus > Maratus michaelseni. Next base: position 387,784,268 of record OZ007591.1, on the reverse strand, counting down.
GTTAGTTTTTCACCACCAGGGGCACTTTCCTATCTCTGGTTCTATGGGCTGGATCACGACGGAGTATAGCTCATTCGACTCGACATCTGTAGCCTTAACGATTTCAGTGCCCGAGGTTCATATAGAACAGATTGCGCTACCTGGTGGTGGAAGATGGTACTTAAGCGTGCGCAGCACGACTGCTATACGGTGCCGAAGGCAGCAGGGACCCGTGTCGGAGGTTCGTTTGGTTAGAGGTTTATACTATTCGATGTGCAAATTAAGGGATTATCCAGTGCCGAAAGCAGCGGGGAACCAGGTAGGAGGTTTGTTCGGTTCGAGGTTTATCTTATTCGAGATTTTACAAGATTCGTGTCCCCGATGTAAATTAGGGGCCCGCTAGCGGGCGAAGCCAGCTAGTACTAATAATAAAAGAGCGTGATATCACGTTTGATTTCAAATGCAGCGCTGACACGCTATGTACGTAATCCATTTTTATTCATTTCATGCATAAGTCAGTGATATTTTTTAACGGAGGATAACAAGTATTATAACACGCCACATTTAGTATGTTGTTTTTAAGAGTGTAATTAATTTAATTGAAAAATCTACTGGTATTTCTAGTTAACCCTTTAAACAATGACTGAAAGTAAAATATAATTTTAAATTATTTCTCATGTTTAGATTATTTAAATTCTATTTAAAAAAAGGAAGTGATATCTACAATAACAACTTTTCAAAAGTAAAAAAAGCCAAGCGTAAAAAAAAAAAAAAAAAAGTTGTGGCTAAAAAATGGTGTGATATCAAATTTCCAAGCTATTATATTACTTATTTAAGTTTTTTCCATTAAATAAGTTATCATATATATAAGTCGAGTGCCTACGTATATGTTAATAGAAATCGTTTTCTCCTGTACTAAATACATCCTAACGAGTTTTTAAAAATTCAATTTTTTTTCAAATTATGCATGATGGGCTTGGCAGCCATCTTTCCATATTTCTAAGCACCCAAATTTCTAAAGTAAAAGCGTAATATGTTTGCAATGTAATATGTTTATAACAATTTCGAACTTCAGATTTTAACTACGAACAGATAAATTAGAAAAGACTGATATTTTGAGAAATTGATTTTTACTAGTTTGAAATTATTAATTACTCTAAAAAATAAATCATAAGATGAATCTTTAAGATAAGTCATCATTATCTTAAGACACAATTTTCAGAGCATACAAGTCTATAAATGAAACGCTTAAAATATTTGCTTAAATAACAATTTTGAACTTCGGATTTTAACTAAGGATTTGGGTGCTTAGAATTTTGTGAATAATATGCAAAGATGGACGCCAAGCCCATCATGCATAATTTGAAAAAAATTGAATTTTCAGAAACTCGTTAGGATGTATTTAGTACAGGAGAAAACGATTTCTATTAACATATACGTAGGCACTCGACTTATATATATGATAATTTATTTAATGGAAAAAAGTTAAATAAGTAATATAATAGCTTGGAAATTTGATATCACACCATTTTTTAGCAACAACTTTTTTTTTTTTTTTTTTTTTTTTTTTTTTTACTTTTGAAAAGTTGTTTTTGTAGATACAGCATAGCAGCGCCACTCTTTAGGAGATTTAGATCAAAACCTAACCAATAACGACTTATGTCAACGTCTAACTAAATCTGAAGTTTGATGAAAATCCGTGCATTAGTTCTTGAGATATAGTTATCGTGTTAATAATGAAAACATTAGCATAGCAGAGCCACCTTTTGGGCTATTTACATCAAAAACGTAAGCAGCATCTATTTATGTCATGGTCTAACAGAATCTGAAGTTTTATGAAATTCCGTGCATTAGTTCTTGAGATATAGTTTTCGTAAAAATCATGAGAAAAGTGGTTTAGCAGCGCCACCTTTTGGGATATCTACACCAAAAAATAATCAGCATCTATGTATGTCAAGGTCAAACTGAATCTGAAGTTTGATGAAAATGAGTGCATTAGTTCTTGAGATATAACTATTGCGGAAATTCCGAAAAATGCAGCATAGTAAAGCCATCTGTTGGGCAATTTTCACCCAAAACTAATCAGCACCAATTTATACCAGGAACTAACTGGATATAAAGTTTTATTAAATTTCGTGCATTAGTTCTTGAGATAGAGCACCCACAAAATTTGTGTTACATACATACAGACAGTTAGACAGACTCACAGACTCACAGACAGACATTTTCTAAAAACAGTCAAATCGTCTTCAGGAGCTTCTAAAACATGGAATTATTAGTTTTTCAATTAGTTTTACTTCCTTTATGGAAAAAAAAAAGATCCAAAATAAGCATGTAAAATTACAATAAATTACAATGAATTACAATGAATTGCAATAACCTAATTTAACAAAAAAAAAAAAAATTTAAATACTTGAAGCAATAAAAAACAATGTGGAGTTATTAGATTTTCAATTAATTTTACTTCCTTTATGGAAAAAAAAATCCAAAATAAGCATGTAAAATTACAATGAATTTATGAGAGTTTTATCAATAATATGTTTACTAGAGATGAAAATGTACTAAGAAGTTGATCTTCAAAAAAAAAAAAAAAAAAAAAAAAAAAAAAAAAAATCTATACTACTCTAGATGATGTGTTAAAGAAATACCCAGTTTTCAGAAATTCACCGTTAGAGAATGTGTTATAAGTTCTACTATATGATTAAATTCTGTTTTAAAGCGAAATACAAAACGGAAGTTATTAAAAAAAATAAGAGAATTTTAATAAAACATCTTTTGTCATACAACAGAAAGAGCTTGTATTATATTTCAAAAGGATTTATTTAATTTTCTGGCTCAATATTAAATTATGTCCTATATTTCCTTGAAAATAACCCATCTTGAATAATGAAAAATTCATTCATTTTATTCTACGAAATCAAATTACGAGTACGTCTTAATCAAATATTTTAAAAAAAGAAAAGTTTTCTGAGATCGAATTCTTTCTTTCAAATTAAAATTTTGTCTTTTGAAGCTGCAATTCCTGCGAATTTTAAATAATTCAGTATTATATTCAGTAAGAACTGAAAAGAAATAGACTTTGAGAAATATATGTCATTTTCTGTACGAAATTTAAATTGGATTGTCGAAATTTTGTGACAAATAAATTAGATTTTAACTTTTATTTCAAAAATATTTTCTATGAAAGTATTAATGAGAAAAAAATTATTACGGTAAGATATTATTTTTTTACAATGTTCAATTAAATATAAATTTAAACTTATGGTTGTTTCGTGTATTTTTGAACAATTTTTCTATTTACATTACTTAAATTAAACTTTAATTAACTTCCTTTAAAATGACAACATGAAATCATTAATGTTTCCTTTAAAAATGATTTATCTACTTATCTAATGCCGCGTTATAAAACGAAATGACATCTTGATTGTAGAGAAAGCAATCATGGAAGAGAAGAAATTAACTACAAGAAATATTAAAAAACAAAAACAAAAAATGAAATTCATGAAGAGACTGTAGTAGTTCATAATTAAATCGAATGTGTCTAAATAACACACGTTGTTTGTTATGTTTGCAACTCTGGACAATGAAAAACAGAGGGAAGACTTATTTATATTTAAAAAGAAAGTGTCGGAAATTAATCACTTTGATATATATATATATTTTTTGCTCATCATAATTGAATATATTTTTTAAAAATCTGATGATGTAATTTTTTAAAATTCCAATAATACTGACATAAAACTGAGCTGCGCCACCAGGCTCCCGTCAGTCACGTAAACCGCCGTTCCCAAGTTCTAGAGAACTTTTACTGAGCACGAGCAAGGTAGTTCCTACATGCCCTACGAAAGGTGGGGGCACCGCCACCTGCTGATAACCCCCATTCTCCCATGAGATTGACAGCATAGGTCGCTGCGACTAGGGAAGAGCCGGCTCCTATGCCTTAAGTCAGGCTTCTTCGACCCCGTATTTGCTTTACCATAGCTTGGGGATAAATAATACTGGTATAGAAAATAATAAAAGTAATTGTTATTACAGGTCTTGAAATTAAGAATGCGTAATTTTTTATACGAGTTTTTAAGTTCTCGGCCTGACAGTGAAAACACAAGATTTTTACATAATTTCATATTATTTTGCAATGTCAATTATGTTGCAATGCCCTTGCAACTCAATACATTTAGGATACTCTCTTGTGTGCGAATTCTTTGGTGCAGCCCTGTAGTATTTTCGACGATTTTTAGGCATGATAATCAATCTTAGCTAGAAAATTTGCATTTATATACATTAAACGATAGCTTAATATAGCTATCGTCGTAGCTGCAGGAGCTTAGTACAATATACTGCTAAAAAAAAATCACAGAAATTCATGTATTATTTCTTGCTGAGATAAAGATTGAAAATTCTAAAATATGTTGAAATTGTTGCTAAAATACAAAATTTGGGTTTTTTTACAAGATCCGAATAGATGATTTTTATTTTTCATATAGAAAGCTCATACCTTTATCTATAAATTAAATTAAAATAATGATTAACCCCTTAATCGTCGCGCCCGAGACATTCATGGGCAGCGAAGGCTACTATTTTTTTATTCAGATTGTATGATTCCCACCAGTTTTTTGATATAGTGTAACTGGCTTCAACCTCCCATTATTTTATCTGCCATTACATAACTTGAATATTTCTTCTTAAAAAACTGGTGGCAAACAAGCAATCTGAATTTTTAAAAAGTAGCCTACACTTATCGGGAGAGACGATTAAGGGTTTATAAATATCCTATTTCCATCATAAAAAAAGGATGAAAGAAACTAAATAAAAATGCTGCATATTCAGCGGTCATGCGCCTTAGTGGATTCAGGGGATTTGAATACAGTCCAGGTTTTTCCTAAAGTAATGGTCGCCATATTTAAAAAGAGAATTTCTTCATTAAATAAGGCAATATTGTTGTTTAAAATGTGAAATTAAAGAACACAAGCAATATATTTGTAAACAAAAAACTAACAAATCTGCCATTGCTGAACACTACTAGGAGATGAAACACAATTTTGTTTATATTCAGCTAAAATTATATCTCTATACCCACTTCTATACTTGAACTTGACTATCTTGGAGCATTCCATACCTATATAAATTATAAAATTGGTTGTTAATCGTGACTTAACTATTATCCCATTGTTAGCGTTTAGGAAATATTATATAAGAGCGAACGCCTTTTTCTTATTTCTCTATTTTTCCACTTTACCAGTTACTTTTCTTATACAATTTTCCATTAGCTATTCCATGTATTTTCTTGTAATTCTATTGGTCAATAAAGTTGTTCAAATAAAGAATGTTTTTTGCAACAATCTACTGTTTGTTGCATTCCGATATCTACAAAAGCTTTTGAGAAAACAGAGAAGAGCCGACAGAATCAATCATTCAATCTTTCAATATTCGAAAACTCAAAAAATATCTGATCAGTAAAAAAAAAAAAAAAAAAAAAAAAAATCTTACGGCGATTGAAAGGTCTAATTAAGATTTGTACCACCAATTGTTGGAAGAAGGGAATAAACGCCACTTTTTGACATATTCATTTTTCTACACTTTTACATTCTTTAGACGTAGAGCTTAATTGTGAGTTCGAAGAAAAGAACAAAAACCATTCACTTCGTATAGATTCATGCGGCCATAAAAATAGCTAGTTGGAAGAAGGAAACAAATCCTTCCTTTATTACCTTCTTCCAACTATCAACTGTACGAGTATAGAAATAGTGTTTCTTTTTGCCTCTTTTTTTATTCTATAAACAAAAATTTAAAGACGAACTCAGCTGATTTTTACACTTACCATGAGGGTAAAACTAAACGGGGCCCGGATGAAGTATGTAATTTATTGTGGAAAACTATACAGAACATGGATCCCTCTTTCAAAGAACTACACGTTTTTAGCGATGCTTGCGGGATACAAAATAGAAATAACACTCTTATAAGATTCTTTCTCTCTCTTGTTGCAATGAATCGTTTTGAGAAAATACATCAATACTTTCCTGTGTCTGGCCATTCGTTTTTACAGTGTAACAGAAATTTCGGGACCGCTAAAAGACTCATTAGAAGAAAGGGCAGAATTTACGTTCCTAAAGAATATAATAATCTTATTTTGGCAGCAAAAATCAGGGGTTTTTCAGTTAAACCCATTACTCCTAACGACATACTTGATTTTAAAAACTCATGGCAGCGATGTTTCAAGAAAAGCTGTAAGTCATTAGACAAGGCAACAACATTCAAGATTTTGCAATATAGAAGCTTTGAGTATAGTTCAAGTCATACAGGTAACTTGACATGTTCCGAATTTATCGATGGTTTCATTAAAGCTACATTTTTGCTCCAAAATCCTTCTACAAACCCGAAAATACCAGAAACTCCGGCATATGTTACTAAAATACCCATAAATGAGAAAAAAATGAACGACATACAAAAAATAATCCAATATATTCCTGACGAATTCAAAGATTTTTACGATATTATTCTGACCTGGTCAACTACAAGATCCGAAAGTGAAGAAATAGATGAATAATAGAGTGTCCTTACGTTTTTTCTAATAAATAAATAGTTTTTGTCATTATATTATTTATTATTTCAAATTATTTTGTATATAGTATATGATAAATTGGAAGAAGGGAATAAATCCAACACATTTACATATACATATATAAATGAATATGAATTGTATGTAAAATGTATTATCCAGGCCAGATAGATATATCGCCAAAAAGGGTTGTTAATCGCCAGTTTTGTTTATCATTGTCAATTGTGTTCTAAATAGTAATTTAATGTACATGTAATAAATGTAATAATAATTAAAAAAGTGATTCTTCTTTGTATTACAATAATTAAATGCTAAACATATCTAAAAAATTAAGATTATGGAACACTGAAAAATATTTATAAACTTTGCACTCTTTGTTATTGTACAAAACTTAATTTTTTTCTTGCGAAAAAGATGTTACATTAAAAAATAGACTAAATTTAGTCGCTCCCTTTTCAATTCATTCAAACAAATTTGAGGGGAAAGTAAATGCCATTAAAGTTCTATCAGTCATAGAAATATGTTTGATAATAGTCATTATGCTTTTTTTTTAAGGTATCAAAAATCCATATGAGGTTAGATTCATAGATTATAATTTAATATGTGACTGCAAAAATTTGAAAGCGAAAATAGTCTTCTTATTATTTTTATTTAAAGATTCATCTGACTACTAATTTTACTTAATGTATAGTACAAATTAAATTATTATACATGATTATTTTGCGTCATATTATCCACTTGAATACATCTCCCTTTGTTTGGATACTATGACGCAAAATAATCATTTACATAAATTTTACTTATGATTTTGGATAGCGTGGCACAAAAGATAAAACAATTTATTGAAATAAATACATTTCAATACATAATATAGGCTCAGTGAAAGTAATATATTTAACAGTGTATTGGAAAATTATAAGCATTTTTTGTATGTGTAAATATACTTTAGAAGACAAACCAAAAATAATTTAAATTTAATTTTAAAACAATACTATTAAATTCATGTGAAGGTGTCACTCGAATTTTGATATCATTTCTTTTAAAACCCGTATTTTGAATTCAGGAGAGATGTGAATGAAAAAGCATCAGCGAATAAATTTTATATATCTTTTCATTTCAAAAATAATAATTGCATCTGTGAATGTAAAATAAAACAAAAAAGAAAATGATGATATATATTTTTTAATTATTAACATAGTGTCACTCAAAATTGATATCATTGCTTTTAAGACCCATATTTAAAATTCTTAGAGCCAAAAGAAACTGCTGCGTCACAACTTTTAACCCGTTAAGGGTTTTTGTACTGATTATATATTTCAGCCAGCTCTATTAGTAAATAAATCAGAATTTATATTTTCTTCATTATCATTGATATCACATGAGCCTATAAGTTGAAAGTAAAAAGTTATAAAGTTTTTCTTAATTATCTCCATTCTTATGTTTTGGATTTATTCCCTTCTTCCAATTGGTGGTTCATTTATAAATGATAATAATTACGTTTTTAGCTTATGACTTACACATTTTAATTTAAAAACTGGATTGGTGAGTATTTTCCCCCAAAACAAAACGGGTTGCTACACTATTAGTTACTATTAATATTTTTTTAACGATAGTTATACGCAAAAAAAAAAAAAAAAAAAAAAAAAAAAAAACTTGCTGGCACGGCTTGCAGGCACAGGTAGATTTCGAAGTTAAGTACTGATTTCACCAACAAAAACTAAATCAAGATTAGAGATAAACCCAGTTTAACATTTTATCTGGCCGCTTTTGATTACCTTTTTTTTTTCCATTATACTCCAATTACTTTGAAAATAAGAACAAAAATTCTCCCGTGTTTATTAAATAATTTGGTCTACTTATTTGGTAAAGGTACGAAATTAAAAAAATTGTACCATAAATTGAATTTATCTTTAATCTACGGTTACGATCGTTGGTGGGATAGCTTCTAAGTATCAATTCCAGCATCCATAAGGCAGGCACAATTAAGGACATGGAAATTTACGACAGTGGATTCCGTGTCTTCCCTGCAGACTACAGGGCGCCTGTGTATTGGGAATTAAAGAAGAAAGAACTTTTTGCCATGATGTGGCAGTTGGGATAGCCCACTTCGAAATCTACCTGTGCCTTTAGGCGGAGCCATCAGGGATGTTTTGATTTTGATTTATTTTTTATTTTTATTTTTTTATGTAAGAGTTTGTCGTATCAAAAACTTTTCAATATAAAAGTTGTAGATAATATTAAGAAGATATATAATAAATTTAAGCGAATTTGATATATTGTGAATTGCCAAAGTTATGATTTTTTTCTTTCTTAAACCCCTATTTTTTTCGCCCCTTGAGGTCATTTTTAATATTATCAAAAATCATTTTGGCACTTTTTTTAGAATTAATAATAACTTTAAACTGATTCGATATGTATCATAACTAAGAAGTTATGTTTTTTTTCTGTTTTCACAAAAACCCTCCCCATTTTTACACCATTTGACTGATATTTTCTGCCGCTTGATTTTATGTATTAGTTTGGAAGAGATTTGTGCAGAATTATGAAAGTTATTGTGCAATAAAAAAGTGATATATATATATATATATATATATATATATATGGATAAAGTTTTGAACTGGGGGTGGTTTTGTTTTCTAGGAGTCATGATCGGCGTAGATCTGCCAAAGTATCTCGGATATTCCAACATAGGGGAGAATGCAATAGGTAGTATTTCTTACGAAATCTACCGAAAACCGAATAACATTTACTCAGTACTGTAATTATACTACACAATTTGCCTAATTTTATATAAATTTTTGTAATATTGAAAATCTATGATTAATATGTAATTAACAAGATAAAAGTTGTTGACTTATATTGACGAACTTGCATATCATGAATATAGAAAATATTATTCTCGATAACTTAAGTTATAGAAATTATAAATTTAGGTAATAATAATAATATTAATAATAATTTTATTCATCATCGCTCTATGAATTTCCTTAAATTTTCTAAAACACTTGCTTAAATGTTTTAAGGAAGATGGATTGATTTAATTTCTTATTAATGTCCCGAATAATAGTGATTGATCACCTAATCTAAATATTTTATGAAAATTAATACAATTATTTAATACTTAACGTCATCTTTTAACTTCAAAATAACACATTTTAATACTTCATCATTGCTAAAATAAAATCAATAAAATCGTGTCTTATCGCGATTAAACAGCCGATGGTTGTTATACGTAGATAAAGTTTCTAAAATTTGATGTTAGTTAAAGAGTTTGAAAGATAAAAAGCTTTCCTAGCTCTTTGTTATCACTTTTATATTACAAATATCAAAAAAGGTATTATTATATATTATATAACACATGGGTATTTCTGTATATAATTTAAAAAAAAAGGTTTTGGTCATGGTCATAAACTATGTATAACATACATGTCTGAAGTAATGTATAAAATGGATTGCGTAGTGTTTATTTAGACTTGGGAAATGAAGTAACAATACGTAAATTTTATTATTAACACTTTCGAATAAAGTTGAAAAGGGTTTAGGAATTCGGCCGTCCGTTCTTTAACTCCCGTAAATATATTCGGGTTACCATGCAATTGATATATGTTATTAAGGTTTACTATGACATGTTTGGTATTGAAAATAAAGTGTATAGCGTTTATAGTTCGTTTACAGGGACACTCAAAATAGTTCCGTTACATTATGGAATAAATCTATTGGAATAAATCGTTTGCAGTTATTTTAATGTTGCTACGCCATTTCAAACATATTGAGATTATTATATATCACTGAAGTGCACTGCAAGATGCTTACTATAGAATAGGGTGCGCAGAGAATTCATCGTTCCTTTACTGGGACACACAAAAAATTTCGGTTACATACCCGCACACGTTACAGGTGGTTGATGATAAGCATTAATTCTCTTATACAGGGTATTCCAAAAAGATTTAGGCGCCCTTTAATGTTTAGCTGTTGGGCCAATATAAATTGCAATACGTAGGCAATATAAATTGCAAAAGTGTTAAAAATATGGTATGACATTAAGACTACATCGATGAAATATTTCTGCCATTAATTTTCAAAAAGTTACTTGTTTGTATACTTATATGTTCTTATAAGTTATATTAAAAAAAAAAAATTCTCCATGTTTTGACAAGAACAACAATAAAGATACAATTCTTCTACGACGAAAAAAAAATTCTCCATGTTTTGACAAGTACAACAATAAAGATACCATTGTTCTACGACAAAAAAAAATTCTCCATGTTTTGACAAGTACAACAATAAAGATACCATTCTTCTACGACAAAAAAAAAATCTCCAAGTTTTGACAAGTACAACAATAAAGATACCATTCTTCTACGAAAAAAAAATGTCCATGTTTTGACAAGTACAACAATAAAGATACCATTCTTCTACGACAAAAAAAAAAAAAAAAAAAATTCTCCGTGTTTTGACAAGTACAACAATAAAGATACCATTCTTCTACGACAAAATAAAGAACACCGAGTTATGATGCTTAGAAGTTTATGAAATTTGGGAGTTGTTTGGCACCAAAAATTCCTCTGTCCTGTTTTAATCTAAATTCATTAAAATAATTGAGTCTTCAATGCGCAGTACTATTGATCATTCCTGAATTTTTTTTTATAAATAAAAAAAAAAAAAATACAAACTTAAGTTTTGATGATAAAGTTTTACCTTATTTTCATAGTCATACATTTTCCTGTCTTTATTTTCTCCTTAATGCACTGCTTCAACATATATATAATGAAACTAATTTAGCAGTAATTTAAATCGATGTAATACAAAGAGCGAGTTGTTCCCAGTATGAAATGACTGTGTGTTTCGTCTTTTCTCCGCATGGATATAGTTAAAAGCGCTTAAATGGCCCATTAAAGTCTTTTCTATAAAGTTAAAATTTTTATAGAAGTTTAATTGCCACTTATTCTCTTTATATCATTGCATTCCAGCGAGATTTCTTCAAAAATTGCATGGAATAAAATGAAAAACAGAAATTTCATTATTTTTCATTACTTTGTGGCTATATATCTTTGTTATGTATTTTCTCATATGTAATACACTGCTTAAAATATGTAAAATGTTTTATAATCTTTTTTTTCGTATTTCGTAACATAAGGTGTTTCTATGACATTAAAAATATTCAACAAAGTATATATGATGTATATATATGATGTATCTATATATATATACACACACACACACACACATATATATATATATATATATATATATATATATATAAAATTGCACATCACCACTCAATTTTTATCCTAATCAGCTTACATTAAGCGAAAATGATTTGATTAATAATAATATAAATTTTCTAGACTTAAAAATTAAAATTAATGATAATTATAAATTAATTTTTGATATTTATGATAAAAGAATTGATTTTCCATTTAAAGTAAATATTTTTACCAATTTTGCTTCATGTTTACATAAATCAGTTTATAAAAATATAATTATCAATTATCTTCATCGTATAAAATATCTATGCTCAGATATAAATAAAAACAAAAATATTAGATTTATTCGAGATCATGCAAAACTATATGGTTATCCTATTTTTTTGATAAATTCAATTATCAACTCTTTTAAATAGCATTTATTACATCATATAAATATAAACATGTTATGTAATAAATTATTGTTTTAGTGTGCGATAAAAACATAGCAAATGTTATAGAAAATTACAATTAAAACATACATCAATGCAATTAAAACATATAAGGACAATAATTAAGTTGTTTGAACATTATTTACACTTTATATTGTTAATGTGATTGTGCGTTTGCCGATCACCTTTATTTTAAGTGATACACTAATGATCAGGTTTAAAACATATATAAATACAATTAAAACATATACCATTAATACATATAAGGACAATACTTAAGATGGTTGAACATTATTCACACTTTATATAGTTACTGTGATTGTGCGTTTAGTCGATCACTTTTATATTAAGCGATTCTAATGTTCAGTTATAAAAGTCTATAAAATATGCATTGTATTAAAATAACTGTAAAATAACTTATACAAAAACACATAAAATTATACATGGATAACATTGTTCATACCATTGTTGATTATAAATCACAAACATAACAATATGCAATATATATATACATACATACATATATATATATATATATATATATATATATATATATATATATATATATATATGTATGTGTACTGCATTGCATTAAAATGATTATTATTAATTAAATTTTTTACATGATATTTACTCAATGTAAGAATCTTTGAAATACTATGTAAGATAAATTTAATTCATATCATAGGTTTTTGTACAATGTTAATGTAAAACTACAATGATATTATTATTTTTTACTATTTATATAAATTATTAAATCTAATATAATAAATTTGTAAATCAAACTTAATTTTGAATAATTATTATTCCAATAGAGGGCAGCACATTACTTGTCAAATAAATGTTAATAATATTTTTAATTTACCTATAGAGGGTGCTTATAGCTTGTGTATTTAAATTATACTTTTATAAATTAAAATTAAATGGAAATTTGTATATTCACAAATATAAATTTGTTTTTGAGTGTATTTATCACATAAATAAATTTGTGTGTTTTAAATCAATTTGTGTTATGGAGTAATAATTAAGGTGATATATCAAAATATGTTCTCTCAACTTAACCTTCAAATATTTTTTCTCAACTTGACTATATCATCAAGTATTTGATATCTTATGATGACTGCCATGTGGTCATATTGGTATAAATTAGACCTTGTGTTGTTTAAGGATTTTGGATAATTATTGTGAGTAAAATATTTTATCTATTCTTTACAAGTTTTTTATTTCCAATTTTATTATTTCCAACTGTTATCTGGTAAAAATATTTTATCTATTCTTTACAAGTTTTTTATTTCCATATTTATTATTTCCAATTGTCTTCTGGTAATAATTCAGTATACCTGGATGATTATACCGATCTTAGCATATATGCCAGTATAATTATGAAATACTGAATTATTATTTAAAACACGTGTGGGTACATCCAGGCTGAAGATTATACCAACAAGTGTTTTTTCATATCCAATTATAATTTAAATCTCTTGTTATCCAATTTTCCATTATATTTAGTTCATATTTCATTTCTTAATCCATTTGTATTCACTTGATATCAACTCCAAATTATTAACGTTTTATGGTTGATTATAATTTTCTTTTTTTTTTCTCTCTCTCTCTTTTTAAATAATCTTCATATTTTCAGTATTTTTGGCCAATTACCATTGAAGCACAAGCTATGGTAAAATTATGATTGCACTTGTTAATTTATTAACTAGGTGGTATTCTGTCTACATATTATTATTAATTATCTCTTTGGAGATTTAATTAGAATGTTACAAGAACTTGATATGTTTTTTGAAATTCAAAGTTATTATAATTATATATATATATATCTGTGTGTGTGTGTATACATGCACATGTTCTTTTATCCATATTATTTCTTACTCTTTCTCCAACATATCATATGCTAACTTGCTGGTTCAAGGCATATGTATTTTATATGATTTCATTTTTTACATTTTTATTTTTTGAGTTGGTTTATATATATTTACATTTATTATCTCCTTTTGTTGAATTTTCATTTATTTATTAGTTATCTTAATTTCCTTCAATCATTAGTTTTTAGATAATTTATAAGGAGCTTGATGTTGCCCTTTTGATGCTTAATGCTGACAATACTCGACGAAATAACATATTTTTACCATGAATTATTCGTATGAAGCGCCTCTGATGGTTCCATAAGTTTTGCATTTTCAATTGACTGGGTTTATTTTTTGTATTATCTTTACCTTTGATTTTTATACATGCGATTTTATTTTAATTATATATATATATATATATATATATATATATATATATATATAATTATAATATCTATGAATTTCAAAATACATATCAAGTTCTATTCTACTTAAATCTCCAAAGAGATAATTAATGATATTGTGTATACAGAATACCACATAGCTAATAATTAACATGTGCAAACATAATATTACCATAGCTTATGCTTCAATGGTAATTGGCCAAATTTGACTCATACCTAAAGAATATTGAAAAAAGAAATAGAGAGAAAGGGAAAAAAAAATATATATATAAATTGGAGTTGCAATTAAGTAAACACAAATGGATTAATAAATTAAATATGAACCATATACAATGGAAAATTGGATATATATATATAAAAATATATATATATATATACGGGTATAATATCTCTGACTTATGATAAATTTAGAGTATGAAAAATCCTGTTTATTCCCAGGTTTATTTCCAAGAGACCCAATTTATTCTCAGGTTTATTCCCAAGAGACCTGGTGTATTCCCAAAAACCAAGCTTATTCCCCAAAAACCCGATTTATTACCAGGTTTAAACCAGGTTATTTCTAGCCTTTGCAATTCTAGATAAATTAAAGATATATATGTTTGGTCACGGATTTTGTGTATTTTACTCTACAATTAATGACCAATATTGGCTATATTTGAAATATTTGTAAAGACAGGGTGAAAAATATCTTGCCAATCTTCTTCGCCAATGCAAGATAACTAAGTAAATTCATTTGTGGTTGCAGGAGAGGCTAGTCTTATTTTATCTATTGTTGGTATTGAATATCTATCCTGAAAAAATAACTTATCTTTAACTTGTACTGAGAGGCTGTTAAAAGTACATTTACGAAGAAAATTTTAGTGTGTTGAGCATTTTTATATGTTGTTTGTTTATAGTATTACGGCAGTATTTATACGAGTCACGTTATAGAAAAGGAAACAACGGTCAGACCAAAATTTGACAATGTTCGATCAATTAACGACAAGCCTGAAGCACTAGTCTAAAATTCTGAAATTTAGAGGATACGTGCCTTTTGTAAAATAGATTATGCTCAAAGGACAAAGTTTGAAGAATATATAAAATAAAGGTAATTAAAAAAATGAAAAGTATCTTAATCAGTTTCTATCTCATAAATAAAATTTTACATTAAAGCATTTTTTTTCTTTTCAATTATGTGCGATGCGCATGGTTCGAAAATGTTACTCTATATGAAACATTCTTTGCGAAAAAATATATATGTGGTACGTTCCACAGAGAGTATTGCTTCCGGAGAAAGATAAGTAGATAAAGCAATCAAATGTTACAAAATAACAATATATTTTTAGGTGGATCCGTAATTATATAGTAAATACGTAGCACCAATAGTTGTCGAGTGGTCCGTCTGTCTTCCGTCTGTTAGCATATAACAACGCAGAAAATACCCAAATTTTATGAAAAGCGAATCAAAACTTAAAAAGATATTAATGAAAGTTTTCTTCATTCTATTAAATACTATCATACGTTGTAACAGCCATTGCTGTTAGTAAGAGTGAACCAGGCCGTTCTGTCGAAAAGGAGAGCACAAGAGGTAAAGTTTAAAAAGTTAAGTTTATTGAAACTTAAACGGGCTGGGATTTGAGAAAGTACACTACTAAATTTTCCTTACTCCAAAATAATTCACTTTCCCAGAACTGTACTCAGCAAAATAAAACTTCAATATATTAAATATAAATATACAAAACGAACTTACAACTTTGAAGATAAGAACAAGTCAGGATGCCTTCCACAAGAATCCAACTCCACGCTGTAGACTTGTCGAATACTGATCTCAATATGTCCGTCTAGACTAATGCAACTGCTTATACGCTATTCAGCTTCGGATTGATGACTCAATAGCAGGATCTAAACGTACTCTTATAGAGGAAGTACTCGACCCAAGTTCTGACTTCCAAACGTATTTCCGAAGCTTACATACCCAAAGATCGATTGACCAGCTAGAACAATTTGCATAAATATCGATGAAAAGAGAAACTCACAAGTTCCGAGGTTTTCATAGTCATCCGTCGAAAATTAAAGAAAGCTAGCATTGATCAAGTTTTACGCACGCGGACAATTAGTGGACAAAAGCTACGTTCTCATTGAAAACATCGCCTACTCACATGATCAGAGTAATCGGTCCATTAATTCAGTGATATCCCATGATAGGTAATAATTCTAGATTGCCATGGTGATTATGTCCTTTTTAAGATGGAGTCCGTATTATTTCCGTATTACTGACTTTAAATAACCAAATTTTAATATTAAAATTGTTTAATTATAGCAATTATATAATTTACAGTATTTTGGATAGATGTTTTCGGAGAAATAGATATTAAATGGAAAAAGAGTTTAAATATGGATATCAAGTTCTGAAAATTTCAAAGATTTGATCAAAATCTGTAAAAAGACTTACAAAAAACATTTTTATTGTAATTTTATGTATGATGTTAAAAAAAAACCCCTCAAATGATCGAAATACTCGGAAAAACTAAATTAAGTTAAAAAATACAATTACTTGTTTATAAAATATGTCTTCCTAAAATTTACAGTCCAAATAAACACTTATATATACATCATTTATGAATTTATACATTTACTTTCTTCTTAACTCCATAGGAATAAAAGCATTTCTTCTATAACTTTAGAAGTTTTATCAGAATTTAAGCTACTTTTTTCTATTTTTGCTTCTTTGAATGAATTATTTATGAATGAAAAAGCACTTAAATAAACTTGGAGTACTTTCACTTTTATCTTCAACGTACTTAATAAAAAAAATCGGAAAATATTTTTTCCCGAATAATTTAATAAATTAAGTTTAATGAATTGAATTACTTGAAAGCTAGATATGTTTTCTTTTCTTTTATAAATAATTATAAAAATTATCCTGTTATAAAAATTATTTAGAGTGCAGTTAATTTTTTTGTTGTTTTAGGTGTGCCTAAATATATGTTTCTGTGACACATGTATTAATTTAAAATGGTAAAGAAAAATATCTAAAAAAGAGAAAATCTGAAATTTTATTTGCGAGTTAACCCTCTCGCCATCGATTTTTTTTCCAATTTTGGGAAAAATTACTTTTACGCTAACAAAATTAAAAGTAGCAATCGAAATCACAGAAGTTACAGTTTACTGAAATTTAACAAATGTGTTCTTTACAGAAATCTAACGAATGTAGTTATGTTGCGTGTTTTTCCTATGAAAATAGTCTAAGGAAGAATTTTTTAAGACGTTTGAAAAATGTCGAATTACAACCAGATTAAACAAACATAAAAAATTTAGTAGTATTTTTTATCTTTTATCACAAATTACTAATTCGAAAAATGAGTCCCTAATTTAAATTTAAAGAGTGAAACATATGTTTAAATTAAAAGAAACGCCAACGGTTTACTAATAATTAATAAAACTTTTATTAATATTATTATTATTATTAAATGCTGAAACATAAGTAACGTCATCATAGTAAATGTATCGACATATGCGATCACTATTAGGTGCTGGAATTAACAAAAAAAAAAATTTTCTTTCAAATATTGCAATTCGAAGTAGGAGCCTCATATGAGGCCCAGGGTGACGAGAGGGTTAAACATTTTCTAACATTTATATTTCAAATTATTGAAATTAAGCCTATTAAATTCAAGGTGTTTTATTTGTTAACTCACTAGACTGTTTTGGCCAATATACAAAAAATAACATGTCGCCAATTTATACTTCTATCTAGTATATAAAAAGGAAAATTTGTCCGTGTGTCTTTTTTTTATACCAATCCACAGTTTAGAAGCGCGAATCGTGAAATTATACGCTCAGGCATATCAAAACTCAGCCGAGGCAACTAAAGTAACCCGATATCGAAATAAATTATAGTTAATTGTTTACTTAGACCCATATTTTCTCTATGCTTTGGTCAGGGACCCAAGTTTAACTTGTGTCTAAGTAAACAAGTTGGAAAACGCATAACACATTTAAAAAACTAATTTCAGGAATTAGTAACAATATTCGGAAAAATATCCGAATTCTTTTGTTCATCCCTGTATATGTTCTATAGATTTGTATATATACTACATATAATGCTAAATTTTAGTTCAATTGGGAAACGCGCAGTACAGTTTAAAATTTCCCTTCTGGAATTTCCGCCAATTAACGGGAGTGTACTAGAGAACTTTTGTGCTCTCCTGTATACGATCTATAGAATTTATACACACGAAGTAATAGCCAAAAAATGAGTGAAATTTAAAAACGCGCTTAGCAACTGAAAGCTTAGTTCCGGTAATTATTGTTAACATACAGTAACGAATTCTTTTGAGTGTCCCTGTAAATGAACGATGAATGCTATACAAGCAATATTGTACAGTAAGCCTCTTGTAATTCCTGTAAGTGCTATGAACACCATATTCTATAGTAAGCCTCTTGTAGTGCATCTCAGTGATATATATCAATTTCAACATTTTGAGATTGTGTAACATCATTAAAATAAACCGCAAATAAAAGCATGCTAGCAGATGGTGATAAAGAAAAATAGCTAGTTATAATTGATAAAGATGAGAGTTCGGACATGTTTGTTGTGTATTGAGCTATTCATAAGAGATATCTTAATGCCCAAATATTTTCCATCTATTCTTAATAATATCAATCACAAAATGTACCAACGCTTTCAAATTTAAGGTGAAATGTGAGAAGCTCTTCATGACATTTTATGAAGCTAAAAAGGGAGATCATATAACACTTTTGTTTCTCATTGACGTAAGTTGCAAATAATAATTAAACTCTTTTTGATATAAATATGAAAATGTATGCATTCGTTGCATTTATAGAGTTATGTTAAAAGCGCATTTATGAAAAACGTTTGCCTGTTTAGTTTGCGAACAAATTGTGAAATGACTTGTTAATGAATTTTTAGGATTCCTCACAGAAACAATAAAACCTAAAATGGGTAAAACAAAACCAAATTTGGGTTAGAAGATTCTTAGGTATGAGGTTACCCAATTTGGGTTGATTCGAAATTGGGTCACGACCCATGCCTGTTTTGGTTACCACTGTGTATCCAATCTAAAAAGGGAGATCATATAACACTTTTGTTTCTCATTGACGTAAGTTGCAAATAATAATTAAACTCTTTTTGATATAAATATGAAAATGTATGCATTCGTTGCATTTATAGAGTTATGTTAAAAGCGCATTTATGAAAAACGTTTGCCTGTTTAGTTTGCGAACAAATAGTGAAATGACTTGTTAATGAATTTTTAGGATTCCTCACAGAAACAATAAAACCTAAAATGGGTAAAACAAAACCCAATTTGGGTTAGAAGATTCTTAGGTATGAGGTTACCCAATTTGGGTTGATTCGAAATTGGGTCACGACCCATGCCTGTTTTGGTTACCACTGTGTATCCAAGCTAAAAAAGGAGATCATATAACACTTTTGTTTCTCATTGACGTAAGTTGCAAATAATAATTAAACTCTTTTTGATATAAATATGAAAATGTATGCATTCGTTGCATTTATAGAGTTATGTTAAAAGCGCATTTATGAAAAACGTTTGCCTGTTTAGTTTGCGAATAAATTGTGAAATGACTTGTTAATGAATTTTTAGGATTCCTCACAGAAACAATAAAACCTAAAATGGGTAAAACAAAACCCAATTTGTGTTAGAATACAATACAGAATACGTTTAATACAGAATACAATACAGAATACAATCAATACAGAAATTATTTTAGTAAAGCATTTCAAGAAAAATTCCAAAATGCAACGTGAACTCCCTTATAAAAATGCAATGATAAAAATGCTTGTAAATATGTTATATACCTTAAATGACCATACGCAGTTGCATGCGAAAATTATAATCTGTTGGACTTGATTGTATAAAAGCTTCATGAAAGTACCCCAAATCCTTATAGAAAAAAAAGCGAAAAAACAATTTGAACACAGCTTCCGATTTAACAAATGAAATATTGAAGAAAAACACAATACCTGTACTCTAAAAGGAGCACCTTCTTAGAATTTGGGCCTTGCGTATTAAACAGGGCCTATGACTCTTTCTTAATTTTTCTTTAATTGGAAAACTTTTTTGTCCTTTGAAGAAAAATATTTATTTAAAATAAATGCTTGACCAAATTTTATTAATTCGTTTTGTTAATTGAAATTCAAATATATACTGTTATTTGCATAAGGGTTCTTTTCTTTCTTATCTTTGTTCATATGTCACGATAATACATGGGAAAAACTATAAAATTAAAAACATTTTTGAACTTATAAAATTGGGCAAAGTTAAAAATCATCCTATTTAAGTTAATGCCAATGTTAACATCAAATTATGTCTACATCCCACAACGCAATATTGCGGGTTAAGAGGACATTCAGAAAATAAAAATTAAAAAGTATTTTCGCATGTGCCCATCCCCCTTCCCCTACATTAATACATATATTAGATACAGTTGCGTACGAAATTGGGTTTGTTTATTTAATGTATTACTTAATAATTTTCAGTTTTGTTAAAAATACATAAAATGAAAAATTCTATATATTTTTTGCCGTTTGATTAATTACATATTTTAAAGAAATACGCATCTATCAAAACTCTATGAAAAGAATTTTTATTTATAAAGAAACTTTGAAGGGCTTTCTAAACTTATGAAAGTTTCTTGATAAAGAACTCCATATAAATTTCCACTTATTTTCCTCAAGTGACAATATCCTCTGGAGAATTTTTTGACTGATTTCTTTTAAAAGCTACAGCTTTTAAGAATTTCATTTTGAGTTCTATTTTGTATTGCAAGTCGGAGATTACGCATTCTTCTGGGGAATGGTATTCTGAGTTATCACTTCATAAGAGCATGAGGAAAATTCGCTCTCGAACTATATATTGATATTTATTAACACAATATACAGGGTGTTTTAAAGGGCTTAAGGGGGTTAGTTCAGACATTTAATGGTTATAATAAATGAAAACACAAACAATTTTTGCATAGGAAACCAACCTAACAATTCACTTTTATAGTCAAAAATACTTATATGTCTATGCGCCTTACTCCAAGCCAAACTTTGAATTTCATTTATTACTTTAATAATAATACGATATTTTATCAAAATTTTCAACAGAATAATTTTGCACTTTTGTGATATAGATGGAATCACTTTAAGCGCCGGAAGTAGAAGTCAATTCAGTCAGTCATACTGTTTGTATTGAAAGTTACATTCTGAATCATGGGGCTTCGGTCAGTGTGACGTCAAACGATTCTAAACTAACGGTTGTTATGTTTTATTTCTTATTTTATGTGTAGATTATAGCGAAATACTTTCGGTGCAGTGGTAATATATTTTATGACTTTATATTAAATAGGAAATGAAACTTAGCAACGATTTGTTTAGTTCTTCCTTTTTTCAACCGAAATGTCATGACTGACGTCACGACTAAAAGCGCCTATGATGGCCAGTTGCTCCACTGCTCCACTTCTCATGATGTCATCACATTGCACGTAAATCAAAGTGAATCTGTTTACTATACAAATTACTTTGAATAATAGTGGTCTATCACTGAAAATACATTATAAGATACTATGATAAGATAGAGTCTAATTCGATGCGGTCTTACATGGGATAATCCCATAATTCCTCCAAATCCCCAAATCCCCCACTAATCCCATAAGTTATGTTTATGGGATAGTGAAAAAAAATTAAAAATATTGTTAATTGTGTCTTCGCTATTCCCTCATTGTCAGATATTTGGAAATATTATATATAAGCCTGCTCTGCTTTTCTCAAATTTTAATAACATTTTCCCATATTACCAGTAAAACATCGTTACAATATTCCCATTACGAAAAGAATTATGAACGAAAATTGGGATTGGACTTGGTGTAAGATGCCTTATGCAAAAAATGACATTTGAATTGGAACTGAAATTAACTAAAACTCTAATCTGAGTTCAGGTTGTTTTAATACAGTAATCCCTCAATATTCGCCAGGGTTACGTTCCAGGTAACCCCAGGTCCCCGCTCGCGGATTGTCAAATCCGCGAATGTGAGTCTATCTCTCTGCACTAAAAAAGGAGTTACGTTCTATAAAATTTTAATTAGAGTGGCACAACATTTCAAAGAACTAAAAGATACATGTATTAACAATACGTTATGCAGAACATATATGTAGAAGTTAAATGTACGCACATTATCATAAACATGAAATTTATTTACTAAAGATAATTCAAATTAATTGACTAGGGAAATAATTACAGCTAGAAAAGCATGTGTTTTGTATAAAGTAATTTTGATTCTCTCTATTCGCAAAGAGACGATAATGAGTAAATGGGTCAGTATGCGATAAAATATTAAAATACGATATTTAAATACATCTAGATGCTTCAGAAATGCTGTTATTTTCTATCTAAGTGCAGTTTCAGCTCCATCTCTACGAGAACTTGAACGTGTTAAATTAATAGATTAAAGATGCTCTAACGTTACCACTTCTAATATCTCCATTGAAATTCCTTCGAATTTGAAATTCTCCATTGAAATTCCTTCTGTTGTTATTTGCTTTTCTACAACAATCGCTCCTTTTTCAGATGACAACTGAAAATTGATTTGTAAATAGATACTAAGAAAACACTGAGGAAATAATCTTTAACTACTATAGATTCTGAAAACGAAAGAGATAATAAAAAAAAAATCGCGAATAATCAAATCAGATTCTCGCGAATGTTACGTTTTTCCGCATTTTCATATTCGCGAATAATCAAAACTCGCGAATGTTAAAACCTCGAATGTTGAGGGATTACTGTATTTATTTTTATACATTTGGTAAGCAATCAAAATCTTCATTAGTAGGAATATGCTTGTATTACGCAAATTATTTTGAATAACAGTGGTGTATGACTGAAAATAAATTATAAGATACTATGATAAGATAGAGTCCAATTCGCTGCGGTCTTGCATGGGAAATAAGTTATATTTATGGGATAATGAAAAAAAAAATTAAAAATATTGTTAATTGTGTCTTCGCTATTCCTCCATTGTCAGATATTTGGAAATCTATATATATATTTGTCTTACGTAGCGCAGAAACAGGGCTGAATTTCTACCTTATCGTTGGAAACAACCGTAGTTTCCAGAGCTCAGACCAATGAACAGACAAGATTGTGTTAGCTACGCCTCCAATATGGAGGTCAGTGTCAGAACAGTGAAACTCAAGCTAGCAATTATTAAAAATAAAATAATATGAACGTAATCCAAAGCGTCTGAGATGATTCCTAATTATGAGTAATATTGAATTCTCAACTCTTATTTAGAATTTATTTACGAGTTTTACTCACACAAAAAATCGGAGATAATAAAATATAAACTTTCTAGAATGCCCCTGCTGCCATCTGTTGATGTTTTATTGAAGTAAAAATTATTTTTCTTCAATTTCAATGAAGTAAAAATTTCTTTTGCAGAAATCTATAATCAATTAGAATAATAAAATGTCGAACGAAATTTAAACAATCATTGATGATAAACAATCTTCCTACCACGTAGTTTTTTTTTAATGAATTTAAGTCGTGCTGTACAATATTATAGGTGCAATAAGTTTTAAACTAATTATGTTTCCAAGATCCTTTTTTCATAGTATTTAAATGATTTATATGCCCATTAGTAGCATCAACTAAATGCATTTTTAGTTGTGTTTTCAATAGAGTTTTCAATTACTTTTTTACATTAAAAAAAATTGTCAATTTCATATGTTGAAATGATTTATTGTAGTACTTATTCCAGCTAGAATTACTAGAAAAAGAAAAAGGGGCGAGCGAGCGAAGCGAGCTGGGACCGCGTAGCGATCTCAATGTGAATTGCCTTGCAATTCACGGGGGATTGGCGAGCGTTAGCGAGTAGGGGGCT
Organism: Maratus michaelseni; assembly: GCA_963931845.1. Taxonomy (NCBI): domain Eukaryota; kingdom Metazoa; phylum Arthropoda; class Arachnida; order Araneae; family Salticidae; genus Maratus; species Maratus michaelseni. The sequence continues at coordinate 387,759,950 of OZ007591.1, read as the reverse complement.
GAGCCCCCTAGTATTATAAATAAATCTGCTTTTCTTAAATTCTGCTAACATTTTTCCATATTACGAGTTCCTTACTCTATGCAATCTCTAATTGCCTATTCCCAGTAATTTCCTGTAATTCTAATGGTCAATAAACCTCACTGACTGCTACCGAAATTACTCTGCAATAGTTAAAAAGTTCTGGTGCTTAAAACGTTTTATCTCATTATAAGTTACGTTTAATTACCCATAAATTTTGCAGCGGTTAATTTTATGTCTACTTAAAATTAAATAACATTACTTTAAAATTTCTTAAAATAATAATGCGAATAACACAAAATTGTTATAAAAATTACAATTTCAAGTGTTACATTTAATATATAAAGTCTCTTTTTAACGTTTTCGGATTATTATTTAAATGAAAGGATTAATAAAAAATTAAATTTACTTCTACATTTTGAAAAAAAGTATTGCATTTTTGCCAAAATTTATGAAGAATAAAACTACATTTGTTGTTTCTCATTTAAAAGAAAGAAAAACAACAGAAATCTATTTACCTTTCTTTTATTATATCTGACATCTTTACCTGAACATTTTTTTTTCTTATTCAGGAAAATTTATTACATTGTTTAAACCATTAAAGCCGGAATTATTTTTTTCTTTAAAATGAAAAAAAAAAAAATGAATTTCATACCAATTTTTCAAAGTAGCAACTTTAGTCTCCTTTTATTACGGAGTTTCTGTCATCGGATAAAGAGAACATTTCTCTTAAAATATACTGAGGCATAGCTGCCAACGTTTACGCTTTTTTCCTACCACTAAAATTTTATAGTAAATTGAAACTTATTAAATTGCCGAAATCATGTAATTCAATAAAACAAAAATGTCTATCAATTTTTAGTGGTAGCAAAACAGCGTAAAAGTTGGCAGCTATGATACTGGTATAGAAACAACAAAATGGATGGCAGCTATTTCGGTACCATATGGTACCAGTAGGCTTTAATGGGCTAAAAAAGAAATGTTTTTGGATATAGGTCTCTTCCGAATTACCCACGATTCCAAAAAGTGTTCTTTTATATTCAGAAATTTAGTATTTCTGAAACAAAAGTTTATTTTGCTGCCCGCTTCAAAATAAATAAATAAATAAATAAAAATAAATAAAATAATAAAAAACGAAATGTTTTTGAAGTATTTCTACAGTGTTTTAATCAGTTTTCTCAACATGAAATCTCACTTTTTTAGATGCTATGAATTCTCAAGTAAACATTTACATGTGCAGCAGACAAACATGTTAAATCAACAACATATTAATATTAAAATTTATATCAGTTTGGTACTCCTGGATGGATGGATGAATTCTGTTTCATAGCTAAAATTGTGTATTTGAGAATTCACAATACACACACAAAAAAAAATATATATATTTATTAATGAGAAAAGTAACTAATGCACACTAAAAATACTCGGAAACGTGTCGTTTATTTCTTTCCTTTTCTTTCTTCCTTCCGTTTTTGAAACGGGCAGAAAATCAGAAATTCTTTTTTAAATCTTGGGAATGTATTGGTTTTTGAGGTTTCTGAAGTTAAAAGGAGCACTTTCTAAAATCGTGGACAATTTGGAAGAGATTATGTTAAACTTTCGTGAAGTTTTGCTATATCCAAACAATTTCTCTCTCTTTTTTTCACAGTGTAACCTAGAATTAATAAGAACATTTTGGAGTGTGACTAAAAATAATGAAAACATACATAACTTTATAGATAGTAATAAATTATAAAATTTTCATCACAATCATTCTTTTTAGTTTAAAAATTTTGTTAACATTAAATGATGCTAAACAAAACTAACAAGATAAGTTTCGACACGTCCTCGTTTTATCTCAAAGGTGGAAGAAGTGTGAATGCAAATTAAAAAAATTTTTTTTAAGAGATTTCATTAATGAAAACTCTATTACTAAGTTAAAAACAGAGAGTTAAAAGATCACCTACCAGAAGAAATCTATTACAAAAAAATTGTAATGCATTTTTTTTCTGGTTTATTTTTACAAAAACAACTGTAATGTATTTTAATTTTTCGACATCCAATAACATTCCTCTCTATTTTATTACAGTGTAACCTAGAATTGATTAGAACATGATAAACACATTCCTTTCGTGAACAAAGCTAAATCTAATCATAAACGTTTATCTAAACTTTTGAATTACCACTTAAAAATTATCAAAATTATCTATTTTCAATTCCTTTAAACAACCACTAAATTTTCCTCGCATGAAAAGGTAAACTTTGGACTGTGACGGAAAAAGACGAAAAAATGCATAACTCTTATAGATACTAATAAATTGTAAAATTTTAATCATAATTGTTCCTTTCAGTTTCACATTTTGTTTGTTAACATAAAATAATTCTAAACAAAACTAACAATATAAGTCTCACCACGTCATCGTTTTATCTCAAAGGTAGAAGTGTGAATGTAATTTTTTTAACTTCTGAAGAGATTTCTTTCAAGAAATCTCTATTACTTGAGCTTGAAGCGATTAAAAAACAGGCCACGGATCAACAGAAATTATAAATAAATTTTAAACAAAATTGTCATGTATTTTTTCTGGTTTCAGTTTTATAAGAACATTTCTAATGGATTTTATTTTTTTCCAAATGAACATTATCAAATTATGTATTTACTGGCGGATTGTGCGTACTTTCTTAAACCACCACCATTTTTTTTCTAATTTTTTTTCAAGGGTAAGTTAGAATAAAAAAGATTAAAGCTCTTTCATATGATTAACATAACATTTAAAAAAATGAATAATTAAGATTAAACAAAATGTATAACAGCTTCAAAAGTTCGTAGATATTTTTTTGAATTGAGACAATATAATGATTTTTTTTTTTTAGTTTTTTGGAGCATTCTAGAATAAAATGCGGGAAAAAACCTTTATAACAACCTTATCATCTTTCAGGAGATGTATTTCCCAGATTAGTGGCCACAAAATTAACGGTATGGCATAAAAAAGAAACAGTTCCAAAGTGTATCAAAAGATGGCGCTGTAAGCGGCATAACGAAAGTGGATTTGGCTACAAGTGACATTTTTTAATTAAAATATGACGGCTTTGGCATGAGTTGCTCAGTAAACCAATTGTACTGCTCAATGTGAATGAGTGTTTCCGTTGTTTGACGGGAAAAATGACTTCCAAATCCATCAACAGTTGTGGTACTGTTAGGGTAAAGCCCATCCACCACGGCAAGGTCATACCACATTGGATGGGAGAAATCGGTTTTTAACTGTCCTTGGGCCAAAAACCTCATAAAAAGCACATAATGATTCGGTTTTTAATTGCGCATGAGTGTCTTTTAATTTGCATAGTATGCCGCTTACAGTGCCATCTATTGATACACTTGGAACTTTTTTTTCTTTTGCCATACCGTATCCCCCTTCTTGATCCCCCGTATATTGAGTTCAAATTTGAAGTCATTCTGACCAGTGGTTCCTTTTTCACAGCATTTTGAAAGTGGGACTTTAATTACAACCATACAGCATTTCTTAGCAGACATCACTGTTTACGGTAATATCAAATAAGTGTTACATTCAATCCGAACTCTTCCTCTCAACCCTTTTATAGTTTTATTCACCTAAACACTCTTCAATGAAGAAAAAATTATCAGTGTAAACAAATTAGTACTTATGTATTGATGATTACATGATCGATATTGGTTTATCAGTTATAATACCATTTGCACATAGTTGTGAGTTCTGCTATATAGCTGAAGGAAAGAGATAGCGTTGGAAAGAGGTAAATAATTTTAATCTATCTAACAAAACTGAAAAAATGAAAGCTAGGAGGTAGCAAGTAGTTTTATTGTGTTAAATTACTTCATAATTGTGATGTGAAAATTATGCGAATCTTTGATTTTTACACAAATTTTCATTCAATAGAATGGGGTGCGTAAAATACGTGGTCTCGCAAATTATGCCAGTAAATGCGATATATATATATATACAACATCATTACGAGAATATTGTCAAGGTAGTGCCCATTTAAGGATAACAAATAATATTTCTGTAAATGCATTTTAAAAATAGTCATTTAAAAACTCGGTAAAACCGCATTTTTAGAGAAAGATGGTTTTACCAAATCTAGACAACTTTTAAAAAATTTCAAAATAAAACTTGTTCGACTGGAGTATTTTAGAGTTAATAAAACCTTGAGTATAATACTCGATTATGCTTTTTTTGACGAAATATTTATCAAGTTATCGAAACGTTAGTATATTTATAAATTTAGCATATGCATTTTGTAATTTGCATGAAATAGTAAAAACGGAATCGAAAGCTTACTAAATTATTAAGCACGATCTACCACATTTTATTTTTCAGTACAGGTAAAAATAGACACAAAATTGTTGTTTTATGGAAAAAATACCGTATTTAATCTTGTATAATGCGACTTCGGGTATAAAGCGCACTCTGGTTTTGATAGGGAAAAACGAAAAAAAAAATCTATCGTGTTTATTGCGCAACATAAAATTTTCATTTCAGAAAATCTAGGAATGTTAAAAAACATAATAATAAAAATAATAAATCAAGAACAAAAAATTATGCGATAGGCATAGATTATGAAATACTTTACGACAGTATCAGAATAATGTTAAGCAATTTCAATTTTCCCTCCAATGAAATAAGATATCTAAATAAACAATTGAAAAAAAAAAAAACACAACACAGTAAAAAATTATTTTCTGCAATTGCTTTGTATATCCGGTAATGTGTGCGACTTTTTTTCGTGCAACCGTGTAGGTGTTTTATAGAATTTATACGCCTCACTTAATATACTAACAATTAGTTAAGTTAAAAAAATTACCAAGTATCCTTCCTTAAATTCTTATGGTATTGGATATCCTGCAAGACTTTGTTCTATAATTGGGTTGATATCCTTTAATGCTTTTGCCACCATATTTTAGCAGTTCGAGATTTACTCCGTTTAGTACAGATGATCTACGATTTTTTCGCTCATTGAGTGCTTGTTCGACCTCTGAACTTGCGATTTGAAATCCAACATTTTGGTGTTCAAACACTTCTGAATCTTTAAATTAATCTCTGTTCTCCATAATGAGTTCCTCAAACTATGACCGTCAATCGCAAATCTTAATAATTTCAAGTTTCGTTTTATGATGAGTATCAGTTCTTATTCCCTTTAACCCTTTGAGGGGCGGTGGTATATATCATATACCACCTAATTTTAATCCGATTCAAACCAGAAACTTTTAATTAAATTTTACTTTTTTAACTTTGACGGGGACAAAATGAAATATTGCTTTTCTTTATTTTGAACTAAATTCTTTCGTAAGTACCGGTGGGAATTCAACGCTACAGGAGCACAAGTGCTTGCCCCTGAAAGGGTTAAAATATTCCAGGCTTCTGGGGATTTTTTTAAATCCTAGCTGGCAATTTATGCTTACACATGCTCTTTCTTAATCTTGATTTTTGTATCGTCTGATTTCTTTGAATATCTCTTTTTACTTACTTTGTATATCTCTAAACTAATATCATCTGTTTTATTTAACTCGTTTAAAAATGTTCTTTTCTTTTCTTGAATTCCTTTAAGAAATTCTTCCTTTAGCCAGTTTTACTGTTATCCTCATTTCTACTTCTTGCACTCATGGGCAGCAGCGATAATATTTTGTTTAATATGGATATATAGATCCCCTATCATACCTTCAAACTCTACTATCAGTCTATCATTCACCCTTTTTCTCATATACAGGACTGCCACTCACGACTATATTTTTATTCTATCTCGCACCACTTTTTCAAAACAGAAATCTTTCACTTAACTTTGACAACATGTTTTATACAGAATATTAAGTTACTTCGCTACTAGGTGATCATAAAGTTCATTACATTGTTCCAAGAGAAATATATTAAAACATTTATTTGTTTAAAAATAGTAGCGCAAATAGAGTATAAAAATAGTCGCCATTGGCTGCCCTGCATATATTCCTTTAATATTCTCATTTTGTAAAAATTCCCTTTTAAATGTTGGGTAAGAGTACCTTACTTCTGTATGCTCACTAGATGTTTTTGATTTACTCTTTAACAAATTCCATCCATTTTTTGCTTTGACTATAAAATGATCATATCCACAGACTGTACTTCGGTATACTCTAAAATCCTCAATTACGGTTGAGGTGCTTTGCCTAGAATCAGATCAATAATCGATTTCTGGTTCTTCCGTTCTTGGTGCCATGGGTAACGATGGAAGTCTCTGTGTTGGAAAAACGTATTCTGTATTTTAATGTCTGATTTTTCATAGGATTTAAATCAAAAGTTTCTCGTTGCCATTGCAAACTTCTTCTCCAAATCTTTCAATAACATTATTTCCTAATATTTTTCCTACTCTCCCAACAAAAATAGATTATCCAACAAAAATATATCTTTTCTATTTTGGTGTATCTTCGATGATACCCTGTAATTCATCGCAATACTTATCTTTTTCTTCCTCACTGGCATCGTTTGTTGTTGCATAAGTTCCTGATATAGATTTCTCTTCCGAAAATTGTCATGTATTACATTGACAGTGGGACAACATTGACAACTTTGACAGTGGGAAAATTTCAATTTATTATTTTACTTCGGAACTGCATGATATGATATAATCAATAACTATATAATAATCCCCATTATATACTTTTTCACGGTTCTGCGTCAATTCGTCGCGCACAATTCATCGCGGAACAATTCATCGCGCACAATTCTTCTCAGCGACAAATTCGTCGCGGCAACAACTCATCGCAACGTCAATTCGTCGCAGCGTCAATTCGTTGAGGTGTCAATTCGTCGCAACGAAAATGTTTTTGAAGGCAATGATGATAAAACAGAGACAATTTAGTAAAAAATATTTAATGATAAATAGTTTTTTAGATATAGAGAAATTAGATATAATGAACATTTTCGTTGCGATGAATTGACGTCGCGACGAATTAACACCACGACGAATTGACGCTGCGATGAATTGACGCTGCGATGAATTGTGCGCGACGAATTGACGCGACACTCTTTTTCACTGCAAAAATGTAATTGAATTGCCATCATGCTTAATAGTTTTCAATAGGGGGAGGTTAGTCTTTTTTTCGGTCAAAATTTTAGATTTTATTGATTTTGAATTTTTTTTGTATCCTCCAAGTGGCCTAAAGTGATTTTCGATATTCCGATTCACTACAATATTTCTACTTGTATAATGTAACACTGGCTGTTGAATGTGTCGCTATTGTAAACCTTTAAACTTGTTTTTCTCGAAAGCTTTTTTTTCATACCCATTTCTCTCGAAAATTGTTTTGACCGATTTCCTTCATTTTTTATTTGAAAGAAAGATAACCTTTTTTTCTGGAGCTTATACCACCAAAAAGTATGATTTTTAGTGATTAGTTATTTATTCGAGAATGCAAAACGTAAAAAAAAAAAAGGCGAAAAAACTATCTTTTTCAAATGATCGCCATTTTGTCAAATATTAACTTTTAAACTGAATGTTGGTATAAGCATTGGAGAATTTAATACCCTTTCATAATTTCGCGACAAAATTGTGACCGGAGAAAAACGGTCACCCGATTGAAAGCTCAATGCATTCAGCTGCAGGTACCACCAGTCGCACAAGACGTATTAATTTTTTTTACACACAAAATTTAAATATAGATGTGAAATGTCAAGAAATGCAATGCAAAAATCCAAAACTGGTATATTTTTGCTTTGTAGCTGAAAAAATCCATAGAAATTACGTGAATATGCCAAATAAGTAGAAATTCCCTTTAAATGCTTAAAAAATAAAACATAAAAACGGAAATATATATATAAAAAAAAAGCTAGACTGGATTATGTACAAGTGCATCTTTCAGTTAAAAAAATAACTATTAAAATTCCTTCAGCAAAGAAACTCAGGACAGATGACTAAAAAAAAAACGGTTTTTACTTTAAATATATCTATAAATATTTTCATTTCTAATAATAAAATATTTTTTCTGTTTCTACTGTTGCTGGTGTACGCCTCTATATGTTTGAAAAATTAATTTATTTCATACTGTCGCAAAAAATACATTTTTCTTCGAAAATAAATGTCTTATGTAAGCGAAAATCCAGTGAAAAAAGATTTTACAACCCATACTCTAAATTTAATTACGCTCTGGAGAATTTTCTTTGATCACGACTGCTTGGTAGTGCAAATACCTTTTGCAGAGTTTCCAATTTTAACTCGCAAACTTTTTTTACAGTGTACAAAGAGGAAAAAGTAAACCCTTAAATTAAAAAAAAAATATATATATATATAAAACGAGATTAACCTTTTATCGTCTTATGAAAATAAATAATATATATATATATATATATATGAGTACACAGTAAAATTATTGTTATTTTGTGAAATGTGATATATTTTTGTGAAAAAACAAAACATTTTTTAACGAAAGATGAAATCCAGTTACTCAAATTCGAAGAGTCGTGCATGGGTCGGGTTAACCCGCAACCCGCAACCCGATCCGAAACGACCCGACCCCGTAATACCTCAACCCGCAACCCGACCCGCACCCGCAATGAAAGGGCAATAAATCATGTTTTAATGCTATAATGAGAAGTAAAGTAGAATTATATCTCTAATAACTATTTTATATTTTATACAGAAAAATGGACAAATATATATTCTTTAATATTAAAATATAGTGAAATCTCGGAACAGCGGACACCTCGAGATCGTTGAATGAGTCCTGCAGCGGGTCGGGTTGCTTTTAGTTATTTTTTCGGGTCAGGATGACTTATTTTCTTTCTGCCAGTCAGGTTTAACCTTGAATAATTCTTCCGTCTCATATTTAGATTTTAGTTTGCCCGATTGTTGGGATTTTCACATAAAGTTTGAACAGAACTATGAAAATAAATACTTTTATTTATTTTTTTTTTTTCTGTTTCAGTTTTGTATTCTTTTGCAGATGCACGTGTTTCTTTTTTTTTGTAGATAACATACATTTCGGAGGTTACATTTTTATTACCATAGTAAGTATCGTAGGCAGATTTTGTTTTCTGTAGATAAAATTGCATAACCAATCTTAATGATTTAAAATAGGATTTTAATTATTTGTTACTAATTTTGTGTTATAAAAAATTTCTGTTACTTGATTAAAGTTGAAATTATCACAGTTACCATTTACAAATTTTTATAACATAATCACTTGAGTTAAATCTAATAAAATCGTACCATTTTATTTTTCATTAGGCAAACTCTCATTGACTGTTGTACACCCTTGGCCAAATTTTTAAAAATTATCATTATATAGTATGCATTTATAATACAAAGAGATTCGCTTACGTGAAAAGATGCCATACTCATTTTCATGAAAAGAAATATACTGGGTGTCCATAAAAGAACTCCGGAGTTTTGAAACAAAATTTTTCAATTCAATCATAACACTAGGCTAATGTTATATATATGTACTTAAAGGTAAATGTGTCAAGAATTTTACTATTTAGTAGATTTCAATGTGTGCCCCGTTTGTGGCATGGCACACATCCAAACAGTATTCAACCTCTTCGTCGAAACCTCTTCGAGCTGTTTCGTCTCAACGATTTTTTCAGACTTCGTTCACATGAAGTACGGATTCTATCGACGTTCTCTTCAGACACTCGTGGCCCACCAGGCGACGTTTGTAACACACTTCCCGTTTCTTTAAACGCACGTAGTCACTGACGAATGGTTTTGTCCGTAGGCGCATTACCACCATACTCGCGCAGAAAATTCCGGTGTACAATGGTTACAGATCCAGTTTCTATAAGCCAGCACACTGAACACTTTGTTGTGGCATCACCATCGCACTGCATTAACTGAATGGAATGATGTAATGAGCGTCTGCTACGTTACTTCAAGGTCAATGACACGCAGCGCTACCTAGTGTTAAAAAAACTGAAAATGGTGTTGATAAAATTTGGTGAGATACTGATTTCTTCTAAATTAACTGACCTGACCTAACTCATACCGTTAACTCGATATGAATTTTTTAAAACCCCGGAGTTATTTTATGGACACCCTGTATATATATTTTAAATATATGGAATATTACACATTTTTAATTATCATAAATATAAGGACCAAATAAGAAAAAAAATATTACGAAATGTAATCAACTTTATTTTGGAGACACTCAGACATAGGATTCAACATGTTTGGAACAAGTTTTGATAATTATGATGTGTATATAGTCGTCCAGGAATTGTAAGTAGCTTTTACAAAGATTTATTAGATGAATATTGCTTGGGATTTACATTTAGTAACTTCACCAGTGATACTTAATTTAGTTAAGTACTATATAACGAGCAAAAATATACAAGAACCTTCTCCAAGTTACTCATGATTCCAAAAAGCGTCCTGTTTCTTTAGAAACCAGTACATTTTCGACATTAAAAAAAAGTTTATAAAAAACAAAGTTTCTTTTGCTGCCAATGATTGTCGGAAACGCTTTCGAGTAGTTTTTATCGTGTATTAAGACGTTTTCTGAAACGAGAATATCGGTTATTACGACGCCGTCAATTCTCAAGTAAATATTTTCATGTTTAACAAACATATTACACAGACAAAGATGTTAAAACAATAGCATTAATATTAACATTAAAATTAACAATATTTTCTTTTCTTGCATGCATAAATTCAGTTACGCAGCTGAAAATGTTTACTTGAGAATTGATAGCATAAAGAAAAGTTATTCTGGTTGGAGAAGACTGATAAATACCCTGTAAAAACTACTCGGAGATGTTTCCGAAAATCAGATGCAACAAAAGAAACTTTGTTTTTATAAAATCTTCTGAATATATCGAAAATGTAATGTTTTTCGAGGTTTCCAAAGATAAAGAACGGTTTTCGGAATCGTGGGTAACTTGGAAGTGGTTATTGTATATTTTTATTCGTAGATACAGTATATTTTCGTAGATTAAGAAACAGATTTTTTCTTACTGTGTATATTAATCGAAATTTCCACATGAGACTTGTGTGCACTTTCCTAACATGAGTCACATGTATATTAATGGTAATCTAACAAAAATATAACTGTAATTTTTTTGGTAAATACAATGTAAATGCTATTTACTTTCTGAAATTGAGTTTATTCTTTCAACTTGACAGAAAAAAATGCCGAGAATGAACAGAAACACCTTTCTGTTATCAAACAAATCAAACCTTTCATCTTTAGTCACTTCTTGTCATCAGCATCTGGTTACATTTTTTTTTTTTTATGCCAAAGTTTGTCAATTCTTCCAAAATACTTCTTTTAAGAACACTCCGAAAAAATTTATTTTACCTCACCATTTTTAAATGTTTAAAAAGTGTTCGCTATATTTTTTATCATCAGTGATGATATAAATATAATTACGAAAACTCAGGCAAAATAATTGCCATTTTGCACTCATTTATTTTGAATGAAACAAATTAATTATTACGATAATGAGAAAAATTTATTACAAAAGAATGAAGAAATATTGAAATAATTGCAATTTTCCACTCTTTTATTATGAATGAAACTAATTTATTAGGATAATGAGAACGTTTATTATGAAAGAATGAAGAAATATTGAAATAATTGCGATTTTGCACCCATTTATTATGAATGAAACAAATTAATTATTAGGATAATGAGGAAAATTTATTACGAAAGGATGAAGAAATACCGAAATAAAAATAATACATAGTCAATAAATTTGAACTTATTCCCATAAAATGTAAGAAATACAGAATTTTTTTCTTATGTAAGACTGTTTACGTAAACCTAAATGTAACTTCAGAATTATGCACGATTCCAGACACCTTTCTATTACCTTCAGACACCATTTGGAGAAAAAAAATGCCATAAACTTCAGAAAACCGTACATTTTTGAAATTGGAGGAAAAGTTTCTGAAATAAAAGGGGCCTATAGCTATGCGTAGTTTTCAGAAAATAAATTTTCTTAATTTCCTCATATATATTGCTTTTTACGGTTTCTGATAAGTTCTACTCTCAAACTTTTCTGATGGTAAGGGAAAGGTTTGCAGAATCATGGATAACTAGAATAACATTATTAGTGAAATTATTGACAAAATATGTTTTTAATGTTCTAAGAAAAAACAAAACTTTTAAACATCATTATATAAAATAGTAAAATAAAAAAAAAATAAAAATAATTGCAAAAAACATTACTTTGAAGAATGTTAAAAAAATTCGACACTTTACTTAAAAATACAATAAATAACAATAATAGCAAAAATACATTGCATAGTTACGGGATATTCTCTTTATTTTTTAAAACCATGTGACATCGTTATCTCATGCAAACACTAGGAGACTGCACCAATTTGTCAATGACAATACTTCTCATTAGTAATCCTAGGTATTTAAAAAGGATTTTAAACCAATCACATTTTATTCCTGATATTGAGATACCTCTGATTTTACTAAAGTTTCGAGAGACAACTAGAGACACTAGAGACAACACAGTAATATTCTAAACCTTAATGTAGGGTTTCTGATATTCACAATATTTCTTTTTCTTTGTCGGTTAAATTTGAAACTAACGTTAAATATTTCCATGTTTATTTTGCTTTTAAGTTTTAGATAAAATTCTGTATTAAGTTATATTTTTTGATAAACCAGGTTTTCAGTGACACATTCTTAAATGTGGGGTATCCATTGCTAAACATAATGAGTATGTGTATGTGTAAATGAATATAAAAATAATGCAAAACTTATAAGTAGTAATACTTTTTAAATTAAAAATAACTCACAATACGCTTATGAGAATTTTAAGCATTTTTATTCTAATTAAGAGAAATAATTTTTCTCAAACCACAAGTGACTATCTTATGACTACAAACATTAGCATTTAAATTAAGTTTTAGGCAAAGATATATTTTTAACAACAATTTCAAGGTAAATAAAGTAAGTATTTAAGTTTTATTAATTAAATATTTTGACAAAATATATTTTGTTTTGAAAATTAATATCTAATTTATTTACGTAAATATTTTAACAACACATTCGAAATTCAATTTTAAAAATGAAATTTTTTTCTAGCAAAATATAAATTTTCTGATTTATTATGGAAAATTTACTCAAGTGATAATTAATTAAACCGCAATATGTTAAACATATATATATATATGTAATATGTACGAGGGTTGTTTTTTCAATCTCCGATGGGCCATAAAAAAAGACAAAAAGAAATATAATACCAAAAGTTTTGTACAAACATGGTTACTTTTCTACATAATCGCCATGAAGAATGAGGAATTTGTCATATCGGTGGACCAGCTTTCCGATCCCTTCTTCGAAGCACGTTGCCTCCAGTGATGTGAAATCAACCCGAACGGTGGCTTGCAGCTCGGAGACCACTGACCAGGCCCCTACCTACCGGGATTTGGCCCAGTTTGATGGGTGTGGTTTGGAAATAGGGGGGGGGGTTGCCTGGAAAGTGGGGCGATAATCGCCTGATCGCCGCATGCGGCCATTTGTAATGGCAGGCACCCATGTCGGCCAATGAATTTTAAGATACCGTGAGCTTCTAAGTTGTTAAAGTAGTGAATTCTGTGACTTGTCGCCGCACACCATGTGCCTGTCATGCCTGGAAGAATGGGGCTGGACAATTTAGAGCCGAAACTGTGGTACATAACTTAGCTTTTGCAATGGGGGACACTTTTGAGGGAAAAACAATGCATGATATAGCCAATAGCTAAGTCGTATCTTGGAAGGGATAATTTTGTGCCTAATTGCAAGGCAGTAGAATTGCTGCAGTGGCTGACGGGATTTCGCCTTTCTACCGTACCCCATTGGTTAAAAACTGGCTCCGTTGCTGCCCCATTGGAGCGGGTCCGGTAGCTCGTGGCTTGAAGCCCATCCTTTCTTCTGGAAGATTTTGTCTCCTGACCAGTTTTTTAATCCAGCGGAGCATTGGAAATCTTCCGGCGCTATGTCGGAGCTATACGGCGCGTTATCCTTGTCCTCTTTCATGGGAACATAGGTTTGTCCGTCTTTAAATTTCCGACAGCATTCACGAAAAGTACAATCACTCAGACACTTTCCCCATATACTTCAGTCATTTATTGGTGAATTTCTCATGCACTATTCCCTTCTGCTTGAAGAAAGCGGATAACACTATGCAACTTGTAGGGAAAGTCTATGGTACCAATCATGTTTACGTGCCTACAGGTCATTTCAAATTGACGATCTGTCACGGGGCCTCCGAGATGGTGCTGTGGTCTCCTTTTCCGAGCCTGACACTGAGAACAAATTTACATGCGTTACGCCACAAACGAGATTCTCGTACTTAAAATTTTCCACGCACTTTGTTCGTTCGTATGGGTTGTTTGCAATAGTATTTTGATATTATTTATTGCTGTTTTTAGTAATTACTGACATTTTTCAGTGTAATTAGATTATAATGCTATAAATAACTATAGATTATAACTGTTAAGATAAGTGTAGATTATATCTATAAAATAATGGGGATGAAATGTTGTGCATCTAGTTGCAAATCTAACTTGGATCCTAAAATAAATCTGCTACAACCGTCCTTTTCCCAGCGGATAATGAAAAGAAGAAATTTATGGTTACGAAAATTAACACATGGGCTGATAAGTTCCCGGTCTGGCACACAGATGGCGTCGCAATCGCCGAACCTATGTTTTTTTAGTAAATACTAACCTTTAAAAGGTAGTCAAAAAAATGCCATGACGATTCGCCGTGTGAATAAAACGTTAGAGTGGTTTTGGTTGAATGACTTTGTTGATAAACAAAAAAATGGATAACAAGAATTTCAAGAATTGTTATTTGATGGGGAAAAAATACCGTTCAAACAAAAGCTTGGCTAGATAATCGTTATCCGGACACTGCACCAGGTAAATCAACCATTATTCACTGGTTTGCTGAATTTAAACGTGGTCGTACAGACACCAGTGATGCAGCACGCAAAAGAGGTGGTTACTCCGGAAAACATAAAAAAGTCCACAAAATCGTTTTGGGGAACCGTAAAGTGAAGTTGCAGGAGATAGCTCAGACTCTGAAGATATCCAAGGAATGTGTAGGTTTTTTTTTGAATGAACATTTGTCTATGAAAAAGCTGTTGTCAAAGTGGCTGCCGCGCGTGTTGACTTTTGACCAAAAACAACAACGAGTTCTGAGCACTGTTTGGAGCTTTTTCGTTATAAAATTGTTATTTATTATAAAATTATTATTATTAATGATTTATTAAATTATTATTATAAAATTATTATTATAAAATTATTTTTAAAATTATTATTATTAAATTATTATTATAAAATGTATTATTTTTAAATTATTATTATTATTATTATTAAATTATTATTATAAAATGAATTATTTTTAAATTATTATTATTAAATTATTATTATAAAATGTATTATTTTTAAATTATTATTATTATTATTAAATTATTATTATTTATTATTAAAGTTATGTTATTTATTAAAGTTATAAAGTTATAAAATCATAAAGTTATAAAGCTTTGTTAAAAAGTTGTGTTTTCTTTATTAGACCGGGAACTTATCAGCCCATGTGTTATATTGTGATAATTTTATTCCTAGTGCAACAGCAGTGGTCTGCATTAAACGTTTCGATGAAAGTTTTAAAATTCGTGAAGATAGAATTAAACGAGCTGATTGTACTGAAGTTGTTAACCCTAGCGACAATGAAAATATTCCGTCATATTTGAACGAATGTTTGCATTCAAAACGAAAAGAGCCAAATGATGGACGAAAAAAAAAAAAAAAAAAAGAAAAAGAAACAGGCAATAAACAATTTAAGAAATGGTGCAATGATGACATTATAGCATCTTTTGAAAATTTTACAAATAAATATGCTAGTAAATTGGATGGAGACCGAATACACTTAATTACAGGTGAGTACGCTTTTTTATATAAAATTAAAGGTAACTGATTGCTCTAAATTAGTAGTTTCATTTAAAATGTTCATTTAAGTGAAGAAATATGTTATGAAAATAAATATGTTGACATGACTTGTTTTGAATGGTTATTAGGTCCTGAACGCAAATTTAATAAATGGAGAATTTTTGAAAATATCGTAAACAAGTTATAAAGTTATGATGAACACAGAAAAACATTTGAAGAAAAAGTACTATGCACAGTTGAGAAATAGTAATTCGAAACAGTACTGAAATTTTTCATAAAGATTATATCTATAGTACTATATTATGTATCGTCAAGAAATATTTTCATGAAGTTTTTTTTAAATGTTATTAAAAATTATAGGGCACTTTGATTATGAAATATTTCTTGGTTCTTTTCCAGTATAGGTGTTCTAGAATAGGTTCATTCTAGCGCCAAGTTTAAAAAAGAAATTCCAAGGCCTCTATAGTAGAAAAGTACCGATTTATCTATTTAAATTGATATTTAAAATGTTTTAGTTAAGTTACGGTATGTAGTGGTATAAAGGGTGAATTTTGTAAAGTTTTTGTGAGAATTTTTATATTTTTGGTACGTATATTTATTGTAAAATCATACTTTTAGTAAAAAGTAAGTCAACGTGTTCAATCAGATCTATTAATCTTAGTATTTTTATAATTAAATCTCGAAATTTCCTTTTCTAAAACAAGTTTATTAATTCTCTTTTATTTCACGATTATGAAATTTACTAATATTATTTATGTAATCACAAATTATAAGAGCGAAAATTCAAAACATCCCTCTTTATTAAACTTTTCTGCTAGGATACAAAGACTATAATGGATCTCGTTTGTGACGTCACTAATACTAGTGTCAGGCCTGGTAAAAAGAGAACACAGCGCCATCTCGGAGATCCCGGCTGACGTTAGTAGTAGCAGAGGTTATAGTTAGAAATATATAGCAGAGGTTATAGTGAGGGATATGGGCGGTAACCCACAGCGTATCCTTACCTGTTTTCACTTGTCTGGCTGTTTAGCGACTCGATAGGAGACTGAAAAAAAAGAACTTCGTATATACAGGGTGACAATTATTGAACTATGTGAAATAAAACGTAAATTACTTAAAAACTACTGAGTGCACAAACTTTATTCAACATGTAAACGTCACTACAGATATTCGGATTTAGGTTATGACATGTTCGATAGGGTCGCCATCATTGGCTATGATATGGCACAGACGAATAGCAAAATTCTGCATGACCCGCTAAAGTGTCGGAACATCGATGCTGTCGATGACCTCCTGAATGGCAGTTTTCAGCTCAGGAATGGTTTTGGGGTTATTTCTGTACACGTTGTGTTTAATATAGTCCCACAAAAATGAGTCACATGTGTTCAGATCCGGAGAATATGGCGGCCAAGTCCCATTCCAGTGGCCTTTGGGTACACCAGAGCCAGAATTCGGTCCCCAAAGTGCTCCTCCAGGATATTAAACACTTTCTTGGTCCAATGTGGTAGAGCTCGGTCTTGCATGACCCACATCTTGTCGAAATCAGGGTCACTTTGGATAATGGGGATGAAACCATTTTAGAAAACCTTCACGTATTGTTCAGTAGTCACCGTACCGTCAACGAATATCGGGCCGATTATTCCGTGACTGGATATTGCATACCACACAGTCCCCCCGTTGAGGGTGCAGAGACTTCTAGATCGCGAAAAGGGCTCAGGCACGCTGTACCGTGACATTTTCACTTGCAAATGGCCGACAACAACAAGTTGCGTGCGAATGCGCATACTTATTCCCATCACGCAAACCTTTCAGAAGTTATGACGGTTTAATTTCATATAGTTCAATAATTGTCACCCTGTATATATAATATTAACGAATACTTTTATTAATAAAATATTAGCGAATAATTTTATATTTGAAAAGGAATGATACGTATCCATTGAATGTTGTACAATTTGATTATTTTCATTTGTCTCTAATTATTATTTTTTTTCCGTATTTAAAAATGATTTAAATCAATGTTATTTCTATTTTACTCCCTTTTAAATTTGTTTAATGTGAGATGAAAAAAAAAACAACAACCAAATACACATTAAATAAGTAATACTAATAATTGGCAATAACTTTGTAACTAATCCAAAGAGAAATTTTTTCGGGTATTTTTGTGTATACAAGCGTTATTCTACATTATGTTATTACACAAACTGTTTATAACTAATGATGGGTAACTATATATGTAACGATAAATACGACAGTTGATTGGAATAGTTGAGAGAAGTGTTAATAATTGAAAAAGTTGTTATTCTTGTGAAGCATAGTAAAAACTTGTTATGAAGCATTAGTATGCATTTGTTATGTAATATTGTAATGTATTCTTATTAATATAAAATATAGTATTATTTAATGCAATAGTATTTATTTTTATATATCTCTTATACATGCGCGCTTCACGAGATTGGCTACGACTTTGGCGAAATTGGCTGCAACTTGGCGCAGTAGTCGTAAATGTGGAGACTGCTATAATATAGAAGTACCCTGTAATTTAATGTTTTAGGGGTTTTCTTCACATAAAATTGAAAATTAAACATTTTCTTTTCAAAACATATGCGTGAAGAAAATCTTTCTCTAACTCCAATGACGCCAAAACTTGGTGTTGTCAAGTTAAATTTTCAATTTTTCTTTGTACCTTTTTTTGCAGTAAGATATCATTGCAGAAATCATTTTCCCACTTTAAAGACCATTAAAAAAAAATGTGATTTCCTCCACTGTGCCCTCAAACGCGTTATTTAATGTGAAAATATTTTTAAATTAAAAATAGCACATAATATGTATGGAAGATTTAACAGTGATTATTCTAATTAGTAGAATGCTATTTTTTGAAACCATAAGGGACAACCTTAAGGCTATGAACTTTAGTATTTAAATTAGATTTTCTACAAAGAGAAATTTTCAACAAGTTTAAGGAAGTAATTATCTTTTTATCATTTGATATTTTCACGAAACATATTGCGCTTTAAAAATTTTAATCAAATATAGTTCCCAAAGTATTTTAACAACACACTTTAAATTCTATTTCCAATTAATATTTTGTAGCAAACTATTAATTTTCTGATTTATAGTTAAAAATTCAACGAGATGATAATTTATTGAAATACAAAATAAATTAAGTTTATAATACTTTCAAGTGACTAACTGGTATGATTAGAAAATCTTGAATTTAAGGACAATTCATTTAATTAATATCTTGTGAAAAATTTAATGTAATTATAAAATTTTATATTATTATTGTGCATATATATATATTTCCACTTACTTAAATTGTTAAACTTTTAAACCTTTTCCAATGAATATATCTTATTAAAAAAAACAGAAATAATAACGATTAATATCATATTTGAAAATGAATGTTATATACAGTTTTTTATTGTAAATCGTCTGTAGACGTGTATGCTATTTCTTTATTGATTTTTATATGTTAGAAAGAATTTTAATCAATATTACTAATTGCTGCATTTAGTTTGTCCAAAATCAATTTGATGCGGTACTTTTTATTTATAAAAGCGTTTGCAAGTTATACTAGGTTTTTAAGTAACGAATATATCGCTTATTATAAGAGTGCAATTTTGTCTTCCTTTAGTATCCACTTGGCTAGCAGTTACAGTGCTGGCAGAGATATGAGAATTTCCGAACCGAATTCCCCGGGTTCAGTATTGAACAATTCAAACAGGACTCTTATGTAATGGTTTCTCTCACTTGAAATGAAGTTATTAACATTTTATTTTCCGACAGTTTTCCAGAAGACATCCCTTGTCTGAATTTTCGAGAGGTTAAATATAAATCTTTGTTTTAAATCATTGATGTTCTCCCATTCCGATGTATCAATTATGTTCTCCCACGTCAAAAACGACCCAAATGCGTGGTGCCAAGTCCAATTTCACCTTTCTCTTATTTCATTTTTACCGTAACGCATCATAAGAAATGTGTATTTCGAATTATAAATATTTAACTGTTTCATATTACCATTTATTAAATGTCGTAGTCATTGAGAATTAGATAATAAAATATTGCTTAGTTTTCTTTAGTGTCAGAACCAGGATATCAGAAAATTATTGGCTTTGAACGAGAATTATTGAGTGCCTCGTAATTCAAAAGTATGGTTAAAGGATGACACTTACTAGACGCCACATCAATGATTTAAAACAAAAGTTTATATTTAACCTTTCAAAAATTCAACTACAGCTATACCATTACATTATGTAAGTATGCAAAGCTGGATGCATTATTATAAATGCATGTTTTATAGATGTATGTGTGTAATTAGGAAATAATTGCATAGATATAATCGAATGATTGTAGAATTTTGTAGAATAATTGTGGAATAATTGTATGGATTATCAAGTGTAGAAATAAAAAGTATTAAAGTATGGGAAAAATTAAAAAACTATAAAGCATTATTACACTAGTAATTCAGGCAAATTAATAACACTTGCTAAAAAGACAATTATTGTGTTTTACAGAACTACTAAACTAAAATCTGCGGCACAACAATCCTTAAAGAACATGTCCTACAGTATCGAACGGTCCTGGGATGCTATGCAGCATATATCAGGTGGTCAGGTGGTCAAACTAACACAGGACACACAGTATTTAATTCCCAAGCAAGCTTGGTACTCATTTTGCCGACATCGAAGGCATAGAAGGTTCAGTGAACCTTGCCCAGTCCGGAGTCAAACTCTGAACCTGTAGCATGGTAGCGCAACGCTCTGGTCACTGGGATTTTTTTTTTATAGAACTAGTCTTTCTTTTGCCTCCCCAGGTATATTGAATAAACAATACAACCGCAAATTCGATCGCAATTATTTATCTACTCTCTTTGTAGGTGATTAGTAGCAGAAAGTAGTAACCCAACATGATGGAAAACAGATTCTGTTTTCCCCTTTGTCAGGTACTCTATGCTACTTTATAATCACATGATGGAGAAAACAGATAATTAATTGCGTTCAAATTTATAGTTGTGTTGTCTACTCATTGCATGGAAGAAAAGGAAGATCTAGTTCTATATAATTTTCATCTCCACTTGATGAACATTTCGTGTTTTTTGATATAAAAGATATAAAATATATTTGAAAGATTAAATACATTTAACGATCAAATATATGGAATAAAAGATTAAATATATTTAAAGATTAAATATATGAAAGATTAAGTATATTTTATATCTTTTATATAAATGATATAAAATATATTTCATATAAAATTTTGTTTTTTTGATATAAATGCTGAGCTCAATAGCCGATGCTCCGGAAGAGCGGACATCTCTATTTAGCAAAAAAAAATTCAATTACAACTACCTATATATTTGTATGCGCATTTACTTCTGAACAGCGGGAAAATTTAGCAATCTCCCGAAGTCAGCATTTTAAGAGTTTTCCTGTATGTATCATCAATCCTTATCCACTGCCGTCTCGGTAGATGTTTTCGCATTCAGTCACAGGCGTTTTTAGATAAAGTAGTAAGTAAATTGACGAATAAAAAATATATCAAATTAAAATACTTCTTATATCTAGAAAATAAAACAAAAATAAAGTTAAGTCAGTGGACATGACTGTGGTTTCGGAGCAACTGATTAACAACCCCCTTGATCAGGTGGAGGTGAACATTTATACAATACAGCAGTAAAAGTGATCCTCCAAAGAATTTTTTATTTCTTTGATCTAAATAACAAGACAATAAAGTAGAAGAGTCTAATAAAAATAAATAAATTCTTCCATGTAAAGAGGATACGTTGTAAAGAGGGGATTCCTACAATTGGAAAAGAAAAGAAAAAAACATCGCATATGGAGAATAGACAGACATTAAAGAAGTAAAAATCTCCTTTGTCAGATGAAATAAGATACAGTTGATCTAAGTAGGCGGAAACTCAGAAAAAAAGAATAGACTGAAATTATGAAAGAAAAATTAATATTAAATAAATGGAGACAAACTTATTAGTGAGGGTTTAATAAAACAAAGAGAAAGAAAAAAAATAATAAAATTGTTCATTGACATGAAATATTTTTTACTTCATACAAACTTTTAAACGAATTTCTCTAACAAAATTCCTTTAGATTGCTTTTATACATTTAAATTTTTTTCTGATACAGTATAATATTAAATATTCATGCAAAAAACTAATACAATCTCCATAACTTTTGCTTGAATGAGGCTATACTATACACGGTTTTCTTCGGGAACGAAAAACGCTGTGTGGTTCGATATTTTAGGAGCGAGTAACGAAGCTTATAAAATTTTACTGACATGTCGATTTCTTTTTTTAACCGATTATTCAGTGCGCCTACATCAATAAAATTGTACTAGTTACTTGGAAAATTGAGTTCGTTGTCGTGAATTTTAAAGAGGGGAAGTACAAAATAATGAATTGAAAATGTCGCACCATCGACATTTTATCGCTGTTATTTATTTTTTAACTGTACAAAAGGATATTTTAAAAGTCGAATTGTACTTATTAGAGTAATTTATAGTATTTTTCTTTGAGAAAACATAATATACAGAAACGAACAATTCTGAACATTTTAGGATATATATTTAAAATGTTCTTTGTGCGTTGCTACTAGAACAAAATGTCTAGCAACAATAAATAATGTGTAGTTTTTATACACAATAACTTAAAATTCAATAAATACTTTTCCTGTTAGCGTTTATGTATTTAATATCTGTCTGAAATTGACTGTTACCCCTGAATTCATGCAGGTTTTTTTTGAAGAAATATGTTTATTGATAAAACGGGTCTCAAAAGAGACTTAAAAATAAAGAGCAAGAAAGGAATCATTTAATATCGACGCA
Source organism: Maratus michaelseni (assembly GCA_963931845.1). Lineage (NCBI taxonomy): Eukaryota > Metazoa > Arthropoda > Arachnida > Araneae > Salticidae > Maratus > Maratus michaelseni. Next base: position 387,737,216 of record OZ007591.1, on the reverse strand, counting down.
AAAATATATTAAGGCAATATAAATTACAAAAGTAATTTCTAAAAATTTTGTATAAAATCAAAATTTTCTTTAATCTACATAGAAAATCTCCCATCTTGTCGGTTTAATTAATTATTTAAGAAAAAAAAACATTTGCCAACTAATTTAAATTATATGCAAAATACTATTAAAAAAGACACACGCGATTTGATGTATGTTTAAAAGAACAGCTAGAAAAAAAATTCTTACAAAAATTCTTATTTCTAAATCAATTTAGAAAGTTTTTACTAAAAATATAATTGTTTAAACATTTGTTAGATACTGTGATAGACACCATTTCCTTTTAAACTTTTACCATTTAAAATGTAAGGTTTGAATAACACATAAAAAATTAGAAATAACTCTCTTTCATAACGGCATTTCTTACAACATTTTCCTAGCCACGATTTATTAAATCTCTTTTCACATGAAGAAATTATATTTCTAAATCTTTCTGAATCTAACTTGCTCCGTTGCAATCTTTAAAAAGTCCTTTTTCATTACAGAAAATATGTTTTCTGTCTATTGAAATGTTAACCATATGGATAAATAAAGTACTAATTTATTTAACAAAAATATTTATTTATATAAAACTTATAAAAAAGAAATATATTTTTTTTAAACGAGGCTTTTCTTGTAATGTAATGTTTGTTCAATTCTTTTCAATTACTCTGATATCCTTAAAATACATCGATATCTTATATCAGATTAATTAAGAGCATTTCAATCAAGTTATTGCTTAAAAGTTGTATATAAAAAACTTGTTGAGTGTATATCAACAATGTATATCGATTTCGAAATGTATCAAGCAATTATCGCCTATAGATCATAATGTATGAAGACACTTAAGAGTAGCACAGAAAGGGCTAAACTATGAAGGGTACACATTACTGTTACAGCAGGGATCATACTATAGCAAACCTCAATAACATATATTAATTACTAGCTTTTACCCGTGACGTCGTTCAAGTAACATTAAAAGAAGAATAAATGGATTAATTAAGAAAAACATTTCACTCCCGATAACTAAAAACATATATTATCACAATAAAAACTATTTATCACATTTTATAAGAGACAATACGGTATTTGTTTAATGGACTTGACATAATTCAGTCTTAAAAAAGTGAAATTTTGTGTCAAATGGTATGTGCAATCACGAAAATGAAATTGCACCAATTGAAAAATGAATCCAAGGTGAGAGAAGGAGTGATCATCTAGAATACTATTATGTGCCACGCAAAAAATAAACCTGGTTACAAAAATACGTTTACTTATGCGCAATTTATCTTGGCTAGAAAAATCACATTGGTTATAGACCCGATTACAGAGCCTAATCTTTCTATTCTCATCTATTTTCTACATAGGTGAGAAAAATGTTTACTATATGCAACGCGCTTTCCCATTTATAATATGAGGAATTAGCTTATTTTTAAGAACTGCCACGATTGGCTTGGCCACATCTACGCAATTCGGTTTGAAGAAAAGTTTCGTTATTTTTTATTTTTCCTTTGCTCTTGCATTACGCGAATTTATCGATAAATTTGATTTTTGTCTCGATAACATTGTCTTTAAAAAGTTTTTAAACATTGCATTAAAAGCTATGCTATTTTTCTGATCCTATAAGACTTTTAAAAAAGCTGTTAAAAAAAGCACATTAAAAAAAGCTATTTTAAAAATGACGGCAATCTTTTTGCTCATTAAAAGTTAAAAGAAATTTGGAATTAAAATCTGGCTGTCAAACAACGATTTACAAACGTGTCTCGATTGTACCAATATACTTGAAGTCCTCGAGCCATAATTTTAATTCTGCCAAAGGGAAAATGACGTTACTTTCATATCAAATCTTTATGTTTTATGAATGAAAATGCAACTTTTAAAAAAATACAAAGTAATTTTTATTAATATTTTCTGAAATGAACGGCTTTAAGATTTAACATTCGTAAAAGATTTTTTTTTTTTTTAGGCAATCGAGTTAATTTTTAAATTTTTATGAATGAAAAGAACTATTTTTCGCTAATCATGCCGTCATTTTCGACATGGATAATTTTGTGGTGCATGTTATTGATATTTGCTATCCATTTTCTTTTCAAACGTTTTATTTTTTTTACTTAAAAAAATTTAAATAAAAAAAACTTTATTTTAGCTGTGCGCAGACAATAACCTGCTATGTCCCCATCGACATCATACGTGTGGGATTCATTTCATTTAAAATACAGAATTTTAATTTAAAGCACATACATTTAAAATACATTCATTTCATCTGAAATACAAATGAAAAAAGAAAACAAAAGAAAGAAAAGTAAACAATAAGAAATAATACCATAGACCACGATCATTTTATTTCAACATCATACATATCCCTTTCATTTTCGATATATGACGTTATATTCTTCTGATTTCCATACTTACTTTTATTCATGCACCTTGTATTATTATCTAATTATTGAAAAAACTCGCTTTTATATATTATGACGTCATATTAATCTTCTTTTTAACTATTATTTTTTTTATTAATTTTTCATTTTTTCACGTGAACATTTTTCAATTGAAAACTAATTGGTGGGGAAAATTTATAATTTCGCGTTTTTATTTATTGGTAGCAAGAAAAAATATGATTAAATTCTATAGTAAATATTTTAAATTGTTTCTCTAGAAAATAAGGAAATTTTGAATTATTATGAAAAAATATTTGAATACGCAAAACATAACCTATGTTCATTTCTGTGTTATAATCCACCACAAGCAAAGATACAGGGCCATTATATCATTTTCACGTTTATTTCAGTCAAACGTTTATACGCATTTTCACATTTATAAGGTTATTAGGATTTGGATTAGGGTAGGATTAGTCTAGATACATTTGTAAGAAAAAGAAGAACGAAAAATCATGCGTCAAGCATAGATTATGTAACACTTTTCAACGCTTCCAAAATAATTTTACAAATCATACCGTTTAATAAGCTAACAGATAACATCTAAGTAAACAATTTGGAAAACGCATAACATATTTAAAAACATAATTTCAGGAATTTTCAACATATACAATATTCGGAAAAATATCCGAATACTTTTATTCAGTCCTGTATAGGATCTATAGATTTGTATATATACTACATAGGATGCTAAATTTTAGTTCAGTTAGGAAACGCGTAGCACAGTTTAAAATTCTCCGTCTGGAGTTTCTGTCAATAAACGGAAATGTGTTCGCAAACTTTTGTGCTTACCTGTATAGGATCTACAGAATTTATACACACCACGTAATAGACAAAAAGCGAGTTAAAATTAAAATCGCGTTCAGTAACTTAAAACGCACTTCCAGGAATTATTGTTAACAGACAGTAGAGAATTCGTTTGTGTGACCCTGTAAATGAACGATGACTGCTATACATACAATATTCTGTAGTAAGCCTCTTGTCATGCACCTTAGTGATATATATAAATTTCAATGCGTTTAAAATAGTGAAACATTATTTAAATAAACCGCAGACGATTTTTCTCCATAGACGTAATGTAACGGAATTCTTTTGACTGTCCCTGTAAAGTAACTATAAGTGCTGTGCACACCCTATTCCATATTAAGCTTCTTCTAATGCACTTTAGTGATATATATAAATTTCAATGCGTTTAAAATAGTGAAACATTATTTAAATAAACCGCAAATGATTTTTCCCCATAGACCGCAATGTAACGGAATTCTTTTGAGTGTCCCTGTAAAAAAACTATAAGTGCTACACACTTCCGTTGAAATAGGGAACATGCTATTGATAGCGACAATAACATATAAAAATTGCAGAGCAATCCGAGCATATTTACGGGAGTTAGAGCACGGATAGGCGGCCATACGGCAGACGGCAGACGGCAGACGGCAGAAGGCAGACGGCCATACGGCAGAAGGCCATCCGGCCAGACAAACCGAAGTCATAAACACTTTTCAACTAGGTTGGAAAGTGTTAAAAAGGACTGCAGTCAAAAACAGTTTTCAGATTTATTGGAAAGTGTTACAAATTTTGCATCGAATATCTTTCATGATGTATATAAAAGTTAAATGTGAAGATGCGAAAGTTATATAGTAAAATATTGTAAAAAGGTATATTTCAAAACTAGCACCATATACAAAATGCTTAATGTTATATTACAGATAAAATGATTTCAATTTCCGAATGATACAAACTTACAAAATACCGCTGTAATACGATACGTTTGATGTTATAAATGTTAAAATCATGCAAACGCATGATCATTCACAAACTGAAAAATTGTTATGATTCTGGATGTCGCTTTTCATTTTACAGAATTTCAATAAAAAAATATTTTTAGCAAGTACGTTTCTATTATAAAAGAATGCATAATGATAATAATATCTCATCTGTTCAAATCATTTAGGACTATAATGATGCTGCATAACATTACTCGACCATTTTGGAAAAACAAAAACAATTACAAGAGATTATTGTGCTGTATTAATAGAATGTTTGATCGCCAAAATTATGTAGCAGCCACAGATTACAAAACATTTTCCAACACTAACAGAATATTATTAAATTTAGTTAAATTTAAAAATGTATTCCACAATTAAAAACGCACTTTCAGCAATTAACACATCGGCTGATAAGTTCCCGGTCTGGCACACAGATGGTGTTTCAATTGCCGAACCGATGCTTTTTTGTAAATACTAACCTTTAAAAGATAGCAGAAAAAATGCCATGACGATTCGCCGTTTGGATAAAACGTTAGAGTGGTTTTAGTTGAACGACTTTGTTGATAAACAAAAAAAAAATGGATAAACAAGAATTTCAAGAATTGTTATTTGAAAGGGAAAAACACCGTTCAAACAAAAGCTTGGCTTGACAAGCATTATCCGCACACTGCACCAGGTAAATCAACCATTATTGACTGGTTTGCTGAATTTAAACGTGGTCGTACGGATACCAGTGATGCACCACGCAAAAGAGGTGGTTACTCCGGAAAATATAAAAAAGTCAACAAAATCGTTTTGGGGAACCATAAAGTGAAGTTGCAGGAGATAGCTCAGACTCTGAAGATATCCATGGAACGTGTAGGTTTTATTTTGAATGAACATTTGTCTATGAAAAAGCTGTTGTCAAAGTGGATGCCGCGCGTGTTGACTTTTGACCAAAAACGACAGCGAATCGATGATTCTGAGCACTGTTTGGAGCTTTTTCGCTATAAAATTATGTTATTTACTATTAATTTATTGATATTATTTATTAATTAAATTATTAGTATTAAATTATTAATATTAAATTATTATTATTATTATTATTATTATTAAATTATTATTAAATTATTATTATTATTATTATTAAATTATTATTATTAAATTATTATTATTATTATTATTATTATTATTATTATTATTATTAAATTATAATTATTAAATTATTATTATTATTATTATTATTAAATTATTATTATTTATTATTAAAATTGTGTTTTTATTAAAGTTATAAAGTTATAAAGTTATTAAGTTATAAAGTTATAAAGTTATTAAGTTATAAAGTTATGTTAAAAAGTTGTGTTTTCTTTATTAGACCGGGAATTTATCAGTCCATGTGTTATTGCTCATAGCCAGTACTGTAAAAGAATTATTTTGTGTCCCTGTAATTGAAAAATAAATGCTGAATTAATGAACAAGGTGTTTACCATATTCCATTCCATAGTAAACACCTTGTAAAGCACCTCTGTAATGTATATCAATTTCAGTCTGTTTCAAATAGCGTAACATTATCCAAATGCACTGGAAAGCGATATTTCATTATAGACCATAATGGGACGAAATTCTTTTTAGTTCCTGTAAACGAACTATAAATGCCATACATTTCATTTACAATAACAAACATTCTATAGTAAACATCATTAAAAGAAAAAAATTAGATTTGAATCTGTGTATATTTATGCGGATTAGAGCACGGACAGAAAGCCAGGTGGCTAGACATACAGACAAACAAAATTCATAAAATATTTCAACTATGTTGGAAAGTGATTAAAAAAACTCTAAATGGTGAAGGAAAACATTCTTTTCATCAAGACACATCCAGGAAATCGATGCAAAACTGAATGAACTGAAGTACTAATATTCCATCATCCCCTAACATCTCCAGATCTGGCTCCCAGTTACTAATATTTGTTATTTAACATAAATAGGTGGCTGTCGATGAGGAAATTTGCATAAAATGAGTCGGTAGTAAAACGGATGTACTTTTGAATGCCCTTGAGAACGATATTGAAGAATAAAATCGATTTTTGACAGGAAGCAGAATTTCTATTGCTAGCCCAAACTAGAAACAACTAGGAAAACTGCGGTGCCAATACAAATTCATTCTAAACTATAGTTAATATAATTTTTGAAAAAAAAATCAGGTAAATGAAAGAAAAATTGTCTTTATATAAAAAATATTGTAAAATTAATATATCTCTAGCTGCATACCAGTAGTGATAATATTGAGGACCAATATTGTGTCAGTAATGCACTCATCGGTAAGTGCCAGTAACTCACTCACTTCCCATGAAATATCAACGTTGGTTAAATGAAAGAACAATATTTGCAATATTCTATTATTCAAAGAATGTTGGCTTTATTTTGGTAATATATATAATAGAATGCTAATATTGCAGAAATATAGGTATCACATTGCAAACATTGGTAAAGAAAGAGAAAATATTTCTGGCCAAATTTGCGTTAATATTAAATGTAAACATTCCAAAATATTGGAGCAATATTTTGTGGAAATACTGCAAAGATTAGACAAGATATACCTAAAACAAACGGTATTGTTTAAATATTGTTTTTCTATGAATATCAGAAACGAATATTTATTGCATGCATTAAGTTCATTAAAAACAATTTTCATGAATGTGCCATTTTGTTTCTTAAACACACAAATAAATACCTACTCTGTTATAAAAAAAAAACCCTCTTCAGTGGTTCTTTATTCCTATATACATTGCATTAACCGTCGATAAACAACTTTTCAGATAATACAATTATTTATATCTGGTCATATCAGTGGTAGAAGTGTCAGGTTTATTTTTCTTTTCATAACAACAGCTCAAGTAAAACATTTGGTGGAAAAGAAATTTCTTATTCATTTGTCTGACGCTACTTAGACACTGTTTTATTTTAAAATATCCTAATAGTTCGTACAAATAAAGTACTTACGTTTTTCTTGATATAATAATTAAATTAAAAAAGAAAAGATAAGAAATACACTAAAATGGCCATCATGTTTTGTCCAGTTTTGTAAATGCATTCTTTTAATTATGCCTCAGTAGATTTCTCCAACATAAAATTCAAATTAATATCCGAGGTTTTTGTTTTCGTAAGACCCAACTTAACATCTAATAACTTATATCAGAAATTGTTTCGTCTGCAATTTGTTATTGCAATAACTTCGGTAAAAAAAATAGATAGCTTTTCTGCTATTTCACTTATTTAAACTTCCCAATATCAACAAAGGAAATGTCTGGTTTATTTGTGTTTTACAATCAATGGGAAGCAATGGGAATTTGTTTTCCGAAAGAAATCAAAAGTTCAAAAGTGGACCGATAGATGGCGCTGTACAAATCATAAGATAGTAATTAAAAGACGTGACATGCGCAACACATATTACACTTGTCATAAAAAGGCGGGGAACACGCAGTTCCTGTTATTCGGCGTCTGAGAAAGTAGTCATGACTCTACAATTGAAGGATCGGGCTCTGCTTGTGAAGCTTTTTTACAAGAATGGTGACTGTTCGGCAGTTGCATTGCAGAAATCCGGACATTAAATGATTTAAGAAGAGGCTCTGGCCTGATGACTGCATTTGGTCTGAAAAAGATGTTTGATAAATTCGAAGGGATGGGTTCATTTGACGTGAAATTTGGTAGAGGGAGGAAAGCAATTGCATCGACGTCAGTGGAGAGTGTAGCTACAGCATTACAGGAAGTGTCAAACAATGTTTGGGAAAGTGCAATGCACGAGAAATTTCCCTAACATTAGACGTACCTGTCAGCACGGTTCGTAAAACTCTACGAAACATCCTACAATAATATCTATACAAAATTATGCATGTTCAGGAGTTGCTTCCTGCTGATCTACCAAAATAAGAAGCTTTCGCCCTGCAATTTCTTGCTCGAATGGAAGTGGACAATGCATGACCATGGTAAATTTTGTGGACAGACAGAGAAAGTCCATTTCTATCACCAAGGTTCTGTCAATACTCAAAATTTCAGAATAAGGGCAAGTGAGAATCTGTTCCAAATGCAACCATTGCCTCTTCATTCTGTAAAAGTCACTGTATGGTACGGGTTTATAGCAGAATTTATCGTTGGCCCTTTCTGTTTCGAGGAGATTGACCATTCGGGTCCAGTCAATGGGGCACGTATAAATCTGTTTTGTGCAACCAGCTCATTTCATCACTGCAACAGCGCGGATGTACGGATAGCTTAATTTTTATGCAAGATGGTGCACCTCCGCTCATTGCAACACCAGTAATGCAGCTGTTGAATCTGCATTTTCGAAATGACAGAATAGTCAGTTGCCATTTTCCAATAGCATGGCCGCCACGAGATCCTTGCGACTTCTAGCTGTGGGGTTACCTAAAACATGTTGTGTACGGGAGTCCAATTAAGAACTTAGGTGAATTGAAACACGCATTACGCAACACATTCACAATATCACCCCTGAAACACTCGATCTATTGTGGGACATGCTGTTTGGCACTGATTTTGATTCTGTTTCATGTCTTTGGGGGGATTTAATATTTTTTTTTACTGACACTGATGATGTGAGTCCAAGTTACTCACGAAACATACGTCAGTTTATTGTGCTACAGTTCGATATTGTGTGTTAAACGTTGAATTTTATTGTATAAACATATATTAACTGCGTAATTGGATCTATACATGCAAGAGTAACAAAATAATATTAAATTTAATTTTAATGTTAATGCTGTTAATTTATCATGTTTGTCTGCAAAACATGTTTGTTAAACATAAAAATCCTTACTTCAGAAATGAATTTCCGGATTGAGAAAACTGATTAATGCTCTAAAAAATACTCAGAAACATTTTCGAAAATTACGGGCAGCAAAAGATATTTTGTTTGTTTAAATGCTTATTTAAATCTCGAGAATATATTTGTTTCTGAGGTTTCTAAAGACAGTGGTTTTCGGAATCCTGGGTAACTCGGAAGAGGTTATTATATATCTTTGTTCGTGGTTATATTATGTATTCCTATATTAAGAAACATTTGTCTTTTTTAACAGTTTATTTCTTTGTTGCTTTATTAGATATTTTCACACCCCCATGCCGAATTTTCCTTATGAATCGATAGAGTAGAAAAAGAAGCTTTCATTTCAGTAAAAAAAGTTCCAGGATTTTTTTTCTTTATTTAAATTTACAACGATAAAGATGTAAAAGAATCAGACAAACATTTACTTGTGCTTTCAGATGAGATATTGGGGAATATTGCTTGAAACACTAATATTTTTTAAATTTCACTTCAATCACAAAAAGGAAATAAAAATCACAAAAGTACTTTTTCTATAGTAGAGTGAAGAAACTTTGTTGATATTTTCTACATTTTCTCTTTTTCAGCGGCGTAAATGTTTTTTCTAGTGGTCAGTATTTCGTGAGTTTCGGAAAAGTTTGTAACTTGAATGAAACAGAGTATATTCAACCCGTTAAATGGTTTCCTTTTAAAGTGTTTGGTTGTCAAAGTATAAGTATGATTGCAAAACGTGAAGTGTATATCTTTTATTTTATGTTTAAAGCAAATACAAAGTCATGATGTGCCACGGATATTGTCAAAAGATTACTGTGAACATTTTTAATGTATGAGACACAATTGAAATGTAAAAAATGACAATAAAGGGAAGATTTTTCTTCCATTTACCCTTATATATTAAAAGCAACGAGCTAAAAATTTCAGCACAAATTTGACCTTATTGCGTATGCGTAAACTTTTTTTGAACGATGAATAAAGAAGTAAATATAATTAAAAAGAAAGAAGAAACCTGTTTAGCTGTGAAGCGCACTGGGGAATAAACATTTGGCGCTATTGGCCTACAAATCGCAACCCTACCACTAGGAAATAGTCCTTCAAATTTCTTGTTAATTCTATGCTTATTTTCCTTTCGCTGAGCGAGTACAAGCCTTGATCTCCATTCTTCCACGTGCTTTGTTTGGGAGCGGGCTGATTAAAAGGGAATTGGGGATTGGAAGGGAATTGATTCAAATTTACGGGGCACGGTTCAATCCAACACAATGAGAATTCCACTCATCATTCCCCCCACTTCGGATGGGAAGAAAAACTTTCTCATTCTTTGAAATTGTGACTTTTCCTTCAGATTTCGTTTTAGATTTTCGTTGAAGAGAAACGCTTCACATATCGGTCGAAAAAGACGGACAGATTCAGAGCGATACAAATGACTCATTTCGTTTGACTGAGCAGCAGTTGACTTTCAGAAATGCACTCAAGAAACCCAAGACATTTAAAATATCCTCTAAATTAATTAATAAGGAAAGCATTTTTTTCGGATAGAATTGGGAAAGACCTATAGCTATAAATATTCACTATTTGTAGATTATACATTTCCATATTATTAAAAAAAAAAGAAAAAAAATAAAGTGAAAAAATAAATTAACAATCACACTTTTTAAAAATGCGTTGATACAGCTTCTGAAGGATTCTAAATGAAATTTTCTTATTAAATATAAATAAATGAAAATGGGGAGGAAAGGGAGGGAGGCGTAATATGACTATTGCATTGAAAGCTAAGCCTTTTTATAAAAGATTTGACAGGAAGGTTTTGTTTTTATATTTAAATTCGAGTTTTGAGGCTATTTGCAGTGACCGGATCCGAAAACAATGTGGCGCCCGATCATAAGTTCGTTTAATTCCAGGTCCTTATAAAATAAACGACCAGCATAGCGGGCGAAGCTCCGCTATTTTTGTGTTAAAGTAATCAAAGTGTAAATAATATGTATTAAAAAAGTGTAGGAAAAACTGCTTTATGAATTAAATAATTCTTAGTGCCATTTGGTTTATGTGGTTCATTACATTTTCACAAATATTTTGAAAACTATTTTCATTTTAATGAGAATTTAGGAAATTATTTTCCACAGAAATATATTAAAAAATGCTTAAACTATCCAAATTCTACGACTCTTTCCAATTTTTCCTATAGTTTCCCAGCAGAAGCATTTCTAGGGTCACCATGTACTTTCTTTTAACATTCAGTATTAAACGTATCAAGGAATATTTTTATATACAAGTACCTCCGAGCTGCGAATGTATTTCCAACTACATTATTGGAAACTGTCTTAATTAATATCTTTTTAACATTTTTAATGGCCGACACAATTTTCACTTATATAGCTTTTAACAATATATGAATGTTTTTTTTATTTTTTTTACTTGGAAATTTTCATGTTTCTGATATTTGAAACTAACTAAATAATCTAATCAGAGTGAAGTGAACCATAAACCTTATTCAAGATATTGGACCTAATATGATTCAAACCCTTGGGACCACAAACCTTCTTATTTGCCTTAAGTAATATTCGTATGCTATGAAAAGATGCATTTCTATTTCCTTTTTTACTTCGTGAGATGTATAATTTTTTTTTTATATGTATGGCAACAATCGAAAAATCAATATGTCTGATAAGCACATGAAATTATATTTTTTAATTAAACTACAGTCCATAATTATTATCAAAATAAGCTTTAACCCTTTCAGGGACAAGCAATTGTGTTCCTGTAACGTCGAATTCACACCGGTATTTACGAAAGAATTTAGTTCAAAATAAGAAAAGCAATTTATCAATTATGCCCGCCAAAGTTAAATAAGAAAAATTTAATTAAAAGTTTCTGGCTCCAATCGGATTAAAATTAGGTGGGATATAATATATCCCACCGCCCCTCAAAGGGTTAAAAATTACATGTTACGGGATATAAATTCGTGTTTGTAAAAATTGCAACACGGAATCATCAGAATTAAATGAATGGCTATTTTATGGCTATTTTAAGATTCGAAAAATCAATATGTCTGATAAGAAAATGAAATTATATTTTTTATTTATTTACAGTCCATATTTATCATCAAAATAAGTTTTAAAAATTACATGTTACAGGATATAAACTCATGTTTGTAAAAATTGCAACACCATGAAGGAATCACCAGAATTAAATGAATGACTATTTTATGGCTATTTTAAGATTCAAATCTGCATTAAAAACTTTTGTACTAAATATTTTTATTTAACATGAAAGATCTCAACTTTGCAATATTCAAAAATTGCCCTTTTTACCTTTGATTACGGATTTGGAAAAAAAAAATTCTATTTGAAATCAGATTTTATCTTCTTTTATTCTGTTTATATTGACAAAATTAGCTATCACGGCATTTGACTACCGAATTTACCTCAAGTTTTTCAATAAGGGAATTTGAAAAATTACTTTTGAAAAGAACACAAGCATAATCTTTTATTTATCGTTTTTTCAAAAGCATGGTTTTTCGTGTACACGGACATTTCAGGTAGCAGGAGATAATATATACTTAAAAAAAAATAACTGCCTTTAAAAGAATATTTTTCAAGCCCATGACTTTTTTTTTTTAAATTAAACAAAATTGTCTAAAACAATGTATGAACAACCTGTTATGAGCCTGCTAGAATAAAACAATTTCGAATCCTTTAATCATTCTAAAAAGTGCAATACATAATTATACGACATTCACTTTATTTAGAATTTTAATACATTTAAAGATGTAACAATTGGACTCGTTGAACATGATAAGCATGCAAACGTTCTTCCTTCAGTACTCGCCACGTCGTGGAGTATGAACTGCCTAGCCACTGCTCGTGTACTTGTACTTGGCTGATGAGCCACCATATCTAGAATGGCTTCTTACACAACTATAGACGGTTTCAGTCGTGATGTCAGTTATGACGTTTTGCTTGGAAACTGACTCGAAACAAACGGCTGCTATGTTGCAGTTTCTATTTTGTTTGTATATTTTAGCTACATGTTATATCTATATCTCACAGTTATTTGTTTAACACTTTATATACCATGCTAATATTTTCTACGATTTATATTTCATAAGAAATGAAACATCGCAGCCGTTTGTTTGTAAGGCTCCTATAAAGGGAGCTGACGCATATCCATTATGTTGCCCAAAATAACCGCCATATTGTGACCTAGCTCAGCATTAGGAAACCGCCCGAGCAGGTGTTTACCGTACCTGTTACTGTCATTCGCGGTCCACTAGTACGGTAAGCACACCGGTTTTAGCTTGGTTTTTGGTCCGCTGGGTCATTAAATGGCGGTATGATTCAGCCTGTATTATAGGAGCTCTATTTGTTTGGAATCAGTATCCAACCAAAACGTCATGAATGACGTCACACTGAAAGTACAAGCGCTGTCAGTACAAGCGCTCAAATGTGTCACGGTCGGACAACCTCCTGTTGGGAAACCGTTCTCCGTACAGTCTTTGAGCCTCTGAGCCATTTCAAATTGCAGTTTCGTAGATAAAATGCATATCAGCCTTTTTCCTATTAGTGAAGGGCAACATCTTCCGATACGTGCCTACCGCGATTGACAGTTGCACACTCGGATCAGCGGCTTTTATGTATTAATCGAAGCGAAATTTTGCATACGCGTTCTCCTTCTTCCCCACATCACATTTGCATGCTATTAGTGTCGTTCTTCTCCCAATAACTTTCAACAGGAATGAAGCTTTAACGTTTGCATGGACCAAGTTTCCAAATGCACCAGCACCTTTGTGTTTTATTTCCGACCATGCATTCTTTGATGAAAGTTGTTTGTTTGGATATATACTATCACCAGGGCCCGCTTAAGACTTAGAAGTAGGGGAAGCCCGATGTCACACAGGGGCCCCACATTTTACTCTGCCACTTATGCTTCAACAATCTGAAATTTTACCATCAAAATTTCAACTAAACAACACTTTTAATATTAAACTGAAACTAACTACCTATATATATATATATATATATATATATATATATAATATTTTATTATATACATAATTATAACATGACAAATTAATTTTGAACTTCAAAATATTTTATGCTTTACAAATTGCAGGATTTTCCAGTGCTAAGAACAATGCAGAGACTCAGAAAAAGGAATTGATTAAAACTACAAAACATTTTTGTTGAGTACATTTTGGTTGTTTTAGCAAAATTGGAGTAAAATTGAACCATTTTACTTCAATTAACAAAACATTTTTGCTGACGATACGAAATTTTTTTTTGGAATTGCAAAAAAAAGTGGTTTTCAACAAAAAAAATTTTTTTGTTGATTCAAACAAACTTTCCATTGACCTATATTTAAACAAAATTTTTGTTTAAATATGGGTCAATAAAAATTTTGTTTGAATCAACAAAAAAAATTTTTTTTTTGAAATTCCAAAAAAAAATTTAGTATCGTCAGCAAAAATGTTTTGTTAATTAAAGTAAAATGGTTCAATTTGACTCCAATTTTGCTAAAACAACAAAATGTACTCAAAAAATATGTTTTGTAGTTTTAATCAGTTTCTTTTGCTGAGTGGGGACAACAAATATTTGACATAAATTTATGCTTGGCTGCAGCACAATTTTGCTTCTATTTTATAAATAGAAATTTGGTATCACCTGAATGCTAATGAATTTCCCCTTTATTTAAATAACCTATTCTCCATATTTTATATCATTTCTCCACCCTTTATGAATATAAACAAAATATAAATATACAGATTAAATTTTCTGTTACTTTTAGCATGTTTGAAATTAAAATGTAAAACATAAGAAAAATGAAAATTAATTGCATTTAATCACTGTTTTTATACCATTTATTATATCAACAGAAAAAAAAGGAGTATAAATGTGCCAGTAATAGTCTTGAGGGAAAATGTAGTACCTATCCCTGAAGGAATTTTTTTTCCTAAAAATTAGTTTTGAAAAGTAAATTTGGGGGCCCCATTGTATTTCAGTGTGTCAGCTCAGGCTTCACGGGCATATTCGGTAAACAGGCCCTGACTATCACTTCTTAAAGTTTTGCCCATCTTTTATGAAACACCCTGTATGATGTTTAAATTGGGTGTTCATATTGAAAATTTCAAAGTTTGTTACAATTTCAATATAGACACCGCTCTCTAAAAATATTTTTTAAAAATAAAATTTCTATTAAAGTAGCACATATTAATAAACTTTATGACTAATTTGATTATCTTATTCGCAGAAATTTGTAATTAAAAATATAATTTTAATCTAATTTTTTAATATAAAAAGCCCACAGTTCAAAACGGATACGAGAATTTTTTGTAGAGCTTATTAAAATTGTGCTTTATAGATATTTTGAATTTTTAGTAAACAGTGAAACTCTGTTTTGCACAAAATTGCATTTCTTATTAACTTTATTTTACTTAATTACTTGTAACGGAAGTGTGAAAACACACTTTCTTCCAAGTATAAGAAAATTCGTTGATATTTTTATAATTTTAAGATTTTTTATAAAAACAAAATTTGTATTTCTGATAGATTTGTGCACATGACAAAATACACCGTCTCTTTAAAAAGCAATATTTTTCAATACTTATATATTCATCTTACCATTATAAACATCTTATAATATTTAAAACTTCATGCTCTTAGACTTTTACTTTTTAATTTATTTTCACTTGAAAAGAAAAGATCAATAATCCCCATTATTAGGCGTTATAGAATTCTCTCTCTACGTATTGGAATTCTTTTCAATAATCATTAAGCTATTCATTTAATCCGTATCATGACAGAAAATCTATGGGACGTAATCGGATTACCTTACTGGTATCTTCACCCATTTCTCTATTATCTATCTGAAAACTCCTTAATAGTTTAAAGCATATATTATTTAAACCTTTACTTTCTTTTTGTGTGTGTTTGTGTAAAGCTTACCGGATGTTACATAATATACCTGAAGATCTTTTGAATTAAATTCATCATTTTTGCTGTTTTGAAATATGAAATAATACAGATTTCATTTTACTTTAATAAAAAAGTATTTACACATATTTAGGGGCGGTGTTGCAAAACTATTAATTTTCTAATATTAAATACAATCCCTCCGGAAACTATGAAAATTATAAAACAATTTTTCCATAATGTCTACAGAGATCTTTGTAACTTGAAACTATGTATTCTTTATAAAAAAATATTTCTTTAAAAACTTTTGTGTTTGTAATTAATAACAAAGTTACGTACAATACATAGTTTTAGATTGAGGAGACTCGTATTCATTAAACAGATTTTTGTTACTTGAGTATATCATAATATATTTTGACATATTAATAAATGGTTTTTTGAAGAAATTGATTTAAATAAGAAAATAATGTATTTATAATGTTAAAAAACATTTTTTAAATTTTATTAAAAAAAAAAATATTACAGAAATTTACATCTTTAGTGATATTTAATAATGGCATGAGGATTTTAGTTAAAAAACTTTAAAAGATATCGAAGCGAGATCCTTCAATGAATTCATTTCATTCATTCATTGTTCATTTCTTTCGCATTATTAAATTGAATAGCTTTAATTTAAAGTACTAATTTGGTTGTATAAATATAATTTTGAATGTTTAATTCTGGTTTTAAGAACAATTTTTATAAAAAGAAATCTCAGAATTTCTTTAAAGTTGTGTTTAATTCAGTTTATTACTTTTTATGTAAGGCAAAATTAAGATGTAACATTGATTGTTTGTTTCTGCTGTTCAAATATAGTAATAGTATTTATTTAATTTACGAAAAATATTACAAATATCATATTATATTTACATACATGAATATATATATTTAAATAATTGATAACGAAATCGAAGGTTATTCATCGGAGATGCAAAATTGTCATCGTAATAGTTTTCATCACTATCCGATTCTATTTGACTTTAATGGGGTGTAGTACTCAAATGTTCAACAGGAATAACTAGTGCTAAAGCCTTTAAAAATGATTCAGATTTTTTTCACTTGGTATATGTTTCATACAAGATAAGAGTGGATCTTAATTGAGCAGCTACCAATTTAGAATACCCACGTTTCACGAATTCTCTTAAACTTCGATTCTTAAGATATCCTTTACAATCGCAATTCTTATGGGCCTGCAGAATCTAGGCGTGGAAGACGCTAGATTTTGCCAAACGATTTTTTCTTACTTTGCGTGAACAACAATTTGAAAAAGTACAAATGAATTCCAAAAAATGTTTCATTCAAAATTGACATCACTTTTTAAGCTTTTTTTTATATTCTCTTTGCTCAAAGGCTCACATCCTCACTTTCAATTTTACACAGAGTTCGTCCTCATTCATTGTCTCAGCAACTTCTTTCAGATAGTGCAAGAAGCGTGTAATGGTGTGGTCTAATAAACGTTGCAGCTGAACTTCTCCAGCAGTCTCGGTAGCTTTGTAGGTGTAGGAGTCCTTATTTCGAGAATAGATATTTCCATTTGTAGCTAATTATAGGACGGATATTTTTGCTTATGTGAATGTCTGTCTGTTTTATAATGCTTTTTAGAGTTATTTGCTTCAACAAACATTGATAACGCCTGAACGGTCGAGAGAATCCAACAAATTTTTCATTATAATTATATAACACCTGCTTATTTTAGCTGCAAGATATAGACCCCATGTCATTTCTTGGAGTTCTGTAAAAGCACTCCTGTGTCCAGTAATACACTATTGTGATTGGGTAGCATGAGAAATAATTTCAAGATTTGCTTTGCTGTGTACTTCTTCGGTTTTCTTTGTTTGTTTCTTTGACTATAATTCCCAGAAAATTTTCTTAGGCCAACCTGGAGGAATTTACGGCAATTGGAATAATCCCTGCGATCAAGATTAACTTTTATTACTGAAAAATGCTTAAATCATGCTTTATCTGAGGCTTTTGCTTTTCTTAATAATTATTTCTACTGACAAGGGAAATTAAAATTTCTTATCTAAATTTTCCAAATGCTGGTTATCCATATAAGGTCGAAGAGGATTTATTTTAATATAATCTTCATTCCATGTATAAATTTATTGATCAGATATACAAATTTGAACTCTTGTATGTCTGCAGATGACAATTTGGACATTTGCAATTTAGCTATCGTATAATACATTTTATAAAAAAGGGTAATTGAAAACATCATCATTTACAGAAACATACACATTCGCGTTTGAAAGAAATTCTTCTAAATTAGCGGTTATTAGCGGCTATTGTTTTCAAAGTTATTAACGACATATCTTGAACTCTCAATTCGTGGAAAAAATAAGATCGGATCTCATCCGTAAGGTTAACTAACTCCTTATGGAATATTTAAATTAACAATAAAAATTTTCAAACTATACGGTACATTTCATGTCGCTTTATGATATATTTTAATTAAGTAAATATAAATATATTCGTGGGAAATATAAACATACTTACCTGGTCTTTCATAATCCGTAACTATTTCATATAAGTAAAAATTTCGAACAAAAAAAAAATCACACTGAAATGAGCAGTCACAAAATTTCAGTTGAAAGCATAGACAACCAACCTACTGCTGCAAGCAAGTTTGAACTTGCCTGTAACTAATTTGCTTGCACGTAGAAAAAATTTATAACTGTACTGAGATTCCCCAACTATTTACCTTTAAGGTTAGTTATATATTTTTCTCTTCAACTGTATTTTTAAATTTTGATTTTTGGCCGGTTAAATCCACCAAATGCCCCACTGTGCCTCTCTGCATCTCCCCCTTGGGCCTCTTCATCCCCGCGTATGCCAATGCTTGACATATTTTGATTCTGTGACAGACAAATTCTAGAAAATTTTTGTTCTGTTCAATGTGCCCCTTTTTGAACGTATCATTTTTTGAGTAACAAAAAATTAAAAAGAACAATATTAATAAAATCACTTTTTTGCATAATTGCAAGCAAGTTTATTCAGAAATAGTCACTTAAAGTCTTCTTGATTTTTTTTTCAATTTCTTGTTGTTTGCTATTTTGTTCTACAAGAAAACTTGGAAAAGTAAAAAATAATTTCAATTTTCCCAAGTTTTCGGGAAAATACCCCACTTAGTTTTGGAAACAAGAATGTTACAAATAAGTCAACTCACCTATTAATTTTAGTTTCGAAAGAATACGAAATCAGAGAGAATTGCCTTGTTGTTATCTGATATTAGGAAATTATTACTCTTTATATCGTAGTAAGTGTAACCTATGGATTTTTGTAACAGAAATAGATTTGTTGAAGCTGCAAATATGCGTATCGAAAATTACAGCTCATTCCACTAAGTAGTCTTGAGTTTTCTTAAAAGACTATGCCCGCATTGTAATCTGTTTTGCAACGATGAGGAATGAATTCAACATTAGGAGTTCTAAAATTAAACCTTCGTGATTCCTAAAACAGCCATATAACTTTCCGTTTGATATAGCACTGTAAATTCACCAAATACGGTGTCACAATTAGGTATTAGTATTGAAAAGTTTAGTTTTTTAAATTTCTATATGTGGACAGCCAACTAACAAAAATTTAAATATAGCATTAATTAGTAGACGTTATTTTTGATTGATTGGAGCCAAGTTACATTGTTATATAATGATTTGTGCAAGAGTTAGAAGGGGTGTGTCATTTCTTTTATACGGGCTGTACACTTACTATACAAAATCTGGCCTTGTTTTTGCATAAAGTATTACAAAATAACTAACCTTTAAAATTTTTTTTTTTTTTAAACTTCGATTTTTTGGCCAATTTAAAAGTAATGTTTTATAACAGTAATAAAAGAGGTATGTTAGAAAAACAATTGTACATATCAGGAGAGAAAATGAAATTTTAATAATACAGAATTGCAAACGTACAAAATATCCAGAAATATATATCTTAAAAGGTAAGTACTATTTATTAATAATAGAACAAAACGATTATATCATAAAAGAGTATCAATCATGATTTAATCATATGGGACAAATATGAGAAGTTTTATTACTGCCAGAAAACAACTATTATTGAAAGAAAAATTATTCAATTTCCTCTTCTATATTATTCGACCTGTTAATCTATGAAGAGTACTTCTTCTGTCCTATTGTTTAATAACTTCTGTCATTCTTAGAGACAACTTTTAAAGCCCATTTCCGCTAATTTACTTAGCAGGAACAAATATGGAATCGATTTTTAACGCATTTTTGTTTATTCCCAACATTGTAAGAACTAACTGATTTACTTAAATCGTTGTATTATTTATTTTTGTTGAACACAATACAATATCATACGTCCATACCTGACAAATCTCCCGTATTGCGAGTACGCCTACTTCCAAATAGTCCTCTGACTTTCTTAATAGCAAGTTTCTGTCATTAATTAAAGCAAATATCTTTATTAAGAAATAGTGGTATTCGAAATGTGCACGAAATGGATTGAATTTTGCAACGCAATTTACAAAATTACAGTATATAATACTACCTGTGAACTCTAAGTTTCATGAAATACAGACCTCTTATACCAGTTATTTAGCAACACCTTTCTGACTATTCGCTTTTTAAGCGATTAGAAAAAAAGATAACTTCTGTTTTTGGTCATCATGGGTGTATGCTATGCAGTTTATGAATTTTTAATCGTTTTTTGAACAACCTCAGTTTTTTTTAACAACTACTAAACGGATTTGACTGAAACTTTTACACTAGAACTTTAGTATACTAGGGATGGTTTTAAACTGAAAGAAATCATCGTATCATGAATAGTTTCATTACAGAGCCATGTCAAATATGATTGACTGTTGTATATATATGATTGTCTGTTGCGTTTCAAACCTGAGCGATGAGTAATAGATTGCCTTTCTAAATGTGAGAGTGCAATACTAGAAATTAAATTTGGTTGGTGGAAACGATTTTAAACGAAATCGTGAGCAATGAGCACCTAGAGTGCCTTTATGTATAAGATAGTGGCGATATGCGAGCAATGATATTTGATGGGTCGACAGGATTTTGGACAAAAACTTTGCGAGTCTGTTTGTTGAATTGTCTCACTCATTTAATAAAACTGGTCGAGGCGAGTACTGCAAAATTCTGGAATGTGGACTGAAAACTTCTAACCCGAGATGTGCCGTCTCTTACTTATAAAGACACTCAAATGACAATATCGTAAATTAAATGAAATGTGGTTATAATAAAAAATACTGTATTGTGCCAATACTGTCTTGTGTCTCTATGTGCAACCGATGCTCAGTAAGTAAATAAAAAAAGAACAATATTAATAAAATAACTTTTTTTGCATAATTGCAAGCAAGTTTATTCAGAAATAGTCACTTAAAGTCTTCTTGATTTTTTTTTCAATTTCTTGTTGTTTGCTATTTTGTTCTACAAGAAAACTTGGAAAAGTAAAAAATAATTTCAATTTTCCCAAGTTTTCGGGAAAATACCCCACTTAGTTTTGGAAACAAGAATGTTACAAATAAGTCAACTCACCTATTAATTTTAGTTTCTGTGGAGGCTAAGAATACGAAATCAGAGAGAATTGCCTTGTTGTTATCTGATATTAGGATATTATTACTCTTTATATCATTGTGAGAAAGGCTATTGTCATGAAGATAAGCTGTGGCATCCAGAATCTGTTTTAAACAATCTATTGTTTGTTGCAGTGCGTTCTTGTTAGACTTAAAAAAAGGATCCAAGATAACTTGCTCCAGATTTTTAAAATAAAGAGGCATAAAAAATATGTAGGAATCAGCGTAGTACACGTATTGCACATCTATTAATCTCAGGACATGGTCGTGACTTAAGGTCTTACACAAATTCACCTCACTGTCGGATACATAATCTTTGCGGACAATTTTTGCTGCGAAATGCTCACCAGTGGTGGCTTGCTTCACTTTTATGACGGAGCCGTAGGACCCATCGCCAATTACAATTCAATTGTTTCAATTTAAATGAGCATCCTTTTTCTTCAAGATGGTTAATAATTTCAATAAATCTATCGAACGTTTTTATGTCAATAAGACCATCACGATATTTTTGTCTGTAGTAATCCATAGCAACGCTTTTTAAATCAAATATATTGAAAAGAAAATAACTTTTTCACCTAAGTAATCACAAATCATAGCGTATATCAATAAGTAATTAATTTTTTGATTAATGTGAATTTCTTTCCTTGTTGCATTTCAATTTAAATCATGTTTGCGTGATTCCATTGTTGACTCATTGAAACATTGTTAAAGTGAGAAGTTCTATCAGCATTTCCCACAATGCATATTCTATATAAACGAATAATATTATCCATTGTTATAATTTTGCGCATATATTTTTATGTGTATTTTCTTGCACGTGGCACTTTGGGCGCATTCTGAATTTTCGTTGTTAGAGGGGGCGAGGAAAAAATGTTGATATCTAGTTGGTACAGTCCCTTAGCAATTTTTTTTGTATACTCTATTTTCAGAGATTTGGGGAGGGGAACGGGCACGGCTCTTCCCTGCATCTCCCCCTCGTGCCTCTTCATCCCCGCGTAAGTCAATGCTTGACATATTTTTCTTCTATGACAGACAAATTCTAGAAAATTTTGTTCTGTTCAGTGTGCACTTTTTTTCATCGTATCATTTTTTGAAATAATCTAAGGCACCAGCAAGCTTTAAGCCATCCTCACTCGTCCTGAATAATACAAAAACACTTTTTTTTAAGAGAGGCAGGTTTAGGGATTGTAACCCCACATTGTGGGATTCCGCAATTCCACAGAATCCTCCGCTTTTTCAATGGTGTAATCCAATACCGTGGATTCTTGCTCGCGAACTCAGTTTGTATTTCACCAAATACTCAATTAAAGAAACAAACTCAGTAAAAAAAAAATATGTTTTGTTGAAAATTGAGATCTAAAGATTAGTTTATACAGAAATAATGAATATTTAAAGTGCCGTAAATTGCTTATTTTGTTAATCTAAATTATAAAACAGAACCATGTCCGTGAGTAACACTGACGGCATAGTGACGGTGGCAACACCCGATCAATTAATTTCACTTTTACTTTCAAATTTCTTAATTTGTAAACATCGCATAATTTCAATTTTTGCTCTGTCGAATAGTGAAAAATATGTTCTTTCAAATGCAATATGCTTGAAAATTGTGTCTCCGTTTACTGATTTTTTGATTTTTAAAATAATTTTCAAGCGTGATTAAAAAAAAATATTTATATAGCATGCAGTCCGATTACGAAAAATTAACCCGTTTGCACTTAAAACAATATAAATAGTTCAGTATTTATTTCCGGCTAATATTTCATAACGAAATTAAAATTTCATCAATAAATTAAATAAAAGAATAAGTTAACAGATTACTAATCGAAATACGCACGTAAACCGCTGAAATTTTCAGAATAAAAAAGGCTGCTGTAAGTAACGATTTTTTAAGCTTTTAACTTCTGGCATGCTGCTAATACGAAAGTATCGCTTTTAATAAATTTCAAAACTTTTTGAATACATTACTGACATTTTTCATATAAAAACTATTTTTGGTGTTGATAAAGGACAATCTAAAAATGCGTATATATTAAACAAAAGAAATCTATTAGAGTTTTCAATATAAAAACAAGAACGAAAAAACATGTGCCAAACATAGATTATGAAACACTTTTCAACACTTCCAGAATACTTTAACAAAACGTTTCCGATTAATAAGGTGAAAGTTGATGTCTAAGTAAACAAGAGATGACAAAAGATGACCGCCCCGGGAAACCAATCAAACAAGCAAGAAATTTGAAAGGAAACAAATTTTCAAAGCTTCAATAAAAATAGAAATAAATACTATTTAAAAACTTCACCGTTATCCAAAAAAACTATACTAGATTTAAAAGAAAAAAAAACCTTCACCTTTACTCAAAAAGCTATGCTAAGGGGAAAAAAAGATAACATTAAATGTTTAAATTATTCCAGTTAAAATCTATTAAATTTATTATTAAATTCCTACTATTAGCTCACACTCTCTCTATATATATCTTGTTGGAATTTTCAATCGTTAATAAAATATTTTCTATTCATCCATTCAAGTTCAAATAAAAAAATTTTTAACTTGTACTGGATGACAATTGATGTTAATACAGTTTTTTCAAATATTAATTCATTAATTAAATTTAATTAATTAATTTTAATTTTTATATGGGAGAAAAAAATTCTCCCATTGTTTTCATAAATGAAATGAAAGATTTATCTCAAATGAGTGATGCCAACAAAAAATAAAATACCGCAACGATGATTATAAAATAATGTTAAATAAAGATAACGTGGGACAAGAATGCTGCACGGGTTTATTTTATATATTTATGATTAAAAAGTAGGATGTGACTTTAAAAATTTTTTTTATATTACTTGTGTATTATTAATTAGTGTATTATTTTTATTTATTTATTATTTTTATAGATTAATTAATTTTTATTTTATATTATAAAATAATTCCCGAGAAAACAAGCGAAATTTTATTTAAAAGGTAAAAAGATAGTAGGAAAAACAATAAAAACAAATGTAAACAAACGTAGTAAATTACCTATGAGAACGTCAATTGCAATTTGATTAAATGACAGGGTTTACAAAAACCCTACTTTAACATACTTAAATTGACAGAAATTAAAAATAAATGGTACTAAAATGCTCTACGATAAATCTTCTATAGCAAAGATGTTGTTTGCAGTTATTAACTAGATGAGAAATATGTTTGAAATAAGTGCAAAGATGAAATTCGACATAATGTTTTTCCTATGGAAATTCCATTAGATATTCAGCAAGAAACAACAATTACGAAATCACAGCATAAACATGTTAAACCTAACAAAAACTTAAAATTAATTATACTAAAATGAACTACGATAAATTTTGATCAACAATGTTGTTGTTTACAAATAAAATAAGCTTGAGATATATGAATAAAATGGGTGCAAAGAACATAGAACATTTAAAAAGTCTAAGTAAACAATTTGGAAAACGCATAACAAATCAGGCTTATAATTAAATCTATTAAAGCGCACCATTTGTAACGGAATCATGCTTTAAACGTAAAAATTTCGTCATCTCTGCTAAAATAGTACAATACAGTTATAAGAAACTGTATGTCTGCTAACACTGAAACCTGTCTGAAACTGAAACTTGACTATTAAAATTTTAACTTAGACTAAACACGTAAAAATATGACATAATTTTCATTGGATAAATGTTTTCATTACAGCCGTGCGTTCCGTGCTTTTTTTAATACTTTCCAACATAGTTGAAAAGTGTTTATTAATTCGGTTTGTCTGTCTGTCTGTCCGTGCTCTAACTCGCGTGAATGTATACAGATTGTCATGCAATTGTAATATATTATTGAGATTTGCTAGGGAATGTTCGGTATTGAAAATGAAGTGTGTAGCACTTGCAGTTTTTTTACAGGGACACTCAAAAGAATTCCTTTACATTACAGACTATGCGGGAAAAACATTTGTGCTTATTTTAATGATTTTACAGAATTTCAAACATATTGAAATTGAAAAAATCACTGAGGTGCACTACAAAAGGTTTATTGTAAAATATGGTGTGTTTAGAACTTACAGTTCTTTTACAGGGTCACTCAGAGCAATTCCGTTACATTACGGTCTATGGAGAAAAATCATTTGCGGTTTATTTTAATAATGTTTCACTATTTGAAACACATTGAAATTGATATATATCACTAAGGTGCATTACAAGAGGCGTACTATAGAACATTGTGTGTATAGCATTCATCGTTCATTTACAGGGATCACAAAAGAATTTGGTATTGTCTGTTCTCGCATCTCCGATCATAGGCAGATGCATAGCCAAGACAACTATTATCCATGAGTGCTGTATGCCTCTAAGTAGCAATCCCGTCTTCTTGTCGTTTTTACAAAGAGCTGCGAAACTGAAACCAGGGGGGGGGGAAAGGAATTCCGGATATTTTTACCATTTTTCCCTCACTCTTTTATCCAGACTTGGGACTGGACTAAATCAATGGCAATTGTTTTAGGTGCACAATACTATGCATAAATCATCCATAAAACAATCGTCTTCGATTTAGGCGGGTTAAAAAATGGCGCCTGACAATAGGCATGACTGTGCTATCAGTCATTAGTAATCTATATTAATAAGATAAATATATGTATACAGTAAACTCTCAGATATCCGCGACCTTAAAATAAAAAAAAAAAGATTAAAAGCCACACATCGTTCCAACTGTGAAATCAACAGTTAAGATGTATGGGAAGCAATAATAGATTTTATTTTTAATTTTATCCATTTCGTACATATCTCAATATGCAATTTAGAATAATCTGACTAAAGTCATGCTTTCTACTGAAAAAAGGAAATGACATATAGCATATAAACAAATCACCATTAGTCGTTTTTTGACATTTGACGGAGATTGCTTTGAGACCTATAAGCTACAAAGCTCTTGTCTCGACTACACACACACAATGACATCCATGCCTTAGCAGGATTCGAACCCGGGCCCTCACCGTGGCGGTCACCTCCGTCACCAACCACGCTGATGGGCCGGAATCATTAGTCGTTGCTAATATAAACAGTGAAACGTTTCTTTGTAAAAATAACTTTGTATTCTACCGAAGGAAAATATTGAACGTGTTAGAATACTCTTTCAAGGTACTCTAAAACTCTGTAAAGATTGCAAATATTAATTAAACACAATTTACAATTTATGCTGCAATATTTTAAGTAAATATAGACATTCATGAAAGTGATGCGGGACGTGAGTTTTTTGGGGAGCATTGCCGATGTAGAAACCATGGCATAAATTCGCAAAAGCTATGTCATAAATTCTTGTAGCGCAAGTGTCACCAAAGGAATATTTGGTGCACATTGCCAATGAGAATGCCATGCTTTAATTCTTGTTGCTGAAGTGTCACCAAAGGAATATTTGGTGCACATTGCAGATAAAAAATCCATGTCACTTAGTCATTGAACACAAGCTTCTGTGAGAATTGCGATGTAGAACCTCTGGCATATTTTCTTGTAGTGCAAGCTCTACCGAAGGAATATTCGGTGAGCGTTGACAATGTTGAAGCTATAGCATATATTCTTGTAGTGCAAGCTCCAAAGAAATATTCGGTGATCATTGTTGATGTTGAAGCTATAGCATATATTCTTGTAGCGCAAGCTCTACCGAAGGAATATTCGGTGAGCACTGCCGATGTAGCTATGGCATAAATTCTTGTAACGCAAGTGCTACTGAAGGAATATTCAGTGCACATTGCCGATGAAAAAGACATGCTTTAATTCTTGTAGCGCAAGTGTCACCAAAGGAGTATTTGGTGCACATTGCCGATGAAAATGCCATGGCTGTAAGACTTGCAGTGCAAGCGTCACCAAAACATATTTGGTGCACAAGCTCTACCCAAGCAATATTCTGTGTCTCGCGTCTCAAACCACTTTCATGAATTACTAACATTGGATTTAAATATTACAACTTAATCTGTAGATTGTGTTTAATTAACATTTGCAATGTCTAGAGAATTTTATAGAACCTTCAAACCTAATTCTAACACATATATATTTAAATATATATATATTTCCTTATATATATGCATAGGATCTGTTAAAAAAATTGCAGACTTTAGCCAATGTGCACCTAATGAAGAGGAGGTCAAACCAAAGAAAGAAAAGTAAAATATGAAAGAGAAAGGTTAGCACATGTTTTATGCTTACCTGCTCTAAATTGAGTATCAGGTAAAAAAATTCACAATATCTTGAAAGATTACTGCATACATAAATAAATAAATATAAATCTAGATTATTTACTATATATATAAATGTAGATTGCATTCAACCATATTTAGCTTATTCGCCATATGTTTAAAATTTAAAATCTGGAATTTGTCTCAGATATGAGAACGTTGCTGGTGGCGAGCCAAATAAGCATTGTTTTTGTATCATGAAATTTACAGGCTTGTAGGGATCTATGCGAGTATTAGGGAGATTATAACAGGGGTCCATTATATAAATTTCCTGTAAAACATGCACTCTTACAGTCATCTTTAAATAAATTGGAGGCTGGAATGATGCTGCGGCCTCCGTTCCGCCTAGCATGACTTGTAGTGCAAAATTCCTGAATGGCATCTGACTTGAAATCAAAGACTTTTGGTTCTTAATATGTATTTATTTCACTGAACAAAGTGTTTAACTTAACGTATCCAGTTTTGAATTTTTAAAAAAAACTTTTGTATTTGGCGTTTTATTATATTCTTTGAAATATTTTATTCGACATCTACGTTGTTTTGAAACTTTGCTGGATAATGAAATTTCTTGAAGTGGCAGCATATGATATTTTTAGTTAATGTTTGAATTCTGTCGCAATATCAACAGCCTTGCATTAGATCTTTCTGTTTAGGCTTCATATATGTAAATATTAACTGGAAAATATTTGTACTAAATATAAAAATTAAAAAGGTATCATAAATTTCCTGCTATTTTTCCATCAGTATAGATGGGTTTATGCCAGCAATTCAGAATACGTTTGATAATACTACATTTAATCTGATTTAATCTATTAAATTTTTCTAATTTTAGAGGGTTCCTCCCTACCCACCACCCTCAATCTCCCGCCTTAGATGATGACTTAAATGATGGCCATATTTTTTTTATTGGGAGGTAAATAACTGGTCGACACTTGCATTGCCTCCTTTTACAAGTGCAAGGCATATAATTACAAAGAGGTTCTGCCTGGTTCCTCTAGGGGACCGTTAACGACAACTTCCTGCCCAGTTGCCACTCATCCATCACCACGGTTCCTTCACGGCTTGGATTGGGACTTCGTGCGGTCGCCTCCTATACGACCTGTATAAGCTACAATGGCATTATACTCCAACCAATCACCACACGGCTGCAATACATTTCAACACATGAGAGTCAAATTACATTAGGCAATCCACAAAATCAAGTAAGAGACAAATCAGAGAGTCTTGTTCGGGAAGTCTTATTCGGTGGTATAGAAAGTCAAATCAAAGAGTCTTGTTCGAGAAGTCTTATTCGGTGGTATAGAGATTTAAATCAGAGTGTCTTGTTCGGGAAGTCTTATTCGGTGGTATATAGATTCAAATCAGAGAGTCTTGTTCGGGAAGTCTTATTCGGTGGTATTAGTCGATGACTGTCATAATCTATGAAGGAAAGATTCTCATATTAGAAATGTATAATCGGAGTGTTTCATTTAAGAAAAGAATGAAAAAGAAAAAAGTCTCTTTATGAAAGGTGATAAAACCAAATGCAACTAATATAAAGCACAAATATTCCTAGCCTCACTTTCAGAAACAGTAAAAAGGATAACAAATATTATTTAACTGAAAAATGTGTATGTGATTACATAACAATATTAGTTCAAATTCATGATAAAGAAAGTTCTAGTCATTTCTTGATTGGAAATTACGTTATTCATATTTATGTCAGGGTTTCCAGCTTATACTTGGTCTCGAGCTACAAAAAATCCTATGAATAAAATGCGCGTCTCATCATGCATGACATAGCAAAAATTTGTATGGATAAAGGGCTCACATAAGTAGAAAAGTACATTATTTAAATGTAAATATATTTCAATTTTAAAGAAAATCTTTCTTTCTGTAAATTAAAACATTAAATTAAAATATTTCTGTGAGAAAAATGTTTACTTGAAGTAAATGAAGTGTTTTGCGTGTTGCGGAAATAGACGTCCAGAGTAGTCGCATGTTGGAAACCCATGATTTATGTATTTGAAATCACATTGATACTTGTTTAATTAATAGAATTATACAACACAACATTTTACTTTTTTTTTTTTTTTTTTTTTTGCATTTTACAAATACATAGAATATATATATATATATACATGTAACATGTTTTCAAATATATGTTCTCAACATCGTAAGATGAAACGAAGGCATTATTTCTAAAGTCATGTTTATTTGACGCACTTTAAATGCCAGTAAATGTTTAACGAGTTTTTTTTTTAAAGTAAACTTTGATTGTAGTTTTTTATAATCAATTGAGCTTATTAAGAAATAGCAGTGAAAATGGATTATCACGTAAATGTAACTACACTTGAGGCTGTTGTTCTCAAATCCAAACCAACTACTGTCTGACACATTCATAAAGTCATTTTTATTCTGAAAAACTCAAAATTTAGAAATTAAACTAAGAGATTGAACAGCATTTTCCAATAAAGAGAAAGAATCTTCCAGAAAGTACTACAAAAGTCAGCGTTGTAAGCCAAGTTTTAGAATGAGACAGCAATCGCAATTATATCTCTCAAAGTATAGTGTATCTTATATTTCTTTTAAATGCTAAAAGATGTAAATTAACAACACAATAAATGCACAGTAAAATAACTTTTATTAGGTTGTTTGACATGTTTCGGCTGACTCCGAGCCGTTTTCAAAAACAAATGGGAATATTCCATAATTGCACTGTCTTTGAAGTTATTATTTAAAATACTATCATTTAATTTTCATGTACTTTAAAAAAAATTATGCACGTTATGTTTTATTTTTACTTGGTTGTTTATTTTCATATCTGGAACCATGGAGTCACTCGAGCCGCAATTTCGGTAAGTTAAAAGATGCCGCATCGTTACATTTTGTATTTTTGCGTGTTCGTGTCTCTACGGTTTCTCTTATTATGGATGGATAGTATAGACTGGAGGGAAAAATAATTTACTTTCATTAAAATTTATTTGGATGGTTTCTTGTTGATATAATTTTGCTAGGGCTGTGGTTTTTCTACTATAATTAATATCAGCTTATACCATATTATATGAAGACGAACCCATCCAAATAAATTTCAATGGAAGTAAAATAATTTTTCCCTCCAGTCTATACTATCCATGCATAATAAGAGAAACCGTAGAGACACTAACGCGCAAAAGTGCAATATGTAAAGATGTGGCATCTTTTAACTTACCGAAATTGTTGCTTGAGTTACTCCATGGTTCCAGATATGAAAATACATAACCAAGTAAAAATAAAAGATAACGTGCGTAATTTTTTAAAATGTACATGAAAATTAAATGATAGCATCATAAATAATAACTTCAAAGACCGTGCAATTATGGAATATTCTCATTTGTTTTGGAAAAATGCTCGGAGTGAGCTGAAACATGTCAAACAACCTAATAAAAGTTATTTTACTATTTATTTATTATGTTGTTAATTTACACCTTAAAAGAAATTAGAACTTTAAAAGAAATATATTATACTTACATTAAAAGAAATATATTATTACAAGGTGTTATAATTTATTATATTGGTATAGTGCATCTGTTAAAAAAAATAATAAAAAAAATAACGTTATTTTATTTCAAATCACTTGAATAGCTGTGTTTGCAAATTTTATTGTTTTACATATAAAATGGTCTGTAATTATCTGTAGAAAAACTTAGAAAAAGTTTTCAAATCAATGATAAATTGAAATTAAAGTGAAATGTTATATATTTTGTAATAGTATGAAAAATATATCTAAATTAGACTGAAATGATATTCAATACTTACATTAAGTTAATCCTTATTGCTGGACTGTTTTGCACATGAACAGCAAGCTGTGAATAATTTGGTGATGCCGTATTTCTGACGCCTCCACCACTTTCTAAATCTCTGAAGACCGGAACTTTGTTTTCCAGTGAGGGTGTGAATATCAATTATTTCTTGTGAGATTGTAGGCAAAGATGGAGAAGCAAGAGTTTCACTATTGTTAGGTGAATCAAATATGTAATTCAGATTTGGAGCTTCCTGTTGAACTGGAGTATTTAAAGAGCTGTGGTGAGATGATTGTGAAACGGAAGGTATTTTTTCCTCTTCATCGGCGTCATCCATACGTTCTAAGTCAATCGGTTGAATAATAGCAGAATCAGCTTTTACAACATATGTATCATGGCCGCAAATTTCACTGCATTCACTATGGTATGAATAATCTATTTTGCTTCCTGGAACTGTATCCATGTCATTTTCCTTCAAGATTCTATTGAATTCCGGAAGATTCACTGAAACATCCAAAAAGAAATCATTTAAAAATTGAATTATAATGATGAAAATTTTAATTTGTGTAACTGATGAACATCTGAACATATTTAAGGTAGATATAATATGTGATAGCATGCAGAATCAATTCTGATGACGATAATATAAATATATTTTAACTCTAATTGGAAGCCATAAAGACAATCAGCATTACCAGTTCGCGTTCTGTTTTTTTTTAAGAAAGAGAAAAGTTTGAGACTTCAGTTTATTTATGTTGCGAATCACGTGGGTAGCTGATATGTGGCGCCAGTTTGGCCCATGCTCAAGCCCCCAGCGACGTATAAAACAATCAATTCTGTTGTACTGAGATAATTGCTCGGACATAGGCGTAACTAGAACGATTTTGTGGGGTGGACCCAGGCCCCCAACCTAATAAGTTCTTTGTAGGTTTACGTAAATGCGCGTGTTTTGAGAAATATTTAATAAACTCGCATTGAGACCAAACTCATTAATTTAAAGAAAAGTTTTGATTAGAATTAGTAACACCTTATTATTAATATTAATAGCCAAAAACGCTATTGACTGTGTTACTACAATTTTTAAGATGACTAGACATTCCGAGCCAGTCCCAGCTTTAGGCTTAATTCCCAAGTATCCCAATACATTTCTTTAATGTCCCAGTTTTGAACAGAGTCCACAAACTATCCAAAATTCAACTTAAAAAATGAATACTTTGATTCTTACCAAATTTCATTTCTCTACTAACAAAATGGTGGAACACTTCACGCTGTGGAATAAAATAAAGTAAAATCCTATGAAAACAAAACCTGTCTTCTGTTTTTAGGAAGAATCCTGTTTTAGGAAAATTCCGTGGCTCCAACAGAAGGAATACCATATACCTGCTAAGACTGAAACGTGTGTAAACTGTAGAAGTTTTCCGATCCCGTGTGATTTTGTGTACGTGCAGGCGAAATAAACTGAATCAATTTATTTTAAGAATAATTAAGCAAAAAAAGAAACAGAAGAGAGAAAATGTTTCTGGAAATCATTAATGTAAAGTATAAATTTGTTTCAAAATTCTAAAACTGTTGAAAGAATGTTCTGAGGGTGGGTGGGGGATATGGGTTATCGGGGGCCGTGAAGTGAACATTTCCATTTTGCATTACGACATTTGTTCACGGAAACATGAATACCTTAGTTACTTTATTTTTCAACCTTTTCATAAGGTGGTTCTCAAATGACCTGCTAAATAATGCGAAATCTCCTGACACATTTTCTGACTCATTTTTAAATGCAGAAGCGTAAAATTGGCAGGGCTTACTAAAAAAGGTCCTTGTACCAAGGCCCTACTTAAAGAAAACAAATTAGTCTTACTAATTATAGGAATAGCATTTGAAATTGCAAGTCATGAAATCAAATCAAATAATATTTTATTATATGCAAATTTAATATAAATTAATTTTTATTACAGTTGAATTTGTTATTGTAATTAAATCTTTCGGCGCTGTGTAGATTTTACACATATAAAATCCACAAATTTCTCATAACTTTTCATTTCTATCCTAGGTCTGACATAAAATTCTAGAATAAGATAACAGCACGAGCGACAGTTTTTAGTTTCAGTTTCGTTTTAATTTTTACATTCATTTTACTGCAAGAATGAAATCGAAGTTGACAAGGGAGCGAATACCGCCAAAACAGACAGCTTTTAAAGCGCCAAATCCAAGCTGATGTTGGATTCAACTTTTCGACGGAATAAAAATATAATCCTCACTCTGATAATATATTTGCTCTAAAGTTTTAATCGAGAAAATGTGGCGAGGCTTATACTTCCATGTTGAAGTTAGCAAACGGTACGGAAGAGAGTGAGACGGCTCATCCTTCCGGACTCTTAGAAAGAAAAGTGAATTGACCTCTTGTCAACTTCGAAAGCGTTTTCACCCCGAGCGGTGTGAAGTATCGCGCCACGAAAGCAGCGGAAGGAGAACTACTTCTCTCACATGATAAAAGTTTATCAAGACTTTAATAACTTTGATGTACCATAATTTGAGTGGTGTAATTGCTGTACCCTTTACTTAATTGACTTTGATTATCAGCTAAACAGAAACAAAAACTAAAGTTGTGATTCTCATTTAATCAATAATTTGTATTGTGTTAATATATTTTCAATTCTAATAAATACCTCTTTGTTTTAAATGAGAGTGGATCTATGAAGTCACATGCTACTCTTCAAACACAACATCGGCCTCTGTCACATTTACACTAAACAAAATTTATGCTTTGAATTATTATTTAAACGAGGATAGTCTTAAAACTTTTTTTTATTAATAAAAGTTGAAATCCATCGTTTCTTCTGTGAGTTATATATGAACGTCTATTAATGAAAATAAATTAATGAAACTTTCTTATATTTTAAGACAAATATTTTAAAATCAAAGAGAAATTTTGAAGGACTTAAAAGTTAAAATTTTACAGTCATATAATGTTTATTTGTCAAAAAGGGACTAAAGTAAAAAAATAAAATCTATTCAAAAAGTAGCAACTCAGCAAAAAAACTTTATTGCTTCTTTTGGTTTATAAATGAAAATTTTAAATGCACCAAACTGGGAGCTCATTTTTAGAAGTTGTAAGCATACAGGGTGTTCCTAAACTTTTGAAACAAATTTTCAGGAGAAATAATGCAGTCAAGACAAAAATTATTTTGCACTGTAAACCAGCATAGCAATCCTCTTATTCTATCAAAAATACAATGCAGTCAATCAAAAATACAGAGTGCCTTATTACAAGCTGAATCCCAATTTTTGTTCATAACCTGCCTGAGATGCCTTCATAATGAAGATATTTTAGCGAGATTTTTATCAAATTAACTTTGTTTTGTTTGAAATGTGATGAAATCTTTGTAAGTGATTGAATTTTGGTCAATGATACAGTATATGTACTGTCAGTTGCATTTTGAATAATGGAATATCTAGCTTACTGTTTGGATCTGAATTGCGGCCATTTTCCGCACTTCTTGCCATGTCATCATATTTCACAGAAAGCAAAACAAGTCTATTGAAAATATCGTTACACTATCTTCGTTATTGTTATAGTAACAAACGAAACGCCTAGTTCGGCTTGGAGTGAGATAAATTTAGTTGATTTTCTTAACTGTTACTTTTCAAACAACAAATGAATAATGTAAAAATATTCTTTTTTTATTTAAATCAGTCCATTTCTTACTTATTCTGACTATCTTTATTTATTCACAGTTAAAAATAGAAGTTATAAAAAAATTAAATATGTATTTTTTAAGTACTTAGTTTGGCCGAATATTTTGATATTTGGCAGACCGAATAGTTTGAATTTCGGTAATATAGCCGAATACCAAATATTTGCTGCATCCCTAGTATTTAAGGCATACGAATGAAACGCACACAGGTAAAAGTGGCCATAAAAATATATTGTGATGTTTATCATAAATAAAGCCTCCTCTCCCCCTCTTTTTTTAATGTTTACAAAAATTCAGAAATATTACTTTAAGAAGTATGCAGCTGAAAGACATTCGTATATTCAAAACATTCAGTTTAAAATTCAATAAACTTTGCAAGCAAAATATGTGTTCATAGATTGAGCAATTTCATCCCGTCCACAAAAGTTAATAAATCAGGCCGGTTGCAGCAAATTTGTTTTAACCGGAACAAGATATTAAAACTAAAGAAAGAGTTCCCTCCAAGATTGTTACAAAAAATATTTGTATTTCATCTGACCGAGACATGGGATGTATCTATCTCAATTGGTATTGTTGATGAATTGAAATTCTACTTTCTGACTGTATGAAAGATTCTATGACAATATAACTCGATATGCTGTGTTCATCATTAAACATCTATTCCTTTAGCAATGATATCTATTACAGCAATATAAGATCTAAAAAAAATAATAATAAATAAATAAGGCTAAATTTAGCCATTTTTTGTCCCTATAAATATTTTATAACATAAGGCAATTTAAAACATGTTACATTTTCTCAATATGTTTTATTTTTTTCGATGAAGAGGTTATGAGATATTCTATCATGTTGTAAAGCTAAAATACCAAGGTTCTAATTATTGAAGAGCTGATAGATGATTAATTATCATTTAATATTTTAATATTAAATAAATTAAATATTATCATATTATTTAAATATGACATCTTCTTCAGCTAAGCTCTTCCATATTTATACAGAATTTCAAGGATCTCATAAGGAGATTTTACTCACAAAACATACACTCTGGATCTTGAAGGATAGGCCTACAGGGCAGTAGCACAAACAAAAGTTATCGTATTTTAAACTACAGAATTTAATTGTACACTGATAATTAATTATTCATGGAAACTGAAATTACCCCACACGCTTAAAGCCATAGGAAAATTGCAAAATAATCATCCTTTGTCAAAGGATGGCCCTGAAAATATGTTCTTCCCTACTCCTCGACAGTTAATGGACCAACAATTTCACAACTATAATATCTTGGTTTGCCAGAAAGAGATTAATTATCACTTCTTAGAATAGTTTTCATTGCCTTTTTTTCTACCCGAAGTGTTCCCTCTCTCAACAACTATGACCACAGCACATAATATTTTACAGCTTTTTTGAAATACTACTAAAATGGATTTCTTAGAATTGATTTTTTCCCCATCACCTCGTAACAAGAAAGATAGCTCTCGCTCAGATTCGGAGTCTTCAGAAATTATTTAAAATTATTTCAACTTGGTCCCTATTGCGCCAAGCCTATTTACCGTTGTTCTTTGACCCCCCCCCCTCTCATACACACATTCCCATACGTGTGCGCACAGATTTTTATTACATTAGTTCTCAAAACTACTTGTGGTGGGTCGTGCCCACCCGCCTCCCCCCTCTCTAGTTAGTCCTATGTGCTCGAATAAGAAGCGGAACTGCCGCTCTCACTGAATTAATCTAGAAGTATTAATTATTAATGTTTAATTTTGCAATATTATTCAAGTAACACGAACTTTATTTATAGTATATAAGTACTATAATGTGTTTTTATTCATTCTCTTTGTCATCAATTTATGTAGATATATCAGAGGGCTAGTGTCTATCATTCGAATAACATTGTTTATTCTTTTTTTGCTGTCACTTATGTGAAACGATTGTTAAATGATCCAACTACATTTATAAAGTAATAAATTAGAAAAAAAGAAAAAGCAAAAATTTTAATACTGTCTTTGTTATTTTTAGAATAAACTGCTTCAAATTCTGATTCGCAAGCAGTGACACTACATATTTTTGAACTTGTAATGGATGACACTGGATGTTAATACAGTTTTTTCAAATATTAATTCGTTAATTAAATTAAATTAATTAATTTTAGTTTTATATGGGAGAAAAAAATTCTCTCATTGTTTTCATAAATAA
Source organism: Maratus michaelseni (assembly GCA_963931845.1). Classification (NCBI taxonomy): domain Eukaryota; kingdom Metazoa; phylum Arthropoda; class Arachnida; order Araneae; family Salticidae; genus Maratus; species Maratus michaelseni. The sequence goes on along the minus strand of OZ007591.1, from coordinate 387,699,834 downwards.
AATGAAATATTTTCCTCAAATTAGTGATGCCACAAAAATAAAATACCGCAACGATGATTATAAAAAAATGTTCAATCAAGATAACGTGGGACATTAATGCTGCACGGGTTTATTTTATATATTTATGATTAAAAAGTAGGAATTGACTTTAAAAAAAAAATTATATTACTTGTTTCATCATAAGCCCTTTCTGCAGGTGGCTTCGCCAGAAACATGGCCATAACAAATGTAGATCTTAAAATCATTCTAGCACCTATCCACGACCCTTTGGAAACTTTTGGAGCAATGGAAAATTTCCAATCTCTAGAACAGTGATTATCAAATTTTTATGCTTCACATGCCTCTCAAATAAATACTAATACTCGGCGTTTATAGCTTGTAAAAATCATGAATAGGAAAATGAAAAAAAGAAAGAAAACAACAAACGGGTGCATCCTTCTTCTGTATTTTAATGTGAAAACTACAGATAGCAAGTTTTTTTTATCAGCCGGGTGTGCTGTGCCGGGTGTGCTGTGCCGGGTGTGCCCTTGCCTATTTCTTGCACATTTGATGTTATTTTGCTGAAGTAGAATCGTAAGTCGTCTTTAACACTCAATGTGTTTTAGAATTTTGTTTAAAAATTTTTAGAATTTAGTTTTTGTTTTTTGGAAAAATATTCTTTTTTATTGTCTCATTTAACTGTCTTGCATCGTGAGCTGGTTGTGAAAGATACACGTTATCACACTTTGATAAACTTTGCTCTAGAAGAATGTCAACATGATTGTGATCTGTAAGTGAAACAGACCGTTTCTTGTATAACCTGTTACTTACAGTATCACTTTATTATCTATGTCCCCCCACCCCCGTGGATCTGGCATTAGCCGGATTCATGTGTATAACTGATCTCTATTACTATTGAACATGTGGATTACATTAATAAAAACTTACTTATTTTTTTCCAAATGTCGACATCTTTATCTGGCTCTGTTCTTTCATAAGTGCCACCGAAGAGCTTGTGATTCTGCAACTCATGAATAGAAGGACGGTTTTCTGGAACAATATTTAAGCAGGATGTAATAAAATCGATGACGTCATCTACTGTTTCATTAATTCCGTTAGAAGATGGATAAGCATCTTGGATCAACTTTAGAAAATGTTTTTTCTAAAGAAAAGAAAAAAATGCCGTTTAACAATTGAATAAAGCTAAATAACAATTATAAAATAAATACAAGACAAATTTAAAGAAATTGCTTTGATACACAGTCGTCATTAACAGATTTTTGTCGCTTGCAGAGGTGAAAAAGAAACATTGATCACTTTTTGCATTTGTAGCTGTGAATGTCATTGCTTATAGAACCAAAAACATGATATTAAAATTAGAAATAGTTTATAAAAAAAATAACAGGAAGCAATTACCGAGCCGTTTTATAACTGCCAATCTTCCGGGGTTTTTTTAGCCAAATATTTTTTTTCACCAAAACCCACCACAAAGGCTTCAGTTTTTTTTTCCATAGCAATTGTTTTATATATGCTTCGATTTCATATTGGTTCATAATCATCACCAATTTATGTTCAACGGATTCACATGTGTATTTTCAATTGTTTATTTTTCAACTGTCTACAGCTTATAATGTCCAAGAGAAAAGTTTGTAATGGTAGAAGAAGAGAATAGAACAGAGCAGCATTTACATTGCTGCTGTGTTCTATTGCGCTTAGAAAATCTGTCCCATCTTTCACTAAGCAAAGAACACTAAGCAAAGAACACTAAGCAAGGATATTGAAACTAAGCAAGTTCACTAAGCAAAGTTATTGAAAACAATGTTATCGCAATAACTCTTTGGAGTGCAGTGATGGTTATTGTTGAAACCACTTAATTTTTATCAAAATTTTTACCAGAATTTAGCAATAAAATTTTGCTTTTTCATGCTTTTGCAATTTTTTTATGTGAAAAAAAATCAATTACATATATTTATTTTCAAATGAAATGGTTCGCAAATTATGGCGAGTTTTCACTGTTACAGAAACATAATTGCGTCCCCTAAAAAGGGTAAAATAGTGGTAGTGTTAACAGTTTTTCTACACGTATCTCACACGGGCAACTATGAGACATTTACGACATATGAGCCCCATCTAAAAGGTTATTGCAGAAAAGGAGAAATTGTAGTAAATGCAAAATTACATTTTTCTGTAGGGGCTTATCTCAAAAGATTTTACTAAGGAAGCCGTCAAAAACTTAATGCTGTTTGTAATGGAAAGAAAAAGCTTGCAACGTTAACGATTTCAAAACAAAATAGCTTTCACTTATTATTTATCTATTTTTATATTTGATTTGTAACTAGCTAATAAGAAATTTGACATTGGCTTTCCTGTGCCAATGCATAAAAATGTGAAACACAGTGGAGGATTCAGCACATATAACATTTTCGAGTATCGAATCATTCAGCGATGATTAATGTTTACATTTAATAATTTTCATTGTGCAGAATAGCGATTCGCAGATATGAGTTTTGAAGCAAAGCATGAGTGAGGTTTCAGGGCAACACTTCGAAGCGAGTGATACTTAGGCTTAATTGTCAAATTCCAGAAAGCTTTGTCCTTTACATGAGATTTAAAAATTATGCTATTTTGGTTGTTTATAATTACCAATTCCAGATTTTTCCGTTTCCTCAAGTTGGAATTAGGCGCAAATGATTCGGCAGTCTCAGTAACTTATATTTTATGAAAGGTATTTTCTATAACCATTGCAATAAAATTGAATAAATCACCTTCTAAAATCTTCAAGAAGTGCATCGAAATTATCTGCAAAACGTCCAAAATTTCTGTTTAAAGAATAATGTTTGTTTGTCTGCCATTAACTTCCGATTTTTTTTAAAGCGATGCTTGCCTCATCCTTAAAATCTACAATTCAAGATTATTTTGAAAACTACAGAAGTATCATGTTAAAAGTTACCTGGTCTTTTATCAAGTGAGAAAATCTTTTTTGGATCGGAGTGCCACGAAATTATTCAAAAGGCGCCTCAGGGGACAATCCTGCTCTAAGACACTCTTTGGTTAATCCACCTCTGCTCTACATATCAACAAAACGTCAAGTTATGAAAAAAACCCCAGGAAAACTGAACAGCGTTTCCGCGTACAAACCTTGAAAGCTTCAGTTACAGCTACTTATCCTCTTGAGCTGGAAGTTGCGTTCCCTTTACATAATGGTATCCAATTTAGATTCAGCCAATGCGGGTGTGTGAGAGAAAAATGTGCCGAAGGTAAATGTTTGCAAGCTGGTGAAATTCTACCTGAATGTGAAGATATTTTGTGAATAGCAAATATGACAGTGAATAACCCTGTCTGTTACTTTGTAGGAGAAGAGCATTATGCAAATTTCTTAGACAGTTTGACTCATTAAGAAAATATGTAAGAGTGTCATGCATTATCACTGACCAATAACTAATTCTTTAACTGTTAGTTTCACAGGTATAGTTCTGATTGCAAATAATGTGTCAATTGGTGTTGTTCATCGTTGTAAAATCCATTTACGTCAAAATAGTTTTTAAAGTTGCGAAATTTAAATTTTTATGTGATCCCTGAGTCCTATAATAAGATATATGAAAAAAAATTTCTACGCTTTAACAAACAGAACAATAAAATTTACATTTTTCTACAGTCCAAACTTACCGAAATATGATGCTTTGAATTTCACGAATTTTTGGCATTTTCTGGCATTAAAAAAGAAAAACACGTTTATTATTTTTTCGCAAAAAATCGAGAGTTTATCTTAATAATTCTTTTATGCATATTATGACTAAAAATAAGTTTAAGTTTAGATAACGATTTTCAAAACTTGGAACTGTAATTAAACAGTCGTTGCCCATGTCCGAATCCCTCAAATACGCTTCGTAAACTGTTTTTAGTCTCAACAGTAGTTAACTTAGTGGCACAATCATCAGAAGATGCATAACATATTTAAATTAAATTTAATCTGAAAATATTCTTTTATGATTTATAGCCTATCTGTTCACACCTCATAGAATCCGTAGAGCGTATTTTCCAAGTTTAATTAATAGAAATAAAGAGAATTACGTACCTCTTAAATTTGTAAGCATAACTATAACCAACAAATTAACAAAACATACGTTAAAAATATATTTCGTGTTTTCTTACCTGTAAATTATTTTGCAGCATGGGATAAACGTCAGTAAACCAGCAAGAAAGAGGACCTTCCCATTTTGAGAATTCCTTCAAAAGAAACATGCCGGAAAAGAGCTCGAAAGCCAGAGTACCAATGGTCCAGATGTCTAGTTTTTTTCCTTGAATTTCTGTCAAGCCACACTCGTTCACGCGTCCTTCAGGGCATCTGTAAATGAATGGAGCTCCATATCTAACAGATAAAAAAAATCAAATCTGCGATGAGAATTTAAATATTATAACAAAGAAAATATCCATTATCTAACTATTAAACTACTACAGTATTCGATGAATTTAACATTTCATCCATTTCACCGTCATCAATATATTTTTTGTTTGTCTTTAACTTTTCCGATAATACACATGCTAAAATAAAACAATTATGTTACGAAGAAAGTCTACTCACTTTTTAATTTTATTTTCTGCGGTGACTAAGAATCCGAAATCGGCGAGAATGGCTTTGTTGTTATCCGATATTAGAATATTGTTTCCTTTGATGTCATTATGAGATAGATTATTGTTATGAAGGTAAGCTATTGAATACAGAATTTGTTTTAAATAATCTATTGTTTGTTGGAGTGCGTTAAGAAATATATAATGACAGATCAAACTTTTAGATAATTTTATGTATAATCTGTGTCAAGAACAAAAAAAAAAGACACTCACGGATCACTTACCACAAATCATTATATATTGGGTTATTCGGAAAGTTCATTCCGTCTGGGAAAACCACTTCGTAACGGAAAATTCTGTCCATCAATTATTAGACATTAGATATCGGAATTAATGTCAACTAATTAAATGATAGAATTTTCTGGTAAGAACTAACTTTCCCGAACGGAAAGAAATATCCAAAAAATCCTATAAAAATGTGACTGGTACCAATCAATTAGTAATAACATCTACTAATTAATGCTATACACAAATTTTGCTTTGATATAGGTTCGTCTACATATAGATTTTGTTACAAACTTTAAAATTTTAAATAGACATATCTAATTTTGACATAATATTTGGATCCTTCGATAATTTTTACCTTCTGATACCAAACAGGAAGACATTCCTTCAAGCAGTTTAGGAATCATGCAGATTTAAAGTTTGGAATTCCTAATAAAAAATTCATTTTTAAGCATTGCAAAATAGATGTAAAACTCTGCAATACGGGTAGTTTTTTAAGTATAACTCTAAAGCTGCTCGGCGGTATAAGTTGTAATTTTGGATTCGCATATGTGAAGCTTCTATAACTTGATTCACGATTTAGTGAAATATCGTACTTTACAATTTATATTTTTCAAAAAGTAATTAAAAAAAAACTTTTTAAAATTGATTTTCGATACAAATATGATATGTAACCAATGGATTTTTTTTAACAGAAATCCATTTTTAGAAGCACCAAATATGCGAATCCAAAATTACCGCTCATTCCACTAAGTAGTCGTGAGTTTTCTTCAAAAACTACCCGCATTGTAATCTGTTTTGCAACGATGAAGAATGAATTAAACGTTAAGAGTTCTAAACTTTAAACCTTCGTGATTCTTAAACCAACCGTATGACTTTCCATTTGATATCCGACGGTAAATTTACCAAATAATCCAAATATGATGCCAAAATTAGGTATTAGTATGGAAAAGTTTAGTTTTTTACAATTTCTATATGTAATTTTTTTTTGTTTTTTATTTTGGAGATATATATTTTATATGTATATAGAATATTAGCTTTTTAGGTTTTTTCTTCATGTGTCTTTGAAAGTTCTGAAATCGATTTTAAATTACATTATACTTCATTTTAAAAGAAAACTGTACCAACTTTAGAAAGTTCTTTTTTTAAGTATTTTTACACCTTAATCTTTTCTAAAATGGCAATTCTCCATTGACTCATTTGCAGAGTAAATCAATAATGTATTGAAATCAAGTATTTATTAATGACATATATTATGTATTTAATTTAAGAAAATATTACAAATATCATATTATATATACATACATGAATATATATATTTAAATATTTGATAACGAAATCGAAAGTTATTCACCAGATGATGCAAAAATGTCATCGTAATAGTTTTCATCACTATACGATTCTATTTGACTTTGATAAGGTGTAGTACTCAAATGTTCAACAGGAATAAGTAGTGCAAAAGCCTTTAAAAATGATTCAGATATTTTCACTTGGTATACGTTTCATACAAGATAAGAGTGGATCTTAATTGAGCAGCTACCAATTTAGAATACCCACGTTTCACGAATTCTCTTAAACTTCGATTCTTAAGATATCCTTTACAATCGCAATTCTTATGGGCCTGCAGAATCTAGGCGTGGGGGACTAGGCAGTCCAGAGATTCCTTTAATTTTTCATGATAATTATATAACACCTGCTTATTTTAGCTGCAAGATATAGAGCTCATGTCATTTCTTGGGGTTCTGTAAAAGCACTCCTGTGTCCAGTAATATACTATTGTGATTGGGTAGCATGAGAAATAATTTCAAGATTTGCTTTGCTGTGTACTTTTTCGGTTTTCTTCTTTTGTTTCTTTGACTACAATCCACAGAAAAATTTCTTAGGCCAACCTGAACGTATTTACGGCAATTGGACATTTCATGTTGCTTTATCATATATTTTAATTAAGTAAATATAAACATATTCATGGGAAATATAAACATACTTACCTGGTCTTTCATAATCCATAACTATTTCAGATAAGTAAAAGTTTCGAACAAAAAAAATCACACTGAAATGAGAAGACACAAAATTTCAGTTGAAAGCACAGACAACCAACCTACTGCTACAAGCAAGTTTGAACTTGCCTAGCACTAATTTGCTTGCACGTGGAAAAAAGTTATAACTGTACTGAATTTCCCAACTATTTACCTTTAAAGTTAGCTGTATATTTTTCTCTTTAACTGTATTTTTAAATTTTGATTTTTGGCCGGCTAAATCCACCAAATGCCCCACTGTGCGGCCCTTCCCTGCATCTCCCCCTTGTGCCTCTTCATCCCCGCGTATGCCAATGCTTGACATATTTTGATTCTATGACAGACAAATTCTAGAAACTTTTTGGTCTGTTCAATGTGCACTTTTTTTCATCGTATCATTTTTGAAATCATCTAAGGCAGCACCAAACTTTAAGCCATCCACACAAACACTCGTCCTCAATAAGACACAAACACTTTTTTTAAGAGGGGCTAGTATAGGGATTGCAACACCACAATGTGGAATTCCGCAATTCCGAGGAATCCTCCGCCTTTTCAGTTACGTAATCCAATACCGCGGATTCTTGCCCGCGAGATCAGTTTGTATTTCGCCAAATACTCAGTTAAAGAAACAAACTCAATATAAAAAAATATGTTTTGCTAAAAATTGCGATCTAAAGAGTAGCTTATATATAAATAACGAATATTTAAAGTGCCCTAAATTGCTTATTTTGTTAATCTAAATTATAAAACTAAAACATATCCGCGAGCAAAGCTGACGGCATAGTAATGCTAGCACCACCCGACCAATTAGTTTTACTTTTACTTTCAAATTTCTTAATTTGTAAACATAGCATAATTTCAATTTTTGCACTGTCGAACATGGAAAAATATGTTTTTTCAAATGCAATATGTTTGAAAACTGTATCACAGTTTACTGATTTTTGATCTTCTTTAAAATAATTTTCAAGCGTGATTAAAAAAAAAAAAAATCTTATAGCATGCAGTCCAATTACGAAAAATTAACCCTTTTATACTTAAAACAATATAAATAGTTCAGCATTTATCTCTGGCTAATATTCCACAACGAAATTAAAATTTCATTCGTTCAAGTGGTTTAGGAATCATGCAGGTTTAAAGTTTTGAATTCCTAATGTTAAATTTATTTTTAAGCGTTACAAAATCGATGCAAAACTTTGCAATACAGTTAGTATTTTAAGCATAACTGGCTTGGCGAGAACAGCTACTTGGCGAGTTGTAATTTTGGATTCGTACATTTGAAGCTTCTATAAATGGATTTATGATTTAGACAAATATTGTACTTTACCATTTATAGTCATAAAAAATAATTGAAATTTTTTTTTCTTTTTTAATTAATTTCCGAAACAAATATGAAGTGTAACCTATGGATTTTTGTAACAGAAATAGATTTCTTGAAGTTGCAAATATGCGTATCGAAAATTACAGCTCATTCCACTTGAGTTTTCTTAAAAGACTATGCCCGCATTGTAATCTGTTTTGCAATGATGAAGAGTGAATTCAACATTAGGAGTTCTAAACTTTAAACCTTCGTGATTCCTAAAACAACCGTTCCGTTTGATATAGGACTGTAAATTCACCGAAGAATCCAAATATGGCGTCAAAATTAGGTATTAGTATTGAAAAGTTTAGTTTTTTTACAATTTCTATACGTGGACTGCCGACTAACAGAAATTTAAATATAGCATTAATTAGTAGACTTTATTTTTAATTGATTGGTACAAAGTCACATTGTTATATAATGATTTGTGGAAGAGTTAGAAGGAGTGAGTCATTTCTTTTACACGGGCTGTGCACTTACTATACAAAATCTGGCCTTGTTTTTGCATAAATACAAAATAACTAACCTTTAAATTTATTAAATAAAAAGAACTTTGATTTTTTGGTCAATTTAAAAGTAATGTTTTATAACAGTAATAAAAGATGTATGTTAGAAAAACAATTGTACATATCAAGAGAAAAAATGAAATTTCAATAATACAGAATTGCAAACGTACAAAATATCCAGAAATATATATCTTAAAAGGTAAGTACTATTTATTAATAATAGAACAAAACGATTATATCATAAAAGAGTATCAATCATGATTTAATCATATAGGACAAATATGAGAAGTTTTATTATGCCAGAAAACAACTATTATTGAAAGAAAAATCATTCAATTTCCTCTTCTATATTATTCGACCTGTTACGCTATGAAGGTTACTTCTTCTGCCTTATTGTTTAATAACCTCTGTCATTCTTAGAGACAACTTTTATACCCCTTTTTCCGCTAATTTACTTAGCGTGAACAAATCTAGAATTGATTTTTAACGCATTTTTGTTTATTGACGCCATTGTAAGAACTAACTGGTTTACTTAAATCGTTGTATAATTTATTTTTGTTCAACACAATACAATATCATACATCCATACCTGACAAATCTCCCGTATTGCGAGTACGCCTACTTCCAAATAGTCCTCTGACTTTTTTAATCGCAAGTTTCTGTCATTAATTAAAGCAAATATCTTTATTGAGAAATAGTGGTATTCGAAATGTTCACGAAATGGATTGAATTTTACAATACAATTTACAAAATTTACAATATATAATAGTACCTGTGAACTCCAAAGAAAAAAAAATATATATATAAACTTCTGTTTTTGGTCGACATGTGTGTATGCAGTGTATGAATTTTTAATCGTTTTTTGAACAACTTCAGTTTATTTGAACAACTGAAAGGATTTGAATGAAACTTCGACACTAGAAACAGCTTTCTGACTATATGCTTTTTAAACGACTCCAAAAAATATAAACTTCTGGTTTTTGTCATTATGTGTGAAGTCGGTGTGTGAATTTTTAATCGTTTTTTGCACAACCACTGAAAGGCTTTGAATGAAACTTTAACAGTACAACTCTAGTATACTAGGGAGGGTTTTAAACATAAAGGATTTATCGTATCATATATATTTTATTTACAGAGACACGTCAAGTATTTTAACACATGTTGCGTTTCAAACCTGAGCGATGAGTAGTAGATTGCCTCTTTAAATGTGAGGGTGGAGGCAAACGAGAAATTAAATTTGATTGGTGGAAACGATTTTGAACGAAATCGTGAGCAATGAGCACCTAGAGTGGCTTTATGTATAAGATAGTGGTGATATGCGAGCTACGATATTTGATGGGTCGAGAGGATTTTGGACAGAAACTTTGCTAGTCTGTTTGATGAATTGTCTCACTCATTTAATAGAGCTTGTCGAGGCGAGTACTGCAAAATGCTGGAATGTGGGTTGCATTAGTTTAGATGAAAACTTCTAACCCGAGATGTGCCTTGGCTTACTTATAAAGACACTCAAATGCCAACACCGTAAATTAAATTAAATGTGGTTATCATAAAAAATACTGTCTTGTGCCAAACCCAAACCTCTCTTGTTAAAATGTGCAACTGTTGCTCAGTAAGTAAATAAAAAAAGAGCAAAATTAATAAAATCACTTTTTTTGCGCAGTTGCAAGCAAGTTTATTAAGAAATGGTCACTTAAATTCTTGTTGATTTTTTTTGTTTCAGAATTTATTGTTGTTCGCTATTTTGTTCTACAAGAAAACTTAGAAAAATAAAAAATAATTCCAGTTTTTCCAAGTTTTCGAGAAAATACGCCACTTAGTATTATAAACAAGAATGTTACAAATAAGTCTACTCACCTATTAATTTTAGTTTCTGTGGAGGCTAAGAATCCAAAATCGGCAAGAATTGCCTTGTTGTTATCCGATATTAGGTATTGTTACTTTTGATATCGTTGTGAGAAAGGCTATTGTCATGAAGGTAAGCTGTTGCATCCAGAATATGTTTCAAGCAATCTATTGTTTGTTGCAGTGCGTTCTTGTTAGACTTGAAAGAAGGATCTAAGATTACTTGCTCCAGATTTTTAGAATAAAGAGGCATCAAAAATATGTATGAATCAGCGTAGTACACATATTGCACATCTATTAATCTGAGGACGTGGTCGTGACTTAAGTTCTTCCACAAATTTACCTCACTGTCGGATGCATAATTTTTGCGGACAATTTTTGCTGCGAATTCCTCACCAGTGGTGGCTTGCTTCACTTTTATGACGGAGCCGTAGGACCCATCGCCAATTACTTCCTTGAATATGTACCCTTTGTCTTCAAGATGGTTGGCAACTTCTATAAATCTCTCGAACGTTTTTACATCAATGAGACCGTCACGATATTTTTCCCTATAGTAATCCATAGTAACACTTTTTAAATCAAATATATTGAAAACAAAATAACTTTTTTAGCACAGTAATCACAAATCACAGCGTTTATCAGTAAATAAATATTTTTTTTTTATTAATGTGAATTAATTGTTTCCATTGTTGCATTTCAATTTAAGTCATGTTTCTTTGATCACATTGTTGACTCATGGAAACATTGTTAAGGTGGAAAGTTATACCAGCATTTCCAACAATGAATATTCTATGTAAACGAATATTATTGCACATTGTTATACTTGTGCGCTATTTTCTTGCCCGTGCCCCCCCCCCTTGCCTCGTCATCTCCGTGTATGCCAATGCTTGACATATTTTTTTCTATGACAGACAAATTCTAGAAAATTTTTGCTCTGTTCAGTATGCACTTTTTCATTGATCATTTTTTAAAATCATCTAAGGCACCACCAAACTTTAAGACATCCACACTCGTCCTAAATAATACACAAACACCCTTTGTTTTAAGAGGGGCGGGTATAGGGATTTCAACTCCACAATTCAGGATTACGCAATTTTGTGGGATCCGGTGCCTTTACAATGCCATAATCTAATACCGCGGATTCTTGCTCGCGGGACCAGTTTGTATTTCCAAATAATAATCAGTTAAAAAAACAAACTCAATAAAAAAATATGTTTTGTTGTATATTGCGATCTAAAGAATAGCTTATACACAAATAACGGATATTTCAAGTTCCCTAAATTGCTTATTTTGTTAATCTAAATTGTAAAACAGAAACATGTCCGTGAGTAACGCTGACGGCATAGTGACGGTGGCAACACCTGATCAATTAATTTCACTTTTACTTTCATATTTCTTAATTTGTAAACATGGCATAATTTCAATTTTTGCACCGTCGAATAGGGAAAAATGTGTTCTTTCAAACGCAATATGTTTGAAAACTGTATCTCAGTTTACTGATTCTTTATGATATTTAAAATAATTTTTATGCGTGATTTTTTAAAAAATCTACCTGTCGCAATTATGAAAAATTAACCCGTTTGCACATAAAAACAATATAAATATTTCAGCATTTATCTCCGGCTAATATCCCGCAACGAAATTAAAATTTCATCAATAAATGAATTAAAATAATAATTTAACAGATTTGTAATCGAACTACAAACGTAAACCACAGAAATTATCACAATAAAAAAGGCGAGTATAAGTAACGATAAGGTAGGTTAAAAAAGGAGGTAAGTAACGATATTTGACGATTTCTTAAGCTTCTAGCATGCGTTTAATACGAATTGATCGCTTTTAATAAATTTCAAAACTTTATTTGAATACATTACTGACATTTTTTATATAAAAACGCTTTTTGATGTTGATAGTGGACAATGTAAAAATACATACATATTAAGGTAAAGACAGGAGAGATGACGCAGTCGGAGAGATTGCGCATATAGAGGTTTGGGGGGAAGGAGTAGAGTGAGAGCGCAGCGACTCCAGGTACTTGTAGAACAACAGTAGTGGAGTGTCTACTTGAAAGCGCACGTTGATTGCTTTGAGCGTCTAAGATAAAGTATTGCTATTTTGATTTGTTTTCCCAAAGTAAGTGCTTGAATTTTCATAGCTATTCATCAGAATTTCTATACAATGCCAATAGTACAAAATATTTTTAACTTAAACGATTTTTCATAAGCTACTAATCTAGACTAACAATGTGAACATCAACGGTTCGTTTTAGTAGCGGCCATGTTTAAATAAAAGGCCGCGCAATCTCTCCTACCCGAAATTGGAGAGTTTGCGCATCTGCTACTTAGGAGAGATGGCGCATTGTTCCCATTAGTTTCCATACTAGGAGAGATTACGCAGCTTATTGGTAAATTTTCATAAAAAAATGAAAAATGAAAATGTACTAATTTTAAGTTAAATGTGTTATTCAGTTACAAAATTTTATTTTGTAATCTTATCTAGACTTGCTTTTTCTGATTCTTTAATTTTTTTCCTTTAATTAAATTTTTTTAATCGTTTTTAAAATTATTTCCTTTTTCTGCTTCTTTAAGCATTAGGTTGAAATATTCACTCACAATACAATAAAATTTGTTCACAAAAACCTTACAGCAATGTCATTTAAGTGTAATTATTATTGATAACAATTTAATTGTAGTTATTATGAGTAACAATCTCTCCTACCCTAGCGCGCAGTCACACCAACCCTGTAAGGACAGATTGCGCAAAATAACTTTCTTGGTTTTATTACAATTGTTCTATTAAATTGCAACATAACAACAAAATAGCAATGGAAATGCATAAAAAACAAATGAAGTAAAAATTATTAATGACTAGTATATAACCACGTCAAAAATGACGGATTGTTGATCTGCGTTTCATTTTCATAAGACTTCATACAAACAAACAGCATGAAGATTTGTTATTGAAAGGTTTGTATTGTAGAAAAATATATTTTAAAAATGACAAATGATTTCTAGAAATAAAAAAAAGTGTTATCAATGAGTTTCTAAACAGCTTGGACTCACCACATAACTCATTGTTTGATTACATAAGCAAAATTAAATGCAAATTAAGCTGTACTATGTGTTCCTTATATTTTAATTACGTTTGATAAGAAAGAATCATTTTACCCTTTATCCAGAAATTTTCTAAATTTGTAAATGCTTACTAAAATTTTAGATTTTCTGAATTTTTTCGAAAATTTTACCGATTCCTAATTTTTTTTTCGGTCCATTGTGTTTCAATGTGTAATCACTAAAATGTTGTTACTCCGGTGGCGAGTGAACACGCCCCCCCCCCCCCCTCTTCCCGAAATTAAAAACTAATCATTTTTCTCTCAAATTTTATTTTAAAATTAATTTATATACGATTCGTTAGAAACAAAAAAAAATAGTTATATATTTATTTCATCAGGGATGATTCGGTTCAAGTTTTCCTAAAAATTTAAAGCATTCGGTTTCGAAAATTTTTGTTTTCAGTCCAAAAATTCGAACATAAATATCTCGAATTTTGAACGATCGTCACCGAAAGTAATCAATTAAATCTATCGTTCGCAGAAAAAATAGACAATTTCTTCAAATGATTATGGAAACAACGTGACTTTCGTCAAAGAATCGAAAAAAAACGCAAATTTTGTCGCAGGATTGAAAAAAAAAAAAAACGCTAATTATGTTAACAAATTGCAGTAAAACGCGATTTCCGTCAAAGGCTGGCCCACCAGTGGCTGAGAGGTTCTGCTCTCGAAGCTGGTAGACGGGAGGTGCTGGGTTCGATCCCAATCGCGCCCGTCGGGCTAATCGTTCGGAGTTTTCGTGGTTTTCTCCGAGCCGTGGATTTATCCATGCGTAAATACGGGTTAGGTTCCCTTAGAAAGACCCCCACGAAGGGCACTCCCCCCGGGCCTATATCCCATGTGTAGATAATTGGCCGTCAATAATCAACTCAACCCAACCCGTCAAAGGCTTGCGAAGAAAACGCAAATTTTTTTCCAACGACTCCGAAAAAATGTAAAATTTCATCAAGGGATCTAAAAAAAAAACAAAAATTTGGTTAACGGATCGCAAAAAAAAAAAAAAAAAAAAACTGTGAATTTCGTCAAATAATCGCGGAAAAACATGAATTTCTTCAAAGGGTCGCGAAAAAAAGACACAAATTTCTTCAAAGCACTGCGAAAAAAATTTTAATTTCGTTAAGGGATCGCGAAAAAAGTAAAATTTCGTCAAAGGATCGAAAAAAAACCCCGCTAATTTCGTCAAAGAATCTCAGAAAAAACTCGAATTTTGTCAAAGGACCGTGAATAAATTGCAAATTTCGTCAAAGAATAGCAAGAAATGGAAGTTTCCTCAAAGGATCGCAGAAAAATGCAAATTTCTTCAAAGGATCACAAAAAGAAAACGCAAATTTCTTCAAAGGACTACGAAAAAATTAAATTTCGTCAAAGGACTACGAAAAAATGAAATTTCGTCAAAGGACCTTAGAAGAAAAACGCAAATTTTGTCAAAGAACAGCAGAAAAAAATGCACATTTTGTCAAAGAATCACGAAAAAAAAAAAACATGAATTTTGTCAAGTAATCGTGAACTTCGGGAGGACCCGAAAATTCCAAAACTGGGAGAGCCTTTTTGGTCCCGAGGATTCCGGATAATGAGTCCTGTTCTGTATTTACGATGGAAGCCAATTTCAAAATCCGCCGATAGATGGCGCCAATATACTGAATAAACCTCAAATCCTCCCTACGAAATAAATCACCGCTACTTCTGAAAAAAAAATTGCTTACAGAAATTTTTTTACAGAAATGTTGATATACATGCTTTATATGAAATAGTTTTTGAAGGTTTCAAGCAAAATTAAAATATTTAAAAGCTTTAATATGCTTTTACAAATATTTTAACAGTAGAATCGGATGTAGCATAGATTTTTCATTAAGCCTAACATGGCGTTTAACTATGGTTGATTTGCAGGGAAGAGTGGTCGCGACTGGAAGTGTTACAGACAGTTTCTTGCCTTCAGATTTTATTATAAGCAAGATAGTTTAGCAAAAAATTAATATTTAGATTTTTTATTGCTATTCTTTTGAATTGTGTGCAGACTATCCTAGCTTTACCTTAAATGTAAAAAATCTATTAGAGTTTTCCATATAAAAACAAAATATAAAAAAAATAAGTCAATTCCTACTTTTTAATCATAAATATATAAAATAAACCAGTGCAGCATTAATGTCCCATGTTATCTTTATTGAACATTATTTTATAATCATCGGTGCGGTATTTTATTTCTGTAGCATCACTGATTTGAGATAAATCTTTCATTTCATTTATGAAAACAATGGGAGGAATTTTTTTTCTCCCATTTAAAACTAAAATTAAATTTAATTAATGAATTAATATTTGAAAAAACTGTATTAACATAAAGTGTCATCCACTACAAGTTTAAAAAAATTTATTTGAACTTGAGTGGATGAATAGAAAATATTTTATTAACGATTGAAAATTTGAACAAGATATATATAGAGAGCGTGTGAGCTAATAGTAGGAATTTAACAAGAACGAAAAACCATGTGTCAAGCATAGATTATGAAACACTTTCCAAGACTTCCAGAATATTTTAACAAAACTTTACTGATTAATAAAAGTTGAAAGTTGATGTCTAAGTAAACAAAGTCAAAGTCAAACTGGGCAGGGACGCCCATCTTTCGTCTTTAGCTCAACTAACTCCACCCAGTGTCTAAGTAAACAATTTGGAAAACACGTAACACATTTAAAACCCCGATTTCAGCAATTACTACTAATAGTCGGAGAAATATCCTAATTATTTTGTGCAGCCCTGTATAATATCTAAAAATTTTTATATATACTACATAGTATGCTAAAATTTAGTCCAGTTAGTAAACACATAGTACAGTTAAAAATTAATATTCAGCAAGTTCCGTCAATAAACTGAAATGGATTCGATATATTTTATGCTGCCCTGTTTATGATCTATAGCATTTATACACAACAAGTAATATGCAAAAAAATTAGTTACATTTAAAAATGGTTACCAGAACTGAAAACGCATTTCCAGCAATTATTGTTCATAGACAGTACTGTAACCGTATTCTTTTGTGTGTCCCTGTAAATGAACAATGAGTGCTATGCACACCATATTCTATAGTAAGCCTCTTGTACAGCACCTCAGTGATATATATCAATTTCAATATGTTTGAAATAGTATAACATCATTAAAATACGCCACAAACCGTAATGTAGCGGAATTATTTTGAGTGTCCCTGTAATTGAACTATAAATGCTACATATTTCATTTTCAATACCAAATATGCTATAACAAACCTCCATAAAATATATGAATTGCATGGCAATCCGAGTATATTTACCC
Source organism: Maratus michaelseni (assembly GCA_963931845.1). Taxonomy (NCBI): domain Eukaryota; kingdom Metazoa; phylum Arthropoda; class Arachnida; order Araneae; family Salticidae; genus Maratus; species Maratus michaelseni. The sequence goes on along the minus strand of OZ007591.1, from coordinate 387,682,871 downwards.
GAGTTAGAGCGCGGGCAGACGGAGACAGACAGACAGACAGACAGACAGACCAACCGAATTCATAAACACTTTTCAATTATGTTTGAAAGTGTTATAAATGGTCGTCATCCATGTTCTGTAATCTGGCACGACCGGATTGGATCCCTTATTAGTAGTAATAATAATAAACTCAACTAACATTTTTTAAACCAACCGTTTTATGTGACGGGTTATAATTCCTAAAAATGCAATCTACTTGAGTAAAACCTGGGTGTAATTTCATAGCAATATACAGCAGAATTAGCATATAACCAGCAGAACGGATTTCCAACTCCCTTTAAGATATCGCCCGCCACAAATATTAACTACTAGCTGTGTTGCATTTAAATTGCATGCGGTCATTCCATTGTTTTTGGGGAAAAGAAATATAGTTTTATTATACACTAGCTAATCTGCCCGGCGTTGCCCGGTCCCGAGATAATTGCAATCCCAGAGAAAGGCGTTAACCCTCTCATTCCCCATACCCACAAATATAATGAATAATTTGTTCAAGAGAACCACCGTCACCTACATTAACGCGATCATTAAAAAAAGAATTACATTTTTCTGATAATTAGAACATAACGAAGACGCTACGCTAAAATAGCCGGCAGATGACACCCCTTCCAGACCTCAAATTAAAATTTATATCTTAATAAGTTACCTAAATTTTTGTTCATTAGTAAAAATTGGCAATTATTTCCTTTCATTTTCACTAACTAAATGGAGGGATCGGCCAGAGAAACAGATCTCTTTGTAGTTCAGTTCTTAATGAAAGCAGATCCCTGTCTGAAACTTTCTGGGATTATTTTCGCTGGCACCGGCAGATGTTTGCATAAATTTAAAAAAATTACAGACCGAATTTTTCAAAAATCACATAATCAGATGCAGAATATTTTTTTACATATGCTCAGAAATTTTCAAATTGATATCTCAATTAGTTTTCTTAAAATTCGCTAATTAGTAAAATAATTTCGAATTCGTTCATTTTCGCTTGCAAATCCACAACAACAGTTCTTTTCTTTAGCCATTTTGATTTAAAAGATGGAATTTTTGATGCGATGTTTAATGATGTTTTAATTAATATCTAGAGTAATTATCAAAATATTAAAATTCTGAGAGTCAGGTACACCAAGAGAGGGTTTGGACTACCTAAATCTAAATTTAGAGACTTCTAGGTGCGCTAAATTTTCCTAGCCATCGCCAACGGACACACACACACAGAGCGAAACTTTATTTTATTAGTATAGATTTCAAGTTTCTAGTCCTATGACAATTCGAAATAAATCGTAATTTAGAATGTTTTCCAGTCAGTTTGCCTTTTCAAATTTCGAATTTTGTAGAAACCGTTCATACAGAACATTTAAATCTTAACCAAGCTTGGGTGATTAAGCTTGGAGGCTTAACATTTCGAAATTTCATGTTTGTAGCCCCAGCAGTATCACAGAAATAGCAATTTTACCACGTTGTTTTCTCCTGCACACTTTTACTTTCCGATTTTTTTTAAATTATTCTTTTGCGTATTTACGTCTTAAAAAAAACATTCATGTCAAGTTCCAAGTTCTAGTCTTAACAGTTTCAATTTAATCGTAATATATAGCGTTTTTAGAATGCTTTAAGTTTAATTTACACTTTTAAATTTTGAACTTTCTAGAAACCGTTTATAGCAAGTATTTAAGTCTTAAAAGTAACCACCACACCAATTTTCAAGTTTCTAGCTCTAGCAATAGTGCAGAAATTGAAGGACGACTAGGTATAGCGATTCTTCCGTTAAACAGCGCATGCGTCAACTAATTCTTGGGTTGCTCTCTGCCGTTGACTTGGCGGTGAAATGCCAAGCGTTTTTGGGGAAGTGTTGTGTACTACATTAGTTTAGTTTTACATTCTACCCTAAGTTGAAATTCCTGAAAAATTTTTGATGATCTGCCCCGATCATGAGTCCTAGAACCCAAAAACACCCCCCAGTTCAAAACTTTATATCTATCTATCGATCTATATCACTTTTTTATGGACACTATAACTTCCATAATTCTGCAATCTTCTTTCTCTGCAAATCTCTTTCAAACTGATACATAAAATCAAGCGGCATAAAATCTCGGTCAAGTTCGTTAATGGGCAAAATCGAACCAAGTGGAGATAAATGGGGAGGGGGAGCTTTTTGTGAAAACAGAAAAAAACCATAACTTCTTAATTTTTATACATACCGAATCGGTTTAAAGTTATTATTACTTCTAAGAAAAGGGCTAAAAATTTATGTATAACAGATTTTTGATTTCATTAAAAATGTTCCCAAGGCAGGGGGAGGGGGGGAATAGGGGTTTCAGAAGAAAATAATTCATAACTTCGTCAATTCCTAAGTTATCAAATCCGCTTCAATTTATTATAAATCTTCTTAATATTATCTACAACTTTTATACTGACAAGTTTTTTATAGGACAACCTTTTACGGCAAAAATAAATATATATAAATAAAAACAAAACAATCCCTGCTGGCTCAATCTATAGGCAGAGGTATATTTCGAAGTGGGCGGTCCCAACTGCCGCATCATGGCAAATAGGTCTTTCTTCTGCAATTCCCAATAAACAGGCACCCCACGGTCTGCGTCTTCGAAATCTACCTGTGCCTGTAGGCCGAGCCGTCAGGGATTTTTTTTTATTTTCTGAAAAGCATCAGTATTTGTATGATTATATATAATGTTTGTATACATCATTTTATAAACGGAACAATGTTTTAATACCGTGTTATTATAAAGAAAAGCTTCATCTACTCACTATTTTAAGATTGAAAGATAGATGAAAGAATACTTTTCAGAAAAAAGGAAATAATCCACCTCGATTTCTTTTCATCAAAAATAAAAATTAACTTACAATTACTAATCCTTTTAGACATGTCAAACTAACATTATAATTTTACACATGTAAATTTATAAATTCTTCGAAAATTGATATCGGAATGGATCTTACCCAATTGTAAAATCTTTATCTTGAATGCTTGGAAACAAAAAATTTAAAAGTACTTTAATTTCCCCCCGTTACTTTATACTTTAATCCCCCTGTGCAGCTACACCTGCTGAAAGAAAGCTTGTTTTGCAGTTAAAAAGCTACTTCACTCACACAAAAACACTCACTTGCTAATGTTAATGTGTTTACGTTTTTAGAATATCTTGTTTGCATTTCAATATTTTTACCTTTTTTTTGCATTGGATAGCTGAGATCGATCTCTATGCAGGTCTTTTTTTTACTTTTTTTATTTTGTAAACAAGTTTTTTTTTTATTAAGATACACTTCTCAAAACAATTAAAGGATATTTGAAGTTTTATATAAAATAAAGATATAAACGAAATTTTTTTTGCCGAAAATAGAAGAAGAGAATCACAAATGCAAATTTTTCTGGTTTTCAAACTGTGGAGTATGCAAATTTTTAGTTCGACTTCAAAAACGTCGCTTCAGCGGCAACGAATGAAATTTGACTTTCAACTGGATAAAAGAGAATGAAGACAAGGATGATCGGCATTCAGTGATTGCTTTGTTTCGATGAGTACGATGTCTAAGCGAAGTCATTTGACAGATTCAGAAGCTTGGAGAATTGTTGCTAGGTTAGAAGGGGGCCAAACTCAAGCCGAAGTAGCGCAAGCCATTGGAGTGTCACAAAGTGTCATTTCCAGGATCTGGAACCGTTTTTTGGAGAGTGGATGTGCAGGCCGAAGACCAGGGCAAGGTCGTAGACGGGCAACAACGCCCAATGAAGATAGGTATTTAGGTTAACAGCTCGGAGACACCGAAACATGAACGCTACTCTTCTCCAACAACACCTTCGCTCGGATACAGGCACCACGATTTCAACTCAGACTGTCCGAAACCGGCTCCATGCTGTAGGTCTGTATGCTCGCCGACCGATGGTATGTGTTAGATTAACATCAAGGCATCGTCGCGACCGCAGGGAGTGGGCAACCGAGCATGTCAACTGGAGGAGAAATGAATGGAGCAATATTCTGTTTTCTGACGAGTCCCGTTTTTCTGTGCATTCGGATAATAGGCGTATTTTCATCTGGAGGGACCGTGGCAGTAGGAATAATCCTGCGTTCGTGCACGAAAGTGTCAGATTTGGCGGTGGAGAAGTGTTGGTGTATTGTAGCATCTCCATTGACGGGCGCACTGACCTCTACATCATTCGAGATGGAGCTCTGACTGGTCGCCGATATAGGGATGAGATCCTCAGACCTATTGTAGTCCCTTACGCTGCAGCAATCGGAGATAACTTCATTTTAATGGACGATAACTGCAGGCCACATCGTGCAAACCTGGTGGAGGATTTTCTTTTCGAGGAAGGAATCGTTCGAATGGAATGGCCAGCGTGTTCTCCAGACATGAATCCAATCGAGCACGTTTGGGACGCTCTAGGAAGACGAGTTTCTGGCCGCCAACAACCCCCACAAACTCTCCAAGAACTGGAAAGAGCTCTTCTGGAAGAGTGGGGCAGAATACCCCAACTCGTCATTAATAGCCTCATTGAGTCCATGCCTCAAAAGTGTTCAACGTTGCTGGCCGCCCGTGGAAACCATACCCCCTACTGAAAATGATTTTCTTTGAAGAAAACACCTTTTCTTATTCTTTTTTTCTCATATGCACAAATTGTGTTTTTTTCCTTTTGTACACAAATGCGCAATAAAATGCATTTTTTTCTGCCAAACATGTGTAATTTATTCTCATATAACCTACTATGTCTGTCGACCATGTATCAATCAGCTAAAAAGTTTCCCAGATACAAAATCCACCTAAAACTGCAATATCCTTTAATTGTTTTGAGCAGTTATTTTTACTTTCGGAACCGGTTTTGAAAGTGAAAGTATCCTCATGAAAAAAACCTGCAAACAAAATAAAAAAAAATAAAAAAGGGCATGTATAAAGATACACATGATTCACGTGGGAAATGAAAGTATTTTTAAATTTAACACAAGACCTTAGCTATCCAATGAAAAAAAAATCATTTAAAAATACTGAAATGCAAATGAGAGATTGTAAAAACTTTCTCCCACAGGATTAACATTAGCGAGCGGGTGTTTTTGTGTGAGTAAAAAAGCCCCTTAACGATTGCCAAAATGAAGGCACCAGAAGCATGGCTGGCAACAGTCTTTAAGGTTGAAATAGTTAATTATCACCAATTAAATTGGTAATCACACTTGAAAAAAGTTTAAAATCCAGCTAATTAACTGTGTAAATTGGGATTAAAATGCATAAATACAGAATGTAAATAAAGAAGGTGGATAGATAAGCATTGATTTTGGACAAATAGTAAAAACTGTTCACAATTTCACAAAAACTGGACCCCGTGAGAAAAGACTGGACATACCCCTAGTGGTGTTGTTAGGCTTTTGAAATATTGTGCCTCTGGGGACAAGGGCACTTCTACAAAACCGGGTCCTATTTTACAAAAGTGGGTCTTCCTTTTAGAAATAAGTCAGATTTAATGTCATTCAAATATTGAATAAACTGATGTGACACTATAAAAGCATAAAAAACTTTCTTAATAACACCATAAAATAAGGAATAGCGCCAGGTCTTTCAAAAGAACTTTGTCTTTCTTCGTCAGGCGCAAAGAAGACATGCAATCACTTTGAAGGCAGTAGCAAGACTGAAAAAGAAATCGGAAGGAAAGAAGAACAAGTTAAAAGATCAACCAATCGCAGAAAAGATTTACCTAGAACTCAGAAGATAAGGAAAATTATGAAGAAAATTGGAAAAAAAACAGAGTGATAATAAAAATGCATAAAAAATTAAAGTAAAATAACATAAAAATGAATACAATTTTTTTTTCTTTTTGATATTCATTTCTATGTTTGTTTATATGATGAAATTTAATCTCTATTTTACTTAATTTTTTTATGCATTTTATTATCACTCAGTTTTTTTTTCCAATTTTCTTCATAATTTTCCTTATCTTCTGTGTTCTAGGTAATTCTCTTCTGTGATTGGCTGTTCCCTTAACTTGTTTTTCTTTCCTCCCATTTCCTTTCAGTCTTGCATCTGCGTCCTGCCTTCAAAGTGATTGCATGTCTTCTTTATGCCTGATGAAGAAACACAGAGTTCTTTCGAAAGACTTAGCGCATTCCTTATTTTAAGGTGTTATTAAGTTTTTTATGCTTCTACAGATTTAATATATTTAATACAAAATATGCCTCTTTTGCAATCTTTCAATGGAAAAATTACGCATACAGATCGATTACAGAAGAACCCATTTTTTTATTCTCCAATTTTTTGCTTAAATAATGTGCTATAATGCATCCCCGGCATTACTGATGATTTTAAAGTCATAGTACATAAAAAATCATCAACATAAATTTAATGCTATAGAGCCTTCTAACTCAATATCTGCTTAAGTTGACATTTTTCTCATTTACAGGAATGTTAAGTTATTGAAGTATCAATGTAGTTATTTCATTTGATATTTAGTTTTTCTCATTTACATGAATCAGAAGAACTACATGTAGATTTCAATAAAAGCAAGCAACATTTCAGCATAAAGCAAAACACAAATACATGAAAATTAAATTTTTATTTTAAAAATACTACATTTTAAAATAATAACAATATTACTATTAATAAATAAATAACTTAATTGCAAAATATAGTAGTTGTTTTACCTCTCAAAATCCCCATTTGATAGTGAGTGGCAAATACATGTCATTATTATATCTTTAGCTATTTACATGTATCACTCAATAGAAGAACAGATAGGTCTTTTTACATCAGTGCCTGAAACTATACAAATCCATCACATCTGATCCCATATGTCTGAGAAATCAGTTTTGACAAAAATAAATAAGAATATAAAACATGTTGCAGAATCTATTTCACTCAAAATAATGATAAGTTTTAAACACGTTTTAAACACATTTTTTTTAGACTTTTTAATTAGTTTTTAAAGAATATTAAAAACATCTATACATATATATTACGCTATCGTATGTGGCACAGAAATCGCGATTATTTATCAATTGCTGATGGCAACGAGAAGTTTGTTTTCACTAATTTGCAAATACTAAGAAAAGTATTTGAGGTTTCGATTTAAAAATCACCACACATATGTAAAAAATTTTTTTGCCGAAAATACAATTTTTGTAAAAATTGGCCGGTAGTTTTTCTTATTTATTTTAAAAAACTAGCTACTTTCTAAAACGAAAAGAAAATAAAGTGCGAAATCAAACCAAGAAACGCGCCATTTTGTTATTAATTAAAGCATTAACTCCATTGTTGTACCTTATGCACTTTTAACCTCATTGTTGTTCGCATCGTTATGATGTCAATGTTACGGATGCACATATTTGTTATTTATAATATGATTGAGTAATAACAAATAAATAATAACAAATAATAATAAATAAATAAAATAATCTTATTGGGTGGAGATTTCCGTCAAGTCAGTCATACCTGTCATTTTTAGAGGTTCAAGATCATCAACAGTTTCAAGTTGCACAAAGAAGAGAAGAGTTTACATTATGCAACTTCAGGCCTAAAGTGCCTAGTCAGGTGACGAGACTCTCACCTGACTAGGCACCTCCAGAGGTATAATTCATAGTTAACTTGGAGGACTTTGCACACACTACGGATTCTACATGTAGCAGGCGCCATTAGCGTACATGGCGATCTTGCATCTTTAAACCATAACAATAATATACTTCCTCCCCATCTGCTTATTTCGCTGTGCGTAACGTTTAAACGATGTTAAACTGCACCCTTTTCGAAATTTTTAAGAATTTTTCTCGATTTTTCAACATTGTGCTGAGAGTGCTACTTGGAATCTCAAATTTTTTCGCTGTATTGCATTTTTAACATTATTCTCTACACCTTTTATAATTTCGACTTTCTCTTCTAAACTCAAATATTTTCTCTTACCAAACATAGCCAGCGTACAAGGAGTTTTAAAAATTAACACGTGATAAATTTACAGGAAAAGAAAATGTCAATGAAATCAGTCATCAAATAAAAAAGAATACATAATTCAATTCAGCTAAGATATTGCCCGTCTGTCTGTCTTAAAACACTGCCCCTCCCCCAAATCTCTCTTGGAAGCATTGAAAATATGTGAATGGCCGGCCGTCGGAAAAACATTGAATGTTATGCCATGGAAAAAAAAAACTGGTATTTAAGAAATAAAATTCTATTTCTCGCGTTAAGTAAAAAAAAAAAAAAAAAAAAAAAAAAAAAAAAAAAAAAAAAAAACTTGAAAAATTTGCTATATTGTTTTTATTTCACTTTTAATACTCAAATTCCTTTCGTTGTATCGTGCTTTTCGTTATATCGTTTAGAATTTAAGTATTCTTTAACATAGAGACCAACTAATTGGTTATCAGCATTTCGTTATATCGTGCTTTTCGTTATATCGTAATTCGTTATAAAGTGCTTTAACTGTAATTGAAAAAAAAATATATAAATAAAACTGTCATATCTGTAGTTTTTATTTTTGATCCTCAGTGTTTAAGATTAGTGAATCTTTTTAATTTCTAAATTCCTTTCATGCTGTATACTCCATACGTATAGTATATGTTATCTCCATGCAGTTCTCATATGCAGTGCCACATGATCAGGTGGGCACTTTCCTAGGACTCACAAATTTCAACGATTCAGGCAGTTACTGTTCTTCAGTTATAATTGTATCGAAAAGTAGCTTAATAAGCTAAAAATATAAAAACTGTTTAATCCATTTATGAATTATATACCTTGTTGTCAGTGGCTAGAATTTATGTGTTAGGGTCCATGTTTTTTTATTGCAGAGTTCAAAAGTTTGATAATTTGGCCTTTTGTATGCGTATATTTATAAATATTACATCCAACTTACATAGTTTTTATACACAGAGTGTTCATAAGTTATTGTCGGGTTTTCTTTAGCTTAATTTAAGGACATGATGAAAATTATTATTATGTATTTATAACGTACAACTCAAAAAGGTTTTTTATAACACAAAGTTAGCTATGCGTAATGTTGCAATTCAAAACGTTAATTATCAAATAACGATTAACAATAAAATCATAATTAATATTAAAATTTTATCAAATTTATCAAAAAGGGATGATGAAAACTATCATGTGGAAACTATCTTTGTGCTCATGATCTATAAATAACTTTTTGATAATTTAATAAAAACACAAATATCAATTATTATTTCATTATAATTGTTATTTGATAACTAACGTTTTGAGTTGAAAATTTACTCATATATAACTTTGTTAGTGTTATTAAACAAACCATTTCAGTTGTACTTGAATTAGTATTAACATTTTCTGTAATAACATAATTATATAACAATATCACTTATATCACATATATCACAATATCACATATATTAAAAATATATTAAAATAAAAAAAATATATTTTAAAAGTGATTTGAATAAACATAAAGACATAAAAATCCTTTTAATAAACATACCTTCTAGTTTTAAAACGGAGAAATTCTTAAAATTAGTAATGGTAAAATGAAATGAATGATAGAAATTTTTATTTTTACTGATCTTAATAATGTCATCGATTGTATGTATGAAATATTAGGTCTATTTATAAAAAGGGTTTATGTTTAATGTAATCACTTTGAGCATGTATATATTTTTAATAATAGTTTTCGTCATGTTTTTAAATAAAAAATTATGAGATAAGGAAACCCCAACGGACCCGATAATTTATAGACATACCATATACTTTCATGCAAACTTACAGAAATCCTTCGCCATTAATCACAAAGGCGTGTATTGTACTCTTTTGAAAAAATTTACATTCATTAAAAAAATTTAAGGAAGCGAAATTACACTTTAATATTTTTGAAATTTTCGAAATATTTCAGAATGTTAACGATGGAATTGGAACATTTCATAAAATGTTTTCGCGAATACGAAATTAAGGAATTGTTTATTAAATATGCACTGAGTGCTCAAAAAATTAGAGACGTCCTCTAATAACGAGTTGGCCCACCTTTAGGTCTGACCACAGCCGATATTCTTCTTGGCATAGACTCAACAAGTTGCTGATACCGTTGCTGAGGAATGAGGAATGTTGACCCAAGCTGGCACAACGGTAGCTGTAAGTTCAGTCAGACTGGATGGGGGAGTTTCCAAGCTTTAAAGTGCTCTTTCGACTTCGTCCCACAAATGCTCAATATGATTCAAGTGAAGGAACTGAGCTGGCCATAGAAGCAGGTTAAACTCTGATCGATGTTCCTTAAACCAATTTAAGACAGATCGAGCACGACGGCAAGATGCATTGTCTTGTTGAAAGTGACCATCACCTTAAGGAAACATTATAGCCATAAACGAGTGCACGTGATTGACAACGATGTTGAAGTAAACTGCTGTATTCAGAGTTATGTCCACCGATATCAAGAGACCCAGTGTACTTCAGGAATACATACCCCACATCATAATCCCACCGCCACCAGTCTGAAAACTTGTAATTTGGCAGGAGGCGTCCAAGAATTCATTATGTTTGCGCCGTATTCTAATCCTACCATCTGCATGATAGAGCAGGAAACGAGATTCATCGGACAAGGCTGCTTGTTCCCATTCCTCAAGTAACCAATATCGTCGTTCCTTCGCCCATAACAGCGTCTTTTCTTATTTTTCTGTGATACCAAAGGCACTCTTGATGGTCTCCTGCTGCAATTGTCCATGCTTTGCAAAGTCCGTCTTGTTGTGCGTTGGGATATGCTTTGTGATACACTTGCACTGATTTCGGCTGCAATTTGTCGTAATGTTACCCTTCTGTTGCTGCGGACTATGTGTGCTACTCACCTTTCACCCCTCTCGTTCACCAGCCTTTTTCGTTCAGAATGGTCCTTATCGCTTGAATTTTTTTCTCAACTGCCACTCTCTAAACACCCAAGATACTGTTAGGCAAGAAAATTCTAAAAGTGTCATCGCTTCAGAGATGCTGGAACCAGTTCTTCTTACACCGACGATCATCCCTTGTTCAAAGTCACTTAAATCTTTCGTCTTACCCATTTTTACAGTAAGTTCCATGCTAACTACTTCGTACCAAGCTGAGAGTGTCTTATATAAGCAGCTAGCTCTGCGTTGTTAGGTATTGAGAATTGCATACACTAAAAATAGTGCATTCCTCCTGCTTCCAGAATATAATAAATTTATTATAACTGGAATTCAACTGGCATCGTCTGGGAATTGTACGTCACCATGGGACTCGTTTACTTTCAAATAAGATGTGTCTCTCAGTTTTTGCCACTCAGTGTATATATTTTTATTTAGATATTGAGAATTTCATACACTAAAAATAGTGCATTCCTCCTGCTTCCAGAATATAATAAATTTATTATAACTGGAATTCAACTGGCATTTCCTATTTTATACCACATCACGTAAATGAAGTTTTTCGACTCAAATTCTAATGAAGTAAAAGATAAAAAAAATAGGGCGCAAGACTTTCTAGTAGAGGCGAATCTTTAGACATTTTTAATGATAGCGTAAATTGTGATATAAAATTAAAAGTCCTAAAAATATGAAAAAAGTTTTTAAAAATGTCGTCTTTTTTGATTAAATATTTTTTTAAGGCAACTAATTTTTTGCACCCAATTTTATAGGTAAAATTGAAATAATTGAAATTATAGGTAAAAATGAAAATATGTTTTAAAAATTACTCTTAAAATTAAACATTTTTCTCCAAAATCCTGGAAAAGGAGTATTTTTTTGTGTGTATGTGAGGGTTGCTGCTTATAAGTCTTATACATGTATGTATAAAATAACGTCTAATATGTACATTAGATTTAACATTTTGTTCACGAAATGACATTAAATAATTTTTGAGTTACATTACATTATCCTGATTAAATCAGAATGTAATAATTGCGTTAGGTTGATATAAAATTTGGTAGCGTTTAATATCTATTTGAGGTAAACTGTATAGATAAATCATACATTCTTCTTTCCCGGTACAACAATATTTGCTTTCTATAAATGGTGTTTTTTTTTTTTTTTTAATTGGCAACAGGTTTTTCCACCGTTTGAAAGCAATAAGCAACTTAATGCATTTCAAAATAAATGTCTTCTAAAATTATATAGACATTATACAGGTAGCCAGATTATAGATACAGGTAGATAGCTTTTCTTTATACGACAGATATTCTTATAAAGGCGATATTATTAATACACTTAAATATAAGAAATATAAGAAAACAACTATCAATACACTTCGTATTTGGTTGGATATTATGCGTATTTCATAAATGATAAACGTATAAGATTTTCACGTATATATAAAAACGAGATGATTTTTCGGCATTCTTAAACATCTCTCATTTCTGTTATAATACAGTTCAAATCAGTATGAGAAAATGACATTTTAACAAAAGAATATAACTTCAACGTAGAATATTATCATTTCCTTTTTATTATTACAATTTACTATTTTTTATTGACCCTTTGTTCATCATATTTTCTCATCAATGCTCCAGAATGAAGTACATATATGCCAGTCTTTTTTATAGTTATGGGTCGGATTTTCCATCGCTCCATAGAAAAATAGAATGATGAATTGTTATCGATAGTAAAATGAAACATATTTTTCAAAAATGTCTTACCAAGTATACACGCCATATTTAGACTCTTATTTGAAAATGATTTTAGATCAGGTACACAACACTACATTTTCGACAATTTATCTTGGAAAATGGATGCCTCTAATATTACATTTCGAAAGTGCGGTATTTTTTACTTTTAAAACTTACAGTTTGGATTTTTCATCGCTTCAGAACAGAATAGAATAAGTTTTTAGCGGTAGTACAAATCGATAGTACAATTTTTTTAAACATTACTATACAAAAATAAGCGCTTTGTCTAACTCATCTCTTTTAAAATGGTTTTAAATCATGTATGCAATAATTCAGTTTTGACAATTTATCTAAGTAAATGAATGTTTATAATATTTGCATATTGAAAGCGCAATATTGTTTACTTATAAAACCTTCACACGTTCCTGCAGATTTATGATTTTATAAATAAGTGAGATAATGTACACGGATATTCAAAAATTCTGTTTTTATTTGTTCTTTATTAGCTGGACTGGTTTCATTGATATGATAGTTTAAAGATAGTCACGAGCGCAAATGTTTTGATTTTTATGTCAGTATTACTCAAGATTATACAAGAAAGTAATAAATAAATGTGTTTCTATACCCTGTATGTCGGTCGTTTGATTTATGTTTTATGCTAGTGTATGTTCATCTCTATTTTTATATAATAATTGTATTTGCATTGATAGTTGCATAAGTGACAATTGCGGACCCCGTTCCCCAAGATCATCTCACTGCAACACTCACCCCAATTTTCTTTGTAAATTTTCTTGTTTTCATTTTTAAATGTTGCTTTTATGATATAAAATTGTTCATTAGCTAAAATTTAAAATATTTATTTTGAAAAAGGCCTTTTTCTTCGTCCTGCGAAAAGGTCAAACGTTAGTGCAGTAATATATTTTTTATTTTCTATAAAATACTACCTATGTTTTGACTAAATCTTTAAAAAAGTTTAGTTAGGTTTTCTTTCAAAGTATTCGCAACTGTTTTAACCTCTTAAGACCTGAATTTAAAATAACAGTACAAATACTCATTCTTTGGTTTTGAACAAACAAAATGACATCATAGAGAACAAAATATATATATATATATATTAATCTATTGTTTTATGGGACTTGTAATTTAGGTTAACAAATATGAACATAAAATTACTTGCCCCCCCCCCCCCCAAAAAAAATATCAATTTAATTATCAATAACTTAAAATTACACTATAAAAAATAACATCTTTAAATAAGTGAATATCTGCAAATTATTAAAATTTTTTATTATAAAGTTTTTAAGTTAAAGAATTGTGAAAATTACCTACTTTCTTGGATGCACTGTTTCGAAAGCATTTTGCAAACTCGGGTTAAAATAACATTTTTTTATAAGGAAATCGACATCGGTGCTGCCATTTATTGGTTTCATTTTAAAGCAAAAGCATTCAACTTTATAGAAGTGAAGTTAAAATGTAAAAATGGGGTACCCAGGACTCAAGAGGTTAAGGGAGGCATCTTAAATTAATCTTTTGAATTTCATACATATTAAGATATTTATAAACAGCAGCTAATATATATGGGTCGCACAAATGAAAGTAACACTACAGTCGATTTTTAAAAAATGGTTTAATAGTATTAATATAAATTAGTATACAAAAGAAAGAAGTAATGCAGACGTAACAAATAGGCTAGACAAAGTCACCTTGTAGGTTGTCACCTTGTAGGTCCTTTGTGATAACCCCATGCGCTTGACCAGGTCGTGACCTGTTGTCAGTACTGCTTCTTCCCCTACGAAAATCCCTACACCATCGGAATACCGATCTGCGTGACATACATTTTGTGTTATACACATTTTGCATCCGACGATAGATTTCACTAGCAATCCCATTTTTTGCTGTTAAAAATTGCACGACAGCGCTTAGGAGATATTCATGATGCGAACGATGCCTTTTAACATGCTCCCACGCTATCACACACGCAACTGGCGGGTTCTGGCGATATCGTATGCATTTCCAGCACTCTGCACCCTCTATGGGGGCATACACACACACAGTCATCTTTCTCTTCGAATGGCGGAGTTATTACAGCAATGCCGCTTTCATTTGGGCGACCCTTATATTAGTAAATTTACAGTGTTCTTACAGAAGTGTAGTAATTGGCATGTAAATAATCAACAAATTAAAAATACAGATATATATATATATTAATTCCGAGTATTTTGATAAGTGAGTAAATTCTGCAATGAGACATTTTTTTTCTTGTCTTACTTAAACGTTTTCTGACATTTTCATGAAATCGGGGAAAAGTTTGTCTTCTAAAATATAAATCGAAATTAACTAGTTTTTTTTTTCTCTTAATAAGCTGAAATTATGAAACTTTCTTTAGTGTATAAAACTCTTTAATAAAAGGGAAAAATTGAAAAACATGTTTTATAAAGGAATATATGTGTGTTAAATTTTGATCAAAATGATGTTGCACAAAAATAAATAAGGAAAAATAAAGTTACGCAAAATCTTTTTGATTTGAACTTCCTTTATTATGAATAATTTATGAGTTTCTGAAATTTTAATATCTCCGAAGAAGTTTCCACTGACTGAATTGGTTACTTTTAAGAAACATATAAAAACGGATATTCGATTCTCTTTATATAGTTTTTCTGTATAACTTCGGTTCCGATACTTTCAGTATTTTCAGAACGTTTGCTCTTAAAATAAAAGATCTGAACTATTGAAATCTAATTTTTCAAAAAATTGAGAGAAATGCTACTATTTAAAATTGCATTACTTCCGAAAGCATATGGCAACATCTTTTTAAGTTAGTATAATTCTTATGAAAGGAAAAGGAAATAAAAATCCAAATATTTCCTTAGTGTTATTTCTTTTTGTTGATAAAAACTTATTGTACGGATATTTCTTATATTAAAAACGGTATTACATCAGCGAAAATGTTTTAAAACGCACAAGCAAAACAAACATTTCGGCATAAATCAAAATGTATTACTCCCATTTGTCTTAGTTATGGCTTATATGATAAATTACTCAAATCTTCTTTAACTGTTAATCTATTTAATAGAGAAAAGCAAAATTTATTTTTGTTAATTTTATTTTTAAGATGAAAACCTTTAACGTTTAATTCTCAAGAAATGTCTATTTTTTTTCTTTAAGAAATGCAGAGAAGAAATTATTCAAAAATGCATGCATTAATAAATTCGCCGCTGAAAATTAGTTTATTTAAAATAATAAGCGTAACAGAAATTTTGTATTTTAAAGTAGAATTATAAATTTTTATCTAATAATCATTTAAAATTAAATATTAAATCTAAAGTTTAGTATTACTGGTACTTATATCCATTAAAATTTCAATAGTGTATAGTAAGATATTTGTTATAGATATCTGTATAGTAAATTTCATAATAAATTCACCATAATACAATTGGAACACATAAGTTGTAAACAAACGGTAAAGCAAAGTTTGTAAGATAAATATGCTGTCTCAAAACTTCAAGTACTTCTTAAATTAATTTTTCTATTGACAAACAAAAATATTTTCTGGTTTATGACTTTTATTTTCATTTCTTATGTTTTCTCAAGTAGTGTATAATTATAATATCATATTCAATTTATTTAAATTTCGTACTTTTATTTGTTAGATGAAATGTAGGATATCAAAATTCTTTTTATTTGAATGCATAAATCAGACAGAATGTGATATTATTTCAAACGCTTAACCTAGCACATCGAACACCGAATTGCAAATATTATTTTTGATGGATTTTATTTACGCGCTATAAAAGAAATTAAGTATAAAAAAATAAAAAATAAATAAATAAAGTTATATGATTTTGTTTAAAACATAGCAATTCTGAAAGCAAAATAAAATAAATGAAAAATGGCTTATTTTAATTTTATTTTGTTAAATTTTAATTTTCATTATCTAAAATGTACATCTAATGTCAAATGTTACACTCTCATTTTTTTTATTTAAATAGCACAAAATTATTTTTTAAAGATGTATTTTACATTATGGTGGGAAAATGAAATGTGCTGATCAGGTTTATTTTTAATGTTTTCAAGTGACAATACACCCCCCTACCCTCTCTTGTTAAACGATATTTGTATGCCTTTGTTAAGCGATCACAAAAACAAATTAATTACATAACTAAAATTGGATTTAAAAAAAATTACCATTACGTGAAAGGAATAGCACACTGTCTCTTTAAAGTATTTAGTTACATATATAATTATTAACTTACAGTACCTCATTGTAAATACATTTTACGAATGATATTGTATATTGCAAAATATTACAGAGGTCATTACAGTTTGAATAAGCTGAGATTTTTTAAAGATTATTGTGCTGTCCTCTAAAAAAAAAAACCCATTTTTTGTATTTATCTTTATATAAAGTCTAATAAAGAATCCAAAAAAAAAATAAACATAGCTATATTGTCACAGCTTGTTTTGACAAAGATTTTAATGCTGAGCATTTTTCATTCTATCAATATATTACAAAATGACAGCCAATTAAGCAAGAATTTGAAAAAAACCCACTTTTTCCCCCAAAGAAACCCATGTTACCTAAAAAAAACCCACATGTAAAAATACTTGGAAATAAAATTATTTGACAGCAAAATATTTTTTTTTTCATTATTTTTTAATTTTAAACCACAATTCTACCAAAAAGTACTTAATATTTCATTATTTTTGTAAATTGAAAGAATTTCATATACAAAATAAAAAAATATAATTATTTGTAAATTCGCTCTAGACTTTTCACATTTCTTTGCATACATCTTCAGTAAATTAAAGAAGAAAATTATTAAATAACATTTGTAAAATATTCGAGAGTTTATTAATGGAGAAGCATCAGTAATAGCCACATTTCGGTTTCTTTTGTTCTGAATAATATGGTCATTAGATTCAAACTTGAGTACTTTTCATTTTTGTTCGCATTAAGCAATTTATTCGACGATCATCATTTACTTCTTCAGTAATAATACCATGAAACTTTAAATCGTCTTATATAACAATCACCTACTGGCCACATTGTAACTTCTCAGCTTCTGGTACTGAACAGAATAAATCAATGTCTTCATTATCGGTAATATCACTTGCGGTGTTCCAAATTGCAGCGTCTTCTGTATTATGCAGATCTGCATCTGATAAATCTGAGCTGCATAAAGAAGATTTATTACTTTCCTGACTGCCATCTGCATTAGTAATAGTACTTTCATTCTCAATGCCTGTTTTTGAATACCTTTTATGTAGTAAAGAGTGATTACAATGCTTTGAAGTGCTTTGATATTCGTGTTATTTTAACACTTCATCTATTTCTTTTTGTGTAATAACAGAAACATTCATCTTTATTCTTTCCTTACATCTTGTACGAGCTGTAGTTTGTGTTTTATTAAATTGATCAGTGCCAATCTAGAAAAAAAAGTATCCAATTGATATTAAAAAAATATTGAGTACTTAGGTAATAAAGGGAATGGATTGATACTGTTTCCAGAACATCCGCCGACTTTGGCACACAAAATTCTATTTTACTAATCAGATTTCTTCAGCATTTTTGCATTTGCAGATTTTTAATGCTTTCACTTTTTCCAACCATTGATGCAGTAATCCTAGGGACAGCAAGTATCAATTCATACTATCATATCTGAACCTTTAGCCCATATTTGACACCAAAATTATTTCCATTCCCTTTAATATCTAATTACGTCTGTTAGCGTCCACCTTATGGCACTTTTCCCACAAGTTGAGAGTAAAATTTTTCTGTATTCTCTCAAAGATTCTTCTTTTTCTGGTTGCAATATGTTTATATTAACATATTTATTCGATCTATTTAATTTTAGATTAATACTAATAAAAATTTTAACAAAAGTTTATAGTTTAACACTTTTACATAAAAAAGTGGCCACTAGTTTAAAGATAGTAGCCTCTTATAAAACTGCTACTACTGGACACAAATGAAATGTCCCAATTCTGCCTTTTACCTAATATTAGTCCTCGTTTTACCCAAGGTTGTATTGGTGTAAACATGGAAAATAACAGTTTTTACTTTCCTGATCGAAATATGTCTTGATCATCAGTAATTAAGACCCATTTTGATTTGGAAAAAAATATTAAAATTTATTTTCTTAAAATAAATTTAATACAACATGTGTTACTTATCAAGTAACACCTTTTGCTGTATTAAAGCTAACTCAGATCAAACTTTGAAAATTATCTTTATTGCTGAAGAGTTCGCACAACAATTCACCAAGTGCATTTTGAAATCCAAAAATTTCAATTTTTTTTTAACAGAGTTTCAATTAATTTTGAGTGGTTGAAGCAATTTTGACCACTTTTAAATGGTTAAAACCAGTTTTGATCACAATCCTGGTTAAAATGAGTTGTGGTTGATCAATATTACAACCTTGGATTTACCTCCTCGGATGATAAAGCAAAAATAATGAAGTTCATCGATGATACAGAAAGAGTGCACTCTTGCTCTCTTGTACTCTTGTTCTTGAAAGAAGATTTGCTGCCACTTCCTTCCTGAATTGTATTACGCTTTTTTTCTATGGTATATTTTAAATTACATAAAAGAGGGAATGCATCAGATTGCAAGTTTTACTTTTTATGCAAAAGACAAAATGATATTTTGCAATTCACTTACTGTGTTTTACACAAAACTGTGCAAACTTACAGTTCATATGTATGCTTAAAAGAGAAATATTTTGCATTAAAAAGTTAAAAGAGTAAATAAAATAAAATAATTAAAAGTTTGAAAACATCAAAATAATGTGTAAAATACAAGTGAAGGGTATCTCTGTGTAAAAAAAGATTGATGGGTTTTATTTTTGAAAACATGGATTTTTTTTTTTTATAACGTACTAAAAAAGAAAAAAAAATCCTTAGAAGTGCCTTCAGTATGTATTAAATTTGCATAATTTAATTTTGTTCCTTAAGAATAAATGTATTTTTAAGAATTTTTTTATATTTTATCATTTATTTATTTAAAATATATTTTTTTAAATTCCAGCATGGTGTTTTTTTTCTCCATTTTCAAAGGTCGCCATACATGACAAAATCAGCTGAAAATGTTACATTTTATTCACACATTAATGGTTTAACATAAAAACGTTTCAAAATTGATGTACGTCATTCTAACATAACGTATTATAACAAGCAAATATGTGAAAGTAAAGCTCATATTTTGCCAAAATTCTGCATTATTAGATTAAATTCTTTTAAAACTAAATAAACACTCCTTCGGCATTATCAAATGTTTTTACTGCAGCAAATGGTGTATAGAAACAGGGCAAAACTAAAATCTGACTTCAGTGAAATATTTTATAAAATACTCGGGTGAGTTCTTTTTAGGAAACATTTCACACTGGGTTTTTTTAAGAGGACAGCACAATATATAAGGAAAATCATTTAGTCTTAGAAGTAGCGCTTTTACTATAATATTGTCAAGGCAATCAAAATAATATATTATGATTAGCTTAAAAAACACTCATTAATAAATTCATGACCACGCCTTTTAATCGTCTTCAGAAATGAAGCGAGCAAAAATGGTTGCAATTAAATTCAACTTAAATAATTTCAGTGCTCATGAAAACAAATGTTCAAAAGACTTTTTAATACCCATAATTCTGTCTTTGCATAGACTTATTTTTTTACGGAATTTCGATTAAATATGATTTAAAACTAAATAATTCTCTGTTTACATGTTTTGATTTCATTTACTGTGACATAAACAAATTTCATTCTTGTTTTGAATGACTTTCTGTATGATAATTTAGAGCTTTATAGAAGTTTAAAGAAAGATAAAATGAACAGCTAACATGCTCGTAATTCAGTTACCATTTACATATCTCTCACTATAATAAGCTAGTCGTGGGGGCCACCGTAATACTCACCCATCATGGATATGCATAATATAAAATATGAAAATAAAACATGTGTAAACTATTTATAAAATGCATTGCAATTCGAATAAAATAGTGGCTTGATGACGTCCTAAACTTTAAATGCTCTATTACTGAAATGCATAAAAGAAACATCCTTATAACTCCAAAATTGATAATCCTATTAACTAACGGTTTACTGCATCGGATTAAGTGACTTGCACATAAAAAACAGTGTTTAACTTTCATATTTAAAAGAAATATGAATCTTAAAAAAGTGGGTTTTTAAAGATGAATTATTTGAATAAAATTAAAATTACGTTATTTTTTACTGCCTTTTCATTTTATGAAAATTGTCCAAGTTACGATTGTCCAGTTGCAATCATGTAACAATCAACTTGGAAAAAAACTCGAAATCTGTTCTGATAGAAAAATAATTATCTAGTTTGCATAAAAAAATCTTCCTAGTCTTCAGTAATCGGGTGCATAGCCAAGTTGGAAGTCAAAGATTAGAAGTTTTTGCAGCGATAAAGTTACAAATATATCAGAGTTAGCTACAAAGCGAAGTTAATTACGCACCAAACTACGATCCATTAAATAATGTGAAATTGTTGTTGACTGAATTATAGATCTTTCAGCAATAAAACTACTTGAGAATGATAAATAAGGTTAGTTATACAAAATGCTTAGTAATAATTATTTTAGTGAATACTTAAACCAAAGATTTATTTATTTATTTATTTTTTTAACTTTTTTTTAATGAGCATAATAACACGGAGAAATAAATAGACTTGCAATTTATTTTATTTTGAAGATTAGATAATTCCTCAGTCTGTTGTCTAAATAAACACTATAATGAACTTAATCGATAATTTGTCACTAAGCCAAAATTGCATTCTAATGATCAAAGTTGTATTTAATCTGAATTCCAGGTACTTTTTTCTTATCTAGGCTAAAATGATAAATCAGCAAATATTATTACTTGGCCACTGTTGGCATGTTCAAGTTTTTTTGGTACATTGCAGGTATTGCTTGTTTAGTGATAGTAAAATAACTGCCGGTGAAAAAATATATAATAGTAAATCTTTTTTTCCTCCGTTTGGTTCATAATGAAAATACATAAATTTACTAATTGCTGAGTACAAATTGCGTGTAATCATCTCCAATCTAATTTACCGTCCGAGGTCCCCTTCAAATATAAAAAAAATCGGTACAGATGTCGCTGACGCACTGGGGTATCCGTTTGGCGCGAAAATGGTGTTTTTATGACTGGGCAATCCGGCGATTTTGGCGAGATTTTGCTTCGTTTGTCAAACCGGTAGAGTAGATTCTGTGGGTTTTACATTAAATTAAATAATGTGAGTTTTATAATACGAGGGGCAGTCGGAAAGTATGTTTCCCCTGGCGACTGTGGACAGAGGTATGTATGAAAGACAAAAAATATAATGAGATATTGAAGATAAAACATAACTTTATTTTTCCACATAAGTACCAAGTACATTGAGACATTTGTCATACCGCTTTATAAGCTTCAAAAAGACCTCCAGGAAAAAATCAGGGCTTTGCATACGGATGAAGCGTTGAACGAAAGCTATGGGCTAATGAAGCCATGGGCGAAAGACGACACAGCAGGTAAACGCGAACGTGCAAGACACCGATATACCATTGGGTAGATGTCGACCGCGATCAAGCAGATGACGCTGTTGATCTGCTCAGGCACTGCAACAGCACCATCTGCTTGATGGTGTTATATACTAACACCTTTCCTGAAAAATTATCTATCGAACAGTGCAAGTTCCATCAAAATCCATTCAGCGGAACCCGAGTTATAACGGAACGGAACGAAATATCCGTTTGTGTTTTATATATATAGAGAGAGAAGTAGATGGAATAATATTAATTGATTAGTAGTGAAAAACTTTAAAATTAAAAATTAATTGTTTATATTAAGAATATGTTTACCGGGATTACGGGAAGTATCATGCCACATGTTTCCTCTTCAACTTTACAAGATATCTTAATTTCACTTTTAGAGTACAGATATAAAAACAAAGATCTATACTAAATCATTTTTTTTTTTTACTGAAATGTTTCATAATTTTTAGAAATCACACTGAATAATGAATAAATAATTTGTCTGTCTGCATACATCTCTCATTAAAAAAAATGTTTAGAATAGATGGGTAAATGCTATAGATACACATAGACATAATAAAACTAATTGAATTATCTTTTGCTAGTATAAAGAGTCGTGTATCTTTTTCCGCGGAACACAGCATATTTATGTAACATCATTTAAGATATTAAAGCTTTTTCTATTCCCACAGAATAAGATATAAAGTCCTTTATTATTATCATTCATATTCAACTTAATTACATTCCTATTTTGATGAATTCTATAAGCTGAATATTGCATTGAAAATGCGATTCAGACAATGAAAGTTAATTTACAGCACAACTGTTCACAATAGTACTTCATTTTTCTTACTAAACGGGAGCTATGAGAAATTCTAATTTTTATATTCGCGTTCTTTTGTGTGCTATATTTTACGTGCTCAAGAATTTCACAATTAGTTGCATGATATTCATAATAAGACAAAGGCGTGCGAGAAACGTGTTCAATAGCTCTGAACAAATATCTTATAAGAGTGTTTTTTATAAAATCATTGTATAACATCGTATGAATGAAATGTATTGTCAATAAATCTATAATAGTGTCCTAACTTAGAAATATATTAAATACTCCTTTTAAAGCGATATAATAATCGTAGTGTACAAAATAAAGTGATACTTGAGAAAATCAATTTAGAATAGTATTTATTAGTTATAACTTTTAGATAATGAATCTAAACAAAGCATAAAATTCTATTCAATTGAACATTATAAATTTCGAGACAATGTTAGACTGGATGTTGACCGAATAACTCAAAATGGTAGAGGATTGGTTTCGTAATACAAAGGGTTCTGTGTTCGCTCCCCGGTCTAGACATTATTCTTTCTGTTGGCTGTACGCTGTGTAATAACGGATAATTCACATTCTTTGTATTCATTAATTTCAAGAATAATTTAAGCTCAGCTGAAAATTTAGTTAGATATGTAGATAATATTATATTTGATTACATATTACAGAGTCTTTTCGATAACAAATCAGCAGAAAATCACAAAGCTCTTCTTTTAAAAGACGTGTTGAATATAAAAACTGTCAATTTTTTAAACTCGTGAACAAATATTCATCTTCTTACTTATTTTTTTTAAATCAAATTATAAATAGTTTTATATTTATTATGTAATCTTTTCTAAAGTGAAAGGTCGCAACTAAATAAATATCACTTTGAAATGGAAAATGACAAAAGTATATTCGTTTGTTTTATTATCGTCTATGAATTTGTAATGTAAGTAATCGAATTTCTATTTTAGATCGAAAATCAAGAATTTTCTTTCCCAATCTCCTCGATATTTGAGTTTCATGGTCTTCAAACGATGCTGAAAGGAGCTTAGCTCTTCAGGTACCATTCTCAATAGTATGACTTATGTAAAATTTAGAATGTACGGAATGAAAATTATTGTAGCTTGATTATTCTGTTTATTTATATGTGTTATAAATTCGTTAAGCTATGCCCTTGATCTTCTCTTAATAGAATAACTGTAAGCTCTCATTACACTTAATTTGGTTATAAATTATTGATTTTCTTCAGGTCATCAATTTTCATAATAAATATGTAAATAAACATGTCCTTCTTACCTTGATTTGTCATCGCGCTGCAGGACAATTCACATTAAAACCTTATCCGATACCCTTTTAGTAATACTTCATTGCCGCTCTTCTAATCCATTGGTAATCCATTTTGCAGAGTATCCTTTTATTTTGTGTGATTCATTTGGCTGCTGAAAAATACTTGTTTGTGTGTATTATTTTTCATATTTAAATTTAGACATGCTGTCTTTAGTTTTAAGCTATATATATTAAAATTTAAGCACATATTTAAGTTACATAAACATACATATTTCAACATGATTATTGGAGCATTGACAGATAGTTTCTTATACTGCGGGTTACATTTTCACACTGAAAAAAGATGATAGAAATACTTGCGAGGAAAAAATAGTTTCATAGTTCAAGGTACACTCATTGACTTACTTTCATAAGAAGAGTGTAAGATAGATCACAAGATGGTCTTTTTTTCGATGAAATATTTTTCGACGACATACATACAGCTGGGATTTTTAAATTCATAGAGGCATATGCTGTTTTATTCGTGAGAAAAAGTTAATTAGATTTCTGTTGCAAGTTTTAATGCTTTTAATGATCTTTTGTTGCAATATTATGTGAGTCGCTCGACAGTCACGAAGCAATTTCACATATTTTTTCCTTCTACGTACTTGGAGATTAGTTTAGGAGTAAATTGATTTTAAGGTTTCTCCGTCAATAACTTTCGCCCTTTTATTCCAAGAAGGCAAAAATACTACAGCACATATCGAAAAAAATAGTAATATCACTTTACTCGGCGTTCAAATGCGTCATCTACAGATTCAGATTCAGGCCAAGCGGGGAGTCCTACCCGATGGTTTAACCTCCAATAGCCCCGCCTAAATGCACCATCTACAACGTGCCCTTCTGAAATATAATTCATTGAGGGATATGGTTAGGCCATTCACTAAAAGGATAATCCTTGTTTTAAAATGCACCGATTTAATTTCTGTTTATATTTGTGAAGTTAATTCAAGAATTAATACAAACAGTCCACAATTTAATTAAAATATACATGCTGTGCATATCTTAAAGCACTTGTTTGCAAAATATTTGATTAATATATATTTTTTAAATAACTTTTAGTATTCGAAACAAAAACGAAATTTTCATTAGCTCTATGCGTTCACTTTAGCTAAGGTAATGCTTTCGTTACTTTGATAACACTATTCGTGGTTAAAATAAACCAAACACAAACTGCTCTGCATGCAAGATTTACCCAATTTCCTAAGCACCAAGAAAGTAAACATTACTTTATGCGTTCTTTTGCATTTTTCTTTTACGTTTTTCCCTCTCTGTGTTTATATGCTCCTGCAAGTACTTTTTCAAATGTAAAAATTACACAAAACTCAGCATTTCTAGTTTGATTAAAATAAAGTAAATAAATAAAATAATACTTAAAAATACACTAATTTTTTAAATTTTATTTCTCTCTTTCATTTAATTGTTTGAAAAAAAAAGTGAACTAAAGAAAGTCAAAATTGATATGAAGTAGATGTCTTATGTTTTTTGAAAATACATTAAAATCAACAATAAATAATTTTAAATATTATTCTTTTTGAAAGTCAATATTTACATTCCACGGAATGTTTCTTTTGTTCTTGTCAATACTTCTTTGTTGTGCTTCTTTCCAAAATTACAACTCGGGAATTAAATTATTTCTGATAAGTTTCCATTAGGGAATGAAATATTCCATTTAATTTGGCAGTATTTTTTTTTATTAATATAAAAAGTAATACAAACTTCCCTGCAAGCAACAATCACCAAATTTTCTGCTGAGTTTTACTTTTTACTTTGTTTTTCTTTCGTTTGTCTTTATTTGCTGTTCCGTTTATATTTCCAAATGTAAAACCATATGTAAACCTTGATGTTTCTGAGTTTGTTACAATAATGAAACTATTAAAAACTGTAAATAACGTGGAATTATTTGAATTAAAATTATTTAATCACCTAACCACAAGGTATTGCAAATGATAAAGCTGAACGCAGCACAGTGGGGAGTTTTGATGATCTAGGTGGACAAAATTCATTTTTCCGATTATCTCGGAATTTAATAAGATCGCATATACTGGTAGCTGAATCTCTCTTTCGTCGAGATCCGTACGAGTTTTGTCGAAAAAACCCGATATGTCGATTAACTACGACCGTAAAGAAGGCAGTTGATTTGAGAGACTTTCAACAGTTGCATTATTTTTCTGTAAGTTCAAAAGCAAGTCGTGAGTTTTCTGTTTTATTCGATAGCAGGAGTTTACTGGAAATATGTCACATGTTTGTCACACGATTTAACCTATAGTTGTTTGAAAATAAGCACCATCTTGTTTTCAAACTTCATCTTGACTTTTAATACATTATTAAGCAATAAACATTTTTTTAAAATCAAAGTGCCATTCCTAAAGTATTGAAAACTTGAGACAGCTCCTGCGAAAGTTTGCGAATCATTAAGTTATATTAACTTGAAGTGTGTGTCTGAGTGTTTAATTCAAATCTTGCAAGTTAATTTTAACCACTTTTAATTATTCGATTGAGCTGAAACTTTGAATACATGAGTAGTTTCAAAGACAATACAATATCATAAGATAAATAAATAATAATAATATAAATAATGATAATAATAATAATAATAATAATAATAATAATAATAATAATATAAATAATTAAATATGCCAAATATTTATCACTGTTTGATTATTTTATTACTGACACATTCGAAAACCCAGCAAAACCTAAATATTTTTCAATGCAATAATTTTGTCCACCTAGATCCTCAAAACGCCCCACTGTGCGCAGATGAAATATAATAATAAGTAAATTCAGCCTATTTCGTTTTGAATGGTCATCTCCAAAAAATAAAACTAAAACTAAACATAACATGATGGAGATGTGTTTACATTCTCCATTAATACATCATCAACCAATAATTATGTTACGATGCAAATTTTTAGAAAACCTTAACAAATTTAATTCTTGAAGCTTGTTTTATGTAAAATTATATAAAATGTCATCGGGCGGATTTGTCCAGTACTTAGTACTTAAGAAAATTATTTCTAAATAAGGCTTAATAGGAACAGAAAAAAGTAACAGCTAGAAAACTTTATTTTGTGTTTGTCACAAAACACACTTAGCAATAGACATAAGTTATTACGTCCATATCTAAAGACCCTTAACGAGTCGGAAATAAGCTCGCACTTAAATCTTTTATGTCGTGTCACTTTGTCTACGACTTTTTTCATTTCAGTATGACGTCGATCTACTTTTATCCTAAATATACTATTGAAAACCCTTTTTATGTCCATACTTAGGTAGATTATTTGGATAACTTCAATGTTTTATGTGAGTAATTTCCGATGTGCATATTTGTCTACTATGTCAGTTTTCTTATTCAACTGAAAAAAAAACATTCTATGTAATTTTTATAAATCAATCTATTGCTATTCTCTCAGAACGTACGTTACAATTTTGTTGGATGTGATAACATTTGCTTGATTGTACTTGTTTATTTTATAATTATATGTCTGATTAAATATTACGCGAAAGTTTAGCTATTTATTTAAGAACTAGAAGAAAACTCGTTAAATATGATTCGTAAAAAAAGTATTTAAAAATTTTGATAAAATGAAAATTCTAAGTATATTTACTGGAAATGAATTCGAGAGTATCACATGCATCTATAAAACAATAAAATAAAATCCATTTATTTAGATATAGCATACAGTATTAAGTATCAAAATGCAACTTGTCTATAATGATATATTGCTTTAAATCAAATACTTTATTATCCGTTAACACGTTCACTGCCGGATTAAAATTACTGGAATTTTATTTTATTTAGAAAGTTCGAATTCATACCAGAAAATACTAATAGCAATATTTACTTTATTTAATTGCAGACATTTCGTGATTATATAAAATAAAAATTCTTTTTTTCAAAATTTCCTGAGCGAATTCGCAATTTTAGATTGAAAAACCACGAGTATACTCATGGTTGGCAGCGAATGGGTTTAAAAAAGGCGTTACAGTGATAACAAAATGGAAAACTGTATAAATCACAAATGTTCTCATATCTGATTTTTTTTTCGCTATCATGTTTTGCTGTAATTTTTTACAAAAATACCAAATTGCTTCTTTCAGCTAACTTTAGTATGCTAAAATAAGGCTAAAATAAAATTTAATTTTGATAGAATCTTCATGTTTGAGAGAAAACATTTTATTCAACTCAATACGAATTCAAATTCCGACACAGTCGTAGCATCATTCACAAAGTTAGAAAATAAAAGTGGTCAAATAAATGACTTAGAATTGCAAATATCAAAATGGATATGCTTCGTAAATGTGCCAAAAATATGAAAAAAATCTACAGCTGCATATTTTTACATGCTTCATTGAACGTTAAAACAATATTTGAACGAATATACATGAAAAACGATTTTACAATTAATAGATCTACAGCCTATGATGTCACATAATTATCACCATGGTGGTAAATGTACAATTCACATATCTTTAGAAGAAAAACAATTTTCAAGTATAAAGAAAGAAAATTGTAATTTCAGAAACCCAAGTTATCTTACCCAGACCGTTGAAAAATAATTCGTATGATGAATAAAAACAATACACACTGAAAAAAAATTAAATATGTGTTACATATACTACGTGCTGGTAAGTTATAGGCCAACTAAGTCGGTTAGCCGGCCGAATCAATTAACTTCCAACATGGGATTAAGGAAGAAACGTTTAAGTCTTGGCTCCTGTTTTCTTGAGAGTTGGTTAAACAGTGCTTTCGAAAGGAAGAAATCGTGATCGTGATCGTGGACGTAGAGGAAAATAAAGCTATTAAAGTTAATTAAGAAAATTAACTCTATAAATAAAGTTATATAAATAATTAAGAAATATTTTGAAATAACTTTTCTACCTGAAATAAAATGTAACTTACATTATTGAATGCAGTTATCAGAACACAAACAATATCTGAGAAACATCTTATGTCATGGGCTAGGGTTCGAACCAAGCTCACTTTAGAGAATCAGAATTCCTCATTTGGCGCCTTAGACCATTAGCTGAACTCGACTTCGTTTACAATGGCCAATGTTTGTTTAATGTTCCTTTTAAATTCCTCCAGTTCAAAACTGGTTTCGTACTCCTTTTAGCTACAGAAAAGGACGACCTTAAATAATAAGGGGGAGCTGACGCATATCCATCTTGTTGCTCAAAATATCTCCCATATTGTAACCCAGCTCAGCATTAGTAAATCGCCAAAGCAGGTGTTTGCCGTCCCTGTCACTGTCACTCGCCGTCCACTACCACGGTAAGCGGTTTTAGTTTGGTTTTTGGTCCGTTGAGTTATTAAATGGTGGTATGATTCAGCCTGTAGTATAGGAGATCTAACCTTAAATGCTCATTAGCCAGCTCATTAGCTCATTAGCGCATGCTCAGATTAGCCGAAATCGTTCTCAACAGATATAGATAATGCATTATTTGATGCGCATTGAAAATGTTCTCACGAGAACAATAATAACTCTTTACGCATTTTGTCCATTAAATATAGTATTTTAGGTACTGAGAATGTGATTAACAAGAATCTATGCCATACAATAAAATCTTCTAAAACTATACTCATTGAAGTTATCATTAAAAAAATTTTTGCATATATTTTTAAATGTTTAATTAACGAAAATAGTTTTAAAATTCAGGTCTCCCAAATGGTTCGCGTTTTGAATACCAGTATATTCTAAGAAAAACTTTCGTGGTAGGTTTCTACAACATTTGCAATAAAAATAACCTTCAGTGTGGATTTTTTCGAAATTTGCAAGGAAAATCTAAAAACATAGCTGCAAACTTTTACGCTTTTTTTCTACCACTAAAATTTTATAGTGAATTTTATGTTATTAAATCTCCGAAATCACGCGATTTAATAAGGCAAAAATTTCTATTAATTTCTAGTGGTAACAAAAAAGCGCAAAAGATGGCAGCTATGCTAAAATGAAATTTTACCTCAGAAAATACTGGTATTCATAAAGCGGACCATTTGGAAACTCTGAAAATTTAAATTTCAGTCAATTCTCAGGTATTGAAATCGACCGTTCCTTACACTCATATCATCGCATAAATTGTAGGCGATTGCTTTCATAAAAATGTAACGATATTTGTTTTGGAATAATCATGTTTATAAAAAATAAGCATTAAATGTTATAGCTGCATTATTGCAAATGTTGTGCATTGGAAAATGAAAAGGAAATGCATAGAAGACAATACATAAACAACAGACTGTTATTTTGTTTTTAATATAGAAAAAATTCGTTTTTATTTATGTTGAAAAGGCCGTGAAAAGAAACTACTATTGAAGCGATTGTTGTGTTGTGTATTAGCATTATTGAATTAGATTCCTTTATAATAAATGTTACTTTCACTTGTTGAAAGAAAAATTTTACACTCAATTTATGCTCTGAACATTGTTGTATTCATGTATGTATGTATATAATTTGTAAGATGTATGATGTGTCGACTACTTTGATTATAAGGGTAGGCAAAGTTTCGATTGCGAACGTAGTTTTTGTCCAATAATAGTCAATGTGCGTAAATGTTATCAAGGCTATCTTTCTTTAACTTTTGATGAATGAGTGTGAAAACCTCGGAACTTGTGATTTTTCTCTTCGTATCAATATTTATGCAAATTTCTGCATTTGGTCAATCGATATAGCAGTATTTAAGCGCTGGCATGCGCTGGGAAAGTAGCACTTTGGATCGTTTTTTCCCTCGTTGGTACCTCAAAATTAACTTTAGTTGCCTCAACTAAGGCGTAGCAAAGAAGTAATATTAGCCATTAGTTAGAGTGATTTTACTTTGATTCCGTGCGAATTAAATAAAAGCATTTGGCGCTCAGGGAGTGCCGTTTCTAGGCATCTTACTGTAGGAGTTTGAACTAAGTTAGCTGGCTCACTTAGTGAAGTGGACACTTTTGGAAGACAACTTAACAGAAGTGTGACGTTATGTGAGCTCGTAAGTTATTTTAAGTTATCTGTTTACTGACACATTTAATTTGAAGATTACTTGCTTTGAGTAAAGTCTTTTGGGTATTGTTTCTTCCCACCTGAGGAAAATCAGCAGTGCTTTTCTCAAACCCCTGCCCTTTTAAGATTTTAATAAAAGTGATTTGATTTTACGCAACGTGCGCTCATTTTCCGGCTAACTAACATTGACCATCACACATAACAACGACATGGCTGTTACAGATGTATGTAAATTTATAGGAGGAAAGCAAGTATGTAAGAAGAAACTGAGTGCCTGATATATATGTAGTATTTGACATATATTTAAGTACGGAACGGATAAAAATTTGGTATATATAAAAATACTTCGATTTTCGGTATTTATTTTTATTTTCTAAATGTATTCTTGGCGAATTTGTCTTCAACAACTGCTATCTTCAACAACTAAAGATTATGCCTGAACTCGCCCTTATGGAAGATTAATCTAAAGTGTATTTAAAGGTGCCCAACAAGAAATTGATTAACAAATATTTTTCATCAGTTTCTATCACTAAAGGCGGAGATTACCTACAAATTTCACTAATGATTTCGTTTACAAATTGAAATGTTTGGATGCATTTTCTTAAGAATATCATAAACGTTTAAGAAGATATGAAATACCAATTTTTTTTTTATTTTTTTTTTGTATGTTTATGAAATGTAGAGATTCAAAACCAAATTTTTCAAAATATACTGAAGATTTTACAACAAACAACATAAATTTTATTCTAAAATTTAATAAATGTGTGATATGGTCAATGAAATACGATCAATTAAGAAACAAAATTAACGCAGATACGTGAAAACAAAACCCTTTATTCTTTCTTAATTTCGTAGACAACTATATAACGCTAAGATAGTATCGATACGATGGGATTACTTTCAGTTAATTTTCTAAAAGTTGTTTGATGATGATGGATTTTCTACAAAGTGTCATTTATCACAAAAGTTACAGATACACTAAATACATATATATACTTATAAATTGGGTTAATTACATTTCATAAATTGTATTAAAGTGCATTACATAAGTTACAATAACTTATATTATACAAAAAGAAGCCATTTTCTCCAGCTTACTTTTATAAAGTAATTGAAACGTAATATACAAAATCGCCTATGATTTTCTTAATTTTAACGATATTCAACTAATGTTTGATTTATATAACTT
Source organism: Maratus michaelseni (assembly GCA_963931845.1). NCBI lineage: Eukaryota > Metazoa > Arthropoda > Arachnida > Araneae > Salticidae > Maratus > Maratus michaelseni. The sequence goes on along the minus strand of OZ007591.1, from coordinate 387,650,467 downwards.
TCCAAACATAGCTTGCTTACCAAATCATGAAAATGAAATATGTTTCACGCATAGGCAGGCAATGATTTTAATTTTACAAATGTTCATATCGTATTAATTGTTCATTGTATTTATTTATCAGTTTTAAAGTATGATTTGAGACGTCAATGTCACTTTTCATTGGCTAAATGAGAAATTAGTAAGTCGGGTGATGCGCACTCATTTATTAATTTATTTGTAAGTTTTAACGTAAATTTTACGATAAACCCCTCAAGAAATAAATGGGTTATTTAGATTTTCGAAATGTAATATTTGCTAGTACATATGCCCCTTTTCATTTCCTCTAACGTTTTCAGACAATGGAGAATTTTCTGCTATCAGTTATCCATATTGTGATCACTAAACAAGGAAAATTCGTTTTACACCTGCTGTAATAATACACAAAGAAGATTAATTTCTTTGACCAGTTTCCGCCAAATATGAAGTAGAATTACTGTAAAAATAGCAATGCGTCAAGCATGAAGTAGCACTGCTGCGGCAATTTCGTACAGAGATCATCTACTGATGAAGAAAGTTTCCTTTTATAAGTGAATATTTATGAAGCAAAAGTCTATCTAATGAAACCCAAACAACTTGAAATTTATTTTTGCATAGGTAAAGGAAATTTTTGCGAATTTGTAATTTCAACTCAGAATTTTCATCATAGAGAAAAAGGTAATGTAAATAAATTTTGAAACTTATTTATCAAATGAATACTAATATCGAGTTTAAAGTACTTAACCTCTCAGTAACATTTGCGCGTTTAAATAAATTTTTATATACATGGAACCTTTCAATCAATGCTTAGATATCAATGTGTAATATTTATTTTCAAAGTTATTTAAATAATAAATAATATGGAAAAATTTTAATGAATAAAGAATAAAAAGATCATATCATCTGATTCAATATTTTTATTGAATGTATACAGGATTAACACTGTCGACTATTTTTCTTTACTATTCTGTTTTCCAGTATTGCCAAACATTAATTTTCATGGAAAGTTTCTACAAAAACCTACCACATAAATTATTGTTTGTAAACAGTGATAGAAAAAAGTATAAAGTAAATAGTCGTTTGTAGCAACTGTTTACACAAGATCGTAATGTGAAATAATAATAATAAAAAACCATGTTTAACATAATTTTATTTAATGTTTAAAGTTTTAAAATTTACTTTATTCAGTTTATTAAATCATTTTTCTTACTTCAAATTTTCAATTCAGTAACAATTAACACGTATGAAGTCTTCTATAAAGAAAGTATTAAAAAATTGTTTTTAAATGATGTAAACACTGCCAGTTTTGTTTTCATAAAAATTCAAATTTCAAGTTTTACTTACAGATATTTAAACATAATTTATTTTCTTTTTCTTGATATATATTTCTTTTTATAGTTTCAAATATCATTTATTTATTAATATTTTGATAAAATACTTATGAAAACATCAATTTATATATATGTATTTTGCATAACTATATATACAAAATAAGAGCAAAAATTAAGATATAGGAAGTAAGAAATTCAAAAAATTTTCATCCTCTTACAATACAATAAACGTAATTTCGTAAAACATGTGTCCGAAGCATAAGCATTACATAGAGTCAAAATATACAGGGGGCTTCTAAACTAATATGGTACAATGTTCATGGGTAATAATAAACGTCGAGACAAATAATTTTTTACACACAAAGTTGCATCTATGTAACACTTTATACACTTTAAGAAAAAACGGAAAAAAATTACAGAAAAATTTGCTGTAAATTGATGCACCCAAATTGCCAGCATATTTTACTGTAAATTGACAGCAAAATGGGTCTTAAATAATAATATGTTTGGAATTTTACATCAAAATGTGCTTCAAACATGCCAATTTTACTGCAAATATGACTGTAATCATACTAAGTATTACAGCAAAAAATGCTGGCAATTTGGGTGCATAAATTTCCAGCAAATTATGCTGACATTTTCGCAGTTATTTCTGACAGTGTAGTATTATAAGATGAATGTAAGTGCAGAATATATATACAGTAGAACTTCCATTTAACGAAGTCTCATCATTACACTTAAAAACTTCGTTATGAAGAAAATTCGTTAAATAGAAATCAACTTAAATTCATGAAAATTTTCCTTCAGATATGACAAACAGGTATTGGATTCAGAAGCATTTGATTCAGTTTCAATTATGAAGCCGTCTTTTGCAAAACGGTTGTGTACGGTCGATGAAATCACACGTCACATTCCCAAGCTTTGGCTCAAGCTTTCATCAGCTGTGATACACATGTGCTCAAACTAATGTTTTACACTACATTGTGCTTTTCCTGTCTTTTTCGATAATGTACTTCAAGATTTTTTTATTATTCCTTAGACTAACTGCTGGAGTTTAGAAGTTGTGGCAGGAACAAAATTGACTTTGATGTTCTTCGATTTGCATTTTGAAGCACATTCTTGTGGATGTACAAAGCAATTGTCTATCAGCTGTGGAAGGTCAGAAGGGTAACTGTCTGACTCTAATTGACATTTTCTGCATCAATGCATCTGATGCCATGGCGTCACTGTATCTTCTATATCATTGAAAATGTAAAAAAGGGATTTTTACTTCCCCAACTATCAGCACTGGTTCCTCGGTGTGGGAGAAAGATGATAGCAAGTGTTTTTCTTAGTGTGAAAAAAATTGTTTTATTTAACACCAAGCAGAATGGAAATTATTTAAATGTGTTCATTTCTATACAATCCGCTGAAATAAATTCGCATATCCATCGCAACAGCAACCTCTTAGTTTGAAATCTGTACACGCACAAAAGTGGAATAAACTTCGTTATATAGAATATATTTTTCGTAATATGGAGATTAATTTACATACTAATGGTGTTCAAAGTCAAAGTTCGGGAGAAAATTTCGTGAAGTAGAAAACTTCGTTAAATAGGGACTTCGTTAAAGGGAAGTTCCACTGTATATATATATATATATAACATTGACGTAAATATATATGAACAGACAATTGAGGGAGAGATGTATGTATGGAGAATTGTTCATTTCTTTTTATTGTTATTTTCTCGCTTTTGATTTTTCCAAACTGACATTTCACCAAATTACTGTAAAAGTAAAGTTGTAACATCTCACCCCCAACAATGTATTCATGTCATATACAACAATGTATTTGATGTATAATGTGATAATATATGTTCAATACCCACCTCCTGATTTAGCAACGAATGAGGAATTTCATTCAGATGAAGATTGTCTCAATTAAGAAATATTGGAGAATGGTGTATAGATTTTTCGCTGAGGACACTTGTTGTTAAATTAAAATAGACCTATGACAATAATGAAAAAAAATATGCTTGCCTACCGGCGTGTGCGTTTGCATAGGAACCGCAGGGCGAAGAACTAAATAACAGCATGATACAAAATTTTAATGTACTGCCTATATATATATATTTATTTTGCGTAGCTTATTCTTATTTTATTTGTATTTTTAAAGTGTAGTTACTATCACAGATCTCATGAATACTACCCTTGAAACAATACAGCTATAACAATAAGCTTGTATAAATACAGCTGTTCAGAATAAATTACTGTCACTTTTAACAATGCATGTTTTATCTCCAAAAAAAATTCCTGAAGGCTCGGCCTACAGGCACAGGTAGATTTCGAAGACGCAGACGGTGAGGCACCTGTTTATTGGGAATTGCAGAAGAAAGGCCTATTTGCCATGATGTGACAGTTAGAACCCCCCACTTCGAAATATACCTTTGCCTGTAGGCGGAGCCAACAGGTATTTTTTTTTACCGTAAGAGTTGATCCTATAAAAAACTTGTCAATATAAAAGTTGTAGGTAATATTAAGAAGATTTATAATAAATTGAAGCGGATTTGATACCTTGGGAATTGACGAAGTTATGATTTTTTTCTTCTGAAACCCCTATCCCCCCCCCCCTTGGGGGCATTTTTATTGAAATCAAAAATCTGTCATATATACATTTTTGGCCCTTTTCCTAGAAGTAATAATAACTTTAAACGAATTCGATGTGTATAAAAATTAAAAGGTTATATCATTTTTTCTGTTTTCACCCCCTCCCCTCCCCATTTGCCCCCGCCCTGGTTCGATTTTGCCCACTAACGAACTTGACCGAGATTTTATACCGCTTGATTTTATGTATCAGTTTGGAAGAGATTTGTGCGGAATTATGGGAGTTACCGTGTCCATAAAAATGAGACATAGATAGATAGATAGATAGATAGATGAATAGATATATAGATAAAGTTTTGAACTGGGGTTGGTTTTGGGTTCTAGGAGTCATGATCAGCGTAGAACTGCAAAAAGTTTTCAGGAATTCCAACTTAGGAGAAAATGTAATAGGTAGTATTTTTTACGAAATCTACCTAAAAGTAGCCACCCCTGTCGCTGCCGTAAATGAATTTTTGTGACTGGAGGTTTTCTCGGCTAATATTAAGAAAACTATCTCATATAAAAATAGGCAAATTAATAGTTTTAAACAGAAATATAAGTATGAATACGATGAAGTAGACAGTTTTTAAATTGAAGAATTATTTTAAGTGCTATTTAATGTTGAAGTTGGTCAAAATATTTCCGTTAAAAAAGTGTTATAGGATAAAAATAATAGCATAGCAAAATAACAATCTTTTGCAGGGACATACCTATGCAGTGTGCAATCATTTTGTTTTATTTCACTAGTTTTTTAAGTTTTTTTCTTCTAATTTCATTATTTGAATACAGGTTTATCTCATTAAAAAAATATTTTTTTAAACTAATTGTTAAATTTTAAAACAGCGCGAAACTAAAATTTACTTTCAAATAAAAAATGTATTTACACACGAATATTAAAAACAGAAAGAAAAGTTTATAATAATAATTAAATTAATAAGTGTTAAAAACAGTAAATGGGGAAAATTATTTTATATTTAAAATACCTAAATAATAATATTGCTAAATAATATTAATTTAAAAATATGTATACACGAGAATTTTATTTCATATGTAGGAAACATCTTTTTACCTACTGTGCCAAATTTAAAACCGTGAAAATAATAATATTTTCTATCAACTAGAAAACGTCTTTTTACCTACTGTGCCAAATATAAAACCGTGAAAATAATAATATTTTCTATCAACTAGAAAATGTATATTCACTTGAATATTAAATAGAGAAAGACAATTTTAAAGAAAATTACGTAATATTTGAACGATAGATTAAAACGCATTATTGAAAACAATTTTCTTATAGCGTCGTTATAAAATTCAGGGACTAAGGGACATTGTTTATTTCTCCTTTTTATGTTTGCTTATCGTTTATTTAACCGTTTTCAAAATTTTAATTGATATTATTTAATCAATCAAGAAAACAGCCGTTAGTTGTCGCGTCAGCAGTTGATTCCGTCTTAAGAACCGAAAAATCCCTCAATCAAAGGGAAATTATTACAGATGATCGCCGCTGGACGTTTAATTAAAATTCAGTCTGCTGTAATATTTTAAAACAGGGCAAATTAGCGTGTTTTTTACAGCCTGTGGTGTATTTATGGGGGTTGGCGAGCATAGCTCGCATGGGGCAGAGCCATCTAGTATGAAACAATACTCTGCCACCTGATATTTTCATACGACAAACATACTGGCTGCTGACAACAGTTGATGTATATTTACATAAAATTATTTCCTTAAAAATCATTAAACATATTTAACAGAATAAGTGTTATTGTATAATAAATTCATTTCTGGAAATACCTCAATAAAAGAAGAATTCGGTAACTAAATTCCTTTTATTCCAGGCGATCTTCTAAAACAGAATGTACATTTTTCTCATTGTAATATTGCCTGTAATAATTGCAGAGAAAACAAAAAAATCAGAAGAGAAGAAAATAAACATAGATGAAAAGTAAGCTTTATTTTATTTATTTATTTATTTAAGAATAACAATCGATGTATTACTTTACCAGTTTCCATTCATTTGCAGAGTTAAAAGAACCATTAAGGCTTTATCAAATCCGAACGTGCTACTTTCTGACATTCTAAGTCATTAATATGAACAATTTTTAGCTGTTTATATTGAGCAGTAAAAATAAATGAATGGAAATTTTCTTTTCTTTTTTCTTGCCTGTAAAACGATAATAGATTTTTTTTAATCCTGAAGAATTAATTGTTTAAAGCCAATTTTTGCTTCGCAGTGTATGATTGTTCGTCATCGAAGGAAGCAGTCGATTATCATTCAAGATGTAAACCATTTAATGAAAAATTAAAAACGCTAGTACGCAAGTGTAAGTCACTTAACAAATTTAGTTAAAAAATAATATTTTGTCAATAAAATGCTATGTAAACGTTTTACAATGTAGAAATTACAATAAATTATTTCTTCTTCATATAGAACATCTTTTTATCATTAAAAATTAAATTGAGCTGAGTTACAGAAAATTAAAAAAAAATCAATATTGATCAAACATTTTCTGTGTTATAATATAGTTATTATCATTTTGCTTATTTCATGTCCTTTACCTATTTTCATATTTTCCAGGCATTTAGCGGAAGATTTTTTTGATTTATATGGAATGTGGACAGATATATTTTCTGAAAAAGAAATGGACCTTCAATATTTTTCGTGAGTTCTTAAAAAAATATTTTCAGTATTTCATTTTTTAAATCATCCGAAAAGTTATGGGGATTTTGATATATTTTGTATTCATAAATGCCACATTCGAACCGGAATTTCGGAATAAAACTTCACTTTTATATTGTACGTGAAGAAACAGCTCTTACTTATTTTGAAATAAATTTGCTTGTAATTTCAGGTGAAATTCAACCATTTAAACATTATCTCAACAGAGGTATACCGCAGAACTTTCCAGAGACCAAATATTTAAAATTAATTTAACCACTTTCACATTTTCATAACAAGTTGTACGTTAAACGTTACAAATGAGGTGCGTTCGTTTCGTGCTACAACTAGTTTTACAATGTAAAAAATCATCGTTATTATTTCAGTGAAATTATAACGGTATGCAATTGTTCTATGGAATTCTTTTATAATAATTTATATATCCTTTACTAGTCCTTCAAGATTGCAAAAAAAGTATTTCCATGTTTTGGGGGATACTGAATTTACATACAAAATAAAATTATGTTGTTTCGTTTAATCATTTAAAAGTTAGGTTCAATATTCATATGTGCATGACCTCTCAAGACAAAATAAACTGACTTAAATTTTTAAGGATTTCTCGCGAATTAAAAATTAGCTATTCCTTTTTTATTGTATTAACTATACCATCGTTGTGATATTTTTTATTATTGTGCATCAGCTTCTGCTAATGACAGATTTGCCTAACTTAATGACTTTACTAAATTCAGAAATTTTAGTACGATAAATAAAATAAATAATATACATTTAAAAAAAAGACGTATTTCTGGTGATTTATTACGTTTTCTAATCCCTTTTTTATGTAATTAAAGTTCTAAAATTAAAAAAAAATTGTTCTGGATAAAGCATTAGCAATTAAAAAAAATGTCCTAAATATCAAAGACCTTCTGCAAAAATATATATCCACAGAACATTTAAAAAAATTATATATATATATTTTTAGTTTCTGCATTATTTTTTTGATATTATTATAAAATATAATAATATCTTTATGTCACATTAACGAAAAACAATTTAATTATTTTTTACAACACATGAATATAAAATGTTGAATGTTGCTTTAAAAAAATTACTTTCAAAACATAATACTATAAATCCTCTGTTAATATTTTCAATAACTACACACGTGTTAGAGTATTGTCTCGGCTGGTAAGAACGCAGCATAATTTAAGTTTCCAATTTGAGAAATGCACATGCGCATTTGTTATTATATAATATCACTTTTTCTGAATGCGTCCATAAAAAATTCTCCGCAACAATCAATGCGAATAAAATAATACACACATAGTCACTTAAGAATTCCGTACAACCAGCATTAGATGTAAATCTGAAGTGCAGAAGTCTGAAGTGCAGAAATTTTGTTCTATAAACAATTTGGACAGCATAGTTTCTGATTTTACATGCACACATTTATTACTTAGTTACTCTTAAAATCGATAATAATAGTTGACTTGACGAAGCTAAAAGCCTATCTAGCTAATGACATTTTAATTTGTATACAAAGTACTGCGCAATTTTGATCGTTACAACAAGGGGGGGGGGTGGAAGTGATCTCCCGGATCCATTTCCCCCTTCCACCTAGCAAGAGCACTCTTCATACCACTGATTTTGTGTGCAGGTATATGGCATTCACACGGAAGCCAACAATATCAAGATTTGAGGAAATGCATGAAATACACGTGTTTATGCAATTTCAGATAATGCAATTTTCTCGTAATGCGGATTTATTATTTATTTATATTTTTATTAGCACTTCCTAAACATATGGTTAGATATTTCTAAATTGGCGCACAAAACAGAGCGAATGATTCAACAAATTCGCCTCAAAATGAAAGAAATGTATATCTGAAGAGAAATGAAAATTAAATCGAAAATCAAATTCGTATTAACACAAAACTCATTCTGATTTTGAAACGAAGAAATTAAGAAAAATACTGCGTAACTGATAACTGATAAGTCTCTGCTTTAATAAGTTAGATGTGTCTAACAAGGGGACCGCCAAACATGATGCGCACAGATTTTGATGATTTTAAAGTATGTTGTAGTGGTCATACCCCTAACTATTTAGGTCAAAGGTTTCCTTCAAATAGTCTTTAGTTTTCGAGGAATTTCGGGTTAAAGATCAGCATGCATTTCAAATACCCATTAGTTCGCGAACTTGACCAACGTCTGCGTGATGCAGAGCTAGCGCTCGCGATTTGAGAGCTGTAGATGACGGTTCTGGCCTCTCATGTGACTTTTACCTTTTTTTAATAAATTTTATATATTTGTCGCGTTATAAGTTTTATGTAGAATTATGAATTCTGAATCTTTGAACTTTTTGATATTTTCCTAATAAATTCCATTTACATTTTCGACTGTTTCGTGAAAATTTATAGTTCTTGCGCAATTTTTATTCTAATATTTCTGTTGCGAAAATCCAAACTAATTTATGTCTTGATATCTCGTCTTTTTAAAATGATTATTGTTAATGTATATTTACTTATTTATTTATCGTATTTATGAAATAATGCATTTTTTATTTGCATTTTCTATTTAAAGAAATTTAAATGATTAAGAAAAAATTAACAAAATAATATATCCTTTTAATATTTTCTAAATATATTGAAATATGTTAACTGCTGAAATACTAAAATTTTTACCATCACCGACATCAACATTTTTAGTTTATTAAATATAGAACTAATTGTGTGATACATATCGCAAAAATATTCTAAACAAATTCCTCATTAAAAATCGCCTTTAAATATATTCTTTACGTAAATTGTTTAACAATATTGGAAGAAAGTGTAAATTAGCATATTATATATTCTTTAAATACTTATATTGTGATAAATATATTAAAAAATGTATTAAATTTGAAAAAGAAATTATTTCAAACGTGGTAATTGCCTGCAAAGGAAGCTAAACGAAATAGATAAAAAGAAAATTTTATTTATTCTGATATTACCTTAAAAGTCATTGCAGACGATTTTTTTTCAGATATTTTTTATATGTATTGTATTTTACAAACGATTTTTCATTTCTAGTTGCATTTTTCTGTATGGCATCGACTTGTTAGAATGAGAAAAAATTGTAATATATTATTTTTATTTGTGCAAATCAAACTAGTCGTTGGGGGCCACCGTAATACTTACCCATCATGGATATGCATAATGTAAAATATTAAAATAAAAACATGTGTAAACTACTTATAAAATGCATTGCAATTCAAATAAAATCGAGGCTTGATGGCGTCACAAACTTTAAAGGTTCGATTACTGAATTGCTTGAAAGAAACATCCTTATAACTCCAAAAATAATAATCCTATTAACTAGCGGTTTATGGCATCTGATTAAGTGTCAAATTTCCAATTAAAATATATCTTTGAAGTGAAATTTGGATGAAATACAGGGTCATGAAAAATCGAAGAGTGTGGTAAATAGGATTCAAAATATCTCGGCAACTCATTATCCGATCGACTTCATGCTTTATGCAAAATTTATGTTTTTTTTATTGTCTTTTATATTCATTTCTTAAAATAACCAATTTCGAAAATTTTTATATACCTTTTATAAGAACGAATATTTCGAGAGTCCGAAAAAATAGTTCCGGTTAATCGAGGTTATTGAAATGAAATAGGCTTCTTCCCATTATTACATACTAAGTACATACCAAATTTCAAGTCTCTATCTCAATTTTTTCGAGAGATAGAGCGTTTACAGACACACAGACACACAGACGGACGGCATTTTTTTTTTCTAAAAATATGTTTTTCGGAATATCTAGTGTCTGAAACGTGTAAATCCGTCAAATTTTTTTTTTTTCGATTTTCAAAACGATTACAAGACTTACCCTATACTACGTATGATGGGTAAGTAAAATGATGTTGAGTTTGAACTTTATAGTTAAATGTATTTAAATAACATAAAAAAATATATATAACTGGATAAAACTTGGATATAAGCGTTATTTCTTTAATATTTTATTACTCCTTTCAAGATATGTTGTTGGAATTACGTAATCATACATACCTTTATAAGACTTGAGATAAAAAATATTTTGTATAAATTATGAAAAATATATAAATTTACTTTTAAAATTTCATAAAGTTAAAAAAAGTATTATTTTAGAATGGTTATTAAAATATAAAGGGTAAATAATAATAAAAAAATAAAAATAATCTAGACATAAATTAGTTTGGAATTTCGTCAATAGAAATATTAATTTCAAAACTGCACACACACGCAAAAATATATGTAAATTTTTACGAAAAATTCGAAAATGTAAATGGCATTTATTAGGAAAATATCAAAAAGTTCAAAGGAGCTGAATTCTTAATTCTGCATAAAACTTGTAACGCGACAAATATATAAAATTTATTAAATAAAAAGAAAACTGCCCAGTTAAACTGAGGGCATTGAGCTCACAGGCTATGCACACTAATTGTATATTATACTCTTATTTCAAAGAATTTGAAATAAGCCCCTAGAAAAATAAAGGAATCGACACTATATTAAGGGGGATCCCCCCCCCCCTTTATAATTAACCAATGAACACCCAAAACTATTCAGGGAAGCGCCTTATTACAATGAACATATATACAAAATTTGAAGCAAATCGAATAATTCTGCATGAAAACTCCATTTATCTAAATTAAGACCCCCCGTATCTCTCTTTATACTTAACCAATGCACCCCAAAAACAAATCAGTGAAGTGCATAACCACAATGAACCTATATACAAAATTTGAAGAAATTCGGATAATTCTGCATGAAAAACCTATTTGTCTAATTTAAGGGGGGTTAGTCCCCCGTTTCCCCTCTTTATACTTAACCAATGGATCCCCAAAACTAATCAGGAAAGTTCCTTACCACAGTGAACCTATATACAAAATTTAAAGGAAATCGAAAAATTCTGCATGAAAAACCCATTTATCTAAATTAAGGGAGGGGGGGTTACCCCCCGTTTTCCCCCCTTTATACTTAACCAATGGACCCCCAAAACTAATCCGGAAAGCTCCTTACCACAATGGACCTATATACAAAATTGGAAGAAAATCGGATAATTCCGAATGAAAACCCCATTTATCTTAATTGAGGGGGTAACCCCCCCGTTTTCCCCTTTATACTTAACCAATGAACCCCCAAAACTAATCAGGGAAGCGTCTTATCACAATGAACCTAAAAAAAATATGAAGCAAAACGGTTATTTCTATCAAGAGTTATCGCGTTACGTACATACATACATACGTACATACATACATACATACATACATACAGAACGGGCAAGCACATTAGCTCTCAGGCTTTGATATCCTGTGAGCTAAAAAGGTAAAAGTCGCATGAGAGGACAGAATCCTCTGGCACTCAAATCGCGAACGCTAGCTCTGCACCACAGAGACCTTGTTCAAGATCACGAACTAATGGGTATTTGAAACATATGCTGAACTTTAACCCGAAATTTCTCGAAAACTAAAGCCCATTTGAAGGAAAACTTTGACCTGAATAATTAGGGGTATGATCCCTACAACATACTTTAAAATCATTAAAATCTGTGCACATCATGTTTGGCGGTCTCCTTGTAAATTAAAAAAAATCGTAGTAAGTAAAAAAGCATAACTTACCTAAACATTTTTGAAATAATGCAGAATTAAATTTTATTGTTTTTTGATTGTCATGTTAAAAATTAGTAGAAAAATGTATGCTTATAAAAGTTCGTGTGAATTAACCCATTCGCTGCCAACCACGAGTATACTCGTGGTTTTTCAATCTAAAATTACGAATTCGTACCGGAAATTTCGAAAGAAGAATTTTTATTTTATGTGATCACGAAATGTCTGTAATTAAATAAAGTAAATATTGCTATTAGTATTTTCTGGTATAAATTCGAACTTTCTAAATAAAATAAAATTCTGGTAATTTTAACCCGGCAGTGAACGTGCTAAATACCTTTAAAAATTTACAAATTAAGCTGTAATATCGGTTTTCTAGCAATAAATAAAATAGCTAAAATATAGAAATAAATATTAGTGTACATTATTATATATCTATGAACATTGGAGTTTTAAGTAAATTGTCTCAGGAAGTATTGTAGTTTTTATCTTTTAATGTTTGTCTCATTTACTGCGATTATGATTAGTCCATACCTTGGGATCAATTAACTGCATTAATAAATTGGCATCTGTGTTAATCATGCTATTTCACTTCGCTGTTCGAATAGAAACCGGTGTCTTACATCATGGTTGGTCATTATCCCCATTTAAATCTATAATATAGTGTTTCCATAATTTATTGTCGTGGTTATTCCTTATCTCTTAACATTGGCTTTAAAAACATGAAGAAATATATTAATAGACAATCGTAACGCAGAACTCAAAAAGTTCTTTTAATAATACAAATAAAGTTACATATGCGTAAAACTGCAACACAAAACGTTATTAATCAGATAACGATTATAATAATCAAATAATAATTAATGTTAAAATTTTATCAAATACATCAGAGGTAATTAACGAATTATGCAATATCTATCTACCTGACCTTGTGCTCATGATTCATCATTAATAACTTTTTGATAAAATTGATAAAATTTTAATATTAATTATTATTTGATTGTAATTATTATTTGTTTAATAATGTTTTTAGTTACAACTTTACGGATGTGTAACTTTGTTTGTGCTATTAAAAATACTTTTGTACTTTGAATTGTACTTTACAAATATGTAATAATATTCTTTGTCATGTTGTTAAATTATAAGTTAAGAGACTACGTGATACTACGTGATAACTACGGATATAACTTATCGACACCCTCTATAAAAAAATAAATGGAATTAGGATGTAAATTTTTTTTAATATTAATTGTTACTTGATTGTAATTGTTATTTGATTAATAATGTTTTGAGTTGCAACTTTACGGATATGTAACTTTGTTTGTATTATTAAAAAAACTTTTAAGTTGTACTTTACGAATGTGTAATAATATTTTTCGCCATGTTGTTAAATTAAAAGTTAAGAGATAAAGAAACTACGGATATATAATTTATTGACACCCTCTATAAAAATGTAAATGGAATTAGGATGTAAAAGTAGATAGAGGAAATGTTATATATTTATTTATCGCAAGGTTTCTTTATCACGTATAATTGCTTATTTGAGACCACTGTGTACTTACTTTTGATACAATTGTATTTAAACAAGACAATCTCAGCTTTAAGAGAATTTTGTCAACAATATAATAAATTACTAGATGGAACCCGTCAACACTTGACGGAAAAAAATATTATAACAATATCATTAAAATAAGCTTCTTTATTATTTAAGAAGAGTGCAAATGAAACAGTGTTTCAAATATTTTATTTTAAAAGTTTTTTTCTCAGTCAAATACAGTACTATTTCCAATGCAAACTCCAAACAAACAATCCGTAAACAACTGTGTAATGCAAATCAGTTTGACATTACCGCCATATTCCCTACGGCAAGAAAGAAAATTTCATGGACCTATGAAGTATCATACAAATAGTGTATTCCTACGTTCATCTCATATTCAGTAAATAAAAGAACATAGTAAATAAAGCACACATCCCCCCCCTCCCCCCTGTGATAATGCAATCGAATGAGCTCCTATGAGCATGTGCATTGAATCTGCCCAAAAGCACCGTCGAAATTCGACGTTAAAATCTATATATTTTAAACGCTAAGCGATTTCTTTCGACAATCCGTGAGAACAAACTACTGCATCAAATTACATCATTCTTTTATTAAAAGAAAAACATTTGGACACAGATTTGTTATCGTGCATTCGTTTGTTCGAAAATTTAATTAATTAGCCGTAATTTTCAATTAAACTTTTTCTTCTGCTTATGACGTCATAAAGTCGGCAGTCGGATTAACGCCCACTGTTGCGAGGAACATAGTTTATTTTCTGAACTCTGTGGTTGCGAGATAATAGAGAAGTAATATTAAAAGCACGTGGCTTTTAGACCGAATTTTTTAATTTGCAAGTTAAATTTAGGTAAAAATATTTATCCGCGTGTTTTATAAGCGAATAAAAATTCATATTTATTGTGATGTCACGGGAATATTGTTCATTGGGTTTATTTTATAGACGCTTTCAGTGTGACGTCAGTGATGACGTTTTGGTTGGATACTCCAAACAAACGGTTGCTATGTTTCATTTCTTATTAAATATAAATCGTAAAAAAATGTTACCGCTGCATATAATGTATTGAAACACAAACGGTTGCTATGTTGTATTTTCTATTATATTTTATATATGTAGCTATATCTTATAGCTATATCTCACGGTAAAGTGTAAAGATGCTGCATCGTTACATATTGTATTTTTGCGTGTTAGTATCTCTGTGGTTTCTCTTATTATGGATGGATAGTATAGACTGGAGGGAAAAATTATTTTACTTTCAAAGAAATTTATTTGGATGGTTTCTTCTGGACATAATCTTTCCAGGGCTGTGTTTTTTTCTATTATACTTAATAAGGATCGTAAAAAAGGAACATATAGCTGATATTAAGTAGAACAGAAAAAACCATAACCCTGGCAAGATTATATCAAGAAGAAACCATTCAAATAAATTTCAATGAAAGTAAAATCATTTTTCCCTCCGGTTTATACTATCTATCCATAATAAGATAAACTATAGAGATACTAACACACAAAAATATATTTCACGATGCAGCATCTTTTAACGTACCTAAATTATGGCTCGAGTTACTCCATGGTTACAGATATGAAAATAAACAACCAAGTAAAAATAAAAGATAACGTGAGTAATTTTTTTAAAATACATGGAAATTAAATGATAGCATTTTAAATAATAACTTGAAAGACCTTGATAATTGGAACAATTATGGAATATTTTCATTTGATTTTGAAAATGGCTCGAAGTGAGCCGAAACATGTCAAACAACCTAATAAAAGTTATTTTACTGTGCATTTATTATGTTGTTTTAAAAGAAATATAAGAATGATTTTACTTTATTTTTCCATTTGCAGGAGCCACGATTTCGATGATAACAAGAAAATAGATGGCCTGGAACTCTTTCATGCTTTGAATCATGAGGTCGCTCATGAAGCAGAAAACTCAGTGATTGAACATTTAGAGAAAGACACAGAAAGTAAGAAATTGATTTACAGGGTGGTTATAATGTCCTACTAATAAAAAATCATATGCGATAATAATGTATGCAATACAAAAAAAAAAAAAAAAAAAAAAAAAAAAATTCGTTTCTTTATTTTGTTAATAATATTGAAAATACTGTAAAGATATTTTTAACCGGTTTATTTTGTTTTATGTTAGTGAAAGGTGGCCTAAAATGATCCTAACGCTCAATATGATCCACATATGTTTTCTTCCAGACAGGTCGCGCTATCTATAGGGTAATGCTGTTATCACACGGACGACGATACGAAATTAAGTATATGCTATTGCCTCTTGAGTTACACTTTCATGCTGCAACTAGGGTTGTTTTCCATACTGAAAATTATCTGCTAATGTAAGGAGAGGGCGTAACATTTGGCGAGTAATTGCAGCAGGTGTTTTAATATTTAGTGTAGAGTTCGATTGATACACAGGAAGCATTATCGCGTATTAACATTTTATATATTGCAGTTTCTTTTCGTGTCTGTTCTATATATATAATATTGTGATCATTTTACTTAAAATTCCAAGATTATAAAAACAATTCTCTCGCTAATATAACATTAAAATTCTAAATTATAGAGTCCATATCTTCACTTTACGTTTTTCATTACCTGTAAATATTAAGAATTCTCAACTATTAGTATTAAGTGATTTAGAAAAAAAAATAGTATATTAAAACTAGTTTTTTGTCACATGTATTGGAACCGCACTTTATCGCTAAGCCAAAATCTGTAACGCAAAGAAAGATTTTAAATTAAGTTTTAGTTATTTTGCCAAGATCACTATTATGACATTTTTAGTTAATATAGTTTACATATTTTAAATATAATTCATGTTACATATTGAATGTAATGTAAAATTGAAATACGTAATAGAATTTAGATATAGTTCCCAATCTTTTGCAGTGTTTTCATCCTTGGTTTTGATGATTTTAATCATTTTTCGAAAGTTTAAATGAGTTTTTGATATTTTTCGTTTCAAAAACACAATCCTTTTTATACATATGCAGTCCTGGAGTGGGGGAGGGGGGGAGGGAGTTATACCCTCTACTAACTCTGCCACAAATCACTGTATAAAAATGTCACAAATAACAATAGATTAGTAATAACATCTAATAATAATGCTGTAAATAAATTTTGCTGGGGGGGAAGAAGGAAGTTACGTATAGCAATTGTAACATATTTCAAAACTTTTAGTACTAAACCCTAACTTCGACATCATATTTTTCGGTAAATTTTACTTTCGTGTATCAAACTGAAAGTCATTCGTTAAAGTAATTTAGAAATTACGCAGGTTTTATGTTTGCACCTCCTAATGTTAAATAAATTTTCGATCGTCGCAAAACAGATAACAAGACAACTGCTTTTTTAAATATAACATAAAAACTATTTGGCGGAATGAGCTTTAATTTTGAATTCGCATATTTGAAAATTCTAGAAATCTATTTCTGTTAGGAAAGTTTTACGTTACAATTCATTTTTGTTTTCGAAAATATATTTTTTTTGAAGGGGAGGCAAAATATTTTAACTGGAGGGGTGGGGGGCGGTATATGCGTTATTTATTATTAATAAGTAAAAAACAGGCACAATTTGCTTAACAAATTGAAAAGATATAAAGGTTTAAATTTATACACCGCTAGGAACTGGTAGACAAAATTTCAGGGTTGTTGAAATTCACTAATTAAAAAGGAAAAATAGACTGGAAAGGATTTTCTCACCCACATACATAAAATGCAATAATCCTAACGTAAAGTGTTAAATTAGCCCGAGCCAGGAATCGAACCTGGGTCCACAGCGTTCTGAGCTATAGCTATAACCACGCAGCCACTCCGGCTGATTCTGAAACGCAATTTCTCACTAATAAACCATGTTGAAGAGAAAGTCGCTAACCATCTGACAGCCTTGGATACGGACAACGGTGAATATATTTTTACTATTCCACCGATTTACGAATAAATATGTATGTCTGTATAATAATTTTATATCTTTAAAAAAAGATTATCACAAGATTGTTTTAAAAGAAATTTATTAATAGGTAAAATATAATTAACGATAAATAGATGCTAGATTAAATTTTCATTTATTAAATTTTCATTTATTAAACTTTTATTTTCCTAAAAGTATTTTATGCCCCCCCCCCCCCTCCACTACAAAATTTAGATTCTGAACGCTGCATGCTTTTGCAATAAAATACCTTGATGCGTGTTTGGTTGCATTTTTATCGTTGGCGACATAATTTAGCAACAAGTACAAAATAACGCCAAATACACTGCAGAAAGTAGTTAAACTACTACAGTTTGAGAAGTAAATAAGTGACTACGACAGTACAAGTATAACATATAGCAAATAATATAAGGAATTGAAATAAAATAATCGCAATAAATAACTTGAAATTAGTAAATAAAGTTCTTATCGGGAGTGGTAAATGACGAACTCCGAAGAGACAATCGACGCATATGTAATTCTTTAATTTCAAAATAACTGCACATTTTTAAAGTTCTTTTCGTGTATAATTGGTCCCTATGTTACTAAAGATATTGCTTTTTTCTTAATTCTTCTGTATTTTTGGTTTCAATATTTGCGATCACGCTAAACATATCATGTTGACTTACTGACGGTAGCCATCTTGAAATTTTGAGCGAGCTCTGATTGGTGGATTTCGAGCTGACAAATATCGTAGATGATACAAACTACTGTAAGTTAGATCTGGAAGAAATTACGAGAGGCAATCTATCAAACGGGAGGATTTCGAGCTTTTTCCTCTTGAAAAACTTGTTTAGGATGAAATATCTGATACTGACTATGATATGAGATTACGTGTGATAGCGCCATAACACATAAACTAATTGCGATAAGAGAAGAAGAAGCAATGGCACTATTCAAACGATTGTAGTATTACGCGTCTGAATAGAATTCTTTGAAAAATTGGGTTTTATAACATCTATTATAAGATAAGCACTAGCTTTCATATTTATTTAGTTATACAGTGTTTCATGTACAGAAATAGGACTTGGTTTACTTAATGGAGTATGATTGTGCCCTTGGACGAGGGTAAAACGATCCTTTGGACACTTTAAAAAAATCTATTTGTTTCATTACTCAATTCGGGTTTAAAATATTATTAAAATATATTTATAATGCAAAATATAGTGTAAAACATACTAGCAAAGGACCAAAGTTTTATTTAAACAGTTATGTTATTTTACACAAGTTTTTCCCTTAAGGGGATCATTTTAGCCACCTTCCCCTAAATATGTTCACATTAAGGAAAGTGCGGCAAACACATAATTATTTGGTAAGGTACACCATATATACCATAGGTGCCAACCTCTCATTAATATTCCATAATATGCGGGTTAATTTGACCCAGGTTTAACACTTTTCGCACCAGAATTTTTTTTAAGAAATGAAATGAAATGAATTCCACGTAGAAACCTGATATTGAATAAATAAAGATTCATCAAATAATTTTTCTGGTTTGAAGCGTTGTTAAACTGGGTCAAATTAACCCGCGTATTACGGAATATTAATGAGAGGTTGGCACCTATGTATATACTGTCAACCACAGTCCGAAATATGGAGCATCTAAGCTTACCGTTGTGTCATCGTGAACGTTTCATAATATAAACTGATATCAAATCTCATGAGGTCGTTTCATTTTACATATAGTAAGTTAAGTCTGTTAAAAATTGCGTCAAAATATCTTAGTGAGTTTTAAAGTTACGGACGAAATCCTAATGTTGGGTTGATATAAGATACCGTGTGTATTTGATTAAATAAAAGGGATGGGACCTATATATTTTGGAAAATGTTCTTCATGCAGCTATGCTTTGTAAGCGTTTTTTTTTTTTTGTTCAGGCAACATATATATATATATTAATAGTATGTGTTTGGATAACGATGGCGCTTTTTCTGGGGGGAGGACGGGGCACATGGATATGTTTTCTCTTTAAGCATTTTGTGATTATAACAAGAAAAGTAACTAGCTGTAAGTTTGAATATTCCTGCTAAATCTAATTTAAAATTATTGTACACGTTTATAATATTTATTAAGTTTTATATATCGTAAGATGTTTCAATTCACACTGGACAGAAATCACTGAAATTTCACTAAAATTATGATTTTCATTTAGTTTAAATGAAAGTACACTTGAAAAGTTTTTTGGAAAAATGTCCATATAAAGATCAAAGATTAGATGTTTAATTTGTAAAGAAGATCTATAAGACGTAAATTATGCATGTAAGTGTATAATAATCAGATTTTATTTATTCAAAAATATTAGTTTCGTTATTATTAGTTTAAGTTATGAAAATCTCTATTTTTAATTGGCAGAGTTAGTAGTTTGTTATATATATTTAAGTATATAATATCGATTTATAAGTATATATTTTAATATATAATGGATATAAATATTTAGTAAGGTGTATGCATGAAAGTGCACAATCATACATAATTTTTATTACAACATTTATAACAACCCCAAAAAGTGCTTGTTGAAATTTAAATAATCTATAAGTTAGTAAAAACAATTGCAATTTTTAAAAACCTTCCACTTGCACACAAGAATCTGGTGTAAAGTATTTCACGGCTTAAGTTGTAAGCGAACCGAACTGAAAAATTTCATTTGAAGTCAACCTGCAACCTCACCGGTAATCGGCAAAAAAAAAAAAAAAAAAAAAAAAAAAAAAGAAAAGAAAAGAAAAGAAAAGAAAGAAAAAGAAAAAAAATCGACGTGTACACGAACACAACAAATTAATTTTTGTCGACCCACACCCTACCTGAAACAGAAATATTTCAGACCTAACCTGAAATACCTCAAGTTAAACCCGAATTATAAGGAAATTTATTCGCATTCTAATGCAATTATGCAAAGTAACCTACAATTATACCTCTAATATTTATTTTATCTTTTAAATAAAAAGTGGACCTATCAATATTCTTTAATATAATAAAACCTCTCAATAGCGGAGACATCACCATCGTTGAATAGACATAATTTTTATTTATGTCTATTCAACGATGCGGAAACGTAGCGGAGACATCACCATCATCGGTTCGGATTGTTTTTATTTTACTTTTTTCTGGTGGGGCTGATCCTAATTTTCTTTTTGTTGGTGGAGGTAAATCCAATTTTGTTTCTAAGGATAGGGTTTACTCAAGAATGTTTCTTGCTAGTTAGATTTAAGTTTTTTCATGTCCGGTTGTAGGGATTTTGCAGAAACGTCTGAGAAGATATATATTTTATATGGAAATAAATATATATTTAAATATGGATGTGTATATAATCAATTTAGTGTATGAGAAATAAATTGCTAGTAAAAAATGACATCGTAGATAATTTTTTCTTTATTGCTCAATTAAGAATACCCTTTTTCTATTCTCGGAATATGAAAAACATTAAGAACATTTCGTTTTTAATGCACATACAAAAAAAAAAAAAAAAAAAAAAAAAAAAAAAAAAAAACATGTATGGTATTTGATATAGTTTAATCAAACACACACATGTCACATGTGTATAATTTTGGAAGTGTCCCCTATCCAGAGGTAAATCATACAAATATGATTTGACATATTGGAAAAATGTTTGCTAAATAGTGTCCACTATTCGCAAGTGTCATGGAGATTTTAATGTATATAAAATGTTACATCTGAAACAAAATTGGACATTCTTTTTAAAAGTCGAATCAAACCCGACCTGCAATCCCCAAGCCGAATACAAAACAATGAAATTAAACCCAACTTGATCCGAACCGGCGGTCGGGTCGGGCTCGAGTAAAAACGAGCTACCCGGCCCTATGTACACTGTAAAAAATGTTCTTATACAAAACGGTTGCATATCCGTAATTCAACTATATTATGGCCATATTATTGCGTATATTATGGTCAGAATAGAGTTAACTTACAGTTATGTAACCGTTTTCTATAAAAACGGTGGAATGACTGGACAGTTTGCTGCATATTTTTAACAGTGTAGGACTCTAGTCTGGTGCAACACTGCCGGCTAAATCGGTGAAGTGACGTGATAAAAAAAACTGTCCAGAAATCCCCTTACAAGTGTACCCAAACAAGGTGTTCTCCCGTAAAAGAGCTGTTAAAATATAGAAATATATTTTTTTAAATGAAATCGTTTAAAGAAATAAGAAGATTGTTATACGAACAGTTGAATTATATGCGATTCCAATTTAATAAAAAAAATGAACAATGTATCCATGTCGTAATGATCATTCAATTTCCTGACATGCTGAGACGAATCTATGTGAACATGATTAACCATACATATGAGTTTCTAGAAAATGAAAGTAAGCAGTTTCAAGATCTTCTGTAGAATGAATACTTTTTAGAATATCTTTGTATATTTTGTTTATTTGACTAGCAGTTTTTTGGACACTCTGTACCTCTAATATAACTTTTGAAAACGCTTTAGGTATTGCTACATAAAGTTTTCTAATTAATATTTTCTTTTATCATGAATACTCTGTACTTATATTGTTTAAATTTACACATCTAGAAAAAAAACTTATATTCGTTACATTAATGGTCGTAACATTCTTAAAATTAATAAATTTGTAATATTTTTGATATTACCTGTGGTTTTTATGATTTTCATGTAGATGAGGTGGACGCAATATTTTCTAAGTACGATGTGGATCATGATGGCTTCCTCGACTATGCAGAATTTCAAAGAGTACAGAAAGTCCATGGAGAATTAAACACGGAAATAAACGGAACGGAAAATCCAATACATGAAAATGTTGAATAAAAATAAATATAATGCAGATTTGTTTAAATTTATCATTTTTGTATGTGTATCCCTGGTTGAATTCATTTATTAAATGGTATTAGATCAATTTGAAGTAAAAAAGGATTAAAAAACACACCTACAACGTACTGAAGACATTTTAAAATTTATTAAATATTTTTTATCCACATGAGAAAGATTATATTAATGCTAGAAAACTTTTATTTTATATTATTATAAGTGTCTAAATTGTCATTCAATAGTAATTAAATTTTGCTCTGCAAAATTTACTATTATACAATTCGATGTACATCGTGACTAAAAGTTACCTGTTCAAAGGTTTTGGGGTGATAATACGCATATCTATAAACAATCTTTCGTTGGAAACAAAGGTTGCATTAAAATTATTCAATTAAAACACATTATTTTCCGCTCAAACCATGCATCGATTATCATTCATGATATTAACATTAATTATAAAGAAATATTAAAATTTTCAGCTTTAGGACTTTGCTTTCCGTGAAATGTGGTGAATAATACAAATGTTGGAAAATTACTGTAATTGAATCAACGACTCCATGCATACATATGGTCAGCCACGCTACGAAATATGGCTTGTCTAGCTCAATACGAATCACTCGAGAAAGATAGTCCTTTGATAGTAGCCATACTGTGATTTTATCAAATTTCATAAAAAGCAAAGTAAGAATGTCGAACAAACATATCAGGATAATAATAAAATTGCTGCATTAGTAACGGAAATTGGAGCATATCTTCTTGTGACACATCCTGTATGTTTGACACAATATGATGATCGCGTCTATGTATACTGTACAAAACGTATTTAACCACACCTGCATCATTACCCTTTAACGTTTGTATCAATAATTTTGAGAAATTCTGTTTGTATCTAAGTTTTGCTAACAAGGACATAAAGTTTGTACGTAATAGATAAATTTAAATAAAGGTAGCATCCAGAATTTACGCACTTCTCTGACCACAAGAAGTATTCGCGATTCTACACTGAAAAAAGGTTGGCAATTATGGCAGAAAATTTAGTCTGAAATACACACTTCTTGTTCGAGTTAATAAACGAATAATGTCACCGCAGTGTCTGAGCTCTGAAATCCTGTTAAACATTGATCATGAAAATCCTATCAAAAATACTTATCCTTGAAAGATTGGTTTTAGAAAAATTCCTAATTCTTAAATGCGAATATATTAGCTTTTGTTTTATTAGTTAAAAAATATATATAATACAAGAAGTACTTTTAAAAATATTTTTTTTCCCGAAAAAATAGAAAATTTAATCAGATTATAATGTAATTCAATAAAAACTCTAATGAATATTATGAAACAACTAAAAGGGTAAAAAAATAAAGCATTCAAAATTTAATAATGCTAATTAAAACGTTTCTGAGGAAAAAAAAACCTTTCTAAAAAGATCCTTAGATTGAAGGTTACTGCACAGCTCGCAGCGTTCCTAAAATTTTCTAGCTTTGCTGCGACTAATTGAAAGTAAATTTCTTTGTGATATAATTTTACTGCCTATATGAAAGGAATATAATATAAAAAAGATAGTTTTAATATAGTACCTAAGGTAGGAAATATTAAAAACGCTGCGAGCTTTGTTACTGAGGGTAACACACTTTAAATGAAAGTTATTCAAAGTATACATTCAAAACATTAATATTCTAAATAAAGATGTAACACAAGTAGTTTCTTGTATCCGTACAATGTCAAAAACTGTTTTCTTTTATTAATTTTTAAGCTTGTTTTTAATTTTTTTTGCTAATTTGTCAATTTAACATTAGATTGTATAACATGGATAAATAAAACATACAAAATATTTCTCAAATGCAAAAATGGAAAACATGACATCTGAATTGTATTGTTAATTTTAACTGTAGATTGAAAATATTTTGTAAAAGCTAGGAGCTGTTATTAAAAATATGAAATTCTGAATCATTTTCTGTATAAAAGACTTCTGAATAACAATTGTTTTTACAAAGAAGGATTAACAAGTATTAACAATCAACTCCTACCAGTATCATTTGTACAGAACTACTCGGAGCAGAATATAACACCTTTAATAGAAGATTTGTTTTTCTTTTTCCAGAGGTATATGTTTATGAATATTTCACAGGACCGATAACAAACAAACAAAGGGTATAACTAGATATTTGAATTATTTTGTTTGAGTCTTAGCTCTATGAAGAACATTTCCCATTTTCATACAGAAAAAAAACATTTTTTATGAATTTAGTTCATGTTTATTCAACTGGTAATCATCTACATTTTTAACTGTCTCCAGATTTCAAACCCTTTATAGAATAAACAAAAATAAACAATTTAATTAAAAACCTTTCTAATTAAAAAAAATATTCTGTATATTTTATTTAATTAATTAATTTATTTTGCAATTCTCAATTTTCAAAAAATAAAACGTTCATGATAAGCAACATCGTGGAGATTCATTCTTGTTTTTTAAATGTTCACTGATTTAAAAAGATAATATGAGAACCACTAGTACTGATTTTATTTTGAAGCCTAACCCATTTCAAAACATAAATTACAAATATATATATATATATATATATATATATATATACTTTTAAATCAGGTCTTTTTACACTAGCGTACTAGGTTAGAGACTGCTGAAATTGTGATAATTATACTTCTGAAACATTTATCATGGAATTTATAGAAACAGTTTTCACTTTACAACTACAAACTTCAAACGTTTTTCACTATCACTATCTAAGACATCATTTTCTGGTTTCCAACAATAGCCAAAGAAAAACCTTGCATGTCGTGAATGAATAGTTGAATTATTTCTTAAATCAATCTTGCAATGAGTGTACATTTATTTTGCTCTTCCTCATATTAAGGCCTTCTTCTCCCAAAATGAGCCTTATTTGTTCGTGAATGGTGTACACTTTAGGTCTGTAACTTCTCAATTGTGAATCAGATCGTCTGTATACAATCTACTGTTCAAAATGCTGAAAAAAACTCTATGACAATACACCTTAAATTGGCAATGTGTTTTTGATTGATTTCTTAATAAATTTACAACGCATTCTCGTATTGAAAGAGTAAAGCAATAGTATGGATTAAGTAACCGATTTATGGTATATTTATTAAAGCATTTATTAATCGTAAGTGCTATATAAGTTTAATAAAACAGGAACCATGCTGCAAAAAGAAAAACAGAAGAACCACTGTAGTTAATAAAAAATAACATATCGATCCCAAACAAGAAAGAAAATCTGCTCTTTCTACAATACGTATTTTATTTATTTTACTGTATGTACCCTTAATCAGTTAAATAATGAAATAAATAAAATACGTGACATCGCAAGAAACAACGGATACAAAGACAGCAACAGTACCATCAATAAATTAATTACGAGCATGGGTAATAAAAAAAAGAAAATTTTTAATGAACGAAACTCAAAAATATCAACTTTACAGTATTTTCCAGGATTCTTTGAAAGATTAAAATGTAAACTTAGAAAATTTAATATCTGCCTTATTGCAAAACCTTCCACAAAATTAAAAAACATAGTATGTATATAAACAGATCCAATAGAGCCTGATCAACTTTCCGGTGTTTATGGAATACCATTCACCAAGGCAGATGAAACAGTACAATACTATATAGGAACGACAAACATAAAATTTAAAACAAGAATAAAAGAACATGTGGCATATATCAAACATGACAGGAGAACCACGGCTTTAGCCAGACAACATAGAAAGGAGCAGATGCAGATTGATTTCAAGAATAGTAAAATAATTTTTCAATCAAGAGCTTATTTCCCATCCATTATCCGTGAATCTATAGAAATATATTTGCGAAAAGGTTGCATTTGCAACGAAGCCGCTTCCTTTGAATTAGCTAAAATTTGGCCCGCGATGATCGATAGATTGAAAAAGCAATAAAAATAAAAACAAATAATAATTTTCACGTTTCCTAGTTTGGCCAATTTAAGCACCTGCTAGCCTTGGACATGCGATCTCGTGGTTTATGTTTACCATTTTCAAAAATTTGCGAGAATATTGTATTTATCATTTAGATCCAAAGATGTCCCCGATGGTGTGAACGAAACATATGTAATATACATTGAAAAGGTATTTTAAATATTACGTGTTATGTTTTTTATCACTTTAAGCATTATTAGACTTTAATTTAGTGCAGACAACTTAAATATTAGTGTTTAAGTCGCACTTTGAGGAAACACCAGTTTTGTACCGCATTAGGTGAATATGAGATTTGAAAGAATACAAAAATGTCATTTCAACCTATTTGAAGCTATATAAAAAAGACAGATAGAATGCACTCTATTTGGGAACTTTGTTTATAAGCTATCGGAGGGTAAAATATTTTTTTAATTTTGTTCAATAGTTTCAGAATGTATTTCCTATAAAAAATAAATGTTTCTTTTTGTAATATTAAAATACCTTCGTACACCATAAAATTCAAACTACCGCTAAATAATAAGTTGGAAAACATTGATTTACTGTATTTAAATATCATTTGTGTACAGCTAAAAGCTTGATATGAAGTATTTCCTTACCTAGATGGTAATCACGTTTTTTTATTACAAGCATTTTGATTAATTATAACAAATACTGGTATCTGTGTTTTATTCTGTGTCATGTCTTACAGAAACCTGGAGGTCAAAATTAAAATTTCTTTCCTCGAAAGTTTGGAGTGAAATCATAATTATAGAGCATGTTCCAATACTTTCATTCTTTTGAATCTCAAACATATTAACAAATGGTCTTAACAACCATTTATACATCTTAAAATCAACCACCGTATGAAATTATGTTTTTAGTCTCAACAGATTCAAAGAAATCGAGACTTTAGGACATTTTTCGTTCTTGCACCCCTATGAGATCAGTTTGTACATAGATAAAAATATAGATTATTTTCAAGTAGAGATTATAATCATTATTTAGAGAGAAGATCTGAAATTGTGTCAGTAACACCAAAGTAATCGGTGGAACACTTGTTTTATGTTCCTTGTACCAGTACTATCCTGAAAGAAAGTTTGAATTCGGTTCAGTGGTTCCAAAGTAATTGCGAATTTAAAACGTTATTTGCAAGTTCGGACTTTTTTAAAACCTGTTCTCAGGGAGCATTTGCGACTTAAAAGTAATACCCGTGTCGAATAGTAAGTTTCTATGCCTATTAATTCCAAATAAATCATAATTTAGAATTTTTGTACAGTACTTACTCTCATTCTAATTTCTTAAATTTCTATTTCTTCAGAAATCATTCAATTTTAGAATATAGAAATTATTTTAGAAATGGCAATTTTAGAACATTTTTTGTTTCTTATAAATTTTGATTTTTTTTTTAGAAATTCCTCGGGTGCGACAATTTAAGTCTTAAAAATATTACCCATGTCTAATTTCAAGTTTCTATTTCTGAAAACGTTAAATAAATCATAATTTAGAACATTTTCCACTGATTTCAACCTTTTAAATTTCGAGTTTTTTAGACACCATTCTTAGCGGTCATTTAGATGTTAAAAGTAACCACCAGTTTTCAGCCCCAACAATATCACAGAAATCGTAACTTTAGAAAGTTTTTTTGCTCATGCATCTTTTTAAATTGGATGTTTTAACAAAGTGTTTTGTGCGAGCGTTTACATCTTAAAAATGACAGCCATGGCATATTTCAAGTTTCTGTCCGTAGTAATTTCATAGTAATTTCATGTAATTTAGAACGTTTTCCTCTCATTTAAACATTTTAAATTTCGAGTTGTTTAGAAACCGTTCTTAGCGAGTATTTAGATCTTAAAATAATCACCAGTTTCCAACCCCAACAATATCAAGGAATTCGCAACTTTAGAGCGTTTTTTTGCTTATGCACCCTTTTAAATTTGATGTTTTAGCAAACTGTTTTGAGCAAGTGTTTACATCTTAAAAGTGACCCATGGCATATTTCAAGTTTCTATCCCTAGTAATTTCATAAAAATCGTAATTTAGAACTGTTTCCTCTTTTTTTCATCTTCTTAAATTTCATTTTTAAAAGTATTCTAACCTGGCATTTATGTCTTAAATGTTAAAGATATACCAAATTTTAAGTTTCTATTCCTAACATATCCATGTAAATCTTAATATAGAACGTTTACCACTCTTTTCAGAGTTTTAAATTTCGATCGTTTTAGAAACTGTTTTTAACAAGCACCTGTATTTTAAAAGTAACCAATCTGCCAAATTTAAAGTTTCTAGCTTTTTCGATATCGCAAAAATCGTAATTTCAAAAAAAGTTTTAAACTTCTGCACCCCTTGGAGGTAGTGATTCCGATATAAAATATAGCCTATGTTGGAGCAGAAACTGTCACCCTCATTTTGCTACCTTAACTTTTGAAATTTGGTAGTTCTAGTAGTTTCCCCTACAAACATGCACATAAAAAACGTTTCTGTCTGTATTGTAGGATAGAAATAGAGGTAAAGTTATATCTGCCAAATTATGAAAAATAAACTTTAAAAAGTAAAATAAGCAATTTTCCAGCAGTCAGATCCAGGCGGCCGAATACTGAACATGTAAGCATAATATAATAATACTCAATGGTCGGCATCATTAAAATTAGTTAAGATTAACAATTTTATTTCATTTTTATAGTCAAAAACATTACTTTATTTATCCTACTAATTGCGGGATCTTATAATTTTAGAAAATAATAAAGAATAAATTAACACTTAACTTTTAACCAATTTGTCATCAATAAAAAAAAAGAAAGAAAAATGAATGTCTGACCTTAATCTTAAAATAATGGATAATTACTAATGCAATAAAATACCTACAATCCTTTGGTGATCGCTTATGGCTTAGGAAAGATGGCTGCATGCAGGGAAATTGTAATATTTCATTATGGACCAAAAATAAGCTAAATAAGCGAATAAGGCATTTTATATCAGTGGGACCGGGTATTAAATCATCCTAATAATATTATAAATCTCATTGTGTGCAAATGTTAGGCTGAAGCCAGCGTCTAAATGAAGCATTTAATTATCCTGTATCTTTGCATATAAGTTGATTATAACCCTCAAATGAATATAGGCTGGTTTTTGTTTATTTTATTTCAATATTTTTCTTAAAAATTAAAAATTTCATTATTTTCATACAGGATAAATGGACATTTTTTCGTATATTTTAAAATGGTTGGTTGGTTTGGTTGGTTTGGCCCAAAGGGCCCGGTTTTGCAGCTTTTTTTAAAATGGTTAAATTTATTTTACCGTTGCTAATACTTTATCGTTGCCAATATAAAATAAAACCCTTGAGTAATAATTTTTAATCAACAATTTATTTTCAAGTGAAAATTTTCCACGTGAAAAATGAAAAGGAAATGAATTATTTAAGAATTAAACAGAATATGAAATGATGTCATATTAGAAATAAAACGTGCGTTTTCAAATATTTGATAATAATACAAAGTGCATAAATACGAGTAAGTATGGAAAGAAAGCGAATATGATGTCATATATAGAAAAATAAAACAGATTTGTTTTGATGTTGAAATAAAATGTTATTGGTATATCAAATTATTTGTGATTAATTTCTCTCTCTTTTTTTTTTTTTTCTTATGAAAGGAATTATTTTAATTGTACGTAATATATGTATTTTAAATGTATGTGTTGTAAATTAAAGTTCTGTGTTTTAAGTGAAATGAGTGAAAGATTTATATTTTTAATGAATTCAATACGAATGATGGGATAGGTTGGCGATTTATCGTCTGCACACGGCTAACATAAAAATATCATATTTTTAATTTAAATTTTAAAAAGTAAAAAAAAAAAAAAAAAAAAAAAAAAAATATTGGATGGCAAATGTCAATGATATGCATCGCAAAATTATCCGTATCGAAAATCAGAAAATCTTAATAAAAATAACTATATTTTTTAAAAGAAAGTTACTTTTCTCATAAAAGCTAAAGATTTAATATGATTGTGTCGAAGTAACAGCATTTTTCCTCTATCATTTTCCCACAATCGAAAACACATTTGTAAATCGTCGTTTCGGACCGGAATTTTATATTTCTTTTATTTTTAAAATAAGAAAAACTTTGTTGTCTTTTTTAAATATAGCTTTTTTTAAAGTTGTTTCATAATAGATTTTTGTAAAGTCTTAAAACCTGAATCGGTCATGCCATTGTCGTTCAATTTTTATTCCTAATTCTAACCCTAATCGTATCCTATCCTAATCCTGATAATAACTTTAAAAAATATTCTTTGACACGAATATGTAAATTAAATCAACATCCATAAATGGAATGAATGGAAAATAGAATAAATAGAAATGGCAAAATAAAATAACAAGAAAGTACATTTATTCGACACCTAACCCTAGAGAAAGCGTAAAAAATTTCAAGCGCATGAAATAAATCAAAATAATCCTATATATACTAACAAAAATATGTAAATTTAGATCATCAGATTTGTGTCGTCGGTGTTTATTTGCTTATAGTGTTCTTGACGCGATAGAGAAAATATCGAGGTTTAATTGGGCAGAATTTAAAGTACTTTCTAGCAACCTTTATTTACATTTTAGAATCGTATCAGATTGTTATATTTTTGTGAAATATCTATCAATGTATAAAATCCACAAGCAGTTTGTTCACTATTTACACCACTTAGCGTGAAGCACTTAATTTAATATATACATAAACAAGATAATGTAGTAAGAAATATATAACATATGTCTATGCAAATAAACAATATAATAATGCCAATTTAGCAATGCAAACATATACAAATTGTATACCAAATACCACCTAAAATGCACTGTTGTATAGAAGAATTCTGCCAGTGTTGTTTTTCGTTTTATGAAGAGGAATTCCTCGATTTTCACGATTTTACTGGGTCCTCCTTTTTTCATTAGTTGCACTTTCATTTTCGCGATTGTATATATTATTTGGCATGAAATTTCACTTTTTTAAGACTGGGTTATGTCAAGGCCCCTATAGCAAAGAAATATCGTATGGTCTCCTATAAAATGTGATAAAGCTTTGGTTAATTATATATGTTAATTATCAAGTGAAATGTTTTACTAAATTAATGCATTTATTCTTTTTTTAATGTTACGTGAACGAAGTCACGGGTAACAGCTAGTTTAATATATATTACTTACTGTGACATAGATAATTTTCCAATCATTTATTATGTCGATTAATCTACCTTTAAACTAATATTAATCGAGAAATGTGTGTTGTGTTTATAATTTTACAACTGCCTCATCCGGACAGCTGTATTATTCAAACCGACAAAAAATCGGAAATTAGATACCATTTAATAAAAAAAAACATTTTATTATTTAAATTTCCTGTCAAATTTTTCTGGTTTAAATTTGCTATAAAGAAAGTTTAAAATATACACACACACACACACACACACACAAAAGATTTTTTCCGAAATTTTTTAAAATGTAGATAGATATTTTTTTATATAGCGAATTAATATATAAAAATATATAAAAAATACCAGAGGGAAAATATCGGTGTGCCGTTTTTTCTATTTATCGGAACATTTTCAATGTTAGTTAATGGATTAATAAGCAGAATGTTTTATTAATATTTATGATAAATAATGATTTATTTTAAGAAGTTTTAAGCTTTTTGCATATATATATTTAACATTAACGTGTGTAAGGTTTATAAAAACCTTTCATATATTTTTGTGGCAACGCATTTGAAAATTGTAACTTTGATAGTAGCTGCCATTGGAAAATTTCTTTTTACAATAATTGTATTTTACCTTGAAAAACCCTCTCGCCAGAGAGTGAAGTTCGAACGACAACATGATAGAGTATTGCTAAAACATTTCATTTTAGGTAAAAATGTTTTATGTCTTGTAAAATTTTCAAAGCATTTGTTTTATGATTTTTAACTACAGGTATTTACAAATGCAAATATACAGGGTGTCCCAAAAGTCTCCGTAAAACTTCAAAAATTTATTACAAAAAAAAAATAATAGGCCTACAGCAAAAATAATTACAACAGTGCATAGAGTAACTTAAAAAGTTTTTTTCTACTGCCTTAGTAAACTTCAACATGAGATCCTTTCGTAGCAAGCAGAATATCAAGACGATATTTCAATTCAATCCATGAACGTTTTTCATGCTAACATCAACAGTAGCTACTGCTGTTTGGATCTTTTGTTTCAATTCCATGAGACTATTATTCAAATTAAAGACCATGACTATTATTCTATGAGACTATTAACTTTTGTTCACATTTCATCAAACAGTTGTAACTACTGTTGATGTTAGCATGCTGAAACGCACGTGGATGGAATTGGAATATCGACTTGATATTCTTCGTGCAACGAAAGGATCTCATGTAAAATTATACTAAGATAGTAGAAAAAAACTTACTCTATGTACTGTTGTAATTATTTTTGCTGTAGGACTGTCATTTTTTTTTGTAATAAATTTTTGAAGTTGGACGGAGACTTTTGGGACACCCTGTATATCTTAATTCTGATTTCCAGAAGAGCCCCATAAAGTTATCAAAGGGCTGATTTATTGTGTAATACGTTGGATGTTAAAAGCTGAATAGTTATTTGATTCCTTAATATTGCTTTTTTTTCGTTTAAAACGCCAGTTTTAGTAATTTTGATTTTATATCTCGTAACTCCAGTTTTAAGAGCAATTATACTTCTATAAACCGACTTGTTCAATGCTAATAAAGGTTCACTATCCATACAAAATTACTACACTCGTGAAAATAATAGTATCCTTATTAGCTATAATTCAATAACAAAGAAAGACGAAACACTAAACATACTTAAGAAGCTTTGACACCTTGGCGAAGATAAACATCCTTTGTCTAGTTGATTTTGACACGTACAATAATAATTTTTATGACATATAGATTTATAGGATGCAATCCTGCGAAATATGGCTATAATATAATATCGTTGTCAAAAATTGATATTTTTTGACCCAAATTATCGAAATAAAGATGTTATCACAAAGTATGGAAATGTAATTAAAATATTTTAAATGTTTTTTGTGAATTAAAATTTAAAAAAAAATAGAAGTACTTATAATTAAAGATTATACAGATATTATAAGTAATATATATTCTTATAAGTAATTAAATACGTTTTATGGAATATTTCAAAGTAATTTTATTCAAAATGACATTTTATTATTTTACTCTCTCCTGGATAGTTGAAAGAGCGCTTATCACTTCAGTTCCTCTGTCTGTATGTCTTTCGTCCAATAATGTCCATAAATCTGTTCAATTGTCAATTCAAAAAATATATAAATTATGCAGGCTCATTCTCATATATTCCCTTTTGAAGAAGAGTGAGTAGCATTTATAATTCTTTCACAAGGAAACACAAAACATACATTTAGCTTTTTGGCTATATGTGATTTAATTTACATTTAAAAATATGTTAGACTACTTCAAGTATTACGAAAGTTATATTTATTATTGATATACACTGTAACATGTTTCCAATAAAAATTGGAAACATTACAGCTGTCTATTGATACTTGAAAATGCTATGCTATTTCTAATATATCGAAATCGATATGTTACTAATGTGTTCACTATCACAACATTTCTTTTATAAAAATGGTTCGTTGAACATTGTATGTTGTTTTGCACAAACAAATCAAAAATAATTTTTCTTTATGAACAATCGCGGTTGGAATACGTGTTTTCAGCTGTGTCGTATATTTTGAAAATAAACAAAATTATAGTACAATATGTAATGAGTATAAATTCTGTAGGACGTGTGCAAGGCTGCATAAAAGAACTTGAGAAGATAAAAAATGCAGATACTGCAGATAAATAAAATAATAATAAATATAATAATAATAAATAATAAATACTTCAGATAAAAAATGGTTGTTCAGTGTGTGTTTTCAACTGTATTATGCACGTTTAAGTTTAAATAAATTTTTCTATGGATGACCGGATCTGGCTGCCACGTGGGTTAGTTGTTACAAAATTCATGTGTTACATCGCATTAAATATTTCAGAAAAAAAATCGACCCGCCCATTTTCTGCCCAGTTATAAAATTACCTCTCATATGATTTATTTACCAGGTACAATAATTGTGTTAACATTAACCTGGTGCAACTGGCGTTCCATATTAACTGTGATTTATTCTGTTGAGATGATTCTGATATCAAATCAGATGCCATCAGGTTAGCTGGGTGAATTAGGTCCTCCAGATTTGTCCGGGAAAGCACTTTTGACAGAGCATTGACAGCTTCAGCCAAGAGGTTTCTGGTTCTAATGCCTTATAATCTGAGTTAGATGAATACTTAACCCATCATTTTTTATGTAATAAGCAGTCTTGATTATAAACTACTCATCATGCAGGAATAAACGCATTATTGAGTGCATTATAAGAAGGTTACATTATAATATGTTATGGGTAGCACTTAAAGTTGATTTACAGGGGCCATCAAAAGAATTCCGTTATATTATGATCTAAGGGGTTAAATCTTTTGAGTTCTCTTTTAATAATGTTAAAATTTTGCAAACATAATGGAATTTATATGAATTTCTAAGATGTATTAAAATATGCTTTCTGTAAAATATAGAGTGCAAAGTAAATTTAAGTTAAATTTAAGTATTAAAAAAAGTAAAACATTTTTTCCTCGCCAAACGCAAACGATTTTAATGCATTTTGAAATTGCTTGTATAAATGATTATTCGAATGCGCAATACTTAATTAAAAATTAAACGATGGAAGTTTATTATTTTTTGTATAATTTTTGTATTTTCAACAATGTTTATTTACATTTCCAAATATGTCTATGACATTTTTGTAAAATTTGAAAGCGTAAAATTGTCATTACCTTGAAAAAATTATAGTAATGGGTTAATTCTAGGGCTCATGATACTATACCCTCTTGTTCAGAATCGTTTGTATTTCCGTTCAACATTTTCACCTCTCTGTGCATTTACAGTAATATTAATTTAAAATATTCTTTAAATCAGCTTAAATAAACAATTCACGTTTTATTACCAATTGAATGAAATTTTGTTATTGATTTATTCTTCATTCGACGATATTTTTCAAATTTAAACGGCTTCACCGATTATGTAAGTAATTTTTAAATGTATTTAAAAAAGAAAAGCCCGATAATAAACGCATTCGTTATACATTTTCATATTGAAGAAGTCGTTGTTTCCATAGCAACAATATTTTTCCCTTGAATTGACAATCTTCAGAATCGGGCATATTTTTGAGCTTGAAACAATTTCAATCAATTTAAATTTTGTTTTTAATCATAAATTACGATCTTTAAATTTCATTATATGTGCATATAAATGTGTGCAGAAAATTGTAATTATAAAAATTTATTATGTATGTTAAACTTACATAAACAAGTTCAGCATGAAAAAGTTTTCCTTAAAGAGTATTTGTCATAAAACCGTATTTTTATAAACTTTATACCGCCGCGATACGGTGATAAATCGCCAAATAAACGAAATTTTCATAATTTCTTTACGGACGTTATATCGAGGTTCCGCAGAAATTTCTTTTTTATAGACGTATATAGCCTCATGAGAAGAATATCCTGTAATTTTTTTCAAAATTTCTGAGTAGGTGCTTATGGAGACCTTTCTTGTGAGATACCTTCTTTAATTTATTAAAGGGCGTTGTTTTGGTAAACTATTCTGACGCGTTGGAAAGTGTTTCATAATCTGTGCTTAACGCATGTTTTTTCTTTCCCTTTTTACTTGTTTATATTAATTATTTACAAATTCTTTAATGACTTTCATCATTTTGTTTCCTTTTTAGTAAGCATGGGTAACTTTTCAATATTATAAAAATTATTTTCATAAATTAATTTAATGTTGTTATTCTTTTTATTTGTATTCAGATCAAGGACTTTTCATTGGATATTCTTTATACTCTAATATTAAAGCTTAACATGTTTCTAATAAGTTAAAAAAATTATTTAACAAATCATATTCGTACAGAGGTTATGCTGAGATGAATTTGAGTAATTAGCATTGACAACATGGGTGTTTACATTTTAATTATTTAAATATATTTATGTATATATATATATTACATGTGTGTGAGTTTTTTGACAAACAACTGATTAGGCTTTCGGAGGTAATTTTCAAACTGTATACTATTTAGAAGTAAAATATTTAAAGAATTATATTATTGTATAATTCTTTTTTTATGAAATTTGTATTTTCTATTAATAGAAAAATCGAAATTCTAATTTAAGAGAATATCTTTTTTTATTGATTATTTGTGGACTTTATGAAAATTTTTGAAAACAAAGTGGTACAGAAATACGACGCTCATTTAATCATTTGGAATAAGAATTTTTAAAGGTACGTCCAAATGATGTCTGTAATTTGCGAAAAATTCTTTTTAAAAGTGCGAATTTTATGAAACACCGGAAATATTTTGCGATAAAATTTTAAATAAAAAATAAAATTCTTAATTTGCTGTTACAATAAAACCCAAAAAGTGTAATTATGTACGCAAACTGTAATAGACAGTTTGAATCATTATAATCGTAAAAAGAAAAATCTTAACTAGTTTCCACCGTTTGAATTTGCTACTTTCAAGGAATTTGTAATCTGAAATTAAATTTTTCTTCTATATGCTTTTCGGAATAACTTTGATTGTGTATAGATATTTTTTATCATCTTCAAGGAAGCTCTTAAGATAGAATTTCTTGGAAATCAAAATCTGTTTTTTTCTAAAAACTGGCGGAAATGCTGCATATATAATAAAGTTACACTTCTCCGGAAGATATAAGTGGTTAATTATTTTAAGTTATTCCAATTCTTCTGCAAACGAAATAAAGTAAAATTTAAAAATAATTTAATATTTCATTATTAGCAATTCTCTTTGCTGAATCAATACTTTTTATACGGAAACTTATAATAAAAAAAAAATATTACTTCAAAGAAAATCTGCTTTAAAACGCGTAAGCAAAGAAGAATTTTAATATAAAATCTAAACCGTATTACTTAGATTTTTTGTACTCTGATCTTCTTTAACTATTATTCGCTTAAAAAGAGAAAATAAAAAATTATTTTTGATATTTGTATCTTTAAAATAAACATCATGAAATTTTAATCAAAAATAAATGTTAATATTCTTAAATACTTTCAAAATGTATAAAATAATATTAATAATTTTTCTTCAGAAAACCTATTTTATTAAAAATGTAGTCGCAATAGAAGATTTAGTTTTAATGTAGTTGTGAAATTACAGTTTCTTGTATTTATAACTCATTTTGTTTTTAGACTGAAGTACATGAATTGAATATTTATACCACCATATTAATTTATACATATAGACTGAAAAACTAGATTTGTAATTTTTTTTCTTTATTTGTGTGTGTGTCGATTGTCGTGTGTTTATTTTTCAACAAAAAATGTATTTTCTTTGAGATGTATTTGGACTACTTATTGAACCTGTACATAGAGGAAAGAAATATTAAAACTTTCATAAAACTTTCATAAGATATAATCCGAGAAAACCCGATTTTTGTTTGATCAAAATGAGCAGAAAATAAAATAATACCATCAAAAGAGAAACCAATTGTTTAAAATTCTAGTTTTCATTTTTGGGTCATATTTTTGCAATCTGGTTACTCGTAAAAATCGCATAACTTAAACTTTTTGTTTATTTTGTCATTTATATATTTTTGAGAATATATATATATATCTGAACAAATGTTATATTAGATTTTGTAGAAAAATACAGAAAATGCTGCTGTAAAATTTCCAAATTTTCGATGCATTTACTAGGAATTTTCTACCATAATATTTGCAAATATAACCCCAATAACCATTTAGCTAATCACTTTTTTCTTAACTTTCTCAATAATCTTTGTACAAAATTGTAATAAAGTTTTGCTTAAATTTAAACTCAAAAATACGGAAAAGTCCCGAAAACCATCTTACAAACATAACGATATAAATAAATCGAGTCCATGTCACAAAAATATTTATTTCATACAAAAAAAAACATCAATTTATTAATTAAGTTAACAGTTTAAGTTAAATTATAAAACAAAAAAATGTTCATGAGTAATGCAAACATCATATAGACCAGCTGTTCCCAGCCTTTTTTCTCTCAGGTACTTCCTGCTTGGACTTTTCATTTATGCGTACCCCCTCTCAGATAAACCCTTCCGAAATATTTTCTCTTTCTTCATTAGTAATGTTCTTATGCTAGTTATGAATATTAGATGCAGTTCTCTTCCGAATTCCGATTTTCAACCCCTTTTCCATTTTGAACCACAACACAATATATACATAAAGTCATTCGAAACACTAAATATTAGCTGTAGATTTCAAATTAAGCACTCACAAAGAAATAATCGTTAAGGAGTTTATGCTAATGTTGACAAGTCGACACAAAAATTATGACATGCTTTCAAATGGATTTTAAATCAAGTCGTCAAAATCTGAAACCTGGATACGATTAATGTTCTATCTAGATATTTCTAGAATTACCTGAAAGAAAAGGAAAGGAGAGACACATACGGAATCACAAGATTTTATTAGAAGTAGGAGGAGATGGAAGCAACAAATGATCAACTCATTTCTAAGTTTAGGCATTTTCCTTTATTTTATAAGAATATCCCATTATATCAAATTCTTTTCGTTTACAAAGATACAAAGAAACAAAAGTGTCTCTTTGTAAACGAAAAGTTTATAATTTTATTTTTCTGTTTTCATTTTAAGTTATATTTTTTGCGTTATCCGCCATTACCGATATAATTTTCACATACCTCCAAGCCCCCAACTATTCCACTACATACCCCCAAGGGTACGCGTACCCCAGATTGGGAACCGCTGATATAGACGATGGCAGTGACCTCAGCAAACTATTTTTTTTATCGCAAATTTTTTAACTTGTAAACATCTCCAAATTTTATTTTCTACAACGTCACATAGAGAAATAAATTGTCCTTTCAAATGTAATTCCTTTCAAAACTGTATCTTAGTTTACTAATTTTTAAAGGATTTATTTAAATAATCGTGAAGTTTTTTTAATGTATCTCAAAGTGAACCTAACACCCAATTATGGAAGACTAACCCAGTTCAGTTAAAACAATCTATATTATAAGGCAAAACATGTCCCTGAGTAACACTGTGATCTACCTACGGTGGCAACGACCTCAGAAAAGATTTTTTTATTGCCTTATTAATTAAGATTTTTTTAACTTCTATGCATCGAATAATTTTAACTGTAACATAATCGAATAGAGGCAAAAATGTATTTTTAAATGTAATTTATTCCAAAACTCTATTTACTTATTTAATTATGGATTTTTAAAATTACTTTCAATCATGATTTTTTAAATGTATCTCACAAATGAAGATAACACCCGATTACGGAAGATTAACACATTTAATTAAAAACGATGTAAATAATTCAGCACTTTCTTGTTTTCGCGTAATATTCGGTAACTAAATTTCTAAACGAATTGAAACATCACAGATAAAAAAAAAATAATCAACGAATTAAACACACATGTAATCGAACGTTTACATACTGAAATAATAATAAAAAAAAGTTTGCTTTAAATTGTGGGTATTTTATGTTAGCTGGGCGCCAGTGATATATTTACACACACACACACACACACACACACACACACACACACACGTTCACAAACACACACGCAAATTATATATATATATAGTTCAAAATCCAACAATAGAGGGCGCTGCTGCAAATAATTCCATGGAATAATTCCGTATTGCTCACACAAAGCAAGATTTGGATACAAAAACATTAGAGGATACTGCATGTACACTCTTAATACGCAAAAATAATAATGGTGCGTGATATTATTGTGATTGAAAACAGCACATGATAACCTCAAGCACCATTATTAGTTTTGCGTATTAAAAGTGTACATGCAGTATTCTCTAATGTTTTTTTATCCAAATTTAGCTTTGTGATAGCTATGTGGAATTACTCCATAGAATTCTCTGCAGCAGCGCCTTCTATTGTCGGAATTTTGAACTAACTATTTTTTTTTGGTGTCATGCAAAATCTCGTACCACGCTGAATATTTATCTGTAAACCATATGCCTGCCTGATCCATTGATTTTTTTTAATCGCGTTATACTTTCGCGCTGAACTTTTGAAACACCCAGTATATTAAACAGAAGGAATATAGAATAAATTAGTTGTAGGTATGAAACTTTGAACAAATTGAACATTTGAAAGTGCGTATGATGGTTTATATTTTTTCAACAAGGCCGCTGTAAATTGGATAAATTATAAAAAAATTAAACATGTCTTTAATTCTATAATCACAAGTAAGTCTAAAGGAATATTTTGCAACGAAATATAGTAAATCTTGTGTCAGAGATTTTTTAAATTTAAGAAACAACGCCTTTTATACATTACATCGGAGTGATTTCCATTTAATATCTTAAAATGTTTTGCACTATATCCAAATTGTCCCCTAAAGTAGGCAAATTGTGTTGTTTTAACGAGGCAAAAATTCGCTAAGTTTTTGTGGTTATCTCACCGTAGGAGTTGTGAAATACATTTTATGACTATGCGAGCACAAAGGTTCTAAATTGAGTATTATTTGCATTTAAGATTTAAATTTTAGTAAAAGACATTTATTCATAAAATTAAAGTTGACATAAATATACTTTCGTGGTACGTTTAGTAGAGTGTTACATATATAGTAATTTAAAAATCAATTTACACAAATAGGCTGCAAAGAAGTCGTTTGAAAAACTCTTTTGGCTCTTGACGTTGTTTTTGATCAATGGAATCATTGTCCAAAAAAGCAAGAAAAGCGACACATACAGCTGCTTCTACGACGAACTGGAAATTTTGCATAACGGAATTCAATGAATTTTCTGTTTGTATATTTGACTAACGCCATCCAATATTCTACTGCAGCAAGCGAAGATTCTGATAGATTCTCGATGATGTAAGGAGTGTACTCGTTTGCTAGCCAGAAAGTTCCAGGTAAAATCTGATTCTTACGAGGCCACCAGGAAGCTTTAATCATTTGCACTTGTGTTTCGATCCAGAATTTCGCATCTCCTAAAACGACGGGATTATCTGTCTTCAGCTGCAGATTTTCCTGAATATTTTCAGCGTACTCGATACACGAAACCATCAACCAGTAAAGTTTTTCAGCTTCAGCTTTCTCTGTATCTAAGATCATCTGTTTAGCAATTTCTCGTTTTTTTCTGGAATCGTTACTGCAAGAGAGTGTGTTTCTAATTCTTCCCATTAAACTTCTTAGACTTTCCATATTTAAAGGAAAAAAAGTAGTCAAATCCAAGTCAGATATATCAATATCGTTTAAAAATCAATAAATTAAAGAAACTATAGCATAAACTGAAATTCTGAGAGGTTTTACAAATAATGCACCATTTACATTTATGTGGATGTACGACAACAATGTAAGAATGAATAGAGAGTTTTGATCCGAACAATTTGCAATTGTTTCGATAACAATATAGCACAACCATTCCCAATACAATGTTCAACAATGTTTAAAAATGAATATATTCCGTCATTGTTTGCTTTCTTGTATTGGGAAACTCAATGACGGGTACACTGTTAAAAATGTACAGCAAACTGTTCAATCGACCGTTTTCATAGAAAATGGTCACAAAATCGTAATTTAACTCTATTCTGACCATAATATGGGCAATAATATGGTCAGAATAGAGTTAAATTACGGTAATGTAAATCTTTTCCATAAAAACGGTCGAATGATTGAACAGTTTGCTGCAAATTTTAAGCAGTGTACAGTGCGTAAAACTGTCAGGCAAAGACGACTACTACCAGAATACGTGAAATAAATTTTGAATAAAAGCTTCAAATACACACTGTTAAAAATTTTCCGCAAACTGTCCAGTCATTTGACCGTTTTTGTAAAACAAAAAGGTTACATAACCGTAATTTAACTCTATTCTGACCATAATATAGGAATTAATATGGTCAGAATAGTTCTAAATTACTGTTATACAACAGTTTTCTATAAAACCGGCCAAATGACTAGACAGTTTGCTGCAAATTTTTAGCAGTGCAATAATACGAATTTTAAGTGTATATATTGTTGTGTATATTAAACTAAAACCAGTTAAAAAAATTAGTTAAAATATCATCTTTAACATTTCTTTATTACACTTTTTAAAAATTACTTAGAAACAGTGTTTTAAATTAGAAGTAACGGCTAAATTTTTTTCATGCGTACAGAAGGTCGTTCACACTTTATGAAAACGATTTTCACAATTAATTTCTGAACATATATGCCACATTCTTTGCGACAATTTTACTCTACTGTATAGCCCTGACTGTTGATTATAACTCTTGGATCGAAATTTCCATCATAGTGAATGTTTCTCTGAGTACAATTATATCAATTTTCTTCCACACCTCTCGAAAAACTTTCCAAAGTCTTCCAATGTGTTGTGGATAATGTTTCGTCCTCTAAAAGAATATATCTGTTAATAAATCACTTAACGCAATAGTAATCAACTTCACTCTTGTGGACTGTAAAAATATTTTTAATTTCACAACTCTAAGTAAATCTCATACGTCATCTCTACACAAAAACAAAACACATTCTGACCTTTACAACATACAACAGAAATGACGAAATACAAAGGGTTGTCGGATATGGCTACATGCCAGTTCCGAACATCCCGCCACGCCTTGCAATGTTTTTTAAACATTCAAGATAAAATGTATTACATAAATTTACAATACTAAAATCATAAATGCAACAGTTCCAATATTACATCACATAAACACCAATAAACAATCATTGAAAGAATACCATAATAATAATACATTTGCAACAAGTTTAAATAATTATTCATAGGTAGTAGACATAGCTTTGAAATTGGGAGCTTATATTTGCCCAAGGCTCTTTTAACTTCTACTACTCTAACCTTTGTGTCTTTTCCAGGATAAATATTACAAATTCTCCCTAAAGACCATTAACATGGTGGTAAATTTTCCTCTTTAATAACAACTAAGTCTCCGACCTTTACATTATTTTTCTCAAATTTTCACTTACCCTTCTGCTGCAAATTGCTCAAGTAGTCTGAGCTCCACCTTTTCCAGATTAATTGTGTCATTTTGGTTCAATTTTGCCAGTGATCCAGCCTATTCTCACCAATATTTGTTAAATCAGGTTCAACTATTGATGTGATAGGTCGGCCAATTAGAAAATGGGAAGGGGTCAAAACGTTAAGATCATCTATGTCAGCAAACAAAGAAACAAGTGGTTGAGAATTTAACATTCCCTC
Source organism: Maratus michaelseni (assembly GCA_963931845.1). Taxonomy (NCBI): domain Eukaryota; kingdom Metazoa; phylum Arthropoda; class Arachnida; order Araneae; family Salticidae; genus Maratus; species Maratus michaelseni. The sequence continues at coordinate 387,606,640 of OZ007591.1, read as the reverse complement.
TACTTGAATTAACACCGTCAGAAACACTTCATAAGTTAACTTTGTATTTCCCACCACTCTCTTTAAATAATATTTAGTTGATTTTACTCCTGCCTTCCAGATACCCCCGAAATTCGGGCCTCTGGGTGGTAGAAACCTGCAATCAATACCTTCTGATGACATGTATCCTGCAAGAGTTTCATCAGGTTGCTGTATCAACCTTTGCAACTTTTTAAGCTCAGCATTTGCGACTACAAAATTTTTCGAGTTGTCAGTAAATAGTTTAGCACATTTGCCTCGCCTAAAAATAAACCTTTTAAGGGAAGCAATAAATGAGGCTGACGTCATATCTGACACTACCTCCAAATGCATTGCATTCGAAACAAAGCAAATAAATAAACAAACATAAATTTTGTGGTAGGTACCTTTCCTCTGGCCCCTATACTTGATAAAGAAATGTCCGCAAAAATCTGGCCTAGTTTCATTAAAGTGAAAGGTTTTCCTGACACTTTCTTAAGGCAATTCTCCCATAAACTGATCTAGTACCTGTGGTTTGGCCTTAAAACAGATAATACAATTATGTACAATTTTCCTGCATACCCTTCTTCCATTAATTATCCAAAACCGTTGTCTAATTTGATGCAGTAAGGCTTGGGGTCCTGAATGTAAGTATTTTTTATGAAAATAATTAACAATTAATTCTGTTTATTTGTGTTTATTTAATGTGTGAAATTAATGTGTGGAATTAATGTTTAAAATTATCTATTCAAGATTTCTAGATAGTTTTTTCGACGTATAATCATAATTAAATAAATTATGTTTATACGTTGTTGATCGTACGTATGTTTAGGATTGTACTTATTAACTTATTAAACGAGCAAGAATTTTGAATGTCTTGACAATAAAAAACTGGCAGAACTATATATCATGATCTAGGCATTACAGATGAAATTTTGCAGGATATTGAATGTCAGAATATAGGCGCGCTCTAAGAAGAATTTCCCATTAAGATTCGGCGCCCTGACTCCCCAACCTCCGCTATGTGAGAATGATCTATCAGGTTTCTTACAGATGAAATTTTAAAGGATGTGGATCTCAAATTATTGGCGATGGGTGGCGATTGAAATTTGTGAATTCGGCATTCTGCCCTCCAAATAGAGGAGGGAAACTATATTTTATTATCTATCAGAGATAAGAAGATAAAAGTTTGATGGATGGTGAATTTAAGAACACAGAAATAGAATGTTACGATTTTCCCCAAGTCCTCCCATGGGGAAGAATCCAAAACTATAATTCTGGCTATATTAAGAACCTACAGATGTAATTTACCGGGGTGAGAATTTAAAAGTATAAGCGTCGGATAAAGAAACTTTTCATTTCTTGTTTTGCATCTCCGTAAAAAGAGGGGGACGGGGACAATATCTCGTGATTTTTCAGGGCTTTACAGATGAAATTTTGCTAGATGGAGATGTTAAAAACATAAGGCCGTAAAATGGAAGAATTTGAGGACGAGTTCAAACGCCTATCTCTACTGGAGGTAAAACCATATCTCGGGATCAATCAAATGCTTACAGAAAAAAGTATGCTGTCAAAATAGTATAGGTGTGGTTAATAGTGTTTTCTTTTTACACTCTTTTACTTACCCATCATACGTAGTATAGGGTAAGTCTTGTAATCGTTTTGAAAATCGAAAAAAGAAAATTGACGGATTTACACGTATCAGACACTGGAGATTCCGAAAAACATATTTTTAGAAAAAAAAATTTGCCGTCCGTCTGTGTGTCTGTGTGTCTGTAAACGCTCTATCTCCCGAAAAAATTGAGATAGAGACTTGAAATTTGGTAAGTACTTAGTATGTAATAATGGGAAGAAGCCTATTTGATTTCAATAACCTCGATTAACCTGAACAATTTATTTCGGACTCTTGAAATATTCGTTCTGATGAAAGGTATATAAAAATTTTCGAAATTGTTTGTTTTAAGAAATGAATATAAAAGACAATAAAAAAACAAATTTTGCATAAAGCATGAAGTCAATCGGATAATTAGTTGCCGAGATATTTGGAATCCTATTTTCCACACTCTTCGATTTTTCATGACCCTGTATTTCATCCAAATTTCACTTCAAAGATATATTTTAATTGGAAATTTGACGCTTAATCAGATGCAATAAACTGCTAGTTAATAGGATTATTATTTTTGGAGTTATAAGGAAAAACCTCTTTCAAGCAATTCAGTAATCGAGCCTTTAAAGTTTGTGACGTCATCAAGCCACGATTTTATTACTTACCCATCATACGTAGTATAGGGTAAGTCTTGTAATCGTTTTGAAAATCGAAATTTTTTTTTGACGGATTTACACGTTTCAGACACTGGAGATTCCAAAAAACATATTTTTAGAAAAAAAATTTTGCCGTCCGTCTGTGTGTGTGTCTGTGTGTCTGTAAACGCTCTATCTTCCGAAAAAATTGAGATAGACACTTGCAATTTGGTATGTACTTAGTATGTAATAATGGGAAGAAGCCTATTTCATTTCAATAACCTCGATTAACCGGATCTATTTTTTTCGGACTCTCGAAATATTCGTTCTGATAAAAGGTATATAAAATTTTCGAAATTGTTTATTTTAAGAAATGAATATAAAAGACAATAAAAAAACATAAATTTTGCATAAAGCATGAAGTCGATCGGATAATTAGTTGCTGAGATATTTGTAATCCTATTTTCCACACTCTTCGATTTTTCATAACCCTGTATTTCATCCAAATTTCACTTCAAAGATATATTTTAATTGGAAATTTGACGCTTAATCAGATGCAATAAACCGCTAGTTAATAGGATTATTATTTTTGGAGTTATAAGGAAAAACCTCTTTCAAGCAATTCAGTAATCGAGCCTATAAAGTTATGACGTCATCAAGCCACGATTTTATTTGAATTGCTATGCATTTTATAAGTAGTTTACACATTTTTGTTTTAATATTTTACATTATGCATATCCATGATGGGTAAGTATTACGGTGGCCCCCAACGACTAGTTTTTATTTTTAACAAAAATTAAATTTGTATTTAAAGATTTAATTTTGTAATCGATTTTTCACTCACCTTCTAATAGGCTAGAATTATAAAAAATATATGTACACGTGTGTTGTTGAAGACAATACAAATTTTTAATATTTTTAGAACTTAATTGTAAGTTAATACATCTATTTAATGCTTGGGAAAATTTCCAAAGAAAATTTCTCACGCTTTGCATTCATAATATTTCAAATTTTTAATTGCTTAAAAGACGTATAGCCGGTAGAGTGAAAAAGTATAAAAACCGGGACTCGAACCCGAGTCATCAGTATAGCGCCCTGACGTTCTACCTATTGATCCAAAGTTATCTCTATCAATCATCAACCTTTTCCTATCAATCATCGATGCTAGATTCTCTTTAGTTTTCGTCTTTGCCCTAGGGTTGATGACTCACTGAAAAATATTCCATCTTGTGCTGCGATTGTAGCCTTTCCAACATGTGATAGTAAGAAGTGCCAGGCTGGGTATCGTTCCATATGGTTCAATTGGTAGAACGTTAGTGCACTATACTGATGACCCGGGTTCGAGTCTCGGCTTGGATATTTTTTCACTCTGTTGGCTATACGCCTTTTAAGCAATTAAAAATTAGAAATATAAATTAATAAATTAATTTTAAGGCATTTTTCCGTTAGCCGGTCTTAACTGATAAATCGCCAAATATTATTTATGGTTACAACTGTATACGAGTTATAACAACAGTGGAGTTAATTAGGTGCCAAAATGTGCCAAATGGCTGTGAAACTGCAATAAGGAAATTATTTAAATACTGAAATGTACAAAATATAAATAAAAAGTAAAGGGAGTAATAATTAGAAACAAATACTGTTTTATTAATTTGGCCACCTGTTCCTCGAGTGGCAAAATTATATCTCATGATCTATCAGAGCCTTTTAGATGTATTTTTGCTATTTGTTGAATTTTAGAACATAAAGACCGAATACGGAAAAAAAAAATTGAAAATCAGTTCAATGACCCCTCTCTAGGGGACAACTATATTTCAGAATCTATCAAATTCTTACAGATTATATTTTCTCCAGGATGATTCTCAAAGCGTAAGCACTGGAGTATAGTGTTTATTCAATTCGGCCCTTATCTCCTTAGAGAGGAATATTATATTATATGATCTGCCACAGTCTTACAGGGGAAATTTCGCTGATTGGCGAATTTCTAAAATCATTGAAATACTTTTTAAACTATTTTTAAAAGTGATTTGTTATCCCGAATTTCACGCTCCTAACTATAACTTCTACTGAGATATGGCAAAATGGCGTAAAACATTCAACCCCCATTTAACCCCCCTTAACGTCTGAATTTCTAAAATCGCTGAAATACGTGTTTAACTATTTTTTTAGTAGATTTGTTATCCTGAGTTTCATGATTCTACCTATAATTTCTACTGATATATGGTAAAATGACCTAAAATATTTGACCTCCTATTTAACACACTTTAGTTGCTGAATTTCTAAAATTGCTGAAATACATGTTTGTCTATATTTTTTGTAGATTTGTTATCCCGAATTCCGAGCTTCTAACTGAAAATGCTGCTAAGATCTGGCGAACAGGCAAAATGACCTAAAACTTTCGACCCCCCCCCCCCATTCAATCCCCTTAATGAATGAATTTCTAAAATCGCTGAAATACTTGTTTAATTATTTTTTAGTAGATTTGTTATACTGAATTTCACGTTCCTACCTAAAACTGCTGCTGAGATATGGCAAAAACGTGTAATGACTAAAAACTTTCGACCCCCCTTTTATCCCTCTTAGCAGTTGAATTTTTAAAATCGCTGAAAGACGTGTTTAACTAACTTTTAGTACATTTGTTATCCTGAATTTCGCGCTTTTAACTAAAACTGTTGTTGAGATAAGGCGAAAAGGCAAAATGACCTAAAATTTCAGACCCCCCCCCCCTCCATTTAACCCCCTTAGTGGTTGAATTTCTAAAATCGCTTAAATACGTGTTTAATTATTTTTTATTAGATTTGTTATCTTGAGTTCTCAGCTCTTACCTAAAACTGCTGACGAAATATGGAGAAAATGTGAAATCACCGAAAATTTTTGAACCCCCATTTAACCCACTTAATGATTGAATTTGTAAAATCACCTGAAATACATTTTTAACTATGTTTTAGTAGAATTGTTATCCCGAATTTCATGCTCCTACTTAAAACTCCTGCTGAGATATGTCGAAAGACGAAATTAACTAAAACTTTTGACTTATGCTGTGAATTACCAAAAATCTTTTCTTAGTACGCTCCTACATTGTGTAAGGAACATGTCTTCAAAATTTCATTGTTCTAGGACAAACGGTTGAGGCTCGGCATTGATTATGAGAAAATCAAGCTACTCCTTTATAAGTATAGATATATGGGAGCCGTCGAGGAAACTTTATCCCTGAGGCCAATGTTGGCTCTTGCATCTTAGATTCACAAACGGACATAAAATAAACATAAATCTGTGTCGCAAGGCTGAAAAACAAAACACCATGTACGCAATTGGTGATAAACTTTCTACAAATCAGCGACAGACTCACATTATATAAGGAGAACTTTTAGAATTTAACATCCTGTTATTACCACTAAATTATTGGGACAGAAGTTTACGAGTTACGTGCTTAGTGTCTGTGTTCTCTTTTGGTGGGATACATGTGTCCCGGGATAATGGGGCGGGGCGGGGGGGGGTACTCAATGGGTTAATTACTCAGCACAATAATTACTTTATTGAAAGTGAAATGTTTAAGGAATTTTTGCTATCATAAGTTTTTACTGTGAGGAGATAAAAATTTTGTAGCTTTATACAAGAAGTTTTATAAAAAAAATTTAAAAACTTTTAAAAACAAACAAAACAAAAGTGCTTTTGTAAATTTTATATTTTACAACTTAAATATTTCTTTTCCTAATTAAATTTCGAATTTTAAAAAGATTAACTTTTCTGAAACATTTATACTTTTTAATTAAAGGTTTATCAAAATATCTAATTCTGATGGTTTACGAATTCTATCTTTACTATAGGGGAGACCGGGGCACATTGGTACATGGGGTACATTGGTACAAGGTAGATATTTTTAGTTGATTTATTTAAAAGTTTTTAATTTCTCTCCTAAAAGTTGGCAACATTGAAGACTTTCTTTAGGTGAAAGTTTGGTGGGATTGGATTTGCAGTTTCATGGAAAAGGTAACTTTAACTGTTTTACTGTAATTTTGTAATCTTTTGGAAGTCTACTTGTAACATTATAATCAGAATTCCATTTAATCTATAATTTTGACTATAATAGCACATTATAACGTATGTTAATGACATTTATTTTCACACTGTCTTGAACTACAATATAAACAACAAACGTCAGCCATGACACTTTTTTTCAAAAATCTGCTACTGGGGTAGTTTGGTACAGTCCTATTGGGGCACATTGGTACATGTACCAATGTGCCCCATAATAGACTGGAAACTGGTATAACATTCTTTTTCAAAGTATTTCTTTTAGTTAAAGCCAGTTTACTGTAATTTCTGTATTGTTGCAGTATATTTACTAGGCACAATTCAATAAGTGTATACATCTCCTTTGCTTTACCAACTTATCCCACCCAAAATATATGAGTCTGGTAGATCCAATATCTCAGTTAGTGATTATGAGTTAGTAAAATTTGCTGGAAAGAGGAGATTTATTTATTATGTTGGCCAGATTGAAGTTAAGAATACAGAATCTGAGTTTTCCGTAAAGGGTTTAAGAAAGAAAATTGACTGCTCAAAATTTTATTTCCCTGCACAGGTTGATAGTAGCATTATTGATACTTCAGATGTATGTTTTATCCTTCCACAGCCTACATTTTGTAGTGGTACTGCTAGAGCTGCAACATTATTATATTTTCCTATTGGGTTAAATGACTATAATGTCCACTAATTGTATAAAAATTGTACTATTATTTTTTCCTATGTTTTGTCTTGTGTTTTCTATACATTGATGCAGTTTCAAATTAATATTCATGTATTTTTAAGTTCTTTTCCATTTTTGTATCCCAATTACTGTTACTAATGAAAGTGTTAAGTTCCCTATGTATATTTCTTGTAAGTGTACCAAAGTACCCCATCCTTGTACCAATCTACCCCACCATGGGGTAGATTAGTAGAAAAATTATTATTTCCTAAACTACGTTTTACTGATTTTAATACAGCAAAATTTTTCAAAATGATTCATTACATTGCAACATTAGAAAACACTCTTCAATTACATGGTTTAAAATTTTGAAAAATCTGGATACTCATCATAAAAAAGACAATTTTCTACAAAATGTACCAATGTGCCCCGGTCGCCTCTACTTGAATTCTGTGAATTAATCTATATTTTACATAAAAAATTACTAATTGTGTTTCTTTCTTACTTTGAGCTGCTCGGAAAAACTGAACCATTTTTCATTCCTAAATAACCATTCTGAAGTTTTGTTTAATTTCTTTTGGTAGTTGATCTTTATTTTATTTTATTTTATTCATTTTCAAGTACATCTGAGATACCGGTATTTCAAAAGTTCGTTGCGAAAGTAAAACGAGATAAAAAAAAAAATAAAAAAGAAGATCTATTGGTCGGACAGACACGCGGCACAGTGTGGTATTTAGTCCTAAAACATGGCCAAAAATGATTTTTTTAAAATCGGTTTCCTACCCTGTATATTATTTCTCAAAAAGTTTAATAGTTACTGCATCCAAAGGCGAAACGTGCAATGCGCTAACACGACACAGCGCGCCACGCGATCAGTCCGAAGTTGCCGTTCGCTCCCAGTGGTCCTATGATTTTACGATGCGCTCAGATTTTAGTGTTTTAAAATGTCTTGTAGTTTTGTGTCTAAGCAATTTAGTGGTTGTTGTTGTGATGGATTATTCTGAGCCGGGTATGTACTTTATACACACTACACTTACCTAATGAATATCCTGCGGGTTTTTTGTCCATATGGTCGACAATTTAGGTATAGTTAATAGTGGCATAAATAATTATTTATAATATTTAGAAAGGATTTTGTTATATTTTTAAACATATTTAAGCGATGAAAACTATAGTGTAATATGCAGTACTTAGTACACAAAGCAATTATAAAAAAATCAACCGCCCGAAACCGCCCCCCCCCCCATTTTTAACGAATTTTTTTGTTGGTTCCTACAATTTTTTATATAAATTACCTGCTATTTATTTTTTTATTTATTTTGGTAACACGACATTCTGAATTCAGATCTATGACTTGAAATAAGTTATATACTATCATGCAATGGTCAAATGAGTCAACATTTGATGGAAATCATCAATTTATGGGGCAAGAATTATTGAGAAATTATTCTGAAGGTTATCCAAGGATAGCTGAGATGAAGCAAAATCTCTCCGTTATTAAAAATCAGTTCAAACAAAAATGGGTAGCTACTCATAATAACAAGGACAATATTTGGAGAAATCAATACTGATACAAAATTAATACAGAAGAATTTGAAAAATATTGCTAAGAGACGGCTGAACTGTATGTGTCGCTATATGGTTTTTATCCCATGTCCCGTACAATGCACATCAAGATACTTCGTCGTGGAGCAGATGTTATAAAAGAAGGTATTCTGCCAATAGGCCAACTATCTGAAGAGGCTGCAGAAGCTCGCAATAAACATATTAGGTCATTTAAATTAAACTACAGAAGAAAGTTTTCGCGAGTGGCCTGTACACTGATGTCCTGAATAGGCTTCTTTTAACTTCTTAACCCCTAATAACTGGCATGAAAGGCAACACAAACAAGAAAAGAAAGCCCTTATCTTCTGAAGTTATACATGTTATCAGAAAGTGATATTACAAATGTTAATATTCTTAAAGACAGTAATATGATGAAACTGATGAATAAATGCTTTCATTTATAAATAAGACTACATTTTACCGTTTTCACTCTACAATTCAAATAAAAAAGAAAACTGCTCTGTTAAACTGAGGACATTGAGCTCACAGGCTTTTCACACTAATTGTATATTATACTCTTGCCTCTCGAAAAATATAGAAATCGACTATATAGTAAGGGGGACCATCCCCCCATCCCCACTTTATATTTAATTAATAAACCGCCAAAACTAACCAGAGAACTGCCTTATTACAATGAATATATATACAAAATTATAAGAAAATCGGATAATTCTGCGTGAAAAACTCATTTATCTAAATTAAGGGGGAGTTAGCCCCCCCCCGTTCCACCACTTTATACTTAATCAATGAACCCCCAACACTAATCAGAGAAGCGCCTTATCACAATGGACCTATAAACAAAATTTGAAGCAAAACGGTTATTTCTATCAAGAGTTATCGCGTTACGTACATACATAACGTACATACATACATACATACGTACATACATAAATAGATACGTACGTACATACATACGTACGTACATACAGAACCGGCGGGAACATTAACTCTCAGGCTTTGATAGCCTGTGAGCTAATAAAAACGTAGATGTGTAGCTTTTAGAGGTATAAAATAATTTTGGCCAGGTTTTGGGACTAAATACCACACTGTGCGGCGCGGTTTACAGATAAATGTTCAGCGTGGTGCGGAATTTTATATGATACCTACACACACACACACACACACACACACACACACACACACACACACATATATATATATATACATATGTACATATATATATGTATTTATATATATATGTATTATATATATATATATAACTGGCACACAGATAACATAAAAGTAGCAAATTGTGAAATCTTTTGCCATTAATCTCTGGCTGGCAGCTATTATGAAATTACCAAGGATGTTTTTTGGTGTAGTTGGAACTACGAAAATATCAAAATGTAAAAAATATTTTTGATTTTTTTACACTTTAAAACAATTATCATCTACAATCTGTAAACTGGCAGTATATCGATTATCTTTAATACGAAATTACCGGATTGGATCGCCTGGTATTATTCAAAGAGTAATGTGAATAAATGAGAAGCTTATTTGATTTTCCGAAGTAGTCCTGTAAATAATTTAGAAGTAACAATAAACAATCTTTTTAAAATCATATCAATTGTTCTCTACTTCAAAACCATAATCGAATGTCGCAACAAATCGCAAATTTTAATGATTCATTATTATTAGTAACTGTAAAACAAACACATGAGCTTTGACGTGGAAAATTATTTAAAATACTTGTACCAGAAAAATTAATAGAGAATATTTAAATTAATAAATAAAGTGGCTTTTTGGTTATGAATGTCCATATTTATGTTTTCAATCGAGAAATCTGGCTGTAAATACATTACAGTAGTAACTAGATTATTACCGTGTCTTTTCTACATGTATCGTATCATACACAGATACCATAAAGTGGGATAACTTGGACTTTGGTGTTTTACTGCGTTAAGAGCGTGGACATAATGCAACTGTACTCGCTGAATCACGTCAAAATTTTAAATACATTAGTCCCAGGGCTGATTTAAAACACATGTAGATTCGAGTATCCAAGTAACCTTAACTTTCAATACATGAAATTTTTTCACGACTCGAAATTGTAATATGCCTAACTTTTGTTCAAGTTCCGATACAACGGTCATCTTTTCTCCGATATCTGGGCCTTTATATTGGGATATATTTTACCTATAACAATTGTATAAGGATAAAATATTATTTATTTTCTGCAAATCAGCAACATCAACATGTTAAATATTTTAACGTGAAATTTTAAATAAGCATACATAGAAAATATCTTAAAAAATTGAACTTTTCTCAATTCTTCAATATTTGTTGTTTTTCCTTGCAATAATTTTGAATTAACATATAATATTCATAAATTTATTATATATATCTAGGAAGTCGAACATTGGAGTTCCCTGAAACCCGAGGCACATATTATTTGTCACACCATTCATTCCATGATTGACATATATAAAGTGCTAGCATATATAAAGTGCTAAATAATGGTTTTTCTCTCAAAATATATAGTATTATGATATTGTATACATACTATTATCTGGCCATAAATGTTAAACGTTGATATAATTTGAACGTTGATAAAAGAAGATTATATAGCTACCATTTTATTAATATAATTATGCAATTTTTGATGCTCACATTGTCTTTGTTGCCAGTCGTACGCTGAAAGTATAATTTCAATTAAAATGTACACCTGTTTGAAAGTTTTGAAACCCCTGTTCGAAATCCAATATAATTCGCATTATCAATAAATTTTAAAATGTTATATGGCAATTAGCACTGAATTGTAATAGTACCTTAATGATTCCTTTACCAGAGTGGCAACATAGGGTCCTGTTCTCCTTATGGCGCTCCGGTGACGAAGTCGCTGGGTTATTCGTCGTTTCACCAAGTGTCTACGTGAACGCCTCCTCTGATTTATGGGATCCTCCGCGTACCGTAACGACCTCTGTCGTCACTCACTTGGGTAAGGGTTGGAGGGTCCGCAGGTGGTGGTCCTCAGATCTGCCGAAGCGCATACGGAGAGACAAATCCAGTCATGCGCGCTAAAAGTTCCTCAGGACTTGGGTTTGGTGGCCGTAGACGTGCCGGCCGCCACTCAGGCGCCAGGTGGCGCAGCCCAGCTTTACCAGAGTGACAAAATTAAAGAAATATATATACGGTGCGTCCAAGAAAATTCCATAAGGCGAGAAGATGTTTTAAAAGTACATACAAAAACTTTTTGTCACAGTTTATTTAAAGATCTATGATTCTCAGAATTGATCCATCTTATAAGATGAATCCACGTCATCTATTGTGTGGTATTTTTTTAAATTACAGTATATCCAAAAATTGTAAGCTACCTTCTAAACATGTAACGTATTTCATGTATTTACTATAATAGTTAACTGTTGTGCAAGTTAACTGTTGCATTCTAGAAAGGACGAAACAAATAAAACATACATACGAAATAATGATAATGAAGAGTAATTAACATTTCAGAAATGCCTGTTAACAATCTTTCAAATCAACAAAAATAGTATAGAAAATCATTGTACAATAAAATGCAATTAAAATATTATGCATATAAGTTATTTTCGAGCCTTATAATTAACTCCTATTCATGAATTTTATTAATCAAATGCATAAATATTGAGTATATTATTATTTAGAATTTGGCATTAGCCAGATTTTGTTTTAAAATCAATTCTCCAAAATTCATATCTATAAAAATTCGCAAGATTTTCGTTGATAAGCAAGCATAGTAGTAGCACTTGTTTTATTTTTTATTTTTTATTCGAATTATTAAGAATTCATTAAGGTCGTTTTATAAAATTTTTAACATGTTTTGGGATATGAAATTCAAAATCAAGTGGAACGATTCACAATGATAATTTTGAAATAAACAATGATTAAGGCGTCGAACATTTACAACCGATGAAACAAAAAAAGATATTAACCATAAATTTAGAATTGATATTTTCTTAAAACCTCCTTTTTGATTAATACTTTTTTAGTAAAGGACGTGTTTGCCTTTCCAATATTTATTTAAATTTTCACTCAAAAAATGTGTAATCACAGTTGAAGGTATTTATATAGGTTAAACAACATAGCTGCCAACTTTTATGCTTTTAACGTACCACTAAAATTTTATAGTAAATTTTAGCTTTATAAACCGCGAAATCATGTGATTCGATTAGTCAAAAATTTCTATTAAATTATAGTGGTAGCAAAAAAGTGTAAAAGTTGGCAGCTATGAAATTATTATTTATGCGCCATTAAGTGCTTCTATCGTATTACTTTAGACCGAGATAGAACTAACAACTGACATGTTTGCATAAAGTACTATATAGATAAATGTAAAAAGTTATTCAATTAAAATTTAAGCAATTAATGTTTTTCTTACATACAAACGGTACAATAGACTAATAAACTACCTAAATATTCGCTAGCCATCTTCTCTAATCCCTTCAATGTCAACCGAAGTCCTTAGCGAAACAGATATTTTCCTTAACAATTTCGCCTCAGAAATTCTGTTTCCCCTGTGTATTTTTGAAGCAATTAATCTATTTTTAGAAAAATAAGTTACTCCAAAGACTTTTCAGTAAATTACGAAATGTACAATTTAAATTCTTCCAATCCTTTAATTCTCTTGCGCAATGTTCAGAATGTACTGTGCATTTGCATTCATTAATCCCCAAATAATTCTCTGTATCATTCATCATATTCAAACTGTTTAGATCAAGGGATTAAAGCTGTTATAAATCAAATGCGTTTTATCTCAATAAAACGACAACGTTTCAAACTCCGAGACTAGATTTTGTGATTTTCAGTTAATTAAATTTTTGCAAAAGTTTTGTTTTCCTTTTTTTGTGTGTATGTGTTTATGTGCATAAAATACTTCCATTTAATTCGTGGAATAAAATGTATAATTTTAAAGATTTTTGCATTTAATAAATACTTTAATTTTCTATTCAGGTTTCAAATGAACATAATGATTTATACATATAGTTAACGTGTTGTATATTACACCAAAAGTGTATAACTTCGCACTGAAATTCTTAATCTTCTTCTTTACTTTTTTTGTTTAGCCCAGAAATAATATTAATAATTTTTGTATGCAATTTTTTGTATTACGTCTACATTACATATTGATTATTACACTGTTCGTTTTGCATCATGTATTTTTAAAGATGCAAAGGTATCTAAACAAAATTTCGAAGTTGAATGATGCTAAAACAGTTTGCTTAAAAAGGGGAATGATATTCACCGGTGAGTTGCGATTTGTTTTGAATCCTAAATATCAATATTTATACTTTTTTTTACTAGTTTTATAGTCATAGAATTTCTGATACTTTTACAGTTTTACGTAAATAATTACTTCAAATTTTCTGCAAATTTACTGCATGTAAGAAGAAATTCTTACATGCAGTAAACTGAATTTTTGAAATAATTTTTACAAAAATATTTGAATTCTTTCAGTAAAATAGAGTTTTGGAAATATTTTTGCACGATTTTCAAAAAGTTTTGTCTGAAACACCACTTTGCTTTAATTTTGTTGCGTGCTGTAATTTTAAAATGTATTATACAGTAGCTCCCCGTCATTACGCCCATACCAGTCGGAAAAAAAACAGCGCGATATAGCCGAATGCGCAATATAATCGAAGAAATTTTAAAATTAAGAAGTATAGTAAGAAATAAGATAATCTGTTTTTATTCTCTCTTATTTTATACTAAAATTTTTCTTATTAAAATATTACTTAAACTTTAATTAACTTAAATTTTTCTTAATAAAATAACGAAAATTATTCTAATCGAATTTCATGTAAGTTACTCAAAAACCAAAGCTAAGGTAGAACTATATATCCTTCTAATTTAAAATCCCCGCCCCTAAGAAAATATAAATAATTTACAGCATATCCTGCAAAGAATGGGATTCTGCATATATAAGTAAATCTGATAGTTCATACAACATTCGTCTACGGAAGCATGAACTTGCTTTTAAATCCAGTGATGTAGGTTCAAAACTTTTAATTTTGCAAAATAAACTGATTCTATACCAGGTTTTGAGAATTAAACTAATTAAATTCAACCGTAATAATTATAAAAGCAGAATATTTTGGGAAAGAAGAATCACAAGTGTGCAAATTTCCTGAGTAAGCGGTCTTGCTCTCACGTAGAATCTCGAACATATACAAACAACCATTTGGTCCTGATTGATAATTGTATCGATGAAAAGCTTGTCTAAAAAGTCTACTCTACTTTATGATTTTATTCTACAGTTTTAATATGTTCTTTTAATTCTGGATATTATTAAATGCCAGATATTAAATGTCCTATTAAATAAGCATTATAATAAATGTAATTCCTACACAAAATTATTCAGACGCAATCAACTTAAATATTTGAACATGATTTACGTGAACATAAGAATTTAATTGCATAACACAAGTCTCATACTTAGTATCAACTTTAGTATCAATATCATTCATTAAATCTAACAGAATAAATAAAGATTAGGAAGTATTCTCATTCCATCGCGTAATAATAAGCCAAAATGAGAAGATAAAAAAGACTATTTATTTATTCAATTCGTAGAATCGTAATGAAAAAATAAATGAATGAAAATAAAATATCATCGTGAGATTTTCACAAAGTTTCTTCTCAAAACAACAGAAATAAATTCAAAATAAATTACATTGTTTAATTTTAGTAAAAGTATTTAATTATGTATCTTTTCTCAGTTCATAACATTTCGTATTATCAAAAAGAGCAGAAGTCAATCGTGGAAAATGTTATCATCGAAAAGGAAAATATAAAAACATATTAGCATTTTATTTTTTACTTTTTACAAGGCTGACAAATGGTCCGCTTTTTGAATACCAGTATTTTCTCAGAAAAAAAAAAGTATTTTTAGATTTTTCTTGCAAATTTCGTAGAAACCTACAGTGAAGGTTATTTCTATTGTAAATATTGTAGAAACTTATCACGGAAATATTTCTTAGAATATACTGGTATAAAAGTAAGCTGCGCCGCAGTCGCGCTGAGGAAGCGCCCTGCGCGTCAGGCGACCACCGAACCCAAGTCCTGAGGGACTTTTATCGCACCAGCAGGTTTATCTCCCTGCGGTGCTTCGGCCGTCCAGAGGACCGTCACCTACGGACCCTTTAACCTTGAACCCACGTGTCGATGACGTAGTGCGTTGCGATACGCGGTGAAACCACTCGGAGTCACCGCGAGACACTTGGAGACGGGCCGGCGTCGCCCAACAGCTTCGGAGCTGGAAATCCAAAAGGGAACCAGGCACTAGGCCTTAAATCGGGATATACTGGTATTCAAAACGCGGACCTATTGGGAGCCATGTTATTACATTTGTTTAATTGTAACATCTCATTATTTAT
The DNA here is from genome assembly GCA_963931845.1 of Maratus michaelseni. Lineage (NCBI taxonomy): Eukaryota > Metazoa > Arthropoda > Arachnida > Araneae > Salticidae > Maratus > Maratus michaelseni. The sequence continues at coordinate 387,590,755 of OZ007591.1, read as the reverse complement.
CAAAGATAGAATAAGCTAATTAATCAATCAGACGAAATGTAGAGTGACTGCACCAGTAGTCGGGGAGTAAAAATAATTTCGGTTTCCAGTGCTTCTTCTATTTGTCGTGTTTAAATTAAAATTGATTTTGTATGATATTTTATTCGTTTATCATGCTGAATAAAACTGTATACATTCGCCTACACTATGTCGTTAACTGATGTCTCCGTTTTCAGTCTAAAAAAGCAAGTTTCCCTACAGGGAGCAATTAAATATTATAACAAATATTGAAGCATTTTATTTTACAGATACAATTTTAATAATGATAAATATACTGAAACGATGAACATCAGAAATTAAAGTTTACCTTGAAATAATTTTATTCGAATCGACTGCGATCTTCATCGATGGACTATGATAATCTCTTACGCCATTGTTCGACTGCGCCAGGAATCATTATAAGGGGTAATCTGTCCCATTCACGAAATACAGAAGGTTTCAGAAAGTTCCAAACTGCAGAATATAATGTTCACGAAAGTTCAAATTTACCCGTGTAGTTGAGCAATTTTCTAATTTACCCGTAAAAGTTTTCTGTGGAAATGTTAAACAACGTATTTTCACTACAATGCAAATTTGTTAAATATAAAATATTCTATATTTCTTTATTATAAAAACGCTTCAAAAGATAAATCCAGAATAATTTTAGATGCTTTTTAAGAGAGATTCTAATGGCTTTTCTGTAATCTACGGTTCAGATTTCATTAATCTCGCAAAAGTAACTGTAAACGAATATATATATATATATATATATATATATATATATATATATATATATATATAATGGGTTTATTATTATATAAATGAAAATATGATATTGATTGAACATATGATTGACTTGAATATTTGATTATACTTTGCTTTACAATTTTTCCAATCAATGAGAATTACACAAATCGAAATATACAAATTTGAGTTGCATATTCGATGATTTCAAGAAATTTGTTTCAAATTTATCTTTTTTAAAATACAAATAAACATATCATTAGGTTTTTCTTGTTTAAGGATAAAAAATAATGTTCAAACGAAATTTCAATCAAATTCGGAAAAAAAATCCATAAAAGTAACAAATGTCGAAATCTGAAGGAGCTTCTATTTCCCCTTAGAATCAGATTTTATTAAGAAAACATTTGTGATAATTGAAACATATTTTGCTATTACTATAGACTAGGGCATCCAACCCGGGCTTCCCGGGATAGAGAATATATGATGTGAAAACCATTTTTTTTAATTATTATTATTGAAAATTTTAATAGATTTTTTACATTTAATATTTCTTTTTAGATTGTCCCCTAACAGCACCAAAAAGCATTTTTGTATGAAATATGTCAGTTATATATTCAAATATATTAAAAGCGGTAATTTCGTATTCGGGTCGTGCGAGAAATTAATAGCCGAAGAAATCGCTAAAAATTTCGTTGTCTAGAGCATTTTTTTTTTTTTTTGACAATTTCAGGGGTTTTAAGTGGTTATTTCAGTTACATGTCTGTTAAATTTGTGTTTTATTTGTAGTATTTTATTTATTGCTTAATAAAGTTTTAATTTCGTTATTGAATATTAGCTGGAAACAAATGCTGTACTTTTTATATTGTTTAAAGTGCAAATGGATTAATATTTTGTACTGCAAGTGATAAAGATAGATTTTTGAAAAAAAAAAATCATGAGTGAAATTTAATTTAAATGCTATAATAAATGAGTCAATTGCGATACAGTTTAAAAAAATTGCATTTGAAAGTAGATTTTTTCCCCTATATAACGGTGAAAAAATCGAACATATGCGATGTTTAGAAATTAAAAAAATTGCAGTAGCAAAAATCGCAAAAGCGATATTTCATCTTCAAGTGTAGTGCAGCCATTCACAAAATGACGTCAGCGTTACGCACGGACACGTTTGTCCTTTATAATATAGACATATAGTGGGATATGGATGAAAATATATCCATGCTGTTTAGTTCTTTTAGTTTAACCACTTAAGAGTTTTGCCGGAACGCCGCTTGTGCAAGAAGAGTTCGTAATATCGTTAATAAAAACTTTCGATACCACTAATTTTTAACTGTAATCTTTGGTTTAATAATTGGGCATATATTTTTTCCTTTAAATAAATCAAATATTTTAGTACCAAAAAAGTGACGTTTGATCCCTAATTTAAGTTTATTGTGTCAACAAAAAAAAACTGTTAAGGGGTTTAATAGACTTAATATTGTATGTATGGCTCAACATTTAAATATGAAGATGCTTCAGAAGAAAATATAAAATGGTACACGTGATTTAAGTTATATAAATCACGTAAATTAACCGTCTAGCAATATAACGCAGAGGAAATATTTTTAGAATACGCCTACATTTAATAATTGTATTTGACTACTTTTTTAGTCATATCTGCATTTACATGGCGTTTCAAAAATAATAAAATGCTCTTTATGTTTTTCTGTTGTGTGTTCTTGTCAATTGCAACAGTGTTAAAAATAAGGAAGGATTTCAGATTAGGTTGATGAAATAGTCCTGCCATTAATTTTCAAAAAGTGACACATCTTAAAATTTTATACAGTATTTGCATCTTACACGTTATATTTGAAAAACTCTTCTTCTCGCTCTGATAAGTACAACAGTAAAAATGTTACTATTCTTATAAATTCTGTTATTCTTCTGCAACCAAAACTCACTTTGATATTTATGAAATTTCGGAGATGATGCTGAAATTACGAAAATCGGAGTATCCGTTAAAACGCTATGCTTGGAAACATGAAAAATTAATTATACAAACGAATTGTATAGTGTCTTTGTTGGAAGTCATTAAAAATATTTTACGACATATATTTAGAGACCATAAAAATTGTGATTCGTTTTTTAATATTGTATCCGGTATAACACAAAATTATATAGAATTTTTACACTCAGTATACTCAATGGGCATCTAACATCATCTCCAGAAACTCCCATCCCAAATCATGAACAAGTTCATTTAATTTAAATCACATTTCCAGAGCAAGAAATGCGAACAGTTTCTGTGGCAGTTGTGACATTATAAAATGCGACTCTTAGAAGTACATTTAGAAAATATACAAGAACGGGTCGAAACGTGTTATACTATAAGACTCAAATGACTAAGATGAATGATCTGGAACTACTTAATCCTAATAATTCATAACTAATAAGGACTTTACATTGCACATATAAATATTAACATCAAACACTTGCTTTCAACGTATATTTCGTTTAATTTAATATGAGTTATTTTAAAAACTACATATATAAACAATTCTCGACGTTTCGGTTATTCTTTATAACCATCTCCAGGAGAAAATTTCCATAAATACAAACAGCAAAAAATTAAATATGGGTTATATAATTGAGCAAAATGTTCCAACTGACAAAACATATTAAAAAAAAGCCTGATTGCACCCTCTATGGACCAGCTACTTAACTGCAAATCATGTTCAACGAAATCAAAGCGCCTTCAATATACATTTCCAGATAGCCGGAATAGAAAATGATGTGTTATCGTTACAAATTTCATGCTTTCTTAATGAAATTTCTAGAGATTCACGGATATAGGCTTTAAAAGGATTGTCTTGTCTGGAAATAACTTTAACGTTTTCAAAATCAATAAACTTAATCTGTCCATTAGCAAAAGTCCTTGATAAGGTAGTGGGAAGTTTATTATATTTTAAATCACTCATTAAATCATACGTTGAAAGCAAGTGTTTGATGTTAGTACTAAATAATTCAATTATAGATACAGTCGGTAGAGAGGGAGGAAGATTTGGATGCACCTTACTATGTGTTTTCTAACTTTTTTCATTACGTTCCTGACTTAAAACTGGAATTAATATTAATATTGTATAATGATTGTACTTTACAGGGAGTTATCAGTTTTAAATCTTCAAAAAATTGATTTCTTGTTTTTCATATTTTTTTAGACATACTGCTCAGAATTTACAAAAATGCATGAAATTATTCTAATTAGCTAAGAATGAATTTGAAATTGATAATATGTATTACAATACTAACACCAACTAACTTCGAGATATCCATGAGTTTTTCTTAAAAGAGTTGGCTTTAATGGAATATATATGAAGTTAAATATCATGTAACATATAAATTATCGATAAAAAATCTCGAACATTTCATTATCGTATAAAACTGATTAAGTTAAATTAGACCCTGATTATCCTCACATTAATGGGGATTTTGCATTTACGTGCGTCTGGACAAAGGATAAAACTTTCTACTTTACGACAAATAAAAATTTTTAGAAATTTCATTTAAAATATTATATTTATATAATTAATAAATTATATTTAAATATTTATTCGAATAAAATTATTATAATGTTTTTCAATTATTTACCTTTTTTTCTTTTATGAACTTTAAACTTTCATGATTGAGGCTGAATAGAAGTTACTGAACGAATTGGAAGTAATAAAAAAGTACCTTCAAATGTAATAGAAAATTTCTGTCTCATTGCATTACATTTCTTCCAAATAACAAATTACGGAGCAAAGCTTTTGGAACATTTAAAAAAAAAAAAATAATAATTGGGATCCCAAGAACCTTGATAGAGATATTTGATTTATTTGTAAACATAATCAAAAGTTTGTTATATTACTTTTACTAAGACTCACGAGAGGAAATTAAAGTCTATTATAAATTGAAAACATTTTTATTTTAGAAATCTCGTTTCTTTCTAAATACTTTTTAATCAAGCAGTTTATTTAAATCATTGATTTTTTTTTAGACTCTAGAATAAATAAATAAATAAATAAATAAATAATAATAATAAAAAAAACAGTATACTTTCTGACTTTCATTTAAGTTATGTATATTGTGATGGCATGGGGGCCATCAGCATGATTCATTCTGATAGGATTAAATAATCTCAGAATAAAGTGGAGTGATAGGTCTTGTTTGGCACCTATTGTAAGAGGATTATCTTAGGAAGAAGATATTTGACCATTTCAAGTGAAAATGAAATACCGTTCATGCTTTGTATAGCCTTGCTAAATATGTGTGAACTTTATCTATAAGAAGATAAACTGAAGTGGTTGAAAATGTGTCAGGAAGGTATTCGTATGAATCGCATGACTACGAAAATATAAATGTATTTCGAAGAACCTTCGATAAGAAGGGGTGTATCAATCAAGTAAGATTTAAGGATTACGCAGAGTGGAAGAGAGGGAGTTTTTCGCCCTGAAGATTCAGACTTGTTTTTTTGTTCTAAAAAGACGGACTTTGTCTTTTGGGGATACTGAGCTGTAAAACATGTCTTGTAATATAATCTAAAATTTTACTATCATGCTGTTTTCTACAGTTGTTGTTTTTAAATAAAACTTTTCGTTTAATACGAAATGATGTGTTTACTTATATGCATGCAACCACGATACCACAATATATATGTACATATATTCATTTGAAATGAGATTTAATATAAAACATTTAATTTACCTAGTTCAGAATTAAATTTATTTATCAAAAATTGGCATAGATAAATACGCCGTAATTGTTCTTCGTTAGTCAAAATTCAAACAGAATATTTTCTTAGGCATTTAATGGATGTTTAATTTATTATTATAACAGCAAATTTCCAGGTGTTCGCGTTCAGAAACTAAGAATAGAAAAATGTTTCCAGTTTTTACTTAAATTCAAAAGGGCATCCAGGAAATCATGATAGGAAATTAAGTCTAATATCAGGATGCAACAGATCAGAAAATTTTGTTATGAGACTTTGTACGTAAGCCAAATATAGAAATATTGAAATCGTTATTCGATACCAAATCTCTTTGATAGTCATAATTGCAAGTTTCATGTCTTTATTTTTAAACATATCTGAGAATGTATCAGAGAGTTTCGCTTTGCTGTGAGGTGATTTATTTATTCGTTTTATATAAGTATTTATTTGTTTATTTTGAGATTGATTTAATATATGTCTCTCAATATTATATACATGTTTTCTGAAAAACTGAAATGTTTATTCGAATTTATTCAATGGTTCTATGAAAATCGGATTACAACAAACATCAGAATATGATAATTCAAACTTGATTGTATTTATTTAAAAAAAAAAAGACAGTAAACAAGTTTTAATGCATTTAGCTAATCTTTTATAAGAATTAAATCAATGTATATCCCGTTTTCAAATCAATAAATAATTGTCAGTTTGAACGAAATAAAATTTTTAATGTCAAAATTGTCACTTAGCAAACTTTTTCTTCGTTACCTTAAAAAAAAAAACTGTCTGGTAAAGATGAAGGTGAAGATGTCAGATGTCAGTTACATAAAAAGAAAATCTCTCGGAAACAAAATAAATTTATTACTAGTTCTTCTCGAGCAATATCCGGTTTAATCGATAAAAACATTTTTATTAATAATACATGCAATACTTTTTCATACTTTTGATTCCGTAGGATTATTTAATGGGAAAAAATGATATTTTAATCGCGAAAACATGATTTAAATCACAGACTAGGAATTGTGAAACTTAAGGTCTGTTTTTCAACGAAACAATAAAAATCCTTTTAAAATAGTTAGCAGGAAAAATAAATCGTTAACAAAATAAATATATATATATATATATATTGCATTTTTTGTAAACGATTTATTTTCCCTGCCAGTTTGGTTTTTGAGAAAAAAATATATATATAAATAATAAAAATTGTGGAAAAAAATATGAAAAAAATTGTGAGTTTGATATTTGTTTGGAAAGAAGGGAGGTTGAAGGTATACGAAAAGGAATTCGATCAGGTATAATACCAGATATATTTATAATAGATTTAATTTATGATGTTTACGATGGAAGTGAAGGTAGAGATATCGAGGTAAAATATAAAACTAGAACGTTTTATAACACAAACTTAAAAAAGGAGTTGAGTTTTAGTAATCTTAAATTAAGAAAATGTACTGATAAACGATGTAAAGTATGCCCCAGTGTGGTAACAGAGGGACTATCACTATCGAGGACATTAGGTATTTAAAAGTATGTAAGGTATACAATAGTATTTATAAACTTAGTTGCAAGATATGTGGTATGTCATATATAGGACAAACTTCTGACCTGATTAATAAGCGTTTTAACAACCATAAGTCTGACGTCAGAAATTGTAAAACTTATAAAGAAGAACAGGAAATTCAAATTATACATTTCAACAAGCATGGTATTGAAAATATGGAATTGACGATTTTAAAGATAGACCCTAACAAAAGGGAAAGATTGATAAGTGAAAGTGACATGATGATTAAATGTGGTACTGTGTATCCTTACGGGTTAAATATTATGTTCAATGGAACTAATGTTATGAAAAAATTAAGAAACAGATTATTGGATGTTTCAATATACGAACGTATTGAACATCCCATGAATTATAAATTCATTAATGAGATAGATCATAAAATAATTGGAAAATGATATGATAATATAGATGAAATTCAATCTTCCATTCTTGGGAATGATTTTAATGTAATAGTAAGAAATATAAAATTTATTATATTTAATGTTAAAAAACATTTTATAGGTGATTTGTTAAACTTATTGTATTCATATAAGCTTATTACAATATAGATTTGGCTTTAGATATTTTGAGGTTAAGGATTAGATCACAACATGTGGAGGAATATCTGGGGAGATGCAATAACAACAATAAACTAGTTAATAGAATGTATTTCGTAATGGATTACATAGAAATTAAAAAATGTGGTATAAATATGGGTCATGTATTGAATAAATACAATGAATTGCTTCCAGATAAAGACATAGAAATTGTCAAGGTTTTTAGATACGATAAACCTTTAAGTCGTATGGTTTTTAACTATAATAATTTTGCAAAAGAAATCGGTAGAAACAATTATAATAATTTATGTCATTGTCATGATACAAGTTATAGTGATTATGTGGATGTGGATCACAGTCACGTATTGACTGGAAATTTAGATTTGTCAAAGACAAAACATTGAGGAATTACATGCAATACGGTACAAAATTCCGTTTAAAAGGGCTAAATACTAAGGATTTTATAAAAAAAGAACGATTAAAAATCAACGTTAACATGTTTGTACATAAACTAATGAACAAATTTTGCTTACCGGAAATAGCTTTTCTGGAATGGAAACATAATGTATTGAAGGATTTCAGTTCAATTTACTGCGGTAAAACAGAGAGTTCAATAGAAGATTATCTATACTAATAAAAGAAAGTTTCGCTCTGTGTGTGTGTCTGTTGGCGATGGCTAGGAAAATCTAGCCAACCTAGAAGGCTGCAAATTTTGATTTAGGTAGTCCAAACCCTCTCCTGGTGCACCATTACGTCCGAATTTTAATATTTTGAAAATTAAAGTAGTTATCAATTAAAAACTGATCAAAGATCACAAATAAAAAAGTCATTATTCTGAAGCTAGCTGGCGCATGTGCAGAAACCAATTTCCGTATCTTCCGGAACAGAAGAAAGAAAGCAGAAGACATTCCGTTTTCTTAAAAGTATTTCTAAATTCGCCGTGGAGAAACGGCTAAAAATACGGAAAAACCGTCTACATATTCTAAAAGAACATACTTTTACGTCTCGAACGATCTGGTTGGTTTGAAAAATTTTTACAAACCCTTTCAAAAAAATAATCAAAAAGCATCGAATTCATGTTTTTTTATTTTCTCCCGTTTTCCGAGCCTTGCATCTACCGGAATACAAAAGATACGGAAAAACGAAGGTCACCGAATTAAAGAACTGTTTTTGTCCTTTTCAAAGCCACCTTTGGTTTTAAAAAATGCAAAAATTAACCCTTCGAAAAAGTATATTTTCTGCATGCCGTTTTACGATTTTTGCGATTTTGGCAATTTTTAAAAATTCAGGCGATTCAGAGACAGGTACGGAAAACTAAAAATACCAGACAATATCTACATTTATTTTTTTTTCAACATCTGCATTTGTTTTTGAAAAATACGAATATTAACCCTTCAAAAAAAATTCGTGCGCAGGACTCTCTTTTGTGAATTCCGATTTTCTGCTATATATTAAATCTGGCATCGGCTTTCTAAATTAACCAAACAAAAAGCAAACACACCTAAAGACATCTACGTTCTATCGGGTTTAGGCAGAAACCTTTAGTTTAAAAAAAATCACGTTAACCCTTTCGAAAACGTTTTTTACCGTAAGTCAATTTCGCTTTTTTAATTATTTCTCCTATCTTTAAAAATCCGAATTGGCGTTTATAAACAAGATACAAAAAACTAAAAGTACCGCGCCTAATCTATATCCCTTTGTTTTTTAAAATCTGGTATCCGTTTTGAAAAAAATTAATTTTAACTCTCCGAAACAAAATCCTTTCCAAAACTCACTCACGCGAATTTCCTTTTTTTGGTTCAGATTTAAAAATCGGCATCGACTCGGGAAACGCAAGTACGGACAAACAGTAGACTCCAGATCATAGACGTGTTCATTTTCTTCAAAATGCACGGTTGGGTTTTAAAAAATATCTACATTAACACTTTAGAAACCGATCGATTATGTAACCCACTTTCGCGATTTCCGCTTTTTTGGCAATGTTTACCCGTAGTTAAATTTCAATTCTACTAGGAAATTTGATTGGGTCCAGTGTTCTGAAAAGGCCTCTTCCAGAACAGACTGCGCCCCCTGGCGGTGGAAAGTGGAACTATAGGAGTATATCTGGTTCTATGGATCCGATTACGACGGGGTTTGGCTCATTCGACTTGATATCTATAGCCTTAAATAGTTTAGCTGCACTTTCGACCGCCAGGATGCGCTTTCCGATCTTGGGTTTTATGAGCCCGATTACGACGGGGTTTGCCTCATTCGACTTGATTTCGATAGCCTTACAGATTTCAGTCATATTCGTATAAAACAGATTATTAATATTTCGGGCACGGGCAACGCCGGGCGGATTAGCTAGTAATTCATTTAAAGAATCTATTAAGGATTTACAGAGTAATTTTGTTATAACATATATAGATAAAGCTAATACAAATTTTCCAATTATTTATAAAAAGCTATATAGTAACCAACTAAAACATTGTTATAATAATAAACAAAATTACAGGTTATTAAATACCGATGTAAAAGAGACAGAGAGAAGAATTGAGGCATTTTACAAAAGGTTGAAATACACACAACGTAGTAAGGAATTATCTTATATGGTATTGGTTCCTAAATTTCATAAGGACCCCTTCGCCTTTCGTACAATTACATGTGGTTTTGGTACTTATTTAGAATTTGCTAATAAAAAAGTTTTTGGATATTTTGCAGAGTTTATTTGAAGTGGCATTAAAACAAAATAACACTTGTATAATAAAACATTGTTTTGAGTTACTTAATAGATTGAAAGGTTTCAGTAATATAAAAGGCTTATATGTTTATGAATTTGAAGATTTATACAATAGCATTGATTTAATATATCTTAAAAATAAATGTTTTGATTTTTTTTAAGCGTTACAATACTTTGGGTAAAGATTTGGATAATTTAACAAATTTATTTAATTTTGTAGTTAATGGAAATTATTTATTCGATGGTAAACATACGTTTCAGCAGATAAGGTGTATACCTATGGTGGGTAGTTGTAGCTCGGTACTTGCATATATATATTTATTGTTATACAAGGTTAATGAAACATTAAATAAGGATTTTTTAAGTTTTAGATATATTGATGATGTTTTGTTGGTAAGGATTAAGGATTCCAACAGCGAATTAAATTTAGATTTTTATCCGCAAGGTTAGACATTAAATAGAACTTCATATGACAAAAAAAATGTAAATTATTTAGACCTTACTATCGACATCGAGAGGGGTGACTTGAGTAGTTACATTTACGATAAGAAAAAGGATTACAACTTTGAAACAATCAAGATATTAAATTTTAATTCTAATTTACATATTTCTATTTTCAGAAATATATTTATCAATAATTTAATTAGGATAGTAAAATTAAATTCTAATCATAATAGTATAATAAGTGACATTATAAATCTCTATCATAATGCAATGGTTCAGAGTTATCCTATTGGTTTGTTAAATAGTTTGATAAATAATTTCGTCAAAGATAAGGAATACAGTGATACTCTCTTTTTGGCGATTAAAAAGATCGCCAAATAATTGTAGGTTTTATAGGGAGCTCTGTCTGGCTGTGTCGTTCTTTGCAACTTGGGTTAATGCTTTCTATGGTCAGTTTGGTTGCGACAGGCATGGGAGAAGTTTCATGAATAATTACCGGCATAACCCAGCATGCAAGTCTTTAGCCTTGCAGCCTGTCTTCAATGGTTGTGTTCTGTCTGTTTATAGTTATGTTTATAGTTTTGTTAGTATGAATTTTTCATGGCTATTTGTTAATTTTTCTCTGTTGTTCAGGTGTTTTGGGATTAGATGTATAGTATGTGGCTTTGGTATTATATATATATATATATATATATATATATATATATATATATATATCACGATTTGAAGAGATAAAAAAGACGGGTCTTATCAAAGATAAAATAGATTATATAAAAAATAATTTTGTAATGTGCATAAAATAATTAAATATATACATTTTAGACAACCATTAAACTGATCCCTATTCAAAAGTGAAATTTCATATATAGAATCTACTTTTTTTTTTCTTTTTGCATCGCAAATGAGGGAGGCAATGATTTTGTTACGCATTGGCCAGTTTTCTACGCAATGTTTTACGAGAATGCTTTCAAGCATTTCATGCATTGTTTACCGGCTCTTCAAATATTTTTTTCCAAGAGCTGGATTTACTTACGTAAGATATACGTTCTTGCCCCAAGAGGATGAGGATTGTGAAGCAAGCTAAAAAAATAATCGATAAAGGCTACCAACAGTTTTATTCCGTGAAATAAATCCATATTAAATATTATATATACAATATTATAAAAAGTTTCAATAATTTTAAATGTTTTCATATTTAGAATTTTGAGAACTACCAATCATTAAAATAAAAATGATAAAAAATTCTTTAAAATACAAAAACTACATGAATGTCATTAAGAGGATACCGTAATGGTCGCTTCTTCTTGTAGAGAGTTGCGTATTTCAACCAATATTAGCAAGAAAGCGGCTGAAACTGAGATATCCGGATATTTATATCCAGTATTATTAATTTTATATCCTATTTCATCTGACTATACTACTTTTACCCTACTACCTCCTACTTACAGCTTGATTCCTAGTGTAATATTAATAAACTACTGAAGAGGTATGATCAACTTCGATATCATAACTAACTAATAGTCGTGGGTGATCAAGTTCCAGAGGAACTTGGTTTTTTACACTTAAAACGCAATCGCGAAATAACGTCATAGCGTACGCGAATCTGAACAGTTTTATTCAGTGTTATAAACAAGCAAATAATATAATTTGAACGCAATTTTACATTAAGAAAGGTAGACGAGCGAAACTCTAGAAACTGCAGTGATCTTTTGGTGCAGCCATTCTGTATTTTATCCGATTGATTAGCCTGTTTTTTTTCTTTTTTTTTTAAGTTTAATAAATATTGAGATGTTTCAACGCAACAAAATGCAAGAAAGTAAAAAAATGAAATACTAATGTTTTTATACATTTTTCTTTTCGATAATAACATTTCCAACGATTATTTTCCTATTTTTTTATAATATCAAATTAAAAATTTACGATTTGAGAAAAGAAACATAAATACATCTGCTAAAATTAAACAATATAATTAGTTTTGTTCTTAGACAAAGCAGTTATTTTATCTCATGCCTTATTTTTCATTCAATTATTTTCCCATTAATACTCTATGAAAAGAATATGGAAATAAGCTTATTTTGTATCTCATTGGTGTTATTCGAGTCTTTTTTGTGATCCTCGGCATTATTTATTCTCGTAGACATAATTAACTAATGCTGATTTGAAAGCTCTGTTGTATTCGGTCTATGTTATCTAATTAATTTCTTACGCTCTTAATGTATTAAAGTAAATGCTCAAATATTTAAGCATAATTACGTCTGAATATTTTTTTAACTAACATGAGATTCAAAATCAGACTTTTAATAATATACATAATTAAAAAAAGAATGAAATAACATAATAAACTCATAATTTAGTGTATACGTATACGTATCTGGCATTTCCCAAGCTTATCATCGGTTCAACCACAATAAAAACCAAACAGTTTTATTGTATAAAGTTAGGGGATGTACGCCAGAGCAGGACCGCATTCTTAGGTAGAATTGTTAATGTCTAGTTTAGAGCGGATCTCTCTATACTTGTGAACCATTCTTACGAAAATATTCTGCTTTTATAATTAGTGGCGTTGCATTTTATTAATTTAACATTATCAACATCTCCTATGTGGTCAGTTCCTGCATTGTAAATCTTTATACACTTTTTCAGAACATTTTTTAGAACACTTACTTTGTCACCTTTTCTAGAACACTTTGAAGCGCACTTTTTGGAACAGTTTTTAAAATACTTCTGCGAACACTTCTTTTGTTCAGCACAGTTTCTTACGCACTTTTTGAAAGCGATGATTTTACAAATGTGTCCAAAGGTGCTCCCAATCCGTTCTCAAATATGTTCCTAAGTTTAGATTTAACAGATATCCGGGGCAGAACACTTTCGGAACATATTCTTTATAGCGGAGAATATTCGGAACACATTAAGGAAACACATTCTGTACACATGAAGGTAACTGGAACACTTTTTTTGAATCAAAGTGTTTCGAATGTGTGCTGGGAATTTTAAATGTATTGCATAATTAACACGTTTTTAATGTAACTAGCTGGATTTCTAAGCAAGTTTATGCCTCTTAAGAATATTGTATGAACTACAAGACTCGGCTATATAATCGGCATGTACGGAATCACATTATTTGCTGATGATACTGTAAATTATTCCATTATTACCGAAAGTGGCGATTTTCGGCTTAAATATACATAACATTTTTTATAGCATTCTGAGTTTTACAAGCTGTTGGAACGTTACTGGATTTGAATAATTATGGCATTTTTTCTGAAATATATAACTCACATACGACGTACATATTGACGTACTTTCTCGAACTTTTCTAAACAACTGTTTTGTCTCGATTGATAGTTGTACTGATGAAACACTTACTTAATGCCCGAAATGTCTACTTCACTTTATGATTGTATTATCTGGTTTTAATAAGTTGTTTTCATTCTGTATATTATTAAATGTCTATTTTTAAGTGCCCTAATATTTTTGAAGTAAACACTGTTTAACAAAAATTGCTACATCTATTTGAGAATTTTAAAGGAAAAACAGAAAGAAATATCTTGGCTGATTATTAAATAAATGTTAAAATCCATTAGTTTATCAATTTATTCTGAATATATTTTTCAGAGAAAATTAAGTAATTTAATATCTAGTAACTATATTTAAAGTGTTATTTATATATACTTTTGCTTATTAGGACGTATTGCTGTCATTCTGCGATGTACTTTATGAAATAAATACAAAAATCATGGGAAAAAAGAATTGAATCGAACAGTGTGTTATTGATTAGTAATATAAATGATTCCTCATTAGTCGGAATTGTTTCCTTTTGTTTAAACAATTTTTCTTATATCTTCTTTTATGTTTTCAAAGTTGATATATATAAGTTTACATGTTATAATACGTATGAAAATATATAATTTGACATTTGTACGTAAGATTCTTGTATATAAACGTATAAGTATAAGGAAAGAATATTTGTATATATGATGAGAACGTATTAATTAATGAAATTTTTTAAAGTTTAAACACTGTTTAAACAAATAATTGTAAATGTGAATGTTATACGGAAAAATACACAATGTTAAAGTGATTATTTTTATTATTATTTTACAAATTTTCCAGTAAACATTCAGTCAACGAAGATGTAGTTTCACTTTCCACTCTAATTTTAATCAAAATTTAAAAATAATTTACGCTTGATATACATCCGAACTGCAGAACTGAATCTTATAGAATGCAAAAACTACCAAATGATTACCATCAAAAGCTAACAACTTTTCACACCTATAGGTATTAAAATATTTCAATTCAATTCTGACATGATTCCTAACAATTCAGACTTATTCATGCATAGGCACTATTCATGTTTATTGTTTACAAGCAAGAAGTTTTTAGAATTGCTGTGTGACACTTTAAGGTGAAATTTTAACTCGTATGATGTTATCACAAAAGAATGAAGTCTCTAACCAAACTTTTCAGAAACTGTATTCATCTGAGCGTTAAATGAAAAAGATAAATACTAACTTTAAATACTAAATATTAACTTTGTTTATCAAGATAAGACATAACGTAGTTACGTATCACATGAAACATCTTGAAATATAAATAAAATTACATTCCATAAATTTACTTTAAAATTATCTACAAATGCTAAAAATTACCAGCAAAAAGTAAGAGTGTGTAAATAAAATTATGAATGTCAGTTTATGAAAGATGAAAAAAATGTACTGTCAAAATGATCTAAAATATTAGTTTATTTACTGCATTTCATTGTGTATGTTCACAGTCATATTAAAACTATTTGGTATCTTTATATCATCCTTAAAAATTATACTTGAAATTAAAAGAAATATAATAACATATCCCCAAACTAAGTACCAGACTCTAAAAACAGAACTAAGGTAAAGCTAGGATAGTCTGCGCACATTTCCAAAGAATTGCAATAAAAAATCTAAATATTAATTTTTTGCTAAACTATTCATAAATAATTTTTACTTCATTTGTTTTTTATGCATTTCTATTGCTATTTTGTTCTTATGTTGCAATTTAATAGAACAGTTGTAATAAAACCAAGAAAGTTATTTTGCGCAATCTGTCCTTACAGGGTTGGTGTGATTGCGCACATGGGTAGGAGAGATTGTTACTAATAATAACTATAATTAAATTGTTAACAATAATAATTACACATAAATGACATTGCTGTAAAGTTTTGTGAACAAATTTTATTGTATTAGGAGTGAATATTTCAACCTAATGATTAAAGAATAAGAAAAAGGAAATAATTTTAAAAACGATTAAAAAAATATAATTAAAGGAAAAAAATTAAAGAATAAAAAAAAGCAAGCCCAGATAAGATTACAAAATAAAATTGTTACTTAATAACACCTTTAACACAAAATTAGTCCATTTTCATTTTTCATTTTTTAATGCAAATTTACCAATAAGCTGCATAATCTCTCCTAGCATGGAAACTAATGGGAACACTGCGCCATCTCTCCTAAGTAGCAGATGCGCAAACTCTCCAATTTCGGTAGGAGAGATTGCGCGGCCTTTTATTTAAACATGACCTCTTCTATAACGAACCGTTGACGTTCACATTGTTAGTCTAGATTAGTAGCTTATGAGAAATCGTTTAAGTTAAAAATATTTTGTACTATTGACATTGTATAAAAATTCTGATGAATAGCTATGAAAATTCAAGCACTTACTTTGGGAAAACAAAACAAAATAGCAATACTTTATCTTAGACGCTCAAAGCAATCAACGTGCACTTTCAAGTAGACACTCCACTACTGTTGTTGTACAACTACATGGAGTCGCTGCACGCTCACTCTACTCCTTCCCCCCGAAACTCTATGTGCGCAATCTCTCCGACCGCGCTATCTCTCCTGGCTTTACCTTATATGTTAAAAAAGGCCCTTTTTATTCGTTTTTTTTTTCATTACGAAACATATGAATAAGTCGACAGTCGGTTTATTCCTTTTTATAATATTTCAAATAACAAGAAAAAGAAATATATAAACTGTCATTGTAGATCCTTTCTTCTCTACGTAGTCTCATTCTTATGATTCGGAGATAAGATCCTTTTTCATCCCCAATACGCTTTTTTGTTTGTTTGCTATAGCATCATAAAAACCCCATTACACAAATAAAGCGATGCTTAAGAATGAAAGCTAATATCATATATGGATATAAAGAGAATATTTCAACGGAATTTGAATATTATGATGCGATATTTGTACTTGTGATAGAGATTTTACAATAATATATAAATAGCATAAACAAATACGGCTGACAAAATAGTTTCATTGAAATCGTTGTGTAAAATAAATTGAAACTCATATGGAAAATGATGCGATAAAAGGTTTTGCAAATTCTCTTTGGAAGAGATGAAATAAATCACAATATTTACGAGTCATGACGTTACATAAAATAAAATTTTATGTAGTCTCAAGTGTAACATACATATAATTTATAAATGATATATTTCAAATAAATGCATATACTTAATACATAGATGCATTCAAATAATCTCATCGGCACGTAAATAAAATTCGCCATTTAGGGAGTTTTCTTTTAATCTCGTGTTTAACTATCTATAGGAGTAGATAATCCAGAAAGTTTTGCGGTATACTTCTGTAGGGATAACGTTAAAAAGATTGAATGTCACCAGAATTTACAAACAAATTTATCTCAAATTAAGTAAAAGCACTTTCTTCATGTTAAAGCAAAGATGTATTCAAAAATTCCGGTGGGAATGTGGCATTTATGAATAATAATAAAAAAAAGAAACCCACAAAACTTTTCGGATGACCTAATATATAAATTCTTTATGTTAATTTATAATTCCACTTCTTCTTTTGTTTCATATAAGAGAACGATGCTTGTAAAGTAGTAAAAACTGAATTGTAAAAAGTTTATAGGCAGATAACAATCATCAGATATTGCATCATGATTAGGCATGATTTTACTGCAGATATTTCCGTAAGATGAAGTAAAAAAAAATGCTATTTCAAAGTTGAAAGATGGCATTATGTGTAAAAAAATTGGTTTAATTTTTAAAAAGTATTTACAGTAAGTGATCGTCCAGTGTTATTTGTGACATTAATGGAAAAATAAATAAATTCATTTTCTTTAAATATATAGAAAAACTTTTCTAATATTGGAACATAAATTTACCTTAGTATATGAATTGAAAACTTGAAAACATTTCAAATCAATTACAATTTATTTATTTAACACTAAGTACTTCACACTTATAAGAAAAATTTCCTGCACATTTCAATCCGGTATCCGTATCTACATTACATTGGTAAACGTCAATACATCTGTACATACCTTTACATCTACTTTTTTCTCCGATCCAATTAAAATGTTGAATACAATTTGAAATTTAAACATCTTTCCCAATACGTGTGTCCAATATTTTTTCAGTGACAACGTTTTTGTTTTCCTATTTCTTTTTTTTCTTTACAAATGAAATTAATAGCGACCATTCAGACAGTAACAAATAATTTATGTATGAATTTTATTAACCTGTTTTGTTTTTAATTTTATACACATCGAACTGATGATATACATCAAAAAACATTTCGAATTGATGTAAAAATAAAGGAAATTTTACATTAGCTCCCACCCTCCCATACGTTCTTCCAGTGTTACTTGCTACAATTTCCTCCATGTTTGAAGTATTAAAATACTTTTGCAGAAAATGAATATGTCACTAAGCAATCGCAGCTAATTAAAAAAAATAACTCAGAAATTTCTGAATATTTAAGGTTTTTAAAAATTACTTAAGTTATCTCTGATATTGATTATTGAAATCTTTAACAGAATGTGATCATTTAAAAACACAAAATCAATTGATTGAAAACATTGATTTATTCAATAAATTGTCTTAGACCTAAATCCATTAGCAGCCATGTTTTATGTATTAATTTGAACTATTCTATGCTTGATTTTAAAGTAATTTTTATTTATCAAATTCTTTAAAATAAATTACATAAAATACTTCTATTTAAAGATTTCATTGAAAAGAGAAATGTCACTAAGAAATCGCAGCTAATTAAAAAAAATAACTCACAAATTTCTGAATATTTATGGGTTTTAAAAATTACTTAAGTTATCTCTGATATTCATTATTGAAATCTTTAACAGAATGTGATCATTTAAAAACATAAAATCAATTGATTGAAAACATTGATTTATTCAATAAATTGTCTTAGACCTAAATCCATTAGCAGCCATGTTTTTGGTATTAATTTGAACTATTTTATGTTTGATTTTAAAGTAATTTTTATTTATCAAATTCTTTAAAATAAATTACATAAAATACTTTTATTTAAAGATTTCATTGAAAAGAGAAATGTCACTAAGAAATCGCAGCTAATTAAAAAAAAAAAACTCACAAATTTCTGAATATTTAAGGTTTTTAAAAATTACTTAAGTTATCTCTGATATTGATTATTGAAATCTTTAACAGAATATGATCATTTAAAAACATAAAATCAATTGATTGAAAACATTGATTTATTCAATAAATTGTCTTAGACCTAAATACATTAGCAGCCATGTTTTTGGTATTAATTTGAACTATTTTATGTTTGATTTTAAAGTAATTTTTATTTATCAAATTCTTTAAAATAAATTACATAAAATACTTTTATTTAAAGATTTCATTGAAAAGAGAAATGTCACTAAGAAATCACAGCTAATTAAAAAAAATAACTCACAAATTTCTGAATATTTATGGCTTTTTAAAATTAGTGTTGTGGAGTTTTGGGGTTCTTTCTAAAACACAACTTACTTAAACTTAAAAAGCTCATTTATTACTCAATCTTCACTTGACAATTAAATATTTAGAAAAAAATAAGTATACCCTGATTAGCTCCACTGAAATCTGTTGCCATGGAAAAGGTAGCAAATTATATTAAACTAATCAAAATATCAAAACTTAAGAATCCGAATAGGTTAATACAACAATGATAATTTTGAACTCATCATTTTAAGACAATATTAAATGTAGTAAGGGGCAACAGATTTCTATATCAAGTAGCATACTGGATTGCATAAAGAACACCCAACTCCACTCCAACCCGATCAAGCTCAAATCTCCATACACATTAAATTAACAAAAGTGTAATCATCATATAATTTGGAAAAATGCAGGCAACCTGAAATTCCTCCAATATGAGGACCAAAAGGGGAAAGAGTTAAATCCGTTAATAGAATAGGGATATGATGATGTACTAAAATTTTAGAACAACCATAGAGATTCTGAACAAGATCCGATCGGTTAACCAAGAATCGTATAGTGGTGTATAATGACTGGATATTTTTTTTTTTTTTTTTTTTTTTTTTTTTTTTTTACTTTTTAAAATAAAACAATTTTGGTGTATATTTTAGAAAAACAATGTTTCTGAAAGAGGAGAGTTATAACTTAATTTAACATTTTATGAAATTAAATTTAATATTACTGTTTCACTTATTAATCTATCCATCCTTAAATCAAGATCAAAAATACGATTGTATAACATTGAGTGAACTTCAATTTATGTTCATTAAAACAGTCAGTTATGAATTTAAACTTAAGAAATTTTAAAGTCCTAATTTAATAAAGTTGAATTTTCTCTCCCTTTTTTTTTTTTTAATTAATCACAGAAAGGTTAGGCCATTCTTATAGGTCTACTGTGAATATAAAAAATTAATTATTTAGAGATTTATACAAAGAAAAACATACCAACTTTGATAATAAACAAAAAAAAAACACAATTTATTTGAACATTTAAAATAATGAAGCAACTAAGTTATCAAAAATAATCTTAATAAAACAATATAACAGCTGATCTTTTAAGTTGAAACCACTCACTGGTTACTTTTAAATTACACATCATATTTTTAAAATTAGCATCATATTACCATTTAATGGTCGTTCAAACATACAAACATTATATATTAACCTACAGACTATTTCTGTTCATAATGTTTATTCTTATTGAAATTATCCAAATATATTCATTTCACTTTTAAACTCTGGTATAGCAAACATATTTTTTTTTTTTTTTTTTTTTTTTTAAAGAGGTACAAATAAATAAAAAGAAAAACTATGCAAATAGTACTTACAACAGGTAGAGAGTTCTACAATTTTAGTCAATGGGCACTTAGGAGCATTTCCTCCTTTTTCAAAATCTGATGAAGCACTTAAGCTGGAGTATTCAGGCTGGGGAAAAATTCAGACGTGGTTTCAAGCTAACATTCATCAATCCTCTCATCTCACTGCATCACTTGCCATCAACTACTAGGTCCATCATCTAGTCCGGAGGGGAAAATCGTTCTACGGTCCAGAACTTCACCGTCGGAGTCAGTAATTTCACCTTCCTGAAGCATGTGTTTTATTCGAAGATAGCCATCACCGTAACTCAGAACACTACGACTTCTAACGATCGGTTTAGTTCAATATCTATGATCACTTCTGATGGTTAAGAAGTCATAATCTTGGAGCGCCACTACGCCAAAAAAAAATAGGCTACACATATCTTCTTCTTAATTTCTCGTTAACAGTTATAGATCCGCAATTCGAAAATGCCCTTATAGCCTCTTTTCATCATAACATCATGATTTAGGATGGTTAATGTAGGGCCATCAATGCCCCACTCTCAAAAAAAAAAAATCTTCCAGAAACCTGTCCGCCTTCAACAACTTCGCGATCCAGCCCACAGGCCAATCTTCGAGCCCCGTAATAAGTCGAATTTTTTTTTACGAGTCAAACGACAGGTCTCTTGGCCAAGCAACAAGTGTCGTAAACATTCATTCTCCCGTGCTGCTTGAAAAACGGGACCGATCCACTCTGCCAGGGGTACGGGAATGGAAACAAAAGGAAAAATGGACTCATCGTGAAGACTACAGCTTGCCGCTCCACTCTGCCGGCCGCTTCATGGGGGAAGGAAACCATGCATCACCCCCATGGCGTGTGCTGAAGGGGGGTCCTGTTAGCCTCTGTTTACATGGGCGCCAGCTATCCGCCTGATAGCAGAGCCAATTGAAGCCTGACGTAAACTTACAAAGCTTAATTGCGTGTATAGTACACTCATAAGATAACGTAATTCTTATACAGGGCGGTCGGTCATTCTTATATCAAAGTCAGACTAGATGACTCCAAATTTTCCACCTGTGCAGTCTACTGACAAAACATCTCTCCCTTGCTGTCTGCTTTTCGTATTTGAAAAACAGGAAGCTACGTTAGACTATAAACGTTGAAATTACTTTGCAAAAAGAAAAAGAAAGAAGAAAAAATAAAAACTGATTTTATTATAATTATTACAATTACTTTTATTTATTTAAATTTTTATTAGAAACAGAAAAAAAGAGTGCTTTTAAATAAATGTTGAGAAAGTGATTTAAATAATAAATGTAGATTAAAAAAAAAAAATTGTTGAAACCAACCGTAACAAGATTGCTCCCCCCGGCTAATTAAAAAAAAAATTTTTTTGAGAAAACAAATTATTTTTTTGAAAGGTAACTTGGTACCACATGGCATGCTGGGACCTCAACACTGAAAAAACTGACCCACAAACACAGATCATACATCGATCCTGGACGGGATCCAGAGAGTTCACCGCTGAAATACCACCCTGACAATATATTCCGGATATATACAACCAGAGCTCGCACATCCGTAGAAACCATTACCTAAAATATTACCTGAAACATGACCATAAAAGAGTACTACCAGAGGAGGGACCACAAGGCTGATTTTACCACTAAAATGACCAAGATATTTTCTGCACCTGTAAAAGAACACATGTTCCACCTGATTGTGAAACCTCACTTCCCTACTACTGTCATTCCTACGCATAACTGCATCCTTCCTGAGACTTCTGGCAACAGAACTGTAAATAATACATAAATTGAATTTTGAAAAAAAAAATTAGCCGAAAAAGAAGAGAAGTGCCCACTGATTAATTGTCACTATACTGCTTATATACATAACTTCAATAATTGGCATCACAGTATATTACAACACTATCTATTAATGTAAATAAGTACTAGTAATATCATAGTTACAACACTGTAAATGTCAATGAAATTTGTAAAACACATATTAATTCTATTATACAAAAATACACAAGAGCAACTGGTGACACACAAAAAAAAATATATACATATACATCTGTAAGACACAAATTATGGTATCACAGACCATGTTAGAGAATTACGCACACAATTGTAACAATTTTATATGAGAACACATGTTTGTTTTCGAACACAGTCTAATGATTCGGGATATTATGTAGATTTTACAAATGCACGTACAAGTAATGTGCATGGGAAAGAGTATCTCTGCCTCTGTGCTACTTATAGCAAAAAGCAGTTTCGGGCCTTTTGGGCACTACAGGGAAAACATTCCACAAAATAAAATAAAAAACAGGGGTGGTGACATATATCACCAGGAAGGAAAACACACATTCCACAAAAATAGGAAGTAGAATAAATAAAATAGTTAATTTTAGCACTTTTAGCCACACACAACAACATACAGGCATGTACATGAGACAGTATGTACTAGAAAAAGAAAAAGGGCCCACACTCCTTAAAGTTTAAGCTCAAATAAAACCACAAACTGTATAGTAAATAATAAATCTATCTAGTTAAAATGTAGAAATTAAAGTAAACACATACTTAAAAAGTTATATACAAAACACTGATGCATTAAAAAAAACTGAACTAAACAGATCTACCTCGGCAAAAGGGCATACAAAACACAACATCCTAAAAAAATTTTAAAGTAACAAAAATTACATTCGTTTCTTTTTTTTTTTTTTTTTTTTGCAAAAATATACCCAAAATCTACGAAAACGGGGTGCGGACGGGTATATACCACATAATCTACCATAAAACAGACAAAAACCTTAAGTATAGGCATAAAAAGGGTTAAAAATGCCTACATGAGAGTATCAACACACAACCAAAACAAACCTTTAATACGCTAGAAAAACTAAGTTCCGTTTTAAAAATGTAAAAAAAAAATAATTAAATATACATACACATTAACTAAACTATAAATAAATACAAATAAACAAGGTAAAATTGAATAAAAATGCTTGAATAACGAAAAAAGGTAGTTAGTATTTATAACTCGGACGGTCTCTTCTATCCCGTAGCGAATAGTCGGTTCTAGAAATCGATATTGAACGACTACTTCTATTCGATTTAGCAGCTGGACGAATCGATGAACGAGACCTGCGCGAATCGCTGTGCTCAGCAGTTGAACTGCTTTCTGCCGTGGCTGAATTTTTACCTACGCGCATTTCACTGCCTTCTGCCGTTGCTAAATTTTTATTTACGCACATCTCGTTATTCTCTGCCGCTGCAATCTCCGGAGAAATGGGAGGTGGGGGAGAGGGATTTATGATTTCAGTCGCGTCGCTGTCTGTTTCCTCCACTTCCGGCGCTACCGGAGTTTCGTTATTGTTGACGTTCACTACTGCTGGTGCGCGGTTACTATCATATGGTGCCCAGGGAATGAATCGGTTACGCTTACACCTGCGTACAGGAGGAGAATCGCGCGGTTGGTGTGGTGAATCGATGGTCACGTTTTCAGTCGATCCCAGGCCAATTGTTTGTTTTGGTTTACTGGACCAGATGGGGAGTCTGTCTTTGAAAGAAGACAACCTGTCAACATGGACAACCTGACAATTTTTGGGATTAGCAACTAGCGCTATTTTAAAATTAACCTCATTTAACTTCTCAATTATAGTAAAAGGACCATTATTTTGCTTGCTTAATTTTTTTGTATTACCAGGGGCGACTGTGGGTGTAAATAACCACACAAGATCTCCTATTTTAAAA
Source organism: Maratus michaelseni (assembly GCA_963931845.1). Lineage (NCBI taxonomy): Eukaryota > Metazoa > Arthropoda > Arachnida > Araneae > Salticidae > Maratus > Maratus michaelseni. Next base: position 387,566,174 of record OZ007591.1, on the reverse strand, counting down.
TTTTTATCAACAGCTGTCTTTTCACGGTATTTTTCCTGCTGCTCAGAAACTTTAATTAAATTACTATGTACTTCAGTGTATACTTTTTGAAGAGCTGGGATTAAGAGTTCGCAAAAAGAGGGTGCATCATTATAATTAAAAGAAGGTGGTTGAGAAAAGAGATTATATGGTAGATTCATATTTCTGCCATACATAACTGCAGCTGGGCTAAGTTTAGTTGAAGAGTGGACAGCTGAACGCATAGCTAGTAGTGCAAATTTGAGTTTAGTGTCCCAGTCAGATTGATTTTGGTTGACTATGTGACAAAGTGCATTTTTAAGAGTACGATTCTGTCTCTCCACTTGCGAGTTGCCAGCCGGGTGATAAGATGAGGTCTTAATATGATTAATACCAAACATTTTATATACGTGCTCTATCGCATCTGAAATTAGATTCTTCGCGTTGTCCGTCGTAATAAAACAGGGCGCACCGTAGCGTGATATGAAATCAGCTAAAGTGTCCGCAATGACATCTGAAGTGGTTGAACTAACCGCATATGCTTCTGGCCACTTAGTAAATGAATCTATATATGCGACAATATACTTATTTCCCGAAAAAGTTTGCGGTAAGGGTCCAATGAGATCCAAATGAACCTTGTTCATGGGAAACTGGGGGGTCGGCATACGTTGCAGAGGGGCGAGCTGGTTCGCTCTATAAGCTCTCTTCTGCTGGCAACTAATACATGACTCCACTAGATGCTTGACATCTGACGACATTCCTGGCCAATAGAAGTGCTCACGAATGCGATCAATGGTCTTTTGAAAGGCTTGATGACAAGCCGCTAGGGACTCATGTGTTAGTGCAAAAACTTGAGTAACCAATTCTTTTGGCACGACTAACTTTACAGATTTATTCAAAATAGCTGACTCCCTTGTATCCTCACAAACTAAAATGTCATCTCTAAAAAAAAATTTCATGTATTTAGGAGCAATTTCTACACCTTGGTCTAGTTTTCTTGCAATCTCGCAGCATTTCTTGTCTGATTTTTGTAATTCACCAATTTTTTCAAGTAGATTAGAATGAGGCATAAAAGTAACTTCCTTTTCGACTTGTATACAAAAATTACAATTAACAGTATCATTGGAGTTATCATTGTTGACATACCTCGAAAGGAAATCTGCGACACTGTTACACTTACCTTTAACAAACTTGATTGTAAAATTAAAGTCTGAGAGAGTGCAGATCCATTTAGCCATGCGAGATGTAGGGTCGTGAATTTTTAACATAAATGTTAGAGGCGCATGGTCTGTATAGATGAAAAAATGGGTATTAGCAATGTAACATTTGAAGTGGGCAGTAGCCCAAACTAAAGCTAGTAATTCCCTTTCAGTGGTGGAGTAGCGGGTCTCAGCATCTTTCAATTTTCTGCTGGCAAAGGCAACAGGATGGAGCATGTTATTTTCATCTAATTGTGATAACACTGCCCCTAATGCTTCGCCACTGGCATCAGTATATAAATGGAATTCTTTCTCAAAATCAGAGAGTGCAAGACATGGTTTTGAAATAAGAGCCATTTTAAGGTCTTCAAATTCTTTCTGTGCATCTTCATTCCACGAAAATTTTCCTGTCTCTTTCGTTAAGTTGATTAGATTTTTAGCTCTCTTAGTAAAATCTGGTATAAATCTCCTATAGAAAGATCGAGTTCCAATAAATGACCTAACAGCCTTTCGGGTAGTTGGAGGTTTAAAATTTTCTATTACGGCAATATTTTTATTGATAGGTGATACTTGGCCACTACAAATCTCAAAACCTAGATATTGTATTTTATTCGAAAGGAAAGTGCATTTACTGGGCATAAGTTTAAGTTTATGCAGTCTTAACCTTTCAAAGACCATGCTAAGCTTCTCAAAATGAGAATTAACATCACTGGAGGCAATTACAATGTCGTCGATATAAACAAGAATTCCAAGATTGCCTAAATCACCGAAAATAGCATTCATAAGTCTTTGGAAACTGTTACCTGAATTTGAGAGCCCAAAACAGTTACGGGTCCACTCAAAAAGTCCTTTGTGGGTGATTATAGCAGTTTTATGCCTATCCTCTGGGCGAATAACCTGTTGAAAAAACCCACTAGTTAAATCTGAAAAAAATTTAGCCCCACTTAAAGCATCAACAGAGTCGGTAATGTTAGGTATTGGGTAAGCATCTTTAACAAGATTTTTATTTAATCTTCTGTAGTCAACAGCAAGTCGATAGGAACCGTCTGATTTCCGAACCAGAATAACCGGAGAAGCAAATTCAGACATGGAAGGGGAAATTATGTCCGCCTGTAACAAAGTATTAAGTTGGTCCTCCATTTCTTGACGTAATTTGTAGGGGACTCTATAAGCTTTGCCTTTAACTGGTTTATTTGAAGTTAAGTTAATTTCATGCGGGATTGTATCACAGCCGGGTAAATCTAAGACCGATGCTGCAAATACATCTTTGTTTTTGTCTAGAAAATTTTGCATTTTAAGTTTTAATGGGGGTTCTAAATGATCTAAATTAATTTCAGAGCTCCAAGTGAGATCAGCGTGATCAAAGTCACCAATTGGAGGGGCCAAATTTATATTATAGGTTAATTTATTATCAGTTACGGGTATATTTGACTGGTCTACACATTTTTGAATTTTGGCAACAAAGGTTCCTTTATTTAAATGAATACTATTGTCTGAAAAATTTGCAAATGAGATATATAGGCCATGTTCTTTAGTGCAAATGGCTCTGGAGGTAAGGAGACCTTGATTTAAATTTTTCGCCAAAGGTTCTAACATAACAATATCATTTTCCTTAATAAAATTTTCCTTATAACTTTTAACCTGGGCTAACATTTTTGACTGCGGGGGAATTGAAATTTTGCTACATAACACAGCGAAACTTATATTTTTATTTTTTTTGGTTTTATCACTACTGCTATCTTCATTGCTCTCCTCCTCGACTTCAGGTACCTTATCCTCTATACTTACCAAATCTTCACTTTCATCAATATTACAAATTTCAGTAGTCTCTTCAGCTAAATTACCCTGAGTTACCTGACTCGCTGCTGAAAGAATGTTGTCGACACTTTGAATACTTGAAAAATTTTCAGTGTTATTACCCTCAGAGCTACCGCCTGATGTTGTTTGCATGCAAAAGTTCTGCGCAACACTTTCAACTTCCTTATCTGACTCAGTTTGAATGACTATCTCAACATCTTTTCCCATATTACTCAACTGCGGGTCCTGAACTACCATATTTTCACTACTATGATTCCCATTTTCAATATTAACTGAGTCATGAACTTTCTCACATGCACAATTTTCAGGAGGGCTATTGGCATTACTACTTTTTGAATTCTCCCCTACTTTGTTGACACATTTTATATTTACAGAATTATTTTTAACACAATCATTATTTATACAATTATTATTAGAATTTACACTATATACAGAGTTAGAAATATTTACAGAATTAGTAGCAAGACAAGTATTACACCCTGAAGTATTACTTGGGGTTTCTACGCTTTGTTTACATTGGCCTGAAACTGGCACTTTAAGAGCGACAGCATTTGTATCACAATTTATACTTGCCCGGTACTCTTTCAAAAATGTCATTCCCAAAATCATATTAAATTCCTCTGCTAATTTACCTTCCACTACATAGAATTCAGCTTGACATTGAACATTATCAAAAACAAATTTTAAAAATACTTTCTTATTTAGGTGAACTTTCTCACCGGTGACAGTCATAATGGGGATATTGCAATTCTCCATTTCAAAATTCTCTAAACAGTTACAATCAGTACCACTCAGGAGATTAATTGCAGAACCCGTGTCACATAATGCATTTAGGCAAACTTTATTTATGTAAATTCTTGCAGTTGGTAATGTATATGATTGGGGCTGAAACATACTATACACAGTTGGGGGGTCCAGGGGCCTGTTGGGGATCGACTTGACCACATCTGATCCGGCCACTAATAGTTTAAAGCCTCACTTTCATTGTTAGCTACTGGGGTGTTATTTACCGCCTGCTCTTCATTTCTGTTCGCAGCTGTGCTCCTATTGTTTTGGTAATAACCACCTCTTCTTCCCCTATATCCGCCTCGCTGATTGTGGTTCCCTCTAGGATTTTCACCTCTGTTTCTATAATTTTGCCCACAGCTCCTGAAATTTTGACCACCTCCCCTTCTAAAATTATAGTCGACAAAATTTAGTGGACAATCTCTGGCATAGTGGCCTTGTACGGAACACCTATAGCAGGTTACGGGTCTTACCTCTTGGTTTTTCTCCTGTACATCCCTAGCCCTAAGATCTACTAAACTGTCTATCTTAGCTGCTAAAACATCAATTTGAGATTTTAGTTGGTCTATCTCCTTCTTTTGTGAGCTATCTTGCTGAAAAACTGCAGCACAGGGGAGGTTTTGGGTCAAATTTGGGTTGAGAATTTCCTCGCGGTGGTTGTAGAAAGGGTTAATGCTCCTATAAGCTTTTTCTTCAAGAAGCGCAATTTTGAGAACCTCTTCTGGGGATTGCGGATTTCTCGCAATTACCCCCTTTCGCATTTCTGGTGTAAGATTGCTCAACAGCATGGAGTGTAGTAGAGCCGTTCGGCTTTTATCGACTACTTCACCCTGGATACCTTCAATTACAAGGGCTCTTAATGACATATCATATGCCTTGTCATAAAACTCCTGAACACTCATATTGGGTGGCTGTTTAAAATTTAAAAAATGACTGAGGGCAACATCTGGTGTGGCCTGTGAAGTATAACTCTCTTTTAAGATTTTTAATAGCTCATCAGATGTTTTTGCTTTGTGAATTTTTATTCGCCTAGAAGCAGCTCCTGATAATCTAGCTAACAAAACGAATTTTTTCTCCTCCTCATTCCAGTCGAATAATTTGGCAAAACTCTCAAATTTCTCAGAAAAATCTGAGAAGCAGACTGAGCTGGCCTCTCCATTGAATGGGGGAATGTTTGACAAATTATCCACTAAAGCATTTTTTCGCTGAATAGTGGCAATTGCTTCCGAGTGCTTATCAGCCATAGTTAGAGTTAGAAAATGACAAACAAACCAAAAAGAAAATGAAAAAAGGGGGGGGGGGGACAACTTAAAAATGAGAAAAAGAGAGGGGAAAGGAAAACCTTATAAATACATAAAACTTAAGTACAGGACTATGCTTTTTGTAAATAAGAAAAGGTTATGCTCACAAGGCATAATTTTGACTGGGAATTGTAGCTTACTAGCACAGAGAGAGAGCCTAGACCTCTTTTTACACTTGAACATATAAATAAAATTTTAATTGCAAAAACACCCAGTTGCTCTTTGATACATAAATACATACAAGTAAAAAAAAATCAATAACCCAGAGACCGAATTGTTACGGCTCCATTTGTTGTGGAGTTTTGGGGTTCTTTCTAAAACACAACTTACTTAAACTTAAAAAGCTCATTTATTACTCAATCTTCACTTGACAATTAAATATTTAGAAAAAAATAAGTATACCCTGATTAGCTCCACTGAAATCTGTTGCCATGGAAAAGGTAGCAAATTATATTAAACTAATCAAAATATCAAAACTTAAGAATCCGAATAGGTTAATACAACAATGATAATTTTGAACTCATCATTTTAAGACAATATTAAATGTAGTAAGGGGCAACAGATTTCTAAAGCAAGTAGCATACTGGATTGCATAAAGAACACCCAACTCCACTCCAACCCGATCAAGCTCAAATCTCCATACACATTAAATTAACAAAAGTGTAATCATCATATAATTTGGAAAAATGCAGGCAACCTGAAATTCCTCCAATATGAGGACCAAAAGGGGAAAGAGTTAAATCCGTTAATAGAATAGGGATATGATGATGTACTAAAATTTTAGAACAACCATAGAGATTCTGAACAAGATCCGATCGGTTAACCAAGAATCGTATAGTGGTGTATAATGACTGGATATTTTTTTTTTTTTTTTTTTTTTTTTTTTTTTTTTTTTTTTTTACTTTTTAAAATAAAACAATTTTGGTGTATATTTTAGAAAAACAATGTTTCTGAAAGAGGAGAGTTAAAGCTTAATTTAACATTTTATGAAATTAAATTTAATATTACTGTTTCACTTATTAATCTATCCATCCTTAAATCAAGATCAAAAATACGATTGTATAACATTGAGTGAACTTCAATTTATGTTCATTAAAACAGTCAGTTATGAATTTAAACTTAAGAAATTTTAAAGTCCTAATTTAATAAAGTTGAATTTTCTCTCCCTTTTTTTTTTTTTTTTAATTAATCACAGAAAGGTTAGGCCATTCTTATAGGTCTACTGTGAATATAAAAAATTAATTATTTAGAGATTTATACAAAGAAAAACATACCAACTTTGATAATAAACAAAAAAAAAACACAATTTATTTGAACATTGAAAATAATGAAGCAACTAAGTTATCAAAAATAATCTTAATAAAACAATATAACAGCTGATCTTTTAAGTTGAAACCACTCACTGGTTACTTTTAAATTACACATCATATTTTTAAAATTACCATCATATTACCATTTAATGGTCGTTCAAACATACAAACATTATATATTAACCTACAGACTATTTCTGTTCATAATGTTTATTCTTATTGAAATTATCCAAAGATATTCATTTCACTTTTAAACTCTGGTATAGCAAACATATTTTTTTTTTTTTTAAAAGAGGTACAAATAAATAAAAAGAAAAACTATGCAAATAGTACTTACAACAGGTAGAGAGTTCTACAATTTTAGTCAATGGGCACTTAGGAGCATTTCCTCCTTTTTCAAAATCTGATGAAGCACTTAAGCTGGAGTATTCAGGCTGGGGAAAAATTCAGACGTGGTTTCAAGCTAACATTCATCAATCCTCTCATCTCACTGCATCACTTGCTATCAACTACTAGGTCCATCATCTAGTCCGGAGGGGAAAATCGTTCTACGGTCCAGAACTTCACCGTCGGAGTCAGTAATTTCACCTTCCTGAAGCATGTGTTTTATTCGAAGATAGCCATCACCGTAACTCAGAACACTACGACTTCTAACGATCGGTTTAGTTCAATATCTATGATCACTTCTGATGGTTAAGAAGTCATAATCTTGGAGCGCCACTACGCCAAAAAAAATAGGCTACACATATCTTCTTCTTAATTTCTCGTTAACAGTTATAGATCCGCAATTCGAAAATGCCCTTATAGCCTCTTTTCATCATAACATCATGATTTAGGATGGTTAATGTAGGGCCATCAATGCCCCACTCTCAAAAAAAAAAAAATCTTCCAGAAACCTGTCCGCCTTCAACAACTTCGCGATCCAGCCCACAGGCCAATCTTCGAGCCCCGTAATAAGTCGAATTTTTTTTTACGAGTCAAACGACAGGTCTCTTGGCCAAGCAACAAGTGTCGTAAACATTCATTCTCCCGTGCTGCTTGAAAAACGGGACCGATCCACTCTGCCAGGGGTACGGGAATGGAAACAAAAGGAAAAATGGACTCATCGTGAAGACTACAGCTTGCCGCTCCACTCTGCCGGCCGCTTCATGGGGGAAGGAAACCATGCATCACCCCCATGGCGTGTGCTGAAGGGGGGTCCTGTTAGCCTCTGTTTACATGGGCGCCAGCTATCCGCCTGATAGCAGAGCCAATTGAAGCCTGACGTAAACTTACAAAGCCTAATTGCGTGTATAGTACACTCATAAGATAACGTAATTCTTATACAGGGCGGTCGGTCATTCTTATATCAAAGTCAGACTAGATGACACCAAATTTTCCACCTGTGCAGTCTACTGACAAAACATCCCTCCCTTGCTGTCTGCTTTTCGTATTTGAAAAACAGGAAGCTACGTTAGACTATAAACGTTGAAATTACTTTGCAAAAAGAAAAAGAAAGAAGAAAAAATAAAAACTGATTTTATTATAATTATTACAATTACTTTTATTTATTTAAATTTTTATTAGAAACAGAAAAAAAGAGTGCTTTTAAATAAATGTTGAAAAAGTGATTTAAATAATAAATGTAGATTAAAAAAAAAAAATTGTTGAAACCAACCGTAACATTAGTTAAGTTATCTCTGATATTGATTATTGAAATCTTAAACAGAATGATCATTTCAAAACATAAAATCGATTGATTGAAAACATTGATTTATTCAATAAATTGTTTTAGAACTAAATCCATGTCCTAGGCAGGCATGTTTTTGGCATTAATTTGAACTATTTTATGTTTGATTTTAAAGTCATTTTATTTAACAAATTCTTTAAAATAAATTACAAACAATAAATTTATTTAAAGATTTTATTTAAAAGAGAAATGTAAAACAATTTTTTCCGTTGAAATCTCTTACAATAATTAAACAGCCAAAAAGATCTTTAAGCAAAGAACTCTGTATTGTCACATATTTTATGCATGTAATTTCCTCTTCATTGATACAAAAACTCGCTTTAGTTGATCAATATATCTTTAATAATATGCAGATATGGATTTAGATATCATACAGAACGGTCACAAATTGCCAGGACATATAATGCGTAAAATGTATATCATGCTTAGACAATTTTTGTATGAATAATTAATGAAATAAACTGCGTTGTTACAGATTTAGTGTGTTGTATATTTCATAGAGTTTTTTTTAATCATTTTATCAATACAAAAATATATATCGAACATTGGCTACTTTAAAACTATGTTTTGTATTTTCTTTTTCTGTGAATATTTAGAACGGGAGCTAGCGATAAAAAAGTATTAAAAAATATAATTTTTGTAAAAACCGATAAAAAAGTTTAAAATAGATGGATTTAAACGTATTTTAATAAGTTAAGAGGATATTTCCCACAAAAGAAAATAATTGTTGGAATAATTCTCAAAATTTCTGTTCCAAGTAATTAAAAATCTGAAATATATTTTTAAAATATCCATTTGAATTAATTTTTCTTCTTTATCAGTCTTTTTAAAGTTATTTAAATGTTATCTGATTTTGTTTTTTATAATAATCAAATGATGATTAATTAAAAACATCGTTAGAGTTTTTAACGCTTTCTTTGCAAAGTGAATCACCTAGCAGTCTTAATATTAAAGTTCCTTTGATTTTTTTTTCAGATTTTATTATAGCAAGATTTTTTTTTATCTCCGAAATTTAAAATATCAAGTTGGAAATTGTACGTTAAACGTGACATAGGAGGTGCGTTCGTTTTATAACTAGTTCCACAATGTAAAAAAATCATCCTTATTATTTCAGTGAAATGAATTATATCGTCTGCTATGAGCGAAATGAGCATGCCTTTTTTTCCTCCTTATTACGTATACAATTTGTTTACAAATGCGGTTTTTTTTCTATACCAAACAGTCCTACAAAAGTCATCATGGAGATCTTCCTTTGCGAATGATTACCTCCATGGTTTAATATTTTTATGACTCATAATAAACGAATCTCCTGTGTTTATTTACTCTAATGGATTGAGATATTCGGCTGTTAACCTAATTTCCACTGAGGTTATGTCAGAATCTATACATATTTGAATGTAACTCATCTCTCAAGCAAACAATTTGTTTGAACGATCGTTTTAAAAATGTAAATTTTATGTAATTTTATTCGAAAAAGTAATTTTGAATAAAAATGACCACCTGGCATATGAAAAAAAAAGTGGTTTGCCCGTATTTTTTTCCCTCAGTCACATGACTTGCGCTTTTATAATATAGATTACGTACGATAGGATTTAATGGAATAAAGAAAACTTTTAATACTATCTTTTTAAGTTTTGATTCGATTTTCATAAAAATTTGAAATCACTCGTCAAAATTCTGCAACGATAATATATATTAGATTTCAAAGCATTTGGTTGGGTAGTTTTTGCGCTGTTATATGCCGACAAACGGAGGGACTAGACGACGACTATAGGTGCTATGTATTTTTATAATTATGAACGCACCTAAAAACTGTAACAGCCATTTGCTGTTAGTGAGAGTGAACCAGGCTGTTCAGTCGTAAAAGAGAGCACAAGAAGTAAAATTTAACAGTCACGTTTATTAAAACTTAATCGTGCAGGGATTTGAGAAAGGATACCACTACATTTTCTTTACTTCACAATAATTCAGCTTTCCCGAAAAGGTACTCAGCAAAATACAACCTCAATTTATTAAATATAAAGATTCAAAACGTAACTTACATGTTGAAGACAACAGCAAGTCAGTTGCCTTCAGCAAAAATCCAAACTCCACGCCTCAAACTAGTCGAACACTGATTGCAATATGTCCGCCTAGACTAACTCTGGAAATGGCACTCCTTGAGCAGCCACAAAATTTACTTTATTAATCAGCAGGGATTATTGTAGAAAACTTCTACTAACTTCTTATGCTCTCTTCAGATTGATGAGTTCAATAGCCGAATCTAAATTTACTCTCATAGAGGAAGAACTCGACCCAAGTTCCGACTTTCAAACACATTCCGAAACTTATATACTCAAACATTGATTGACCAGCTCTAACAATTTGCATAAATATCAATAAAAAGCAGAAACTCACTTGTTCCGATGTTTTCACAGTCACCCGTCGAAAATTAAAGAGAGATAGCCTTGATCAAATTTTACGCACATGGACAATAAGTGGACTTTTTGTCCACACCTACGTTCTCATTCAAACATCGCGTACTCACATGATTAGAGTAGTCGATCAATCATAAAACGTACAAAAAACAAATAGTGTTTACATAAACCATTCATTGAGGGGAGGGGATAAAACAATTTTTGGCGTAAAGCCTTTGCAATAAGTGATCACCAAAATAAAAACTGTAATGTCATTCATTGTTTTACATCTGTAAATTCTTCTTTATTGACCCAAAAACTCATTTTGTTTAAATAATTTATCTTTATTATCATGTAGTAATTGATTTTGGCATCATACACCACAGCTCTTCTTTCATACAAACTCATTTTATTAGATTAAAAGATAGCCACTGTAAAATCTGATCAAACGGAATCTGTCTATAACGGAAACTGCCTTAAAATGAGACACTACCCACAAAAGGAATAGCTTGAAATTGAACCTGCTAAGATGAAAATTTGTTTAAAGAGGTCTTTTTATTGTCGCTTTCGATAATGTTTTTTCGGGTTTTACTGTATTATTTAATGTAACTAAAAATTAAATGTGTGAGCTGAAATTTAAATAAAGGAAAAATAATTTTAAAATACAGAAAGCGAATGAAAACATAAAAAATGAAGCTCTACTGTATTTCAGGAGAAACAAAGATGATTTAATTTTAAAGCAGAGAAGAAGACATTCATGCAAATTTATGCGTATTTATTGAAATATAGAAACGGCGGATTTCCAAATTCGCTGGGAAATCTAATCGTCTGTTTTGTAGGAAAAGGAAAAGTTGTTTGGATATCTACTGTGTTTTGTTTTTGAAGATTGGAATATAATAAATATTTTAAATAGGAGAGTTGGGGGATGAATGGGAAGGGGGATGGATGGGAAGTTCTCAATATTTCAGACAATAAACTTTTTTTTTTGGTTGCTTCCTATCCTCATAGATTTCACTACCATAGTGTGTTTCAGAACCAAAAGCAAGAGCACATGGCTGTTTTCAGTTTTCTTCAAATTTGCATTTCCTGAAAACTCTGCTTAAAAGTAATTTTTTTTACATTTGAACTTACTTAAATATCTTATGCAATATAAACAATTAAGATATGTTGTAGTTTTTTATTTCACGGCTCAATATTGGTAATTAAAATGAATGCATATTAACCATTGTGACAAAATAATTTTTTAGACAAAATGTCTGACAATTGAATATATGCATCATGGGGATGATTGGGACATTTCAAATGGGATGAATGGAACTGTCTCATCCATCCCTAGAGGATGCTGAAAAATATGTTTATTATCTAAATCTATACTATTAAAAACCGTTCGCGTATCTATGTAACCTCAAAAACTCGAAAACCAAAGGGCGCAGGGCTAGGAAATTTTGCACACGGGTAGCTGGTAGGGCGGTCATGAACGATCGGGGCAAAAAATTCGAAATTTTGAAATAGGTTTTTGATAAATTTAATATTAATTAAAATCCTTCTACAAAGAGATCTCATCAAAAATTCAAAAATACGCTTTTCTATTTTCGGTTGGTTGGTTGTATAAAATCTCCGCAGGAGTCATTAAATAAATTAAGGCAGGAATCATTCCAATTCCCAGTCGAGTGTTTAAAATCGATGGATCAGAGATTATAAGAGATGTAGACAATCAACTTAATTATTGACCGTTGCAAAATACTAAAAACTTAATTTTAAAAGATTTTATCGACTTAATGAATGATAATTAGCTGGGTTTAAGGTTTTTTTTACATGACATATATTAGTATGATAGAGATTATTAATACAGAAAACTTTATTTAACAGATTATTTGTTAAATTTGCGAGGATGGGGAGGGTGTGGGGGTCAACGACTTTTTATTAAATATCACATATATTTTACTTGACCGCGCGCCACCTGGCGGCGGCTTTTTCATTAATTGACCCTCCTTATTAATAAATTCAAATCTGCTGCTCAAATTTCAACTGAACTAATTACATTTAACAAATTTAACATTTTTTTTATTCCCCCGTAACGTTTAATCGCTGTTTTATATAGATGATACCGCTATTTTAGAATAAAAATTTTCCTAAAAATTAAATTTATGTTCCTAATAAAAGTACAGAGCCCGTATTCACTTGATGCATACCCAGTCAAAGTTAGTGATTTGTTGTTGAGCACTTGACCACGCCCTTCCCTCAAGGTTTTTTCTCTAACTGCGCTTTATTTCCAGAACTCAGGTAATTATGTTCCGAACATCTCCAAACCAGTTCCATTTTGCTAAATTATCATAAAAATCAGCATTCCTAGCTTCAGGGTGTACTTCTAGAAAACAGTTACCAGTATTTCCGAATAATAGTATAAGCCAAATTTCAAATTAAATTCCTAGCATAATCAAATGAATCAATCTTTAAAGATGCATATAGTGGCTCTTTTAATTTATCATTTGCTGAAAGGCACTTGAACATCCGCTCCTCCCGGCCCCTCCCTCAAGGATCTTTGTCTAATTGTACCCTGTTTCCATATCTCAGCAACTAATTTTCCGATTTCAGTGCAACTGATTCCAAACATCATATTTAACTTAATAATCAACGTCTATATCATTAAAATAAATTTGTGAGTAGCGGGTACCACTATTTCCGAATAACAGTCTAAGACAAATTTCTAATTAAGTTCCTAGCTTAACCAAACGAACGAATTTTTAAAGATGCATAGTCGTCCTCCTAATTAGTAATTTACTGAAGTGAACTTAAACATTCGCTCCTCCCCGGCACCTCCTTCAAGGTTTTTTCTCTAACTATGCCCCGTTTCCATAACTCAGCAACTATCTTTCCGATTTCAACGCAACTGATTACAAACATTATAATTAACTTCATAATCACCCTCTATAATATTAAAGTAAATTCATGAGTAGTAGTTACCACTATTTCTGAATAATAGTTAAAGCCAAATTTGTAATTAAGTTCATAGCTTAACCAGACGAACAAATTTTTAAAGATGCATGGTGGTCCTCCTAATTAGTCATTTTCTGATGGACACTTGAACATCCCCTCCTCCCGGTACCCCCCTTTACTGCAATGTGAGATATACATATTACGGACGCCACGCTGAAATACTAACAAGCTGTAGCGGGTATTACGATAATTCTTTTACCTCGCATGCAAATAATTAGAGATTATTTAATTGCACTTCATTATTTCATTTTTTTTTAAATAAAGAAAAACATTTTATCACAAACGGCAACAACATTTTTATTCTATTTATTCCCTTATTCCAAAGATATCGTTTTATCGTCTGCTGCCATAGCAACATAAATTAAGTTTCATTAAAAAAAATGCACAGAAGTATTTTTTTTTCTAAATCGTATAGTTCTAAATCGTAGTCATCACTTTAACAGGGGAATTAAATTCATTTTATTCACATTTTAGAATTAAATTCATGAACTCCCGTGCGTCGAACGGGTTAAACAACTAGTAATATTATATAGGTTGATAAATTTATAATTTATGGTAATTATTCTTTTAACATTTCATCCTCATTGTAGCCATTGTCTTCAGCCATTGAATGCTTCCGTTTATGGGCCTTTTAAGGCAAAGCTGAGATGAGTCCAAGATGACAACTCTCCAAGTGAGTCCAAGATGACCTCTAACAAATAATCCTGGAGATCATATTACAATTTATAATCCCTTAGCTATTGCCAAGGAGGCATTTTTGTCAGCTTTTAGTCCTTAACACTGAATACGGGAGGAAAATGTTTGTGTCCCATTCATCCCTGCTGTGGGGATGATTGGGACATAGAAGAACTTCTTTTTAAATTTCATTTATATTTCTGTATAATAATAATCTTGAATAAATATTGTGCATAAGATGTAGTCAAACACTGAATGTATGACATGTGATATATAATATTGATAATACCTTAAATAAAATATTTAAAATAACGATTTTTGTGAAAATGTCCATTTATCCATTTATCTCCCATCTCCCCTAGTATAATATGTGTAGGATGTACTAGACATTTTTTATATCCATTATGAATTCGCTGTGATTGTGAAAAAAGCTTACTATTTCAATTTTCAATTTTGTTTTCTCGGAAAAATAAAATAGTTTTCTTTTAAGGGCTACCGTTTGTTTCAAAACGTGAATTTTAGTGTTTTTTAAATAAAAGCATTCAGACTGAATTTAAATTCTAAAAGTCAATATTATTAAAGCTAAAAAAAAATTATACTGGTAAATTATTCCGGTCTAAAATCGTAAAACCGTCTATCAATATACATTTTTATATTTATATTAAAATCATTAAAATTACAGACATTAGGGTAGACCTGGGCACATTTACGCGGATTTTTTTCAATGAATTTTCTAATTTTTATGTTTTAACTTAGGAAATTTTAGACATTCTGGTTTTATAAAGCAGTTAATAAAGTCAAAATTTGTGTATTCAGTTTTTACCCTATTTGTGTTTTTAACCGTAAAAAAAAATTATTTTAGGTCCAAGTCATTTGCGTAAACTTGCCCCGGGAACGGGGCACGTTTACGCATATTCTAAGTGATACCAAAGAGTAAGTGAAATAACTTTTTAATCAAATTGAGATGTTTTATTTATAAGTTAAAACACTGTTTAAAAACAAAAAAAAATAAAGATAATTAATTAAAGATCATTTTATAGGCTAAACTGAAAACATAGGGCTTATTGCTAGTTAAAAACAGAAACTATTTAGTCATCTTCATCATCACTGTTACAGTTTTTACAAACAAAAAATAAAGTATTTCCTTTTGCACTCTTGTCATGGGACCAGACCACCTTTTGCATCTAAGACATTGAACCCAGTCTTGTCCTTTTTTGGATTGGTAATCACAGTAAGAACGTGTGTAAAGGTGCCCCGATGTCAATGCGTAAACGTGCCCCGTTGCCATGTTTGGATTTATTTTTAACGTGCAATGAAAATTAATAACATTTTATCAAATACAGTTCTCTAAAAAGGATAAAATTCTGCTAATGTTCATATATTTGTTTATCCTTAACTAAATATTATTAGGTCACAATAAGTTTCAATAAGTTCAACACCAAATTTACTCACCTTGAAAGAAAATAGGTTATTCTTTCCGCATGCTAGACCGAAGCTCGACTGACGCTCAAAAACTTGTGAGAATACCCGCTATGGCGCAGCATCAATCTGTTATGACTGGTGGGGCACCAGTTATCACTCATTTCGGAAAAAATGCACTGCGTAAACGTGCCCCATGCGTAAACGAGCCCCTGTCTATCCTACATTATAATTACATAAAACATTAAAAACATATTAAAATTGGACGTTTCGGATTTACATGAAAATCCCTCTTCAACAAACATTTTTCTTAACGTAAGTCACAGTTCAAAAATATCAACAAATAGAAAATGCAACGTATCAAAATGTCGAGACCAAAGTTACAATTATAATAACACGGAGTATTCATTCGGGATTGCACCTGCTTCATTAAGAGGTAAATCTGTAATTTTCATGTACCATGCTTCTAAGAAAGTACGAGTTCTGTAGTCGCTGCATCTCGATCTGATTACAAAAGATTTAGCAAAATCTGGAAAATGGTCAGTTTTTATTTCATCATCCACTATTTTGCAATTTAATTTTTTATTTTGAAATGCACATCTGTTCTCTTTTAGTCTTATCTTAAGTGTTCGACCTGTATTTATTGTTTACTTCAAATATACATTTTGTTTATCTAATTTTTATCTTTAAATATCCATGATTTTTCATATGACCTTTATTCACGCAAAAGATTTCAACAATTTTTTAGGTCTAATTTGCATTTCATGCACCCTTATATTTAAATTCCTGATACGAGGATGAAATGATGATCTATTTTCACAAACATAAAAAGATAAAACTTGTTATCAACAAACAATATATAGTTTCTTTTTTTATAAACACGAGTACTAAAATAAACAGTTAGGGATGTATAATCATCTCATTTATATTCAATTCGTATTTTATTTAATGATAAACAATTTTATGAAAATGTATCAAATATATTCTCTTCGATATAATTTATGCAGCTTACCGCATATATTGCCATGCAAGCTAGTATCTGATTTTAATAATTCATTTTTTACAAAAATGAGCATAATAAAACGTATTTTATTCCAAAACGGAAATTTCCGAGGATATATATTCTGACTGTGTTTGTCCAATCAGAGAATATCATTACATCGTTCTTCCGTAATAAATAGAAATATAAATGTCCAAATGTTCAAAATTGTTTATGTAGCGTTTGTTTTCATTTCGCGATTTTCATGTGAATTGCAAATCAGATTTTATTTTCTCTGCACAGTTCGATTTTTCCATCATTATACTGGTCGCTATGCCATTTAGTATGTCATTAGTATTGTATTAACCTTACTAATGTAAAAAATATTCTTTTTCAATCATTCGTAGAAAAAAAATGGCATTATGTGTTTGGAGTAAATTTTCTCATTCTAAATAATAATGCGGGGTTTTATTCGTGTAAAGTAAGTTACATTTGAAAATGTTAATAGTCTATCTTAATAGAAAACTATCGTTTTCATTAAATTTGGCATAATCTATACTAATACAGTAGAGTCTCGATAATTCGAGTCTCGATTGTTCGAGTTTCCCATAAATCCGAGTTAGTGAAAAAAATCAGTTTAGCTTCCGAATAATGACCAACATATACGCAACACGTGAAAGAATTATTCCGCACCACAAAATTCAAGTATCTGGTTTTTATTGTTGTTTGACGTGTCATATGTCAACGACGCACCCCGAAGCCACCTACAGAAATCCACCCTCTTAAAGAAAACGGGTGTATTCTTCCTATAGGGGCGGGGCATCACGCTAGGTGAAATTGGAGAGAATCGGAGAATAGTTGTTCAACGAGCTCTCGCCCCACTCACTCATTTGTCTACTAAGAACGTATCGGAACAGAAGTAAACTAGAAACGTTTTCTACTAACAACTGCTCTGATTTATTCTTGGACAGAAAATCCTTAAAAAAGTCTGAGTATGAAAAAACTGGTGAGACACTTTATATGTGGTTTACATAGCAAAGTAAAAAATGATGCCCTCTTTCGGGTCCGATTCTTCAAGAAAAAGCTTTGCTGTTTCGAAAAGAATTGGAAGAAAGTGATGAAACTTCACTGCTAGTGTAGGCTGGTTTGACAAGTTCAAAAAAATATATATCGTATCCGGCAACTAGAGATCTGTTGAGAGATTCTGAAGCCGTCGCTGTGTAATTTTGCAAGAAATTGCAGGAAGTCGTGACAAATGAAAACCTTACAAACGACCAGCTTTATAATTGCAATGAATCTGGCCTTAATTTCAAAATGCTACCATCTTGACCAATCCCGTCAAGCTAAGAGAAAAGTACTCCAGGTCACATAAAAGCAAAGAGAGGTAACTCTTCTTGCTGCATCAAAAGCTTCAGGAAATCACAAGATTAAACATGTTATCAGAAAAGCTGCAAAGCCAAGAGCATTTAAGGATGTCTCGATATCTTCACTGCCGGTTACGTATAGGAACCAAAATGTGCTTGGATGACTCAAGAAATATTAAAAACTGGGTTTTTTTACGATTTTGTGCCAGAAGTTATAGAGGAACGGATAAAGAGTCACGAACAACTAGAATTTACGGATTCTGCCAGAGTCCGACAGATTCCACACTGCTAATGAGTCACAGAAAGGGGCTGCCTGCGCTAGAGTCCGCCATGCGATACGTGGAGCAATAGCCTGAGTCGATTCCAGCTGACAATATGCTGCTTTGACGATGGCGTGATATTGCTGCACGGAAACGGGGCAATCAGTCAAAACAAAAAACAACTTGACAATTATTTTAAGATATAATTAACCGGTTGCTATAAGGAGTAATGTAATAATTTGTAAGTACATTTTTCATTTAAATATACACTAAAATTTAAAAATTGCTCTACTTCATTTATTTATTAATTAAATTTTATGATTTCGATAATTCGAGTTTTCGATAGTTCGAGGTAAGCTTGGTCCCGTCAACCTCGAATTATCGAGACTCTACTGTATTATAAAGTTGTAAAGATTGTTTGTTTGTTTGTTTGTAGGGGGTAATCTCTGGAACTACCGAACCGATTTCAAAAGTGATGGTGGCAAATTGATGGTGACAACCCCTGCTCCAACATAGGCTATATTTTATGTCGGTGCCACTAACCCCAGGGGGTGCAGGCGCAAAAAACGTTCTAAAAGTGCCATTTTTTAGCTATCAACCTGGCTATCAAACCCTGAGAGCTTGCCAGCCGGTTCTGTATGTATGTATGTACGTACGTAATGCGATAACTTTTCATAGAAATATCCGTTTTCCTTCTAATTTTGTTTATAGGTTCACTGTGTTAAGGCGCTTCCCTGATTAGTTTTCGGGATTGATTGGTTAAGTATAAAGGGGGGGGGACGGGGGGATAATCCCCCCTTAATTTATATAAATGGGTTTTTCATGCAGAATTATTCTATTTGCTTCAAAATTTGTTTATAGGTTCATTGGGTTAAGACGCTTCCCTGATTAGTTTTCGGGATTGATTGATTAAGTATAAAGGGGGGGAACGGAGGGCTAATACCCCCCTTAATTTATATAAATGGGTTTTTCATGCCGAATTATCCCATTTCCTTCAAATTTTGTTTATAGGTTCACTGTGTTAAGGCGCTTCCCTGATTAGTTTTCGGGATTGATTGGTTAAGTATAAAGGGGGGAACGGAGGGCTAATACCCCCTTATTTTATATAAATGGGTTTTTCATGCAGAATTATTTCGTTTTCCTTCAAATTTTGTTTATAGGTTCACTGTGTTAAGGCACTTCCCTGACTAGTTTTCGGGATTGATTGGTTAAGTATAAAGGGGGTGGGGGAACGGGGGGGGCTAATCCCCCCCTCTTAATTTATATAAATGGGTTTTTCATGCAGAATTATCCCATTTGCTTCAAAATTTGTTTATAGGTTCATTGGGTTAAGACGCTTCCCTGATTAGTTTTCGGGATTGATTGGTGAAGTATAAAGGGGGGGGGAACGGAGGGGGCTAATCCCACCTTAATTTATATAAATGGGTTTTTCATGCAGAATTATCCGATTTTCTTCAAATTTTGTATATATATTCATTGTAATTAGAGATGTACCTGATTAGTTTAAGGGGTTCATTAGTTAACTATAAGGGGGGTAACGGGGGGATGACCCCCCCCCCCTTAATATATTGTTTATTTCTTTATTTTTCGATGGGCTTATTTCAAATTCTTTGAAATAAGAGTATAATATACAATTAGTGTATAGCCTGTGAACTCAATGCCCTCAGTTTAACTGGGCAGTTTTATTTTTATTTTTTATACTGAAGGAGCTATAAATTTGAAATTTGTCATTGTAGTTACTTATAAGATGTAAATGCTCTCTAAGAACAAAATAAAAAAGAAATTGAAATTTAAAAGGGTGAAATGAGCGAAAAGCGTTCTAAAAACAGTCTAAATTACAATTTCTATGAAGTCTCTGGAACTACAGAACCGATTTCAAAAGTAATGGTGGCAAATTGATGGGGACAATCCCTACTCCAACATAGGCTATATTTTATGTCGGTGCCACTAACATCAATGGGATGCAGGATCGAAAATTGTTCGAAAATTGCGACTTTTTTATACTGAAAGGGCAAGAAATTTGAAATTTAGCATTGTAGTTACTTTTAAGATGTAAATGCTCTCTAAGAATAAATTTAAAAAAAAAATCGAAATTTAAATGGGTGAAATGAGCGAAAAGCGCTCTGAAGTCATTCTAAATTACAATTTCTATGGAATCTCTGGAACCACAGAAGCGATTTCAAAAGTGATGGTGGCAAATTGGTTTTGACAATCCCTTCTCCAACAGCCTCTTTAATAAAAAACTATGCGTTGCTGACGACTGGGTTTTTCGCTAATTGTTGCAACAGATTAATCTCGGAAAATGAAACATTTGAAGTTACTGAAAAAAATGATAGCTCAAAAAGTATTAGTCAGAAAATTTCTAGACAAACTGCGTTTGAAAGGTAAAAAATTGTATTTTTCTTGATATAAATTTCAAATCTAATGATTATGCCGTTTTTCAAATATTGAATTAAAAAAATTACCAAATTTTCCAATGGAGTACCATAGCGAAACCTTCATGCGTAAAAAGATAATGATAAGGGCGACGTGTCCTGACGTGTATATTGGCTATAGCACGAGTCACAAATTATAGTAGCCTTATTATTCTGTTAAAATATAAAAGTTATTTATGAAATGTCAATATTTTGTTTGATTAAAGGTTCGTTAAAAGAAATTGACCAGCGTAACGGTCGTAGCTTGCTAGTGCTTTATAAACAATTTGGTCTAGTTATTTTCCAAAACCAAAAAACATATATCATATTTTCTATTTTGTAAGAGGAAAAAAAAACACCAGTAGAATAAATTAATATGAAAATGTCATATTATCGCAGAAAAAAAAATATATACCATTTAAATCACACGGTAGCTATTAATATTTATTTTATTTCCATATAATTATTCATAATAATCCATTTATTTTGGGGCTGTCATATCAAGGTATCCACATTCACTTTAAATGTATTGTTGCCAGCATCGCTGATACTTCAACACCCACTGAATCGAAGAATAGCCAAAGTTTAAACATGAGATGTATAAGCAATTTACAAGTCCCTTTATATTATCGATTTTCTTAGAGACGTTTTTGGATGTGAATTGGACAAGGGTCAGTTGGCCTGACATTATTTTTTCACTTATTGAAAAATATTCTACTTTGCCTTACTTTAAATGGATGAATAGCCTTAACAAAAAAGTATAAGAATTTATACTAGAGAGGGGTAGGCGAATCTAGAGAAATCACGTTAAAGATGTAACAGTAAACTTCAACACTAAGTCAAGTGGCAACATTATAAAATTGCCTTGGGACAGAAGTTATAATTTTAATTAAAAAACAAAAAGCTTGTTTTTTTTAATCATGAGCAGAGCAGTCAAGTGTAATATAGAAATTTGATTTATTTTAATGATTTTATGCTGCATGCAGCATGCTCGTTGTACAGAAATTTTAAAAGAACATGAAATTAGATAATGACTTGGTCGCTAAAATACAATTATGTACTCTTCGTGTACATGAACAACAAAAAGAAAAATATCACTGGATGCACCAATAATATAGGAAATAGTAAGGAATTTAAAAAAAAACATGAAATTCGGCAATTCCGCGGTCACAAAATCTCATGTATGTGCGCTCCGCAGTTTTGGAAACAAAAATTAAAAAGAAGAAGAAGAAAGAAAAGAAAAAATAAATCCCTGGTTCCAGCAAATTTTTGCATAGGAATCTCAAAAATACAAAAAATTTGGTAACGTCACGGTCATTAAAAACATTTGTGGGGGCTTTGGGTGCGTGAAAATATAAAAAGAAAATCACTGGATGTAACAACCTCGTTATATAAGAATCTCAAAAGCACACGAAATTCGGTGTAGGTCGAGATCACCACTACTTTTATATTTGTTCTCTGGTAATGAAATATGCAGTTTTAGAATAAGAGAGAAGTCATGGTATCCCACAGAGAAGAAGAAAGGTTATGTTAATAATGGATAGGCTTTAGGATGAAAATTCCCGTATTCAAAGCATTAGAAAACCGTTCTAAGAATTGAATTACATTCATATTACAGTCATATTTTGAAATTTTGTTCATTCTTGTGTAATGGGACCCATTAATAGTGAAAGTATTGATTTTATGATGTTTGGTATAATTAATTGTAAATGTAGTTTAGTGGAGTTTCATTTCGAAAGTAAGTTCAGATGTAAAATGTTTTCTCTCCTATACAAGGAAATTGATAAAATAAGCTGCACAAGAAAATAATGTGCTCAATTACACGTGAGTTAAAACACCGTATATGACTACAGAAGCATTTAATATTTATTTCAATTCTATTTTTTATAATAATCAAAAATTGTGAATAATTAAATATTTCATTCGAAATTCGATTTCTTAAGAAAAATTTCTTTCGAAATTGCTTTCGATTTTTTAAGAATAATTTATTTCGATTTCTTAAAAAAAATTTCTTCTGCCACTTCTAGCCTTTAGCTTTCTTATTTAAATAAATTATGTTACATGCTAAAATATTGATAGCAGCAAAAATGGAGATATCTAATTGAAGAAAAAAACTGAACTTCAATTACAATTTAAGATACAATTAATCCAAGAACAAAGCAATTGTCCTTTCGATTTGCATAATTGCGCTTTATGTGTTGTATGCATTTATATTTGGTGTATGAGGCCATCTAAATACTGAAAATTAGTTTGTGACTAGTGAATTAATAATTATATCAACTGCTCAAAATTGGATTAAATAAACCGCAAGTAAGAAGTTATTGGCGTGAGAATAATTTATGTATTTCGTTACTTTTTTTTGGTAGCAAAATCTGTAAAAAAATGAAACAAAAAATATAAAATAAATAAATAAACATAAAATTTATCCATATTTTATATTAAACTGATTTTGTTATATTAATTAATAATTAATCATGAAATCCTTTGTAATGTTATGTATTGTTTGCTGGTAATTTCTAGACAGCAAATCAAAAAAGGCTAAGTTACTGGGTCTAAAATGAAATATCAACAATGGATGTTAATGAGGTAAGGGTGAGTATCTCTCTCTATCCTCTGGTTTGTCTAGCACAGTAGTTAAAGTGATTAACTTATAAGACATAACTTAATTTCCTTGGTCGATGGGATAATTAGTAGTAATAAACGTTATCAAATATATATAATGAATTAATTACCATAATTATAATTTTAGAAAACTTACAAAGCGCTGTGTATATTTAAGTGTCCCATGACTTTTTGGAATGAAAAGCTGACCAGTTATATGCATAAAGGAAAAAACTATATACATAGTGAGTTGGAATTAACCTCAGCTTACCAATGCAAGCAACGGTATAAAGGCATGTGTGTGGTCTGCTGGGACGTTCAACTGTATTTCCATTCTCTTTGTTTATGCAATCCACACATATAAGTATTAAATACATTAAAAATATACATAAAGCCGTTAATGCAATTTATATACTTAATAATATAGCGATGTATTAATTTGATATACAGTTACGTTTGATATTTCTTTTTATACAATCTCTTATCATTTAAAATAATATTTCAATGCAGCCACTCAAATGTGGGGTGTAAGCACCAGCAATGTTATTCCAACACAATCTACATTTTTCTGTTCATGACTGAATCAATTTTTGGATCTCTTACTATATATATGGAAATGCTTTTAGCACTTAAATTTATTCATTTATTTATAAAGTTCATCTAGTTAACTAGAAATGTCACATCATATAACTTTACAAAAAAAAAAAAAAAAAAAAAAAAAAGAAAAAAAAAAGATCCTTACAGAAAGCAAAAAATGTTGCATTACCATTTTATTTTATTATTTAAGCAGAATGTGTTGCATATACATCGATAAAAGTATTATACTGGTTGTATACTGGGTGTCATTTTAAGTTGTAAGAAAAACTTCTTGATCAAAGACTTCTGACACTCTTTAGATTTCATTGATTAACAGAAAAGATTCTCCTAATGCATTCCCAATAACGATTTGATGAATCACGGGGAATTTTTTACAAATGACTTTATGTTATCTGCTGGTAAAATAAATGTAAAATATGATGTTAGCCTGTGAATAGTTTTCATAAAGTAACACAAAACTTTGACACACATGTTTGATTATCTCTATATATCGATAGATAGCGTTTTTGTAACTGATATCGCTTGGAAATTAATATTTTATAAGTATCAAAGAAAAGCTGTGCAAAATCTTTACAGAAAGAAAAAAAAAATGTTGCATTACCATTTTATTTTATTATTTAAGCAGAATGTGTTGCATATACATCAATAAAAGTATTAAACTGGGTGTATGCTGGGTGTCATTTTAAGTTGTATGGAAAAGTTCTTTATCAAAGACTTCTGACACTCTTTAGATTTCATTGCATTGTGTTTCGTCTTAAATAAAACGAATGTGGATTCAGGAATGTGGTAATGTCATAAATTTGTTTGTATAATGAAAATTTATTGCTATTGAACACGTACGGCAATAAAAGTGTAATACCTTCTAAATATAGTGTTTGAAGATATTTTACTAAAATTAATAAAATTGATGTTAAAAATAATTTTAAACAGAACATATCCGTTATTAAAATATTTCACTAGTTCCCCCAATCAGCTATTCAGCACTCGACATCAAAAGCATCAGATAATAAAATAGTTTTGATAACTTCACGTGGTTCTACTGTAAATTTGGATTTTCAGATACCTTTTGTATTTACAAATACATACTGTGGCTAAAACGGGTAAAGCAAATCCTTCAGAAATCTGGGTAGACATAAAACATATTCACTCACACTTTTATGCTTTAGCTTGTTATTATCAAACAGCTGTTGCAACTTCTGTCTAAGCTGAATGGTTGTTTCCTTGGATAAAGTACAATTATGGGATAAATATACGTCTCAATGGGATAAATATACGTCTCAATGTATTGAAAAACCGATATAGCGATATTTTTCTGTCAGGGATTTTTCTATATTGATGCCTTTAAGACCATATATGGAATCTATAATTTTGGAAAATTTTGCCATCCACAATACATACTACTAGCAGCTGCTAACTTGTACGCTTTTTTGCCACCACTGAAATTTAGTAGAAAATTTTTCCTTATGTAATCACACGGTTTTGTCGATTTAATGAGATAAAATTTACTATCAAATTTTAGTGGTAGAAAAAAAGCGTAAAAGTTGGCAGCTATGTAACTACGCTCTCATTTAAAACTTAAAAAAAAATTCTCTAAAGCAAACTTAAACCGGAAAAAATGTAATAATAATTTTTTATAATAAATCAAAATATGTCTTTTTTTTTTAATCATGTTTATGCCAGCCTCATGCTACTCAAGTAATACAGCTGTCCGAGAGACGGTTGTAAATTAATAATAAACAGGAATACTCGTGTCGCGTTTGTGTATAATAAAAAAATATCACAGTAATTTACCTTGTGAAAAAAAAAAGTTTTCTTACATTGTAGGTGCTGGAGATTTTTAAAATTTCAACAATGATTTAGACACCACTTCGTGTAAGAAATGATAATGCTAAAGAAATGAAAAATATCTTGAAAATGGCAGCCACGTGTATTATAACTAGGCTCATTACATATAAAAACAACAAATGTGCTGTGCCGCACCATTTTTGATTTTGATGATATATAACAATCTTGTGAACAACAAAATTGCTATTGTTATCATTAAAAAATAGTCTCTGCGATATAGTCCTCCGTTACAGAATAGACAAATAAAAAACAGAATTTTTTTTTGCAAAAGACTGTAGATATTTTATATGAAATAGCAAAATAATAAAAGATAGATTATTTGAAAGGGCTAGCATATGCCCCCGTCAAAAATGACGGAAAAGTGTTACTTTAAGTTTACACCATTAAGTCAGATTTATTTAAACACGTGATTGTTATGCATGATTATTCAAATAGTGGCAAGTCATTAAAATCATTCAAAAAGTCAACCTTCAGAAGATGAAACAAATGAACGGCCTCACGTCACATCAATACATAAATTAATTATTATGATAGGTAATATGATAAAGTAATCAATGGAAATATAATATTTCTGTAATTACGGAATGAAATATCCGCTAGTATCAATTGCTGTAAAGCAAATATAGTATTATTTTGCAATTTTTTTTAATAGAAAACAATTTTTGAAGTTAAACATAGCATCATTTTCGTCGACTCTTGGGTCCATATTTTGTTACAACTATATTTAGAATGCTTGATTCAAAACTGATGTATCGGTTATTGTCTCTTAAATCACTGATGATAGAAACATTATTCCACTTATAAAGAATCTCTGACGGCTCGGTCTACAGACAGAGGTAGATTTCGAAGAAGCAGACCGTGAGACTCTTGTTTATTGGGAATTGCAGAAGAAATTACCTTTTTGTCATGATGCGGCAATTGGGACCGCACACTTAGAAATTTACATCTGTATGTAGGCGGAGCCAGAAGGGATTTTTTTTTGCTGTAATGGTTGGTCCTATAAAAAACTTGTCACTATAAAAGTTGTAGATAACAGTAAGAGAATTTATAATAAATTAAAGCGGATTTGATATCTTATTAATTGGCAAAGCTATGAATTTTTTTCTTCTTAAACCTCTATTTCTCTCCTCCCCCCTCCCCCTCCCTCACCCCTTGAGGCCATTTTTAATGATTCCAAAAATCTATCATCCATAAATTTTCGGACCTTTTCCTAGAAGTAATGATGACTTTAAACGGATTGGATATGTATCATAATTAAGAAGTTAGGTGTATTTTTCTGTTTTCACAAAAAGCCTCCCCATTTCCTCCTCCCCTTCTTGATTCAATTTTGCTCATTAACGAACTTGAGCGAGATTTTTTGCCTCTTGATTTCATGTATCAGTTTGGAAGATATTTGTGCAGAATTATTGAAGTTATCGTGTCCATAAAAATGTGATATAGGTAGATAGACATAGATAGATAAAGTTTTGAAATGGGGGTGATTTTGTGGTCTGGGAGTCATGATCGGAGTAGATCTGCAAAAAATTGCTAGAAATCCCAACATAGGGGAGAATGTGATATTTCTTACGAAATCTACCTAAAAGTAAGGATATAAACTGTAACTTTTAAATGTAGAATTTGTTTTACAAAAGGTTGCGTACACTTTAAAACACCAAATTTAATTTTTTGTGCAGTCTTCTTTTCAGCGAACTTAATTTTCGAAAAATGTTTTACCTCCGTCTAAGAAAAGCACTTAAAAAACGTCTTCTTCCTAACCTAAACTGCTCCACTAGTAACCGAGAGGTTCTGTTCTCTAAGCTGGTAGAAGGGAGGTGTTTCCCGCGATTTTCTTATTATAACCTTGTGTAAATGCGGGTTACGTTCTCTTAGAAAGACTCCCAAGGGTGGGACTACCTCGTCAGTCCTTTATCCCTCGTGTATATAATCGGTCGTCATAAACAACAACAAACACATCGATGCTTTGCATTTTATAAAATTTCAGTGTTTTCTGGCGTAAAAAAAAAAAACTGAAAAGATTTTTCTTCATAATGTTTCTTTTCTAATAAAAGCGTTTAATACGATTATGTACACTGCATTGCAAAAGGAAATAAACATCGCCAAATTTATTCAATTTTTATAAAGGAGAATGTTCATCATGTAACATCGTACGCAGCAAATGCAGTGTAAAGAGTAAGGCTTAATGTAAAGAGTAATCATCGTAAATCATATAAACATGTTTAAGTGATGATAATTCGAACACCACATTGCTACATTGTTAGTTGAGCGGTAGTTTTTTAGGGTTTCATTTATCTCAGGAAACCCTATTACTCCCGCTTCGTTGTCTGTCCGTCACAGAGCCGGTTCTCAGAAACTATGTAACTTACAGTCATGAAATTTTGCGTACTTATAGCTATATAAATAAAGCTATAATAAGAAAACCTATATAAAATATAGCTATATTATATAAATAAAAAGTTTCACCAGTTGAAAAAAATATTGGTAATAAATATTGGTAATAAAACGGAAACTTTCAAACATTTCTCAATAATACAAGGAGCATGAGAATGTGTAAATACAGAAAGAGCTTAATGTGACGTCATTAGAGAATTAAAAAGAAAATTAATCTGACGTATAACATTTTGAAGGTATCTATACAACATGCTTAGTTTTGAAATTGATTTTTTTTTTAATATCGCATTTAGTCCACATGACAGATATTATTATGACAGAGTATAATGGCGGGCTTCGCCCGCTATCGGACCGGTTCAGATTTTCGAAAAAACGAGAAAAATAGACCGGTAAATTTTTACTTTATAAAAAACATGACTTTTTTTTTAAATTGAAAAATGAAATTTATTTAGATTTATTAAAGTAAGGATAAAGTGTTTTGAAAGGAATATTAAACGAAACCCTTTGTGCGATCTTCGATCACATTTACCCAATTGTTTTAATTATTTATCGATTTTATTACTTTTTTTAAATTTACAAAACCTTTTTGCACTATATAAGTTATAAAATGAATTAAAACTAACTATGTGTTGTCATATGCTGGCTTTTGTATATCGTCTAGTGTTTGATGCAGAAGTTTGCGTGCTCATGAAGACCTTTTCATCTTGGGCTGCGATTGCAGCCTTGCCGACATTATAGGTGAGAGATTCCAGGTTGGCCATCGTCCTCAAAGGTAGAGTATTGGAGCGCTATTCCAAGGGTCCAGTCCTGACCCCCGGCTTGGACATTTTTCACTCTGTCGGTTTAAGCATAGAAAAGCTGGATAAAAATTCACTGGTTATTATTCAATAAGTTATAGTTTTCAAATTGTCCTTTATATTGATATAATTTTGTGTTTATACATATATGTTAATAGGAATTATAATAATGTCCGCATAACTAACTACTAACTATATTAATACATGTTAATAGATACATTTATATTAATGTTTTGTAAATATAATGAGTTTTAGTTTTTAAGTTTCAGAACTGAAAATAAAGTCTCATATGACAAAATGTTTATCAAGTTAGTGAACGGTCGGCATTAGTTTATATATATAAAAAAATAATAATCGTTGTCATTGAGGAATATTCTATACTCAGGATACCATTCTTCTTTCCATTTAATATTTTAATAATAGAGAACAATGAGGAATTCATTTTTGCTTAAATATTGTTTTGTAAATGGATATGTGCACAAAGAGTAGCATTTGTGATAAAAATATACTTTAACAATAATAATCGTCACTTGATGTGAGCGCGAGAATGAACTACGTTGTCTTCATTTATAATTTTTTTAGTTGAGCATAAATTTTTGTTCAAATTAATTCTCCATTTCGTAAGATCGGACAATGTTTTTGATGGAAAATAATGCAAAAGGTAAAATAAAGAATGATGCGAATAATCATGAATTACTACTTGATGAGAATTATTTGTTAAGAAATCTTCATAAGCAGTTATTTTTAAGCTTCATTTATCATTATTTTTGAAATTTATAACTTTATTAATGACATTGTTTGTACAAAGACGTCATTGAATTAAATGTAGCCGATAATTCCCCATCTTATACTTATTTTAGAAGCTTTCCACAAGTAACTTAGTTACAAAAACATTAAAATTAACACAATTTTATTTCTTATTTTCTTAAATTTACTCTTTTATGTGCAACAGTGCACTCGGGTAATCCAGACCTGCCATGTCTCCGGCTTTTTGGATACCAGTATTTTAGTACAGAAAATGTTGTTTTATTTAATTGTAGCATTCTGTTATTTGAAAGAACAATATTTTTCTCTAAACAATTACTGGTGTGCAAAAACGCCGGAGACTCGGCAACTCTGGGGTAATCATATTTATATTTTTTAGTGCATTACTGCTTGAAGACTTTTCCTGGCTATAGGCATTAATTACATACATAACATACATTACATATTATCCTACAAAATTGCGTTTGGAAATTTCCCCTAACATCCGATTTTTAGAAGAAAATGGGAAAGAAAAATTTTCACGCCCTCTCGAAGAAAAATTAGAAAAATTGTACGCGGTATTCAGCAATGCATGACAACTGATAGTAATTTAAAGGTACATAGTTTAATAAAAATTAAAATTTCAGTGCAAATTTACCTTGTTTAATAATTAACATTCATAAAGATACAAATAAATTTAAATATATTGCTTTAAGGTGCGTAATA
Source organism: Maratus michaelseni (assembly GCA_963931845.1). Lineage (NCBI taxonomy): Eukaryota > Metazoa > Arthropoda > Arachnida > Araneae > Salticidae > Maratus > Maratus michaelseni. Next base: position 387,535,832 of record OZ007591.1, on the reverse strand, counting down.
TATTTACATTTATTTGTACATAGTTTAGTTTGTTGATTGTACTGAAAAAAGTATATAATAACACCAGAAAAAAAATTAAGGATTACTTTTATATTAAAAAATATAAGTTTGTTTCTATAATTCAGGACATAAAATGTGATTTAATATCAAGTCGCTAATTGTCTATTTTAGACGATTACAGAAACCGTAAGAAAAAAAAAACAACATAGGTGAGTTAAACGTCATGCAGGATTTCGTTAAACCCAATATCTAATTTCTCGCATTGTAGATGAATTTTGCGAAACTTTTGTGATATAATATGTGAAATGGACACCATTATTTAAGGAAGATAACAGTTTTCCAGTAATCAGGTAACTATCGACAGATACTTTAATCTTTGAAAAAAGTAAAGCAAGTAAAAATTAGTGCTGTTAATATCAAGTTCGTTTCTAACATTGAACTTTCAAAATCGGCCTATGGAAAGTTTTTTTTTCCGGTTTAGTTTTGAAAGAATATTTTACGACAAATGTTTTAGAAAATTTACTTCATAAAAACCATTAAAAATATATATTTGATGAATATTGAAGATTTGTGTTAAAGATTTATTCAGCTTGCAAATTATTAGGTTGTTTCGAAAAATTAAAAAAAAACATATGTATTTTTTCAAACAAATTTAGCCCCATAGCAATCTCTTTTAATGTGGATTCACAATTTCCTTCATTTCACTACTTTAGATGCATTGATTGTCTACCACACATGCTTAGGGTTTAGTAACTGCTAAATATCTTTGTATAATTTTTATTAGATTTCTTATTTCATCAAATCTTTTTAATTAAGCTGGCATTATAGCGTCCATATTTCCTTATAACACATTGTACAGTCAATGGTTCGGAAACTGCAACTTAAACAAATTAAAGAATTTCCATTTTACATTGTCTATATGCAAAAAAATATGCGTCAATCATCTAGGTATTTAAATTTGTTCTGTGATGCAATTTAAAAGCTGAATTTTTTATTATTCATATTGCGGAGATTAGATTTTCATGGATGGCTAATTACGTCTATCCTTATGATGAGTTTTTTAGCTAACTTTTTAATATATGAATAGAAAACCTTTTTTAGTTAATGTGTTAAATAACAGTTTTTTCTTCGTGATAGTAAAACTGTAGTATATTCTTTGAAATCCTATATTTATTTCTGTATAATATGAAGCAGAAAATGGGCGGAAAAGTATTCCAATACTGATATTTAATTAAAAAAATACAAATTCTATAAAAAAGTAACGTTTACATTTAACTTGATATTTAAGAAGACATGCGATTGTTAAAACTACAAAAAATTCGATTTTTTGAAAATAAATATATAAGATCAATATTTTCTGATTATTTTAAAACATACCGCAAATAAGAACTGTTTTATTTACGGCAGTTATGGCTAAAAATGTGTGACATGTTTTCAATGTAAGCTATGATTAGATATATACTTTATAGACGTTTGTCTATAATGTTCAAAACGTATTTTTTTAAAGGAAATATTTCTCTTAAAATACTTAATATTTTTTACATCCAATCTTCACGGATTTAGATATTATGTCTATATCTTAAAACGTAAAGTAAATTTTTTCATTGTTACAGCCGCATGAAACGCATGAATAAATAAACATTTATAGAAAATATAAATAATGCTTTCACTTTTATTTTTTAAATAAAAATTTTACTAAAATATACACAAATTTAGCTTCAGTCTTATGATATTCATATAATATATAACTCATTTAAGGTTGCATGTAAAATATTAAGAAGCTCAAGAGAAATATTGTCTACAATTAAGAAATTAAAAGGCAGTTTTAACACTTGTAAAATAAACCACTTTAAAGTATGCTTTTGATAGTTGATTACATTGAGAACACGTGAAATATTTTTAGTCAAAATGACTAAAAATATTTAATTAATCAATTAATCAATCAATCAATTAATTTAATCAATTATAAAAATACTGTTTGTGCGGGTTGTTTTAAAATGCTTAGAAAACTCATACGTCCCTTTAAACATTTTATTTGTCTATGTAACACTTGTAAAATAAATCACTTTAAAGTATGCTTTTAATAGTTAATTACATTGAAAACACGTGAAATATTTTCAGTTAAAATGAGTATAATTATAAGAATACTGTTTGTGTGGTTTGTTTTAAAATAATCAGAAAAGTTATACGTCACGCATAGCTGCCAACTTTTACGCTTTTCTGCTATTTCTAAAATTTAGTAGAAATTTTTTCCTTATGTAATCACACGATTTTGTCGATTTAATGAGATAAAATTTACTATCAAATTTTAGTGGTATTAAAAAAGAGTAAAAGTTGGCAGCTATGTACGTCCCTTTAAACATTTAATTTGTCTATCGCTTTCAACTATATGTAATGTTAAAAAAAAAAAATTGTACCGCTAATACAAAGTTCATTTGTAACATTAAAAATTGAAAATGGGTCAGTCTGAGGAAAAATTTACAATTCCGGTACATGATAGTTAATGTTTTCAAAAATATTTTAAAATAAATGCGCCCTGGGGGGTCCTTCATGCGTCAACACCGCACTGCCAGCAGACATGCGCATGGCAACTTTGTTCTTATTCAATTAAATTGTGGATTAATTTATTATTAATAATAATAATGATAACCCTTTTAATTCACCATAATAACAAATTACAATTTCTTAGACTAAGAGCATCTTAAGAAATTTAAATTGACGGACAGGTCGACAGATATATTAATTGCATATACTTTGCGTTTATGTGTTTTATATAACAACTTAGCTGATACTTTAATATCTGTAATAAATACCTAATTTCTATTCATTTCTATAATCATAATTTAAAATTTTGCTTTAATTATAAAATGAGTTAAAATTCAAAGTAATAATCGTATACATTTCTTACAATAAAATGCAAAATAGCTTGTTTCACGCCAGTGGCCACTACAAACGCAAAAGAAAATTGTGTTAAATCAGTATTACCTATTTTTTTCTTAAGTATAGTTGTCGCACAAGAAAAGTGAAAATACAATTTTATTTACATTTAGTTAATTAATTTCTCGCAAAGGGGCGTTAAAGAAAGTTGAGTTTAAATGGTCCTATCTAATTTTAATTTGGAGCATGGTTGCCACATGAAAAACACACACACAAAAACATCCCTTTTACAATTTTAGTTATGCAATTTCCCATCAGGGTCGCTACCACCGTAAAACAAAACCTTAAATGTAAAATTAATTATCAAAGCATAAAATTGATACAGCAGAAGCTTATTATACAGATTTATAAAAAAAACCCTAAAAATCAATTATAATGTGATTTCGGTATCCTTTTTACATCCAGGGAACGGTATAAACTCAAAATAAAATTGTGTTGACTTAGTATTTCCTAATTCTAAATTGGTGTATCTTTTCCATATGAGAAAATATAAAAATACATTTAAAATTTTAGCTAAGCAATACTCCAACAGTGGAGCTACCATCGAAAAAAAATCATCATGTCAAAATGTTTAACAAAACAAACTTCACTTATGTTTAATATCGTCCTCACAAGGACGCTGTTATCGATATAAAAGGAAGTTGATTTTAATTATCCAATATAATTTTAACTTGGAATATGGTTTCTATATGAAAAAAACATAAAAAAATCCATTTAAAAATTTTAGTTATGTAATTTCCCACCAGAAGCACTACCAGCGTAAGAAGAAAAATGAGAAATATATTAGCAATTTATATATTTGACAACAATAGCGAAAGCTTTTTCTTATGATTTGTGAGAGATCCGTCCGTGGTTAGGTGAGATTATAATGCATTTGAAAAGTTTGTTGGAGGCACAGTTATACAGATAGATATACATGAAGCATAATGATTAAAATATAAACTTTATTGAAAATAGACGTTCCAACAATAATTGGCGATAAAGTGTAAAACTGTTAACTGTGAAAAGTGTAAACTGTTTTGTTTTGCCCTGTAAAATAACTATAAATGTTACATCACAATGGAGAATATGCCACTGTAAGCTATAATAACATATACAAATTTTGCAGAGTTTCAAATAACAGAATGGGTCTAAAATGCTCTTTGAGCAAGTACCACCCATAGACGGTAGTGTAATCGAATTCCTGTGTGCGGCCCTGTACAATAACTATAAATGCTATATACACGATATTCCTATTACCATCCGCGTTTTTTAAACTTCGTGTTTTGAGTATATTCTTTTAAAAAAATCGTTACATTTATTCGTATTTATTTGTGATCCTATACAATAACTATAAATGTTATATGCAACTTTTTCAAGAAAAATATGCTGTACATGACTGTAACAACATATAAAATAACATTACCGTCAGAGTTCTTCAAACCCCACAAACATCTATCCGTTTAATAGGTCATTTCACAAAATCGTTTAACATATTTGATTTTTTACTGCTGCCGTAATGTTCTCCACTCATTTTAGAAGATTTTGTTGGAAAACCGACCGATGCTTAAGAATATTTTGGGAGTTTTGTGCGCTTTATTTTTATGTATTTATTTATTTATTTATTTTTTTGACAACAGTAAAATTTATTTTCGTTTATTTAAATACTTTCTGGTATCTGTCATCATACTGATATTTTTACAACAACAAAAAAGTTTGTTCCACAACTAGGGTGATTAGTTGCAAACAGTTATGAAACATTTTTGTCTTATTTAATAAAGTGCTCCTTATAGCGTCTGAAGGATTCAAATTGTGCCATGCGTTCTCCGATTTAAAAAAAAAATGAAATTTTTGCCCGTAAAGTTCTTACTATTTCTAAAAATCTCTCAGGATGTTTATAAATTAAGGGTACAAGGGAATAAAATGTACAGCATCTCTATACATTTTCAAGGACTAGGATCCAAATACACTTTCTTTGTACGTGATCTAAATTAATACTTTCAGCTGAAGAACGTGTAGCAATTATTTGCACTCGCATGCATGGTATAACGAAAGAACATGAGCAGGAGGACTTCACCTACAAATTCAGCAAATCAGCACTACCAGAGTGGCTATCATAAACTTGGTTACAAATGCAAATAAACTGATAGTATAATAATAAATATGAAGCTCATTCTGGAAGGTTTTCCTGTACTATCAGGTGTTGCGCGAATAGTACGAGAAGTGGTTACACAAAGTCCCAGATCATCTACGAGAACACTCAGCTATTCAACATTCTACTGTTTATAAGATACATATGTAATAACACCGGGGAACAGATATTTTGTGGCACGGGGTTGAACAACGGATTTCGCGTAATTTTGGTCTACTGAATACGAAAATAATAGCAAATTTTCTGGATTGGCTCTCGTTTTTGAAATAAAACCAACAATCCGATAATAACACAGGTACAAAAAAGTAACATTAGGAATGTAAAGTTTTTTATTTTTAATTTTACATATTTTAGAACATTGTATTTTGAGTGCGATTTAACATTAGTATTAAAATTGTTTTCTGTATGCTTTTCTATAATGTTTCTATTCATGATAATCTCTTTGTAAGATCCAATGGTAGTCAGGCATCATGTGGCGATCCCAAAGTCCATGGGACATTTGCTCCATTATTCTGATATCCTGGTGAAACCGTTCATCCTGCTATTCGATATAATCACTGAAGTTTTCAGGTATTTACTTTGTCTAAATGACTGTATACAAATTGCATCTTAAAAAAATAATTTAAAAGATAATTATTGCAGGAACTAGAGTCATTCCAACTAACAACTATGTATTCTATAATTATAAACCTTTGTACGTGTCAAAACCACCAAAAGAGATATAATGCCGCAGATTTTTTTCTTTGTTGCCCTGTGTTAATTTAAACACGCATGCCTAGCAAACTGTAAACTTTGTAAGGGATTGAAGTTGAAAACTTTTCAGCTGGACAAGGTATGCCTCGTGATTTCCTGGAAGCTGTGGAGAACGAAAAAGAAAATACCTGTGAAGTATTCCTGCTCTTATGTATACGTAATTCACATATTACCTTCACAAATAAACACCTTTATTTATTTTCTGTTAAAATCATTCTATCAGATCATATGAAATGAAATTGCATTTAGAAAATACTTCTTTAAAATACATCGAAAAATGTCAAAGCCGAGGGAGGGGCGACAGTTGACGTTCCGATCAAAGAGGAATGACCACTTTACCTTTTTTGCGGGTATCACGTGGTGGAAGACCAAGTGTCTAAGTAGACGACTGATATCAGGAAAGTCTGTGATGTCTGTGATGTCTTTTAGTGGATATAAGCATAAGCCGTACTTACTATTTGTTTTACTCTATTAGTTTTAACACTAGAACTACCGGAAATTTTACTCAAAAATTTTAAAACTGTTTCAAACCAGAAATTTTATTTAAAATTACTTAACTTATTCATTTAACGTATTTCTTTGAGTTTTGTATTTAATTTATTTTAAAAAGAAACTTCTCGTACGAATCGAAATATATTCATTTGGTAACCGTCAAAATGACGGCTCATGGTAGTTCTAGTGTTAAAATATATGGAGTCTTTATAAACACCCTATATTAGGTGATATTCTCTTGATACTAAAAATTATTAATGAACAACTCTAACACAATTTTTCTTAAATACTGAATATTTTAAAAACAAGTCTTAAAGATCATTGAAGATCTCTCAAAATTGCCCAATCTACATTTTGCAGAAGTTTAAATATTTAAGTTACAGCTGCTTTCTAATGATTTTAGCCGTCGTCTTTTGAAACTTATTTGATGAATGAACAATGAATAGTAATTGTTTCTTCTATTTCAGTTGTAGAACTTAAGGACACAACTGAATTTGACATTTTGTGATTAATGATGATATACCGGTATAATTTCAATTTTCTTGAGATATGCCAGAACTTCTTTTGATAGATTAATGAAATTAAGTAATACTGGACAGATTGTACAGTAAGCGCATTATTAAAAATTTCGAAGTCACAATTTAATATTGATTAAATCAATTCTTTTGTTATATTTTGTTAAATATATCTAAAAAAAACTGCAGTAGTCAGAATAAATCTTATAATTTAAATTACGTTATTGTCAAAAAAGCCAGTACAATAAATAGGATTATTAGAAAATTTGTGAAATGAAAAACAGCAAATATTTGTTAATGCACATTTCTATGTATATATTCATACCCTCATACGAAAATTATACTCAATCAAAACATTGTAAAATACATATTTGTTACAAAAAATATATTTTTTAAAAATATTTTGATTGGTTACAATTTTCTTAAAAGGGTACAAATATATACATGTAAATGTGCATGAATGAAAGATTTTCTCTTGTTCCTTTTGTAAAATCTTATAATAATATTACATTATCAATATATATTTTCAAAATATATTCTCTGCTGATCCTTTTTGAATTTTTCGTTTTGCTATAAATTATAAACACTGCAAGTTTTCTTCTGATATCTATAACAAAGTGTTATTCCTGTCACTGGAATGATTATACTGGGGTCCATTACTGCACTAATATTGAATTAACAGGAAATTAAAACATTCAATAAGGTATCAATACTGGTGAAATATTTATATTAGATTGGAAATTTTCGAAATGAAGGAAAATATTAATGAATTATTAGTTTCTCATTTGACTTCATTGGTAAAGAAATAAATATTTTTTGCCTGTATTGACACAGTGGAAAACCCCAAATATCGGGATAATGGTTCATGCTAATAACAGCCAAAGTATAATAAATTTATTCAATATTGGCCCAATCTTGTTTTGTAACTGATGTTTTAAAAAGTCCACTTTGTCTTTTCTTCTGCGTTTATCGAGACACTGAATAAATTTAAAATCTGCATTAAAAAAAAAAACTTTTTGATATTTTTTCGCCCTTTGAAACTTTAAGATTTGGCCCATTCCTAAAAAAGTATATTTCAGGATTTAACATATTTTATTAAAGACTTTATTTGTTTTAAGTTGATGAAATCAAACAAAGTTCTTATAAGCAGTTATAAAAATTTTGAGATAATGATGCTTCATTTTATAATAGTACGTATTTTGATTTAAATAAATTTTATTCAACTAAAACTTTAGTTTAACCGTGGATGTAATTCATAACTTAAATTCAGCAAACCTGGAGATTATTTGAAGTTTATTAAAAAACTAATTATTAGTTCTTTGTCTTGCTGAAATAAACTTCTAAAGATTTCAAGATATTTTTTTTCTTATTTTTAAGTAGAATTTATTGTAAGTTGGAAGATTGCTTTCAATTCCTGGAACTACTAAAAGTCTTATTTATTTGCACTGGAGGAATGTATAGGTTAGGTTGAGTCTTTTAAAAATTGTATTTTCCAAATAGATCTTCTAAAGATTCTTTTCTATCGAAATTAGTAGAAAATGTTAAAACAAATAGCATCATGCTATAAAAAAGTATATATATATTGTTCCGGGGAAATATTAAAAAATATATTGAGTATATCTTAGAAAAGATCAAAAGCAATTTTTAAAAGTGTTTTTGGATGAAACATTGAAAGTTTTAATGCGAAAATATTAGAACCTTACAAAAATATTAGATACGCTTTTTCATACAGAACATTGCAGAAATATTGAAATAATCCTAATCGTGTACTTCCAAGAAATTAAATATATACAATTTATTAGTACCGTTATTTCCGGCGTATAATCCGCAGATGAAACAATCATGCTTGGACCCAGAAATTTTATTTTATAAAGTGTTACTTCGCAGATAGCTGTAAATATTTGGCTTCAATTATTGAATAAAATTTCTTGGTTGAAACCGAATTATTTGATCCGCGGATTATACGCCGGAAATTACGATAATTTTAGGTCACAGTTGAAATAGATACAGTAACATCATTTTATTCCCATTGAGTAACTCTAAGTGGTTGTGATTTGTGTTTTCTTACATTCTGATTTACAGTTAAAGTTTTTCTCCTTTATCAAAATTTAGAAAACAAAATGCTAATTACTCTTCTTAGATCTGGAGAGATAATTGTATCTTTTTTTATGATCAGACTGCGTCCTTGCAGATTAAAAACATAGTTCGTTTTATAATGTTGTAACAAACTTCACTAATTCTGTGACTTCAGAACCATTGTTTGTGCAAATAATATATTTTCGAAAAGAAAGAGACGTTATATTAAAAGTACTGAAAGCAAGAAATATGTTACTTTGGACATATTTTGACATTCATTAAATGTGTGCTAGGTTTGTCTAAAATGTATTTGCTAATGAAAATGATAATATGGGTAAATAAATTATGACAAAAGGACAACAAACAGTGCAAAGTAATATATATTTCGTGGCCAGATATTCTGAAAATGTGAGGAAGGGGATTGAAGGGAATAGCAACTGGCTTGAGTCATATAGCAATCACATAGAAAATGTTCAAAATGTACGTTATATCTTCAGAACATAATCTTCGAATACTTTATTTCGTGTACGACTGTTCAAATATTATTATAGTAAACTGATAAAAATGACATTTTCAAATCTGAGTAAATCGATGTTTTCATTTTGTTTTAAAACTTTTTGTTTCAAATAGGACGACCCAATGCTTTGAATTCTGAAATACCAGAAATACTCAGAATATTGAAACATGGATATACTCCAAACTGTTCACATACAGGTCAGTTCATACTCATTTTTGAAACATGGACATACTCAAAAATGATTAGAATAAGTTCAAACTCATTTTTGAAAATGGCAATATTAAAAAATGAACACATAGAAGTCAGATCATATTTATTTGATAGAAATGCAATATTTCCATTTTACAAGAGAAAAGTAATTGTCCGTTAATGGGTTAAAATGTGTCAAAAAGAAAACTTAAGTCGGTAAAATTTCAGTATCCAGGGAGCGCTTTTTCATTTAAGAAATATACTGATAACAGTATATTTCCGCGAAGTAGTAAAATTCGCAGTATAACAGCGAATTGAAAATTTGTATAATTCATATCTCCCTTTCCCCACATAAATAATAAAGTTGTACAATCTTAACCACCATCTCAAATCGACCAAATCTATCCAAAATCCCGTTAAAAATTTCCAGTTTTCTCAGCAACAAATTAATGAATCCTATAAAAATATCAACATGCGTCCGAATCATTCGATGACTTTTATTTATAATAACTCTCTCATGTGATCTGGATGGCGAAGTGAATAAGGCAATGGACTTGAAACTGGTAGGGCTCGGGTTCGATGCTGGTTCTGGGTAAAAGAGTAAATTTACTTTCTCCTCCCATAATCGTAAAAAGAACCAGAAATGGCAGCACTAGCGCTTTTTTTCTAGCTGTTGTTTACAGTTTTTTGAAACTTGGACATATTCAAATATGAGCACATGATGTTTTATTCTTGAGTGTATGCATGTTTTCAGAAATGCGTAAATACACTACTGGCCAAAAACTGCTACACCAGGAAGAAATGCAGACAACAAAATGATATTTATTGGACAAATATATTATACTAGAAATAACAAGTGATTAATTTTAAGAAATTTGGGTGCATAGATCCTGAGAAACCAGTACCCAGAACAACCACCTCTGGCAGTAATAACAGCACTTATATGCCTGGGCAATGAGTCAAACAGAGATTGCATGGCATGCACAGGTACAGATGCCCATGCACTTTCACCACGATGCCACAGTTCATCAACCGTAGTGACTGGCGTATGGTGATGAGCCAGTCGCTCGCAACCATTGACCAGACGTTTGGTGAGAGATCTGGCGAAAGTGCTAGGCCAGGGCAACAGCCGAGCATTTTCCGTATCAAAGAACGTCCGTACAATACCGGCAACATACGGTCGGGCATTATCCTGCTGAATCGTAGAATTTCGCAAGGCTCAAATATGATGTTATGATATTAAATAAAGGCTATGGTATTAAATAAAGGGTAGATCCACGGGTTGTAACACATCACAAATGTAACGTGCACTGTTCAAAGTGTTATCAATGCGAACAAAAGGTGACTGAGACGTGTATCCAATGGCACCCCATACCATCACGCCAGGTGATGTGTCAGTATGACGATGACGAATGCACGCTCGCGTTCACCACGAATGCGTTCACCACGATGCCGCCAAACACGCATGCGACCATCATGATGCTTTAAACAGAACCTGGATTCATCTGAAAAAATGACGTCTCGCCATTCGTGCGCCCAGGTTCGTCATTGATCACACCATTGAAGGCGCTCCTGTCTATGACGCAGCGTCAAGGGAAGCCGCAGCCATGGTCTCCGATCTGAAGGTCCATGCTGCAGCAAACGTCATCGAACTGTTCGTGCAGACACTTGTTGTCTTACAAAAGACCTCATTTCTTGACTAAGGGCTCGTGACGTGTCTCCACGATCCATTACGGCCATGCGGATAGCATGCCTGTCTTCACGGCTGCTAGTGATAGGGGGCCATTGGGATGCCGCACGGTGCTCCATATTACCGTCCTGAACCCATCGATTTTATATTCTGCGAACAGTCATTGGATCTCGACCGACGCGAGCAGCAATACTGCGATACGATAAACCGTAATTTCAGTATGCTACAATTTGACCTTTATCAAAGTCAGAAACGTGCTGGTACGTATTTCTTCTTACACGAGGCATCACAACAACTTTTCACCAGGCAACAACGTTCAAATGCAATTTGTGTATGAGAAACCGGCTGAACAATTTCCTCATTTAAACACATTGTAGGTGTCGCTACCGGCGCCTGCTTTGTCTGAATGCGCTGAAAAGCTATCCATTTGCATATCACAGCACCTTCTTCCTGTCGTTTAAATTTCACGTTGGTAGCATGTCGCCTTCTTGATGTAGCAATTTTAATGGCCAGTAGTGTATATATATTTCAAACTTGAGTAATTTTGATTTAAAGCCATTTTGACTATGCGACATACTCAGATTTGAGTAATTTTTGCTTCGTTTTTAGAGAGTAGCATATTTATTTTTCCATTGAGTAACTTTTTGTTGTTGCGATTTCCATTTTCTTACGTTCTGATTTTCAGTTTATGTTTTTCTCCGTTAACATAATTCTAAAAGAAAAAAGAAAAAAAAATGCTAGTGCCTTTTTTCTTAATCGTGCGACATAATTCTGTACTATTCTGTAATCAGACAGCACCCGTGGAGATTAAAAATATATTTTGTTTTATATGGTTGTAACGACCTTAAGATTCTCATGTAACTTTAGAACCAACCATTCTGTATGTAAATAATATATCGAACAACTTTAATATTAAAACGTTAACGTACATTTAAATTTAACCTAGTATCAAGGTCGTTTAACCTATGACAAACTCGGATCTCCACATAATATACGTATGATATTAATCAGAATAAAACGAAAGATTTTTCTTCCATGCCATTTTTAAAATGGATTTCATGTTGTAAACCGAATGATTGATGTCATGAAAAGGAAGAAAATGTACCTCCATAAAAGAACTAAATGTAGTCGTAAATACATATTTCCTTCGTGAAGTAAAAGATTTATTTATCAGACAAGAAAAAACATGAAAAATGAATCCAGACATTTTGTGAGGATGAATGTATTTCCATTAAAAAAAAGTCGATTTTCTGTGCTTTAAACGAAAAATTGTATCTTCATACATTTTGAATACATGCCATGAAAAATTTAGTGAGGATCATTTAAAATGTTGGAACAGTGTCGTAACATGGGAATAGAAAATATATTTTTATTTTTATACTTATATTTTTAGTGTGTGACATTCTTTAAGTCGCCACTATTTCATTACATGAAATTAGGAAATACATCTAATGTATATTTCGAAAATTGATATAAATTTATTGCAATTAATTTTTTCAGCATTGAAAGTAAATTTTGTTAATACAAGCTTTGAATATTTTCCTGACTTTTGACATTTTAAAGATAACTCATTTCTTATTTCGAGAAGGTCACCAGACGCATCTATGTTATAATAGGGAAGTCATGCGACTGTCATAAACAGTTACGGGCTGGCCGCTATGCTTTTGACAGGCCAGGCGGCCACTTTTATTAAAAATTGTTTTTTTGAATAAAAGTGTATAAAATTTACACTTTTTGTAAGATAGTTAAAAAAACATAGTGTTTGAGAGATGTTTTACATTCAAATATATGTATATCGGAGATAACTCCCGTTGAAATTAGTTGACATCCACTATCTCAGTTCATATATGTAAACAGACGCAATAGATTTGTTCATCATGAGCGATAAAAAAATTTAATCAGGAAGGTAATCATTCACAAAGGAAGTTCTCCAGCGATGAATTTCACAGCCATGTCTGGTCTCAAAAAATAATTCGCCAATAAAAAAAGCTAAACAATGTTTAGCATAATTCTGTAAGGTAAAGTGGTATACAATTCAAATTCCTTCACGATCCATTTTTGACGAAGTTAAATATAAACAAATACAGGTCATGTGATAATAGTCAATGAATCACATTTCAAAACGAATCGTCAGTTAATTTGGTACTTGCGTATTACCCGTGCTTAGAAGATAGATCACCGAAAATACTTGTTAATCGTTAATCATATTTAACATTATCAATGGCCAATCGCGTTCAAAACAATGATTTAACATACCTTTTATAATACATAACATCATTAAAAATGGTAAATAATATAGAAGCAAACTAAAATAATGTAAAGCATCTGGTATAAATTTATGAAAAACATAACATCAGGCTGACGGAATTTACCTAAGATATTTACGATGGCATTGTTATGTTTGGCTGTACGTTAAACCTGTTGGAATGAAAATGAGATATATATTCTAATCACACACTATATCTATGAATATAATATATGTACTTATATTGTAATATACAGTTATATATAAATGCTTCTGAAATTGCCTTTATATTTTTACTTCAAAATATTAACTATAGAGTTATAATATAGAAAAAAAAAAGGTTACTGCACTGTTAAAAATTTGCAGCAAACTGTTCAGTCATTTGACCGTTTTTATAGAAAACGGTTACATAACCGTAATTCAACTATATTCTGACCATAAAATGCGCAATAATACGGTCAGAATATAGATAAATTACTGTTATATAACCGTTTTCTAGAAAAATGGTCAAATCACTGCACAGTTTGCCGCAAATTTTTAACAGTGTGTTATTAGTTATTTAGGCGCCATTGTTTTGGCGGGTATGCACATTAAGTCAATGCACATTAAGGGTGAACACCGATGTCAGTGAGTTATGCAATTATGAAAACTCTTGAATTCTATCAAGAAAAGAGAGTAAAGAGAAACAAAATCGGATAGATATGGGCAGCAGCATTGTTAAAAACTTGCAGCAATCTGTCCGTCCAGTCATTCGAACGTTGTTATAGAAAATGGTCATATAACCGCAGTTTAACTCTATTCTTACCATATTATTTCCCAAATTATGGTTGTAAGAGAGTTAAATTACGGCGATATAATACTTTTCTATAAAATCGGTCGAATGACTGGACAGTTTGCTACAAATGTTTAACAGTGAGAAGAAAGACGGTAAATTTTAACCAGATTGCACGCAAAGGAAAACTGTGGGTGATACATACATCAAATATTAATTAAAGGGAATTTGACTATAATAAGTGGCTTCCAAAAATTCCATGTTTCACCAAACTATACCCGCTAGATTATGCCAATTAGTATGCAGCCCGATTATGACACATTATCCAAGACAATTAGATGAGAATAGTGATGAAATCTTCCGTAATCATATCTACAGCCAGGAAACGCGAAACAAAAATATATTAGCAACAATATTGGTATTGGCTAAAATACGCCAATTGGCAGTGGACCCAATTGCTGCAGATTACTTAATAGGTTTTAACGTCACCGCATTAGTGAACGTATTGAAACTGATAATCAAATGGGAATGAATTAAAAATGCCTAACTGAGTTAAGCGGTTTTGTGAGGAAAAATATATACGAAAAGCTGCCATGATAGCAAAGAGTTCGTGATTTATAAATCTGAATCTTCCTATTTAGCTGAGGATTAAGCAAGTAAAGCAGTTTATGAATAAAATTAACATGTTGCAAAGCTTAGCACATATTTAAGAGAACCCAAGCTGGTCGCCAAAGGCGATCATACATTACGAAACTTTAGAATGAATGCAACTTTATTTTTTTACAGCTTATTTATAAGGATTCTTACACTGTTAACAATTTGCAGCAAAATGTCCAGTCATTTGGCCGTTTTTATAGAAAACGGTTACATAACCGTAATTTAATTTTATTCTGACCATATTATTGCGCATATTATGCACAGAATACAGTTTAATTACGGTTATGTAACCGTTTTCTATAAAATCGGTCAAATGACTGGACAGTTTGCTACAAATTTTTAACTGTGTAATTTTAGCAAACGGTACAAAGCTAACTGCCTGAGAATTATGAATCATCATTGATTACCTGGCAATATTATAAATTTATTTTCATGATTATTTTTTAGATTTTTTTTAGATGTTTTGCTGTATGAGAGACAAACAAGCAACCGAATTTTACATTTCTCTTTTAGATCCTAAGAAATTTAGAAACGAATATTTTAAAAGAAAATAGAATTATCAAAATCAAGATATTGTTATATCATCCGGGGACTTTTCTCGGCTTACATAAACAAAAAATTATTGCATGTGAAAGTATCAAAATAGGTAGCGTTATAGAGATATGTAGGATAAAAACGCTGAAGGGGAAAGTTTTTAAATCGAAGAATTATTTTCAGCGCTATTTAATGTTGGAATCGGTCAAAATAAAGGAGTTAAAAACGTTTTATAGTATCAAGAGCTATGCATAGTCATTTAACTATCTTTTGCAGGCATGTACTGTACTAGTACTGTACTAGTAAAGTGTGCTGTGCAGTGTCGAATCATTATTTAAACTTAATATATCTTTAATATTGTTATTTAACAATTTATTATCCGAGAAGAAAGTTATTTCATATTTTGAAAAAATCTTTGTTATTAACTACTTTTGTCAGAATTTAATAGAAATTTATATTTCCACACGTTTTCAATCGAAAAATATAATTACACGTGAATATTAAATAGCTTGAGGAAAAAAGAAGACGAGTGGAAGATGGCTTTGGAAGACATTTGTAACATTGCACACACAAATTCCAAGATAATCGAAGAGGATAAGGAATTTTTACTTGTTTAGAGACAAAAAGGAAGACCTGGTAAAATGGGAAGTCTTGATAAACCTTTTGTAAAAAAGCAGCTGAGTCAATCAAGAAAAAAGAACTTTTTGAACAAATGAAAGAGTGTGAAGAAGTATATAAAAAATTGCTGTTTGAGCAAACATCAACTCCTTCACACATATTTGAAGGGGAATCAAACTCAGGTGATAGTGAAACTTGTTCCAATCAGGAAGAAACAGCTTCATGTTCTCACAGTGATCCACTTCCTAAAAGAAGATGTAGAATTATTATTTTGGATAATATCGTAAATGCAAGCCTTTATACAGCAAAGTTAAGTGATATAAAGACAGCTTCTTCTTTTGACTACAACACTAAAAAGTGTGGGCTGTGACCCTGCCTATTACAATGTTATCAAATCCTCTATTCGACGTCTTAGAATAAAAAGCCGAGCAAGCAGAGCCCAAGTCTTGAAAAAAGAGTTTCCGGCAAGTGCCCCTTCCACTGGGATGGCAAAATTTTAGCAGATATTTCAGGATCTGAAACTTCACAGATTACCCATTATTGTTTCAGGTATTCCAATCAACAGATAGCACTAAACTCGAGTTATAAAGGTGTAAACTTATAAATAGATTTAAGGCTTTAATTTTATTAAAACAATTAATTTAGGTGTTAAAATAATAAATTTAGTTCTCAATTTTAAGAAAAATGTTAGATATATTGTTACGGTTGGTTTCAACCAATTTTTTTTTTAATCTACATTAATTATTTAAATCACTTCCTCTACATTTATTTAAAAGCACTCCTTTTTCTTCTGTTTCTAATAAAAATTTAAATAAATAAAAGTAATTGTAATAATAATAATAAAATCAGTTTTTATTTTTTCTTCTTTCTTTTTCTTTTTGCAAAGTAAATTCAACGTTTATAGTCTAGCTTTGCTTCCTGTTTTCAAATACGAAAGATAAATAGCAGGGAGGGAGGTTTCTCAGTAAAAGACCACACATAGTGTATTGGGCAGTCGTGTACGTTTTCTCCCATACCCTTGAATCATGTGTTGTAGTCACCTAGTCTAGTTTTGGTTAAAAGAAAGACAGTCCGCCCTGTATAGGAATTACGTTATCTTATGAGTGTACTATATACGCAATTAGGCTTTGTAAGCTTACGACAGGCTTCAATGGGCTCTGCTATCAGGCGGATAGCTGGCGCCCAGGTCAACAGAGGCTCACAGGACCCCCTTCAGCACACGCCATGGGGGTGAAACATGGCTGCCTTCCCCCATGAAGCGGCTAGCAGAGTGGAGCGACAGGCTGGTGCCTTCAAGGAGAGTCCATTTTCCCTTTTGTTTCCATTCCCGTACCCCCTTTGACAGAGTGGTTCCGGCCAGTTTTTGTGAGCAGCGCGGGAGAGAGAATGTTTACGAATTATCACTTGGCTCGTAAACGGACTTGTTGCTTGGCCGATATACCTCTCGTTTGGCTCGTAAGGATTCGACTTATTACGGGGCTCGAAGACTGGCCTGTGGGCTGGATCCCGAAGTTGTTGAAGGCGGACAGGTTTCTGGAAGATTTTTTTTTGAGAGTGGGGCATTGATGGCCCTACATTAATTATCGTAAATCATGATGTTATGATGAAAAGAGGCTATAAGGGCATTTTCGAAGTAAGGATCTGTATCTGATAGAGGGCGAATGAAAAGAAAATATGTTTGACCCATCATGTAGTAGCGGCGTTCCTAGAAAAAGTGTTGTCTTGTGTTGACTTCTTAAGCGGCGGTTGTTATTGATGCCTTGACGAAAAATGAATTAATGATTAGACGAGCATCATTTCTGGAGATGGGGCATTATTAATCCTAGACTAAGAAGGCTGGCGTGACTAGCTGAGTAGAATTGCCCGTTTTACAAGGTATCGGTGATGTGACGACGTTTTGAATCGGGAATAAATCAA
Organism: Maratus michaelseni; assembly: GCA_963931845.1. Lineage (NCBI taxonomy): Eukaryota > Metazoa > Arthropoda > Arachnida > Araneae > Salticidae > Maratus > Maratus michaelseni. The sequence continues at coordinate 387,517,789 of OZ007591.1, read as the reverse complement.
AATCTCCAAGTGATGTATGGAGTAACGGTGTTGACTCGTAGAGGCAGCTGAAAAGAATAGGTTGATAAAAAAAAAAGGAGATTATGGCAGACTAATATATATGCAAAGAAGTGTGCCCACATTGACGGTAGTAAATATCAAAGTATATTGTAAGTAACCCATATTTCTTCTTTATTACATGTTGTCTACTGTTGTAATATTTATAAATACCTAGAGAAACAAAAAAATATAATTATTGGTATTTTAAGATGATTAACATGTAGCCTTTTTGTTTATGATTGAACGACATTTGAATTGTTGGTTTGTTAATAGTTTAAGATTTATGATATTTAATTGAAAATTAATCAATAACTAAATTTTGAAAAGTTGATCCATCTTTAAATCATGGTATTGTGGTAATTTTAGGGGCTTTGCTGCTTAATGTAAAGTGTTATAATAAGTAATTTCAGTATTTTTTTTTTTTTGATCAACTTTGTTATTGTGTTATTATTATATTTTGTTTGAGAACTACCTTACTTTTATAATTTTTAATTATTCAAATAAAGAAAGTTTTTGTTTATTCTCAAATATGGTATGTTTTTCTTTATATATATTTTTAAATAATTAATATTTTTATAATTACAACAAACCTATAAGAAGGAATTAACCTCTCAGTAAGTGTAATTAAAAATATGAAAGCTATAATTTTGCTAAATTAATACTTTTAAATTTCTTAAATCTAAAATTCATAGCAATAGTTTAAATGAACATTAATTGGGGTTTACGTAAGGTTATTAGATGTAATTATTGTTCCTATCTCAGTATTGAATATACTGATAATTGTTGCTAAAGTAAAATTAAGTCTAATTTTATAATTGATTAATTTAATTTTTAATTATCCTTTCTTTGTAGTATTATTCAAAACAAACAACAAAATGGTTGTTTTTTAACAAAAAAAAATGGGGTTTTCAGTTATTTTATACCACTATACGATTCTTGGCTAACTGATCTGATCTTGTTCAGAATCTCCATTGTTGTTCTAAAATTTTAGTACATCATCATATCCCTATTCTATTAACGGATTTAACTCTTTCTCCTTTTGGTCCTCATATTGGAGGAATTTCAGGTTGTCTGCATTTTTCCAAATTATATGATGATTACACTTTTGTTAATTTAATGTGTATGGAGATTTGAGCTTGATCGGGTTGGAGTGGAGTTGGGTGTTCTTTATGCAATTCAGTATGCTACTTGATTTAGAAATCTGTTGCCCCTTACTACATTTAATATTGTCTTAAAATGATGAGTTCAAAATTATCATTGTTGTATTAACCTATTCGGATTCTTAAGTTTTGATATTTTGATTAGTTTAATATAATTTGCTTCCTTTTCCATGGCAACAGATTTCAGTGGAGCTAATCAGGGTATACTTATTTTTTTTTAAATATTTAATTGTCAAGTGAAGATTGAGTAATAAATGAGCTTTTTAAGTTTAAGTAAGTTGTGTTTTAGAAAGAACCCCAAAACCCACAACAATATTGCCGTTGTCGATTCGTGTTAATTAATTTTCTGGATTCAATCTCAGAATTATAAATGTTAAAGATACATGTTAAATTATAAATTAATTTTACATAACAATGAAAATCGAGCAAACAAAACAGAAAATTCTGTAAATTATATATTTATATATATATTAATGCAGTGTGCAAAATTTACGTTCAAAAGACGAAATTCTTAAAAATTCCTTTTTATGCGCAGTATGGAATCTAACTCTCTAGATACAATTTAGTTAACGAAAGAAATGTTTTACCTTAATTAAGAAAATATATGTTTCTAAAACTCAGTAACTATAACATTAAATATTTATTTTTGAAAGAAGTCATTGATAAAACACAAGTTTGAGCGAATAACTCATTAAACAAGTGGAATGCTTTTAACTATTATTATCTTGTGAGTAATTAACTCATCTGATACTTGATCTGTAATTAACTCAAATCTAGAAGAAACAACAAAAAGAAATTAAAGCTAATATGTGGTTCACAAATGAGAAAAGAAATTAAATTGCAGATTGTGTGAAATTGTTAATGTTTTTTTACATAAAATAAACTGCAAGATAATTTAAATTGTGAAATTATTTAGTAGAAAATACGATATGGTTAAGCTTTTAAACAATAAAAAAAAATAAAACGCATTTAAAATGTTAGATATGCTTCAAGTTTTAAACGACCAAACTTCTGAATTAAATTTTAATAAACTCTAGTTATTTTGTAACATTTACTACAAAACCGCAAACAACATTTTGTGTTTGAACATAAGAAAAAAAATTCAACTATCTATATATTTATTCGGGATATTCATCTGTAAATGGTTAATTTGTCAATGATTTTGCAGAGAATATTCAATTTTAGAGTCATTATTTTGATAAATTTTTTTATTTTCAAAACAACATAGCTGTTTCGTAAAATAATTTGTATAAAATTTGGCATAGTGATTGTAGACAAGATTTAACACATATAAGCCGATTAAAAAATATTTTATAAAAATAACGTGACAGTGTAAAATAACGAATTTTCCACAAACCTTATTAGACTAAAATTTTTAAAAAGTATTAATTTGATGCAAATGTTAATATTGTTAAATTATTATTAAGATTAATAGAATGTAATAATGGATCAGAAATAATTTTTCTATCCAGAATGCGACAATGTAACAAAAATGGTTTATTTCCGTAGTAGGAGTGCTTTTATTTTAAATGATATCTACAATTACAAAGAATAAAATACTCCGCTGCTTATAACTCTATACAGGGTGCGGAAAAGGTTTTGGATGGGCATAAAATCCATTATATTTGAAAAAAACCGTAAATGTCAACAGTTTATTAGCAAAGATATGGAATTTAACATCATATAAAGGGAAAAGAAGATTAGATATTAAAGTATCCGCCTATTTCTTTCATGCATGTCCTTAGCAGTTTTGGACATCATTGACTGTGGGACAAAGTCTCTCAACGGGAAGATTGCTCTATTCCTTAATAAATTTTACTTTCAGACCATCCAAACGTTGATGGGAAGTAGCCAAGACCATTGACTTTAAAATTCCCCAAATGGAAAAATCCTTTGCATTGATGTCGGGATATTCATCGGGAAGAATGGAGACAATGTTCTCCACCCTCAATCAATCAAGAGTCTTGCGCGCGCGATTTAAAGATTTTCTGAAACATCCAATTTTGTCCAGATAAGTGTTTTTCAGCACTTTCTGCAAAATCGGGTCCTGATAATATTGTTGATTGAGCCATTCAAAACTTTTTTCACACCCTGTATAATAAGGAAATTTTTATACATTGTTGTGCTATATAGTTACAAGAAATAAGTTAAAGCTGGGTAAATATCAGTCAGAATATGCTTTATAATTAACTGCAACCATGATTTTTTCCTTTGAGAACTATTTTCATAGTATTATCTCCCAATGAAACTCATATAGTTTATTTTATTTTAAAAATTGCTTTCTTTAACAACTTACCAGCCTCCGGTGTCAGACATGCAGCGTGTATTTATTTGTATTGTTGGATTTATTCCCGTGGCATGCACAATCATTTAGTTATAAAAAATTTCTTTTAAACCATGCATGAGTTATTATACAAACCATACTTTCAAGTTCAGAAAGAATGTTAAATTAAACTTTCTATTAAAAGACTGATTTTCTTTTCTCAACCAATAATTATTCTTAAAATAACACATTTATGTGGTTATAGATAGGATTTTTTTGTTCGATCATTAGAATGGGAAGATCGCTATGATGTTCTGACGTTATATCGAATGTCTTATGTATATACAGGGTGGTCAGAATTAAAACACACCTATTCTGTCCTCTATATTTATTGAACTACGCAGCTTCAAATTTTGAATATATACTATTCAAGACACGGGGAAACTGATTATTTGAAGAAAAAAAAAAGTTCTGCAAATTGCCGAGAGCTGGCGCTGTACAACTGGGCATATGATGAAAAGACACAAAAACAAATTTTATGTGAACGAACGAAACATTCGTGTGATAAGGACCTAATCTACGAATGCTGCTCAATATGATTCCCTTCTTGAAGTGCTAAAATCTACAGTACAGTCTGTGGTCAGCTTGGTCAACTGTGTATCCTACTAGTCAACTGAGATGCTTCTCACATGCAGAGTGACACCTTCTTTCAAGTCTACCAATGTTCGATAACGCCCTAGATAAACACGATTTTTTAAGCGTTTCCACAGCCAAAAAATACTCGGAATACGTGAGTGATTACCATGCTGTTAGTGAAACGCTGTCAAAAACATTGCTGTACACAGAGTTCAATGTGTGGAGGCTCTCCATCTCGCATAAAGGTAATGGAGTAATGACATTACCGCTCTTGTAAATGGAGTACAACAAAAGTTTCAAACATCCTTGTGTACCTGTTGGCCGTCACAACACATGTCTTAGGGCCATTGCGAGTAGCTTGATCAAAAAAGAAAGTTCGAAGAATGAATGCGGCTGGAATCCACACCGGACGGTAAATTTTAGCAAGTGGATTGAAATATCTTGGTAAGTGCCGGGGTTTTCAGTTTCTCATATGCTACAGGTATGGGTATTCACTAATCTACTGAGGTGGAAATGGTTGCATCGCTCAACACAATCTGAAATGGACATGATGCATCCACATCAACTATTCAACTTTTTTAAAAATTTTGTGTACAGCACCATCTTTAGGTATTTCTGGAACTAATTTTGTTTCGTGTAATCCACTCCTCCATGTTTTGAATAAAATGTTCAGAAAGTTTGAATCCTTTGCATTGAGTAATTCGACATAAAGGAAGGTCAAAATAGGGGTGTTTTAACTTTGGCCAACTCTGATATTAACTCTGTAGAAATCTCAAGTTTGTTAAACCGCTTTTCTCTTGAAGTCTTTCTCGATACGCCTTTGGAAATTTAACGGGTTAAACAGGACGGATTATCCAGTAATTGTACTAAGACGATTGATTACAATTGAGAGCTATATTAGACGTCAATATTTCGAATTGAAAATTCTATGTTTTCACTCTTCAAAAACGGATTTTTAATGAAATAGCTGTAGATAAAATTACATATTTACTTGCAATGAGAAAAATTCAAATACCTTGAATTACGTTAAAATACTTAGGATTAAATTATTAACATCTTTATTCTCATTACAGAACGAGCAATAATTTCAATCCAAAATAGTATTTTTGGAACACTCATGAGAATACTTTCTTGAACTAAAAGTTTGGCCCAATCCACTTTGCCGAAATAAATGATGTACCTACCTTATGAGAATAATGCCGGTGAAATTAATATAATGCTACTGGGACAGGGATGTCTTAATTAACTATGCTATTAATATCTTTTATAAACCAGATTTTCTACAAGGAAGTTTCTATAACATTAATTGTACACTTCAATAAAGCTTAGACAAAGAGTATATATAATACTTTACTTTATATTATTTTGATATTAAAAGAAGATTTATTGAAAGGTTTAAAGAAGGTTTATACCACTACCTCTAAATTTTGATTGTATAAATAATTTGCATAATGAAAATTGGAGCATACACAGATTAATAAACAAATAGATAAATGTCAATGATCTCTCTATTTAAAATACAATTATATGCTAAACAAGTACATGGCATATACAAATATAAGTAAAATGAGCACTTACAAATAAACTTAGCGATGAGTATAAATATAATCTAAATATTGGATTTTGCAGATTGTATTGTATTAGAATACATTATGGGATTTTTAGTAAGTCCTTAGTTTTTGGAAGTTTAATAAAATAATGATTTACATCACTATAACACTCACTGATGTACAAATAAAAAAATTCTAACATTCTAATGAACTCCCATAGCTCTGTGCTGAAGGGATCAAACAAGAGTTGCATTTTGCTATGGAATTGTAAAAGTGCTTCGTTCTTTTATTTTGAAGAGAAATATCTGTAAACATCTAGATGTAAACTGAAAATTTGCACGGTTTTTGACAGGCTTTTTAAAAACTTTTAACGTTTATATTTCCCATTGAAACCTTTTGAATTATTAAAGAATTATTGGAATAGAAAGTAACATTTTTTTAAAAACCTTTCTCTAAATATAAGTAATCATAAAATATGTATATATATTTTTTTCATTTTTGAAAACTATAAGGATATTTTTCAAAAACGCAATAGATATTTACCATTCACTGAACAGTTTCTATAATTATAAGATAAATATCATTCATTAAATGAATTATAATAGTTTAAGGATAAGTTAATTTTTACTAATATTTGAATTCCTTTTACGTCCTTGAGCACCATAAAAGCTAATGTTAGTACAATTTCTTGAGAAATTTTTCTTCCTTTTCTGTAATAGTGTCTCAAACATACTCCATCTGCATCATTATAGCTTTCAACATCAGCTGGTTTTTGTCATCAGTCGTAGCACCAAGTAGACATCAACTATAATCTCGTTCCAATTAAATGTTTTGGCAGTATTCTATCTGAATTTATGAACAAAGCAATTCTATATGTAGCCTAGGAGATACAATTATTATATGAAAATACGTATTAGATTAAGTTACCCTGAAAATATGTTTTTTATAGATGTTATATTTTATAACTTTCTTTTTTAGGCATTTTTATTCAAACATAAGATATATATGTGAGTATATATATATATAAGTTTCACTATATTATTATTGTGTTAAAACTAGTTTTTGTACCATTTTATTTTATTTTATTTTTTATCAAGACTCATTTCATTTGTTTTTTATTTAAAACAAAGATCACTTCGGATTGTAAGAATATTCAGACTAGTGGTATTCTGATTAACGATAATCTACTGCATTTTTTAAAGTTATAAACAGTCTTTATATATTTTGATTGGAGCATGATATCCAGTATTTTTGAATGAAATTGATCTCAACCTTTGCTTCCCGTGGAAAAATTCTGTATTCTAGTATTAATGTCTGTATGCGGAATTTGAAATTACACAGTAGATTTCAAAGAAATTTGTTTTAAAAAATGTGCATGCACCATTCGGAAATAATTTTCCCCCGAATAATTAGAACAATAAAATTTCCACACTTCAAACATAGTGAACGAGTCCGCTTTTGTTTAGAACATTTTGCGTTATATTGGATATATCTACTCTGTACTTGTCTTGTGGTTAGGTGTATTCGAATTCCACTTTAGGCGTGCATGTATTGGTAATGAATCAGATTAGTCCTAGTTGTTTTGTATTTATGTACAATATATGTTTGTAAAACTTTTATATATGCAAAAGCAAATATATATACAGACTATTGCATTCATAGCAAGTAATTCATACATAAGAGATAGTTCAAGATAATACACAAGTCAAAATACTTAATGGTTACACAGATGAATAGTAGCAAATGAAAAACAGGTTCATATTCACGTGGAAAGTTCAAGTGTCTTTCGAAACTGGTTTGATAATGTCAGTCTTCTTGAAGTCATGAGAGGCAACCAGAGTTTTTGTTGTATCTAGAGTATTTCTTTACTCTTATATAGTCACTTTTAATTTGATATTTGCAGAATTCATTGCTATCCGAGACGAGGGATATATTCTACCCACAGGATTATTCAAAAGTTTCCGCCTTGCACCAGGGCACAAATAACGCACCGATGAGTCAGATGAGTTGGGTGAAAGTTTAGCAAAGGGGCCACGGGGGACAGCTGGAGGAGCATTAGTGATCAGGTTCCGTTTGTGTATTAAGTTTAAAGTGACACGATGGGACGGCTGTGCAGGAGATTAGCTGACATTACGACAGGAGTAGAGATCGATTTTACTGCATGAGAATCAGTTGAATTCGGCAAGGATAGTTTCAGGTCAGCGAGAGGCACAACGGAAGAGCAGGAGAGGAGTCTGCTATAGCTGTAGAGATGTCAGCAGTCACACGAACAGAGAACAAATTGTTGAAGGGAGGTGCAGGATCGCAGGAAAAGCTATGCGATGAGAATATGCAAGACTAAGCAGGAGCAGCAGATGAGGCAGGGCGGGCAGGGGCACCACGCAAGTAGGAGCACACAGGAGAGGTTCGATCAGTAACATAAACCCAGGATGCAAGCTTTAGATAGACAGAGGCGTTACAGAGGAGGCAGGAACACCAGGAGGGTCAAGTGCAGAATATAAGCATGAGAAAAATATGTAGACAGACAGCATGGAGTAACGGGGTAGGAACCAAGAACCTGGAATGATAAAGAGAAGACTGTTGAAGCCAGGTGGAAGTTTAACAAGGGCATAAGGTAGCAGCACAGGAGCCCCAGCAAGGGTAGCTACAGAGGTACCAAAGGCAGGAAGAGCAGCAGCCAGGTAGTATGAGATGGGCAAATGTTGGACAGCAGCAGGTAGAGGAAAAGCAGGTTGAGGTTGAGGTGCAAGACAGAAGGCAGCAGTGGGGATAACAGGTACAGTACGAAGCACTTGATCTTGCGAAGTGGGAGGAGCATCAAGGAAATACTGAGATTCAGGGACAAAGTCTAGTGTAGCATCAGTGGAGTTACCACCAGTGACGGATGACAAGGCCAGAGGAGGCAGATCTAGACACATGTCGAGACAGTGTAGGGAGCGTCACAGAAACATAAATTGCAACCTCTTCCGTAATGGGAACAGAGGAGTCAGACGACTGGAAACGAAGCCCACAATTAGGCGTGACAAGGACCGTGCAGCTAGGGAAGAGCGAGCGTTGCTCAGGAATATCTTGTATTAGGGAGCACCTTGGTTTGGTAAGATCGATGAGGGTTGCGACCAAAAGACACGCCAGAGATAATGATGTGGTAGTCATCATATTCAGATGTTGGAGCAGCATAACTCTGTTGGGTATCCGGAACCAAGAAGTCTTCCGCATCAAGACCAGGGTCAAAGAAATCAGGAGAAGGCATAGATCTGAGCAAGACAGTGTGACGACTGTCAGGAGAAGAATCCACAGGAACAGGAGGTTTATGAGGAGTTGGTAGTTCAATACTATCATCAATAAGCACTTCAGTCTTATGTGTAGGAGCCAGAAGGGAAGACGCATCACCATTCAGAGAGGGAGCAATGTGAGCGGCAAAAACCTTCCACGTACATCGATTTGACGTTGCACTGACACATGGCAATAGAAAATCTTTCTGTATGCTCTGATAGATTCAGACACAATAAGATAGCGCATCAAGATACTATATTTCTTACTATATACAAGTAGTCGCCTGATGCACTTATCGTTACGGGGATCCCAAGCCCCAAGGGAGGATGTTTGGCTCAAATGTAACTCTACCAAACCACTGCCAGGACAACATTTCATTCATGAGATATTCTTATTTTGTAAGTTTACTCTGTCTAGCTATACCAACGGCATTGGACCGTTTTCGAAGGGACAGGTTACATCTATAATCATTGCATTTGAGCTCCTTGTTAGTATGATATCAGCATTGAGCCTATCAGGCCAATAGATTGATTCTTCTTGAGTATCCTCCACCGATTTCCAACAGCTTTCCATAATCTGTCGACAATTTTGTTGTGACGGTTGGTAATGGCTGGCATGTGGTGATTGCAATGATTAATAATGTGACTGACAGTATCTTTCTACCAGCCACACTGGCGACAACGTTCAGCTTTAGGATTCACATCAGCTTCAGGTGGATGTTGTTAGTCTCATTGCATTTTAAGCAAGTTAAGCCTGGCTGGTTGCACAAATTGCCAATCACTGAAGCGAAGGTAATCCCCCGTCTCATTAAAGTGGGAGGTTACCTTCGCCTTGCTTAAAGTTGTCTTTAAAAGAATTCTTGATATCATTAAAAAACTGATTATAAAACAAACGTACATGTAATCTTTTAGGAAAATTATCGTACAATCCTCTGAAATTGATATTGTGACAATAAACATGCGCGTTTAATAAGTAGTAATCTACTATTTTTAACAGATAATTTAGCTTTTATAGGTATCTTTCAGAGATTTGAGTGTACGTATACAAAAATTTAAATCGTACAAAATTGATTAAAAATAAACTTCCTTCTCACTATTTAGGAAAATTATAGTAAAAACGTATCAAAATGATAATTTGACAGTAACCATGCATGTGTAATAAGTTGTAATCCATTATTCTTAACATATAGTATTTTTAGTTATAGTTTACAGAGTTTACAGATTTCTTATAACTAAAATTATTAAATCATACAATACTGATTAAAATATTAACATGCATGTTATACTTTACAAATTATAGTAAAATCCTATAAAAATGATGATATGACAATAAACATGACAATTTAATATGTAGTAATCCATTATTTTTAACATATAATTTAGCATTAAGAGATTTTCTTTAAGAGATTTTAGAGTTTTCTTATGAAAAATATTATTGAAATAGATCAAAACTGATTAAAAAATAAACATATATGTTATATTTTAGGAAAATTATAGTAAAATCCTACAAAAATGATAATTTGAAAATAAACATGCATGTTTAATAAGAAGTAATCCATTATTTTTAACATATAATTTATCTATAATAATTATTTTTCATTGATTTTGGAGTTTTCTTTAAAAACAATTCTTAACATCCTAAAAAATTATTAAAAAGTAAACATGCATGTCATGTTTTAGGAAATTTCTAGTAAAATCCTACAAAAATAATAATTTGACAAAAATGTGTAACAAGAAATAATGCATTATGTTTTACTTTAAATGATTTATTTTATAGTTATTATTTATTTATGTTTAATAAGTATTTATAAGAATAACCATTATATAAGAATATAAGAATAACCATAAGTATAAGAATAACCATTATTTTCAACATAAAAACTGGCATTTAGTTATATTTTTACAGAATTTAGAGATTTCTTTAAAAATAATTCTTCAAATAGAACAACACAGGTTAAAAAATAAATATGCATGCCATCTTTTATGAAATTTAAAGTAAAATCCTATGAAATTGATGATTTGACAATAAACATTCATATGTAATATGTAGAAATCCATTTTTTAACATATGATTTAGCTTTTATAGATTGGTATCTTTCAAAGATTCTAGAATATTATTAAAAGAATTCTTGACATAGTAAAAAAAGCATTATAAAATAAACATGCATGTCATCTTTTAGTAAAAGTGTACTAAAATTTTCCAAAAATGATAATCTGACTAATAAACATGCAAGTTTAATAAGTTGTTATCCATTATTTTTAACATATTATGTAGATTTATAGTTATCATATAGATAATTTAGAGTTTTCTTTAAAAGGAATTCTTGAAACAGTATAAAATAGATTAGAAAATAAACATGCATGTTATATTTTAAGATAATTATAGTAAAAGCCTACGAAAAATTCGGCAGTAAACATGCATGTTTCATAAGTAATATTGCTTTATTTTTAACATATAATTTAGAGTTTTCTTATAAAAAATTATTAAATCGTACAATAATGATTAAAATATAAACATTCATGCCATAATTTAGGAAAATTATAGTAAAATCCTTCGAAATTGATATTTTGCCAACAAACATGCATGTTTAATAAGTGGTAATCCATTATTTTTAGCATATAATGTATCTTTTATAGATATCTTTCAGAGATTTGAATGTACTTATAAAAACAATTTTAAATCGTACAAAACTGATTAAAAATAAACATGTATTTCATTATTTAGGAAAATTATAGTAAAATGTTACCAAAATTATAATTTGACAATAAACATGCATGTTTAATTAGTAGTAATCCATTATTTTGAACATATAGCTATAAATATAATAATATAATAACAAGAAATTATAGTTTTCTTTCAGAGATTTTAGAGTTTTCCTATAAAAGAAAGTCTTGAAATAGAACAAAACTGATTAAAAAATAAACATGCATGATATATTTTAGGAAAATTATAGTAAAACCTTACAAAAATGATAATTTGACAATAAACATACATGTTTAATAAATATTAATCCACTATTTTTTACATATAATTATTTATTTTATAGTTATTATGTATTTATAGTTATCTTTAAGCTATATTAGAGATTTCTTGTAAAAAAGTTTAATAAGTTTTAATTCATCGTTTTTAACATATAATTTGGCACTGTTATATTTTACAGATTTTAGAGTTTTCTTTTAAAGGAAGTGTTGAAATTGTTCAAAACCGATTAAAAAATAATCATGCATGTCGTAGTCCAAGAAAATCATAGTAAACTCCTACGAAATTGATATTTTGACAATAAACATGCAAGTTTACTAAATTGTAATCCGTTATTTTTACCATATAATTCATCTTTCACTTGGAGAGATGCTAGAGTTTGCAGAGATGCTAGAGTTTTCTTTAAAAAAAATCTGGACATCGTAAAATAATATTAAAAAATAAACACGCATGCCATCCCTTTAGAAAATTTTTGTAAAATCCTACAAAATTTATAATTTCACAATAAGTAACCATGTTTAGTAGTCAGGAATCCATTATTTACTTAATTATGATTTAGCATTTATAGTTGAGAGAAAAAAGAATAAATATTATCGCGCATGTCATGATTTAGAAAAAAATATACTAAAATTGTATGAAAATGATAATTTAACAATAAACATGCATATTTAATAAGAGTAATCTGTTATCTTTTTAACATATATATAGATTAGCTTTTATAGTTATCTTTTAGAGATTTTAGAATTTTCTTACAAGAAAATTATTAAAAGTACTATACTGAATAAAATATTAACATGCATGTGATCCTCTCCAAATTATACTAAAATCCTACAAATAAATAAATAAATAAATAAATAAATAAAATAATAATAATTTGTGAATAAGCATGCATGTTTAATAATTAGTAATTCATTATTTTTAACGTATAATTTAGCTTTTACAGTTATCTTTCAGAGAATTTATAGTTTTCTTTAAAAAGAATTTTTAACACAAAAAATAAAAAATAAACATGTATGACACGTTTTAGAAAAATTACAGTAAAACTCCACAAAAATGACAATTTGACAATCAACTTGTTTGTTTAATAAGTATTATTCCCTTATATTTTACATATAAATTATTTTATAGATATTATGTATTTATAGTTATCCTTCATATATTTTAGGGAAATCTTGTAAAAACAAATCTGTAAATCAGACAAAACTGATTAAAAAATAAGTACGAATGTCATCTTTAAGGAAAAATCAACTAAAATACTATGAAAATAATAATTTGACAATAAACATGCATGGTAAATAAGTAGTAATACATTATTTTTAACATATAATATAACTTTAATTATTATAATTCAGATATTGTAGAGTTTTCTTTGAAAATAATTCTTAACATCGTAAAAAATATTAAAATTAAACATGCAAGACAGCTTTCAGGAAAATTATAATAAAATCCTATGAAAATGATTAATTTGACAATAAACATGCATGTTGCATAACGAGTAATCCATTTTTTATCATAAAATTTATCTTTTATAATGATATTTGAGAGATTTTCGAGTTTTCTTTAAAAAAGAATTATTATCATCGTAAAAAAAAAGTTAAATTAAAACTGCTTGACAGCTTTTATAAAAAATATAGTAATATATTACGAAATTGATAAATTGACAATAAACATTGATATTACAGAACGAATAATCTGTTATTTTTAATGTATAATTTAGCTTTTATAGTTATCTTTCACAGATTTTAGAATTTTCTATAAAAAGAATTCTTATCATCGTAAAAGTATTATTAAAATTAAACATTCATGACGGTTTTTAGGAAAATTACAGTAATATCTTACGAAAATGATAATTTGACAATACACATGCTTGTTACATAACGGGTAATGCATTATTTTTAACATATAATTTATCTTTATAAATATCTTTCAGAGAATTTCGAGTTTTCTTTAAAAATAATTCTTATCGTAAAAATTAAACATGCAAGTTTAATTTTTACGATAATATAATAAAGCATAAAGCATTAGTTAAATGAGACAGCTTTTAGAAAAAAATATAGTAAAATCTTACGAAAACGAAAATTTGACAATAAACAGGCATGTTGCATAATAAGTAATCCACTATTTTTATTATATAGCGAAGTATTTACTGTTAACTTTCAAAGATTTTAGAGTTTTCCTAAAAAAAAAAAAAAAAAAAAAAAAAAAAAAAAATTGTAAATCGTATAAAACTGATTAAAATATAAACATGCATTGCATCTTTTAGGAATGTTATACTAAAATACTATGAAAATGATAAATTGACAATACACACACATGTTTAAAAAGTAGTAATCCACTACTTTAACATATAATTTAGCTTTTATTGTTATCTTTCAGTTATTTTAGAATTTTCTTTAAAAACAAAATCTGTATATCGTAAAAAAATGATTAAAAAATAAACATGCACTTCAACTTTTTGGAAAATCATAGTATAGTCCGGTGACATTTATATTTTGACAATATACACGCAAGTTTAAGAAGAAGTAATCCATTATTTTAAAAATTTAATTTTACATTTATAGTTCTCTTTTACAGATTTTAGAGTTTTATTTTAAAAGAACTAGATGGAACCCGTCAAAATTTGACGGCAAAAAACTTGATAGTACCATAAAAATAAAATTCATAGCTGCTTTAAAATGTTTGAAACTTTTGCAGAATAATTCAAATAAATAAAAAACCCACTTTGAATTAAAGCTAGGTTGAAGAACAGCAATTGGCTAAGTTTCACTGGCACATGCACTCGCGGAATTTCTTGCATTTGACACATTTAGCGCTGTTGTGCAAGTAAATGGTAAGTGCCCCCTTGGGGAGGGGGAAATGGCAGGATGGACCAAGGAGATGCATAACATGAATAAGCAGTCAAAGACCTTTCAAACGATATGTAACATGAGGGGTGTGTGCAACATTTAAAAAAGTACCCCCTTGGGGGGGGGGGTAAAGTAGGGGATGGACACGGTACATGCATAATATGATTAAGTGGTCACAGACCTTTCCAACGATATATAACATGAGGGTTGTGTGCAAAATTTAGAAAAGTACCTCTTTGGGGGGGGGGGGCAAAGTGGGGAGATGGACATCAGAGATATGCATATGATTAAGCAGTCACAGACCTTTCCAACGATATATGACATGAGGGTTGTCTGCAAAATTTAGAAAAGTACCCCCTTGGGGGAGGGGGAGGGCAAAGTGGGGAGATGGACATTGGAGATGCATAATATGATTAAGCAGTCACAGACCTTTCCAACAATATATGACATGAGGGGTGTCAACAAAATTTAGAAAATTGACCCCTTGGGGGGGGGGCAATTGGGGAGATGGACATTAAAGATGCATAATATGATTAAGCGGTCACAGACCTTTTCAACAATATATGACATGAGGGTTGTTTGCAAAATTTAGAAAAGTACCTCCTTGGGGGAGGGGCAAAGTGGGGAGATGGACATTGGAGATATGCATATGATTAAGCAGTCACAGACCTTTCCAACGATATATGACATGAGGGTTGTCTGCAAAATTTAGAAAAGTACCCCCTTGGGGGAGGGGGGGGGGACAAATTGGGGAGATGGACATTGGAGATGCATAATATCATTAAGCGGTCACAGACCTTTCCAACAATATATGACATGAGGGGTGTCAACAAAATTTAGAAAATTGCCCCCTTGGGGGGGGGGGGGGGCAAATTGGGGAGATGGACATTGGAGATGCATATGATTAAGCGGTCACAGATCTTTCCAACAATATATGACATGAGGGGTGTCAACAAAATTTAGAAAAGTGCCCCCCTTAAAAGGGGGGAAATGGCGGGATGGACCCCGGAGATGCATAACATGAATAAGCAGTCAAAGACCTTTCCAACAATACGTAACATGAAGGGTTTGTGAAAAATTTACAAAAGTACCCCCTTGGGGGGGGGCAAAGTGGGGGATGAACACCGGAGATGCATAATATGATTAAGCGGTCACAGACCTTTTTAACGATATATAACATGAGTGGTATGTGCAAAATTTAGAAAAGTGCCCCAATTGACGGGGGGGGGGGGGATGGACCACACAGATGCATAACATGAAAAGGCAGTTGCAGGCCTTTCGAACGATATATCATATGAGTGTCAGCAAAGAAAAGTCTCCGCCCCGTGTGGGCAAAACATACTCCCCCCGCCGCCATAATTATTGATGCGGACTCATTTTTTAAATTCGTTCGCACCCCTCTTCTCCCGCAAAATGTTGTGAATTTTAAAAACTCCCCTTCCGAATTTTTTTATACCAAAAGCACTTATGTCCATCGTCTGCATGCAGAGTTTTGTGCTTACAGACGCCAGACACAACAACACACACACAGACAGACGTTTACCGACATTAATAGCAGTGTTTCCCCCAGACAGTTTGAGAAGGGTGCTGCACCCTGCCTGCCCTTTGGTTTGCAAAATAGCACCCTTCTTGCCCCTTATAAAAATAATTAGCACCCTTCTTGCCCCCTCCAGCAAAATAATTAGCACCCTTCTTGGCCCCTCCAGCAAAATAATTAGCACCCTTCTTGCTCTCAGTAAAAAAAGTGCCCTTTCTCCTTTTTGCATTAAAAAATTTGGTTTCATAATAAAAACTGACTCAATGTTGTCTTAAAAAGAGTGTTTTGACTTTGAAATATCAAAAGTGGCTTTAAAAACCAAAAGAATACCTTTAAGCTTTAACAATTAAAAAAGTGCCCTTAAGATTCTGAAAAGTGCCCTCAAAAATCCAAAAAGTGCCCTTAAGAATAAAAAAAGTGCCCTTTTTCTCACCAGCAGCACCTTGCCCCTTTTTAAACCTGGGGGAAACTCTGTTAATAGTATAGATGATACTCAGTGACTACACATTTCACCCTTTATAATTCAGCCAATGAGTTGACAGTCGTTCATTTCCAGAAACGAAACAATAATTCTTTAGGATGAATTTTGTTTGTTTGGCGTCACAAACTTTTTAGGGCACCTGCAGACTAAAAACATATAATGAATCTTCGCGGGGAAAAAAATCCTAGATTTCGTCAAATGATCACGGGAAAAACACTAATTTCATCAAAGGATCATGTAAAACGTGAATTTTGTTAAAAGGCCACAGAAAAACGTGATTTACACAAAAGATGAGCAAATTTTGTCAAAGAATCGCAAAACAGGAAATTCCACCAAAAGATAGCGCTTTCTTGCCAAATTTCGTCTAAAAATTGCGGAATAAAATGTATTTTATCAAAAAATCGCTGGAAAACGCACATTTCATTAAAGTATCGCGAGAAAAATGCGAATTTCTTCAAAGATTGCTGAAAAAACGCGAATTTCATCGAAGGATTGCTGAAAATTCATGAATCTTATCAAAAGGCAGCAGAGAAAATGTGATTATTATCAAAGCATTGCGAAAAAAGAAAATTTCGTCTAAGGATCACAGAAAAACGCAAATTTCATAAAAGAATCGTGGAAAATAACGCAAATTTCGTGAAAAAAAAAATCTCAGAAAAAACACAAATTTCGTCAAATTATCGCTGAAAAAAAACACGAATTACGTCATAGGATAGCTGAAAAAATTGTGAATCTCGACAAAAAAAAGATACAGAAAAAAATGCGAATTTCATTAAAGAATCACGAAAAAAAATGCGAATTTTGTTAAAGGATTGTGCAAAGAATGTGAATTTTTTGAAAGGTTCGTGTGAAAAATGAAACTGTCTTTATTAAAAACAGCACACACACAAACATCTATACAAACCTCAATACACACAAACATATTATAGGCAGGGCTTGAAATTCAATTTTTCCAAGGACGGGAGTCTCCCTACCAACATTTTTAAATGGAGGGGAGTTGTAATGTTTGGGAGGGAGAAAAAAAAATTTTAAACCCCACTATTATTTTACGTGTTATTTAAAGAATTACATTAATGCAGACATGACAAAATACCATTGAAAAAATTAAGTCAACTGAGAATGATTATGTAAAATGTTTATTTTTATTATAAAAAAGGGAAGAAAGTTAAGTTTTATATATGCAGTGTATTTTTCAAGTTCCATTAAATGTGTTAGGGACCCTTAACAGTTAGGTTGTTAAATAAATTTCTGACTTTAGATTTTACTTGATTGAGATTCACCGATCGATCGTGGAAAAGACGCAAAGTTCATCGATCTGTCGTGGAAAAAACGCTAAGTTTGTCGATCAGTCGGGGGAAAAAAGCAAATTTCGTCGATCGATTGCAGAATAAACACAAAGTTCGTCGATCTGTCCCCAAGAAACGCAAGGTTCGTCGATCAGTCGCTTAAAAAATGCAATGTTCGTCTATCTGTCGCAGAAAAAACGCAAAGTTCGTTGATCTGTCGCGGAAAAAAAGCAAAGTTCGTCGATCAGTTGCGGAAAAAAGCAAATTTCGTCGATCGATTGCAGAATAAATGCAAAGTTCGTCGATCAGTCAGGGAAAAAAGAAAAATTTCGTCGATCGATTGTGGAATAAACGCAAACTTCGTCGATATGTCCCCAAAAAACGCAAGGTTCGTCGATCAGTCGCTTAAAAAACACAATGTTCGTCGATCTGTCGCATTCGTTTGATGTCGTCGTTGAAAATTTATGGATTTCTATTATTAAAGTAATTTTTTCATTTTACCGTATTTATTTTATTTTTGTGTTGTATGTATTTTGCTACTTTGAATTTTTTTAAACTAACCCTTTTTTTTTTGGAGAGTGAGAGAGAGAGATTTAGTAATTTGGTGACACGAAGTTCCGCAAATTCTTAAAATCCACAAATCGTTTCCAATGTAAACAATGAAATTTACAATTAAGTTGCAAGTGCAAAATTTCAGTTTTTTAAAATTTTCATGTCATTCTGTACACATTTTAATATGTCATTCTGATCATTATACATATTTAGTTATGCATTATTAATTATTTACTTGACCTTTACTTTTAATATTTTAAATATTTCAAACTTACAGCTGAATGTAATTATTAAAACATTTGAAATACTGCATTCGAAAAATGAAATTTCAGCTTAGAAACGCGACAATTACTATTAGGTTAAAAAAATTTAAAGTAGAAAAGTACTTATGATATAAAAAGAAGAAAAAAAAATACACCAGAATTTATCTGTATTACGAAAGCGGGAGAAATGATTTTCTGTGCTATACGAAAAGATATCCAAATAACTCAATCATAAACATAGAAATAGGTATCGGTTTCTATGTTCATGTGCACTCAATCCAAACTTGAAACTTTTAAAAAGGTCATTGAATGAATGAAATTCATCTCCGCCTTTCACATCCAGAAAACTTGCTGTGTCGCCAATTATGTTTATATTTTATATATATATAAAAAAATAATAATTCAGGCACTTTTCCGTTATACGGACACCATTGTCGCCAAACATACATACATACATACATTTTGGCATAGTGTCCGTATAACAGAAAAGTACTAAAGTTCATGGTTTAAAATCACAATAAAATATCATGAAATTTATTGATTAGTTGTGGGAAAATATCGGGGAAATAATGTGTTTTTCGTGAATTTTTTGTTTTGTTAACAATGTGGTTAGAGAGCCAGGGAGAAATCCAGAAAACTTGCTGTGTCGCCAATTATGTTCATATTTTATATATATATATATATAAAAATAATAATTCAGGCACTTTTCCGTTATACGTACACCATTGTCGCCAAACATACATACATATATTTACATACATACATACATTTTGGCATAGTGTCCGTATAACAGAAAAGTACTAAAGTTCATGGTTTAAAATCGCAATAAAATATCATGAAATTTATTGATTAGTTGTGGGAAAATATCGGGGAAATAATGTGTTTTTGTGAAATTTTTTGTTTTGTGTTGTTGTGTTTAATTGTAAGCATTCATTATAATTTTCAGTGCATTATTAAATTGAAATTTTTGTTTAAAATATGTAAACAAAACAGTGACCAGAAACCTGCACAATTTCTAATATAGATAGATAGATAGATGCATGCATGTAGTACTTTTAATTATTTGGTAAAAATACTGTGATCGTCACTGAGAAAACCTGAATTTAACCTAAAAGTAATTGTCGAGTGTTTAAGCTGAAATTTCATTTTACGAAAACAGTATTTCAAATGTTTTAATAATTACATTCAGCTGTAAGTTTGAAATATTAAAA
Organism: Maratus michaelseni; assembly: GCA_963931845.1. Lineage (NCBI taxonomy): Eukaryota > Metazoa > Arthropoda > Arachnida > Araneae > Salticidae > Maratus > Maratus michaelseni. The sequence goes on along the minus strand of OZ007591.1, from coordinate 387,497,713 downwards.
GTAAAGGCCAAGTAAATAATTAATAATGCATAACTAAAAGTAATTGTCGAGTGTTTAAGCTGAAATTTCATTTTACGAATACAGTATTTCAAATGTTTTAATAGTTACATTCAACTGTAAGTTTGAAATATTAAAAGTAAAGGCCAAGTAAATAATTAATAATGCATAACTAAAAGTAATTGTCGAGTGTTTAAGCTAATTTCATTTTACGAATACAGTATTTCAAATGTTTTAATAGTTACATTCAGCTGTAAGTTTGAAATATTAAAATTAAAGGCCAAGTAAATAATTAATGCATAAGTAAAAGTAATTGTCGAGTGTTTAAGCTGAAATTTCATTTTACGAATACAGTATTTCAAATGTTTTAATAGTTACATTCAGCTGTAAGTTTGAAATATTAAAAGTAAAGGCCAAGTAAATAATTAATAATGCGTAACTAAATATGTATAATGATGAGATTTTTTTTTCTTGAATTATTCAGTGAAACTCGCCTTATAAATGTACGCAAATAATTCACATCAAAATCTTAAAATAACAAAGTTTTCTTTCGTGTTTAGCTATGCTTAATAACCAAAAAAGCTTGATTAATACAAAAATTTTTTGGTAAAAATACTGTGATCGTCGCTGAGAAAACCTGAATTTAATCATATCACACAGAATTACATATTAAGTTTAAAAAACTGAAATTTTACACTTGTTTACATCGGAAACGATTCGCGGAATTTCGTGCCACGAAATCTCTCTCTCTCTCTCAAAAAAAGGGGTTAGTTATAAAAAATTCAAAATAATAAAATACATACGACTTAAAAAGAAAATAAATACGGTAAAATGAAAAAATACCTTAATAAAAGAAATCCATAAAGTTTCAACAACCGAACAACCAAATGGAGTCGTAGTAATCCACATAAGCTTCTTGAGAGAGGAAAAAGCCTTCACCTCATTGGCTGAAATATCGCGTCTGAAGATAGTAAAAGCCTCTAGCTGATTAGCTGAATGCTCGCGCATGCCTATAAAAGGCATTTTTGCACGAAAAACTAAAAAGCAGGTTAGCTTTAAGTATATGGATTCTTAACACGTAAAAAAATGATTAAAAAATAAACATGCATGTTATCTTTTAGGAAAATTATACAAAAATCGTACTAAATTGATAATTTGAGAATTGTTTGTGACAATAATTGTGACAATAATTTGACAAGAATGTTTAAACAGTAGTATTATTTCATTATTTTTAATTCATAAATTAGCTTTTATGTTTATCATATTTCAGAGATTTTCGTGATTTCTTTAAAAAGAATACTTATAGGAAAAAATAAAAAATAAACATGCATGGCAGACTTCAAGAAAATTGTAGTATAATCCTACGAAAATAATTTTACAATAAATATGCAAATTTATGAAATAGTAATCCATTATTTTAAAAATATAATTCAGCTTTTATAGTTTTCTTGCAGTGATTTGAGTATTCTTGTAAAACAAAATTATTTAAATTGAACAACACTGATTAAAAAATAAACATGCATGCCAGTATTTACAAACATTATAGCAAAATTCTCAGAAAATGATAATTTGACAATAAACATGCTTGTTTCATAACGAGTAATCCAATATTTTAACATAGAATTTACCTATTATAACTATCATTCTGAGATTTTAGAGTTTCCTTTAAAAAGAATTATTGACACTGTAAAAAGATGACTAAGAAAAAACATGGATGTCAACTAGTTGGAAAATATTGTAAAATCCTACAAAATCCTAAACACAGAGGCATTCCCACAACGCCGAAAACAGTGTCGATCATTCCAACCCAAGAATATAGCCGATCCCCCAAAGCCCCCCCCCCCAAAAAAAAAAGATCCGTTACCGACAACAACTAAAAAAATAGAGCCGATCACGATAACTCAAACCACACAGCCGATCCCAAGAACACAAAAGAAATAGTAGATCCCCACGAGCCGATCAGGACGACTCAAACAACCTAGCCGATCCCAAGAACCCAAAAAACTGAGCAAATCCCAAAAGCCCAAAAAGAGACCATCCCAAGAACACAAAAAAATAACAAATCCCAAACACCTAAAAACAGTGAAAATCCTTAAAACCTCAAGCATAGATTCGATTCCCGCAATCTAAAAAAATTCCGATCCCTACAACCGACAAAACAATTAACAGATCGCGAAAAACCGACCAAAGCATTGCAAAAACAGGGCACATCGGAACACTAAAAAAAACAAAGCTGATCCCAGGAACACAAAAAAGAGCCGTTCATCATAACACAAAAATAAATCCGTTCCCGAAAACCCAAGATAACAGAGTCGATCACGACAAACCTAAAGAACAGAGGATCACGACAACCGAAAAAAACATACCCGATCCCAAGATAATACAGCTGATCCCATGAGCTCCCCCCAAAAAATCCGAAACTAAGAGCCACAAACACAGAGCCGATTCCAACGACGCAAATTATACAGCCGATTCAAACGACCCAAAATATACAGCCGATCCCAACTACCAGAAATTAGAACCGTTCCCACGACCCAAAAAACAGATCCATTCCCGACAAACCAAAAAACAGATCCGTTCCCGATAACAGAAAAAAGAGCAGATTTCCATTACCTAAGAAACAGAGCACATCATGAACACTCAAAGTAAGTAACCATTCTCAAGAAATCCTAAAACCAGAGCTGTTACCTACAACCTAAAGAACAGATCCGTCACTGACGACCATTCCCCACAACCCAAAAAAGACCACAGACCCACAACGCAAGAAACATAGTCGATTACAACAACCGTTCCCGACAACCCAAAAATCAGATCCGTTCCCGACAACCCAAAAATCAGATCCGTTCCCGACAACCCAAAATCAATCCCCAACCAAAGAACCGAAAAAACCAAGCCAATCACAAGAACCCAAAAAACCGAAATGATCCCTAGAACACCAAAACCAGAGTCGATCCCAATGACTCAGAAAAAAGAGCCGTTCCCGACAATCGAAAAAACAGATAAGATCCCGACAACCTAAAAATATCGCCTACATACACAACACAAAAAAATAGAGCCGTTCACAAAGACACAAAATTAAAGAAGTTCCCGACAACACAAAAACAAGTCTGTTCCCGACAACCCAAGACCGATCCCCACAGCTCGAAAATAGAGCCCTATCCCCACAATTAAAAAAATAAAGCCGATGACAAAGACAAAAAAAATACAGACGTTCCTGACAACTCAAAATCATTGCCAATCCAAAGACCAAAAAAACCAAGAAAATCCTGAGGACGAAAAAAACCGAGCTGATCCCGAAACCCCCCAAAACGGTGTCGATCCCAACATCCCAAAATATAGAGTCGATCCCAGTGGCACAAAAAAAACAAGCGTCCCGACAATCCAAAAATATAGCCAATCCCCACAACCCCAAAAATGTGCTGATTCAAAGACCCCAAAAATACAGACTTTCCCGACAACCCAAAAATCAGATCCGTTCCCGACAACCCAAAATCCTTGCCGATCCAAAGAACCGAGAAAACCAAGTCGATCCCGAGAACACAAAAAACCGAACTGATCCCTAGAATCCCGAAAACAGAGTCCATCCCAACGTCTCAAAATATAGAGGTGATCCCAGCGACCCAGAAAAAAGAGAAGTTCCCGACAATCGAAAAAAATAGATCAGTTCCCGACAACCCAAAAACATAGCTTATCTACTTGAACCAAAAAATAGAGCCGTTCACATACACCAAAAATTAGAACAGTTCCCGACAACCCAAAAAATACAGACGTTCCCGACAACCCAAAAATTAGATCCGTTCCCGACAACCCAAAATCATTCCCGACCCAAAGAACCGAAAAAACCAAGCCGATCACGAGAACCCAAAAAACCGAAATGATCCCTAGTACCATATAGAGTCGATCCCAACGTTCCAAAATATTCAGGTGATCCCACCGACCCAGAAAAAAGGGGCCATTTCCGACAATCGAAAAAATATATCAATACCCGACAATACACAACCCAAAAAAAATAGAGACGTCTCAAAACATAGAGCTGATTCCAGCGACCCAGAAAGAAAAAGCGTTCCCTACAGTCGGTAAAATAAATCAAACAACCCAAAAGTATAGCCGACCTACACAACCCAAAAATAAGGCCGTTCCCAAACACGAAAGTTGGAACACTTCACGACAATCGAAAAGATAGATGCGTTCCCGACAGCCCAAAAAATAGATCAGCTCCAAATAAAAGCAATAACAAAACCAATCCGCACAACCCAAAAAACAGAAACTTCATGACAACTCGAACAACATAGCCGACCTCCAGAACCATACAAAAATATCCTATCTCAACGACATAAACAAAAGTTCCGTTTCCAAGAATCCAAAAAATATTGCCGATCCCCAAAACACAGAGTACACACCGCAAACCAACAATTAACCCAATCCTCACAACGCAAAATTCTAAAGTTGATCAGGACAACCAAAAATATAGTCGATCCCCACAACACAAAAATCGAACTCTATCCCCAAAACCCCCCTATAAAGCCGATGACAAAGACCCCCCAAAATAGACGTTCCCGACAACCCAAAGATCCCGACAACCGAAAATCATTCCCGAACCAACGAACAGAAAATACCAAGCCCATCCCGAGAACCCAAAAAACCGAGCTGATCCCTAGAACACCCAAAACATCTCAACGTCCATCCCAACGTCTCAAAATATAGAGGTAATCCCAGTGACCCAGAAAAAAGAGAAGTTCCCGACAATCGAAAAAATGTATCAGTTCCCGACAACCCAAAAACATAGCTTATCTACTCAACCCAAAAAATACAGACGTTCACATAGACCAAAAATTAGAACAGTTCCCGACAACCCAAAAAATACAGACGTTCCCGACAACCTGAAAATTAGATCCGTTCCCGACAACCCAAAATCATTCCCGAACCAAAGAACCGAAAAAACAAATCCGTTCCCGACAACCCAAAAAATAAATTAGTTCCCTATAAAAGCAATAATAAAGCCAATCCTCACAACCCAAAAAACAGAGCCCTTCATGACAACTCTAACAACATAGCAGACTTCCAGAACCATACAAAACATACCCGATCTGAATAAGATAGACAATAGATCGGCTTCCGAGAACCCAAAAAATAGTGCCTATCCGCAAAACACAGAGTCGATTCTGCAAACAAAAAATTAACCCAATCCCCACAACGCAAAAGTCTAAAGTTGATCAAGACAACAAAAATATAGCTTATCGCCACAACACAAAAATCGAACACTATCCCCAAAACCCCAACTATAGAGCCGATAACAAAGACCCGAAAAAATAGACGTTCCCGCTAATCGAAAAAAAAATCAATTCCGGACAACCCAAAAACATAACCTATCTACACAACCCATAAAATAGAGCCGTTCACATAGACAAAAAATTAGAGCAGTTCCCGACAACCCAAAGATCAAATACGTTCCCGACAACCCAAAATCATCCGCGAACCAAAGAACCGAAAAAACCAAGCTGCTCCCGAGAACCCAAAAATCTTGGAGATGATCCCAGTGACCCAGAAAAAAGATCCGTTCCCGAGAATCGAAAAAATAGATCAGTTCCCGACAACCCAAAACATAGCTTATCTACTCAACCCAAAAAATAGAGCCGTTCACGTAGACCAAAAATTAGAGCAGGTCCCGACAACCCAAAAACATAGCTTATCTACTCAACCCAAAAAATAGAGCCGTTCACGTAGACCAAAAATTAGAGCAGGTCCCGACAACCCAAAAAATTCAGACGTTCCCGACAGCACGAAAATTAGATCCGTTCCCGAAAACCCAAAATCATTCCCGAACCAAAGAAACGAAAAAACCAAGTCGATCCCGAGAACACAAAAAACCGAACTGATCCCTAGAATCCCGAAAACAGAGTCCATCCCAACGTCTCAAAATATAGAGGTGATCCCAGCGACCCAGAAAAAAGAGAAGTTCCCGACAATCGAAAAAAATAGATCAGTTCCCGACAACCCAAAAACATAGCTTATCTACTTGAACCAAAAAATAGAGCCGTTCACATACACCAAAAATTAGAACAGTTCCCGACAACCCAAAAAATACAGACGTTCCCGACAACCCAAAAATTAGATCCGTTCCCGACAACCCAAAATCATTCCCGACCCAAAGAACCGAAAAAACCAAGCCGATCACGAGAACCCAAAAAACCGAAATGATCCCTAGTACCATATAGAGTCGATCCCAACGTCCCAAAATATTCAGGTGATCCCACCGACCCAGAAAAAAGGGGCCATTTCCGACAATCGAAAAAATATATCAATACCCGACAATACACAACCCAAAAAAAATAGAGACGTCTCAAAACATAGAGCTGATTCCAGCGACCCAGAAAGAAAAAGCGTTCCCTACAGTCGGTAAAATAAATCAAACAACCCAAAAGTATAGCCGACCTACACAACCCAAAAATAAGGCCGTTCCCAAACACGAAAGTTGGAACACTTCACGACAATCGAAAAGATAGATGCGTTCCCGACAGCCCAAAAAATAGATCAGCTCCAAATAAAAGCAATAACAAAGCCAATCCGCACAACCCAAAAAACAGAAACTTCATGACAACTCGAACAACATAGCCGACCTCCAGAACCATACAAAAATATCCTATCTCAACGACATAAACAAAAGTTCCGTTTCCAAGAATCCAAAAAATATTGCCGATCCCCAAAACACAGAGTACACACCGCAAACCAACAATTAACCCAATCCTCACAACGCAAAATTCTAAAGTTGATCAGGACAACCAAAAATATAGTCGATCCCCACAACACAAAAATCGAACTCTATCCCCAAAACCCCCCTATAAAGCCGATGACAAAGACCCCCCAAAATAGACGTTCCCGACAACCCAAAGATCCCGACAACCGAAAATCATTCCCGAACCAACGAACAGAAAATACCAAGCCCATCCCGAGAACCCAAAAAACCGAGCTGATCCCTAGAACACCCAAAACATCTCAACGTCCATCCCAACGTCTCAAAATATAGAGGTAATCCCAGTGACCCAGAAAAAAGAGAAGTTCCCGACAATCGAAAAAATGTATCAGTTCCCGACAACCCAAAAACATAGCTTATCTACTCAACCCAAAAAATACAGACGTTCACATAGACCAAAAATTAGAACAGTTCCCGACAACCCAAAAAATACAGACGTTCCCGACAACCTGAAAATTAGATCCGTTCCCGACAACCCAAAATCATTCCCGAACCAAAGAACCGAAAAAACAAATCCGTTCCCGACAACCCAAAAAATAAATTAGTTCCCTATAAAAGCAATAATAAAGCCAATCCTCACAACCCAAAAAACAGAGCCCTTCATGACAACTCTAACAACATAGCAGACTTCCAGAACCATACAAAACATACCCGATCTGAATAAGATAGACAATAGATCGGCTTCCGAGAACCCAAAAAATAGTGCCTATCCGCAAAACACAGAGTCGATTCTGCAAACAAAAAATTAACCCAATCCCCACAACGCAAAAGTCTAAAGTTGATCAAGACAACAAAAATATAGCTTATCGCCACAACACAAAAATCGAACACTATCCCCAAAACCCCAACTATAGAGCCGATAACAAAGACCCGAAAAAATAGACGTTCCCGCTAATCGAAAAAAAAATCAATTCCGGACAACCCAAAAACATAACCTATCTACACAACCCATAAAATAGAGCCGTTCACATAGACAAAAAATTAGAGCAGTTCCCGACAACCCAAAGATCAAATACGTTCCCGACAACCCAAAATCATCCGCGAACCAAAGAACCGAAAAAACCAAGCTGCTCCCGAGAACCCAAAAATCTTGGAGATGATCCCAGTGACCCAGAAAAAAGATCCGTTCCCGAGAATCGAAAAAATAGATCAGTTCCCGACAACCCAAAACATAGCTTATCTACTCAACCCAAAAAATAGAGCCGTTCACGTAGACCAAAAATTAGAGCAGGTCCCGACAACCCAAAAACATAGCTTATCTACTCAACCCAAAAAATAGAGCCGTTCACGTAGACCAAAAATTAGAGCAGGTCCCGACAACCCAAAAAATTCAGACGTTCCCGACAGCACGAAAATTAGATCCGTTCCCGAAAACCCAAAATCATTCCCGAACCAAAGAAACGAAAAAACCAAGCCGATCCCGAGAACACAAAAAAACGAAATGATCCCTAGTACCATATAGAGTCGATCCCAACGTCCCAAAATATAGAGGTGATCCCACCGGCCCAGAAAAAAGGGCCGTTCATGACAATCGAAAAAATAGATCAGTTCCCGACAATACACAGCCCAGAAAACAGAGCCGTTCACACAGACCAAAAATTAGAGCAGTTTCGACAACCCAAAAAATTGATATGTTCCCGACAATACGAAAACAAATCCGTTCCCCACAACCCAAAATCATTGTCGATCCAAAGAACAGAAAATAAGAAGCCGATCCCGAGACAAAAAAAAAAAGGAACAGATTCCGAGAATCCCAAAAACAGTCCATCCCAACGTCCCAAAATATAGAGCTGATCCCAGCGACCCATAAAGAAAAAGCGTTCCCGACAATCAGTAAAATAAATATTACAACAAAAAAGTATAGCCGATATACACAACCCAAAAATACAGCAGTTCCCAAACACAAAAGTTGGAGCAGTTGACGACAACCCAAACAATAGATCCAATTCCGAGAACCCAAAAAATAGTGCCGATTCCCAAAACACAGAGTCGATTCCAAAAACCAACAATTAACCCAATCCCCACAACGCAAAAGTCCAAACATGATCACGACAACCAAAAATATAGCCGATCCCCACAACACAAAAATCGAACCCTATCCCCAAAACCCCAACTACAGAGCCGATGACAAAGACCACAAAAAAAGACGTTCCCGAAAATCGAAAAAATAAACCTTTCCGAAAACCCAAAAACATAGCCTACCTACACAACCCAGAAAATAGAGCCGTTCACATAGACCAAAAATTAGAGCAGTTCCCGACAACCCAAAAAATACAAACGTTCCCGACAACACAAAAAATACAAACGTTCCCGACAAACCAAAGATCAGATCCGTTCCCGACAACCAAAAATCATTCCCGAACCAAAGAACAGAAAAAACCAAGCCGATCCCGAGAACCCGAAAAACTGAGCTGATCCCTAAAACCCCAAAACAGAGTCGATCCCAACGTCCCAAATTATAGAGGTGATCACAGTGACCCAGAAAAAAGAACCGTTCCCCAGAGCACAAGAAACAAATCCGTTCCCGACAGCCCAAATAATAGATTGGTTCCCAGTAAAAGCAATAACAATTTCGATTCCAATCCTCCAGAACCATACAAAACATTCCCGATCCCAAAGTCATAAACAATAGATCTGTTTCCGAAAACCCAAAATATAGTGCCGATTCCCGAAAAACAGATTCGATTCCATAAACCGACGGTTAATACAAACACCACAACGCAAAAGTCCAAAATTGATCACGACAACCAAAAATACAGCCGTTCGCCGAACACAAAAATCAAACCCTATCCCCAAAACCCCAACTATAGAGTGGATGAGAATGACCCCAAAAAATATACGTTCCCGACAAACCAAAATCAGATCCGTTTCCAGGAAACTAAAATCATTGCCGAACCAAATAACCGAGAAAACCAAACTCATTACGAGAACACAAAATACCGAACTTATCCCTACAACCCCCAAAACAGAGAGACTATCCCAACGTCCCAAAATATAGAGGTGATCCCAGCGATCCAGTAAAAAGAGCCTTTCTTGACAGTCGAAAAAATTGATCAGTTCCCGACAACCCAAAAACATAGCCTATCTACAGAACCCAAAAATTAGAGCAGTTCACATAGAACAAAAATTAGAGCATCCCCAAAAATTGATACGTTCCCGTCAACACAAAACAAATCCGTTCCCCACAACCCAAAATCATATTCGATCCAAAAGAACAGAGAATACTAAGCCGATCCCGAGAAAACAAAAACCAAACAGATTCCGAGAATCCCAAAAACAGAGTCGATCCCAACGTCCCAAAATACCGAGGTGATCCCAGTGACACAGAGAAAAGAACCGTTCCCGACAATCGAAAAAATAGATCAGTTCCCGACAACCCAAAAAAATAGATACGTTCTCGACAACATAAAAAAAATTAGTTCCTCACAACCCAAAATCATTGTCGCTCCAAAGAACCGAAAACACCAAGCCGATCCCGAGAATCAAAAAACCGAACTTATCCCCAGAATCCAAAAACGGAGTCCATCCCAACGTCCAAAAATATAGAGCCGATCCCAGCGACCCAGAAAAAGGATACGTTCCAGACAGTACAAAAAACAAATCCGTTCGCTACAACCCAAATAATAGATCTGTTACCTATAAAAGCAATAACAAAGCCTATCCCCACAACGCGAAAAAACCGAGCCCTTCATGACAACTCGAACAACATAGCCGAACTCCAGAACCATTGAACATACCTGATCCCAACGACAAAAATAATAGATCTGTTATCCGAGAACCCCAAAAATAGTGCCGATCCCCAAAACATAGATTCGATTCCATAAACCAACAATTAACCCAATCCCCACAACGCAAAATTCCAAAGTTGATCACGAAAACCAAAAATATAGCCGATCCCCACAACACAAATATCGAACCCTAACTCAAAACCCCAACTATAGAGCTGATGACAATGACCCCCAAAAATATATGTTCCCGACAAACAAAAATCAGATCCGTTCCCAGCAAACCAAAATCATTGCAGATACCAAGATACGATAAAACTAAAATAATTTCCGAACCAAATAACCGAAAAAACCAAACTCATCCGGAGAACCAAAAATACCGAGCTGATCCCTAGAACCCCCAAAACAGAGAGACGGTCCCTACGTCACAAAATATAGATGTGATCCCAGCGACCCAGTATAAAGAGCCGTTCCCGAGAGTCGGAATATAGATCAGTTCCCGACATCCAAAAAACATAGCTTATCTACTCAACCTAAAAATTAGAGCCGTTCACATATACCAAAAATTAGAGCAGTTCACGACAACCCAAAAAATAGATACGTTCCCGTCAACACAAAAAAATCCGTTCCCCACAACCCAAAATCATATTCGATCCGAAGAACCGAAAAAACCAAGCCGATCCCGAGAACCCCAAAAAACCGAACTGATCCCCAGAATCCCAAAAACACAGTCCATCCCAACGTCCCAAAATATAGAGCAAATCCCAGCGACCCGAAAAAAGATGCATTCCCGACAGCACAAGAAACAAATCTGTTCCCGAGAGCCCAAATAATAGATTAGTTTCCTCTAAAAGCAATAAAAAAGCCGATACCCATCCTCCAGAACCATACAAAACATGCCCGATCTCAAAGACATAAACAATAGATCAGTTTCCGAGAACCCAAAATATAGTGCCGATCCCCAAAACACAGATTCGATTCCATAAACCGACGGTTAATCCAAACCCCACAACGCAAAAATCCAAAGTTGATCACGACAACCAAAAATATAGCCGATCCCCACAACACAAAAATCAAACCCTATCCCCAAAACCCCAACTATAGAGCGGATGAGAATGACCCCAAAAATATACGTTCCGACAAACCAAAATCAGATCCGTTCCCAGCAAACCAAAATCATTGCCGAACCAAATAACCGGAAAAACCAAACTCATTCCGAGAACCCAAAATACCGAGCTGATCCCTACAACCCCCAAAACAGAGACGATCCCAACGTCCCAAAATATAGAGGTGATCCCAGCGATCCAGTAAAAAAAAAACCGTTTCTGACAGTCGAAAAAATTTATTAGTTCCCGACAACCCAAAAACATAGCCAGTTCACATAGACCAAAAATTAGTGCTACCTCAAAAATAGACACGTTCCCGTATCTATTTCGTATATTCTATACGTTCCCGTACCCCAACACAAAAAAATCCGTTCCCCACAACTCAAAATCATATTCGATCCAAAAGAACCGAAAATACCAAGCCGATCCCGAGAAAACAAAAACCGAACAGATTCCGAAAATCCCAAAAACAGAGTCCATCCCAACGTCCCATAATATAGAGCCGATCCCAGCGACCCAGAAAGTAGAAGCGTTCCCGACAATCGGTAAAATAAATTCAACAACCCAAAAGTATAGCCGATCTACACAACCCAAAAAATACAGCCGTTCCCAAAGACAAAAAGTTAGAGCAGTTCACGACAACCCAAAAAATAGATGCGTTCCCGACAGCACAGAAAACAAATGCGTTCCCGACAACCCAAATAATAGATCAGTTCCCTATTAAATAATAACAAAGCCGATCCCCACAACCCAAAAATCAGAGCCCATCATGGCAACTCCAACAACATAGCCGACCTCCAAATCCATACAAAACATACCCGATCTCAACGACATAAACAATAGATCAGATTCCGAGAACCCAAAAAATAGTGCGATCCCCAAATCAGATTCGATTCCGCAAAACAACAATTAACCCAATCCCCACAACGCAAAAGTACAAAGTTGATCACGACAACCAAATATATAGCCGATCCCCACCACACAAAAATAGATCCCTATCCCCAAAATCCCAACTATAGAGCCTATGACAAAGACCCCCCAAAAAAACTGTTCCCGACAAACCCAAAATCAGATACGTTCCCAGCAAACTAAAATCATTGCCGATACCAAGATCCCATAAAGCAAAAATCATTGCCGAACCAAATAACCGAAAAAACCAAGTCGATCCCGAGAACCCAAAAAACCAGGCTGATCCCGAAAATCGCAAAAACAGACTCGATCCCAACGTCCCAAAATAGAGATGATCCCAGCGACCCAGAAAAAAGAGCCGTTCCCGACTTTCAAAAAAATGAATCAGATCCCGACAACCCAAAATCATCGCATACATACACAACACAAAAAATAGAGCCGTTCAAAAAGACAAAAAATTAGAGCGGGTCCCGACAACCGAAAAAAATAGATCCGTTCCCGACAACACAAAAACAAATCTGTGCTCGACAACCTCAAAAAAGCCGATAACCCAAAAATATAGCCCTATCCCCACAATAAAAAAAATGGAGCCGATAACAAAGATTAAAAAAATACAGACGTTCCCAACAACCCAAAATCATTGCCTTTACAAAGAATCACAAAATCAAGAAGATCCCAGGACGCAAAAAACTGAGCTGGTTCGAAACCCCTCAAAACGGAGTCGATTCCAACGTCCCAAAATATAGAGTCGATCCCAGCGACACAGAAAAAAGAAGCGTTCCTGACAATCCGAAAATACACATCCCACATCACACTATTTCCCACAATACAAAAATAGAGCCCTATCCCCACATCGCAAAAAATGAACCTAAACAAAGACCCCAAAAGTACAGACCTTCGCGATACCTGAAAAATCAGATCCGTCCCCGACAACTCAAATTAATTGCCGTTCCAAAGAACCGAAAACACCAAGCCGATCCCGAGAACCCAAAAAACCGAACTGATCCACAGAACCCCAAAATAAGTGTCGATCCCAACGTCCCAAAATATGGAGGTGATCCCAGCGACCCAGAAAAAAGAGCCGTTCCCGACAATCGAAGAAATAGATAAGTTCCCAACGACCAAATAACATAGCCGATCTATAAAACCCAAAAAATAAAGTTTTTCCCAAAGACCAAAAATTACTGCAGTTCCGGACAAAACAAAAATAATCTGTTCCCGACAACCCCAAAAATATAGCTGATACCAAAAACCCAAAAATAGAGCCCTATTCACACAATTAACAAAATAGAGCCGATGACAAACATCCAAAAAATAGAGACGTTCCCGAGCACCCAAAAATAAGAACCGTTACCGACATCCCAAAATCATTGCCGATCCAAAGAACCGAAAAAACCAAGCCGATCCCGAAAATCCCAAAAACCGAGCTGATCCCGAGAACCCCAAAAACAGAGTCGATCCCAACGTCCCAAAATATAGAGCCGATCCCAACGACCCAGGTAGAAGAAGCGTTCCCGGCAATCGGAAAATAAATTAGTTTCCGACAATAAAAAAGTATAGCCGATCTACACAACCCAAAAAATACTGCCGTTCCCGACCAGCAAAAGTTAGAACATTTCACGACAACCCAAAAAATAGATGTGTTCCCTATAAAAGCAATAACAAAGCCTATCCCCACAACCCAAAAAACAGAGGCCTTCATGACAACTCGAACAACATAGCTGACCACCAGAACCATACAAAACATACCCTATCCCAGTGACCTAAACAATAGATTTGTTTCCGAGAACCCAAAAACAGTGCCGATCCCCAAATTACAGAGTCGCTTCCACAAACCAACAATTAACCTAATCCCCAGAACGCAAAAGTCCAAAGTTGATCACGACAAGCAAAAATATAGCAAATCCCCACAACCATAAAACATAGTCTAACCCAAGACCCGAAAAAAACAGAGCCGAACTGAAGAACTCCAAAACCGAGACGAGCCCAGCGACCTAAGATATATATAGCCGATACCATCGACCAAACACAATCGTTTCCAACAATCTGAAAAATAGTTTCGCTCCCGACAACAGAAAAAAGTGAGCCGAGGCCAAAATCAAAAACACAGAGCCGATCCCTACGAATCAAGAATGTGCCCAATCCCACAACCCAAAAAATGGAGCCGACTCCATACACCCAAACAAAACAGCAGTTCCCGAGAACCCAAAAAGCAGATGACGTTCCCAGAAATCCTAAAAATCTGTCCGTTCCCGAAAACCCTAAAAACTTAGTCGATCAAAAGAACCCGAAAAAAAGCTGATCCCGTAAACCAAAAAATAGAGCCGAATTTAATGAATCCCAAAAACGAGCCGATCCCAACGTCCTAAAATATAAAACATCTAAAAATGATCCAAAAAACCTAAATAAATCCGTTTCGAACAACCCATAAAACCGAGACGATCACCACAACCTAAAAAAGCCCATCTGAACGACTATATTTTTATATAGTCGTTCATATAAACCGAAAAATAGATCCATTCCGGACAAACCCGAAAAATAGATCCGTTCCCGACAACACAAAAACCTGAGCCGATCCCCACGGTCCAAGAAAAGGCCCGATACCCACAACCCAAAACATACAGCCGATTCCAAACACACAAACAACAGAGCCCAAAAAGCAGATCCTTTCCCGGCAAACTAGAAAACATATCCGGACTCTGTACAATGCTAAATCTACGAGTTCTACATTTGAATTTACCAAGAAATGTTCATGTTTTTTTCAAGTTTCAAATCAGATATTTGAATTCAAAATTAAAACAGATTAATCTATCACATTCATTTTAAAGAATAATAGCTTATAAGTGACTATAAATAATTCATTTGAAATAAATCTATAAAGCTAAATTATATACTATTCTAAACTATGTAACTAATGATTCTAAACTATGCTTCTTATTATATTTTTCTGAATTAATTCATGAAAAAAAATTCGTGTTCTTTGAAACTATATGATGAGGGAGGGGGGTTGCGGTCAATAAATATTTTACTGGGGACTAAAATATTTTGCTGGTCACAATTCTTTATACAATTTGTAACGCCCTGTCCAGGACCATCAAATTTTTCTTATTTAAAGCAAGATTACGTTACGTAAAGGTTCCGTGTTTTCATGTTTTACTGCAATTCTTGGTACAGTTGTCAGAGACCCACCGGTATTTATTTTGGGCGTAAAATGGCAATTTTGTGCCTGGAATGCCATCCCGGAGATAGTGCATATTAATCAGAGCCTTTCGGTATTAAAAGCTGAGTATTCTTGACAATGTGTGTGTTTTGTGATAAAACTGTGTGTCTTTTATAATAAAATACTTGTGGGTTTTATAATTAAATTGTGTCTTTCATAATACAAAAATTGATTCTTAATAAAATAAAACTAACGTTGGTGTCTTAACAGACAAGGAGTTAACTTGTTTTTGAAAAATGGATTTTCTCGCCAATAGGGCGCTAAAATAAGACTTGCGCTCAATCGGACTGATGTCTGCGACAATAGTCCCGTTATACTGGATTACTCGTATCGACCAAGTTACATTATCAGTTAATATAAGAATCATTAAACGAAGCTGATAATCAGATCTTTAAAATTGTCTCCATAAATCCATTGCGACGTCATCCGAGTTTTCGCTTTGAAGTCACAGCAAGAGTCACAGCAGTCACAGCACGGATCTAAAAAAAAAATAAAAAAAAAAAATAAAAAATCTTGAAACACTTTATTTCCAACACTTTCAGAATATTGCAATAACAAAACTTCAACGTTTAAGAGCCTACGCTAGTCACGCGAAGAAACGCTAAAGCTAATGTTAAGTCTATGGTAAGATTCTTGCGCGATTTCTAGCTCGCATTTTAATATTTTTAAGTGATTTTTTTTTGCATAGGATAGCTGAGCCCGATCCCTAACGTTGTTAGTTTTTACTTTTTCAAATTTTAGTTACAGTTTTTTTATAAGCGGACATTTCGAATTTCGGAACCGGTTTGAACCGGTTCTGAAAGTGAAAGTACCCTTACATAAAAAAACTGGAACCAAAATCGAAAAAGTAAAAACTAACAACATTAGAGATCGACCTCAGCTATTCTATGCAAAATAAAAATCATTTAAAAATATTAAAATGCGAGCGAGATATCGCACAAGAACCTTCCCAGAGACTTAATATTAGCTTGAGCGTTTTCTGGCGTGACTGATGTAGTCTCTTAAGAGCCTACACTAGTCACGCGAAGAAACGCTCACGCTAATGTTAAGCCTATGGGAAGGTTAATGCGCGATTTCTCGCTCGCATTTTAATATTTTTAAATGATGTTTTTTGCATAGGATAGCTGGGGTCGATCTCTAACGTTGTTAGTTTTTACTTTTTCGATTTTGGGTCCAGTTTTTTTATATAAGTGTTCTTTCATTTTCACAACCGGTTCAAACCGGTTCCAAAATTTCAAATGTCCGTTTATAAAAAAACTGTAACCAAAACCAAAAAAGTAAAAACTAACAACGTTAGAGATCGCCACCAGCTATGCTATGCAAAAAAAATCATTTAAAAATATTAAAATGCAAGCGAGAAATCGCGCGATAACCTTCCCATAGACTGAACATTAGCGTGAGCGTTTCTTCGCGTGACTAGTGTAGGCTCTTAATAAGTAAATAATTTAGGGAACTGATAATACATTTGTAAACCCAATTTCAGCAATCCGTGCAAATTGTCGAACAAATATATCCGATTTCTTTTGTACAGCCCTGTATAGGATCTATATAATTTATAGCCTTCGAGTAATAGGAAAAAAATGAGTTACATTTAAAAATGCGTACCAGAACTGAAAATGTTCTACCAGCAATTATTGTTCACCGGCAGTACTGTAACCGAATTCTCTTGTGTGTCCCTGTCAATGCACGATACACTCAATACACAATTTATTCTACAGTAAGATTTTTGTAGCTCATCTCAGTCATGTATATCTATTTCGATATATTTGAAATAGTGAAACATTATTAAAGAACACCGTAAATGATTTTCCCACATAGACCGTCATGTAACGGAATCCTTTTGAGTGCCCCTGTAATTGAACCATAATTACTTCACACTTCATTTTCAATACAGATCATGGCACAGTAAACCACAATAACATATATTCATTGCATGCCAATCCGTGTCTGCTGAAGATTTTTGAGCACGAACTGAAGGACAGACAGACCGATTTCTTAAACACTTTTCCAAGGGTTAAAAAAATACGTTAAAGAACAATATGATTTTAAAGAATCTAACATCAAAAACACCGAAACAGCTTTCGGTAATTGACAGAGCTGTTTTGCGCAAAGGCATACGTATCATAAGTTAAAAAGATTATTGAAATTTAAAATCTATTTAATTCCTAACTTTTGCTAGCGGTCTCATAGACCGCTGCTTTTTAGGTGCGTTCGTAATTGCCGAAACGTCAGTTAAGGCTAACTGTGGAGACACGAAAAGTTTTTGGTTTCCGTCTGTTTGTCTGTTAGTCTGTCTGTTCCGCGATAACTGCCGTAAAAATCGTCCAATTAGGTTGATTTGTGGTGGGTAAGTTTGTGAAGTACACGGCATAAGCTGTATAGTTTTCAGTTACATTGGTTCATTCGTTCGAAAAATATAGAACATTTCTGTTTAGGTCATATTGCTTTCCTGTGGGAATGCAGACGATTTTCAAATTTCATTTTTTACTGAAATGAAAATCGCATATTTGAATAATAAATTTATAAGTAAAATTACTAATGCTAAATTTTCGATATGGAGGTTTTAAATATATCCAATATTTTTGAAAATTTGCTGATACATTCAATAGAAATTAGAAATTAAATGTTTAAATTATTGGAAAATTTTTTGCATGTGTTCGAGAAATATAAAACAATTTATTTTCATATTTTTACAAATTTTAAAATGCATTTCGTTTTACTTTGCTCTTATTTATTAGTTGTTTAGCAACCCTATTTGAAAGAATATTAAAATAATAAAATTCAAGTAACTCGCACTACTATGCTGCAATATTTTATAATGAAAATAAATTATTTTTGTGTTCTATTAAAATAAAAAGAAGAATTTATTTTAATAGAAGTTTATTTTTTTTTTTCTAAAAAGTTACATGACTAAGAAGTTCATACGAATTTCAAAATATCATTGCAGATTTACTGGTTTCCGAAACTTCAGTAATAGCTCACTGCGGAGACGTGAAAAATTTTGGTTTCTGTCTGTCTGTTCCGCGATAACTGCCGTAAAAACATTCGATTAGGTTGATTTTTGGTGGTTATGTTGGTGAGGTACCCAGAATTAACAGTATAGGTTTTAGTTACATTCGGTTCATTCGTTCGAAAAATATAGAACATTTCTTTTTAGGTCAAAATGCTTTCTTATGGGGATGCTGACGATTTTTCACATTTAATTTTTATCTGAAATGTAAATGCAATATTTGCATAATGGATTTAGACGTAAAATTATGAATGCTGAATTTCCGATATGGATTTTCAACAGTTTTAAAATTTTGCCGATAAATTTAAACAATTTGAAAAGTTAATTGCTTAAAATATTTGAAACTGTTTTTGCATCTGTTCGTGAAATATAAACATCACCAGTGGGCCCGAGTGGTGTGAGGATTTCGCACTGCAATCTAATATTTTTATCAATGTAATATTTATTAGATGCAGGTTTAAACTTTTAAAGAAAAAGTAATGATAAAAATATCTACATACAACATTTAGTGTTTAGTCAAGCTGGAATGTCATCTAATTTATTCCATGAAAGTTAGAGTAAAAACGGATTCAAGATTGCAAAAAGTACGCTCAAGAAAAAAAAAATTAACAATCTTATTTTAACTGCATTAGAGGATGATGTCATCCACTTCGGGAAAAACATGGGGCATAGAAATATAAATCTAAACATTTCAATTTCAATTTCGCTTCTTAATCTCAAATATAAAATAAACCAATGCGGTGTTCTTTTATAATCGTTGCTGAGCATTATATAATGTTATATTTTATTTTTGTGGCAACAGTAAGTTGAAAAAAACCTTTCATTTCTTTTATGAAAGCAATGCAGATTTAATTTTTAATTATCAGCAAATTTTAATCAAAAAACCTATTTTAGGAAAATGTAAGCGTGCTATGTCAGAAGCCTGTTCAAAATCGTTTCATGTGGTATCTCATTCGTCGTTTTGCGTTTCGTATTTTCTTAGAAAAAAGGATGTTGACAGGAGAAATAATATATACGATATTTTCATATTTTTTACAATTTTTAAAAGAGTTTGTTTTTACTTACCACTAATTTATTCGTTGCTTAGCAACCATATTTCAAAGAATATAAAATAATAAAATTCAAGGAACTCACTATTTTAGTGAAATATAATTGTTTTTTAACAAAACGAATGTAAATTTAATCAGACTACGCGGGTATGAATACCTATTTATTAAAAAAAAATATGAAAGAATAAGCAGTTCATCAGAATTTTAGAATATCATTGTATAACACCGTGTTTAATTTAATGATTATAATTTCTGGAACATTCGAAAAAATTTATATGCTTATAAATATGCATGTAATTGAAAAAAATAATTGCGGATTGTTCGATGTTAAATCATATAAAAAATGGGATTAAAAAAAATGACTTGCAGAGATGACGTTGAGGCTCCTGATCTGTAGATTTACTAGTTATATAAATACTTAGCGCCTATAGTCATCGTCTGTCCACATATAACAACGCAAAACCTACCCAACCAAATTGTTTGAAATTTAATATATATCGTTGCAGAATTTTGAAACGCAAATAAAAGCGCAAGTCATGTGACTGATTAAAACAAAGTTGGGCTGATCCCTTCTTTCATATGCCAGGCAGCCACTTTTATTAAAAATTATTTTTTCGAATAAAATTGACATAAAAAGTTACATTTTTAGACAGATTCGTCCAAAAAAATTGTTTCTTTGAGAGATGACTTCCATTCAAACATGTATAGATTCTGAGATAACATCGGTTGAAATTAGGTTAACAGTCCAATATCTCAATCCATTAAAGTAAATAAACACAAGAGACTCGTTCATTGTAAGTCATAGAAATATTAATACATGGAGGTAATCATTCGTAAAACAAGTTCCTCATGTTGAATTTTGCAGCGCTGTCTGGTGTCGAAAAAAAATTCGCATCTGTAAACGCGGCTTACGTAACAGAAAATATATGCTCATTTCGCTCATAACAGACGATATAATTCATTTCATTGAGATAATAACGATGATCTCTTTACATTGTAAAACTAGTTATAGTACGAACGCACCTCACTTGTAACGTTTAACGTACAATTTCCAACTTGTTGCAATTTCCACAGTTTAACTTGTAATTTTAGGTTTAAGGGGAAATTTCATATGCAATTATAGATATACCGGTGAAATTTTGTTTCAACCGGAACCTTAGTACTATTGCTAGAGGTTTTTGAAGTAATACGTTAAATTTTAATGGTAATAGTCCTGTATATAAAGTTTAGAACAAAAACAGTATCCTATCTATATTATAAAAGACAAACGTGTCCATGCGTAACGCTGACGTCATTTTGCGAATGGCAACACTTGACGATGAAATTTCGGTGTTGCGATTTTTGCTACTGCAATTTTTTTTAAATTTCTAAACATCGCACATTTTCAATTTTTACGTCGTTAAAGAGGAAAAAATCTACTTTCAAATGCAATTTGTTTGAAAACTGTATCGCAGTTGACACATTGATTATAGCATTTAAATTAAATTTCATGTTTTTTCTTTTCTATTTTAAATCTATCTCTATGGCTTGCAGACGATTACAAAATATTAATCCGTTTGCACTTTAAACAATATAAAAAGTACAGCATTTGTTCCCAAATAATACTCAAAAACGAAATTAAAACTTCATTAAGGATTAAATAAAATATTATAAATAAAACACAGATTTTATGGACAAAAACATAAATAAAACACAGATTTGATATTTCTGGTTAATATGTTGTGGTACACCCTCTTCAGACCTGAGGTACACAAATATGGACCTCTATTCTATTCCACATAAAAACTAAACCGTATGATTTATTTACATTTTTCTTTACTTCTATAGAACTGAATGGTTTTTTGATTTTAAACAACACCAATCAATGGCATCTATACTGATTTCCTCATAAAATAAATGTTATTTTTATCCGAGTTTGCAAAATGCCTTCAAGGCAGTGAGGCCAAGAAAGTAAGGTATTCATAATTATTTAACTTAAGTCTGCTCGTCAGTAAACTTCCCGATTCCCCTCGCTAATGCTATCCCTATGGGCGTAGGATGCATTCGTATTTTTAAAATATCTCCTCGGAAATTATATTTTTAACTTCTGTTTTCTTTGTATTGTTCTTATAGAATGTCTCTTTTTTTTCCTTAGTTGTCAATTTTTTGCTAAAATATATACTAAATTTTATATAAAATGTTAAAATCGTATTCAGTTTCACTAAGATTTTAACACATAAAAATATAAATTAAGCACATAGTTTAAAACTATTTTGATAACTAAGAAAAAAAAGAGACATTCTTTAAGAACAGTACACAAGAAACAGAAGTTAAAAATATTGATTTCCCGAGGAGATATTTTAAAAATACGAATGCATCCTACGTCCATTGGATTAATATTAGCGAGGGTAATCGGGAAGTTTACTGACGAGCAGCCTTAAACCCTTA
Organism: Maratus michaelseni; assembly: GCA_963931845.1. Lineage (NCBI taxonomy): Eukaryota > Metazoa > Arthropoda > Arachnida > Araneae > Salticidae > Maratus > Maratus michaelseni. The sequence continues at coordinate 387,475,519 of OZ007591.1, read as the reverse complement.
ACAGACAAAGAAAAACAGAAAAAGAAAAAGAAAAATTCAGGATTTTTTTATTGTTTACTTATTTTAAAGTCCTTCATTTTTAACATTCATTTTCATTTAAAGTCCTTCATTCAGTCATTTTTTAAAGTGTGGGGGTTTAAGTTGTGGATAATGAAATCGATATTTTAAGGGGGATAGTCCTATTTTGTGAACCGAAATCCCCTGAAGTATCCATATCAGAAAAAGGGCTTTCTCTGTCATCCATCTTGTCATTTTGTTTAACTTCGGATCTCAAGAGGTTACAGATTAGAGATTATGATCAATTCGCTTGCATCAAGTGAATCTGATCCTGCGCGTGTTTTAAGTGTGTGTTTAAACAACGGAAATTACAATAAATTGGGACGTAATTGGAAAACAAATTAGAGGGCAGTTCAAGTTTATGCTTTGCGACTTTATATTTTTACAAAACATTTAATCAGACGCTAGAATACAACATATTAAGCATGTAAAAAATAATTTCAGATTTAAGAACATAAAAAAAAAAAATTGACTAAAAAGGTATTTTCTTGCACATTTTCAATAAACGGAAAATGACATACTTCTCATAAATAGCGTCAATATTGTAATGCAAACACGAAGAGTATACCAACTTACCTTAGCATAAAATATATTTTCGGACATCTGCAGCCTTTTTATTCTTACATAATTTACGAAGTTCATTTTAACAATAACTGCTCATATGATAAACAATAACTTTAGCATACAAAATTAACTAAATTTTGTCTCGATTGAGAATTGTATGAACAAATTAGATTAACTGCTGTGTTGGGAGATAGCAGCAATCAATAAAATCGTCTTTTACTGTCCACTGTATAAGAATAATTGACTTTTGAGTATGTTGCAGATAGACAATGCGGTGATACACACGGTTAAGAAAGTTTTGATCTGTATCGGATTCCAACATTAAGACGTGGAAAAGCGTTAACTGGAATATACGATTACTGCATCCAAACTCTTACCAATCAGCCTAAATTACACTAATCTTACTGAAGCAACCTTAAATATTTGATAGCTGTTTATCTCCCGGGAATTTCTGTTCTTGAGTATAAATATGGCTTTTCCCTGTAACAGCAATGAACATAAGCTACGCAAACTAACAAAATACGATTCTTTAATGGAAGAACCCAAATATTAAGCAGAAAAATCAACGAAATTCTAAGAAAAAGTAATTTACAAATAAAAATTTCTCAAATTACTAGATACTTTCTGATGTATCAATCTCGTTTCGGAAATTGTGCAAAAACTTGCCTGGATCGTTGTCTTGATTTTTAAGCACTAAATGTTGAACCAATGTGTGTCGGTTATGGTTTCGATATCGTTGGTGTCGGTGACAGCAATCTAGAAAAACATTGTTTACATATTTCTTCGACATTGAAATATTTAAATTGCATTCAGAATCGGATACATAAGGCTGAAAATGGCAATCATAAAACGCTGCAATAATTCGAAGGTTACTAAGGATTTTCGAATATTTGTTGAGTTCCTCTATAAGAAAGTGACGACATACGGGATACAAAATGCATATAGTATATTGTTAAAAATATCGTGAAAAATTACCTCTGTTTTTAAAGGCTCTCTATTTTCTGTACAATGAGAATGCTACATAAACGCCCTTGAGGCGTTCTCATTGGTCAGAAAATAGAGAGCCTTTAAAAACAGAAGTAATTTTTTACGATATTTTTAACAGTGTAGATACGATTCTGAACAAAAACAAATCGTCAAGCATCTTGTTGAGCCTGACATTATTGCCAATCTAATGTTTATTTAATGTGTCTCTCCGCGATCAACGAAATACACGGCCGGTACATGAATTTTAAAACATCGCACGGCGGATCATCTTTACACGGCGATTGGCACAGAACGATGGTCGCGCCGCTTTGTACCAATCGCCGTGAAAAGACGATCCACTCCGTGTGACGTTTTAAAAGTCATGAAACGATTATCTATTTCGTTAGTCGAGGTCTCACACTTCTAATGAAATTCGTCCAAGCGAGTATCGCCACGTTCAGGAATGTAAGTTTGCCATAGTTTGAACAAACACTTTGCTTTGACCATGCTTGTACTGGACCATGCGCTGGGACCGTGCACCTTCACTCTCATATTGGGGCACCCAACTATCTGAACGCTTTTCACAGAAGGTTGCCTCTATACGAGAGTGGAGACTTACTTTGATTGGTTGAGACGACTTTGGACAACAGATAATCGCCAAACATCTTGAATGGCGAAATACGCACCGAGTGCATGCAGAGACTGTGCACAAACCGGAATTTTTGTCCAAACTATGGCAAAGGAACATTCCAGAACTCGCCTGGATAAGTGCGATTAGAAGAGCGAGGCAAGTCGTGACCTACGTTATACACGGCCGGTGCATGATGTTTAAAACGTCATATGGAGTGGATCATTCTTACACACCGATTGATGTAAAACGGAGGGCCCGCCGATTTGCACCAATCGCCGTCTAAAAATGATCCACTCCATGTGACGTTTTAAACGTCATGCCCCGGCCGTGTATAAAATAAGTCGCGGGCAAGTTCACAAACATTCATTTGAAGATAATGGCTGACAAGCTCGAGACCTACGTTATACACGGCCAGCGTATTTCCGAAATGCGGAACTTTTCGCCAAATTTTGGCGAATTTGCGCCTTTACACCTGGTTCCACATTTTGCACAAAGCAGCCCTCTTGGTTTTCGTGAAATCACTGAGCTGAGCTGACCTGAATCGTGGATAATTAGCCATCGCGTAGCACGTGTTCAAACCAATGATCACGGCGCGGTGACTCGCGAGGCTAACGAAAAAGACAGGCTATCGCGGTGCATTCCACTTATCTTTTTTTACAGACCGCTAGAGTCACGTTATGCTCTTTTCCTACACCTCCATTGGTGCATTCCGGCATCACGTGACTCCCGCGGTCTGTAAAAAAAGATATGTATAAAGCACCGCGGAAGCCTTTCTTTTTCGTTAGCCTCGGGTGACTCGCGACCTACGTTATACACGGCCGGTGCATGACGTTTAAAACGTCACATGGGGTGGATCATTTTTATACGGCGATTGGTGCAAAACGGGGGGCGCGCCGCTTTGCACCAATCGCCGTGCAAAAATGATCCACTGCATGTGACGTTTTAAACGTCATGCACCGGCCGTGTATAACGTAGGTCCCGGGTGACTGCTGAAAAGCAATATCGGTCATGTTATTTGACGATATTTCTACAGCTTGCAAATTCGAGAAAATTTGGCTAAAAGTTCCACAGTTTGGAAATACGTCCGGCTGTGTATAACGTAGGTCGCGATTATCCAATATTTTTGGCGAATTGTTTTTAATCACTGGCGGATCCAGCCGTCCATTTAGATGAGGGGATCATATCTTTTTTTCTTAAATGGTGGCCGAAAAGTTAGATCAGCAATTCTTATATCTGAAGTTTTTTCACAATTTCAAATTGGCTGATTTACGACACATTCACAAAGCCATTTTTATTTGCAAATGCATAACATTTCCATGTATATTCGTAAAAATATTAAAATTTGTTAGTTCTATTCCGATACCAAGAAATTTGATAATTCGCTTATCGAGATAAAGATATGCTTTTAGAAAACGTTGCCAAACCTCGAATTTTAAGCCAATTGTTGGGATTAGGAATAATCATCGACTATGATGTCTTACATTCACGAACCGTTTTTTTTACCGGTTATAAAAAGGACAAAAGTCGCCAGAGTCGAAAGAGTTGCTAGAGAAAAAGTCGGTGATTTTTTCCTTTAATGGTAACCTGGCTATTGTATTAAGTTATTGGTTTGGAGTCGGCTTGTAAATACCGTCAATCGAAAAGTCTCCAGATATGAGTGTAACACATCTGTTCTCAATCATCATGAGTGAACAATTAGTTATAATTAAAATGTAAAAAAACGTTTTATATTTTGGCGCTAATATTCACGGACCGCATTTTGAGTTACGTAGGGTAACACGAAGCTTTCATGCTCATATTCATCATTTACGTCAAATCCCGGTTAAGCGTGAATAGCTCTGTCGAAAGTTCAAATTGTATTCACTATTAACCTATTGGACTTCAGCTTCTATCAGTTCCAATCAGGTTAATGGTGAATACCATTTGAGCAGTCAACCAAAGCCTTTGCGTTTAATCGAGAGTTGAAGTAGATGGCGAATACGAGCATTAGAGACCGATATCAAATGACTTTTGCAGGTTACTCGTATCGTTCAGAGCCAGAAATTACCCAGCCTTCTGGCAAACCACATTGCCTACAGAAATTTGTTGAATACAGCGCGACCTACGTTATATACGGCCGGTGCATGACGTTTAAAACGTCACATAGAGTGGATCATTTTTACATGGTGATTGGTGCAACGCGACGCGCCCCCCGTTTTGCACCAATCGCCGTGAAAAAATTATCCAATACATGTGACGTTTTAAACGTTATGCATCGTCCGTGTATAACGTAGGTCGCGAGTACAGTGGTAGGATGCCTATACATGTTAATGGCGACATATGCATGCTCAGAGAGAAGCATTTTGCTCAAACTATGGCATTACAGAACGGGGTGTTACTCGGCTGAACGAGTTCTATTATACGAGGGAGACAAGTTAACAGACATAAGCTAGACGATAATGGAAGGCTCACCAAGGCCCCTTGGCGATTCTGTTTTGCGTTAAATCATCTCAACCAAACCAATTCTTCATCCCGTATGTCGCCATTCTCTTACAAAGCCGCCGTATATCGTGGAAGGAGACGCATGAAAATAAAAATCGCGATGGTAAAAAAAATTATATGTATACATTTATAGACCAATCTGTAACCACTCATCAGAATCTTGATACTTCTTGAAATCTTGTGAAATTTTGACCTTTGAAAAAATTGTCCACACTAAAATTATAATTGCACGAAATTTGTCTTTCAATAAAGGGATGACTTTATGAGTAATGTCTGCAAGTTTCATACATTTTCGTTTTGATTTCTTGAGTGTCAAATATATTTGCGTTGTTAGCGGAAAATTGTTTTTTATTATTTTCAAAAGAAAACTTTAATATGTATTTTTAATTTAAAGAATGTATTGCCGTATAGAAACTCTCTTCGTTCAGAGGGGGAGGTCAAAACCGCCGCGACCTACCTCTAGGATCCGCCGTTGGCCTTAATTTTCAATCGCTAAGTATTGAAAGTGAGCCACTGTGTGTCAGCATTATTTTGATATCTTTGGTGTCGGATACAGAAAAATTTGGGTGCTATATTTCTTTAACATCGAAATTTACGAATGCGTTCAGAAATGGGTTTTGAAGATGCTACGTTTCCAACTGGATTTCTAACTTTACTAGAAACTGTGCTCGAATCTTTATTCAGTACATCATTGCAACGCGGTATTGTTGAATCTATTACTTGTAGGGTGACTCTATATGAGAGTGGGGACATACGCATGTAGAATTGGTTTGGTAGAGACGATTTCAGACATAAACGAATTTCCAAGCATCTTGGCGTGCCTACCATTGTCACCAAGCTAACGTTTGTTAACGTGTCTCACGCATCTAATCGAATTCGCCCAGGCGAGTATCGCCAAATTCAGGAATGTAGCTTTATCATAGTTTGGACAAATACTTATTCTCTGAGCATACGCGCTGTGGGTATATTCAAGGCTACACTAGATACCGGGCTTGCTCATTCATTATCATGACGTCACAAAAGGTGGCTGGCCGTGACCAGCGATTGGTGTAAAGCGACAAGCCTGTCGTTTTGTGCCAATCGCTGTATGTCTTTCATTTTGTCGTTTCGCTTTGTACCAATCGCTGGTAGCGGCCAGCCACCATTTATGACGTCATGATAATGAATGAGCAAGCCCGGTATCTAGTGTAGCCCTGGTATATTGCCATTCTCATATAGAGGCACCCTAACTATTTAAAGATCTTTGGCTCACAGTAGGGTGCCTTTATATGTGAGTGGCGACATAGAGTATATACAGGGCTACACTAGATACCGGGCTTGCTCATTCATTATCAGGATTTCACAAAAGGTGGCTGGCCGCGACAAAAGTTATACAGCGATTGGCACAAAACTATGGGCGCGTCGCTTTCTACCAATCGGTGATCGCGTCCAGCCACTATTTGTGACGTTATGAGAATGAATGAGCAAGCCCGGTATCTAGTGTTGCCTTGGTATATATAATATCAGGGCAACACTAGATACCGGACTCGTTCATTCATTCTCATGACGTCACAAATAGTGGCTGGTCGTGATCAGCGATTGGTACAAAACGGCGCGCACATCATTGGACCAGCCACCATTGCTCAATTGTATACACTTTGTGAAGCTCCCGATTGTAACTTTCTGCTGTTGTAAATTTCCTTGTGGCTATCTCGTGCCTGTATATTAACAATGACTTATAAGCGGCCACTTGATGTCAAGCACACAAGTCAGATGTATATACTCAATAAACAAAGCCGAAGTGCGGGGATGACCTCCGTGGGGGGTCTTTCTAAGGAAGTCTAACTTGTATTTACGCAAGGTTACCCAAGGTTTAAAGAAAACCACAGAAAACTCCGAATGATAAGGACGATGGGCGCGACTGGGTTCGAACCCAGCACCTCCCAAGTACCAGCTTTGAGAACAGAACCTCTCATCTGCAGATGGGATTTGAATTGATTGAGATGATGCCATTTTACAAACCATCATTGCTAGCGCGATTACGAGCAAATGCCTGAAACATGATTACGTCGAGGCTTAGGGAGCAGTTGAAAAGTATATCGTGCGGAAACGGAGGCTCCGTGGCCGAGTGGTTAAGGCACCACGCCGCTAATCGCTTGCGAGTATAGGAGGTTGTGGGTTCAATTCCTACTGGTTCCATTGCACACACACTTTGTGTGGAACCCCCAGGTTGCGTCTCTTGTGTTGTCATGTTTCCTTGTACTATCTCGTCAAGATGTATGTAATTGTAGAATTCATGTATATGTTTCTGTGAATAATAAATAAATGTATATGGATCATTCGAGACGATAGCCTTGTAGCTATAGGTCTCAAAGCCCACCTCCCTTCAAAGCGGTGCGGAAACGTTGTTTATATATTTACTCATATGGCATGGATTTTTACTACATCGAATATTTAAAATAAATAATTGAATTATTATTTTAATGAAAGTTTCCTTCTGTGGTGGACGAATATGCTTTTTATTATTCTGGAATATTAAAAGCCAAATTTTTGTTTGTTTATTTATTTTATTTACACATAACAATGTTTGAATTTTTTATGATACTTTGAAACGTTTTACAACTTATATTTAAATGTAGAGAAGGGGGTGTAAGGGCAGTTATATTGTGACATTTTAGGAACCAATTTCATAGATAGAAAGTATGTAATAATCTAAATTCCTTCTATTTGTAAAAAACAATATTGTGTATATGCATCACTAACAGTTTATTAAACACTAGCATATTCCCCCGTCAAAAATGACGGAAAAGTGTTATTTTAAGTTTAGAACGTTAAGTTAGATTGTTGGCATATTATTTCATTTAAACAGATGATATAAATTGAAATATTGTGTGTGTTTTAAATGAAGATCCAATTAAAGACTTCTAAAGAAGAGAGATCCAAAATACTTCTAAAGAAAAGAGATCCCAAAGACTTTTGTAATGTTGTCTTACTGTCTTCTTGTGCTATATCCGATTATTCGAAGTAGCAAGTCATGAAAATCACCCCCCAAAAACTGTGTTTGCAAAGTTCAATCTCCAAAGGAAGAAAATATGGTTATTTCCTACGCTTTTAACTGTAATTTAAACTTGAATGTTTGTCTAAAGTACTGCGCAAAAATTTTAAAATGTTTAAAAAATTTTAGGAATAAGAAAATCCATATTTTTTCTCTATTAATGCTATTTTTCATTTCTAAAATGTGAAAAAAGTATTACTTTGAATCATGGCTTTTTTGAAAGCAACTTAATCAACTGATTTATTAAAAAAAGCTACTGAATTTTCTTTTGAGGAAGTTGGCAGCTATGTGTTGGTAAAGTAGCCATAAAAATATGCATAGAATAAAAAGAAAGAAAAAAAGCTGTTGCATTTTTTAAACAACACAAAATAATTCACAGAAATATAATATTAAATTCAGCTTAAAATATGCATAAGTTAAATAAGAAAATTAAAGATAAAACAAAAAACAGTTACAAATTTCATTAAAATTATTTTATTAATAATTAGAACTATTGCCAATAAAAGCAGGAAAATGCAATTTAATTACCTATAATGATTAAAACAGCTCACATATGAGGTCGATCCAAGCACAAACTAGGGGCTCTTCAAAAAATTCTATTTAAGAAAAAGGGCCTTTTCACAAAATTTAATTTCATAAAAAGACACCATTCTCAAAATTCTATTTCACAAAAAGGATCCGTAATACAAAATTCAATTCCAAAAAAGTAAACTCATCACATACTTATATTTTTAAAATTTCAAAGGCATATTTTATAAACAATGATTTTCTCAAAGAAAGAAAAATTTTAGGCATAGGCTTTTAAAAAAGCTAATAATAAATTCATAATTTGCATCATTCAATCTTTCAGTGTAAAATTTACTTTGTCACAATATATAAAAAAAAAAATGCACCTATCTTTGCATATAAAGTTTGTCTTTTTCTTTTCTTTCTTTTTTCTTTTTCCCCCTCAGAGTAGTTTATAAATGCTAATTCTGGAAAAATATATTTTATATCAATATTTTATTTTACACTTGCTAGAGGGCGCCACCAAATTTATTTGAACTTGATGGTGTGCATTTGTTTATATTGCTGCTTATTTTAGTAGTAGCTGTTTATTTTTAATTTAGAACCTAAAACATTATAATTGTTTAGTTTTGAAGGTTTTAGAGAACATTAATAAGATAAGATGTGATACAATGTAGATTAAATAACGCAATTGTTCGATTTATAATACGGCATCGGAATGCTTAAGCCTAACATGGCCACGATATGTTTTTTTTCTGTTTTTCGAGGATGAGTGCGATCAATATTTTATTTTACACTTGCTAAAGGCCGCCACCAAATTTCCTTGATCTTGATGGTGTGCATTTGTTTATACAGCTGCTTATTTTTAGTAGTTGCTGCTTATTTTTAATAGTAGCTGCTTATTTTTAATTTAGAACTTAAAACATTATAATTGTTTAGTTTTTGAAGGTTTTTGAGAAAAGGAAGAAGAAAAGATGCGATACAATGTAATTTAAATAACAGAATTGTTCGATTTATAATATGGCATCGGAATGCTTAAGCTTAACATGACCACGATATTTTTTTTTCCTTTTTCGAGGATGAGCACGACCCGGCATCGTCACATTACCGTATTATATAAATAGATTGGAAATATTCTTTCTTATGTATTTTTAGGCATGACTTCTTTAAACTATAATTAAAAAATATATATATTTATCGTAAATATTAATTTGAATCATGAAGATTTTTTAATTCTCGTTTAATAAAATTTAGTCACAAAATGAACATAGGACAATTTATGGCAATCTAATAAATAGGAGCACTTGAGGACATAAAAACTTCTTAGTACTTTATGGTACATACCCTGTGATCCCTACAATAAGTGGTTATATTTGATGCACAGTGTGACATTTCTGAAGCAAATAAACGGTTTTCGCCAATGTTTGTATTCGCATGTTTAGCCATTTGTCTAAGATTTGTGTACACCCATTCATGCAGTACAGGGCTATTTTCTTGTGTATTTTTTAAGATAATTTCTAACACACTCTCTCTAGCAGTGGTAAAAGTAGTACCTTCATAGACAAGTCTCTGACTTGGGCGTCAAGATGCAAAGCAATTTGAATTTCATTTGTTCCATGTCGCTGTAATAGAAGCTATGAGCTTTTTCCGTTTCATCTTTTTAGATGAAGAAAGAGAATTTAGTATGCTCAAGCATGACAACAGATATTCTGCTATAATTCAGATAGTGAGCAAATTAATTAATCTGATCAATACTAATGTATTTAATATTTTTGATTGCAAGAAAATTCATCTTTACTCTGATGTATAGCCAATTCAGCATCTTCTTATGAGTGCGAGGTATCGCCAACTATAATAAAGAAGGAAGTTTGTGTGTGTGTTTGTGTATGTGTTTGTGTGTTTCTCGGTTGTGTTCTGAAGAGACCGCTGCACGCAGATACAAATTTTGGTGAAAAAGGTACCTGTATGCATGTAGTTTTTAATCTCGAAGCCAGATTTTGGAATTTTTAAATAGATTTTTTTAATTAAATTTTTATGCTACTTTTAGTGTTTTTTTCACGTTTTGCTGCGATTATCCACATTAGTAACAGGAATCTGATTCCAATCTTTTAGCCCAATATATTAAATTTTGTCCTCTTTTCAATAATGTTTATGCGAAATAAGTTCAGCGATTTTTAAATTTTTAGCGAATTTTTTCCTTTGATACTAAGTAATTTTGCCCAGAATGCTTAATTAGTTCATTAGTTGCTTCCATTTCAGCCTCAGATGCGCTCAGAATAGTCATTTGTTTTTATCTTTTTAGCCTACAGAAAGTTGATAATTCTTTACAGATCAAAAATAATTATTTAAAAAATGTGATTTTTTGTGTTATTTGACGTTTCACTAGCGATTTATCCACATTAGTAACCGGAAACCGGTTCCAATCTTTTAGCCCATTATAGTCAATGTTCTCCCCTCTTTTCAATAAAGTCTATGCGAAATTCGTACAGTGATTTTGGAATTTTTGGCGATTTTTTTCCTTCGACGCTAAGAAATTTTGCCCAGAATGATAGATGGGTTCGGAAATTACTTCCAATTTAGCCCCAGCTACGCTCAGAATCGTCATTTTTTTCTTTTTAGCTTGGTGAACAATGATAATTCTTTACCGATAAAAAATCATGATTTTAAAAAGGAAGGGCGAATTATTTATTATCCCGATTTTTTAATTAGATTTTTTCTTTTAATTTCATTTTTTATGCGTTAAAATTTTTTTTTGCCTGTTTTGCAGCGTCTTTTGTATACACTGACGTTACAAATCGCCCACTACAAGTCAAACACCATTGAAGGACAGTTGTGATTGGTAGCCGATAGAATTGTAGACACAGCTGGAAGTTAACCAGAGAATTGTGATTTGTAGATGAAAAGGTCGTCAGCTGATTGCAATTCGCACAGCGAGTTGTGAATTTTTGCGATTTGTTTCATGCGATTTTTAGAGTTTTTTCATGAATACGTCATTTATGTATTTGATTTCAGAAATTAACAACAGTAACTTACTGTTTTGTATGTAAAAAAAAGGCATTTTGTTTCTGTTTCAAAGGTTAATGATAAATCCGAATTTTTTAACGTCGTTGGTTTAATTCTGTGTGTGTGCATAGGGGGTGTGAGGAGGTGAGTGTTTGGTTGTAGTTTAAATATCCCGTTAATGCTCTCATCGCAAACTCCCTCCTTCCCCTGCCTCCAAAAATATTTAATTATTAGTCCAATTCAAACGAAACCTTTTCTCAAGTCCCCCAGATACTGGATATACTTCGGTATCATTTTTTCAGTCCTTAGTTACCACTATTTCTGAACATTAATGACCAGGGAGGGGTATTTTCTCGAGTTCTATAGGCCCAATTTCAATGAGAATTATTTCATTCTACTTAATACAAACTGATTAAGATATAGATAACTAATAGATACAGATTTGGTGTCACCTGGTGGTAGAAAATGGTAGTAAAAGATATTGCAGCGCGTGCGCAGCACGCTTGCTATGCGGTGTCGTAGGCAGCAGAGACACGTGTCCGAGTTTCGAACGGAAAGAGTTTTATTTAGAACTGAGTGAATACCCTAGTGGTGGGAAGTGGAACTAAACAATTTTGCTTTTAAAATTTGTCAGATTCAAACAAAGGGTCCGATTGATTCATTCAACTTAACACTAATTAATTAAAATATAGATAACTAATTAAGGCATAGCTTTGGATCCACCTGGCGGTGGAAAGAGGAACTGAAAGGTTTTCAGCGCATGCACAGAACGCCTTCTATACGTTGTCATAAGCAGCGGGGACACGTGCTGGAGTTTCGTTCGGAAAAAGGTTTCTTTAAAACAGAGTGCAATCCGCCCTGGCGGTGAAGAATCTAACTACAAGATTTTGCATTTAATCTTCGTCCGATTGAAACGAAATCTTTTCTGATATTCTTCCAAGATCTCCCAGGGGCTAAATAAACTTCGGTATAATTTTTTCAGCCCTTGGTTACCACCATTTATGAATACTTATATCTAGGGAGGTGGAGGATTTATTTTCTCGGGTTTATGTGCCCGATTTCAACGGGGATCGACTGATTCAACTTAACATTAACTAATTAATTAAGACACAGATCTGGCACTCCCTGGCGGTGGAAATTGGAACTAACAGATTTTTCGCGCGTTGCAGGGCACCCCTTCTACACGGTACCCTACACAGCAGGAATGAGTGCCGGAGTTTCGTTCGGAAATAGGTTTATTTTGAACAGAATGCTCCACCTGGTGGTAGAAACTGGAACTAAAAGATTTTGTTGGGCGTGCCTAGCACGTCTGCTATGCACACTATTGTAGGCAGCGGGGACACGTGCCAGAATATTTGTTTAGAACAAAATGGAAATAAAAGATTTTCTTGCACGTGCGCGGAAAATGCTATTTTTATTGAAACCGCAAAAGAAAGTTACCGATTTGATAATCGCAGACAACGAAAAAGTTTCATTTTCACTCCTCCTCAAGTATTAAGAAAAGTATTGTATTAATTGAATCAAAACTCTCAGTTTATCTTTCTGATTCAGAAAATGCAAGTTTTGTGAAAATCAGACGGTAACCTTTTTTAAAAATTTCACCAAAAACTGACCCGTTTTGAATCAATTGATCCAGACATTTGAGTGGTTGGTATTAACCGTTTGAGTGCTATGAAGCGGGACAGCGCCGCAATGTATCTGCGGATCAAACAAATTTTGTTTCAACCCAGAAATTTTATTCAATAATTGAAATCGTTTAATTTTTATTCAACAGTTAAAGTATTTCCAGCGATCTAGTGAGTTACATTTTATAAGATAAAATTTCTGGGTTGAAACACAATTTGTTTGATCCGCAGATACATTGTGGCGCTATCGCGCTTCATAGCACTCAAACGGTTAAATTTACTGCCGCTTCGGGGTCCATCTCTCTATTTAATTTCCGACAGACAAAGAGTTTCCACAGGAACGGTTTCGTTCAGCGATTGTTAGAGTGATTTTGCGTTTCGTATTATTTTTTGACGGGACCGGGCAACGCAAGGCGGATCAGCTAGTGATTTAAATGTTAACCCAATATTTGTGATTCAAATATTTCTATGATAATGATTCTAAGTAGGCAGATGTCTTTGGAAATCCTATTTAAGGATTTATTTAATTTTTTAATATGTTAACTACAATTGGTAGAATATTTACAGTCAACAAGACACTTATATTTAATCTCTAACAATAATAAAGAAGGAAGTTTGTGTATGTGTGTGTATTTCTCGATTGTAGAGATCGCTCTGAAGAGATCGCTGCACGCAGAGCTACACAATTTGGTAGAAGGTACCTCTATGTATGTAGGTTTGCACCTCGAAGCCCGAATTTGGAATTTTTAATACATTTTTTTATTTAAATTTTTTATGCGATTTTTAGTGATTTTTCACGTTTTGCTGCGATTTTTCTACATTAGTAACCGAAAACCGGTTCCAATCTTTTAACCCAATGTAGTAAATTTTGTAATCTTTTCAATAAAGTTTATGCGAAATTCTTACAGCGAGTATTGAGTTTTTGGCGAATTTTTTTCTTCGACACTGAGACATTTAGCCAGAATGCTTGATTGGTTTGGTGGTTGCTTCCAGTTCAGCCTCAGCTACGCTCAGAATCGTCATCTTTTATTTTTCCTCTTTTTAGCTTGGAGAAAGTTGATAATTCTTTACAGATAAAAAATCATGATTTTAAAAGGGAACGACAGGTTATTTTTTATCCCGATTTTTTTATTAATTTTTTTAATTCAATTTTTAAGCGTGTTTTAACTTTTTTTAGGGTTTTGTTCACGTCATGAAACCCTATTCGTCCAGCTACGTTTTCTGTCCGTTAAGTCCTTTTAAATGAAGTGTAGAAAAAAGAAGAAGAAATCCGCATCCATTCTAACGATGCGAAACAATGTAAATGTTCAATAATATATATATGTATATGCGTTTCAAATAAGAAATCATGTACCTTAAAAATGTCAAAATTTAGCCAAATACTTAAAGCTTGTATAGACGAAATTTGCTTTCGATGCTGACTTTTCTTAATTTTGATATATTTAAATAGTGGCGACATAAAAATGGTCACGCAATAAAAAATTAAAATATAAAAAATAAGAATTTATATTCTATTTCCATGTTACCACATTGTTACGACATTTAAAATGATCCTTCTTAAATGTCGCATGGCATGTATTCAATGTCTGACGGCATGTATCTGAAGATACAATTTTTCACTTAACGCGCAGAAAATATACTTTTTTTAATGGAAGGACATCCATCTTCACAAAATTCCTGGATTTAGCTTTCAATTTTTTTGTTATCTGATAAATAAATCTTTTATTTGACGGAAGAAATATATATTTACGACTACATTTAGTTCTTTTATGAAAGTACATTTTTTTTTCATTTTCATGAGTTTATCATTCGTTTTACTACATGAAATAGCGACATTGAAAGGATTTTTTTTAGTTTTATTATGACTATCATAGTATAATACGAGTAAGCCATGTTTATGATAAGTTAAAAGACCTTGAAGGGCTAGGTTAAATTTAAAATAGGTATTTTAAATGTCTCGTTATATTATTTACATACAGAATGGTTCTGATGTCTTAAGGTCGGTATAACCATATGAAACGAACTATATTTTTAATCTTCAAGGGGGTAGTCTGATCATAAACTAGGCTATAATTATGTCGCAAGATCTGGATAGAGTCACTCGCATTTTATTTTCTTAAAAAAATGATAGAGGAGAAAACTTAAACAAACTGCAAGTCAGAGCGTAATAAAAGCAAATCACAATAACAAAGAGTTGTTCAATAGAATGAAAATTACACTACTATACCTTATTGAAAAATCGTACACGAAATAACGTATTCAAATTTTAATTGCTTAAAAGTCGTATAGCCAACATCGTAAAAAAGTGCCCAATCCGGGACTCGAACCCGTGTCATCAGTATAGCGCACTGGCGTTCTACCAACTGAACCACTTGGGAACGATACTCAGCCTGGCACTTTCTCACTATAACATGTTGGCAAGGATACAAATGCAGCCCAAGATGGAATATTTTCCATGAGCCCCCAACCCTGGGGCAACACGAAACCAAAGAAAATACAGCATCGATAATTGAATAAATCTATATTTTTAATACTTTGAAATTTTTCCATAGATCTCACGCATTGCATAATATTAAAATTTTAATTGCTTAAAAAGCGTATAGTCAACATAGTGTAAAAGTACCTAAGCCGGGACTCGAACCCAGGTCATCAGTATAGCGCACTGACGTTCTACCAACTGAACCACTATGTTTCTTCAGTATGTTGGCTATACGCCTTTTAAGCAATTCAAATTTGAATATTATACAAGGCGTGAGAAAGTTTCTATGGAAAAAATTCCAAGTATTAAAAATATCAAAATAACGTATTCGGAGCACATTTGTTTCGAATATTATTTTCTATAGATATTATATACAATTCGAACATTTGCTATGAATGCTATGTGAATTAAGCCAGCTGATGTTCCTTTTAGTTTTTTTTCCTCACATTTCAACATATCTGCCACTAAATATAATCTACTTTGCAATGTTCATTACATTGCCTTTTCAGAAAAGTTTTTCAAGATTGTTGAATCAAGATTAAAATCAAATGATCCAATAAGTTCGAGATCCTAAAAAATTCTTAATTTTTTTAAACTAAGATTTAAATATTCAAGTTCCAGCTGTTTTCTAATTATCTAAGTTACTAAGTTTAATTATCTACAGTTATTTGATAAATGTGCACTGAATAGTGATTACTTCATTTGTTCCATTCAAGGGTAGATAAAGGCCAGAAGTGAATTTGTGACTAATGATGTTTCGTTATCCAGATGTAAATTCCTGGCTTCCATTATATGTCAGGAGTTTGTTTAATAAATTAATGAATTTAAGTTATTCATTAAAGTGGTAGTACATCATAACAGATATTCGAACTCAGAATTTCATTTAGTGATATCTAATTTTGTAACTTATTTTAAATAGAAATATATGTTACAATGTTTTGAATGGTTAGAGTTTTCCTTATGAGGATTTCAATATATGCATGGAAATATGTAGAGAATGGACAATTTCAGATGTTTTAATCAAATCTTATCGAAATCCTATTCATACTATTGACCTTGCTGCCAATAATGTAATATAAATTATAAGAATTATTGTGACGACTACAAACTTCTCATAAAGAATCTACCATGATATTCCCACACCTGGATCAACTAATGGAAGAAGGTCGTTAAAGTTAATGCTGTTTTCTAATTATCATAGAGCCGTAGTCACTTGACAGTTATTAGATAAATTTACAATGAATAGTGATTATATCATTTGTTCCATTCAAGAGTACTTTAAGGCCACAAGTGAATTTAACAATTTGTGACTAATGATTTTTTGTTATCCAGGTATAATATCTTGGCCTCGATAGCAGTTTGTTTAACAATTTAATATTCAATGTCGGACATGCATTTAGTAATCTCTATTTTTTTTTTTTTACTTTTTTAAAAGAATAATGTACTTAGAGTTTTCTTTATGGCGATTTAAATATACATGCAGGGGAATATGTATAGAATAAACAATTTCAATTATTATGACAACTACAAACGTCTCATAATCAATTTACCGTTTTATTTCCACACATAGATCTTAATGGAAGAAGGTCGTCTAAAAAATGCAGTTTCATTCAACATGATGATTTTAATAGGGATCGCTGGCTTTCTATTTTAGACTACCACTAATACCGAACCCCTAGTCAGTTTCAGAATTTCTTTCATTAAATGAGACGATGATTATGGAATACTACTATTCGGAAATCATACATAAAAGTAGAAACCGTGCAAGCACCGTTTTAACCCCTTTATTTTATTTGATCATCGAATTCCTGTGATTAAATCAGCGAATGACAATGAATATTAGAAAATACTCGTGGTAAAAGAGTCAGAATTATGTAGAGGACGCTTGTTATGAAGAGTTGAGTATTCCCTTTAATCTCTTGCTTTATATATACAGTGCGCATAATCAAGTGCGATAACGGTTTTTCAAATTTACAACACCCGACTTAATTTAATCGATATCAGCGTCGCCAGTAGCGATTTAAACACTATCTTGAAATCTATGAGAGACAGCTACGAGAAGTAGATTGTAACAGTGCACACAGTTCATCTTGGATTTAGTGTGAATTAGCGTGATTTTTTTCCTAGACGGACTTCTTCCATTAATTGATCCAGGTGTGGGAATATCACGGTAGATTCATTTATGTTTGTCATTCAAGTTTGTAGTCGTCACAAACTGGCAAATAAAAATACCTTTTCTAAAAGCTGTTGGTGGTAGGATTACGCCACATTTCTGATATAACAGATATACAATTAGAAAATTTTTATTTATCGTATTTTATTTAATTTTAAATTTACGTTTTAATGTGCATATTGTGAATAATTAGTATATCATTGTTTACTGTAATAACAAATTGAATTCCCGTATATATTTATATTGTGCATGAATCTAATAAGATCTAATTGGACTTAAGTGGACTATAGTATTTTATTTTATGGGGTTTCTTCACTTAAAGGAGTGATGGGCAGTTTTAAGAGTTGTTCGTAAAAGACTCATTGGAACCCAAACTAGATGTTTTATTGCACATAGTTTATGACACTGGTTCGTCACACTTCGCGTGGGGCCTGGGGTTTGCAGTCTTCAAAGGTGCTGAGTATGGGGCCTCAGTGTCCAACAAAACCAAAATATGTGCAGTTGAAGTATAGGGGCGTTCCAACTCGGATTGGATGGAGGTAATTTTTGTGAAAATGGTAATTTTGTAATATCCATCCAAATCTAAGTATGGACATTTTTTGAGATACTCATGTGGGATACACCTACTCTAGAAGAGAGGTAATTCGGATAAAGAAGGATGCAGTACATTAGCAGTGGAAGTCTGGTGAAGATGGCTTGAAGATGCAAAGCTGATGCAGAAATACAATGGGGTTTTTAATTCACTACGAGTCTCTTAGCTCTAAGTGTAAAGAAGAATAACAGAAACAAGAATAAAAGAACGTATGGCAGATATAAAATATAACAGAAGAACTACTGCTTTAGCTGTAAAATATGGAATAGAGCCGTTACAGATTGATTTCAAGAATAGTAAAATATTTTTTCAATCAAGAGCTTATTTCCCATCCATTATCCCTGAATCAATAGAAATATATTTGCGAAAAGATAACATTTGCAACGAAGTCCCTTCTTTTGAAATGTCTAAAATTTGGCACGCGATGTTTTGCAGATTGAAAGAGCAATAAAAATAAAAATAAATAATAATTTTCACGTTTTTCAGTTTGACCAATTTAAGCACCTGCTTGCCTTGGACATGCGATCTCGTGGTTTATGTTTACCACTTTCAGAAAACTATGCGAGAATATTTTATATATCTTTTATATCTGAAGATGTCGGCGGTAGAGCGAATGAAACATATGTAATCTGTATTGAAAGGTATTTTTAAACATTTCGTGTTATGTTTTTATCTCTTTGAGCGGTAATTAGACTTTGATTTAAAGTTAACAAGTGATTTTATTATATTATTTGCATTTCACTCATTTTGTATATCTTGTTTTGTGTTACCTTCAAAATACTGACAAATTTACTAGTCTTGTTGAACTTTTATATTACATGTAATATATTAAATTTTTGAATTTTCTGAATCTGCATTTTATTTATTTATTTATTTATTTATTTATTTTGTAAAAAGAATTTACATTTTGATTTTTTAAATAAAAGTCTATAGTTAATATTAGTTCAAATTGCTTTTATCCCACAATTTCGATTGAATTTTACCGCTATTTAAAAATCCCGATATGTAAAATTTTTGGCATTATTACTTGTAGCGTTTAAAAGACAAAATTAATCTATACTAATATTATAAAGGAGTTGTAAAGATGTTGTAGACTTGAGTTAGCCGTGAAAAGTGATTTTGAAAATAAGTAGTGGGAAATAATTAATGCCAGGTTCTTTTAGAAAAATAAAAAAAAAATCCCTTTCTGGAAGAAAGATTGAGTCCAATACATCCATGAAGATTTTGAAGAACTTTTAATAAAAAGCACAAGCACAGCAGCATAAAATAGGCGAGTGGGTGGTGCCTTAATGTTCGTACAATAGACTTACAATCTACATGTTTTCAGGCCGGCAATCAGAGAAGGAATGCCCATACACATACGCTGTAAATTTCTTCGTTTACATTTTGTGGCATCATAAATTTGGCGAGAGTGCATGAATCAAAAGTATCCGTTAATAAGTAACATATGGATAACTGTTTGAACTTACAGCCAAACAAGTAATTTAACAAAATTAAACACCGCCAACAATTACGTTACAGAAGAATTTTCGCATCCCATGAGAAGTTCCTAGATAGACAAAATAAGGAGTGCTGAATAACCTTTTATGAATCAGAAAGAAACAACTGCATAATGAAAAAAATATAACGAATGTGAAAATGAATAGAGTTAATTTGGAGGCCGAAATATTTCTTGTAGTTTTTGTTTTTATCCGATTTAAGCGTTTGATCGCACGTTAGGACTAAAGATGAGAATTTGCATGGGAGCAGAAAAGCTGATCTAATTCTTTTATTTGTTCTGAATAAGAACGCAAAGAGCTTAAATAAAATTTATCAAAACTTTAATAAATGAATTATAGAAAGGGAAATTTATTAAAGTAAAAAAATAGCTAATTTAAAACTATATGTGATTTCACATCACATATATCTCCCCTTTCACCGGAAAAAAAAACTGTAGAACGAGGGAGTAGAAACGATCATATGCTCTCGCCAATACGTCCTGAATAATAAATTGTCACTCAAAATATAAATTTCCACAAAACAAAAAGTAAGAATATATATATAACTAACACATAATAATGAAATCTTGGCACACACCCACGAACACAAATAATACATAAAATATCTAGAATTATAATGAATTCACAAAATTCCAGAATTCAACATGCATGTTATGTTTATAAAATGAGGTACCTCTTTATATTTAAATGTCTCATAAACAATCAGCTGCAGCATATGTTATAATATTATGTGTGCACACTAAAATAATTACATAACATAGTCATTTAGACTAGTTATATTACTTGACCTAGATTTTATGTAAAAGATAATCAGTCCATAGGTCATTTGGCCATATATTAAACTATATTCAATTATTTTAAGGCCTTTAAAATGAGACATATTTTTTTTTATCAGCAGAATAAATTGCTGTACATATATAAGAAAACTGGAAATAAAGATAAATGCAAATAAACACATGGCATACTTGATTAGGAATAATAATATAAAAAAGAATTTGGCGAAGTGGCATATTTAGAAAAAAACTGGCATGAATTTGTACCCACAAATGTAAAATGGCATATGTTGAAAATATTGACGAAAAATTAAGGACTATCAAAAAATGTGTAAGAGTGAAAAAAAAAGTTTCTTTGTAGGGTGAGTGATCTCTCACTACAACTTACCGTCCACAACATATCAAATATGACACAAGAATAACAACTTCATACGTTGTTGTGCAGGGATGGTAAGGTAAAAAGGTAATTCAACATTACATTGCATTTAAAATAGTAAGAAAAATTATGTGAACTATTTAAAATTGCAAAAAAATTTTAAAAAAATACCATATGTTGTATTAAATATGAAAGGCAATTTAAATGTGAATTAAAAAGTGTGACATCATGTAAAAGAAATGATACTAAGTGTGTTAAAGAACTAGTGCAAGATGAAGTGTGAGCAAAAGAGAACATATAAACACTGTTCGTTTAATTTTGTACCTACATTTACAAAAAAAAATTTGAAACTAAAAAAATTAGCGACAATTGTGTAGAACATTCAATTGTGAGAAAAGAATTATTTGAGAAAGTATGTGTGTACAGTCTGAAAGCAACCATTACTATAACTTCCACCGAAGAAATGACTGGTACAAACACCAAAGGTTGCAATTACATAACAACTGTGAATAGATACTTCCACAAATAAGTGTAGTGTATGAAAAATGTATGTCTTCAAAAATTACTTATATTGAATGAACAAAGAAAGTAAATTTACGAGCATTGAGTAGGCAAAACAAGGGATGAACTTGAAGTGTGACACATACTTCATGGAGGAAAATAAATGGAGAAAAAAAAATGAATTTAAATTAAAACATGTACAGTGAAAAGTTATCATTTGCTTGTACTAAAATATTTTACTATTTAACATGTCAGGAATAATAAAAAACAAAAAGGAGAACCAGTGACAAAAATTCTTAAAAGATATATATAAAAATATGACTGATGGAATGTAGTGTTATACATGTAAGAAAAGAAAATGTGTAAAAGTGTTGTGTATGTCCACAGAATGAAAAATTGATGCCTTTATTTCAATAATTTCATGAAAGCGACGTGCACTACAAGAAGAGGAAAAATTTCCTATAAAATCTTATTATGAAAATAATAATATTGCCATACTGGCATGAGTAGTGCACATTTTTGATTTTTCAACTGTAGAAAAAAATTTAGCAAGAAAAAATGGTTATTTAATTTATTTTTATTAAAAAGAATATGTGATTATGTAAATATGATAGAAAATGTAGAAGTAAAGAAAGTGATGAAATGAATAATGAAAAAAAGGTATGTTACCATGATAACTAACATTACCAAAATTGTTGCGATTGCAGTAGGTAACAAAGTACAGTGTTTTTTTTACCATAATTGGTGCATATAGCGAATTCTATGAACTGCTCCAATAAATATATGGTATAACTAGTACCTAATTTAAAGTTACATGGAAAACATGATGAGATGATACATGTGCAGAGATTGTGTTAATGGATTATGTTGAATATTACAAGTAGTGTAATTAGAACCTAGAAGTAAGGTATATAATGTTAAAGAAATAGGTGTTAATTAAAAAGGAATGAATGTGAAAAGCTCAGTTGCACATTGAATGGTGGAGCAAATACTTTGACTGGTATTATATATTTATATATCCTTGATTGGTAATACATGAAACATTGATTAGTAAAAAAAAACTGTAAATGAGAAAACAGAATGCATTAAGTATATATATTATAGAAGTATGTGTAAATTTACAGGATGAAATACTTGATGCGTTGCACATGAAAGTTTCATGAAATGAGTGCATTGGACAGAAATCTGAGTAGATCTCTAAGAATCGCAATATTAAAAATAATGTAATTACCCTTAAGGCCTGATTCAGTAATGCACCATTTATTTTGCATCAGCAAACAAGTTTTATTTAATGAAAAAGTAGGATTAAAAAAAATTATGTGTTTATTTATGTATATTGAGTAAAGTGTTTATTAAAGTGGAATTATAGATGCAAAAAATACATGTAAAATGAAGAAGAATAGTAAATGTTGTATATTTTATAAACACAAAAAAAATCACCATCAACCTACAAATTAGATAACAGCATTACTGAGAATGCAACAGGTAAATAAGTATAGTTGTTTACCAACAATGGCATGTATAACAAATGTTATGTATCCATTTAAAAGTGTATGGTGTAACTATTACTTACAAATAAACCATGAGATTACTAAATGCAGGTGATGTGAACGGGGAAAAAAATATCACTATTAAAAAGTATAAAAAAAATGAAGAAAAACAAAAATATAACAATTAATGGTAGAGGGTGTAACAATGATTGGAAATGTGCATAATAACTGGGCCTGATTGGTAGTGTGTACAGTGACTGGTAACAATGACTAGTAGAAATACTGATTGGTAGTGTAATACATTAATTGGTGACGCTGACTAGAAGAGTGGGAAGCAATTATTTGTAACCTTGACTGGTGGTGAGAAATAAAAAAAAATAGGGTTTCATATTACCAAAATGGTTGTAGGATATGGTTAAATCTGTGTAAAATTAATCCAGGATTGCTATATACTTTACTTATGTGTAAGCACTGTAAAACTACTTTACCAAAATTTGATAAATTCTGAGAGC
Organism: Maratus michaelseni; assembly: GCA_963931845.1. Classification (NCBI taxonomy): domain Eukaryota; kingdom Metazoa; phylum Arthropoda; class Arachnida; order Araneae; family Salticidae; genus Maratus; species Maratus michaelseni. The sequence continues at coordinate 387,452,256 of OZ007591.1, read as the reverse complement.
GCAAAAAAAAATTTGTTTATTTAATGTAAAAAATGGAAATAAATGTAATTGAAATTTTGAAATAATAAAGATGTACCATCTATACTAAAATTACAAAATTTACTGAAAAGAGTGATATAAACAAATACCATCTGAACTTGGTACAAATTTGGCGACCAGCACCACAAAGAAATAACCAAACAGAGACGGTAACATTTTCATAAAATCGTCCCCGGCCGCGGAACAATGAAATAAAAGAGGTTCATAACACTCTAAGAATAATAAAACTAAATTAGTTATACCTATCTTAAATTTTAAAAAAGAAAAAAAACAGTTTATCTGAACTATTAAAGAATGCAATAGATATATCGATGGCACATGAACGTTGAGCTGTGTGAATGATAGAGAAAAAACAGTATTTGTAATATAAAGAAAAATGAAAGGTAATGACTGATGAATTGAGTCAACTGGTCCTGTATTGGTGCAATCTTATCAAAACATAAACTAAATAAATATCTTCCTCCATTTTTTTTTTTTTTTTACATGAAAACAAAAAGGTGATGAATCCATAGTGTATATGGAAATGTATTAATCGAAAGCGTGAATAATTTAAAATGGACCTTGCACTAGTAACTAATTGTTTATAGTAGAATTATGTCATTTTGTTTTGTTTGTATTATTGTAAGGAAGATTGCGAATCTTATAGGGTACTAGAAAACTTCATATCTCACAAAGTTAAATGTAACTCTGTCATCGAAATCCATAACCTGAAAAATTTAAAAAAAAAGTGAAAATGTACAACTCGGTCTTCACTTTCATCTACTTCTTTTAAGCTTTCATCTATTTCTTTTAATCTGGCTGTAATTGGAAAAACAAGCAAAATATCTGAGATAGAAAACTTACAGTATAGAACAAGGCTATTAATATAACTATTATTTATATTGGCTCAAATATATAGGATAAAAGCAATTTACTTCAAATTACTAATTGCTGCAAAATGTTAAGTTTTTTAATGATACTACACATCATTCAATATTAAAATAATTGACTTATATGTATAGCAAAGCTTTTCCAAAATTTAAAGGAATGTAAAATTTAAAAATTTAATATTGCCACATTATCATTGAAATATGCCAAACATGATGCAGAAAAATATATACATAACAAACTAAATGAATAAAATAACCAGTTTACACTTAATAAGGCTTGATAAAATTTTTATCTTAGTGGAGAGCATTATCTTTGTTGATCTCCAATATATCCAAAATGTTTAAAATAAACAAACTTATGCATACCAACAGTAAAATATAGAATTTGTAGAGTATCGAATTTTATAGCATGATACTCCAAATATTTATGTATTATTACTGAAATATAAAATAGGAATTAACATTTCAATTAATTTTTAAAGGTATGCATAGTAAGTAATTTAACTAGAATAAAATAGCACACACACAAAAAAAAAACATAATTCAAACATTACATAAAATGTTCAACGCAAATATTAAAATGAAACAAAAAAAATGAACCGCATTTAAAGTAGCGTTCTTCTCCCTTTTTTAAAAAGAAAAAAAGTATGCAAAATTTATTTATAATAGAATATATCAACCTCAAAACATGTAAATAGCATAAAACAAATGCATAAATCAGATAGAAACACATATCTTAACAGATAGATTAATAAAACTTACCTGATCATCATTTTCATTTATTGATGAATATCAATTCAAATTGTTACTTTTGTAACATACTTACTGTATATTGAGACTAATTAGATGAATTATATCTATCAGTCATATCTCATAATAAAAACTTAAACAAGCAAAATTATGTATAATAAGAAAATAATAAAAACAGAACGTTTCAATATTCACATTCACTATTAAATTCTGCGAATAAATTTATGCAATAAAAACTAAAAAGAATATAAATGGATTTAAAAAAATATTATTATTTTATAAATATTAAGGAATGATTGTAATTATATTTTTTTCTTTTTGAAAATGTTATCAATACAGTAATTTAAAAGTAGTCACTGCAAGTCATGTCCAATTTAGACAAAATGCAATATCCTTTACTATATAGTACTTCTGATAGTTCATACGTTGTCTCTGAATTATATAATATTCACGCCGAATGCTAAAGTTTTCAAAGTACTGGCAGTCAGATAAATGTAGGCAAATTTAATCATAAGAAGGATACTTACTCCGTGATTGTTTTATCCAGAATGTAATTTAATTTTCTGTCATACTTAACGTGATAAAAAAATACTTTACTGTGATATTTAAAAATAAATGATCGTTCACTCTTTTTTTTTTTTTCTTCTTTATCGAGTTCACTTGCGGCACACGAATCAAACATTTTTATAACAATTTGCTAATAAATTTTTAAGATACCTGATAAATCCATTGCTTGGCTATATTATTACGATTATCGATTTACTCCATTTTTTTTCTTTTTTTCGAACACTTGCGATGCACAAAAAAAAAACGCGAACATAACACAATTCGGATCACAGAAGCGACGAAACAACGGAAGTAAAGAAATACGGACAAAATCGGCACATTTTCCATTTTTGAGAAGCAGTGAACATTCTTTGAATGACTCATCGGGCCAATTTATCACAGAGGCGCACAGTTATGGAGTTCCGCAGATTTACGTGGTCAATCGAGCACTCATACTCATTTACGGCATAAAATATGATTCCGATCTTCCGATGAAGCGAGCGAAGAAACAACACATTGGAGGCCCCGATTTTGAAAAGTTTTCTGACGTCGCCGACTGTAGGAGAAAACTTATCGTATAACTGTTCTCGTATATCTCCATATTTTTGACACCATATACCTCCATATTTTTACGGCATAGAAACGATGAAGGGGTAGAAGCGTTTAAAAATCCATGAAGTTTTGTTATCCAATGAAAACATAATAACCGCCAGGTCGAAAAGTCACGAAAAAGTCTATTATAATTGTCCAAATATTCGTATTTATAATATTCAGGCACCACCCAATAGAAAGTAGAAGATATATCCAGATAGGGCTTGGTCACGGAAACCAAGTTATGTAAAGATGTTGTAGACTTGAGTTAGCCGTGAAAAGTGATTTTGAAAATAAATAGTGGGAAATAATTAATGCCAGGTTCTTTTAGAAAAATAAAAAAAAAATCCCTTTCTGGAAGAAAGATTGAGTCGAATACATCCATGAAGATTTTGAAGAACTTTTAATAAAAAGCACAAGCACAGCAGCATAAAATAGGCGAGTGGGTGGTGCCTTAATGTTCGTACAATAGACTTACAATCTACATGTTTTCAGGCCGGCAATCAGAGAAGGAATGCCCATACACATACGCTGTAAATTTCTTCGTTTACATTTTGTGGCATCATAAATTTGGCGAGAGTGCATGAATCAAAAATATCCGTTAATAAGTAACATATGGATAACTGTTTGAACTTACAGCCAAACAAGTAATTTAACAAAATTAAACACCGCCAACAATTACGTTACAGAAGAATTTTCGCATCCCATGAGAAGTTCCTAGATAGACAAAATAAGGAGTGCTGAATAACCTTTTATGAATCAGAAAGAAACAACTGCATAATGAAAAAAATATAACGAATGTGAAAATGAATAGAGTTAATTTGGAGGCCGAAATATTTCTTGTAGTTTTTGTTTTTATCCGATTTAAGCGTTTGATCGCACGTCAGGACTAAAGATGAGAATTTGCATGGGAGCAGAAAAGCTGATCTAATTCTTTTATTTGTTCTGAATAAGAACGCAAAGAGCTTAAATAAAATTTATCAAAACTTTAATAAATGAATTATAGAAAGGGAAATTTATTAAAGTAAAAAAATAGCTAATTTAAAACTATATGTGATTTCACATCACAGGAGTAAAGATTGTTTTTTCGTTTGTTTGTTTGTTTGTTTGTAGGGGGTAATCTCTGGAACTACCAAACCGATTTCAAAAGTGATGGTGGCAAATTGATGGTGACAACCCCTGCTCCAACATAGGCTATATTTTATGTCGGTGTCACTAACTCCAGGGGGGTGCAGGAGCGAAAAACGTTCTAAAATTGCGATCTTTTTTATACTGAAGGAGCTAGAAATTTTAAATTTGGCATTGTAGTTACTTATAAGATATAAATGCTCTCTAAGAATAAAATGAAAAAAAAATCGAAATTTAAAAGGGTGAAATGAGCGAAAAGCATTCTAAAAACATTCTAAATTACAATGTCTATGGAATCTCTGGAACTACCGAACCGATTTCAAAAGTGATGGCATATTGATGGTGACAACACCTGCTCCAACATAGGCTACATTTTATTTCGGTGTCACTAACCCCAGGGTGGTGCAGGAGCGAAAAACGTTCTAAAATTGCGATCTTTTTTATACTGAAGGAGCTAGAAATTTGAAATTTGGCATTGTAGTTACTTATAAGATGTAAATGCTCTCTAAAAAAATAAAAAAATCGAAATTTAAAAGGGTGAAATGAGCGAAAAGCGTTCTAAAAACATTCTAAATTACAATTTCTATGGAATCTCTGGAACTACAGAACCAATTTCAAAAGTGATGGTGGCAAATTGGTGGTGACAATCCCTGATCCAACAGCTTCTTTAATAAAAAAACTATGCCTTGCTGACGACTGGGTTTTTCGCTAATTGTTGCCACAGATTAATCTCGGAAAATGAAACATTTGAAGTTACTGAAAAAAAATAATAGCTCGAAAAGTGTTTGTCAGAAAATTGTTAGGCAAACTACGTTTGAAAGGTTCTTGATATAAATTTCAAATCTAATAATTATGCCATTTTTCAAATATTGAATTTGAAAAATTACCAAATTTCACAATGGAGTTCCATAGCAAAACCTTCATGCGTTAAAAGACAATGATAAGGGCGACGTGTCCTGGCGTATATATTGGCTATAGCACGAGTCACAAATTATAGTAGCCTTCTTATTCTGTTAAAATATAAAAGTGAATTATGAAATGTCAATATTTTGTTTGATTAAAAGTTCGTTATAAGAAATTGACCAGCGTAGCGGGCGTAGCTTGCAAGTAATTTATAAAAGACTAAAACCTTAACAAACAGAAAATAGTATTTGACGTTCGCATGAAAAATTAGAAGTTTTTGTTTTTACACAAAAAATTGTATATTCAAAAATATGTTTTTAAAATATTATTTTTTTAGCATTCAGCTAAAAAATACTTAAATATGAGTTTTAAAGTTGGATATAAGAATGAAAAGCAAAATTTGACTGCTATCATCACTAAATATATAGAAAAATACTGAAAACCGAAAGTTTAGTAAAATCTAAAATCCTAGTGATTTATAGTATCTTTTAAGTTGCGTCTTTTAACTGTAGGTAGGGATGAAAGAGCGGTAGGGGCAAATTTATATCTTGAAACAACTGAGCAAAGCAGTTTGTTTGACACAAGACCTCAGAGAGCTTTGAAGAAGACAAATGGTTTCTTCTATAAAACAAAAATGCTGATATATGCGTATAGTTATGGTCAGGATCCATTTTCTTCTCTTTTGCATTATTATTTTAAAAATCAATCGCAAATTTAATAGATTTTTTAAAAATAATATCTTTAAATATTTAAAAAAAATTATAGGCAACATCTCGCACCACTTTTTCAAATCCAAAATACTTTACTTACACTTTGATATCACATAAAAGAGGAAATATACTACAAACTTTATTGTTATTTTTTTAAATAGTGGTGCGAATAGAATATAAAAATAGTCGATAGTGGCAGTCCTGCAATAAATACCTTCATACTTTTTGTAAACGGGCATAAATGGGCCAATTTTTATTTTTGCCGAATGTATATAAAAGAATGATTTTTAAAGATATACTTAACAAGAAGTCTCAATCTAAATTATTTAATATTAGCTGACCTTTCCGGCGCTGCCCGGGCTCATGTAATAAATTTTAATTTCTTTAAAAAAAGACGAATATCTGACCAGGTCTCCGATGGCTTCGGCACCGTATACCGGGCATGCCTGTACGCTTCGGAAAATCTTTTATTTCCACAATCCACCACCAGTGGAGCATTCTGTTCTAAACAAACCTTTTTCCGATTGAACCTCTGACACGTCCCCTCTGCCTACGGTACCGTATAGTAGACGTGCGACGAAATTGAGCTGGTTTGGAGAAGATAGGAACATTATTAGCCGAGTTATTGAAATAACGCACAATTACAGAAAATAACCTTGAAGGTGGTGCCGTGGGATGGAATGTTCGAGTGTACTTCAGTAAATAACTAATTAGGAAGACCACTATGCAATTAAAAATTCGTTCGTTTGGTTCAGCTAGAATATTAATTACAAATTTGGATTAAACTATTATTCGGAAAAAGTGGTAACTGCTACTCATAAATTTACTTTAATATTATAGAGGGTGAATATTAAGTTAATTATAATGTTTGGAATCAGTTGCGTTGAAATCGGAAAGATAGTTCCTGAGTTATGGAACCGGGGTATAGTTAGTTGAAGGAGAAGCCGGGAGCAAGCGGATGTTCAGGTGCCCTTCAGTAAATAACTAATTAGGAGGACCACTATGCATCTTTAAAAATTCGTTCGTTTCGTTAAGCTAGGTACTTAATTAGAAATTTGTCTTAGACTGTTATTCGGAAATAGTGGCACCTGCTACTCACAAATTTATTTATGTTATATATGTTGATTATTAAGTTAAATATTATGTTTGGAATGAGTTGCGCTGAAATCGGAAAACTAGATGCTGATATATGGAAACAGGGCACTATTAGAGAAAAAGCCTTGATGGAGGGGTCGGGGGGGGAGGTGCGGATAATCAAGTGCCTTTCATTAAATGGCACATTAGAAGAAGCACTATGCATATTTAAATATTGTTTCATTTAATTAAGCTAGGAACCTTATTATAAATTTGGCTTAGTCTATTATTCGGAAACGCTAACAGCTTTCTAGATATACACCCTGAAGCTATAAAAACTGATTTTTATAATAATTTAGCAAAATGGTACGAGTTTGGAGAAGTTTATTAAGACATTTATTCAAGAACATTATTAACTGAATTAAGTAAATAAACCACAGTTAGAGAAAAAAAATCTTAATGAAGGGGCCACGAGGAAGCGCGCGGTCAAGTGCTCACTAACAAATCACTAACTTTGACTGTTAGTATGCATTAACTGAATTTGGGCTATGTACTTTTATTAGGAACATAAATTTAATTTTTACGGAAACTGTTATTCTAAAATAGATGTATTCCCTATATAAAACAGCAATTAAACACAACGGGTGAAGCTAAAAAAGTTAAATTTGTTTAATTGTAATTAGTTTTGTAGAAATAAGAGCAGTAGATTTTGATTTATTAATAAGGGTATCTATTTAGGAAAAAGCCTCCACCAGCTGGCGCGCGGTCAAGTAAAATAAATGCGATATTTAATAAAAAGTCGTTTACCACTACCCTTCCCCATCCCCGAAAATATAACAAATTATCTGCAAGTCAATAAAATCCTTTAAAACTAAGTTTTTAGCATTTGGCAATTGTTAATAGTTAAATTGATTGCCTACGTGTTATATAGTATCTGATCCGTCGATTTTAAACACTCGACTCGCAATTGCAATGATCTGTACATTGACATATTTAATGACTTCTGTGCAGACTATACAAACAACCTGGATTTTAATTAATATATTGGTAAATAATTAAAATATTAAAATTATGAGTCTCAGGTTGATCAACAGAGGCCCTTTACTATCCATACCTAAATTTGGAACTTCTTGATGCGTAAGATTTCGCTAGCCATCGCCGACAGACAGACTCACAGACACACATACAGAGGGATTTTTCCTTTCATTAGTATAAATTTTTTCCCCATACTTAAAGGAAAATAATAATCGGTTTATATGAAATGAAACTTTATTTTTGCAAGTTTATTCTCTGTTCAAAAGACAATCCTTTTGTCCAATTTCAGTGTATTTTGATTTAGAACCTGAATCTAAGACATGCCGAAAATAATCTGCCGTATGTTCTAAATCCCTGTCCTAGGATGATGTCGTCTTGCCTCATAAAATAAAACATGATTACACCAATCTGTTTAATTTTGTGCCGAACCCGCTATCTAAAATATGCCAATTGGTTGTTGACCCGATGACAGGAGATCGATAAATGGTAATAATTTTATATTGATCTTATTTTTAACTTAAAACGTATTCATTTTAATTTAAAAATTAGATTAAAAATTAGATTAAAAAGTGTACAAAGGTATTATTCTATATTTGTGCTCACAACCAAGATTAGCGTAAATGATAATCTAAAATTATAGCTTATGACACCATTAATGACTAATACAAAGTGGCCTTCTTCAGGAATTTATGTTTTTAAGAATAAGATTTTTGTTATTATTTTCAAATGCATATTTTAAGCAAAAAGTTCAATTAAAAAAGTTCAATTTATCTTCAATATTACAAACAACATGACCAAATCCAAATGATTCTTACAAATGCAATCCAAAATAAAGCTTTAATTTTTTCCTCTTAAAAATGCATTTCACTTTCATAAATAAATGATTTGTTAAGTATTTCTCCTTAAATCAAAATTAATATTCTTAAACAACTATGGAAGGAAATTTAATTAAAACCAAAAAGAAAGAACTCAATCTATAAAAAATTGCTTCTTTTTTTAATCAAAGAAACGAAAAGTCTTGTTTGTATTTTAATCTTGTTTGTTGCAGTTTAATTAAGTTCGAAGTCAGCGTTTCTTTGTGATCAAAATCCAATATACCGGAGTTTGTTAAAAGGATTAAAAAATATATTGGAAATAGATATTTAATTTTATTTTTGTTTGTTTAATTAAAAGATTTTTTTATAATAAATCGTAATTTTATTCGAGATTATTATAATAGGAAATGAAAAAAAAATTGTGAAAAGAAAAAAAATAAATTAAATCCGAAATATAAATAAACGAAACACCTGCAGAATTTATTTAAATGTAAAGGAACTGTAAGTACTATATTTTTTAAACTGTAAATAATATAAATATTTATTTCCTAACGTATCTATAATTTCATATTACCTGTATCAATTCATTCTTTGCAGAACAAGTATTATTATGTTAAATCTCAAATATGGTGGATATTGATTTCGTTTAAATATCACTTTATTATTCTTTGTAAAAATAAAATGTAATTGTTTGCACTTGCGCTTGTCCTCTTTCATTTAATTGTAATTAACGCACTAACCGATAAGAACTAAAATAACTTCTTAAAACACCATCAAAACGTCAAAATTGCGCATTTTAACGTTTTGATGGTGTTTTAAGAAGTTATTTTAGTTCTTAGTGTTTCACACCAGTTTCAACTTATTTTATTTGCAATAACCGATGCTGGGATATAAAATTTAGAAACGTATGTGTAAGAAAGCAGTGTTTGTGAATTATTCATGCAATCTAAACCAATTGAAAGAGAAAATAAAAATAATAAAATGTTATGCAGTTCTACCCGTTAAAAAATAAGATAATGTTCATAAAAAAAGCATAACAACACCAAGACTAAAATTGGGCCACCGTTGATTTTTGTAGTAGGCATCACACATTAAATTTGTAACAATTCTATAAATGTCAAGATATAGCTGTCACGCACATCGTAAAATTTTCTGTACAGCAGCGTCACTTGTTGCGGTGTAAGCCAAAATGTATTGAGAAACAATTTATGTCCAAGTCTTAGTCAATAGAAAATAAAATGTGTACGATGGTGAGTTACTAGATGAGTTGCGTAATTAAAAAAATTAGTTTGATATTGACACCGTACAGTTTAAAAAAATAATAATCAAACCTTACTCAGGACAACTCAAAACATGTAAATGCATCAAAAGCCGAAAGACAAAATGATTCATGCTTCCAATATTTTCTTGTAATGGATATAGAAGAAAATACGAATGTAAAGGGTATTTAATAAAGAAAGATAATTCCTTTCTGGATTAGTCCTGTTTTCGTTAGTGTCGGATAAACCTGAGTATAGTGTAGAATAAATTTTGTAATTAAAAACTAATATTAATAACAATTACAATTTTATTTTTGTTCATTTTTTAAAGCTTTTTAGTGAAATTTTTACAAACTGTTAATATTTTCCAGGTTACCTTTGTGAGGGTTACCATACCCAGGTTACCATCTCTCGAGTTATGGTAAAGCAAGTGCGGGTCGGGAAAACCAGACTTAAGGCACAGGACCTGGCTCCCTTTTGCGCGTTCAGCTCCGAAGCTGTTGGGGGACTCCGGCCGTTCTTAAGTGTTTCGCGGTGGTCTCCTCTGATAATGGGATCCACCGAGTATCGCAGCGACCTATGTTGTCCACACATGGGTTTAATCCGGGTAATGCGCAGGTGACGGTGCCCCGACTGCCCGTAACGCATACGGAGAACAGCCGCCTGTCGTGCGTGTTATATGTCCCTCAGGACATAGGTGCGGCGGTTGAGACGCTGACGGGCGCCCCTCATGGCAACTGGCGGCGCAGCTCAGTTTTATATCTTTTTATTTCCACTCTAAATCATTTCATTTTTTTACATGAATATTATTAGATAATGAGAGTAAAGAATACAACACCTCCTCTTTTCTGAGTGTGTGGGTGTTAAATAATTGGCAGTCTCTTATAAAGAATTTTATGAAAGAAAATACAGTATAAATAAAAAACACAATTATTTGATTTTTTTTTCTTTTCACTAGCATTTTCCCAAGCTATTAATTTAACCATCTTCCTACACGTCCTTTTACTTTAGCCCTAAGTCATTCAAAAAAAAAAAAAAATCTCTACTGAAATGAGCATTAATAAAGAATGAAAGTAACGACTACAACGCCCCTTCTTTTGAGACTGTGGGAGTTGCGTGGATCTCGAAAAAATTCATTGTCATATTTTAATAATAAGTTGTCTTAATAATATTTAACAGAAAATATAGAAGTATAGAAGCAGTAGAAGAAGTGTATTTTCCGTATATTTTCGTGTATGGCGTTCTTTCGTATCCAATATGAACTAAATGATACATTTTAAGAGGGAATTAATTCTTCTTAGGGAGATAAGGCTTTTTAAAAATAAATATTTTGTGTATAGAAAAGCAAAAAGAATGGGTTTTGGGAATGTAAACCTTTACTTAAAACTATATGTCACAAAGAATACGATATACAATTGGCCAATCTCTATTCTTCTCGTAAAGGTGCGACAACTGAAATAACATAAAATGTCAATGTATGGTTTCGTTAAATCCTTCTGTATTACGAATGATTGTCAGCGCCGTTCAATATGTTATGTATGTCCACATTTAGTAAAAAAATACACCGATAAAAAGTCTACTCAAAAATAGGCCTCGTCATCTTTTATGCGTACAACTGCATTAAAAACAATTGAATATCATGCTCAAATGCAAGTAGTTGTCCTTACTTAAAAATATTCTTACTCGAAAAATAGAACAGAAGTATTAACTCGGGATACTCCACTTTATATAATATAGACTTCAAAGTGTGCAGTAAGAATTTAGAAATGCATGTCTGAATACTTTGATACTTGAAACTCAGCAAAATATATCTAATGCCGGATGCATACGATCTGTGTCTGAGTACATCCATCTCGTTTAATTTACATTTATTGTAACGCAATGATACTGGACGCATTCGTGACGCAGAAGTGACATAGTATCGAATTATGTTCTAAAATGAATTCCATTGCTTTTTTAAAAATTTGGATTTAAATATTAGGATCTATTATAAGCTGAGAAATAACTCATGCATGTGTGAATCTTGTTATATTTTAAAGTAATAAAAGTAAGTCTTGTTACAATTGTGACTAAATGACATAATTAACATTTTTTTTTATTTCATGTGAAGTAAGACACCAATAGTCCTAATCAGAGTTAAGTGGAATACGTCCGCCAATGAAAAGAACCTTATGTTTCAAATTTTAATTGCTTAAAAGGCGCATAGCGAACAGAGTGAAAAATTATCCAAACAGAAACTCGAACCCAGGTCATCAGTCTAGCGCACTGACGTTCTACCAACTGAACCATTTGGAACGATACCCAGCCTTCAGTTGGTAGAACGTCAGTGCACTATACTGATGACCTGGGTTCGAGTCCCGTCTTGGATACTCTTTTACTCTATTGTCTATACGCCTTTTAAGCAATTAAAATTTGAAATACTATGAATGCAAGTCGTGAGAAACTTTCTATAGAAAAATTTTCAAGTATTAAATAGAACCTTATGTTTTAAATAAACGCATATTTCCAAAAACAAAACCATTTCTATACACCTGTGACGAAACGATTTTCAATAATTTTTTTTTATCCCCTTTGGTCTGAGTTTCATACCCTGACTTCAAAAAGTACAAAATGTATCAGAGTGTTAAAATGACAATTTTCATCGAAAAAATATTTTTCTACAAATGCATCTAAATGCCTCTCATAGTTTGCAAATTCTGGACTATGTACTCTGCAGTTACTGAAATAGTAATATAAAGATTCTAGAGTAAGATTTCGTACTTGCTGCACCAGTTTGATGTCAGTTTTTACTGGAAATATACGTATTAAACATAATGTTCTCTTCAAATGAAGAATAAATAGAGAAAATAATTTACATATCCTGAATAGATAATTAAAAATGCTTTTTCTTATTTCCTATTGCCATACCTTAAAGTTGAACTGAACATTATTTTTATAAATAAATTACTACTAAACTCAACATTATTTTTTTGTTATTATAATGTAATATTCGCAGTAATGTAAATAAAAAAATTCCCATTTCCATATTTTAAAAGGAACTGCACAAAATTATTTTATAAAAATGAATTCATCCGTTCGCGTTTTGTATCATGTAGAAATAAAAGTAGTAACTTTTCCATAATCGAAGCTCACGCAAATTGCACTAAATGTAAAGGGTTGTGTAGCATAAGTGTTCACTTACTCTCTTATGAAGATACTCTAAGGGCAAATGAATTTTTGAGTTTGATGTGTGAACGTATTTTTCTATATGTAACATTTGTCTGCGAGCGAGTCGCCTATTCTGTCATTTCTGTTACCTTTGCAAAGTGTGGTTGAATGTCTTGGAATCTGATTTTCACTGTTATTTTATGCAATAATATGCTAAATAGGTGTTTATGGCCTTTTAGCTGGTGTTAATACAATGGTAGGAGTGTTTATTGTCGTATTTTGTTGCATCTCGTCCCAAGTGGAAAATCAAGACTAGTTTTGAGCTTCATGGAGCCTTCCACGCGCTGTATAGCCTGCGGAGTTCCATTGATTGCCATTCCAGGGTAGATTCGTCAGCAAATCGTTTGCCTATCCGATAAGGTATAAAATTTGATACTTCAATTAATAGTATATTGGAATCCACGTGGTTCTCTTCAATTAGTGATGATTTTGCCGTATTTTTGTAGTAACATTATATATAGTGCTGTTTTCAGAGTTGAAAATGGTATCTTCGCAGTGAGCTGAGGTGACCCTTTCTTGGTTTCCGGCCAAAAGTCAACGTAGCCATCTTGTTTGGCGTTAGTGTTAGTATTTCTGAATTTCTTGGTGTTAGTATCCCGCCTCTCATAATGTTACTGCTTGAGTTTATAATTTGATCATCGTCAATTTTACTTATCTACTCCACTGCCAGCGTTCTTTGCTATTGATTTTAAATATTATTGTTATTATTATTATTACTAGCTGTTTAACCCGTTCTACGCACGGTAGTTCCAAATTTTAATTGTAAAACCAAAACTAAAAATAAAAAGGACACCAAACAACTTTAAAATATCTAAATAAGAAATAAGAATTCCAGTGTTAAAATGTTGAGTTGTTCAACTATTCGATTTGGAAAAGATATTTTTCTGCTACTGTGCAGTTTTTAATGAAATTTAATTTATCATGTTGCCATGGCAGCAGACGATAAAACGATATCTTTGGAATAAGAGAATAAATAGAATAAAAAGTTTTGTTAATGTTTATGATAAAATATTTCTCTTTATTTTTCAAAAAATGTAATAATTAAGCGCAATTAAATAATCTCTAATTATTTGCATTCGAGGTAAAAGAATTATAGTAATACCCGCTACAGCTTCTTAGTATTGCAGCGTGGCGTACGTAGTATGCATATCTCACATTGCAATAAACATTTAGAACTGGTTAGAACTCGCGCGATTACGGGTTAAACATAAAAAGGCAAAAATTCGTCAAAAACATAAAAAAAATATATATATTTAAAATTTTCGAATTTTTTGCTCCAATTGTTCATGAACCCCCTACCAGCAACCCGTGTGTCATATTTCGTAGCTCTGCGCCCTGTGGTTTCCGAGTTTTTGAGGTTAAATAGATAGATAGGCGCACGGATTTTAATAGGGTAGATACGCGCACGGATCACAAGTACTCAACAACAAATCACTAACTGTGATATGCATCACAGTTAGTGATTTGTTGGTATGCATCAACTGAATACGGTCTCTGTATTTTTTATTAGGAATATAAATTTAATTTTTACGAAAACTGTTATTCTAAAATAGCGGTATTATCTATAAACAGCTAGCTGTTTAACCCGTTCTACGCACGGGAGTTCATGAATTTAATTCTAAAACCAAAATTAAAAATAAAAATCAGTAGAACCAAAGCAAAGTTTATGAATATAAAAATTTGTTATGAAACATAAATTGAACATAATTTGTTGTTTGAACATAAATTTAATCTTTACAAAAACTGTTTTTCTAAAATAGCTTTATCATCTATATAAAACAGCGATTAATTGTTACGGGTGAAGCTGAAAATGTTAAATTTGTTAAATGTAATTAGTTCTGATAAAATCAGAGCAGTAGATTTGGATTTAGTAATAAGGAAGATCAATTAATTAAAAAGCCGCCGCCAGGTGGCGCGCGGTCAAGTAACATAAATGTGATATTCAATAAAAAGTCGTTTACCCCACCCCTCTCCCATCCCCGCAAATTTAACAAATAATCTGTTAAATAAAGTTTTCTGTAGTAATAATCTCTTTCATACTAAAATATGTTATGTAAAAAAACCCTTAACCCCTTCGCGACGATTGTCTTTTACAGAATTTTTAATCTTTTACCACCGGTTTTTCAAAACAGAAATTTTCGCCTAATTGAATCGCGAAAATGCAAAACTTTAATAAGGCAACGCTTACAGAAAAAAATAACTGGTGGTAAAAATCGAGGATTCTGAGCATCTTATGCGTCACGTATACGTGTCGCTCGTCCCCAAGGGATTAAACCCAGTTAATTACCATTCATTAAGTCGATAAAATCCTTTAAAATTATGTTTTTAGCATTTGGCAACTGTTAATAATTAAGTTGATTGTCTACATGTCATATAATCTCTGATCCATGGATTTTAAACCTGCACTTCCAATTGCAATGATCCTTATCTTGATTTATTTAATGACTTCTGCGGAGATTTTATACAACCAACCAACCGAAAATTAAAAAGCGTATTTTTGATGAGATCTCTTTGTGGATGGATTTTAATTAATATTTAATCTATCAAAATTTATTTTAAAATTTCGAATTTTTTGCCCCAATCGCTCATGACCGCCCTACCAGCTACCCGTGTGCAAAATTTCGTAGCCCTGCGCCCTGCGGTTTTCGTGTTTTTGAGGTTACATAGATAGATACGCGAACGGTTTTTAATAGTATAGATTATTTGTTAATTTATGTGTTATGCAACTTATCTGTCTATGTTCTATGTTTTGAAACAACATAAACTGCAGTCTTCACGACTGCTTAAGCGTTATTTTAATTATGCTCATTGAATAAAACCATGTTTTGGTTAAAAGCTGCTTTTACTTTTATGTTGTTCATTCCGCAATTGCAGAAATTAATCGAGTAACTGATTACATTATCTGCAGGACTTATCTTGATCTGACGTAAACTTGTAATTAGATAAACGAAGATTAATTTTTGATTAATATGAAAAGTTAAAGTTAATAGAAAAAGATTCAATAGTTAATAGAAACTGAGTCATCCCGGTCGGTCTATCCGGGTTAGAAAGTATATTGTCCGGTGTAGAGGACCGAAGTATAAATACCGTTTTTAATTGAAAATTCCGTCATATATTTAAAGTTTAATATATCTTTTAATTCGCACAAATACCACCAAGAACACTTTATGCGAAAAATATCAATTATGTATTTAAATAATAAAGTTCTAAAATGTATAAAAAGTAATTTAAATAAAGCAGCCAGTGTTCTACTCTCGTTTATAATATTCCTACAGAGTATCAAAGGAATCAGCTTGGCAATTTTTCATTTTACAATAGAAATGACGATTTATTTTTAGTTAGATGAAGAAAGCTGTCACTTTCTTATCAGTTTTGAATGGTATTATGTTATTTTACATTATTGTAGCAATCATTGAGATAGATTTTTAAAAAATCATGTTTCAAAATTATTTTAAAAATAATTAACAAAGAGTAAACTGAGTAGTACTTTACAAACAAATTTTATTTGAAAGAAGTTTTTTTTTTATTCGATGGTGTAGAAGTTACTGTATGCTGTTTTTAGTAGTATATATATAGGTGATAAATTTAAAGCGATCGCACAGGTCATTTAGACTATTATTATGACGTCAGAGTTGAGTGAAAGAGATGATTTTGCTTAATAATATAGATAATATTTTGTTAACTACAGTTCAAAATAATACTACGCGAACGCACATTCTAATTATACAATGGTTTTCTGTATTATAAACATTATAATTTTAAAACTTCAAACAAGTTTAAACACTTTGAAAATAAATTGTCCTTTTCCATGAATTAAGTTACGTGATTGTCAGTTATAAATAGCGCTTTTAGAACTCTTGTAAAGTATTTTAACAAATAATTATCGCAGTAAAAATAAAATATGTTTGAGTGTAGTTCCCAAATAAGACAAGAGTTTAAACTTCTAAATGAACTCAAGAATAGAATGAGGTTTAAATAGCGTTTAAAAGGGTGAATTACATTTAATGAGTACAATTGTTAAAATAAAATCTATTGAGTATCGAATTTTTAAAAAGTTACACAAACATATTAAAACTTCAAACATGTTACACGGTTTAAATATGATTCAACGTTATTTATGTTAATGTTTCTTTCAAAGTCTTTTAAACGTTTTCTTGTCTATCATTTAATTTTAAAATAATTAATTTTAATTATGGGGTAAAAAATTAGATCAAAAACAGAAATAATAATAGTTATCCTGATGCACAAATCAATTGAAAATAATTCTGTACTAATTAATTCATAAATGACATTTGATAATATTTCTAAATATTTCAAAAATACCACTTTTATGGTTTATTAATTCTTTATCAAAGCTTATGTTATAAGTTTGATTTAGTGTCATTAAATTGTAAACAACAATTTAAAAGAAACAAATTCCAATATAATTACATATATTAAATAAAAAAATACGCATAAAACTATGTTAAAATTGGGAAACTTAAAAATTCGCTGATCGCCTTTACAAAAATATTTTAACTTTTTTTTTTTACTGTTAAAGTGTATACTTTAAAATGTTTTTTAAAAAAATAAAATTTAATTTTTTTAAATACTATAATTTAAAACTAGATAAAGGTTTTTAGAATTTTAATTAAATTTAATCACTCAATAAAAATAACAGCTACTTTACCATATTATAAAGCGCATCTCATCATATTATTGACCATATTATGGTCAGAATAAAATTAATTTATAAGTAATTATAAAGATAACTTATTAGTAATTATAACGTTAATTTATTAGTAATTATAAAGGTAATTTACTAGTAATTTTATGGTTAATTATGTAAACATTTTCTATAAGAACAATCGAATGACTGGACAGTTCAAAGCAAATATTTAACTGTCTGAGCACGCGCTTGTTGATCAGACCAGCTATAGTCTTGATCAGTGATTTCGTTCCACGAATGGATTTCAGAATATCCAGTCATTCGAACGTTTTTATAGAAAACGGTGAAATAACTGAAAATTAACTTTAATCTGACCATATTATGGTGGATAATATGGTCAGATGTGGTTAACCCCTTGGGGACGAGCAACACGTATACGTGACGCATAAGATGCTCAGAATCCTCAATTTTTCTCACCAGTTATGTTTTATTGTAAGATTTGACTAATTAAATCTTAGCATTTCTGCAATTGAACTAGGTGAAAATTTCTGTTTTGGAAAAACCAGTAGCAGAAGATTAAAAATTCTGTAAAAGACGCTCGTCGCTAAAGGGTTAATAATATGTTTAAAAAACCGTTACTTTAATGACGATCGAATCACTGGACAGCTTGCTGCAGTTATTTGAAAGTGTACAATACTTGTCACTGAATTGGTACCTTACATATAATATTCCAGAATTTATTCAGTTATGAAATTGCCCAACTAATTTTTGTACACCCTGTAATTTTTATTTTATTATTTTAGTTGTTCTCGTTGAAGTATTTATTCTGTTATTTTTGAAAAATACTCATATAATTGGTATCGATTAGATGTAAGATTTGATTTATTTTCAAATAATTGACGAATTTCATTTATCTACAAGGAAGTTATGAATTGCATTTATTAATAATTTAAAATGCTGTAAAATTAAACTATTTATTTTATTTCATCTCATCTACATAAAACTCATAAAAATTGAGCTGAACGTGTAATCCAAGAAATTTATTCGGGAACTGAAGAACTTCTTGTTATGAATACGCAACATAAGAAACGGATATCAGTTTCAAGATGTAGGATAATATATATATATATAATAGGATGAAGAATATTTCTGCCCAAGTTGTATAGTTACTTTAGATTTGATATTTTAAATAAGTCAAAATGTCGAAATAGACATAATTTGTAATTTGATTGACACAGAAACCGTTCTCCAAATTTCATGTTTTTGTGACACGAGGCAGCGTTTTACATAGATATCTAAAATGAGATTATACGGACTAGGAAACATTGATGATATTTAATTAAAGACGCTTTAGATTTTTTTTTTTTTTGAGTACAAAAAATCGAGATGGGCACCATTGTATAATATGAGTGACACAAAAACGAGATTTCCAGAAATTGAGCCTCTGTACTATTTCCAAATTAGATAAAAGGAAAATACCCTGGCTGTACTGAATGAGTTTGGATTTTGCTGATGCATAATGTCAAACTTCAAATACAAGTTTCTTCTTAATAAATCTTTTCTTCCTGAATTATTAAACAGTGGCTGTTGTGATAAGAAACATACTACCAGTAGCAGAACTGTTGCAATTTTTTTGAGGATTTTAAAAAATACCCGGGGCTTTTATGAAGGGTTTTTCTTCCAAAAACATTATCTTGATGTTAGATTTCCAAAGTAATGATTCTAAAAATTTATCACCCATATATCATGTTGTCGAATTTATATTAATTAAACGTTTTATTACTATTACTTGCACATCATATGGGTCCATCTGTTAAATATTTTTTGTAAAATAATAGCACAGTATGTTTAGCATTTCTAGGACATTTGTGCTATTTTTGCACTTCAGAATCATTTCCCATTATCCATGAGATTTCCATACGAAATAAAGATTTATAATGATCAGATTGTTCCCCCATAACTTTATGAAATAAGATAGGTTGGATTTAATTGTTTTGATTGTTTGAGTGAGATGTAACACTGTTGCGTCCAAAGTTGTTTGGAAAATAATGTATAACCATCCTAATATTTCTAGTCTATTTGTCTATTTTTTTCTCTGGAGTTAATTTTATAAATATTCAGTAAATATTTACGTAATATGTTTTCATTATAGGAGGAACTGCTATCTGCAGGAACATATCTGCAGGAACCTTTCTCCTAATTTCATGTCTTTACGACACAAGGCAGCGTTTTACACAGATCTCTGAGTTGAGAGAGTTTGATTTCGAGCATCCTGTATTTTACGAACCAGGAAACATTGACGCTATTTAATTTTATTGCATACAAAGCACTAATCAATAGTATTGATTATTTTTTATTCCTATTGAGATAGAAAAACACCTGGACTTTTTTAAAATAAAAATTACTTGATTTATCAAAGAATACAATTCATTTTAGTTTGTTTATTTTTTTAAGCATTCATTGTTCATGAATAAAATATTTCTGTTATTTTTTTACTGTTTTAGATTTTCTATATAAATTTGATTAATTTTTTCTTAAATTTAAAATTTAATAATTCAAATCACAACAGCACTTTTCTGAACTTAACAAAACATTGATAGACTTTTTATTCTAAATTTCGATTACATTATTCTTTTATGAAATAAAAATTCCGGAATGTTTTACATATACATTGTAATGAAGTACTTAAAAAAATAATAATCGCTTTTATTCTAATACTAAAATTATTTGATTACAAATCATACTTAATATTCAAAAGCTTCTCTTGGGAATTTATACCTGCATGATTAGATGATCAAAACTCAATTCTTATAAATTTTTAATGAAAAATGGAATTTAATTTAAGAGAGTTTCTCTTGTTTCTTGAAACTTAAGAAATATTTCATATTCATGAAATGAAAATTGGCTTTTATGATAATTTTAATTTACTTTCTATAAAAGTAAAAATTAAAAATTAAAACCATAAACCTACTCATACACGATTTCACATTTCTTTAAATAACATTTTCCAAGTATTTTTTTTGTTCAAATGCGGAATTCGGTTAAATAACTTAATTAAGAGTAAAATAAAGTATTAATGAAATTTAAGTAATAAGGTAAGTTTTGAATAAAAAATAGATCATTAATCTAAGAAACAATTAATAATTAAGATCCTTTTTAGAATAAAAATAAATATTACATTTGATATGTTATGTCTGACCGGTTTCTCATTCTACATAATTTAATAAATTAGCTACGTATAAAATGCACTGAGAGTAATTGTCTCTCTTTAATGCTTCTGTTTAAGCATATATGTTTTTATAACTATAAGAACGTTTTTCCATATAAAAATGTCCCTAAATTGACTGTTTTCCATATATATTAATTAAATGAGTTTTTGTCGGATGAAAATTGCCCGATAATTGGATTATAATTGTTCATCCGATTCGTTTACATTATTAATTTTATTACGCAGGCACCTTCTATAAACTCTGACGAAGAATCAGAGACATAAAAAGTTGAATAAGTGATTTAAAATGTGTATTTTCGTATAGGAGATTTTTCTTTTATTTGATGTGGGGAGGGGGGGGGGAATTCCTTCCAAAAACTTTATCTTACTGGTAGATTTCCGAATTAATGAGTCAAAAAGAATTATCCCCCATACATTTAGCTGTCGAATTTATATTAGCTAAAAGTTTTATCAATAATACTTTGCACATCATATGGGTCCATCTGTTAAATATTTTTTGTAAAATAATAGGACAGCATGTTTAACATTTTTAAGACATTTGTGCACTTTCTACACTTGAGAATCATATGCCGTTTTCCATAAGATTTCCATATAAAATAAGATTTATAATGATCGGATTGTTCGCCTATAACTTCATGAAATAGGTCAGATTTAATTTCATTGTTTTGATTGTTTGAGTGAGATGTAACACTGTTTGCGCCTAAAGTTGTTTGGAAAATAATATATAACCATCCTAATATTTCTAGACCATTTGTACACGTTCTGGAATTAATTTTATAAGTATATAGTAAATATTTACGTAATATTTTTTCATTATACTAATTGTTGTTACGATGAAATTTAATTATGAACTATTCAGAATTTTCGAACAATTTTCGACACTATTGAGAATTGTTAATACATTTTCTACACTATTACATATTTTACACTATTCCTGTACATTTCGTTACTTCAGTACGAGTTCATTACGAAGAATGTATCTGTTTATAATTAATTCAAAGAAGGTAACATAAGCTATACTGATTTATAACTTCATTTTTATTTTGTCGAATATTTTTATATAGGATTAATAAACAACATATACTTTTTAAAATATTTTTAAAAATTGTTATATTTATGATTATTTTTCTACTCTCCTTTTTTAATCCTTCTGTTATCTAGATAAGAAATCTGATAACTAAATAATTTATATTTTAAAATATAAATATACTTAATGTCATAGGAAACATTGCACAAATAAAATCGCCGGAAGTAATCAGTTTGTGTTCTACATTTAAAATAACCGAGATTGAAAGTAATGATTATAAATGCGTATTTAATAAAAGTTTAAAAGTCAGATCGAATTTTTATATGTAAATGGTCTCCAAATCCTAATCCCTGCACACAATTTAATAGCAAATATTATTCCAAATCGATTCGAATCGATATCCGTTTTATACGTTGAATTTCAGCAGATTCAATGAGGAGGAGGGCCGAGGGTAATTTTTGTTCCAGGACGGCACAAAAATTTTGACGGAATTACTTTTGTTTTAAGTATTTCGTTTTTCGATAATTTAAATATTTGATCTTTGTATGCTGAACTTCAAGAAATTTTTTACTAAACATCTTATTTTAGGAATAGCCATAAACTTATCTTAAAAATTTATTACATTTACACGATTTACTTTAAACATATTCTATATTAATTTATATAATTGTTCCTTAATTATCTTTTGGTGTGTTAAGGTAACGACAAGACGCGTTTATTACATTACAATAAACATAAAACCAAAAAAGCCCTATTGTTTCATATGTTTAAATAAAATCCATTTACATTCAACTGCCTTTTAATCATTTTTACTTAAATTACATATTTGCACCTTTTAGAAAACTGTATGTACTTTTATTTCATTACAATAAATTTAAATGTAACTGAACAATAAACCTTACTGTACTGATCTGTTTGAGTAAAATCTAGTCCCAGAACACTGTTGGAAATATCTCTCTCTGTAATCTGAATTCTTATCGATTCTGTACAAAATAGCACACGGTCGAAACACATTATGTAAATAATTATATACTTATACGTATAATGAAGTCTGGAACAAAACACAATTATTTAAAAAATAATAAAGATGATTACCTATTATTTTACAAAGAAATTTGTATTGTCACTCAAATAATAAAAACTAGAAAATCCAATCTACAATATTTCATGAAATTATTGGTGTACTATTTGATCATTTTATATCTTTAATTCGTAAAAGAAATGTGGTGGAAAATGGCAAAATGCTGTTAAGTTTTATGACAATGACCTAGACATATTGACTATACAGGGTGTCCATAATTAAACGACCCTACTTTAAAGTTGTCTACAGAGGAAACTATTGGTCAGAAAGTTGTGAAATTTTGTGAAGGACATAATGAAAGAATGGGAATTTGTTCAAGCGAAAAAAAATTTAGTTCAAAATTTCGCCACCAGATGGCTTTTTTATTAAATTACATATTTAGCATACATTTGCGATAGTTTACATATTTTATTGCAACAAAACATGTTCCACATAACAGCCATCATTTTCAACTACCAACTGGAATCGTAAGATAGCATGTTCCACAGTTGACCGCAGTGTGTTCTGGGAAATGCTAAAAACATGTTGTGAAAAAAGTTTTGTTGAACATCTTTGGTTGTAATTACATTTGTAAACTATCGCAAATGTATGCACAATGTGTAATTCATTAAAAACGCCATCTGGTGGCGAAATTTTAAACTAATTTTTTTTTCGCTTAAACAAAATTCCATTCCTTTATTATGTCCTTCACAAAATTTCACAATTTTCTGACCAATAGTTTCGTCTTTAGACAACTTTAAAGTAGGGTCGTTTAATTATGGACACCTTGTACTTACCTATTATTTTATAAAAACATTTAATAGATGTGCATGAAATATTAATGTAAATCTGAGCTAATGTAAATTCCGAGACAAGACTTATGGATTGACTTATGGAAGACTTATGGAAACTTATGGAATTATTAATTTAGAAATCTACGAACAAGATAAATTATTTAAGGGTTAGTTATTGATATTCTTTAGAAAATAGTACACGGTCGTTTGCAAGCTTTATTATTCTGTCGGAGTATTTTGTTAATTTTAGAGTTAATTAAGATATTTTGTTAACTAAAGATATAAATACTGTTTTTCAAATGAAATTTATAAAAGCTTATAATTTAAGTAATTACCTGCTGAAAAATTCAATCCATACTGTTTCTGTCCTTTTTCGGTATTTTCACAGATTTTTAAAAATTCTGTGTCACATATAACTTTGAGTTTGGTCTCAAATTAAAGAACTCCTTCATTAGATATTTCTTTCAACTTTTCGTTGTATGTTTCTGCGATGCTTGATTCATTGACATCCGATATATTACGCTGATATGTTTGTTCGAATTAACATTGAGCAAATATCTACTGTAAGTAAGTACTAAGAGGTCTGATGTTTGCTGCTAGATTTTTTTTCTAAGCTTGGCTTGGCAGAGCGACCATCCTGTTTGATGCATCGGCTTCTTTTAATTAGTTTTAAAGAATGTGATATTCATGGCAACAAAATATCTGAGATAATTTGTTAGAGTCAAGAAAGAGTTTTGTATAATTTTTTGTAATAAAAATAATAGACACACTCACATTTACCAACTGTTTTCAAAATATTCAGCGCATTGTAACTACAATAAAATATCCTAAAGAAAAAAAAAAGATGTATTTTTATTTTGTATTTGAAAAAAGATAACAAAAAAAACTGATATAACTGCAACTAATTGCAACAACCAATTCTATTTTCTCAAAAGTCCAAAATAAAATTTATTTTCACTTGTGTTAAATTGAAAAGGTCCTTTTAGACTTAAATTAATGCCACAAAACTATAAAAACTATATTTTTACCTTTATTCTTAAAGCTATTTTCTTCTTTGATATGTATTTTAAAAAAGAAAATATCTTTATTTTTTTTCTTTTATTATTTTTAATATTTTAGATGATAGAAAATTCGATGATAAAATTACTTCAAATGTTAAATCCTGTTTATTTAATAATGCTGCTTATTCTCTTTATATTATTTTTAAAGCTTAATAAAAACGTATTTATCTTCTTAGGATTTAGAATTTTTTTCTGAATAAATATTTGATTATTTAGATTAGCTGCGACAAGTCTTGAAATATGTAGAGAACAATATGTGGAAAACACACATGGAAAAGGAGGAGCTTGCATTTTTATACTTTTGTCTGTAGTAGCCCTCAAGAATTTTGTTTTTTTTTCTAATGTGTCATAAAAACGTTTTGTTTATTTTAAATTCAGGTTTTACTGGCCTAATGTATCTAGAAAAAATAAAATAAATATAAAGATGATAGTTGTGAATGTGTATGAAGTATAATATCAAAGCAATATTTACTAGTATATTTCTAAAATCCCGAGATATGTAAAGTCGTAATTGAATGCAAAAGTCCATTCCTATTTCAAAATATTGTATTTCATTTACTGCATATAATGGAGGAATCGTGAGCTAAAATATGTGGCTATTCAAATTTGCATGAGTAAACGCTGTATAAAAATATTAATACGAATATTACTTAATTAGTGAGGTAATTTATTCCGCGAATAGTATTCGGACATCACTCCAGTGAATCATTCAAACAACTTGTTTATTACTAACCACTCGAATATCTCGAATATAGAAATATAACTCGAAAATGTCTTTCAATGATGTCTTTTCTACAATTGAGAAACATCCCACATGCCCTGCATGAAGTGCGCAAGACGGTTGAAGACTGTCATGCGCGAGACAAGGACACTTGTCTCATCATGCTTGACGTGAAAAGTACCTTTAATAACTTATGGTGGCCGGCGATCTATGCTCAACTATAAAGGATGTCTTGCCTGCAAAATCTTTACAAGTTAGTTCGAAGATTCCTCTCACATCGAAAGGTACTTTATCGAACGCCATACGTGTCTCTGGAACACATATACGATAAAGGTTGGCCTCAGGGCTCGAATCCAGGTCCCTTCTTCTGGAATCTAGTTGCAAACTCTTTACTAGAGTTGGATTTGGGCGAATACGTGAAAGTAACTGCTTATGCCGACGACTTTTCACTTCTAGTCGAAGAGCCAAACGCTCACGTTTGAGCGCAGCGGGCAAACCCTGCCTTAGCACAGATAGCTCGTTGGGTGGAGCTGCATAAACTCGGATTCAGCGCGGAGAAGACTGTTATGGTCTACTTCCGCAAAGTGCGCCGATTGGGGAGCTACAGGAGAAAACTTAAAACTACGCCTCCGCTCCGCTTTCTTGGAAGACCCATTAAAGTCGCACAAAACACCCACTACCTTGGTGTGATTGGTTGCTTGGTTGAGTTTATGACGGCCGATTATCAACACGAGGGATATAGGCCCTGGGGGGAGTGCCCTCCGTGGGGGTCTTTCTAAGGGATCCTAACCCGTATTTACGGCAAGGTTCGAAGAAAACCACGGAAAACTCCGAACGGTTAGATCGACGAGCGCAACAAGGGTTTGAACCCAGCATTTCCCGTCTACCAGCTTTGAGAGCAGAACCTCTCAGCCACTGGTGGGGCACCTTGGTGTGATGGTGGAGGACAAGCTCAATGGAATGGCGCACTGCGCGTATATCAAACAGTGTCTGGCGAATTATGTCAAAGCGACCCACTCCCTCAGTCGAAGGAGCTGAGGCCTACGGGGCGATGTGCTGAAAAGACTATATAAGAATGGCATAGAGAGACTTGCTGAGACAGCTTGATCTCAGCTCAGAGATTAGTGCTCTTTGCGATTACCAGGTGTTTCCGGACTACACGTACGACAGCACTTCAGGTACTAGCCGGGACTCTCCCACTGGATCTGGAGTTAGATAAGGTGTTTCACTTGGGTCGCGTACTCAGACTGGGGCTAGATGCCAATTTTGGTAGTGTTCATATAAGACCAGATGAACTACAGGAACAGGTGAAAAGATGGTCAGTACATCCTACAAGGGCTCCGTTCATAGACTAGGAGGAAGCACCCCAAAACACAGAGGAACCCTCAGAAAAACGAGGAATATAGGTTTATACCGATGGGTCAAAAATAGGAGGAGGTGTAGGATCAGGCGCTGCATTCTTTGACGACGGGGAAGTGATTGAAGAGTAATCCTACCACCTCCCGCCCCACGCGACAGTGTACCAAGCCGAGCAAGTCGCCATTATCAAAGCGCTTGAATTGTGCAGAACCCGAAACGCGATATCAATATTTATGGACTCAAGATCGACACTAACGGCACTAGCAAATCCGTATTCAAATGACACACTATGTGCACGTATCCATGCAGAGAGTGAGTGAATTGAAGTGAAATGTTTCTGGGTAAAGGCCCATGTAGGAATATATGGCAATGAAACAGCAGACCGCCTTGCGAAAGCAGGTGTTGGTTTAGATGTCATTGACGTTCCTCTAAGTCTTTCGCCCCGATCCGTAAGAACTAGTATCCGCCAGGAGGCCATAGCCTTCTGGCAAATTCGATAGGAGGAGGAGGATACAGGTAGAAACGTGTTCAATGTTATCCCGAAAGTATTGGAAGAACGCGTCTGGACCGCCCCTCTAATCAACTGGGCGATTACAGGGCATGGACCATTCCCAGAATATTTCAGCCGCTTCAGACTTAGACCTCTCAGGCAAAGATGCCCATTTTGCACAGACCCAAATCGCGCCACAAGCGGGCATCTGCTCGTGGTGTGCATTGGAACGCAATCTTTCAGAGAGAGGTTCTGCCCCAAACTAACGACATCTACCGCACGGAACTACCTACTTCTTGGTTCCAGAGGGGAGGAAGGCCCTCAACGGCTTCATCAAAGAAATGGAGCGGTATCACAAATAGGCGCCATTAATGGGCAGTCCCTCTCCCACGAATCTGCTTCGGTGGGTTCCAGATAAGATAAATAGAGTGAAGAGGTAGACAGAGGAAGAGTAAAAGTGAAGAGTGAAGAGTGAAGAGAGAAGAGGAAGAGGAAGAATATGAAGAGAATGAAGAAGGGACTAAAGGAGAAGAATGAAGTGAGAAAGAATGAAGTAAATGACAAATGTAAATATATTGTAAATATTGATGTGTGTTTCTATCATTACTAAATGTAACTAACACATTGTAAGTCTAACATGTGAAATAAACGCCGCTCTCGTGCGGCGACCACGCAACCCCAATGGATGTAAAAAGTAGCAGAACAAAAAAAGTAGAACTAATAAAGTGCAGAGGCACAAGTCGAGGGTGGAGCGAGAGTTCGGCACTTCTTTCTGTGAGAATTGATATTCTCACTTTCCATCTAAGAAAAGCAGAACTGGCATGTTGGGCGGAGCGATGGGCAGCGGCAAGACATACTGGCCCAAGTGTAAGTGCAACTACCGCAGCGTCCTGCCTCAACAGGAAAAACCCTGCGATGACCTGTAAATGTTGGAAGCAATACCTAATAACTTCCTTCTGCGCGGCCGATACCATCTCTGAGTGGTCCCGAATAAACCTGGCTTATGTATAGTAAGATGGCCGGTAGCACAGACGAGGATGACGTAGCGTCACTAACCACGTTCGGAGGGTTATTAAAACGGGCTCCAGATGGATGCAAGTGTTGATAGAGCTGCACTTCCGGTTTCATGATTGCGTCGGGTCCTGCGGTTTCTTGGCGTAGTCATTCAGTTCAAGTGTGGGCGGGGACTCCGTTTCCAGGTTCAGAATCGGACGTACGATTCTCACTCCTTCGGGAGGCAACCATGGGGCGGCGATTTTGTTAGGTACTGTAAGCTTCAAACTGTCAATTCTATTGACCCTCATATTCAGTTTACTTTTGAGTTAGAAAATTGTAATAAACTTCCTTTCCTTGATGTTTTAGTTACCAAATGTGATTCTTCTTTCAAAACTTGTGTTTATAGAAAACCTTTTTCTGTCTATAACCCACCTCATGCTCTCTCAAATCATCCTGTCAACCAAAAAATCGGTGTATTTTATACGTATGTAAATCGTGCTCTCAAAATTTGTTCCGACTCTGCATCCCTTAAGGATGAACTTAATTACTTAAAAACTGTTGCTGTCAAAAGAGGTTTCAATCCTTCTGTTATCAATAATGCTGTGAAGAAATTCAATAGACCGTCTTATAAATCTACTCTTTCTAAATCTGTGAAAAGCAAACCTGATAATTTGGTTGTCCTCCCTTTTTATCCTCCTTTATGTTTCAAATTAGCTAAAGTTTTAAGACGCTTCATTTTTAACATTATCTTTAAACCTGTCAATAAATTCAAATTCTCCTCCACCAAATCTCCTGTTCCTGATCTTCGTAAATTGGGAATTTATAATGTTCCTTGTAATGGCTGTGATTTATCTTATATTGGTCAAACTAAAAGAAATCTCGAAATCCGCTTAAAAGAACACTCTCG
Organism: Maratus michaelseni; assembly: GCA_963931845.1. NCBI lineage: Eukaryota > Metazoa > Arthropoda > Arachnida > Araneae > Salticidae > Maratus > Maratus michaelseni. The sequence goes on along the minus strand of OZ007591.1, from coordinate 387,423,038 downwards.
TTATGTAACTAATCAAGAAATTTCTAAATCTTCAATTGCCAAGCACTCTTGGGATTCCGGCCATTGTTTTAATTTTAAAAATGCTAAAATTATCTTTAATGCTAATAGTATCTCTGAATTGGACTTTCTGGAAAATTTAGCTATTTATCTTAATCGTGAAGTTATTGTTAATGACAAATCCGATTCCACAATGCTCTCTGCTGCTTGGAAAAACCTCTTCAGTACTTCCATATAATTTATTTTGTATTAATTAATTTTAGTCTGTTTTTATATATATATTTATACATTTTGGTTACTTATTTAATGCTTAATTTTCATGTGTTTCCATTTTTTTATGTATTTGTGTGCTTTATTTATTTTTATTTTATTTATTTATTTATTTTCAAATTAAGTTTTATTTATTTATTTATTTATTATTTATTCATTTTATTTTATATATATATTTATTCTATTTTATTTTTTTATTTTATTTTATTTTATTTTATTTTTTATTTTATTTTATTTTATTTTATTTTATTTTATTTTATTTTTTATTTTATTTTATTTTATTTTATTTTATTTTATTTTATTTATTTATTATTATTTTTTTTTCACTTCCTTATTCCCCTTCTATTTTGTATTCTCTATTGTTTTGTTTTTACTCTTCTGTGATTGGCTGTTGTCTTCTGTTTTCCTGTTGGGTGTTGTTTTGTACTTTCCTATTGGCTGTTGCATCAGCTTGTTTCCTTTCCCTTACCTCTCATTTCAGTCTTGCTGCTGCTTTCATAGTAGACGCACGTCTTTTTGCGCCTGACGAAGAAAGACTCAGATCTTTCGAAAGGCCTAGCGCATTTTAAAGTTTTTATGGTGTTTTAAGAAGTTATTTTAGTTCTTACTGTAAGCAGGTGCTGTATTTTCGGGGTGTATGAGCCAATGAAAAAATGTTACCATAAAAATGAGTTTTTCTGCATATTAACAGAAAATGGCTGGATGCCGTTTATTTTTGGTTTTCTTTGCAATTACTTTTTATTTCCATAGAAATGGAAAATTAATTTCGTATTTATTTGCATTGCAATCTGTGTTAATTAATAAAAGTATAATGAGAAGATTGATGGGAAAATCAATTAAGTTTAGAGAGCGTACTCTGAACTTTAGATATTACACTCACTGCCAAAAGTTAAGCAAGCAATGGAAAATTATAATTTCCTGAAGCTGATCTGAGTTGCAGACACTGCAATTCGCTGAGGAGTTTGTTGGAGTTATGCAAATATGTTACGTAACAGCCAATCACGGTTTCATGTCAAGAAATATCCAAACAAGACCGCCATATAAGAAAACAGGACTGTGCAGATTTAGAGATGTTGTATGAAAGTGATTATAAATTTTTTTACAACTTTCGTACGTTTTGTTTTCAGAACAGACACGTTTCTATGGCTCTAAGAAGACGAATGGAAGATTCTGAGCGTTGGCATACCGTCGGAGGCAATGAAACGAGATGATCAATAACATATATTGCTATTTTCTTCGTCGTTCATCATTCCGTAGTTTCAAGATTTTGGAAACAATTTCTAACAATCCAATCAGTTGTCTGAAGATCTGTGACTGAGAGTGAGGGGATTGCGCGTATGCAGTGACTGCCGCACTCGCCTGACCTTAATCCCAATGAAAATCTTTTGGATTCCCTCAGCTGTGCTGTGTGCACAAGTGTCCACTACGAGCTTCTCTCACAGAGTTGCAAACTGCTAAACACGAAGAATGGTGATTACTTGATTCTACGTTGGTTGATCACCTCATGCAAAGCATGCTCACACGCTGTAAGCTCTTTATGCAGGTTAGGGTTGCTTAAACACCCTATTAATGTCGGTTTCGTTTGTTTGTTTTGTCTTTAAACATGTTTTTGTAAATGACTTCATCTTATAACTCATTAAAATTCAATATTTTTATCATCTTTGCATGCAATTATTTGTTTTGTTTCATGCATAAACATATTTGTTACTTTTCTGTCACATTTCACGTCAATCCAAGTAATACGTATCCATTTTACCGCTTTTGGTAGTGAGTGTATTTTAAATGGTCTCGACATGCACAATGAAGAAAAAGGCTTTACGCCTCTTACCTAAAATACATAATATATTCGGATAAAAAAATTCCTATCCCTATTATCTTATTAATTACCTTATTGTTATTTATTTTTACACAGTATCCTTTTTACATAAAATAAGCAACAACAGCAAACAAAATAAATAATATCGATTTTCTAATGAGCGTTAGCCTATTTCCTTCGAGATTACATATCCATACAAAGGAATCATATTCTTTTCATGTGATATCTCATTTTGATACTTTTTCTTTGGAATCCCAAATATAATGATTCTCTAGATAGCTATAAATTGTAACCGCTATCTTTATACTTCCTTTTATTTTGTTTGGAGAAAAATTGTTTATTTCTCATCTATTACTTTATAATCAAAGGAACTCTTTTGTACGCAGGAATATAGATTTAGATTGTTTTCATTATGTTCAGAGATGTGTTAATTTATAGCCATTATCTCTAAAGGATCAAGAACATTAAAAATATATACAAATTACGTAGGCTATAAGTTGGCGTATTTTATTTGCCAGCCATTTTGTCTCCTTCTTCACTCATGTTTAGTCCACAGAAAACAATCCTACATAATTATATACTGCATTTCCTCTGTAAATAACTTTCTACATAACTATATCCAAAAAGTAAAATAGAACAGTTTACCTTAACAACATATTCAAATTTGTTAACGAATGGCCAATTTCTACATACATTACAGCATAGACATACAAAACATCTGACAGGCAAAGATGTAATTCATGGGTTTGGAACTATAAAAAAAGAACATGTTCCAACATAAAAGAAAGGATTATAAAAATCAAAATATTCGTTTAAAGGTTATGCGTGGACAGAATATAAGTATAAAATCTTTTGAATATTAAAAATAGTTTTCTTGTGATGTTTCAACCTAAGGTTTTTTTTTCACTGCTGTGTATGTCGATATTCTCTTCTTCCTGACAAAATTGGTACATTGAATTTTTAAACACTCTGTATACAAAATATCTATTACAATAAAGGGCAGTGAAATATCTATGATTTGGATGCTTCATTTGATTTAGAAACATTTAAATTGACACACCAGGACTTTGTACGTTCAAGGAAATATCTAAGCTGCAGGAAAAGATAGCATTATATCTTATTCAACTTACAGCAAGTCACCACTCTTTATAGCCACGAGCAGGGAAGACCGAGCTATGCTCGGTCAAAATTAGCTTTGAGTTCAAATATCATGACCCATGACCAAAATGACCCACTAATCAAATTTTCTCGAACATGTGACCTAGCCCAACAGTCTCCTCGTGCCCCAAAACCATAAAAGGCAAAATTTAGTCTAAATAGTCTGAGCCGTTTTTAAGATAAAATAGCTTGACCTATAATGACCCATGACCAAAATGAACCACTAATCGAATTTTCTCGAACACGTGACCTAACCCAACAGTCTTCCCGTGCCCGAAAACCATAGGATGCAAAATTTAGTGTAATTAGTCTGAGCCGTTTTTAAGATAAAATTAGCTTGACCCATAATGACCAAAGACCAAAATGACCCACTAAAGGAATTTTCTCGAACACGTGACCTAGCCCAACAGTCTTCTCGTGCCCGAAAACCATAGGATGCAAAATTTAGTGTAAATAGTCTGCGCCGTTTTAAGCAAAAATAGCTTGACTCATAATGACCCATGACCAAAATGACCCACTAATCGAATTTTCTCGAACACATGACATAGCCCAAAAATCTTCCCGTGCCCGAAAACCATAGGATGCAAAATTTAGTGCAATTAGTCTGAGCCGTTTTTAAGATAAAATAGCTTGACCCATAATGACCCATGACCAAAATGACCCACTAATCTAATTTTCTTGAACACTTAACCTAGCCCAACAGTCTTCCCGTGCCCGAAAACCATAGGATGCAAAATTTAATGTAAATAGTCTGAGCCCTTTTTAGATAAAATTAGTTTGATCCACAGTGACCCAAAAATGACCCCCTAATCGAATTTTCTCGGACATGTGACGTAGCCCAATGATTTTGTCATGCCCGAAACTCCGTAGGATACAAAATTTAATAAAAATCGTTAGAGCCGTTTTTTAGATAAAATTACCTTGACCCGGGTTGACCCAAAAATGACCCACTAATCGAAAGTTCTCGAACATGTGACCCAGCCTAATAGTCTTCTCGTGCCCGAAAATGGTAAGATACGAAATTTAGTCAAAATCGTCTGAACCGTTTTTTAGATAGAATTAGCTTGACCTTGACCCAAAATGACCCAATATGACCCACTAATCGAATTTTCTCGAACATGTGACCTAGCCAATGGTTTTCTTAGCAATCTTTCAATTAGCTTGACCTTGACCCAAAATGACCCAATATGACCCACTAATCGAATTTTCTCGAACATGTGACCTAGCCAATGGTTTTCTGGTGCCCCAAATAGGTAGAATACAAAATTTCGTCAAAATCGTTAGAGCAGTTTTTAAGATAAAATTTGCATATATATATATATATATACGAGCAGGGAAGACCGAGCTATGCTCGGTCAAAATTAAATTTGAGTTCAAATATCATGACCCATGACCAAAATGACCCACTAATTGAATTTTCTCGAACATGTGACTGAGCTCAACAGTCTTCTCGTGTCCGAAAAGAATAGGATGCAAAATTTAGTGTAAATAGTCTGAGCCGTTTTTAAGATAAAATAGCTTGACCCATAATGCCCCATGACCAAAATGACCCACTAATCGAGATTTCTCGAACATATGACCTAGCCTAATAGTCTTCTTGTTCCCTAAACCTGTAGGGTGCTAAATTTATTTCAAATCCACTGAACCGTTTTAAAAATAAAATAGCTTGGCCCATACTGACCTATGACCAAAATGACCCACTAATTGAATTTTCTCGTACATGTGACCTAGCCCAACAGTCTTCTCGTGCTCGAAAACCACTGGATGCAAAATTTAGTGTAAATTGAGCCGCTTTTTAGATCTTGACCCACAATGACCCTACTTGAATTACCTAAAATTTTGCACCAGCTGTTTTCAATTTAAAAATATCAATAAGGTAATATTAATTTCTTCACCAATTAGAATAATTGTGGTAAAATTAATCTAGTATATTAAAGATGTTTGATGCGAAAGGCAAAACTTTATATCGGTATCTTTAATGCATTTTTAAAGATGTATTTTTGTATAAATTGTTTCTAGCCGAACATGCACTATATATTACTATTAGTAAAAAAAAATCAGATGTGGAACATCTGATCAATACTATTTAACTTGGGTGATTGATCGGATTATTTATTTAATTATATAACTTGTAAGTTGCATCAGTTAAGAAAGTCCAGTAGTTATGTGTTGACAAATGGAAGCTAATGTTAAAAGAATGACAACTTTTTTCAAGTTTCTCGTTTGTATTCCAATGTTTTTAATGTTTTGTTTTCCCATAGGTTAGCTGAGATGTCTCTAACCGGGTCGTTTTTTAATTTTCCAGTTTTCGCTGCGAATTTTATTTTATGTGGTCACTTTCACTTTCCGAATCGGTTGAAAATATAAGAGTGATCACATAAAAGTACTTGCAACTAACTACTAACTTTCAACTGAAATTTGAAAGGAACGCTGTCATTGATTTAAACATTAGCTTGCGCGTGTCTTCGCTTGAATAGCGTAGGCTCAGTATAAAAGACTCTTGGTCTTGCTAGTGTAATTTATTTCTTTACTTTTCAAGCCGCCATTGACGACAGCTTAGTTTCATGAATGAAATACACATTTTTAAGTTTATTTGTAAGTTTTTCGGTGTACAATTTCATACAATTTTATATCTGCATGTATTTTCTGGTACTAATAAAAGTAATTTATGTTTTTTTTTTCACAAGTAACTAAATATTGAACATTTAACATCAGCATTTTATTTGTTCGTTTATAATTAGTTACGAACATTTACAATGAATAAAATCTTATGTGGATTAATATACACTAAAATCCAATGTTTAAACGCACAATATCAAATTGTAGCACAATGAACAGACGTACGTTCATGAGTAACTTGGACTCACATCATCAGTGTCAGTACAAACAAAAAATTACATCCCTCCAAAGACATGAAACAAATTCGAATACCCAAATGACAGAAAACAACACACCGAAAGACCATCACGTACCAGCAACAAATAAGATTAATCTGGAAGTGATGCACGATGACACTGTAAGTCAGTGACGCCAACATTTGAAAAATATTGGGAGGGCTAAAAATATTTTAGTGAAATGACCCAGCTAGTTTTTTTATTTGAATAGTCGACAGACAGGGAAAGATGCTAAGCATAGTTTTATCATCTTTTAATAAAATTGTATTTTTATTAAATTATAGTCTCAAGAGTTCTTGCTAATAAAGACACTAATATTTACTATAACATCATCATACTATGAATATGACTACAAATCGAAAGGGCAAAAAGCTAAACATCGAGCAAAACGTTTAACGGTAATTATTTGTGTCAGTCGGGAATTAAAACAGCTGATCATTAACTCATACTGACTGGTAAATGGTAAAATAATTTTTGTAACAGGTAGGAAAATAAATAATGAAATAATAATGAAATTACGAAATAAAATACCGTAATTTTGCGCGTATACGCCGCACCTCAGACAATTCGATTTCCTACCAGAATTTATTTTAAATACAATGTGACTTACTTCTGCTTAGCACATATTTGACTTCTTATTTTCAATAAAATTTCCGGTTTGAAAAAGACTTAACTAAGGTGCGGCGCATACGCGCGAAATTACGGTAATGGAAATTGAGCTCACTGGATTTGAAAATTATTTGGTGGGCTCGGGCTCTAAGGGCCCATATAAGTTGGCACCACTGCTGTAAATCAACCCAGAAAAGTGAGATGTAAGGTACGCTAGGAAAATAGTTGACCAGGGAGTCACCAAATTTATGAATATAAACAGCTTCAAAAAAGTCTAAATCTAAAGGGGTATTCCATTTCTTAATAATAGTATGACCGAATCAAAGTTGAAATTATGTCCCTCGCCCCAAAAATCACAAGCAAGAGAAGATTTTTGTATTCCTTTTTCGTAATATAGTTTCTGTGTTCATTGATTCGGTAACGGAGTTGTTGTTTAGTCTATCCTATATAGTATCCACATTGACATTGGATATTGTAAGTACCCCAAAAGTTTTGATGTGGATTTTTACTTCTAACAGTGAAAAGGTTAGTTTATTAACTGACTTATAAACAACTTCAAAATCATAATTTCTTAAAATATTAGATATTTTGGAGCTAATGCTATTATAAAATGCTAAAATAATGAGTTTAGAAAAGTAAACTGGAAAAAGTGAAGAATCGGGATTATTAACACCTTTATTAAAACAACGAAAAATTACACGGTTGATATAAGACAAACTAAAATCACGATTGATAGTCTTTGATCTAATATAATTCAATTCTGCAACAAGGGAATTATTATACGGACAAATCAAACATGCTCTATTGATAAATAAATGAAAAGCCAGTGCTTTTTGGTAAGGGGAGAGACAAGAATTAAAATGGGGGGAATGAGACTGCAAAGGGTTTACGGTCAAATGTATTACGCTGACGAGTAACTAACACATCAAGAAAAGGTAAATTATTATCAACTTCAACTTCATATGTAAATTGGAAAACAGGATCTATTGAGTTTTAATTGTTAACATATTATCGAAGGAAGAAATACATGGGCATAGGAGTGCCCAGGAATCATCCATATATCTACAATAAAACGGAAAATTAATAAGTTTAAACAATTTAACCTCAAAATAATGCAAATACAAATAAGTGTTCAAAGGATTTAGAGGATTACCCATTGGTAAACCATCTAGCATAGAATAAAATTTATTTGAAAATTGAAAAGCATTTTGTTTAAAAGAAATACTGAATAACTCAATGATGTGGTTTAATTCGCAATCTGTAAAATGGGATTCTTTTAATCTTAAAGTGAGACACTGAAGTGCCCCTTTGGACAGGATAACCATGCTCAAAAAGGGAGAGGGGGGGAAAGTTCCTAATAAGATTTAAAAAAGAACTAGAATTATGAATAATGTATCAATTTGGAAACCGAATGAAAAGAAAAAGTTTTTAATCAAAAATTTAGCAAGTGGGTATGAGTCAGAATCAATAATAGGTACAATCGGACGGAATGTGGTTTGTGCTATACAGGACAGACTAAACTACAACTCCGTTATAGAATCAATGAACACAGAAACTATGATAAGAAAAAATAATAACAAAAATATCGATTGATTTTCACTGTTGGGGTGAGGGACATAACTTCAACTTTGATTTAGCCCCTACTATTAAGAAATACGCAATATCTCTTAAAATTTTTAGAACTTTTTATTTTTTATTTATTTATTCTTTTTATGGAAAAACATTTATTTACGTACATTATAAAAGCAAACACATTTTTATAAGATTCTGGCCGTAATGATGCATTTGGGGATTAAAATTAATTTGATATATAATATCCCACCGCCTTTCAAGTGTTTAAAATAGATGCATATAAAGAGAATTGAGTAAATATTTTCTTCAGAGTTTTAAATAAAAATCAGAAATAATTTCACGAGGAATAATGATGCTTTTATTTCTTAAAAAGGTAAATAATTATATTTAAACAATATCTTATTTCTTCTTTGTTTCTAAAGAAAAGAGTATTGAATTGTAAATCAAAAACGATGATCAGCATGATACATAATTTTTAATAGTGATAAGAGTTTAGAAACAGGATCTTTAGACATGATTGAAATGGAAATGATAAATAAAAATGAGTTATACAGAAAAAACTCAAAATAACGAATACGTTGGTGGCCACCGTATTGTCCGTTATTCGGATGTGTATGCCATTCAGGGGTAAAAACATATAAATTGCAATTGTTTTGGAGATTGAAAAATATTCGCTAAATAGAGGTGTCCGTTTTTAGGGAGTATACTTTTTGGAGGTACGTTTTGATACCAAATTTTAATCATATAAATTTAGAGTAGAGAGTTTCTTTTATTTAATAATGATTATTTAAAGGGCAATAATTATTAGTTTATAATTATTTAATAGGTATTTATTTTTTTACTAACGCTATCTATTGGTAAATTATTATTTAGTTACTCACTAGTAATGTAACCATGTCCGTTTGCGATAGCTTAGAAAAATTAAGATTTATAAATTGTTTGTAAAATTTCATTGGATTGGACACTTTGTAATTGACTAGCAATTCTCTTAGAAAATGATAGCAGTTTGTTGAATGTGAACGTTTTGTCAACATTGACCTGTGTGCACAACAGCTACTTCTGTACTGCTTTTAACTTTAATTTTCCGAAGTGTGTATGGAGCTCTCGGAATCTGAGGTTAGTGCTTTTCACTGTGCGTTTATGCAAATTAGGCTTCTTTGGTCATTTTGCGCAGTATAACAGAATTAACAAAAGTTTGTTTTAGTGAATTTGGGTCTTGTAATGAAAAAGATAAATTTTTAACAAAAAAAAATCCTATTTCTGAACTTTTACACGAAAAAGCGAGATATCGATATTTGAAAATATATACAGCGTATTTCACTAGAAATTATGTGACGATATATATAATGCGGGGTAATTTCGTGCTTAATTTTTTCTTTTAACTAAACTGAAAAAAAAACTATATGTCTTTAAAAAGATTGACATGCACAAGTCAAAACATATATTTTTCAGTGACAAATTCATAAATGAAATAAATAAATCGATAGGCATTTCTGAATTATTGAACCTTCGGAAAAATTAAAATTGTGATTGTTAGACCAGCAATGGTTCGCAATAACGGAACATTTAATGTCACAACTTTTATCATTGTTTTTATGTTCCTCTAAGCGGACCTTAAGAGGTCGCTTATTTTGACATATATACATTTCATCACGCTCGCAAGATATCTTGTAATATCCCCTATGTGAAAATCTGTCAATTGGATGTTTGAGATCTGTAAATTTGATTTTGATAAATGGTGTATAAATTACTTTAAAATAGAATCTTATCAAAAGTTTCGATATTTGATGGATAATTCTGAGAAAATGGGGACATATAACTACATTTTCACTGCGAACGTTGTTAACGTTGGAATGTGTACGTTTAATTACTTTATTATGAATTGAATCAACTATTTCAATAGGATAACCTTTATGAATGGTAATGGATTAAATGAAGTGTAATTCCGCTTTGCGTAAACTCCCACATAAATAAATGTTTAAGGCAGTGTGAACATAGATATTAAAAGCAGCCAATATCTGATTAGGTGGGTAAGAAAAAGTACGATGTGGGGATAAAGAAACTGCAAATGGTGTACGGTAAAGAGTGGTCTGGAATGAGTCATTTTCGCGATAAACCATAACATCAAAGAAAGGTAGTTGGTTGTTATTTTCAAATTCAGATGTAAACTGTATATGCAAACTACAGAGTTCATAACAGAGAGAATATGAGGAATATCTATATCACCTGAATTCAGTAATGCGAATCAGTCATCGACATAGAAGGTGCAAAATGGAAAATTTAACTACTTATTGCAGACGTTTGACTCGAAGTCATGCATGTAAAAATCACCGAGGTTAGGTCTTAGGGGTGAGCTCATAGACAAACAATCATCCACGCGATAACAATTACCGTTAAATATGTTATAATTATGCAATTACTGTTATAATAATTTGCGATACACAACTGCTAGTAAGGTAAACACTTTAATTAATCAATTTCAAACTTCGAGTAGTTGAATTCCTTGAGGCGTATTTTAACACAGTTTAAAGCACCTTGAACCGATAAAATACTAATAAGGGATTTGATTTGACGTCGTATGGAACCGTACGTTGGCTTTGAGTAATGGTGAAGTTATGTACTTTATGGAGGAACTCATAAGAGTTCCTGCAGGTGTAAATATTGTTGAAGAATATTGTTAGAAGCTCCGAAACAGCTGCTGTATGCCATTTTCAGTTATATTTCATTTGTGCTATTTTTACGTTGTTCATTTATTTTTAATATAAAGGCAAAAAGTTCAATACTGACATTTAAATATGTATAAAATAGCTAATAATCTATATCTGGAGGCACGGGAGTGCCTCCGCCAAGTCGAGAAAGCACGGCCGTAAGCATACTTTTCTGGAAGCAACTCAGGGCACTTTTGACCCCCCCCCCCATATCTCTGCGCTGGAGTATCCCAAAAATTCAAAACTTCGTTTTTCTAGAGTATTTGGCACACAGGACCAAAATTTAAAATTACAACTTTCTGTCTTTTCTAGTTCAGACGATATATGAACTCAAACATTCGATTTTTTGTCACTCACTCACTCACTCGTTCCGCGTCATCAAAAAGATTAGGTAGATCCCGTAGCCCTAGAAACTTGACATTTGGAAAAAAGGAAGTGTTTAGGATACAACGAAAGGAAAAATTATAAAATCCGGAAAATTCGAAAAAAAAAAACATTCGAAAATTCAACAAATTCCACCAAAATTGAGAATTGAAAATAAGACGATCTTGTAGTCTTAGAAACTTAAGATTTGGTGTGAAGGTAGTGTTTAGCATCCAGAAAAAGAAAACATCAAAAACACCAAAAAAATCCAAAGCAAAATTGAAAAAATTTAAAAAATCGAAAAAAATCGAAAATTTTCAAATAATCCGATTTTGTTGCGCTAGAGACTTGGAATTCGGAATAAAGGTAGTATTTAGGATGCAAAATAAGGAAAAATTAAAAAATCCGGAAAATTCGAAAACAAAATTCAAAAATTCGAAAAAAATTAAAAAATTAAAATAAGTTGATCTTTTAGCCTTAGAAACCTAAAATTCGCGGTAAAGATAGTGTTTAGAATTCAGATTAAGTTAAAATAAAAACGCAATAAAATTCGAAAATAAAATAAAAAAATCGAAAAATAAAGAAAATTTGAAAATAATTTGATTTCATAGCGCTAGAAACTTGTAATTTGGAATAAAGGTAATATTTAAGATACTAAATAAGGGAACATTAAAAATTATGGATAATTCGAAAAAAAATCGAAATTTTCAAAAATTAAAAATTAAAAAAAAAAAAAAAAAAAAAAAGAAAGAAAGAAAAAGAAAAAAAAAGTGAGAAATTGAAAATAATTTGATCTCGTTGTCTTAGAACTGAAAATTTGGTGTAAAGGTAGTGTTTAGGATTCAGAAAAATAAAAAAATAAAAACACAACAAACATCGAAAATAAAATAAAAAAATCGAAAAAAAACGAAATTTTGAAAATAATTCGATTTTGTAGAGCTAGAAATTTAAAATTTGGAATAAAGACAGTATTTAGGATACAAAAAAAAGAAAAAATCTGTAAAATTCGAAAAAACTTATTGTTTAGGATACAGAAAAAGAAAAAATTAAAACACAATAAATTCGAAAATAGAATAAAAAAACTCGAAAAAGATCGGAAATTTCAAACTAATTCGATTCTGTAGCGCTAGAAACTTGAAATTTGTAATAAAGGATACAAAATAAGAAAAATTAAAAAATCCAGAAAATTATAAAAAAAAATCGAAAAAATCAAAAATTGAAAATAATTTTATCTTGTATTCTTAGAAACTTAAAACTTGGTGTAAAGGTAGTATTTACTATTCAATAAAAGGAACAATTAAAAAATTCGTTAAATTCGAAAATAAAATCGAAATATCTTTAAAAAATCGAAAATTCGAAAACAATTTGATTTTGTACTGCTACAAACATTAGTTTTAAGATAATTGTCCTATTAGCTAGTACAACGTCCCTAATTGTTTTATGTTATTTCCCCCGGATTATGGTTTTTCTTTTCTTTCGTTTACGAATTTCGTTATAGGAAAGTTCCACTATAGACTGGCTACGTTATAGGCGATTACTTTATAGGCAGGTTTGTTTTCTTTCACAGGTTATACTCTATTTACTTCGCATATGAAACATGGATTGTTAAATGATGTTAGCCCCACAAAAATTTTCACAGCTCCCCCTACCCTTCCGACATTACTGGCTGGTTATGGTTTGATAGTTCTTTCTAAATAAAATCATGGTGACTCTAACATTCACTTGATTTACCTCTAAATTGAACCTAAATGATCCTAAGAAGACGGATCAAAAAATTACTATATTGGCATGACAATCAGGTAACTTAGAAATAAAATCGAAAAATCAATAAATTTATAAAAAGTCCAAAATTTGAAAATAATCCGATTTTGTAGTCCTAGAAGCTTGACATTTGGCAGAAAGGTAGGGTTTAGTATACAAAGTAAGAAAAAATTAAAAAATGCGTAAATGTAGAAAAAAAAGCCAAAAAAAAAATAAAAAACATCGAAAAAATGAATATAGTTTGATTTATTAAAAATTTCCGGAAATTTTAATTTTGGCTTTCTTTTTATACTAAAAAGTTCTTTTATGCTAAATATCAGGTATCTAGAATTACGAGTAATATCTCAGATGGATAGCACCTATCCTGGAAGCAATTGAGAGTACTTTTGACACTCCCCCTCCCATAACTTAGTGCTGGCCTAGGAACCTGAAATCTCTTTTTATCTACAGTACTTTGCAAACGAAACTAAAGCTTCAAATTTTTGATACCTGTAAATAATAGGGACAGAGTGTGGGCTTAGCGAAAATCAGTGGATGATCTCCAAAAAGAACCCAAAATCAAGAAAAGGAGGTTTACTTACAAAAAGAAGTGAAATCTCATCAAAAACATCACCTGTAAAAAATTCAGCCAAGTCTCGTGACTCTTTTTCCGTAAAAAGTTCTGAGATCGTGTAAAGCCAAGTTTAGCTATCTTATTAACTCTGAAAATTTCATTCACAAATCACTCCTAGCCTCTATTTCTTTAGTTAAATATTATTTTGTGACTTGGCAATTACGTAGCACGAGAATGTGATGTATATAATTAGTCTTAATCAAATAATACTATGCCATCCCATAAAATATTAAGGTGTAATAACTTCCCTGTGCGTATATAATTAGCCCTAATCATATTATCTCATCCCTTCCCACATAATATAGTAAGGTGTAATAACTTCCCTGTGCTGCGTAATTGCCAAGTCACAAAATAATATTTAACTAAAGATGTAGAGACTAGGAGTGATTTGTGAATGAAAATTTCAGAGTTAATAAGATAGCTAAACTTGGCTTTACACGATCTCAGAACTTTTTACGGAAAAAGAGTCACGAGACTTGGCTGAATTTTTTACAGGTGATGTTTTTGATGAGATATATGTTACGCTATCGTACGTGGCACAGAAATCGCGATTATTTATCAATTACTGATGGCAACAAGAAGTTTGTTTTCACTAATTTGCGAATATTAAGAAAAGTATTTGAGGTATCGATTTAAAAATCACCACACATATGTAAAATAAAAAATTGCATCCGAAAATACAATTTTTGTAAAAATTGGCCGGTAGTTTTTCTTCTTTATTTTAAAAAACTAGCTACTTTCTAAAACGGAAAGAAAATAAAGTGCGAAATCAAACCAAGAAACTCGCCATTTTGTTATTAATTTAACTCCATTGTTGTACCTTATGCACTTTTAACCTCATTGTTGTCCGCATCGTTATGACGTCAATGTTACGGATGCACATATTTGTTATTTATAATATGGATTGAGTAATAACAAATAATAATAAATGAATAAAATATTGGGTGGAGATTTCCGTCAAGTCAGTCCTACCTGTCATTTTTAGAGGTTCAAGATCATCAACAGTTTCAAGTTGCACAAAGAAGAGAAGATTTTACATTATGCAACTTACAGAAAAAATGTGTACTCTTCAGAGAGAGAATTAGCAAGTTGGCTGTTACAGGTCGGCGAATGTCAAAGTGGGGAAACTATTAAGTTGCCCTAAATTTTCTATCCAGATATACAAGATCCAGTGCAGCAACTTTTCAGTAACATTGATTTTTTTAACGGTGACACCTCAAAAGCTTAAAGGACGAGCCAACAGTGACAAACAATTTGTCAATTGAATTAAAGTCAAGACGTTTTCGATGCAAAAATAATAATAATAAAATCAAATCATATATTTATTTTTATTTTCCTAATTGTGAATGGTGTAGATATTTTCAGTGTAATATGTATACACTTTTTAATTTTAAAGAGTATCCAGCAAATATTGTGTGCATGCAAAGGTTTTTATATGCACGATGCCGAAAAGCCTCTGTTTTCATATTTCTAAATGGTGTCCATATCTTTTGACGTGTATATATTTTTTATTTCAAAGTACCCAGTCCTAAGTGGAGAAGTTTTTATGTATGATATTTACACATATAATGCTGAAATTCGTGCATTCTAATATGCATATATTATTTAAAAGAGTAGACACTAGAGTGCAGACACTCTGCGCGGAATCGGCTAGTATGTAATAAAATAACTAATGTTAGTTCGACGCTTGTGAAACCATTTTTAAAAGCACGAATAATTTTTCCTAACAAAGAGAAATTTCTTAATATAAAAACTTACATTATTTAAAAAATAGGGATAAATTGATACATACTCTAGAATAATATATTGAATTTATTTTTATCTTGAAAAGAAATTGGGATTGATAGACTATATTTGACATTTATGAAATGAAACATTCTTTCGTACAGAATAAAGAATGTTTCTCATTTACAATTCTGCCCTCAAGGGGAGAAATATGATTAAAAGGGATACACCATGTAAAAAATATGGTATTAAATATTTTCTTCGTGCAAAGATTTAAGAAGTTAAAAAATTATTAATATCTCTGAAAAATCTAGCGATTTAGTTACGATGGAAGAGAGGAAAAAATATAACATGGAAAATTTGAATATATTCTCATTTTTTTCTAACGTGACAGATTTAAAATGCTACTTACTAAATAATTTCATGAAAGATAAAATAATGAAAAAAAAATATTAAAATTTAGGAACGTATACAGATGCTTCAATATTTTTTCAAAGCAATTGTCGGAACAAAATTTGAAATTTATTTTTATTTTAACTGGTAGATAATATATTTTTCAATCCTGTAAGTGGTTATACAGGGTGATTCATAAAAGATGGGCAGAACTTTAAGGGGTTATAGTACAC
Source organism: Maratus michaelseni (assembly GCA_963931845.1). Taxonomy (NCBI): domain Eukaryota; kingdom Metazoa; phylum Arthropoda; class Arachnida; order Araneae; family Salticidae; genus Maratus; species Maratus michaelseni. The sequence goes on along the minus strand of OZ007591.1, from coordinate 387,406,926 downwards.
TTAAAGACAAATAATATTAAATAGGAGACTAAGGGTCCCAGACGTATTCCCAAGGAGATAGGGGGCATTAAAGTTTAGGGTCCGAAATTTCAAATGATTATAAAACATGGAAAAATTGGTCGATTCGTTTGCGGTTTTTGCAAAAAATTTTCTTTATGCCAGTATTTTCTTGAAATAAAATTTTAAAGTTCAATTTCAAAAAATGCCGATAGGGGGCGCTTTAGACTTTGGAGTAACAAACAACTATTTTTTAACGTTATTTTTTGTATTTCTTTAAATGATTTCGAAAGCTTAGACTTAAACTTAAATTTTGATCTAAAAATCTGAGTCCTAACGAGTAGTTAAGTAGCGTAAACTGAAATTTGAAATTTGAAACCCTTCTCCCCCCAGAACAAAAATCAGTTATTCCCGATCTTTGTGTCGTAGATTAGGCTCTAACTACTGCCGCGTTTCGCTAAAATTATTCTTTATGTCAGTATTTTCTTGAAAATAAATTTTAAAGAAAATTTTCAAAAAATTCCGATAGAGGGCGCTTTAGACTTTGGAGTAACGAACAACTATTTTATACCGTTATTTTTTGTGTCTCATTAAATGCTTTCTAAAGCTTAGACTTAAACTTAAATTTTCAGCTCAAAATCTGAATCGCTGAGCGTGGTTCAGTAGCGAGGGGAGGGGGTTCAAATTTCAACTTCTGAACATAGTTCAGTTTGCACTACTTAACCATGCCCAACGATTCTGTGCTGTGATACGAGGCAAAAATACAACTTTCGTCAAGGACTGCATAGTCGGAATTCACTCAAAAAGGCACTGGCACAGTTGGAAACGTCGCTCATGCAAACGTTAAAGCTCCATTCCTGACGCTAGTCACCGGGTGAAGAAGGAAACAGAAAGTATGCAAATGTCAAATGGGGAAGAAGAAGAACACGTATGCAAAATTTCGACACGATTCAGGCATAAAAACCACTGAACGGTGAGTCAAGTGTAAGTCGCTGTAGTAATGAATCGGAAGATGGTGCCCTTCACGAATAAGGAAAAGGCTGAGATGCATTTAATTTACGGAGCGGCAGATGGAAATGGTGCAGAGGCACAACGAATGTACGGAGAGCGATTTCCTAACAGGCGGTTGCCTAACCGCAAAACTTTCGAGCGCTTGCACAGACAGTTGTGTGAGACGGGATCATTTCTCGCTTCCCGGTCGAATGCAGGTCGTGCAAAAAAGGACGAATCAGTAGTTGTTGCAGAAGCCATTCTGGATGTAGTAGCGGCGCAGGCAAGTACAAGTACACGAACAGTGGCTAGCCAGGTGGATACCTCACAGTCCACGACTTGGAGGGTAGTGAAGGATGAACATTTGCTCCCGTTTCATGTGCAACGAGTCCAGAAACTGTCTCCAGGGGATTATCCAAATCGTATTGAATTCGCCCGCTGGTTTCTGCAGCAGAACGCGCTAAATCCACATTTTGGACGAACTGTGCTTTTCACCGATGAATGTACCTTCACACGTGAAGGTACATTTAACACACACAATGCACATGTATGGGCGGATGTCAATCCACATGCTACGTATCCACATGCTCATCAGAGACGCTTTTCCATCAATGTTTGGGCAGGAATCCTCGGAGACCACCTAATCGGACCGTACCTTCTTCCTGAACGCCTCAACGGTAAAACATACCTCACATTTCTGCAACATGTGCTGCCAGACCTGTTAAACGTTGTTCCTCCACGCATCCGGCGGGTCATGTGGTTCCAGCACGATGGAGCGCCAGCCCATTACGTACGAGACGTCCGCAACTATCTGGACATCACATTTCCGAACAGATGGATTGGTCGAGGTGGTCCTGTTGCTTGGCCTGCTCGCTCGCCAGATCTTTCACCCCTCGATTTCTTTTTTTGGGGACGATTGAAGGCTCTTATGTATGAGACACCCATTGAATCCCCCGAGGAACTGGTCGCCAGACTTTCCGCCGCTGTAGGGGAAGTGCTCGAAAAGCCTGATGTTTTCGCGAATGTTCGCCGTTCCATTCGTCGCCGTTGTTCTGCGTGCATAACCTCTGGTGGTCACAATTTTGAACATTTATTGTGATTACATGTTAATAAATATGCTTTGGTAACATAATCCTAATTTGTGTCTTTTTACCTCGTATCACAGCACACAATGTGTGGACATGGTAAACTGAACTGTGCTCAGGAGTAGAAATTTCAAACCCCTCTCCCCAGAAACTTAACCACGTCTAACGATTCAGATTTTGGGCTGAAAATTTAAGTCTAAGCTTTAGAAAGCATTTAATGAGACACAAAAAATAACGGTATAAAATAGTTGTTCGTTACTCCAAAGTCTAAAGCACCCTCTATCGGAATTTTTTGAAAATTTTCTTTAAAATTTATTTTCAAGAAAATACTGACATAAAGAATAATTTTAGCAAAACGCGGCAGTAGTTAGAGCCTAATCTACGACACAAAGATCGGGAATAACTGATTTTTGTTCTGGGGGGAGAAGGGTTTCAAATTTCAAATTTCAGTTTACGCTACTTAACTACTCGTTAGGACTCAGATTTTTAGATCAAAATTTAAGTTTAAGTCTAAGCTTTCGAAATCATTTAAAGAAATACAAAAAATAACGTTAAAAAATAGTTGTTTGTTACTCCAAAGTCTAAAGCGCCCCCTATCGGCATTTTTTGAAATTGAACTTTAAAATTTTATTTCAAGAAAATACTGGTATAAAGAAAATTTTTTGCAAAAACCGCAAACGAATCGACCAATTTTTCCATGTTTTATAATCATTTGAAATTTCGGACCCTAAACTTTAATGCCCCCTATCTCCTTGGGAATACGTCTGGGACCCTTAGTCTCCTATTTAATATTATTTGTCTTTAAGTGTACTATAACCCCTTAAAGTTCTGCCCATCTTTTATGAATCACCCTGTATATTATGGAAGTCGCTTATATTGAAACTGAAGAAAGCATGTAAATTATATTGGGATATCGACATAATACGTTTCTTTAAACACACTTACACACACACACACACTTCTTTCCTCATTATTTTAGATGTTGGAGAATGTTTCATAATGTAGACAAAAATATAAACAAGAACGAAAAATCATGCGTCAAGCATAGATTATGTAACACTTTCCAACGCTTCCAAAATAATTTTACAAATCATACCGTTTAATAAGCTGAAAGATAACATCTAAGTAAACAATTTGGAAAACGCATAACATATTTAAAAACATAATTTCAGGAATTTCCAACATATACAATATTCGGAAAAATATCCGAATGCTTTTATTCAGCCCTGTATATGATCTATAGATTTGTATATGTACTACATAGGATGCTAAATTTTAGTTCAGTTAGGAAACGCGTAACACAGTTTAAAATTCTCCTGCTGGAGATTCTGTCGATAAACGGAAATGTGTTCGCGAACTTTTGTGCTTCCCTGTATATGATCTACAGAATTTAAACACACCACGTAATAGACAAAAAGCGAGTTAAATTTAAAATCGCGTTCAGTAACTTAAAACGCACTTCCAGGAATTATTGTTAACTGACAGTAGAGAATTCTTTTGTGTGTCCTTGTAAATGAACGATGACTGCTATACACACAATATTCTGTAGTAAGCCTCTTGTAATGCACCTTAGTGATATATATAAATTTCAATTCGTTTAAAATAGTGGAACATTATTTAAATAAATCACAGACGAGTTTTCTCCATAGACATAATGTAACGGAATACTTTTGACTGTCCTTGTAAAGTAACTATAAGTGCTATGCACACCCTATTCCATATTAAGCTTCTTGTAATGCACCTTAGTGATATATATAAATTTCAATGCGTTTAAAATAGTGAAACATTATTTAAATAAACAACAAATTATTTTTCCCCATAGACCGCAATGTAACGTAATTATTTTGAGTGTCCCTGTAAAAAAACTATAAGTGCTACACACTTCCGTTGAAATAGGGAACATGATATAGATAACGATAATAACATATAAAAATTACAGAGCAATCCGAGCATATTTACGGGAGTTAGAGCACGTACAGACGGCCAGACGGCAGGCGGCCATACGGCCAGACAAACCGAAGTCATAAACACTTTTCAACTAGGTTGGAAAGTGTTAAAAAGTGGACACTACATACATTTTAATGACCACATTTGCTGAGTAACAGAAATAGAAATATCCATTCGACTGGATGTTTTGTTTTGTTCTTTAAATTTATGTTTTAAAAAAATAATCTTAGAGCGTCCTCATCATAATAATATTAAACCAAACTGTAAAAATTTCTAAAATTTTCAATAATCAAATTTTTACAATTTTGAATTTATTTTTAAATTTTACTTTTTGTTGGTAATATATCAAAAGATTAATATCCGGAATTAATTTCTATGACAGTTTATTTACATCATTTAAAAACTCATCCCGATAAAAAGTAATTATCTAGAATTTCAAACAGGAAATGAAAGTGCCTAATGCAAGATGAAGAGGTTTTTACAGCACGTGCTCTGAACAAGGAAGTGAAAGACTAAAATACGTATTAGTGACGTAAATTGACTTTACGTCATTACCATCCAATGAAAAAACTTAAAAATGATGTCACTATATAAAGGACTAAGACTGTTGCATCTCTACTTTATAGAACTTTGAGAGATTCTTTTTAATTCGCGATGGAAACGGACATTATGTCGTTTTCCCTTAAACTTAAATTGAAATAATGTTTAAAACTAAATTTTATGTAACTATTAAATGTAAGCTATGTAAATTAAATAATTTAACAGTATTATGAATATGTTTTATTAATTAATAATATTTTAACATTACTTAATCAGTTACATGGATATCCTACATACCAAGGATAATATAGTGAGTGTGTGCTAAGCAAAATGGATTAATACAAATTCTGGCGATCATGGCCTAGCGGTATAGTGAGGACGATTGCTGGAAAATAGAGGTAAGCAAATATCTTACCTATCTTTTGTTCCGAAAGTTGAATTTATAATTTATATTGCTTTAGAAAGCGCAAAATTACTGACTACCGAGAAAATAACACTAACAAAGATTCTGAGACGTGAAAAATTCTTAAGTATATAAAAAAAAATTAAAATTAAAATTAAAAAAAAGTGTCCTAGAATCCTCGAATACTTAAAAGAAATTAATTAATTTTAGATATATTCTAAATTAGAAAAATGGCAACCTTCAAAGAAGGAAGTATAATTGAAAAATTAAATTCCAGTAACTATGCAAACTGGAAATTCAAGGTGGAGTTGCTCTTGATAAGAGAAGAGCTCTTTGAAGTTGTCACAGACGACCCACCTAATCCAATAACCCCGGAATGGTCGAAGAAAGATAGAAAGGCAAGAGCCTTGATTAATTTAAGTATTGAGGATAATCAAATCATCCATATTAAGCATTTCCAGAATGCACGGGACACATGGAACACGCTTAAAAACATCCATGAGAGATCAAATCTCTCTAGCAAACTCTTTCTCCTCAGGAGACTTTACGGAACGAAATTATCAGAAGGAGGCAACATGATAACTCATATAACAAAGATATTAGAAATTATTGATAAGTTATCAGCCATAGGCGAAGAAATTAAAGCAAATCATATTTCAGCATTATTACTCTGCTCTTTACCTCCTTCATACGACACCCTCATAACCGCATTAGAAGCCAGACAGGAAGACGAATTAACTCCAGAATTTATAAAGAGTAAATTAACAGACGAATTTAATAAAAGAAACGAGCATTCTAATAACAGTGATAATTCGAACAAAGCCTTTAGAGCTGAAAGAAAATTTAAAACCACAGGTTTTAAAAAAGAAGAAAAATACTGCACGATTTGTAGACTGAAAAATCACAACACAGTTAATTGCTGGCATAACAAACATAAAACAAATAATTTTAAACAAAACAACAAAAAACATTTCTCTTCTTCGCTAGTCTTTCAAAAAGACGAAAATAATTTAAGAAGCACGGACTCAAATAAACCGAAAGAAAAAAAGCACAGCTTATTTCGGAACCGAAGAAAAGAAAAATTGCGCATTTTTAACGAACAAATCGAAAAATAACGCATGGATTATCGATTCTGGCTCATCCTCCCATATTTCAAATAATGAAAATTTATTTTATGAATTTACAAATAAAGAACATACCAACGTCGTAATTGCCAACGGCAATAAATTAAAATCCTATGGTTCAGGTAATGTAAATATTACCACAATAACATCCGACGGTAGAACACATGAAATAACATTAAAAGATGTTCTACTAGTACCGGAAATTGAAACAAATTTATTTTCGGTAGCTAAAGCAACGAAAAACGGATGCAAAATTACATTTGAAAATAATCAATGTTTTCTAGAATATGAAGGATCAATACGCTTAGAAGGGATAAGAAAAAATAATCTGTATGAAATTCAGCAAACAAACATAAACACAGATGAAAATTTTGTAAACATGATAACTAATTGCAAAAATAAAAATTGCATAGAACTGTGGCATAGAAGATTAGGACATAAAAATGTCGCGTCGATTAAAGAATTAATGACGAAGGAATTAGCATGCGGAATAAACATAAATAATTGTTCCCATAGTACCGAATGTGAGCCTTGCATTAAAGCAAAATTAACTGACGCACCTTACCCAAAGAAAACGGAATTGAGAGCAAATAAACTTCTGCAATTAGTACATTCAGACGTGTGTGGTCCTATTCAAACTCCAACAATAGGGGGAAAAAATTACTTTTTAACCTTCATGGACGATTACTCTAGATTTACTATAATTTATCTACTACAAAATAAAAGTGAGGTATTTGAAAAATTAAAGGAATATGTTGCACTGGTCAACAATAAGTTTGGCAAAAAGCCTACAGAACTCAGAACTGATAATGGCAAAGAATTTAAAAATTCTAATATTGATAATTTTCTAAAAGAAAATGGAATTAAGCGACAGCTAACAGTACCATATTCTCCCAGCCAGAATGGTATTGCTGAAAGAAAGAATAGATCATTAATTGAAATGACAAGAACATTGTTAAGTGACTCTAATTTACCATTACATTTCTGGGGAGAGGCGATATGCACTACAAATCACCTACAAAATCGACTGCCGACTAAAGCCAACGAAAAAACTCCATATGAATTATGGACAAACAGAAGACCAAATCTAAAATATTTAAGAGTCTTTGGCTGCAAAGCTTATGCATATATTAACAAGCAAAAAAGACAGAAATTAGATAATAAAGCAGTAGAAGGGATCTTCGTGGGATACGATAATTATTCCAAAGGATATCGTATCTATACGAGCGGCAAAGATATCACTATAGCCAGAACGGTGAAGTTCTTAGAAAACTATCCGATAAATTCAAATAAAGAAAACCGGCTAGAACTAAATTTAGATGAAAACACTAATGCCGAAAACGAAAAATCGGAAAACCCAAATCTGATAAAAATCGAAATTTGAAATGAAAATGATAATCAGAATGAATCTGAACTAAACCAAACCGAACCAAGAAGATCAGATAGAGTAAATAAAGGGGTTCCCCCAGATAGACTAATTTATATGGTTAAAGATGAAAATATTAATGAACCGAAAAATTGGCAGGAAATAATAAACATGGAAAACCCAGTAGAAAAAGAAAACTGGATCAAAGCGACACAGGAGGAGATAGAACCTTACAACCAAAATAAAACTTGGACATTAGTTGACCCCCCGCCAAATACAAAAATAATAGGTTCGAAATGGCTCTTCAAAACAAAATTAGACGATAAAGGAAAAATACAAAAATATAAAGCGCGTTTAGTGGCGAAAGGCTATTCGCAAAATTTTGGTATTGATTACTATGAAACTTTTGCTCCAGTGGTTTCACATACTACAATTAGAACTTTTTTAGCAGCCGCCGCCTATCATAAACTAGACGTAAATCATGTCGATGTAAAAACAGCATTTTTGTATGGAATATCAGATGAGGATATATACATCACTCAGCCAGAAGGCTATGTCAAACCTAATCATGAAAACAAAGTGTGCAAATTAAATAAGGCTATATACGGCTTAAAACAGGCAGCTAGAGCCTGGCACATAAAAATTTCAGAATCATTAGAAAAGTTAAATTTCAAACCATCAACATCAGACACGTGTTTATTCATACGTAATACTAAAAACAGTAAAGCATATATTATCGTCTATGTAGACGATTTATTAATATCAGCAAAATAAAATGAAATTAAAGAAATTATACAAAAACTTAAGATTGAATATGAACTAAAGGATTTAGGTCAATTAAACTACTACCTAGGGATTAAAATTGAAAAAACAAACGAAGGATATAAACTGAATCAAAAAGGTAAAATTGAAGAATTAGTTAGAAAATTTAAATTAGAAGATGCGAAACCATACAAAACGCCCATGGAAACAGGCTATTTAAATTTTGATAACGAAGAAATACCATTGCCAAACAACATCGATTATAGAAAGGCAATTGGCGCACTTTTGTATATCTCAACTGTCACAAGACCAGATATTTCAGCTGCGATTAACATCCTAAGTAGAAAAAACGAAAACCCTTCACAGAAGGATTGGAAAGCAACTAAAAGAGTGATTTCCTATTTAAATCACACTAAAAACTTTAAATTAGAAATAAATACAACAAAGCAACCAACTCTTGAAGTATACTGTGACTCAGACTGGGCTGGAGACGTACAAACTAGAAAGTCCACCAGCGGAAACCTATTTTTATTAGGGAAAAACCCAATTTTATGGATCAGCAAAAAGCAATCATGCATAGCCATGTCAAGTGCTGAAGCCGAGTATATTTCAGCAGCAAATGCATCACAAGAAATTTTATGGTTAATTAGACTCTTAGAAGAATTTAACTTAGAACAGACATTACCCATAACTATGCATGAGGACAACCAGTCCTGCATAAAAATGATCGAATCAGAAAAATACACCCGTCGCACGAAACACATTGATATAAGGTATCATTCCATTAAACACCTAAAGGACAATGGTACAATTAATGTAAATTACTGTGAATCAAAGAACATGATAGCGGACATCCTAACCAAGCCCACTCCCAAACCTATCTTTGAAATTCACAGAAATAACTTAAACTTAAGAAATCAAATTCCAGAGATTAAGGAGGAGATTGTTGGTAATATATCAAAAGATTAATATCCGGAATTAATTTCTATGACAGTTTATTTACATCATTTAAAAACTCATCCCGATAAAAAGTAATTATCTAGAATTTCAAACAGGAAATGAAAGTGCCTAATGCAAGATGAAGAGGTTTTTACAGCACGTGCTCTGAACAAGGAAGTGAAAGACTAAAATACGTATTAGTGACGTAAATTGACTTTACGTCATTACTATCCAATGAAAAAACTTAAAAATGATGTCACTATATAAAGGACTAAGACTGTTGCATCTCTGCTTTATAGAACTTTGAGAGATTCTTTTTAATTCGCGATGGAAACGGACATTATGTCGTTTTCCCTTAAACTTAAATTGAAATAATGTTTAAAACTAAATTTTATGTAACTATTAAATGTAAGCTATGTAAATTAAATAATTTAACAGTATTATGAATATGTTTTATTAATTAATAATATTTTAACATTACTTAATCAGTTACATGGATATCCTACATACCAAGGATAATATAGTGAGTGTGTGCTAAGCAAAATGGATTAATACAAATTCTGGCGATCATGGCCTAGCGGTATAGTGAGGACGATTGCTGGAAAATAGAGGTAAGCAAATATCTTACATATCTTTTGTTCCGAAAGTTGAATTTATAATTTATATTGCTTTAGAAAGCGCAAAATTACTGACTACCGAGAAAATAACACTAACACATTTAAATACAAAACGGGAGGTCATTCGGTCCATCAGTAGTTGAAAAATAATCAAATTTAAAATTTGGAATTCATGATGTTAAATTCTTTTGTAATCGTTGGGAACAGATATGCGGAACTCAAGAATGACTTCTCGGAATGAAGTGTAATTTCGGATTTACACATTTAAAGTTTCTAGAAATCATTTTTTAATTAATAAAAGGTTATAAATCATATATATTTCTAGAATTTATTTAAAAAATATATTTAAATTAAATTTCGAAAAGAAGCATAAATTGTAACGCAAGATTTTTTAAAGTAAAATTGATTTCTAGAAGCATCCAATACGCAAAACTATAAATTACAGCCCAATCAGTAAGTAATTTTTGAATTATGTTTAAACCTTACTCGTATTGCAACCTGTTGTCAAACGATCACAAATGAATTTAACATCAGAAGTTCCAAATTTTAAACCTTTATATTTTCTAAACTAAAAACTATTTCCTAAATTTAAAATATACCGATGAAGGGTAAAATTCGATATTCATTTTGAAAATTCCAGAGTTTCAGTAAATTTCAGTAGCAAATGCCATTATTGACAGGGTACAAAGAAATATTTTTCTTAAAAAAAAAAAAAAAAGTTGAAAAAGAGAATTTTCAGTTGAATGACAATTATGTTTTCTCCGTCACAATTTGGATGATTAAAATTAATGAGGTGTTGTTGTCCTTTTGATTGGTCGACTGCGGAAGTAACACCTGATATTAATTTCATGTTTCTTTTTTATTGCAACAATGGAGTAACAATAGAGTTTATGATCACTTAATAATGGAATTATTTTCTAGTAATAATACCAATTAGAACAATAATTCCCATTGTTTGAATTTACAGAAATGAATTTCAAATCATTGTTGTTTACTTGGATACATTGTTGAAGATAAATCTCTTCAGATTTCTTAAAAGTTTCTTAATCGATTCTTTGCAAATCTGCGCTTTTCTGCTAAAAAATATAGTATTTTAGCGATTTCTTAAAACGGTTTTGAGTTTATTGAACTTGATTTGTATTTTGATATTGTAACACCTTATTTGAAGTATGTTGTCGCTCACGGTTATAATGCGTGAGGTGATGTTAAGGTTTCTATCCCAAGACCTTGAGGAACTCGTGAGTACTTTATAAAACTGAGTTTAGTCTAATGATTTATTGCAAACATTTCTTCATTTGTTGTTTTATATTACCTATGTTAATATTAAAAACTTGAAAGAATTTATTCTCAAAGTATGTTTCCTTTTGTCCCAATTTTAAGTGTATCCTTTACATTGCTTACAGCTCATAGCCTTAATTCACAAATTGTAATGTTAGATTTCAGTGTTTGGCTCAGTATTTTAAAATGTATTATTATTCATATTTGGTTGTTAAGAAAACGAAGCTTACGTTACAAAACACAGGTAATATAGTTTTTAATTTTTTCCAGTTTTACAATTTCAGACTCTCATAATGTTCGTTCACTACACGTTATTTTATTGTAAATATTCGTTTAGTTTTCGTATTCAATTACTAATATTAATATTAGCAGATTGGAATAGTTTAAACTCAAACTAAAATTATTTTTCTAATTGGCTATCGATACTAATATACAAAGCTTACTATGGGCATGTTCACAAAATGATCATTTTTTTGACTGTCGTAAAATCTGAATATTTACAACCCATTGTGATCGTAGGTTTACATATTAAACTGCTGTTTTGTGTCTGTATCGATTCATTACTTCATCATTTTTTACTTTTAAAGAGAATTTGAAATAAAGCTTACAAAACATACGCCTACTAAATAATGTTTTATTTTTCTGTTCTGTCCCGTTACAGATAATTTTATTGTTTGTCTTTACGTTGAGCTCAGAAATGCTCAGTATTTTCTTCTATCACGTGCGTTGCCTGTACAAAATTAGGGTAAAGATCAGGAAACGCTATGAAAAACATATAACATTTAACATAGTCAAATCATTTCTTAAATAATAATAATAATAATTTCAAAGCAAGCATTATTTTTCATTTTAATATGTATATATTTTTAATAATGTTCTCTAATATATATATATATATATTACGAATGTCAAAATATCGAAGCAGAATACTAAGAAATCGAATTAAAAAACGCATTAAAAATAGCTAAAGATTAAAAAATCGCTGAGGACAAAATTACTTGTATTAAGCTAAAAATTTGAAGCCGATTTATATATACTAATGTAAAAAATGTGCCGCAAAATATATAAAAACGCTAAAAAACGCAGTAAAAATCGTTAAAAATTCAAAGATTGCAGAAAACAAAATTTACTACAGTAGAGTAAAAATTTAAAAATCACCGCGCAGAAAATTTACTGTATTAGGCTAAAACTTTGTAGTCTTTCTCCTTTTACGAATGTTAAAGAATCGCCATGAAACGCGAAAAACGGCTAAAAATACATTGGGTATCGCTAAAATTTCAAAAATTGCGGCGGACAAAATATACTATCATAAGCTAAAAGTTTTTAAGAGAATTCCTTTTACGAATGTCAAAAAATCTTTGTCGACGCGAAAAAATCTTAAAAATTGCGTATAAATCGCATTAAAAATTGCTAAATATTCCAACATTGCGGAGGACAAAATTTACTATATTACACTAAAAGTTTAAAACATTCTCCTAGGAATGTAAAAAACAAAATCGGCTTTAAAAGCGAAAAAACGCTAAAAATTGAATTAAAATTCACACTAGTGGAAAAGATACTCATCTGTGGGTCGATTTTCACAACTAAATTTATAACTAGTGTTCATCTTATTTAATGATAGAATTTCTGCGATTTAGTAAGGCGAAGTAATAAATATGTAAGTATTATAATTTAGAGGTGACAATCGACGCACTGCTTCGCATCTTTTTCAACCAAATTTTCAACCACTTTTTCAAATTGCAGAGCTGCTACTGGCGACTATTTTTAGGTGGGTTCGTAATTATATAAATACGTAGCACCTATAGTCGTCGTTTGATCCGTCCGTCTGTCCGCATATAACAGCGCAAAAACCACCCAACCAAATGGTTTGAAATTTAAGATATATTACCTTGGCAGAATTTTGTCGACACATTTCAAATTTTAAGAAAATCTAATCAAAACTTTAGAAGATATTAATAAAAATAATTATTAAGAAATTTGAATTAAAAAAAATCGATGCTTTCTTGTTATAGGAGCTTCCGAGGTTTAATCGTCATGCGACTGAGATACTTATTTTATTACAGAAATTAATCTGCAGACGATATAATTCTTTTCACAGAATTAAAAATTATCAAAATCTGAATATTTACGAGGAGGGAAGACCGAGCTAAAATTAAATTTAAGTTCAAATATCATAACCCATGACCAAAATGACCCACTAATTGAATTTTCTCGAACATGTGACCTAGGCCAACAGTCTTCTCGTGCTCGAAAACCATTGGATGCAAAATTTAGTGTAAATTGAGCCGCTTTTTAGATCTTGACCCACAATGACCCAGAAATGACCCACTAATCAAATTTTCTCGAACATGTGACCTAGCCCAATGATTTTCGCGTGCCCGGAACTCGTAGGATACAAAATTTAATCAAAATCGTTAGAGCCGTTTTTTAGATAAAATTAATTTGAGCCGATTTGACACAAAAATGACCCACTAATGGAAAGTTCTCGAACATGTGGCCCAACCCAATAGTCTTCTCGTGCCCGAAAATGGTCGGATACAAAATTTCGTCAAAATCGTGTGAACCGTTTTTTTGATACAAATAGCTTGACCATGACCCAAAATGACCCACTAATTGAATTTCCTCGAACATGTGACCGAGCCCAACAGTCTTCTCGTGCCCTAAAACCAATGGATGCAAAATTTAGTGTAAATTGAGCCGCTTTTTAGATCTTGACCCACAATGACCAAGAAATGATCCACTAATCGAATTTTCTCGGACATGTGACCTAGCAAAATGATTTTATCGTGCTCGAAACTCGTAGGACACAAAATTTAATAAAAATCGTTAGAGCCGTTTTATAGATAAAATTAATGTGACACAGCCCAATAGTCTTCTCGTGCCCGAAAATGGTCGGATACAAAATTTCGTCAAAATCGTTTGAACCGTTTTTTAGATTCAATTAGCTAGACCATGACCCAAAAGACCCAAAATGACCCAAAATTACCCACTAATCTAATTTTCTCGAACATGTGACCTAGCCCAATGGTTTTCTTGTGCCCCAAAACGGTAAGATACGAAATTTCGTCAAAATCGTTAGAGCCGCTTTTAAGATCAAATTTGCATATATATATAACCACACACAAGATTTGTTCGTATTAGAATATATGATACAACTAGCTATAGTACGAACGCACCTCGTTTGATACATTTGACGTACAATTTCCAACTTGTTTAATTCTATCTCGCACTAATTTTTCAAAACAAATTTTACACTTTGACAACATGTGCAAGATATATATATATATATATATATATATATACTAAAAAAAAATAATTTTTTTTTAATTGTGGTGCGAAAAGAATGTAAAAATAGTTGCCAGTCGCATCCCTAAAATTGCTAAACATTCAAAATTTACAAAATTTACTACAGTGGACTAAGACATTGAAACCGGAATTCAGAAACTTATCCCGAAATGCGAAAAATCACTAAACATTGCATTGAATGTCGCTATAAATTCAAAAATCGAGAAGGCAAAATTTACTATAATAACCTGAAATTTTGAAACCTTTTACCAATGCAGTGATGGAACAGTGGCGCAGCCTTTGGGAGATTGAGCTCGAAACGGGAAAAATTCTTAAAATCGCATAAATTTTTTTTGTAAAAATTAAAAAAATCGCTGTATGAATTCCGAATAAACTTTATTGTAAACAGGAGAGAATTTAGTATATATTTCGCTGAAAGAATGATACTAGTTTACTTTTACTAATATGGAAAAATTGAAGCGAACCGTGAAACAAATCTAAAAAATCGCATGAACAATTAAATGGAGAGATCAAAATTAGGCTTCCAGATGAATAACTACAGATACACAGTCTAAATTTTGTATCACTGCTTGCAGTCGTCTTTTCAGAAAACGCAGAACACACCACATACGAAAACTTCTTTGCTTATTATTATGTGTAAAGAGCAGTTGCAATACTTCGAAGAGCATAATTTTGTCTTGTTTTCAAGTGCTGAACAAAAGGCTATCTGGCGTTCTTATGACCAGGAATTCTAAACCAGCCATTTAAGATTAACTCAACGGTAATGATTTATATTTATAGTCATGCCTGAGGGCTTTAGCAAACATGTGAGTCCAGTCCTGTGGGAATTCTTTCGCTGTCTCTCCTGTGCCTGAATAAACGATTTTATTGGGATAACTGGCTTAGTTTATATGGAAAAATTCTCAATGGGTACATTCATCGCCTACACACTAGGGTGGATCGATGTTATATGGTGAAAAAATAAATATTATTAATCAAAACCTACCTATGCGGGAAAGATGTTCTATTGTATGGAGATTAAGAGAAAATTAATTAAAAAATTTAATTTTAAAATTTAATACTGCCGCAAAAAGTTTGAAATTTCGAAAAAAATTGGAAAAAGACCTAATTTTGGTTAGATGATTTTTGATTCAAAATAATTGTTTTAATTTTAATCAAAACATACCTATGCGGAAAAGATGTTATATTGTATGGAGATTAAAAGAAAATTAATAAAAAATAATAATTTAAAAATTTAATACTGCCGCAAGGGGGGTGGATTTTCGAAAAAAAGGGCAATTCCAGCTTTTTCATCCTCTCGCTTTATCCTTCCACCCCTTCATATGTTGGAAGCGTTACGTCATGGAATCTTCCCTACGTCATATGATACGCCCACGTGGCTCTGAATTAAGGCTCCTATAATAGTTAAAGGAGCCTTACTCTGAATAATACTGGATAAACGTGATCCCACCGCTTGCTCATTCAGTTCAAAGCTAGCGGCTTACGGAATCAGGCGCTGTTCTCGCAAAGTGAAATAAATTTCGATTTCATTGCGTAAGTTTACTTTGTAAGTGTATTGTGTTGCGTGGTGTACTTTGAATATTATTGCACCATTGCGATTTTAAGAAAAGACATGATTTGCCCTATATATTGGTCTGGTGGTGATATGCCCACGAATATGCTTCCTACCTACAGTAACATAATAAAGTGCGTATGTTGGCATTCAAAAGAATACCGAAGCAAAGAAACATTGTCTACATCTACACTTTCCTCCTCATCTGAAGAAGTTGCTAATAAGTTAGAAGAGACCTGGAAACCAGCTTCAATCCCAATAATTGACCACTATAGCATTTTGAGAAAAGTTCGATTATACCACGACAAATGTCGCAGTCTTCTTAAATCTGACAAAGCCAGAAAAGGGATTGAAAGCTATCGCAAGCAGATTGACGTTTTCCGGAAAAACGCAAACGCTGTTTTTGATATATCGGCGTGTACTTGTAAATCATTTGAATGTTGCTTCTGTAAGAAAGAATGGAAAGTACCAATGAACGAAAGAGAATTTCTATTAGACATGCGAACTGTAAAAAAATGGTAATCGGGTCGCTGGATCGGAAAGTCACTTTACAAATAATCAAGGCCGAGAAACGAAAATTAAAGCAAGGACGATACGTGGATAAAAACAAAACACTGCCTGATGTTTCTTCCAGTTCAATATATTTGAATATGAATATGAATAACGGGTGAAAATTGAAGCGGCGTATATGTGAGCATACTGACTTTCTTCATCATCAGCTATCATTGAAAGCGGCGCCCAAAATGCTGACGGTGTCACTGTCACATCTGTAGTGACGAAATTACATGCCGTAGCAAAGACATTGGACCGTTTTGGCATTTCCGACCGAGCAGGCGCTGCCATCGTGTCAACTGCGCTTCAAGATATTGGCATTATCTGACAAAGCGATGTATCGAACGTTGTTGACAGAAATAAAATTCAACGTGAGAGAACAAAGGCAAGAACCACTCTACCGTCTCAGTCAGTTGTGAAAGATTCTGACCATGACCAATTTTGTTTATACTTCGATGGACATAAAGACAGGACTATATCATTAGGAGATAACGGAAGAAAAGTCATAATAGAAGAACACGTAAGCTTGGTAAAAGAACCTGGTTCCGCGTACATCGGACACGTATCTGTACATTCTGGGAGTGTGCAAGTCATTGGAAAAGACATCGTAATTTTTTTGTCCTGCGTTGACAACAATATAGATGTAACAAAGTTGGTTGTGATCTGTTGCGTCAGAACATCTATTAACACAGGTGTTAAAGAAGGTGTTATTCGAAATTTAGAACTGATTCTGAAGCGTCCACGACAATGGTTTGCGTGTCAGTTACACGCCAATGAGCTTCCACTACGTCATCTTTTCGCGTACGTAGATGGAACCACGACTGGGCCCAGAAGCTTCACTGGTGGAATAGGACCTTGTTATTAGGAGAAATGGTTTTTTTGCCATCCTGAAAATATCCTGATATCGATGTTACCTGACGACGAAACTCACATAAGGCAATTGGCCTTTCGAAGAATTCTAAAAGCGAGCGAAGTCAAACTGTCTACTGCAATCCCAAACATTTCAACAAATAATATCCGTATCTTCAATTTACCAGCTTTTGAACTATGTGCGGCGTATTATATTGATTTGATTAAATGGTAAAATGTGATAGAACCTCCACTAACTGAACGATTTAGTGACGACATGATTTCAGAAGCAATAGTAAATCCAACAATTATTCAGACGGCAATAATATCTACAATCAAGGGGTTTCCGTGCCACACTCAAGCTACAAAACGGATAGTCAAAACAGTCAAGGAAGCATATTCTGCTGTTTGTTGATCATATAGAAGAGATGATTTTATAAGAAATCGCATAGAATCACGAAACCTCATGTCAATTTTCAACACTAAACGTGATTATCGCCCACTGTAATTTCGACGATTTTATAAGTTTTTCTTTATTTAATAATAAAGAAGCTGGTAAATAAGAAGCTGAAGTGTTTTCTTGTAACCAGCTAAGTGTCCTTTTATTGCAATTAATATTTAAAATTACTAAAATGTATATTTCATTTAACAAAAATCACTTTGACTTTTTATCGTAAAAAGACTCAAATACATAAATTTCAAACACCTTGCGGCAGTATTAAATTTTGAAATTAATTTTCTTAATTATTTTTCTCTTAATCTCCATACAATAGAACATCTTTTCCGCATATGTAGGTTTTTATTAATATTAAAACAATTATTTTTATTAAAAAATCATCTAACCAAAATTATGTCTTTTTTTCAGTTTTTTTAGAAATTTCAACCCCATTGCGGCAGTATTAAATTTTAAAATTAATTTTTTTAATTATTTTTCTCTTAATCTCCCTACGATAGAACATCTTTTCCGCATAGGTAGGTTTTGAAATTGTGAAAAAAAAAATTTCGATCCACCCTACTACACACCTCGCCATGATGCTCGATTTATCAACTGCAATCACTGACTATCTTTTACCAGCTGCCAGTTTCTCGTGAAATTTTAAATCATGCAGCTAAAATATAACACTTAGGCAATATCTCTTAACAATCTCGACTGTTGACTAACCGTAAGAGTGTGATTTATATTCGCAATTAAGTTTTGTGACACAGTCAACGCTTGTATTGAAATACATTTTCATTAACTTCAGCGATTTCAACATCTGTCTTCTTAACCAATGCTGCATTTTAAAACAGAATTCAAAGCCTGATCATATTGATATCGTCATATATGTATAATTTAATCTTATATATATATATATGTATATATATATATATATATATATATATATATATATATATATATATATATATATATGTTAGAATACGCTGAAATCGATGAGATGGAATATTGAGATTGGATGGAAGCCGCATTATATCAATCGTATAATGCTATTTAGTAGTGTTATTAGAGTTATTAGTTTAGTACTATTAATACAGCCGTATCGTGGCTGGACATGGTGATGAATCCAAGCATTGGGTATTTCTCCAAGATGAAACAAAAACAAGGTGATGAATAATTCCATGCTTTTATTAAACCATTATCGAGGAAGCAGTCCGAACATGATTTCCGTCTCTAAGTAGTTAGTTGTTACACGTTGTTCTTAAAAGATGTCTAACATAACACTCAATCAAAGTATTAGTTGAAATAATTTGGAATACATGGTCAGTCAAACGGACAGGCAGGGAAATGTTTACAATTGAAAATTCGGAAAAATCTGAATGAAAATCGATTGCATCTGCTTTTTGGGAATAAGCGGAAAGATATTAAATCATGACGTAACGCGCGCTCTAGCCAATGCAAGAATACGGAATACGCTTACAATCTATGTCATGACCAATGGGAATGATAAAGTAAAGAGTTCTGACACATTCGAAGCAGACGCATTTTATAGTAAAATGAATCCAAGGCGCGAGAAATCTCGGAAAGAAAAAAAAAAGACTTTCGAAAAACTTTCGAATTCGCAGAAATAATCAGAAATTATGATATAATTTAGGAATAACTAAAAGCTTTATGTTTAAGTAAATCGAGCAAACTAATAAGGAATTTAAGGGGAATTTAATAGAATTAATGATAGATATTATTAGGGAATAAGGAATTAGTGAAACTGTGTGTGTGTGTGTGTGTATGTGTGTGTGTGGTGGTAATTTACCATAAAACTGAAAAACATCGCGAAGGAAGATTTAATAATGTAACATATATATATATATATATATATATATATATATATTAAAACACACATATATATAAACATATATATATATTAAATATATATATAAATATATATTTAAATTAAATGTAAATAGCAGCATTAGAAAAACTACACTTTCCATGCGTACTTTGGTCACATATCACATACTAGTTCTTAGACTTCGAAATACATACTCATGATACAAAGTATTGTGATCTCTCTAGAAACGATCTAATGACATTAGACAAAACTCTTTGTTATTCATTTAAAATACTACAATTTCCTATCCGTGATGCATTTTGTAAATTCAAAATAAAGAACAAGGCTACAAAAAACACAAAAAGAGCATTGTGTTAGTATTTTCTTATCATTTATTTATTCATGCAATATAGTGCGGTAATTTGGGTATCTTCTTTAAAAAATTAAAAATACAATGAACGCCCAAAGGCTTATTACAAATATATATATATATATGTATATATATATATAAATTAGGAAATATCTTGAAAAAAAATGAAAACGTAATTTTGAATTTTAATTATAAAATATCGTTTTATAACAAATTATATTTTAAAATACAAATCGGTTATTTTTCGACATATTGTCTTTGTTTTTCACGGTGGAACATCTTTTTTTTCTTTTCTATTTTCTTCCTTTTCCAAGTAGAAGACTGTTTATTTGTATCCATGCGAACAGTATGTGTGTCAAAATATTTACATTTAAAAAAATATATTTTTAAATTAAAACTTTTTTATTGAAATTATTTATTAATGTATGTGATTGCGTTATTTCATCTTCTGAAAAACAAATTAAAAGAAAATAATGGGCAACATTCTATCTTTATCAATGTTATGTTTCCTTACAGGGAAATGGAGTTACTATATCTTTATATTCGATATATCGTTATATTTTCGCAATAATTAAAAAAATCTGTTTATTTTAAATAGATCATATATTCTAATACGAGCAAATCTTGTGTGTGTGTGTGTGGTTATGCAAATTTTATCTTGAAAATGGTTCTAACGATTTTGACGAAATTTTGCATCCTACCGTTTTGGGGCACCAGAAAACGATTGAGCTAGGTCACATGTTCGAGAAAATTGGATTAGTGGGTCATTTTGGGTCATTTAGGTCATGGTCAAACTAATTGTATCTAAAAAACGGTTCAAACGATTTTGACGAAATTTTGTATCCGACCCTTTTCGGGCACGAGAAGACTATTGGGCTGGGTCACATGTTCGAGAACTTTCGATTAGTGGGTCATTTTAGGGTCAACGCAGGACAAATAAATTTTATCTAAAAAACGGCTCTACCGATTTTGATTAAATTTTGTATCCTACGAATTTCGGGCACGAGAAAATCATTGGGCTAGGTCACATGTCCAAGAAAATGCGATTAGTGGGTCATTTCTGGGTCATTGTGGGTCAAGCTAATTTATCTAAAAAGCGGTTCAGACTACTTACACTAAATTTTGCATCGTATGGTTTTCGGGCACGAGAAGACTGTTGGGCTAGGTCACATGTTCGAGAAAATTCAATTAGTGTGTCATTTTGGTCATGGGTCATTATGGGTCAAGCTATTTTATCTTAAAAACTGCTCAGAGTATTTACACTAAGTTTTGCATCCTATGGTTTTTTGACACGAGAAAACTGTTGAGTTAGGTCACGTGTTTTCCTGAAAATTCAATTAGTGGGTCATTTTGGTCATGGGTCATGATATTTGAACTCAAATTTAATTTTGACAGAGCATAGCTCGGTCTTCCCTGCTCGTGGTATTTAAGACCATCAAGGGCTCAAAAGAGCCGAGTGAAATTATATCATTTACAGAAGAAAACATCTATTGCAGTTCATGAAATTTAAACACAAAATTTCAATTTCCTAAGAGTGCGTCAAAACGACAGGCTTTTTAGAGATTTTTCTCTAATATCTTCAGTTTAAAGCTATGAAATTAGGCATGAAATCTCCCAAGGAATGATATGATTTCACCTGTTACACTGAAGATATTTTAAAAGACTTCAGATTTAAAATGTGCATTTTCATACAGAAAACGGCAATATTTTATTGCGAAAGTGTCACAAAGATGTACTTGTTGTAAGTTCTTCATTCATCTGGTACCAAGAATGGAGTCAAGGGGGACATAATCGCAAACCTCTACGCAACAAAGAGTTCTGAATAAATTTTCAATCACAAAATTGTTATATTTAAATACAGTTGTTTCGAAAGGATTTTCCGTAACTTTTCACTACATTGTTACTGAATTTAACGACCTTATCTTAGATAGGGGATCATATATTTCAACAAATGAAGACGACTTGATATTTTGAAGAAAAAAAATCAAACAAACTCAATGACAAAACTGGAATATATTACTATCATGCCCGGAAAAACCTCAGAATTATACTTCGTATATTACAATTTTCGTAGAAAAAACGTCGCTTGATTTAATTTCAGAATTTTTGCGATTAAAGCAAGCGAATAATAACATATGAAAATAGTGATATTCAAGTAAATTTTCATATTTATCTGTCAACCCTTAAACAACGTGTTATTTTTTTCGGAATCAAACAATTTCATTGATAAAACGGAAATATATTACTATAAATGCGTCTAATTGACATAAATGTCTCGCGTTTTTACTCTTTTGGTGCTGATAATAAAACGCCGAACTGCCCAAGGTGTGAAATATGAGTTCGTTTTGTAAGTTTTTGCTTTCAAACACGACGTCCATTTTCCCTTGTAAATATATTTCTTAGTAACTACTGTGTCTTTTAGAAATATTGTTTACAATGATAAATATAATCAAAAATTAAAATGTACGTATTAAAATTTTCCGCAGGAAAAAATAATATTATGCGTGGCATTAAATTATTATTATTATTATTATTATTATTATTATTATTATTATTATTATTATTATTATTTGAAAAGGGCACAAAATGTTTTTCTCACCAATCTTTTGTCGTCAAACTGGCGTAATTCTCGTTGTTGTTCCTCTTTTCATAACAAAAATTTCAAGCCTAATTGACTCTTTATTGTGATTACATATCATCGACTACTTTGTTTCGATATAAATTATAGATTTGCCGAACAAAGTTTAATATTTAATATGGAAATGTTAAAACGAGTACAAAAAATAATTTGGTAACTACAATTCAAAATAATAATTATTTTGTACTTAGACTAACCAATGCATTCTTATTTTTTAATTGCGGCAACTTTTGCATATTTATTATAGTTTCTTCTAACAGTTCCTTATTAAATTGTTTTAGACCATCGAATTTCGATGGGTTCTACCTTGTATCGTTTTATTTGTAAAACCAGACCCACCGGGCAATGCTCAGTCCCATAAAAAAACCCCTAAATGTACCTGAAATTACCTAAACGTTTCCCGGAATTACTTTTATTATATCACACTACGATGGTCGGTATTTTTGAACTATCATCCAGCTGAATAATAAAAATAGCTCTTGATCGCAAGTTCAAAAAAGTTTTTGACGTTAAAGGGGTTATTCAGGAAGCCAACACTGAAACTTTTCCCATATTTGAATTTCGCAGCGTTTGAACGAAAAAAGATGCTCTTACTGCCTTTAATAATTAATTAAAATAAACTATTTTCCTTTTTTTAATTTTTTTAATCGATTTCCGTAAGCCTACTCCATACAGGGGTATAAAATCTAAGATTGGATGAATAACATATAAAATACACATTTGTTCACAAAAAACAAACTTATCATGTTCGGCGTAATTGACTTTAAAAAACGACGGAAAATTCGAAAATCTCGATTCCCGAGATTCGATTTCCGAGTAAACTTTCGAAAGAGGACAAAATGTTCTATATTGTGCAAAAAGATTCGATTTGGATCTTGTTTATAAGAACCCGAAATTACCAGTGAACTTGATAGATCGGGAAACATGCAAAGTACTCCATTAAATATAAAATAACGAAAAATCTTATGAAAAACTAGCTAACCCGCTCGGCGTTGCCCGAGCCCGTGTAATAAACTCAAATCTTTTTAAAAACGAAACTCTGGCCAAGGTCTCCGATGGCTTCGACACCGTATACCGGGCACGCTCGCACGCTCCGGAAAATCTTTTATTTCCCCCTTCCACCGCCAGGGGAGCAACCTCTTTCGGAAAGAACCTCTGAGACAGGTCAATGTTGCCTACGGTACTGTATAGTAGGCCTGCGACAAAATCGAGCTGGTTTCGAGAAGATGGAACATTATAAGCCGAGTTATTGAAATAAGGCACAGTTAGAGAAAATAATCATTAGTGAGGTGCCAGGTGAAGGGGATGTTCAAGTGTCCTTCAGAAAATGACTAATTAGGAGGACTACGATGCATCTTTAAAAATCCGTTCGTTTGCTTAAGCTAGGAAATTCATTACAAATTTGTCTTAAACTATTATTCGGAAATAGTGGTAACCGCTACTCATAAATTTACCTTAATGTTATAGAAGGTGTCTATTAAGTTAATTATAATGTTTGGAATCACTTGCGTTCAAATCGGAAAGATAGTTGCTGAGATACGGAAACGGGGCATAGTTAGGTAAAAAAACCTTGAAGAAGGGGTCGGGGGGGAGGGGATGTTCAAGTGCCGTTCAGCAAATGACTAATTAGGACACCACTATGCATCTTTAAAAATTCGTTCGTTTGGTTAATCTAGGAACTTAATTAGAAATTTGGCTTAAACTATTATTCAGAAATAGTGGTAACCGCTACTCATAAATTTAGTTCAATGTTATAAAGGGTGACTATTAAGTTAATTATAATGTTTGGAATTACTTGTGTTGAGATCGGAAAGATAGTTGCTGAGATATGGAAACGGAGCATAGTTAGAGAAAACATTAAAGGAGGGCCCCGGAGGGGGGGGGGTGGCGGATGTTCAAGTGACTTTCAGCAAATAACTAATTAGGAGGATCACTGTACATCTTTAAAGATTGATTCATTTGGTTAAGTTAGGAACTTAATTTGAAATTTGGCTTAGGCTATTATTCGAAAATACTGGTAATTGCTTTTTAGAAATACACCTTGAAGCACTAAATGCTGATTTTTAAGATAATTTTGTAAAAATGGAACTAAATGGAGAAGTTCGGAACATTATTACTGAGATATTACTGAGAAACTGAGATGTAAAATAGCGGTATTCTGTATATAAAACAACAATTAAATGCTACGGGTGAAGCTAAAAAAAATGTTAAAATTGTTAAATGTAATTAGACCCTTACCCCTCACCATTCTCGCAAATATATAACAAATGCGTAATCTGTTAAAACGTTTTCTGTATTATTAATCTCTATCATAATAGCATATGTCCTGTTTAAAAAAAAACCTTAAACCCAGATAATTATAATAAAGAAAAACGTGCCAGGAAATGTTTTAAACAGGTTTCATTTGTGTAATTTGCCGTGAGTAGATGGCGCTACATTAGCTTGGCTATATGCAGGTAACTGCAACCCATGTTGGCACTATTCCGTTATAAGTCCTTATCTATGCATCGTTACTCTGATTTATTTAATGTGTTCTGAGAAGGTATTCTACACAACCAACCAACCGAAGAAAAAAAGCGTATATTTAATGAGAGTTATGAGATGCATTTTAATTAATATTTCAGAAAATAATTAAAATATTAAAATTCTGACGTTCAGGTACACCAGGAGAGGGTTTGGACTACCTAAATCTAAATTTCCCGCCTTCTAGGTGGGCTAGATTTTTCCTAGCCATCGCCAACAGACACACACACACAGAGAGACAGACACACACACATATACACATAGAGCGAAACTTTCTTTTAATAGTATAGATTTCAAAATCTGAGGCTCGGGTGCATTTGGGCCTCTTTTCGTATATATTTATGAATATTTGCAGATTTCTTCAAGTAATAGTTTTCATTAGACGTCATCAGCAAGCAAACAGATGAACACACATAAACATACACACACCGACAAAAACGTGTGTTGCTTAATGTATAACAACTGAATGAAGCTTAAAAAGTATATGCATAAAAAATAATTTAAAAAAAAAAAAAACACCGATAAGTATAAAACGTACATGGCAAATAAAAAAAAAATAGGGTAAGAAAAAACAAGTTTAAATTTTAAAATCGGCAGTCACCTAGTTATCGGAAAGGATAAAGTGTGTCTTGAGGCTTAGATCATAATCTACTATTTCACTAAGAGTATTATATAATTGGGTTACTATTAGAGTCAGAGGTTTTAGTCATTTTTTTCTGTTTTGCATATTATATTGAGTTGTTGTATGCTTTTTAAAATAAACTGGAGATAAGGTTTTGTACGAATATTTCCGGTATTTTCAAAATATTTTATGATGTTTTAATAATACCTAACATGTTTTACGTGATTTCAATAATGCAATACCTTGAAATTGTAACTCTGGAATCGACAGTCACCGAATTAGCGGAAGATAATTTTTTTTCTATCGAGGATTATGCCATATCCGCGAAAATTAGACTATTTTCTTACTATTTGATTGTAAGATTACAGACTGAAATTTATATATTTGTAATTGTTACTGTTTCGCGTCTTCTAGTAAGTTGTTGCAGATTTTGTAAAACAAACGTTGAGCTAAGGGCTTGAAAAAATATTTTTAATATATTGCAGAACGTGTTTAATGTATGAATAACACCCGTATTTTTTTTCATGATTCTTTATGATTTTAACAATTGAATAATATTAGAGTGTACTAGCCACCTAGGCCTGGTTCGCTGGTCGATTTTTTAAAATGTACCTCGAATGATTAAAACATTTTTTAGTTCCACCTTCAATCGTCAAGGGGCCCATTCCGTTTGTTCTAAACAAAACTCTTTCCGAAAAAACCTCCGAAACGGGTTCCCGCTGTCTGTGGTACCGTATAGCACAGCTGCTGTGCACAAGCGGGAAAAATAAATTAGTTCCGCCTTCCACCACCAGGTGCACGAGATTTATATACCTTTTACATTAACGCGATATTTAAATTACGACTAAACTATTCCCTCCCTCAATATTTAATCAATGACAACAAATTAACGATCATTACTAATTACATGTTTATCAAATATTGGTAAGTTTCGAAACAGAAACAAAGGGGTGCGTTTCTTGATTGAACTTCGCACTTATTTTTTTTCTTTTCAGAAAGCAGCTATAGTATAAAACCCGGTTCAGATCGGATATTTAAGATATCTTAGACCGCCGAACTCACTGAGGAAGTTCCAGAAATTCACTTAGATTGGCTGTTCAGGTTCCCTTTAACATATGCGCATGCGCACATTCTATGTTTGTTCAGATCTCGGACACGGTGATGTTCAGTGAGTTATCTTAGATGAGTTTTGTGGTGTGGACAGGGAGGCTGGTGCCTCAAAAATGGCGGTCTAAGATAACTTAAATGTCCGATGCGAACAGGGTATAAGTAGATGGTAGTGTTCAGTAGTAGTCTTATCCGTTGGCATGCGACTAATACAAAAGTATCCAAATTCATATTCTCTGTATTCGTATTAGATTTATTTCCTGTTTTCAAAATAAAAAATCCAAACCAAATTAGTACATCGATTTGGAAGTTACAAAGAATGTAAAGAATAATTTGGCTACATATCAGATCGCACTTAAAAAAGAAAAAAGAAACACGTAGTCTTTACGTACGTAAGAATTAAAACTCTTAAAAGTCAATCTACGAGTATAATCACAAATGTGTGTGTTAGTAACTTTGACGTCATAGCGATACGGAGAACAATGTGGTTAAAATGTTAAGTTAGAACAATGGCGCTAATGTTTTCAACTAATAATTCAAACAATCGCAATGGGAAAATTAAAAATTTTGGCCCGACGTTTTGACGTTTCAGGGCGTTTATTTCAATTCCGGATTACTTTAGTTGCCGCGGCCGTTTTGTAATACGCCTGTATCTAAAATTTGATGATTTTTTCTTTTAAACTGTCGATTTATATAGAAAGACAGATAAATTTTCATTTTTATATATCAGACTAGCCGGTCTACGCCCGTCTTTTCTGTCGTTTCAGAGGCACTCATAAAAAAGTATGAACGCACGTGATTTCGTTTGAATTACTCTCTAAATGGGGGAAACAATACAAACACGGCGTTTCATCGTATCATTATAAAAAAACGAAAGGAGTAATCTTATTACGTAATTTGATGACAAACTATTTTAATTTTTAGAAGCACAAAAAATAGATTTTTATAACACGCAAATTATGCTTTGAACAAATTTTAATTAATTCGTTAAAAAATAAATTCACAAACTACTTTAAAATATGTTTTTTTGTTTTATATATAGAATTCGCAAGCATTAAAAAATCACTACAGAGTATCTATACATTAATCGCTTTTCAAATTCAAATAAGTATCACATTATGAATAAAATGAATGTTTTTAAAATATATGTCTACCCGTTTGACGTCACGCACGGCACTCTTCCCTGCCAATTTCATTTGCAATTTTATTTTTACATCAGACTACATCAGGAATTATTAACTCCGTGGTTTAATATTTTAAACTATCACGATGAATGAATCTTTTGTGTTTAGAGAATCTTCAGAAGTGTTGACATTGTTTATGATATTGATTTAACAGTATATGTCTTTAAGATGCAAAAATACAGAATTAACATTCACAGTGGCCTCAACAATGCTACAAAAAAGTACAAACGCCTGGTCATGTGAAAAGTGAATCGGGCATCCCGGAATTGTTGATGACAGCCAAATTATTTGCGCTTTTATTATTATATAGATTTTATTATTTATTATTTATTATTTATTATTTATTATGATCACGTAAGAATGAAATTCTGTTGAAGATTTAATCTCAATTTCAACAATGATTCCAGGTAAATGAATTGATAAAAATAAACACGAAGCCATTGTTGTATTATAACATATATTGTTGAAAATATCATTCTTCGCATTTTCTAAAAGTCTCTTACTTTAATCATTGCGAATTTGCGATTTCTTGCTAAAAATGTTCTAATTTTTGTGATAAATTGAAAGTTTTTGAAAATTTTAATACAAATTTGTGTTCCGACTTTATAACATCGAATCAGAGTCATGTTATCACTCACAGTTTTGATGCGTGAAGTAATGTTAAAGTTTCTCGTACGAGATCTTGAGGAGCTAGTGAGTACTTGAAAATGCTTTGTTTAATCCAATATTTTTTTGAAAATATTCGTTTATTTTTAGTAATTCTGTTACTAATACTAATATTAACAGTTTTGAATAGTTTAAACTCAAAATACGTTGCCATTACACATGCACATATGCGGATTCTCTACATTGCTTTGAGTATATGGGTTTACTCCATAAAATGTAAAATTAAATTTATGTTTTTGATATATGTTTCTAGATTGATTAGTTCATCATAATAATAAATAAAGTGTAGATTTCAAAACACAGGCATGCGTAAAATTACTTAAAAAATTTCCTTTACTGTTTTAGGCGTATCTATTGTTCATTCACTATATTGAGCACAGCATTGCTGTGACACAGTAAATTTTTACGCACTAGTATTTCTGTCGCCATTAGTTTCTAAAATTAATCCCAAAATAATTCACATTCTTCTTTTCTTTTAGGGAGTACCACAACATGAAGTTGAAGAAATTTTAAGCCCCTCTGGAGCTAGTGAAACGTCAGAATGCAAATCTAACGAGGAAAACAGGTAAAATGTTTGTTTTAAATAGCATTAATTATTAAACTTTATTACAGAATTCATCCACTGTAATCAAATTGATTTAATGTCCAAAGTTTAGTTCCCGAGATAGAAAGCAAACCTTAAAATATTTGTAACTGCTACAACAAATTATATGTAATTTGTGAAAAACATGTATTATTTTAAATAAAACATGAATAGAAGGATTTTACATTCAAATGACTAATAAAATTTAACTTTTTAGACAGAAGTATGCTTAGTAGTTATATGGAGCCTTCCATAATTGCCCAAATAGTGTTTGGAATTTCTACAAAACTTGCCATTTGCAGCTAAAATCCTTTGAGCAAAGGTATTGCCTACTTGTGCAGTATGCGTTTCCATTCTTTGGGCAAACAAACACTTATAGGCTTCCTACATCTTATAATTTTATGTACTATGTATTAGGTTATGTGTTTTCTATTCACTTTCTTTAAGAATAAAATGGATTCATTGAAATCGAAAATATCTTTTTATTGCATATAAAAGATTTGGATGCTATCACAATCCATGAGTTACATGTGTGCATATGTGATAAGCTAAGATGGATAAATGATTATAATCAATTAGCGATATATTTCGCGTTTCTTCTGAATTTTAAATTGTATGTATTTTTTGTTTAGAAGTGATTAAATTTACGATAGACCACCGTCATTTAGAATGTTTTTAATGGATACGATATTTACTGATCTAGTGAACATAGATAAAACAATATTTAAATTTATTGCAATTTTGGTTAAATTTTTCAAGATTTTTAGAAATTTAGCGAAGAAAAAAACAATGTTTTTGATTTGAAAAGTTACGTCTTTCCAAAATATTAATTTCGTCAGTACTATTTATTTAGTCAACCATAAGTGAGTAACCAAACACTATACCGTATATACTCGCGTCTAAGACGCCCCCCGAATTCGAGATGGAAATAGTTTAATACCAATAATTAAGAATGTTTTGTATGTCTTAATTAATATAATATTATTTAAGTCGAAGAAAACTAATGTAAAATATTGGTATCAAACCTGTTTTCATCTGGAATTTGAGAGTCGTCTTTTACGCGAGTTTATACGGTAATCAAACTGTTATAAAAATTAAAATCTCCCTTATCTGATTATAATACAGACGAATTCTTGTTAACATAGAAAGTTTTGATATTTAAAAAAATATATTCTTTTATGAATTTTTTTGTGGGAAGCAACATTTGCGAAATTCTATAATAAAAACCGGCATTGAAGAAACTTTTTTTCTCGAGAGCTACTCAAGCGATTTCAATATATATATACATATATATATATATTTTCCGTTGTGGCACTAACCTAAATTATATAGTGATTAAAAAAATTAGAAGAAAAAAAATTAAGACAAGAAAAAAAAATTAAGACATTAGGAACGCGATTTCTCAAAGAAAACTTGCAAGATTTCTTTAGCGATTTGAATTCATCAGTACAGTTCATATTTTCTCAAGTCTGAATTCATGATTTGTGAGTTTAATCAGTTTCATTTCATTTGCAGAGTTGGTTGAAACAGTTATACCGAACTAACGTAATGTCCGAGCTTAAGGATTACCACGACTTTAACAGGTTCAAAATCTCGACAATGGTTTTGAGTTAAATATATTTTTACACACGAAAATTATTTATAGACACCTAAATCATTGTTAGAAATTTGTTGAGAAAGCGAAAGCGAAATTCTTTAACCATGAAATAGAGAGCACCACAGCGTGCAAACAGCAACAAAAACTATAAATGCATTTTTCTTAAAACAGGTCTTTCACAATCAATGGGCACTCTATTTTTGGAAATTGTCAATTAATCAAATAAACATTTTGAAAATTATTCGTCCCATTTTATTTCTATTGAAATATGTAACATTTGTTCGTTGAATTTATATTGATTTTGCATGTAACTTTAAGTAACGATATTTGTAGTTTATAATTTACCTTTTACATTCAATTAATGCAATGCAACTGAAACTGCTTGTTTGGTAAAATGGCTACGTTCATTAGATTTTGGACTAAAAAAACTAATTATTCTGTATCATTATTCTAATTCAAGTCCTCAATGGGTTTTTGTGTAACCGCTTGACCCTTTTATCTACTTTTTCAAAGCATTTCCGCCCATCAGCTAGCAAGCTGCCACTTTTCAACATGTAAACTAAAAAAACGTGTTTTGACATTAACATATGTATAATACATATTTACAAACACTTACCATTTCTGAAAAAAGAAGAAAAAAATCCGGCAAACCATTCCATTTGAGGGCGTCAAAGGGGTGTTAACCCTTAAAGTTCTTTTCCGTGAAATTTGGTGATATAATTAAAACGCATTCTTCACAAGGGTGTCTTTATCAATTTTAACTATATGTTTTATTTTTATTTCTTGCTGAACGACCAATTTGCAGTTAGACTACTGCCTAAACAATCTAAAAAATATATTTAAATCGATTCAGTAGTTTTCGTGTAAAGGTATATGAATGTTAATCGATTTACGTTTGATCTCACAACAGTTGCCGAACTCCTTAAGCGTTGCAGTCCATTAGTACATACAGATCAGACCTCTCACATGTCATGATGAAAAACTTCTCGTATGTTTAATAAATCTTTAATTCGTCATTTTTCTTTTAAAGTAGTTCTGCACTGTTATTATGTCACCAGAACTCGTACGAACAGCGATCTCATGATAAAAAATGTTTGCTAAAATATTTCAAATGTATAAATCATCATCTTATAAATAATTTAAAATCAAAATAAGTTTTTTTTCGGTAAAAAAAAAGTGATTTTTTTTAAAACTATTTTTCTATGTCCTACATTTAGAAAATCATTCTCCGTGCTCTAACTAGTGAAGGTAAAACAATTAAAGCGTATTTAAAAAATATATATGTGTTACACATTTTAAAATTAAATAATAATATTAAAAAAATAATTTTTTTAATAATAATAATATATCATTATAAATGCTACTTAAAAATACCTATTTTACGTCATTGTAAAGGTAAAAATTAATTTCATATACATTGAAAAAAATACAGAGATATAATATTTCATAAGTCATATGATATTTGATATAATATTTCATAACTCAGTTATCCTATTTTAGAGAATGTGGTTTGGCGCAACCATTGTTGTTTCAATTCGTATACAATTGTAAATATAAAGTATATTTGACGATTTATTATCTGCGGTAGGCTATCTGAAAAATGTCTTAAAAATAATTTATTCATTTGTAATTAAGATCTAAATTTTTTCAAATGTTGTATTTGCATCGAAAACACAGCTATGCATATGTTTTTGATATTTCTAACCAATCGGAAAATGAATGCAAATCGATTAAGAAATTTCCATCTTTACGTACAACTATCAAGATAAATTAAATAAAATAGTATAAAAAAAACATAATTTTTCTACTATCACAACTTTCCTATTTATGGACATTAAATATAAGAAAGTTTCAGTGAGAATAAAACGTTTTTAGTGATAAGAAAATCGAGAAACTGTATCTTTAATACATCAAAACGCTGATATTACATACATTGCGACGAACAAGGTTTTGGTAAGTTTTTGTCGTAAACGAATAGGATGTTTTACTTTAATTTTTACATCTTTGAGTAAACACTATACTCGCTAAACTACTGCCCACAAAACGGAGTTATCTATAATCATAAACGAGGTGTTTAGGAGTAAAGTGTGTAAAGTGATAATGAGTTACGCGATGAGATTCCTTACAGCAAAGTGTGGAGTTAGAGTCTCGAAAATCGTTCGAGATATGAGAAAAAAATCAAACGCTAATTTTTAAAGCGTCTTTGATTTAGTACCAAATTATGTTTTACTTGTAATATATATATATATATATATATATATATATATATATATATACAGGGTGGTCCTAAAATATATGTCAAAAATGTAAAGGTAGGTAGAGGGGACCTAAATAAGCAGATTTCGCATAGGAATGTGTGTGCGGAAATCAAGCGTTGAGAGAGTAGAGGGCGCTGTTGAGTTTGGTGGATGAAAGCATATCGCTGCCTTGAATCGCATTCCCCGCAGGGTTTTCGAACAACATGCATCTTTACACCAATGCGGAGCTTGCCGACATGCATTTCATGCTTGGGTCTGCGGAAGGAAATGGAGCGGTTGCTCAAAGGATGCGCACGTTTAACGGCTCTCGAGCTTGTCGAAGGCATATCCTCTGACTGTGCGTAATACTTCTTCTTCTACAGCTAGAATTCTGCGCTATCTTCCAGTGCCCGTATCACGCCTGGAAGTTTAAAACGATCCAATAGCGCACAACTCCCGATGAAGACGCTCAAATGTTCGGCGATCCGGCAGATTTCTACCCAGGAATCGTTGTATGGACATCCTTTGAACAGCTGCTACATTTTCTTGCGCAGACCCATACATGAAATTCATATCGACAAGTTTCGCATTGATTTAACGATACATGTTGCTCGAAATCCGTGCGGGGAATGACGATTCAAGCTAGCGAAACGCTTTCATTCGCCGAATTCAACAGCGCCCTCTACTGCCTCAACACTGCATTTCCGCACCCACATTCCTATACAAAATCTGCTTATTTAGGTCTCCTTTACCTGCCTTTACATTTATGACATATATTTTAGGACCACCCTGTATATATTATAAGGAGCCTTAAAATACATTTTTATATCCAATCCTGAGTTGTAAGACATCTCTAATTGAATGCAAAAGTTTGGCATTATAAGACAGACGACTATTTACTAAGAATAGTAGCACATGTTAGCAAGGTACAATCAACTTTAATAAAAATCGTAATTTGAATATGTTCAGTGTTCACTAACGCATCGGCATGAATGCTTTATGTATTCTGATTGTCGTTGGATGGTAGGCACATCGAACATATTTAACTTAATTTTCTTCTTAAAGTAAACTCTACCTTCCTTACATGTGTTATCTACCTTACTGACATGTGTTATTTTTAATAGTAAACGTGCGTGTAATTCATGACACATTTTTGCATCATTAATTGCGTCTTTTTGTTGGTTATTGCATATAAAAAATGTTCAGAGATTTTTTTTCATTTTAGTAATTTACATCGCATTTTTCAACTTTGTAGTTGTCATGTTTATCGCATCTTATACTGTAACTGGTCTCATCATCTCGCACATAGCTGCTTTATTCAGATAACCTACACACAACGTTCATTAATAAAGCTGTCTCTAGTCTGAAGTTGGCGTGAGTAGGAAATATTTTAGTAGGCACTATGTATGATTCTAAATTATAGAACCCAGGAGACTTATAAAAATTACATTTTGTAACTTTGACAAAATTAACTATCTTGACTTAAATAGTTTCGGAGATGATTATAAAGACAATTTAAAAGAAAAAAATTGCGAATGGGCGTATTCCTCTAAAACTAACAGTTTGGCAATTATAGCTATTACTAAGTAGTAAGACTTGATACAATGAATAAGTCGTATTTGCGTTTTGTAATTCCACGTTTCGTAATGTTTATTATTGAAAAAGGCATTTAAGGAATAAATGATTATTTTTCAGCCAAACTTATCAAGGAGAAAATAATCTTGTCTCTCAAACATCTGAAGAATATAATGTGATTGATTTATCTGAATGGAAAGAGGTGCTTGAATCTGAGGAGGACACGGCTCTGCATGAAATACGTGTCTTGATTTTGGCAGCTATAGGAGATTATTATAATGAAGGTGGACCAAGGTATGTTCTTAGACTTTATTTTCCTTATCGCATATTTTAACTGTGAAGAAATCAGGGTAACAGTTCTAAAATAAAAAAAATATTAGACAAGAAACAATCGGTATTTTTGAGAAAAAAAGCATGTTATAATATTAACCCGTTTAATCTGCTTGGAATGATTTGAGAACAACATGTTTTTCCAGGTTTCGAGCTACTATTTACGAAAAGTAATATTTGCTTTATCTGATGACATAAATTTGTGATTAGATAAGGTAATTCGAAAACTATAATAATGAAAAATTTGTTTTTTTACATGAGATGAATATAACGTAAATGTAACAGAAATTGATTTTGCTATTTGGTGTGTCTATGTCCTATAACTATTTCCTATTACTCATAGATTTTGGTTTCTGCATAAAGAGTCTGATTATTCGATATTGTATTGTCGATTTCATTTCATTTGACTGTGTTATTTTCTAAGGGCTTTTTTTTTTTTTACTTGCCAGCAAGAAAAACATACCAATAACTCATTAATAAAACCGAAATATGTTTTCAGACAATGATAGTATATGGAAAAGATATGTGTTGGGTGATAATACCCTTCCAATCAGTTCACTTTAACTGGGTCATGAACAAATAACAAGAATTTTTTTTAAAACGATAAACAAAGTGATTGGTACTGGATTGTGTAGAATTTTTTTTTATATATGTACGATCGAAATTGAGCTCAAATTTGCCAATGACAGACTGGGCGAATCTTTCGCCAAATGATTTACCAAATTCAAATTGCTTCTTTGAACTTTGATTGTAGTGTCAAGAAAAAGACGCAAAAGTTTGAAACTATGCACAAAATTCTCAAACATGCAACAAGCTATACCGTTTTATCTTATGGACAACATCCCAAATTCCACACGGCATTTTTAATATGTAAGTGAGTTCTTCAAACCACCAACGTATCAAGAAAATCGGAGAGTATCACTTACGTAACTCACCTTTTAATTTAGTTGAAATTCAGTACTCTAAAATTTGATTTTAGATTAGAAGCAGACTATTTTATGAATAAAAATAATCCGAATGAAATTCGGCCTAAAGAGTCTATTGTTTTTGTTCCCATCTATAGCAAGATCAATCGTGCACAATATTACACAATAAACAAGCAATGTTACACAATATGCACCCGATATTACACAATATGCACAGTTGAACTTTTTAAGTAAAAATGTGGATAACGTACTGGCAATCCCTTAGCTTACGTAAAACAGAAAGTTGTAAAAATGCATTCTTGTAAAAAAAAGGTAAATTGATATGTAATGTTACGGCATATTCTGCAATCTTTCCCCTATAAAAATATGTAATTCTCTGTACATTTACAAGCATAAAATCAATGAAGACTTAGAAATTGTACATTAAAAATAATAATAAAGCAAAGAATAAGAAAAAAAATTGAACTTTTTAAAAAATAAATGTTTTTCAAACACCTGCCAATAATTAAAAACAGTATCTACAAATATTAAACTTTTGAAAGTAAAAAAAAATTAAATTAATTACAGTCAATACAGGGGAAAGTCGGGTAGCCGTGGACATTTCAATTTCTAAAAATTTAAAGTATTGCGTAAATAAAGAGTTGTTAATGAACTCACTCTAGAGTCGAAACAAATACAGTTTAATTGCAACGTGAGCGCCGAGTAAGTTAGTCGTGTGTGACTGTTTTGTTTTCGTCAATAAATTTTCGTTGCTCCTGTCAAACTTTATTGCAAGTTATTTAGATAAGTTATATCTTATTTACATGGTCTTTATTAAACTTTAAGATCGTGTTTATATAGATGCATCGGATTTTTATTATAATTATGATGTTTGTAAAGCTAAAAATTGGTTGGGATACCATTGATTAATATGTCCGGGGCTACCCGCCGTGTCTTGTGACGCCAAGAAAATAAGGCCAAATTATTTTCAGTATATTTCGTTAAATATTTCGATATTAGTAGCAATGTTTAATTAAAATCATTAAAGAAGATTTTATTTTAAATATAAAATAAAGACAGAAATTTCATTCATTTTTTTTTATTTGGAATTTATCCAAGTGTCCGGGGCTAATCTATCTTTCGCTACAGTATATCATATCTGATGCCAATAAACATTTTTTTAACCACACGCAGTGAATGCGGAATCATTAGACGGCCTTTGGGACAGGCCTTTGACATATCACACTCACATTTTGCTAAAACACAGTATGTGATTAAAAACTTCAGTTTATTAAAAAAGGAATGATAAAACGTAATATCAAATATTCTAAAAAAATTGCAGTGCAAAAGTCACAAACGGGTTTACTTGTATATTTTATTATTGATGTCAATATACATATTGCTAGGTATTCTGTATTTTGAAGGTTACTTAATTAAGTAAAGAGCGCATAACAAAATTGAGGAGGACGCATAAATTACTTTACACAATTTAATGCACATCACAACACCAAGTACTTGACACACAACAGAACAACATATATAGTGGATAATTGCCGTAGAAACAGAACTTATGAAACATATATGTCACAAGCGACTGGATACTTGCAATTCTTATTTTTGTGGTGCTGCCATCTAGTACTTACTTTCAGAAATAAAACATCACATCTCTGCCCCAATGTAATATTGCAACCAATTAGGAGCTCGTAGGAGAAGAATTATTTTTTACAAGTTCTACAGCATTATCAGTAGTACAATTTGGAACCATGAGTTTTGGAATTGGAGGTATATCAAAGTCAACTTGTTCAGGACTTGGAGTAATTGGGAGGACAAAGTCAGCTAGTTTAGGATTTGCAGTAGATGGGATGACAAAGTCAGTTGGTCGAAAATATGAGACACTAGGAGGCATTAGTTGAGAATCACCTTGATTAACAACTGTATTATCCTGCTGTGACTTTCTGTATCACTCTCTTCAGAATTTGAATCATTAGTTAAATGTATCTTCAAACAGACATTAGTTATCCAATCAACATGTATTTTTCAAATATTTGAACCATACTTTCAGAAATAAAACACCACACTAGGCATTTACAAAATGCACAACGATGATTAAAAAATCTTCCGCAAAGTATTTGAACAGGCTTTTGGCATAGTATGCGATCATATCGCTAAAGTTATATTGCTGTTGGATTAAAAATTCCAGTTAATAAAAAAATTATTAAAAAAGATTCAGTTAGTAATTTTAAAGATTTCAGTCTGAAAGCCGTGAACAGATTATACCATAATATAATTGTAATCTCAATTCTTCAGAAAAAATCAAAGATAATTTTACTATATATTTTTTATCGTTATACACAGGAATTCGGTTTCTTCAAATAGTATTATTTTTTAGAAATCGATTTAGATTTAGTGAATTTCTGGTTTGAAACATTGTCTTCTTGTATGTTTGTAATTAAAATATTTTTTTTTTTTAGTTCGTATGATGAAAAACTGGAAGTTTTGTTAGAAAAGTACTTGAGGGAAAACCGAAATCTGACTTGGAAAGAAAAAAATAATGCTGAAAAAATAAGAAGATTTGTTCTCAAGAACATGTAAGTGAAAGGAACTTGTTTTTTAAATTTTTTAGTCACTAAAAATCTAGTTTTCATTTACTTGTCGCAAGAAGATATTAGATATGTCGCAAGAATGTAAAAAGAAATCAAGTGTGGTTATTCTAAGTATAAATTTCTTAAATAACACAAACAGTAATATAAAGCTTTTTATTCTCAATGTCATTCGTGTTAAATGACCTTTTCTATAATGAAGTCTTGAAAAAAATATAACAATAGCATCTAGAATCCTATACTTGAAAGGAAATGTATTGAGAATTTCTATCTGAAAAGAATGAATATTTAAACTCATCAAAAATCATCAAAAATATACTCTAAAAAACTATAAACATCAGCCATCTTATAAATAATTAGTGTATACACTGTCAGAAAATGTCGTCTATACAAACTAAATTATTCCTCATTTAAAATAACAATAATTTACGTACTCTTAAAACACATGCCTTTTCTGTAAATTTTTCACGTAAGTCTGAATTAGTGGGGAAATTCCTCTTATTCATGCCCACAAGCGTATAGGCTATTTTCGAAAAAAAAATGAAAAATGCTACTCCAACCAATTTGCAGTGAAATAATTTTTTACGAGTACATATATCCTGCAGGTTCATAGTCATATTTACTTGACACTACCGCGATCAAAAAGGAGGATCTCCCAAGACATTTCATAGCACGTGGAGTGGCGGACGTTCAGCCCTCCGCAAATCGCGGTTACTTAGGGACCAGTGACTAGGTATAGCGATTCTTTTATTAAACCGCGAATGCGTTAAGTGACTTTTTTTTCCTGCCGTTGACATGCCGATGAAATGCTAAACATTTTATGAATGTATTGTGTATAGCCGGCACATTCTTTTTTGAAGATGTATGTGAACGATCTAGCTCAGTGGTTGAGGCTCTAGATGTGTAATCATAAGTTTGCACGCTCTGCCCTTGCTGATGTTTTTAATATTTTTAGAGTTTAATTATGTCAGTTACTAAAGATTAGTCGATTTTTATTACTTTTGTTGTTAATTATATAATTAAATTAAATTTAATTTAATTTAATTTAATTTAATTTAAGAAGGAAAATATTACAAATTAAATTATAAATTTGAATCTGCATAAAAAAAATATAAATAATACTTTAAAAAATATTTTTTAATTTATTAAATCCAAATTAATTTCAAATTAATTCATTGCATTATTACAAAAATGTCGGTCTAATTCGCTCCGGTAAATAAAGTCTAGCCCTGACAAGGACCGAGTCTGCAAAAAAGTGTAAACCAGGCCCGGCCTGCTCGAATCTGATGGGATCCAATCGGGCTTTAGCCAGGCTCGAGTCCCTGCAGACCACTAGGATGACCATTATAAAAAGAGGTATTATTGTGACATATATATATAAGAGACACAGTTCGAGGTATATGCCTGATGTTATTTTTCAATTTTGATGAAAAAATATTTACATTTTAATGAGTTCCTGCAAGACATTGTATGTAACAGGAGATTTTTATTTTATTTTTAGTGGGTGGGTGAGAAGTGATGAATGAACATTTAAAATACAGATGTATTGTCGATTTAAATAACTTAGTCTCTTTAAATAGATTATAAAAAGGAAAAAAAAAGAAGAAAAGTTTTATTTTAAGATAATTTGCAATAACGGAAATAATTGATTTTGCTATAAAAAGTAATTAAAAACTTCTGATTTAAAAAAAAAGCTAAATACTTTTTTTGCCGTATGTTTGTTATTTTTTCTTAATTCATAATTTCTTTAAAATACGAATTT
The DNA here is from genome assembly GCA_963931845.1 of Maratus michaelseni. Lineage (NCBI taxonomy): Eukaryota > Metazoa > Arthropoda > Arachnida > Araneae > Salticidae > Maratus > Maratus michaelseni. The sequence continues at coordinate 387,366,656 of OZ007591.1, read as the reverse complement.
AAAGCGAATTCCCTGTAGTTGACCTTAAATATTACTTTTCCACCATGCTAAATTACAAGATATCACTGTTTTTTTTTTCGAGTTCATAATTACAATCAAACTTGGAATTAGGCAAAAAAATCATTGATATGAATAAATACTACTGTTATTATTATTTTTTTTTACCTTTCTCCAATTTTCAAAATTTCCGATAATGTATAATTTCAGTGAACTATAAATATAAAACTTCATTGAATATTGAAAAATAGCATTCGAATGTTAACTACCACAATGTTTCCCCACTTCTTATTTTCTACCAGAGGGCACTGGCGGTAAAAGTACCAAAAAAGACCAGCATTTTAAATAAATAAATAAAATTTAAAAAAAAGTACAAATTTTATTTTTTTAATTAATTTAATTTCTTTACCTAAAACACTTTCTAAATTTAAAATATTAGTTTTATAGAAGGAACAGTGTTTTTTTATGCTTTTTAATTTTCAATAACTTATTTATGAAGACAAAGCAAATAAATAAAATAATTTTCTTCAAAAATAATTTTTTAAATATTATTTAACCAAATTATTGCGATTACATTTTTCTACACAACCTCTTTTAACAGCTACATACACATTTTTCCATGGTATTGGCAGTTTTCATTCCTGTACAAGGAATAACACGTATCTGAAACTATTCGCACACAAATTTTTTGACTTCTTCTGCTGAAGAAAATCTTTCTCCTCCTAATCCTCCTAACATTTTTAAAGACTGTTCTGAAAACCAAATGAACTAATTTTTGAGCTAATTACAGCACGTTCTCAGTTTTGCAGTTTATTGTGTAATGAGATTTAGGGCCAAAAAATTTCGTTTTTTATTTATTTATTTTTTTGTTTATTTTTTTTTTGTTTTAGTGTTTGAATTTTATTTATAAGAAATGTCAGAGAACTGTAATAAAAATAAATTTCAAATGTATATATATATATATATATATATATATATATATATATATATATATATATATATATATATATATATATATATATATATATATATATATATAATTAATTGTTTTTTTGTCAATTGTAAATTTACAAACATTATAAAAAAATACTATTCGCTCTCAATGTTACATTTACGAGAAATAAACTTTTCTGAATAAAATTATGTTCAAAACGAAAATTAATTTTGGCTACAGTCTTGGAAGAAGTTTTCCTAGTATACCTATTCGAAAACCCTATCTTGCAAAGAAAATATTTAAAAAAGTCGTTTTTATTGCAATTTGTAACAAAATAATTTACTTCGTTTATTTAAAGTTAAACATTTTGTTTCTGTTATTAAATACATTAAAAATGACATATGCTCTTTTCATAGCTTTTTAATTATTAAAAGTTTAGTAAAAAGGTGTTGGTCGTAAGTTGTACCATGAAAAAATTCAGTTAAGCAGTTCTCAAATTCAAACTGAATGACATATGAAATAAATGACATATTTTTAAATTCCTTTTTGTTTGGAAGCACATGAAATTGGCATGTATTCTTATTCAGAAGCTATGTAATCAAAACAATTTTTCCATTTTTGGTGTATTTGATCTTTCAGAAAAGCAAGTCAAAGGCGGCATTTTTAACTGAATGCCCGAAGCGATATCACGGGACGAGGGCAAAATGTGTCGTCACGTGACACGAATCGCATATAATTCAATAAGTAATTTATTTATCAAAAAATGGAAAAATCACTTCGATTCCAAAATAGCTTCAATAGTCAGGCCTGCCAATTTTATGCCTTTACGTTTAAAAATTAGTCAGAAAATGTGTGAGAAAGTTTTGCGTTGTTGAGCTAGTAATTTGAGAACCACATTAAGAGTACAGTGTCGCATCAAAATCACCAATTTTGAATATTTTTTTTTTCTTTTGTTTGTTTGGTGATATATGAAACTAAAAACCCAAATACATGTGTTCAAAAAAGTAGTATAGTTTGAATTCTGTCACTTCTTCTCAGAGATATAAGCTTTTATATTTGTAAACAAACTGTACAGTATTTAAACAGTTGTTTATATTTATAACGATGTTTTCTCAAAATTGAAAGTTTTGCACAATTCTAAATTTTGAAACATTTCACGTGCTTTCCTAATAATCAGATTCCATTGAAATTTATACTGTATGCATCTATACTACAAAAAAAATAAAAAATAAATAAAAGAAGAAAAGTTTCATTTCAGGGGTATTTCAGTATTGAAATTTATGTGGATATGGAAATATATAATTATTTTAAAAAAACAAAGCATAATTATAAAAAAATATTTTTTTATTAAAAAAAAAAAAAAATGTTTTTTTTTTTTTCGAACACCTACTGAAAATTATGTATTGCATTAATCATAAAACAAGGTAATGCAATTTTTGTATAAATTAATTTATACGTACAACAGTACATATCATTTGTATGTTCTATATTACTGAAGTTTCCTCAACTTGTATGTAGAACTTATGAATGGCCAGATATTGGATATATACATATAAGGATATATACATATTGGATACTAGATATAAGTTTCCTCAACTTGTATGTAGAACTTATGAATGACCAGATATTGGATATATACATATAAGGATATATACATATTGGATACTACATATAAGTTTCCTCAACTTGTATGTAGAACTTATGAATGACAAGATATTGGATATTCGCCTTACGTTTTCAGTACCCAAAGTCTAATTTTGGCGTTTTTGCTATGTATATTTACATGTGTGTGAAAGCACACGACAGCGTCCAAACGGTATTTTCGATTGAGCTCAAAATTGGCAGATAAGTTATAGGATACTGCTGAAAAAACCGTGTCGATTATCGAATCAATAAAGAAATAGCTATGGTATCTAAACCGTTTTAAAATATTTTGTGATCAGAGATAACTAATAGGAACCATTTACATAGAGAAAATCACCACGGACATGTGGTTGAAAACAAAATATGTAAGGTTCTTTTTATTAGCACGAAGTTGACATTTATAATTAAAAAACTGCCCAAGAACGAATCTCAAAAAGTCAAATTTCAGGAAGGTAAATAGTTCTGTAAAAACACCTGAAATTCGCGTACATTTATGAAAGAGGGCTAAACACGTTATTATTCATTTCAAGGCATTAACGTTAAACTCTTATAATACATTTATTTTGACAGAACAGCACTTTAAAACGGTTTCGACAACTACAGATTTCATAAATTCTTGATTCTAATAAAACGTATAATGAACTTAAATGGTACTTTAAACCTCTTCTTATGCTTATCTTGAAAGTCTTAATTCCATTTATTTTCATTTCTACCTATACAGACGAGGACTGTCTTCTCCACCTAAAATTACAGTGACTCGGGAGCAAGTCTTGTCAAGCAGATTGTACCTGACGAGCACCGATGAAGGTTACTATGAAAATCTACGAGAGAAATTTTTAGCTAATATGTAAGTAAAATGTTTTAGTATGTTTTATCAAATGTATACTATTAAATGTCGTCAAGTAGTTTTAATAAAGTCTATAAAATTAATAACAACTATTAAACAAAATACCATAATTACAAAGAAAATTCTAAGCGAGCACAATGTTTTACAGAACATCAAACCTTCTATGGTAATTCAAACTATATAATATTTTTTTCTTTTTTTTCAGAGCGGCTAATGAAAGACGCAAAGCTCAGTTGAAAGTTAATGAAGTCCATCCCACTCGTCAGGTAATTTTTCTGTGATTCTGTCTTATTAATTTTTAATTATGACAATTTTCTTTATTCCTGCATTTTAACATAATCTGCCAAACAGAAGATGGGATATGCTTCGTAATTTAGTAAGGCGTTTATGATAGAGGGCAACAAATCAAATGTCAAACAGCTAACTTGAATGTACACTTTTGTCGATAACTACTGGAAAGATTTCAATATTTAAAAAAATAGTTTTGGTAATATTATAAACTGATCCTTGGGGAAAAAAATAAATAAAAAGTCCTTCCTGCTTGTAATGAGAGGTAAAGTTGGCTTCCCTATTGTTTTTAAAAATTCAGGTAATTTTAGTCAAATACGTATAAAATGCGTAACCCGATTTTGGGTTTTCCCAGTTTTCATCAATACTGAATTGGAATGGGAATTTCGAAAACTTTGTCAACTATCGAGAAGGAGGCTTCATTTATGTCAACCTATTTTTGTCGAAAACTTTGACGGTGTTCCACCAAGCTTTATTCTTCAATGCTTTCTAAGTAAGAGAATTTGACGCTGGCGGATACGACTGTGCTGTTTAAAACGTATGAGAGTAGCATCAATAACTTCGACAATTATCATTAATTATCATCAATACTGAATGGGAATGAACATTTCAAAAACGCTGGCGGATATGACTGTGTTGTTTTAAGCATAAGAGAGTATCAATATAATAAATAATTACGACAATTACAATCAATTTACGAAAATCTACATTTACTAAAAAGCTCGTAAATAATATCTGATCATAAAAAAATCAGCTACCTTAGAATTTCAGACTGCTATGTCTCATCCAGAGATAGATACATTTAAAATATTGGAAAAACAAAAAAGTTTCCTAAATCCTTGAATAAAAGGCCGAACAATTAATGTTTAATCTTTTGGTTTCTAATTTTTGTACGTCTTTTCGAATTTGAAATTTTTAAGTGGCTGCCGTGTTAGAACAAGATATCCAATGAATCAGGCCAACAAAAATGGTTAAAAACTGGGTAAGCACAGTACACATGCTAACTCACATCCAAAATGGTTCATAAATACCAGTGATATCGCATGAGAAAGACATCGTGTTTGATATATATCTGAATCAACATTCGAACGGATGGCGGATTTGGTGTCTAGGGGTCATTATCGGTGAAAATATATTGACATTTTCCAGCATTTTATTCCTCAAAATGCCTTCAGTAAGTAACATCTTACGTTTTGCAATGGAAGCTACTTAAAATTCAGTAGTTGTGCAATTTCACAAACAAATGAAATGTGCTTTTTTAATTAACATAACTGTTGAACTATTAATTTTTATTTCCTGTCGAGCGGAATCTATATATCTATATCGGAATGCAGCGGAATATAATCTACTCGTATATGTCAAGCGGAATCTATAATATACACGAATCTATAGTGTAGCTACAACCAAAATTATAATAAAATTTAAATCTCGTCAATAGTTCTCGAAAAAAGAAATGCAACAATGCCATCTATTTACCATGTGATTTCTCAATATTTCTCGTCCGGTTAACATTACAATACTGTTGATAAGCGGCTAACTCAAAACTCAACGGTGAAAATTTTCTGGATTATAAGCATTACAAAAGTTACTTTGACAAATCTTAAAAAAAAATTGGAGGTTTTCAATTTGATTCACCATTTCACCAAAATATCGTACCAAAACAGTTGTCACTGTAAGATGGGGGTGATGTTTTGTTATAGCATTTTCTGTTGTGAATATTTAATAAATATTCCTAACTCCAAATATTTAACAAATACTTATAGACAAATCTTAATAAATAAATAACAAAGTAAACAAACAAATTAAAGAAAAAAAACTCTAGAAATAATTCAACGTAATACCATATGGCTCAAAATATTGAAATACATTGATTACATTCTAAAAAATAAATGCTTGTGTTTTTTTGTGTTTGCTCGATTTAAAATAATTGATGAAATGCCATGTGTCACTTTTCGGAGCTAGATTTTTTAGTGCTAATAAATTGTTATCGCATGTACTTTACAAGAAATTTGCGATTGTTCAAACATAAAAACTAAGAATTCTATGAAATTTCAAATTCAGGGAGATATTAGACTTGTTTCTGATTCAATTTCTTGTAAATCCCGTAAAATGTGACAGTATTATGACATTTATACAAGATACTATTTTGGCTGTATTTTGGTCTCTAGGGTATGAGGGTTTTATGTATATAGGTTATGTTATAGGGTTTTAATGTATAAGATGATTATTATGACATACATTGCTGATTCTGTATTTTTATATCTCAGCAAGGGACGCTGCAATGTAAATATTGGGGCAATTTCCATAAACGACGAATTTTACCGAGCATTATCTAGTATATACTAAATTTCATTGCCGTAACTCGTGTAACACTTGAAAAATAAAATTAGTAGGATCCCGCATTTTTACTCCAACTTTGGCTGTTAAACTAAATGCGGAATATTCACTCAATGCTTTTACAGGCGGATATGTTTAGTTGCATTTTATTATTGATTGATCTTGGTAACTCCAAGTTAAATTATAATTTATATCTTTAATTCATAGTGATAATTTATCTATAATGTATCTATAATTTATATTTTTATAATTGTTTGAATATAACGATGTTATTTCAATTAATATATTAGAAGAGTGAGCAATTATTTTGAAATGTCACTAGCTTACTTTATGCCACTTTCAATTATAAACTCTTTTAAATTTTAGACCAAGAAAACATCTGGTGGTTTAAGTAAATTCTTCAAATGGATCAACATTTTTAAGAAAAAAAAGCAAATAAAGGTAAATATATATTAATATTTTATAATTTGTATTGCATTGCCTGTTTTAAATCAGTGTAACTATATCTGTTCCTGACTTTCTGGAAGAAGGGATTCAATTATCTCTCTCTAAGACAAAATGTTTTGGACTAGAAACCTGTATTGGATAGCTCTGCTTTTCACAATATATGGTATACATATTCTTTAGAGTACGCAACGAGTCTGTGTAAAAGAACATAGGACACCGTGCAACTGAATGAATCAGTGGACTGAATTTTCACGTCATTGGCTGGTTAACATAGAACAACACACTAGAACTTGATGTTAAAAATGATTTTTTAATATTATACATCCACAAATTCAATAAATTTAATAAAATTACTCTATGTATAGCTATATTAAATCTAAATAAAAATACGGTTATATGTATCAATAGTTGTATTCTTTAAAAAAAATTCTGTATTTATATTCATGAATAACACAAATGAAAAATATAGGGGATATGCCAGGTACAAGTAATTCTTCAAGGGGTCTGTCAGACATAAAATTGGGCATGGCTGGAATAACTTTATTCCTTTACACCCGGTTACATGATCTTTATATAAATGTTCTCATGGTTTGTCACCAAGTTTGACACCCATTTTGTTTAATAAAAAAAATATTGAGTAGAAAAACGGATAGTTTTAAATAAATTAGAATACAAAAAGACAGATCCGTTTGTTAAATAAATAATTTTGTTGCAGTTTCTTTTTTAATGTTTAAAATTTTATGAAAAAATTATTGTGGTATTTTACACTTGCCAAAAGAGTGCTCGTGACACAAATAATGATAGTTTATAACTTTTTCAATAAATATAGACTTTCAGGGGCTACAAATGTGTCTAACCCGTAAAATATAAACTTCTTTCGATACACACATTCAAATTATCAGTATAATGATTTTTTTACACATTGTCTGAATGATAGTTTATGAAATCATGTGTAAAATGTCAGGTTTTTCTCAGATACTTAAACCGATAGTTCATTACATCCATAACATCACACAAATTATACGTAATAAGACTTTTATAAAAATAAACATATATTTTGGAGATGAAAATACGGTTTTTCAGAAATTTTATTTAAAAATGTTTTGTATGAAAATCTATTAGATATATTCAATTACAATATATAAATTTCTCCATATTTATACGGTGTACCTTCCTTAAACTTATTATTATATAATCGGGTCATTCTTATAGACCATTAAACTACGATTCCCGCTTACATAAATAAACACGTTCGGTTTAGAGCTGAAACAAAAACAGCAATAACCACGATCATAAAAATTATTAAATGATCATAAGATAAGATCAGAAACAGTTTATAGTACTAGATTTTACACCATTTCAAATGATATTTAAATTATATAATTTTCCAACACTGACTATTTAAATGTAGTGAAATAAGTTAATTGAAATTAAGGTTATCAAGAATGATGAAAATATTTTACTTCCTTTTAAAAGTATAATTCATTTATCAATTAAGATTTTTTAAGTGTATTATTTGAAATTTGCTAGCGTCGTATATTTTTTAATTTATTTCATATTTTAATCTATTTTAATATTATAAAATTCTCCAGCTAAATTTAAATTTCTGCAGATTACATTAAAATATATCATGTGCTTATGTAAATTATTAATGCACAATATCTCTCGTTAGCTCCATTAGACATTTTCTTCTTAATATTTTACAAGCGGGAGACCGTGAGCACAATACTTAATAGAACAAACTTTCAAAGTGATAAATCACAATTATTATTATGAATTCATACCAGATAGTTTTGAATAGTAATTTCTTTTTTATATTATTCACGGAATATCTACCCTTATGGGTCCTCTATATCTCTATAGTACCTATCATATGGGGTTTTGCAACCAAATCTTATATGAATTATTTCTATAGACCACAAACCAAAAATCTTCATATCATCAGGAAAGTTCATCGTTACCTCAGAAATACTACTATTCATACAGATTTTTCATTTTCCTAAAAAAAAGGGTATTAATCAACTTTCAAAAAATCCCTATAAAAGTGTTCAGAATATTCCTAACGAAATCGTAGCAGAGTTGCCAGACTATGATGTCTGCGACCCTGCTATTCGCAAAGGCCCTAGTTATGCTTTATTAATTGATGACGAAGACTGAGTTTTCTGTCTCTTCATTTAAACTTAACTTTTTTTTGTCTGTTCAATCATTGTTTATTACTTAATAATAAAAAAAAAAAACATATATTTAGACTGCTCTAATAGCATTTTCCTCTTATTTTAAAATATATGGGCTCTGTAAAAAGTCTTTTTTATTAGATGTATTTGATCCTCAGTAGTATTTTGTCTGTCGTTTTGGAACTAATAGAATTTCCTTTTTTTATCATTTTTCTGTGTTTATTTAATTTTAAATTGTTAAACTATTTAAGTTATTTAATATACTTTTTTCTATTTTTTATTCAAATTTTAAACTTTTTTCATCTTTATTTAAATTTTTCCACAGTTAGACATTTTTCATTCTATAATTGCCTCTGCAATTGGCTTACAGCAGCAAGTTGCAAAGCAACTAGGAAGCCCACGGAAATTTACTTTGTTCCATTGTTCTATCCTTATATATAAAGAATAACAATTCAAACTTTCTGTTTAGAATTCGAAATTTGTGAATAAAAAATTCGCCAGATTTGGCAATACCACGGATACGATATCATATTATTCATTCAGGGATTATGAAATTTTAGATGTATTTACTCAGAGGATAGTGATATTTTTCCATTGATAAAAAGCAGCCGCACTTACCATTTGCCAACTTGTGATTTAGAAGCAGGATATTCAATTTATGTGCATGTTCAAAAACTGGATTTCTTCCTTGCACATTTAAAAACGCTGAATATGGCTCCCACAAAGTGTTAAGTATCACACTGAATAATATGAATAATTTAAAGTCTTGTCACTCTGTACATTTTTCTATAATTTGTCTTATTACATTTAGGTAAATAATAAAACAGGGGAGCTATTTTAAAAGAACAGCTAGAATCATTCGTATTAATTTTATTTAAGATGAAAAATTGTAAAAACAAGGAAAATTTTAATAATAAGATATTTGGGGAAACACTAAGAGTTACTCAATTAAAAAAAAATAGCAATATGTTTTTAAATGATTTTATTATAGCAATATTATTGGTATTAGTCAGCACGTAAAGGATCAAACGTCTGTGAAAGCAATTACAACCGCATATTAAATTCTCAAAAACGTTCCTTTTAAAAAAACGTTCATAGTAAATATAATTACAAATCTCACTGTTATACAAATAACTACAATTAATAAATTGCCTAAATAACCACATTTACTTTCAGAGGTAAACGTACCCTTGCGTTGTCAATCGTTTGTGAAATGTATTGCCATTTATGACAACACATCCCCCAAACAAGGGAAATACGCTGTTGCGTCTGTATTGTATTGTGGAAAAGAAAGATTTAGTATACGTATTATTTATGCAAGTTTCAGAATGAAGAAATCTAAAAGTTTTAAAAAACTATGTGTCAAAATGAACCATACTACTCAGTAAATAAAATTTGTTAGCATGGCAGTTTTCAATATCGTTATTAATACTAGCATATGATCCCGTCACAGATAACGAGATAACGGAGAAGTGTTATTTTAAGTTTAGAACAATAAGTCAGATTATTGACATAATATTTCATTTAAGAAGATTATATAAAGCGAAATATCGTGTGTGTTTTAATTGGAGATCCAATATGGTGATTTCTGTAATGCTGTCTTACTGTCAGCTTGTGTTACGCATTAACATTCCAATAGTGGCTGGCTATTCATCAAAATCACCCCGAAAACTGTGTTTGCAAAAATCAACCTCTAGCGGAACATAATATGGTACTTCTTATGTTTTTAACTGTAATGTTAACATGAATTTTTTCTTAAAGTGAAGACTACGTAAAAATTTTATAATGTTCAATTTTAGGAAGAAAAAAATTCATATTTTTTTCTCTATTAATGCTATTTTTCATTTATAAACTGTGAAAAAAGTATTACTTTGAATCAAGGATTTTTTTAAAGCAGCTTAATCAACTGAATTTTCTTTTGCGTAAGTTGGCAGCTATGTGTTGGTAAATTAGCCTTTATAAAAGTACATAGGCTAAAAAAGAAAGTTGAAAAATATATATATATACGTTGAATTTCCTAAACAACACAAATAATTTACAGAAATATATTAATTTCAGCTTAAAATGTGCATAGGTTAAATAAGAAAATTAAAAATAAAACAAAAAACCTCTTGCAAATCTCATTATAACAATTTTATTAATAATTAGAAGTATAAACGCATGAAAATACAATTTATTTACCTATAATGATTAACACAGCTCATATCTGAGGTCGATCCAGGCAAAAATTAGGGCCTCTAAACATTTTTTATTTAATAAGAAGAGCCTTTTCACAAGATTTAATTTAATAAAAAGAAACCATTCTCAAAATTCTATTTTTTTAAAAGGATCCTTAATGCAAAAATCAATTCCAGTGAGCCCAATGAACCATACTACTCATTAAATAAAATTTGTTAGCATGGCAGGAAATATCATGAACTTATCTTGTTAAAATTTCACAGGCATATTTTGTAAACAATAATGTGTTAAAAAAAAAGAAAAATGCTAGGAATAGGATTTTTAAAAAGTTAATAAAAATTAATAATTTGCAGCATTCGATCTTTCAGGGTAAAATTTTATTTGTCACATAGTTAAAACAAAAATTCTTTATTTTCTTTCTTTCTTGCTTTTTTCCCCTTAGAATAATTTAAACATGCTAATTGTGAAAAAATGGCATCCTAAAATATTTTATTTTATGCTTGCTGGATGACGCTACCAAATTTATTTCGACTTGATGCAGTTTCCTCGAGAACAATTTTTGCAACATTTCATTTAAAAATTAACAATTCGGACATAAAAAAAGCCTAAAGAGGACGCTAATCGCAGCTGTTAGTACAGGAAAAAACAGCTGCCCCTTTATCTAATGCTAAAGTGCCATTGACATCATTATTTATTGTGAATGCGTTTGAAAGTGTTAGATATTCAAATTCTGACAATTTTTGCCTAGTCATATAAACACAGAACACTGATGTCACATAGAATCTGAAATTGTAAAAAAAAAAAAAAAAAAAAAAACATTATGAACAAATTAAAAATTTATGTAATGCAATAGTCTCGCACGGGATTTTCCTGAAACGAAAAGTTATATCAGATGGCGCATTCGAGAGCTTGTATCAGCAATTAATCGGAATCAATTCAGTATGAAAAAATGAATAACGCACTTGAAATATTTAAAAGCTTTAATATGCTTATAAGAGAGATTATATTATTATATTTTAAGAGAGAATCGGATGTTAGAGAGTATTTTTTCAATGAAACGTTCCAAGAATCGTGCATTACTTTCTAGATTTATAATTTGGTGTTCTGAATGGCAGCAGTGTTCGTTTGTTTATATCTTTTAATCCGTTGTGTATAATAGCTTGTTATCGGTTATTTTTAATTTAGAGCTTAAAACATAATAATTGGATAGTTTTTGAAGGTTTTAGAGAAAATAATAAATAGTAGATGTGATACAAAGCAGATTTGTGTATATTTCTTATAAGTTGAACAATTGGCATACTTACGGCATCGGAATACTTACGCCTGACACGGCCGCGATATGTTTTCATTTTCTCTAGGATGTGTAAAACCCGGTATCGTCACCTCACTTCTGTATCATATAAATACACTACTATTTTTTCCCTTGAAATAAATTTTGAGTGGAGATTAGACAGATATAGTAATATCTTTATTACTGAATTTCAAAGTTTGATGCATTCGTTTTAATGCAAATATATTGTTGTTTAGAAATATTAAAAATCATTTAAGTGTCTTTAGAATTGGGAAAACGAATCACCGATCGTATTTTACAAGCGGCGGGATTCTCAATCGGCAGAGATATTTTGAATACTCAAAAACACACATTAACACAGTGGAATATTTCCATAGTGGCCCCTGTGGCTTGTCAATAGATGTAGGTAAACAGCGCGCACGTGTGGCATGCCGAATGCAGCCGGAATTTCAAAACATTACTTACTTATAAATAACTCTCGTATATAAATCTGATCAGACGATGTTCTATTGCTCTCAGACAATTCTTAAATAAAATACACCATGTGCAGTAATGGAATAAAAACGCAGCAGGGAGCCAATTATTACCATTCAACTTAAATAATATTCTTATTTAATGACAGAAGATTTTCTATTAAATAAGGCGAAAATATAATTCAAATTTAGTGGGGACAATCGGCCCACTGGTTCGCCGCTATTCTAACTCTGCATATGAAAAATACGATACTTCCATAAATAAATAAATGAATGAATAACATAAAAACTTTAACGTATTGCTTGAGTTTGATAAATAACGAAGAAAATTTAATAAGTTGACAATTTTAACACAATCTATATTTTCAGTTGATAAAGCATGTTGCCACGAATCGGCAACAAAATTTAGAGATTAAAAGGAACTCGAAGTAATGAGCTCGACTTCCTATGGTTGCTACATGCTACATTGCATATATGTGATCTGGGATGTAAATTACTTTTGTTTATACTCGAAGGAAACGTTATTAATTGCGAACCTCTCTAACTGTCTAAATGACATTTATTTAAACTAAAGATCACTCTCTTATTCGTGCACTTAATGTAAATTTTTTTAAATTCAAAATATGGTAGTCAAAGTAAAAATATTTATTCTACATTGATCACCAGTATTTTACAGAAGTCATTTATTTAGTTTTTTAACCGTTTAGTCATTCACCTACCATTTATGCAGTTGAAATGTAAGAGAAATATTTCGAAAATGTAATTTATTTTTCGTTTTAGGGACTTCCAGAAGGAAATATCTCAAGCACCGACCTTGACTAATCCCGATTATGACAAAAGCAGTAACCGAAAACCGTTTACCAGAAGACAGAGACAATTATTCCAGCTTACCACGGACACTGACAGATCTGTGATCCTAGCACTAAGCTCACAAACTTTCAGTGCAGCTTATAGCTACACACCTATATTCTGTGACATTGAGCTCAGAAACATTTACTGAAGCTTATATTAACTTACTTGTGATATGTGACTTTAAGCTCACAAACTTTCTGTGCAGTTTACATATAAATAATTGTGACATTAAGTTCAGAGACATTATCTGAAGCTTATATTTACATACTTGTGACATGACACAAAGCTGACAAACTTTCGTTGCAGCTTATACTATTTATAAATAATATGACTTTAGGCTCAGAGACATTTTACTGAAGCTTATATATATTTACTTGTGACACAAAGCTCACAAACATTCCGTGTAGCTTATATCTACTTATCTGTGACATTAATCTCTGAATGTTTTACTCAAGCATATTTTGTATTTTTGATGTTGATCCTAACTAACAGTTTTTTTTACTTTTTAAAGAAAAATCTGACTAATAAAACGGTTACTGCGACTGTGCGTCATTATTTAATTTAAACACTAATAAATATCATTTCTGTAGTGGGCACAATACCCACAACTACAGGTATTGAACAGGATAATTAGGATACTTAAAAGTTTGATATTTCAGTACTTCTGAACAGTGTTTCTCTCAGACCATTTTGATTTAGAGAAAATAGAGGGGGAGCATTTCTGAAATGATAATGGGATTCATAAATGTAAAGAATGTTTTTCGTTAGTATTATTGTATGGCGACATTTTCACAATGAGGGCAGGAGATTTGTTGCCAGGATTTTGTCTCTTACCCTGCATACGTGCATGAAAGAAACACTGTTTCCAAGCTACGTTTTATTTCTGTATAGCTTGTGGTCTGTTTTCAAACAGATGAGTATGTCTTAGAAATTGTTTGTTTCTGACTCCGCTTCTTAAACACTTTTAAATTTACCACCATAAGACTCGAACATTTTGTGTTCCGGTTAAACCCAGAATTCTTTCCGTTGAACCACGAACTGATAAAATATTTAACTTCGACTTGGTAAAATGTTGAGGAATAAATTGGCGAACCATACAGTTATACTTTGACACAAGTTGTAGTCGGGCCAGGATTTCTGCTTAAAATTTACCCCGCAAATTTACAGACATCAAGGTCTGAATTCGAACCTGGCTCCACTTTACTTGTAGCTACCGTTTCAACAACAAGAGTAGCAGATTTGTATCATAAATAATTGAAACAGGGCTATAGTGGAGGATATACGGTGGCGTACGAGGGGCATTCCTTCTAAATGTTTTAAGGAGCATCGTATAGCTCTGTTCCTATCGTAAATATATAGAGTATGCTATTTAGCATATCTCTCTGAATATATAGTATATCCTTTGTTTTTTATACGACGGAATTATTGCCCTAAAGCATAATATGGAAAGTGTTTAGGACTATTTGCTTTGATATGCTGTTGCATACTACCAGAGAGTGGTAAAAGGCTGAATCATTGTTATGTTTCATCATGAGCAATATCATTGAAAAACTGTATATTTTAATATGGATGAATATTTATGTATTCAGTTTACTACGTGAAAGATAAAATTTATATTAGAGGTATAATTGTATTGAATTTAAATACAATCCCATTAAAATTTGGAGTAACTTTCTTTTATTTCGGTCGAATTCTGGTTGAATAGTGTAGGGTTCAGGGCGACGCATGATATTTTATCGTGATTGCAAGTTCACCCTTAGTTTTATAGTTTATTCTCTGTTATGTACACACAGACGTGTAGTTTTTCAAGCTGCTCGGTTTTGTATGCATTGTAAACATGAAAAATATCAAATTAATAAAACATTGTTATTTAAAATGTTATGATACACATTTATATTAAAGTAACTAACTATTTTTAAACTGTAAAAATAATATTTAAAAAAATTAATATTTGAAAAAGATACCAAGAATTACGAAAAAGAAAACCGTCTAATAAATAAAATAAACACACTTTACTTGTAAATGCGTGAAAACTATAATATCTGATGATTTTCTCATCTACACAGCTTTGATAACATATAAAAATGCAAAACAACTGATGAAGTCTAACGATCAGTAAAAAATTGCAATACATCAACACATCAACTCAGGCATTTTCATAACAATCATTAGAGAATCTCTTGTTACATTTATCACATATAGGGTTCTTGCAACTGAAACACTGATAGGCTGTTTTTCTTTTATTTTTAAAGGGGGCGGGGTGCTCAGAAGCGCGTTTTTCTTTATAAGTGTATCAATTACATTTAGTCATTTTCTAAATTGAACATTTTTCAATCTACATACACTACACAGTGGTATGAAACACACTTTGAAATGGTAATGTAGCCATCAAAGTGGTGTGAAAAACACTTACATTTAGGGTAAAATAGGTGACTTTAGAAATTTCTAAAACTATCTTAATGCACAATTTAACTTCGCGGATAATAGTTGGCGTTTTAAACCTCCGTGAATCCTCACTAAATGTGTTGATAACTCCACGAAGAAATATTTTTTTTTCCAATTTGACACTGTCTCTTAGTATTGTGTGCTCATTACTGTAAATGTTTACTTTTGTACTTGTCAGCACACGAAGAATTTACTTAAAAATATAAGTTATTGTACCTAAGGACAGTATAAAATTCTTAAACGTGTAACATTTTAAAAAAGACAGTGACAGAACTATTTTATCAATATAATCTTAATTACTTACTTAGTTTGAACGCTTTTGCAACTTACATTGCCTATGTGTCACCAATAGGTAAAAAATAAAGCGCGTTTCGAACTTTTTGGGACAATCTGTATACTTAAACATATGTAACGTATGAACCTTTTGTTGAAAAAAAAAATAAATATTTAACAAAAAAAAAAAAGAAAAGAAAAAGAAAAGACGCTTAACGAATATAACTTTTCTCTGCAGAGAAAACTTTAAGCGTTGTAGGACACTTTCTAGATGAAAGTGATGAAAAACTTGATTTGTTATATGCTTCACATTCAAAATGCTACATGATGTTTTATGTGCATCTCTGCTTTATTCAGACTTTGCAAAGTATTTACATTGATGAAACGTGATAAATATTTTGTTTAAATTGGAGATATAAAGGAAATATGAGAAATATGGATATTATACATTGGTTTAAAATCGTTTAACACTTCAAATTTAAAGATTAAATTATTTTTTTTAAAGATTTATAAACCTGAAAGCATTATATATTGTAACATATCGAAGCACTTGCCAAGAAAAAATGGGTAGCTGATTGTCCAAAAGCAATTTATATTAACATAATCTAAATGGAACTTAATGAAAGGTTCTAATATTTTCAAGATCAATCACTTGAAAATTTTTGTCAATTATCTGTCTATAATTTCCACTGACCGTTTCTGAAACTTTTTACAACGTACGAAGTTCAGTTATTATTATCAATAAAAAAATACTTTTAATCCACACAACTGAATTTCATAACTCTGTAGGTATGTGAGAATCTGAAGAATAAATAGACAGACTAACAATTTGAAATCAAACATTTTGTACTAAAGAGTATTGAATAAACTTTCTATTCTTTTACCAATTTATAACATTTAAACATGCTTCATACTGTAACTTACAATATATTTTATCATAATCGGTACATTTGTGTTTCTTTCACCGCATTTTGAGTATGTTATAAACTTTTCAGCATAATGAACTAGAATTACTATAACTATATTGAGTGTATCTATTAGAATAAACTTGGTTGAATTAGTTCCGCTTCATCACGACTTCACAAAACGCAAGTATTAAATGCTTGAATATAAAATGGTGTAAGTCAATAATATTGAGTTCAATGCTTGGCGGAATTCTACACATATCGATTTAAAAATAGAAACATCGGATTAAGTGATGTTTGTTCTAAATTTGCCTGTACGTATCATCCGAAGATTTATTTTCCTCGTCAGAAATCATGATAACCCGTCAAGTAAACTCTTGTTTAGATTGAGTATATAAGAAAATGTGAAATCACCATTCTGCCGTTAAACCATCAAATACAGCTTTTTCGCAAGTCTCTATTTCTCAGACACGAAATATGATACGATATAAGTTCTGTTTAACACATCAACGGTGATGAATTCAGGTGGATCGAATAGGAGAGCACTTCCCTTGAAGATTTTGATAAATCAACATTAATGGTCAAAAACTTCAAACCTTCCCACAGCGGACAATCGAAAGAATTCTCCGAGAAAAATGCCTTAGTTCAACACTGTACACAAGCTTTTAAAATAAATTTATATCCGTTAAAAACCTTTTTTCGTTTTTTACTAGAATGTTTAATCAAAGAGCATTTTTCATTTCTTTATTTTATTATCTTTTTTTTAAATAAAAAAATAACAGAAAATATTTTCAGATCATCATATTTTTAAATAATAATAACTGTTTTTATTATGCTTAAATTATTTATTTATAATGCTCTTTCTTTAAAATTGAATAATAGTCTGTTTCCTATTTCTTTTTCTGAAACAAAGGAGGCATCGTCACTTATAATAAATAACTTCTTAAATACTCCAGTATATCGTTTGGAACAAAGTTCTTACGCCAGTTTGTGTGATATAAATAAACCTTTACTGCTTCTTCCTGGTTCTCGCACGCGTTACAAGATGCCGCTTTAAAGATAAATACCGATTACATGCTTATGAAAATTGATATTCTTGCAGTAACGTTTTTTTTCACCAAAATGTAGACAGATTTATTATTTGTTTTGGAAGATTATTTTATATATTTTATTTTATTACATTATTACATTTTTACGATTATTATTATTATTATTTTAAAATAGACAATAATAATCAAGTCATTGTATTACATAAAAAAATATATTTATTTTTATTCATGAACATAACTAAATCGTTAGCAATCTGTCATGAAGCTAATATATTCGTTTATTAAAGGCAAGTTTAAAATTGACACAATAAACAAAAGAAAAAACGGAAAAAATATAATTTTTTTTATGTATAAAAGTAATGTTTATGGGATATCTGTGATATTCAAGAAATGAAAAGAAAATAAATTTTTATTTCTCAATACTATGAGAAATTATGTAGAATTATGCTTATTTACAAAAATCATTTTACATATTATCATTTATTTTACTATAATAATGCCTTTATATATACTAGGGCATCCAACCAGGGCTTCCCGGGATAGAGAATATATGTGAAAACCATTTATATTTTTTATTGGAAACTCTAATAGATTTTTTACATTTAATATTTTTTCAGATTACCCCTAACAACACCAAAGAGCATTTGTATATGAAATATGTCAATTATATTTTCAAATAAATTTTTGAAATGTATTAAAGGCGATAATTTAATTTTGGTCTCGTGCCAGAAGTTAATAGCCGAAGTAATCGCCAAAAACTATGTACAGCAGATTTTTTTTTTTTATTCTGACAATTTCAGCGTTTTTAAGCACTTATTTCAATTACATATCTGTGAAATTTGTGTTTTATTTATACTATTTTATTTATTACTTAATGAAGTTTTAATTGCGTTATGGAATGTTAGCTGAACTTTTTATATTGTTTAAAGTGCAAACGGATTAAATATTTTGTAATCGTCTGCAAATGATAGAGATAGATTAAAACCCTCTAAGCGTGTAGAACGTAATTTTCCGTTCACTAAGCTTCAGGTTTCACTGCAATATGTGCAATGTTTAAGATAATATAATTCTCTAGATTTAATGAATTTTCGAAACATTGAAGAATGATTAATACTCTCAAGAGTTACATTCATATTTGTAATTAAGTTTTATTTATAATGCTGAAAGAATCATATTTTTTTAGCATTTTAAACTAAATGCAGAGAAAACAACATTACAATTTTACCCATTTTCAAAACGCTCAGAGGGTTAAAAAATATATATTTATCATGCTTGAAATTTAATTTAAATGCTATAATAAATCAGTCAATGAAGATACAGGTTTCAAACAAATTGCATTTGAGAGTAGATTTCCCCCCCCTTTATCTAACGGTGTAAAAATATACGATGTTTAGAAAAAAAAAATGCAGCAGCAAAAATCGCAAAATCGAAATTTCGTCGCCAAGTGTTGCCATTTGCAACATGACGTCAGCGTTAACAACAGACACTTTTGTCGTTTATAATATAGATAGATATTCTAAAAAATAACTGAAGTATTACAATGATTAAAAAGATAAATATGAAATATAAAATAATAATGCATTTTATCTATCAATATCAAAAAAATTCATTAGCATCACAAAATATGTATTATACTCTCTTATACAATCTTTCAAAAATATTTATGCAGTGGAACATATTATTTTTTTGAAAGATTTTTAAATAATGCACAGACGCCGACGCGACGTATCGATTATGTGCAGTGTTTCAACACATAAAGGATTATTATACACCGACAATGTTAAAATTTTACGATCGAGGTACAAAATTAAATGTTATTTTCTTTAAGCTGATTCGAAGCAATGTATTTTACGGGTGAAATTTATGCTTCAATGTAAAATATGACTGTTTTATTTCGTGGGAAGATGAAGTGATATTGTTTTTACTGATGTAGAACAAATTACAATTTTTATTAAATTTAGTGTATGTACATTTTAAATTTATACAGTTGAAAATTATTGTTTTATATTTTTGATAATTTAATTTTCAATTCAAATATTCTAAGACAATTTTGTTGATTTTATATATAACAAGCAATAAAAAAAGGTTTCTATAGGACATGAAAATGAATCTAGATACCTTGGTTCAGCGCACCAAGTGCTCTACCATTTAAGCCATCTGGACGAAATCCAGGCTGGCATTTTTCACTTACATATGCGTTGGCAAATCTGCAATGTCTCAGCGCAAGATGGGATGTTATACATGAGCACACTATTCAATGGCGTAGATGAGATGAATAAGTTCCCAGCATCAGATAATATCAGGGGCGCCATTTCGGGGGGGGGGGGCTGGAGTGGGGCAACCGCCCCCCCCCCAAAGAATTTCAAATTTCAGAAAATTTATCAGTTATTACAGGTTAGACAAAAAACAATCAATATGATCAAAAGCTAAAATAACGTCAGATTTCACAAATTTGATTACAATAAAAAAAACTAGTCTGATGTGCCAATCTCAAAACTTTCTTCTATCCCATACAGGTTTCACAAACACCAAAAACAAAACAGCACCAATTAATATTAAGGTCTAACTGAATCTAAAGTTTTATTAAATTATGTGCGTTAGTTCTGGAGATATAGCCTTCGTGAAAATCGTGCAAAATTTAGCATAGTAGCTCCACCTGTTGGGCTATTTATATCAAATCGTAATCAACGTCTATTTTTGTCAAGGTCTAACAGAAGCTGAAGTTTGGTGAAATTCTGTGCATTAGTTCTTGAAATATAGCTATCGTAAAAATCAGGAAAAATGCAACATAGCAGTGCCTTCTGTAGGGCGATTTTCGCCAGAAACTAATCACCACCCATTTATATCAATGTCTAACTGAATATAAAGTTTTATCAAATTCCGTGCATTAGTTCTTGAGATACAGCGCCCACAAAAATTTTTGTCACAAACAGACACTGAGATACACAGACAGACTCGCAGACAGACATTTTCTAAAAATAGTCCAATTGTGTTCAGGACCTTCTAAAACGTATAAATCCATCAAAAACCGGAAGTGGTAATTTTCATAAATCCAATAAATTTTCCTTGTAAAGATAGAAGAAAGTAATAAACATTTAATAAACACTTTAAACATTGAAATGTTTTCTAAAGCCTTGCTATTGAAACATTCTGTAGGTGGGTCATTTATCATTAATGAGTATTTTGGCTAGTTTTAGAAATATATGTGAGAAAAGACTCTATAAATTGCTTCTGAGCTGTGTACAGCATGATTAAAAGAAAACTCGTCACCCTCAAGGCTAGAATTTTAGTGATAAATTCTCTCTTTAGCCAAAAATTTACGGAGAAATTTTTTTTCGGGGGTGAGGGGGAGGATGGGTGAGGAGTATTCAATTTCCTAATTATATGATTTGTTAATTTTGTTTTATTAGTGTCACATTATATTTACTCCAATCGTTATAATGCTATTAAATCATCTGCTTTATTAAATGATATTATATATACAGTATGCTCTTAAAAATCTCGACAGCCTGTCACGAGAGTCCTGTCCAGATTTGGTTGTAACCGACCCGAATCCTGACTTTAACTCGACAGACTTCAAGCGGAATCCGAAATATTCATACCTGAACCCGAAGTGCAAAAAAATTAATGTATATTTTAATGCATTTATGGAAAAGTAATCTACAAGTTTACCGCTTATGTACAAAAAATAACACATATACTACACACATATACACCTATTAATATTGATATACTATAGTTTTTTCATTTGAAAAGTATTCAGAACCTCCTTTTGTATAATCGGTTCATCTCGAACGCGATTGGAAAGAGTCAAAGCATAACCCAAAACGTAAAAAAATTAAACTCGGACAACACGAACCCAACTCAAAATAGTGAAAACCCAACTTGAACCCGAAACACTTAACCATTTAATAACGGGCCAGAATTGACTACTAATTTTGCATTCAATCGTTCTACAATTTCCAAAAAAATTCCTTGTGACAGATTTCTCTTGAAAATACCCTAATATAAGTGTATGACAGATTTCAAAAAGTCGTACTAATAGAATAAAAAATACTCCACTGGGACATATGTGTCCCAACCGTAGACAAATGTTCCAAGTAAACCTGACCCGCAACGAAAATAAGCCACGTCAACCCGGCTCGATTCGTACTGCAGATTGGTTCGTGTTGCCCCACCCAATGCAAATGACCTGAGACCAAGGGTTTTGCAGATTTCTGAATTGTATAGAATTTAGATCATAGTCTGAAGAGGAAGGCAGAAAATGATTGCGCTAAATTTTTACTGACAAAATAATCATAATAAAAATTTTCTTATACCTATGGATTACAACATTTGCAAATTTCGTAACTTCTTGGTGGTGTTTGTGTGCTGATTATCTCGTGATCGATTGAATTTCATGACTTTTTTGTGATTGTTTCATTTTTTTTTCTTTTTGTGATAATTTTTCCAAATTCACTATTTTCTGTGAATCATTGACGGAATTGATTTTATAGACCATTTGTCTAAATTCGCGACATTTTTTTCAACCGATCGACGAAGTTCGCTATTTGTTTTCGCCATCTTTTGACGAAATTCACGACTCTTTTCTACGCTCGTTTGTTGAAATTCGGGAGTCTTTTTCCGCAGCCGACTTACAAAAATTGCTCTTTTTTGCACAATCTTTGACGAAATTCCAATCGTTGACGAATTTTTTTCCACCATTTGTCGAAATTTTCTACATTTTTTTTTCGGCAACTGATCGACGAAATTTGTTATTTGTTTTCGCAATTCGTGACTTTTCTACGATCGTTTGTTGAAATGCGGAAGTCATTTTCCGCAACCGATTGACAAAAGTAGATATTTTTTTTCGCGATCTTTGACGAAATTCCCCTTTTCTGCGCGATTGTTTGACTAAATTCGCGATTTATTTTTTGTTCAATCTTTTGACGAATTTTGCGATATTTTCCCGCAATAGTTATACTGAATTCGTGATTTTTTTCCGCGGCCGATTGACGAAAATCTCTATTTGTTTCAGCGGCTTCTTTGTGATCTTTGGCGAAATTGGCATTATTTTTCCATGGTCATTTGAAAAAATTAACGATTTTTTCCGTGACCAATTTTGCCAAATTAACTATTTTTTCTAATTCTAATTCGTAATATTCGCGATGTTTACCGCGATCGGTTGACGAATTGCTTTTGCGTAAAAAAAGAAGAAAAGTTCGCGGACTACCACTAAAATTAAAAATATATTTACTAAAGAATCACATGTTTGTGAAAGAAGTTAAGATAAGAAGGCAAAATCTCACACTGCATTTTTTATTATGGGGCCTATTTCTATTTTGTGCACGATTTGGGCAGTCCTGCACGGTATTTCAACCCCTGTCTCTAAAAAAAAAACTTTGTTCCCCCACCCCCTCCTCGAGAAACTCATGAAATGGCGCCCCTGTAGTAAAACCTGCAAAGAAGGAATGGAAAAAGACTGTAAAAAAGCTTCATTTTAAACAGATCTCCATCTTAGCATTGTATAGCTTTTTTTTCGTCGAAACTTGATTTTTTTTGCCCGTTTGAGAAAGAGTTATGTTATAGACAGGTTTCGCTTAGACACGTTTCACTGTAATACACCTATGCTCTCCAGAAGTGTTTTATAAAAAGGATGTTTTAACAGTCTTAAAGAATACCTGAAAAAAAAAACGGTACCTGTCTATAACTGAAAACTTTTATAATATTTTTAAATTCTACTTGCTAAGACGAAAACCTGTCTAAAACGGAATTTTTCAGCGGTCACTTGAGATTCCATATTAGAAGCATTGCTGTCTCTGTATATAGGATTCAGTAAACCTCTCGAACTTCACTACCTTAAAAAAAACTTTGCCCCCCCCCCCAAGAAAGTTCTGAAATGGCGCCCCTGGATAATATATCTAAATTTCCAATTAAATTTTCAAGACGACTGAAACTACGCAAAAAGTCTTTAAATGGCACTAAAAAGATGTTTGGTTCTACGCTGTTTGGCAAAGTGAAAATAAATTCACATCCTTTATAGTCGGTGGAGTACCCAGGGAGGGGGTCCAAATGCTCTGGATACCAGTAATATTGTAAAGTTTTCTTGGCCTTGAATTTTGCTGAAAGTGTTCCGATTAGATAAGACAAAGTAAACATTACAAAATAAGTGGCATCCAGAGCATCTGCACCCCCACCTTGGCTAAATATTGTTCAAAGATTTATGGCGTAGTTTCAGTCCTGCTGAAAATTTAATTGGAAATTTAGATACATTATCCGATGTTGGGATCTTATTCGTCTCATGTACGTCACTGAATAGTGTTCTCATCTATGACATTCCATCTTGCGCTGCGAACATGCAGCCTTGCCAACGTATACGTAAGCGAAAGATACCAGACTGGATGTCGTCCAGATGGTTTAAATGGTAAAGCAATTGGTGCGATGTACCTACTAAACTATATCAATACATAATTAACCTACATTAACCATACATTGTTAAATACCTACTAACACATTGTAAGAGGCAATTGAAAGTATCATAGCATACGAATACTATATTAAAATGTTAGACAAAATCATGGAAAGCATTTTGAATAATAATGAAATAACGGAAGACATAACATGTGCTCTATTTACAATGACGAATTAAAACTACATAACTCCAAATTGCATCATTTAGATGGTTTCTTTACCAGTTAATATTTTTTATCGCTTTAAAAAATAAGTACAAAGAAAATTCTTTTTGTTGTTACTGAATACATTTTTCGTTCTTTTTATTCTAAAAAGTAAATAAAGAAATTCTTTTTATTTTACCATAGCAACCTTTTCTAGTTGCATTTTTAAGCTAGGAGTTTATATCAACTGAATGAATTACCTGAATAAAATAGCATTTAGGCACTTTCTTTTATTTTTAAGATTATTTATCAGTGAAATATTTCCTGTTAGAGTGTTGAAAACATATTCTCATTCATTTAGCATGTGGAAAAAATAAGGTTCAGTGAATATAATAAGGATAAGAACAATTTTTTCTGCTGTTAAATATTTTTGTTAAATTATTTATTAATTAACAATTGTAGTGCTGGGAGAAAACATTCATATTTATACTTTCTTTATCTTATTATATTGTGTTATGTTCGTTCTTTTTATGAAAATGCGCATTAAAATAGCAAATAATAGCAATAATTAATAATTTATTTTTTTAAAGACTGCTTGCACTGTCATAGTATACTTTCTTAGTTATGATTTCAAATAAGTGAAATATGTTAAAGAATTGTGAAATATATTAAAGAATTGTGAAATATATTAAAGGGAAAGAGGATACACAATTATGAAATATAATAGAAGACGGGAAAGATAATAAGTGAAAGGTATTAAAAATTGTGAAAGTCATTAAATTGAAAGATAATAAAATAAATAAATACAGTAGAAGAAAGAAATATAATGGAAGAAAGGAAGGTAATAGAAAGAAAGAAAGATAATAAAAGAAATATATTAAAGTATTTGTTTTATTTGTTTTCATACGTTATTATCTAACGACCATTATCTTTTTGCGTGTTGTAAATATGATCTCATCAATTTTCATTATTGAAAAATAATGCAAGGTTAGCAAACTCCTTGGAATTTTCAATGTGTCTTGTACCACTGTTGCTGATTAGAAAATTTCTATTTAATATTTAAATCGCAAAAAATGAAGTCGCCTCGTTTAATCACATATTCTGTAATATTTTTCTAAGATTAAAATAAGAGGAAAAAACCTATTAAAAATTGTGGTAACACTTTAGGCATCCTGACAATGTGGGACTATACATATAACGAGCATGAAAAAATGGTCATTAAAAATACTTTTTAAAATAATTGTTATATGTGAAAAAATATTAACACAGTTAGAAATGTTTTATAAAAAACTTTCTTCATTTTAATATATTGTCGTAAAAATCTCTATTGTTCTCAATTTAGTGTTTCAAGAGACAATTATTTTCATATCACAACAAAGATTCTTTCACAGCACACAGTGTGTCCCGATTCAGCAGTTGGAAATACTTTGGTCCAAATAATGAATTTACTAAAAGAAAAGGACATTTAAGATAATTACAAAAAGTTAATGCCAGGAAAATATAGAAACATAAATCGAAAGCGTGAATTTCTAATTTAGCCATTTATGAAGTGTTGCAAATCTACTAGAACTACAATTTAAAATTTTATTTCAGTGTTTCGCACACTTTCTTTTGTATATTAATTGGACTGTCAATTACTTTTAACAAGCCTGTGCGATTATAGAAACTGTGTTTAAAATAAGCTAAGAAAGAAAAAGAGAATTATAATATAAAAGTGTAAAATTAAAAAGCAACATTTAAAAGCTCTCAAATTATAACATTTGTATTCGTACAAGCTACACCATAAATATTTATTACTTTTTAATGTAGGATCGTGTTAAATTCATATTTGGGTATGTCAAAAAAATTAAACATTGACCTTAAATTGATAGTGGTATCTTGGCCAAATGTAAAAGCCAATGTATGTAAGCCAACAGTTATAAGATTAAAATGAATTACATTTTGTCAAAACTTTCCCGTAGTTTCACAAGATAATTTTGTACTGTCTGCAAATGCTTTACAATCTTTCTACAAAATGCTTTTTGTTTAAATATTTAATAAAATTGGACTTAGACCAATGAGTTTGATCGCTTCATGCAGTACTGTAATAGAATCATTCTTGAATATAGAATTCTGGGTAACATAATATCACATAAAATAACTAATTTTAATATACTACATACAATGATAATTTTAAAAGGTCATTTGATCCTAATATTTTTAATGTATATGCATACTATTTATATGTGAAAATTTGATATTTGCGTAGAATATTTCAACACGCGACATAGATTTCTGGGAGAAAAATCGCATACTACTTCTAATAAATATATATAAATAGTATCTTATGCATATATATTTACTTGAAACAAATTCATATTTACAGCAGATAAGTAAAAGCTACGAATGTAATTAACAATAATAAGTTAATTGAATCATCTTTTTAAATGTAAAAACTTGTGTATTTGTATTTCTTTTCAGTGGCACACCGTGTTTCTGAGCAATATTATTTAATACATAGAAGTATTTTCTAATATTACAATATATATATCATTTTCTGTCTTTTATTTTTATCTTCTTTTTCCAACTTAAATACATTCTTATTTAGATATTTGCATAGATCCTATTGAATTCTATATTATTGAGATATAGTACAAGGAAGTAACATTGTAAATGCCTTTCAGAAAAGGGTTCTCAATTCATAATGCAACTTTTTATAATAGTACGCATCCTATACAAACAAATTAGAAGTTATGAGAAAATCTCAATTTTTTGTATTAGTGCTCTTTTGTGTGCTATTTATAACACTATCGAATATTTATGAAAAGACAAATGAAGGCGAGAAGTAGATTCAATACCTCTGAATAAATAGCTCGTAAACAAATTTGCTTCCTGACATGATTGTAACACATTGTATAAATGAAATATGTATTTCTGTATAACTGCATTAAAAATAAATACCCGCATTCAGAAATATGTCTCTTACAGCACATTCAAGCATTGGAGAATGGAAATATACAAAATAAAGTAACTTTTGATCCAACATTCTTTTGATTTTCATTTGATCATTATTTGATTATCAAAATAAATGAGATCATGAAAGCATAGTGATTTATAAAAAATCGTTTGGTATAAAAAAAAGTGTCCATTAATGACATATATTTTTGTTTGATTTTTAACTAATACAGAGTTAGCATTTTATTTTATAGTTTAATGTTGAATGTTTGAAATATATGTGTTTTTAAATTTGGTAAACATGCCGCTTGTTCGATATCATTTTGCACAAATTAGTTTTAAAGAACATTTCTACAGGGAAAAATAAAAATCTGTTTAGTCTTTATCCAGAAATCGTTTGAAGCAGTTATATCGTTTGAAAGTCGTTGTACCATTCTTAACATCAGTTTCAAATATCTTACTTTCAGAGATTTTATTTCATGTGTCTCATAAATGTCTGAAAAATTATGAGTTTTTTAAGTGTGTTTCCAGAAGTACTTTTGTATTTATACACTATTATAAAAATAATTTTGATAATAACCTTAAAATACCTAAATTTGGTGTTGAATATGTACCCGATTATTATGTAAAACATTGGTGCTAAAATGCTTATATTTATCGGTAAAACGGCTTATAAGGAGTGTTTTTCACCTCACTAATTTTTTAAGCAGTATAACAAAAAATTTTGATCTAATTTGTCAACGGCGGTATTCTTAAAAACCCTATAGAACTCTATGTTACGATTATAAAACATGAACGAAGAAAGAACACAAAACCTGGAAGAGATTTAAAACATATTTTTTAAAGAAATAAATCTTTCAAATTTTCTACATGTCATCCAGAAAAATATCATATATAAAAAAAAATTGAAAAGGCATAAAATCCGTATTTAAGATTTAGATTAATTGAAATTTTAAATGCTCGCAGTATACCTGTAATCAACACATTATGTAAGTGGTAATCACTAAAATTATTGTTAGAGCCAAAATCTCGTAAGAGGAGTATGGGCGGGAGTCGCAATTCAGTTTTTGCAGTCATACGTCTATATATTATAATCAACTGCTCTTAAATACTATATATTGATACGCAAAAAATAATTTTAACCAGTGATAATTATTTAATATTAATTCCGTGGTGGATACGGTACATAAGTTAATACGTGATGTTAAAGAAAGTGATTCTCTGCCAGCGGCTGAGAGGTTGCGCTATCACAGCTGGAAAACAGGAGGGGCTGGACCCTAACCCATGTCGCGTTTGTCGGTGTTCGGAGTTTTCCGTGGTTTTCTTAGAACCTGCTATAACGCCACGTAATTCCAGGTTAGGTTACATGTTAATGTAAACAAAATGGCCTCGTTTACATTAACGTCTGCATGTTTTATAAAAATAGCGTTTTTTATCCTTGACCAATAGCTAATTCTTCAGTTATTCGTTTAGAAGAATAGTTCTAATTTTTAAAAGAACGTTTAAATTGACGAAATTAAAATGTTTATACGGCGTCTGTCTTCTATAAGTTACAAGAACAGTCGGCCAGAAAAAGAGAGCACACCACATTTTAACCACCAAAAATACCCAGAAACATTCTCAAATAGCCATTCAAGTGGAATTCTGTCTTCTTTCAATTTATGTGATAAAATGAGCTTAGGGAGTAGTCTTAATAGTGACATTGTACCAAACTCTGATATTTGTAATATGGACACATCATTTTGATATCATTCGATATATTTCACCATAGGATACCGAACGGGAAGCCCAGTAGTTTAGGAATTATGAAGGTTTAAAGATTGGAATTCTTAATGTTGAATTCATTTGTAACTGTTACAAAACAGATTGCAAAGAGGATAGATTTTTAAGCACAACTGAAAGATGCACTTATCGGAATGAGCTGTGATTTTAAATTTGTATGTTTAAAGTTGTGCGTAGGTTATAAATTATATTTTTGTTTTGAAAATTTATTTCCAAATGTATATTATTTAAAAATGAATTATTTTCGCAAAAATTATAATAATATGAATTTATGAAGCATAAATAGATTTTTCAGATTAACAACAAATAGCAATAGAAACGAGAAGAAAAGGCAAAGTTTTACTGAGATCACAAGTTTTCCCCACTCCTTTTAAAAGGTTTCTCAGAAACGATGTTATGCGCATATTATTCTATTATTTATGCTTGTGCACCTCGTCTCTGTCTAATGCAACTGATTTTTTGTTTTTGTTGTTTTACAATGGTTTTCTTTGCATGCGTCTGACGTCGCTATTCTTCGTGCTACCTCTACAATTCCAACACTATTTAAGGGTTTTTAATCAGCTAATCCTTTTGAGATGGGAAAAAGTTGGTGTTGCCATTTGAAATTTTTGAATAATTTCCATTGTAACTGTAACCGTGCAGGCTCCATTGTTCTTGTTCAAAACAATCTCTAACATAAACCTTTAAATACCTATATGCTCATTTAATTGTGTTTGGTTGAACGGAGAGAGCACTAGGGATTCATAAAGCAACAACGTTTCTTTATGACTACCTGTATTTCACTCGATCCCGGATCACAAAAATTATTTTCTTTGTTTCATTGTTCTAGTTCAAGTTTTTCAAGTCTAATTCTGTTCTAGTGAAATTTTCTCGAATGTAAATTGCATTCATCAATTATCTGTCGTTTGACCCTCTTTTTTTCAAGCGCTCCCGTGTATCAGCTGTCAATCTGCCATTTTTTTTTACTTTATCATTTAAGTAAAAACACGATTTTAAACTTTAATATATGTGTCATAAATGAGCGAAAATGCATTTTTATAAACCTGTTCTTTTTTATGAAAAATAAATTCCCGAAAACATTAAAAATTCCAGGGAGTCAATGTGGTGTTAGCGATTAAAAAAATCACACAATTTGCGCAAAATTATTTTCTAATCTGTAAGGTATGGAATAGAGCATCTCTCGCATGAAAATGAAGCGGTCAACTATCTGAGATGTGGCGTGGTGTTTCAACCGTTACTCTAAAACAAAATTCTTCTAAAAAAATATGTGTATGTATTGCATTGTTAAGGAGTTATTAAGAATCGCATTTTTTTAACAGTTTGCATAAGTATTTATAGTATTACTCAGTTTATTTACAAAAAATTACTTTTTTTCATAGACAACATGAAAAATAAATTTATACCAATGCTCGAAGTTTGAATCTATCTAAAAATGATTATTTTTTTCTCTCTCATTTATTTGTGAATTTTTCATTCAGAATAGTATTTATATTTGAACATTCTATACTGTCGCATTCCCTCGAGGATTGAGATAGAAAAACATCGTCGGTAGTCCATAGATAAAGAGATATTGTTCACTGTTTTTTTTTTTTTTTTTGAATAAAGTATTCTTTAGACGTTTCTATGCAATATAAGTGTTTTCTCGATGCAAAATATTCACATATATTTTGAAGATGAATGTTTAAATAGAGGAAGATAAAGTCCATGAAAGTCACAGATAACGGTAATTCTGCTTCAATACCTTTTTGGGGTAATAGAAGTTTTTATAAATATGCGTTTCACAACACTTCGCTAAATCAAATTCTCTGAGCAACAGAATTTCTTTTTGATTTCAATTATCTGAAAATTTTGTTATCATTTGTGATAATATTTGAAGAACTTTTCAGTTATATTTTATAATATAATTTTGTTCTAGTTTCTACCTGAGATTTATTCTGTTTTCTATGTCATATCTTTATTCATATGTATTTCAATTGCAGAATTTGATTTTTGTTGCAATATAACGAAAAATCTGATAAACAAAATCAACCACGACAGTCAGTTGATAAAGAAAGGTAATTTTAATAAAATAGTCTTCTGTAATTTATTGCAGTTTAAGTATTTCATTAAAAGTAATTTTTTTACGTATACTGAAGTTAAGCATTTATAATGAAAGAAGTTAAAAGTATCCAGAGCACAGATAATATATGTTAGGGCCCTTTACACTAGAAGATATATTATATAGACAGGGTTTGCAAATTTATTGTATAACATTTGTCGGGATGTACAAATATCAGCATACATTGTATTGAAGTGGGAAAGCCCAGCGTGAAATAACACAAGAATTCCAGCTTTTACAAGTTTTTATACTTTTAGTATACCCATGCATAACCTATAAACTGATACTCTGATATTACTTTTTTTGTGTTTGTTGAACAAACAACATCATTTCTGGCTAAAATCTTCCTTTATACTTACATTATTATTTCAAATTTCTTATATGAATGATAAAGCGAACTGTTTATTCTGATTTGAAGCTTACTTAAATATTTCTGCAAGTGCAGATGAATAGCAGTTGCTAATATGAAATAATTCAAAACATTCAATCATTTACCTGAGCTGCAATCGAGTTTAAATATTAATACAAATTAAAATTTTAAACGTGCGCAAATATTTAAGTTAAAAAATCAACAACGAAGTGATTTATGCTCTTTTAGTTCTTTATAGCTCTTTTAGTCTTATAGTTCTTTTTGTGAAGTGTACTCGTGTACGTTTAATAATTCACGTGTAACTGAAATAAAAGACTAAATATTTCTAAACAACCAACTAGGAAATTATTTTCAAAATGTATTCATATTGTTTTATAAAAAGACGATATTTTTAAGTTGCGAAAACATTTTAAGATGTTTTATGAACTTAATAAAAAACAACATATTACACATTATTGATAAAACTTTGAAGATATCATTTTAATAGTCTGAAACACATAAGTACATTTTAAATCTTTTTTCGATCAATGACAAATCTCTTCGATCAAAAGGTAGGTAAATGTAAGATCTGATATTTAATTGAAGATGGAATTTCATTGAACGTTTCATTGTTTTCTATGAAAAATCAGTATTTAGTTTAATCTATTAAATTTTCCCCCTGACGTTCCAGTTTTCAAAATTTCTAACTATGAATTTGGTTAATTAAAAAAAACATTCTAGTGTTAAAGAATAAAAAAAGGGTCACCAGTATTATTTAATGCAAACCATTGGCGGTATTTAAAATCAAATTAATAGGGTTAGTTGATATTGTTCATTATTCCCCCCCCCCCCCATGCTTATCCATCATTTTACATAAATAATTACAGTACTACATGGATGTTTTTATTTTGCAAGTTGAAAGTATTCTAACTAAGTGAAAAGGTGTCCAGGCCGGGAGTCGAAACCAAGACTTTTGGTTTGAATTACAAACAATTTGCCTAATGAGCTATCTGGACGGACAACAGCCGACGCATTTCCTTCAGGTATGTTTTTTCACTCTGTTGTTAAATTTGCAACTCGTATGATTGAATTTAAAATAATAAAGTTGTTATTTTGGTTTGGACTTTTTAGAGAATCTTAGATGTTTCATAAAATAATAAACCTATTACAGAATTTATTTTAGGTAATATACTAATTTAACAAACATATTTTATCAGTAAAAAAGGGGACAGATTGCGAAAGGACTAGCGTGCTGATTAGGTAGGATTTTAACATTTTAAGCAGAACTAACTAGTTCAATTAGTTCCAAATACGCATGAAATGGACTTGAATCAAAATACAGAAATTAAATACCTCGAATTAGAGACAAATAAATAAATTAGAGATAGACATATTTTAAAGCTTTTCTCTGTAAAAAAAATATTTAAGGAACATCTGGCTAGGGAATTTAATTAGTTAAAATATTTCTTTCACATTCCTTAAATAATTAAAATTTCTGGAAAGACTAGTAACGTTAGTTATTTTTAACCCTGGCGGTTAGTTGATGTTCTTATAAGGACAGGGAATAGGAACTGCAGATGGTACTAAATAATTTAAAGTCAACTTCTATTCCAGATGCAAAACATTTCCTACTTAAAATGCAGCTTAAATAAATAACAGTTATATTTAATGCAAAAATAGGAAAAAGAAGAATATATTTTTTGCACATAGATTTTAAATTAATAAATTCCCTTGCCAAACATTTCAGCTTTCGTGCACTTAATAATTCACGTATTGCGACAATAAATTATTCAAAAATCCTAAACCTTTAAATACGAAATCATGTTCGAACATTTTACCAATAATATCTGTAAATAAATAAAATGTTTAAACATTCTTTTATTTCCCTAGCGAAAAATAACAAAATAAAATAGGGCACGTGAAAAGCATTTTTAAATGCATTTTATAAACACTCGTTTATACAAATTACAATTTATAAAAAGTATGATCTAATAAACTTGAAATAACTAGAATAAAAGACTTCGTTTTTGTTTTAAAAACACTATTGATCGTAATGATTAAATGAATAGCTGCTGTCTTACTTTTTAAACAACTTACAACGCACAAATTTAATTAAAAACGTAAAAGAAAAAGAAAATTTAAAGAATAAAATACATCTATAACCAATTTCGATTGTTTTTAGAGGAAAATCAAAAGCATGGCTTGCTTTCGAAGTTTTTTGAATATGTTTAAATGAGATTTCTCACATGCACTGCAACTATTTTATTTAAATTTTATTGGGTGATGACATTATTTTGTTGTATTTAAGAGGAAATATTTGATATTCCGTAAACACGTTTTAAAGAATTTAACATATATAATAGTGCAGTTACAACAGACATATATCTGGCAATATACACATAATCGTAATAATAACTAATATTTCAAGCTATTTCGAGATAGCAATCAAACTGATTTATATTCAAATGTAGCCAGAAACTACTCGTAATTATTGAAAAATTCATTGATAAAAAATGTTCAAAAAAGACTAAATAGATAATAAATAAACAAAACAGTTTATACATATTTCAATTGTTCTACTGCAGTATTTATTTAACTTATTTAATAATTTTTTAAATTGTCTATTCTATGGCAATGGTCGAAATAGCATAAAAAATGCCACTTTGACATAGATTACAATGAATTGGACGTTGTTACTTTTTAAAGTGCAAAATTTATGTTTTCTATTCCACATGTTTTTTTCATTCCACATGGTTTTATTGCATTATCAGGGCAATACACATTTGAAAAGATCTGGTCGTCAACAAAATATTCTAGTCGCCAATAAAAAATATTTACTCTCACCCATTATTTTCGAGAAACATAAAAGTTCTCTATGAATTAAATGCGTATAAATAATAACAAGCATAATTATGATTATTAGTTACATAGTTTAGAAATAGTACACAATTTAGAATGATACTAAAGAGATATAGAAATATATAATCTTAGCCTTCTATCAAAATTATATATCTCTGAAAAAGCCAGTTAAAAAAAACTTGGTCTCCAGATAAAAACAAACATGGTCGCCAGTGGCGACCTGGCCACCGCATTTTCAAGCTCTGTACATTTTCTTGTATCTCCCTGGAAATTA
The DNA here is from genome assembly GCA_963931845.1 of Maratus michaelseni. Lineage (NCBI taxonomy): Eukaryota > Metazoa > Arthropoda > Arachnida > Araneae > Salticidae > Maratus > Maratus michaelseni. The sequence continues at coordinate 387,331,633 of OZ007591.1, read as the reverse complement.
AGGAGCAATTATTTTTAATCACAATGCATAATTGTTTGATAGGCGTATCTAAACTGAGTGGAATATCATACAAAACTATCAATAAATAAATAAATACGTTTACCTGAAGCTAAATACACTCACTTGAGGCTTTATGCATTTTTTGACGCTAAATGCAATTCAGCTTATTACATTTTAATTTTACGTGATATTACAGTATGGAAATTTTACGCAAAATGTAAAATTATTTTATATATTCAGTATTTTCTAAACCATGTAAGAATGTTATTTTGATAATGCAATTCAACAGTCTAATTTCTAGTTGGGTTGAAAGGGTTAATTTTATATGGTTCCTATATAAATACCATTGTAATATTCAGTACCTTTTCAGTATTATTTCGAGGACAAAAAATAATAACCCTTTAATGATTGACATATTCTTAAAAAATGTTAAATCTGTGCTAAAAAACCCATTACACACAGATTATGTAGGTTTTTGCATTTTCAACATACGAACTTCTCTCTAATTTTAATTCATTTTCTTTTTTTAAAACAAATGAAAGGTTTTTTGATACTTTTGGATCCCCACCATTTTCCATTGCCAAGAGGAAAATGCCACCTCATTTTCAATATATGCGCCCCAGTAACTGAAAGAAATCTTTCTTATTTGCTGTGTTGCATATTAGGATTAGGGAAGAATATACGTTAATCATTAGTATGTACTTTCCTTTTTTAAATTAAGGTTATTAATTTTTTTCTAATGTAATGAAAGTTATTGTATGTAAGTGTGTATGTTATAAGTTGTATTTAAGTAGATAAGATGACTGTAAGTCTACAAGATGAATGTAAGTGTGTAAGCTGTACGCATGAAATTATTAAATAAAGAAAGGATGCTGTATGTATGAAAAGGGTTTACGGATGACTCTTCATTAGTCAATATTTTTTCTCTGTTTCGAAAAATTTGCATTATTTATGTATATGCATAGGTGCCAACCTCTCGATATTGTTCATACTAATATTTTTCAGTGAAAATATTTGTTTTTTTTAGTTGTACAATTTCTGTAATTTAATAAAGCGAAAACCTTTGTAAGATTTTACTGGTATTCAAAAAATCGGGAGGTTGGCAATTATCTATATGCATTTAAGCCATAAATGTATGGAAATACTTATCATGAAGATTATCTGAGAAAAGATGCATCTATAAGGCTTCATTTTGTGATGTTAAGACTTTTCTTTTTACTGTTATAATAGTGCAAACTGCATATGACAGTTTTAGTACTTGATTACGTCTATTGATGTCGTCGTCGTCGTCTCAATATTTCAAAATAAAAAAAATTATATAAAACTTTATCACAAAATATTTCCGGTTTAATCTTAAAAAGTGGAACATAACATTATTAAAAAGAATGATCGGTGAAACAATTTTAAATGTAAATATAACAAACTGTCAGATATAACTATACTTTAAAAAGAGTATTTCACAAATGACACACATTTAGATGTATCTTTAAAAATTCTTATTCCAAGTAAGTAACTGAGCATCGTATTTTCTGTGGCACTCAACACTATTTTAAAAATTCCGTAAATAATCAATAAATAAAACGATATTCTCTTAAATTGGTATTTCGATTTGTCTATAAATAGGAAATATAAACTTCATAAAAAAAATTATAAAGAAACACTTATAATAATTTAAATTATTCTGTCTCTTACTTCTAAATAGTATACAGTTTAAAAAAATAATTCCGAAAGTCTAATCAGTTATTTATCAAAGAACTCAAACGCATGTAAAAGAATTTTTAAAAAAGGAAATGTAAACATGCACGTTGACAATGCTGATTACTCAAATTTACCTCAGCATAACCTGTATTCGAATGACATTTATTAAATAGGTTTTTTTTAACTCATTAAAACCATGCTAAGCTTTAATAATAGGGCATACGGATTTTCCGATGAGAAATTCTCGTTCAGAATATAAATAAAAAGGATAACGAAATGAAATTAATTTATGGAGATAAGTTTTATAATACTTGAAATTTACAGATACAAACTAAAACGAAAAATAAAAAGTGGGAGTAGTTTTTAATTTTGGCAAATATTTCTGAAGGATAGTTAAATAATTCATTTTAAAATATGCCATAAAAGAATTAATTTATAAACAGGTAACAAAGAATCAAATATATTTAGAAAATCGCTTCCTTAGCTTGAAAGAAACTAACTAGCAAAAATCTATGAATTGAAAAACATAAAAAGCACTAAAATGAAACAGAAGTGTCACACATTTTATCTGCATATCTTTATTACACCATCTGATGCGGGCTGATATTTATATCTATATTTGAGTTAAAATTTCGGAATGACATATGAGATTCGGAGATCACTTAAAAACGGAGATCACAGAAAATAATTGGGTTTTGATCGAAAATTAATGGATGAAAATTGTATTTTTTTTTCGAAATTCACAGGTCAGTGTTTGACAACACATTCAACCCTCAAATTGGGCAACTCTAGCTGTGTAATATACTTCGGGTTTGTTATGCTTAATCCTGCATGATCAGAAATTCCTAATAACTAATGTTTATTACTTAAATACTGACGATTTTTTAATACATTGTTTAACCCTTTGAGGGGCGGTGGTATATACCAGGGTCGATCCAGAAATAAGGTTCCCATCAAATTTATAAATAGACAACATTGTTTATTCTCATAGAAATTTACATCGTTGGAAAGAAAAATGTTTTCTCTATTTCTCTACATAATCGCCATCTTTTTCTACGCATTTTGTAGACGGTGCTCCAATTTCTGTATCCAATGTCGTAGAACTCCGCCGCCAACCCGATAAGGAAGCGTTTCACCTATTCTTTGACATCATTGTCGCTCCGGAAGCGTTGGACACCCAAATGTTCCTTTATCTTAGGGAACAAGTGATTATCACTTGTGATAATCCCAATACACATGACGAGTTTAGCATGACGCAGTATTTAATTTATTTAATTTATTTAATTCTACATAATATTCCTGGTACATAATTTGTGTTTTTTCCATATGCAAATGCTTGTGCATTTTCAAGATGAAGATGAGTCTTATAAAAAAATATTTAGTAATTAGAACAAGACGAAAAACACTTTCCAACACTAACGGAATATTGTGAAATAATTCTTCGGTCATACAATGGAATGAGACATCAAATAAACATTTAGAAAAACTTAACGCAGTAAAAATTCATTTTTGACAATTGATGTCCATAGAGCCTGTAATGTGAGCGAATTCTTTCGTGCAGTCCTGTATATTATCGACACATCTCGTTATACTTTAAAAAATTAGTTGTTTTAAAATGCATATCACAGCTACAAATGTACATTCAGCAGTTTTGGCTCATAGTCAGTCCTCTAACTGAATTATTTTGAGCGTAAATAAGCGACAATTTCTACGTACTAAATTTGGGGAATTTATCAAAAATGGGTATTTAACAGTGCCCAAAATGGATACACTGTGGTAACAAAAACAGGTATGGCTCAGTTTGGGCTCAAACCCAAGATTCTTTCAACCGAAGTTGGGTTTTTATTTTTTTCTGTGTTCTAATCAATATGGGATGTAACAGGAGGAGATTTCCAAGTGTGTTTCAGAGCTGAGAAATTATTTCATAAAATAAACATTTGTTGACTTGCAACTCTTGCAAGAAAACATGACAAATTACTTTAAAGTTAAATGATATAAGTACATAATACCATTTATTTCAATAATTTGCCTTCAGCCTCAGTAATTAACTTTTTACTAAAATTAAAAAAAAAATAATTTTAATATAAATTTGGTAACCCATTTTCTTTCTTTTAAAATCTATACTCTATTAATATAAGAAAAGGAATTACTCTTGCACTATTAACATTTTTACATCGTTTTATGTGGATTTCGGTTAGCTCGGAAAAAAATGGTAGTTGCTGAAAGTCCGCACTAGCAAGAGTTTACAGTATTTACAAAGGTGTCACGAAATAACTACCGCATTTTCCGGTGTTTCGTTGTGCCCATTTGTATCAGACGCACATCCACATTTAACATATTTTTTTGGAAGTATGCAAGAAAAAGAATGGCAATACATCAGCTTTATTGGAAAGAGGACAAAATTTATTGTATTGGTTTAAATGTAAATTCGGATTGTTTAAAACCCCCTCGAAATCTCCTGCGAGCTTAAAAAAAAAACGCAAAGATGCTTGTTTAACGTAAAATAGATGTAGTAACTGTCAACTGAAATCACACACTCATACTTACAGTCAAGCAATTCACTTTATTAAAATAGATAAATATTGTTTAATCTCACTTAAAAGCTATAAATATTTACATAAAATATGTATTTAAAGTAATTTTAATGTCGCCTGAACATACATTAAACAATTGTTTTATGTTTGATATTCAGTAAAAAATAAGTGCCTAGTTAAAAAATATTAAGCTAAGTAAGTCTTCATTTTCTGACATTAAATATGATTCTTCATTTATAAATTACATTAGTTAATGAAAATAATTATTTCTTTTTTCTCTCTTTTGATTTTGTATTTTTGAATAAGGTTCTAACAAAACAATAATATACATGATGTAAACATGAGAAATAAGAAAAAGTGTGCGAAGACAAATATGTATCTTCATTGTATAAAACGCACCGTATTATTAAGGCGCAGTTTAATGGTAAAAATAAAACATCTTATTCATCTGCAAATACTGTAATTTTCAGTACTTTTATATTTTAACCCGTCAGCACATACGCTGGGATAAAATCTACCCCAGCTTACAACTATTACTTAAAAATGTGCGAAAATAGTTCGTGATCATTCTGAGCTTTATAGTACCTTTAAAGCTGAAGGATATTAAGATGTGGCCAAAAAGAATTTACCTCCGGTTGTGTATTTTCCTTTCTTTTGTTATAAAAATGTTACGTGGGAGGAAATTTACTCCATGCTTGTTATAACGTAACCCATAATGATAGGAAAATGTTAATGCAAATGTTTATTCAAAAAATAAAGTGTGCAAATAACCCATGCACCTCTTAAATTTAAAATTTGGTTATAATTCTGGTGTCATTGCGGCATATGGGGATTTAAATTAAGTGGTATATATTATATATCGGTGCCCTTCAAGGGGTTAAACGTTAACAACTCATGCACATACAGTTTCTATGTATCAGTTTTATACTTTTTTGTATTTTCATGGCTGAATTTGGATTGTAAAAGCTTTGTATGTAATGATATGCAAAAAAAAAAAAAAAAAAAAAAAAAAAAAAAAAAAAAAAATCCTTGTGCGAGATTTTATGTTTTTTTCTTTTTTCTTTTTTTTTTTTTTTTTTTTTGCTTTAAATATAAAAGAACCTTAGCAATATATCAGTATAATTTTCTCTGATTTTTCATATGTATAACTTCCTTTATCTTTCCATAGAACGGAATGCAAAAGAAAGCTACGTGATCGTATTTTCTCCTGTAAAGATATATTTTGTTTTGACTAAGAAAAATATGGAATTTACTCTAGAAAAAAATATGTAGCCTATTATATATTCATATAACACATAAAATCAAGAAATCAATTCAAGACTTTTACCTGCAACAAGTACAAGATTTCTTTTCTAATGTATAAAAATGTGTCTATGCTAATATTTTAATTTTCCTTTATTAAAACTGTTCCCAAAATTACGCATTTTTTTTATCATTATATGTTGTAAACATTAAAAATAAATCCCATGACTAGATTTCATTACCTAGCAAAATGTAAAATACATCTTATATTTTTGTTCAATATGTGCTATTTAAATTTTGAAAAATAAAAGTGTAACATTTGCCATCACATATGCACACTTTAAGTATCAAAATTTAAACAAGATAAAATTCCAACTAGCCATATTTCACCGATTTTACTTTCAATTCAACTATAAAAAAAAATTAACTTTTTTTTTTTTTTTTTTTAATCTTAATTTCTTTTATAGCGTGTAAGTAATATCCTTCATTAATAGCCCAGTCAAATAAGGATTCAACCTCGGAATGAAAGATAACAAGCTGAAAATTTGCAAAAATCTTTGTTTTGACATTCTAAAAGTAAGCTAAAAAGTCTCGTATAATCTCGTGTCCGCGTCTCGATATATTCAAGGTCAAAGGTCAAGAAAATCGGTTTTTTGCTTATATCTCGAAAACTGTGCATTTTATTAAAAAAATCCAATTACAAAATTAAAGTAGACAAAATTTTCTATAAAATAGATACATTATCTTTAATTTTCTGACAAAGGGTTTAGGCGCTAAAGCGCTCTGAAGAAAGACAGCTTTTTGACCTTCAGACCAAAACGAGAGAAACTTCATCTTTCACCCTCGATTTCTCAAAAACTATGCATTTTATCGAGAAAACTTCTGTTACAAAATTAAAGTAGGCAACATTTTCTACAAAATTCATAAATTAACTTTAATTTTCTGACGAAATTTTTAGGCGCTAAATAGAGCTGAAAAAAAAGCAACTTTTTGATCTTTCAGCCAAAAACTAGAGAAACCCCCTTTCCTACCCTCAATTACCCAAAAACTAGGCATTTTATTGAATAACACCAGCTACAAAATTAATGTAGATATCATTTTCTGCAAAATGCCTATATTAACTTTAATTAGTTTTTGGCCCTCTGGCCTAAAAGGGAGAAAGACCCACTAAAGATTTTTTCTTATATTTCAAATGATATTTGAAGCTATCACAAAACTTGTAGAGAATAAAATTATCTACAAATTTAGTCTTAATTAGTTACATTATTTACTTATTAATAAATATTAATTATAAATAAGAATTAATTATAAATAAATTTGATAATATTTTGTTAAATTATGTATAAATAATAACATATTGAAATGAGTTTTTATGTATTGTAATTACATTTTTATTTATCATAAGATTATCAAATATATTATGTTTTGTTTAAGTTAAATTATAAGGCGATTATTACCTCTGGTTATCAATAGCAGGCATACAGCTTACGTTTCCTCTTGTTCGTCGTCGTCTTCTTCTTCTGGTCGACCATATAGAATTTCCAGATCGTTATCATTATCCTCGTTGTCCGTAATACTTGGCTCTAAAACCTCAAGAATCTCAGGTACATATTCACTTTCTTCATGAAAGATCATTTGGATATGATGAAGCGTTGAGACACGCTGCTTGTCCGTTACACTGGCCACAAAGTGAGAAGCATTGAACCCTATTTTTCTACATCCACAGTTCGCGCCACAGCCTTTCTGCAATTGCAGAAGATCGTACTGAGTAGTTCTTCTGGAGCTGAAGGTAATAATGTTGTTGTGGGTTCCAGGATCTCGTTTTGTATTACCCACCCCCATTCTCTGGGTTCTAAATATTTCCCTAACCAAGTTTGGATCTGATGATAGACAAGATAAATATGCTGTCGAGCTGCTGCACTTGTTGGTGGAAGAAATGATAATTGCACCGGTTTATTGAGTCTTGTTGATTTAATGAATTGTGTGTACCTAAAATTGTCAATACTATGTTCTGATTTTGGAGCATTATACATTGCTAAAAGGACACGTATTCCATTTTCAAATAATGTGTTTAGAGGGCAGTTGTCTTCCTGAAACAATTGAGCTGATTCGTGTAAATAGGAATGTTTTTCGAACATTTTTATAATTGTCAGTTTTCCTTTTTTAAACAGCGCAGATGTTGTGTCACATCCACTGATAGCGTGCAAAAATAAAATATGTTCTGTAGAATGAGGATATTTGTCGAAGCTTTTAGACGAATACATTCGTGTCTCCACATTGCCTTTACCCATTTTTTTTTAAATATTTCTCGCTGATGTGATTGTGTTCGTCCTATTAAAATAACTAACAGATCAACATCTTCTCCAACTATGACAGCGGTCTTTTGATGTTTGGATTCTTCAATGGCTGTTTTGATGATGAGGGTATCAGCATCATAGCTGGCTTGTTTTGTAGCGATGTTAACAGTTTTTAACTGCTCAATAAGCATTTCAATAAAGTTTTTTTTAATTACACTGGTTATTTAAAACTTTTCGTGGCTGATTGGCATAATCATTGTCTCATCAAAACGAACTTCGTAAGATGTTGAAACAGCAACAGTTCTTCTGAGTTGTTCCATTGCTTTTATATTTTTACTGTTATCTGAATAACCGTCGAATACAACAACAATATTTGAACCAAACTGTATTTGCAAATATTTGACGTATTTCTGAAGAAAGTATGGTCTTTGCTCCATATGACGCGATGCAGAAGAAATCCGCAATCGATAATGTAAGTCACATTATCTTCATCCAACTCAATATTAAGAGTTTCCATATTGTTATACAATTTTGCTTTTGTAGTTTTTCGCATGCCGGCATTATCAAAAACGATGTTGGGTATAGACTTAATTCATACTGCAGGTATTCATGAGATTATGTTCAAACTTTTTGTTTACTGTTATTCTTTGGAAGAGTAGCAATGGATCGACAGCAACTTTGCAGTTATTTACCTTGATGGATTTGTTAACTGCAGAAATTGGAAGAACTTTGTCTGCTTTCTTTAATTTTATTTCATTAAATTTCAAACCAGTTATTTTGACCATTGATTCAAGTCCAGTAAATATTATGGGCTTTGTGGCAGTCCATCTGGTCATTTCCCACAATTCCAGTAACTATAGATGCTACTTGTTTCGTATTTGGGAAAGGATTACGAAGAGTGAACCATTTAACAAGTTTACTTACATCCGTATTATCTCCGTATCCGTATTCAATATCTTATTATTTATATAAATTAATTAAATATTATCATACGAATGTCTTATTTATGAATGTCATGTATAAATAAGTAAACAATTTAAATTTCTTAATTTTTTTATATTTCAAACATCATTTGAAGCGTAGGAAACAATCTTGAAGGATGTTTCTCTTGATTTGGCAGAGGACTTTAAACTAGCCCTTTTTCAGCGCGCTTTAGCGCCTGAACCCTTGGTCAGAAAATTAAAGTTACTTTTGCAATATTTAGATGATGTCGTGGACTTTAATTTTGTAATTAATGTTCTTTGATAAAACGAACAGTTTTCGAGTAATCGAAGGTAGGAAAGGACCGTTATTCTTGTATTGGCTCGAAGGTCGAAAAGTCGCTTTTTTTCCAGTGCTATTTAGGGCCTAAACATTCCATCAGAAATTAAAGTTAATTTATGAATTTTGTAGAAAATATTGCCTACTTTAATTTTGTAACAGATGTTTTCTCGATAAAATGCATAGTTTTTGAGAAATCGAGGGTGAAAGATGAAGTTTCTCTCGTTTTGGTCTGAAGGTTAAAAAGTTGTCTTTCTTCAGAGCGCTTTAGCGCCTAAACCCTTTGTCAGAAAATTAAAGATAATATATCTATTTTATAGAAAATTTTGTCTACTTTAATTTTGTAATTGGATTTTTTTAATAAAATGTACAGTATTCGAGATATAAGCAAAAAACCGATTTTCTTGACCTTTGACCTTGAATATCTCGAGACGCGAACACGAGATTATATGAGACTTTTTAGCTTACTTTTAGAATGTCAAAACAAGATTTTTGCAAATTTTCAGCTCGTTATCTTTCATTCCGAGGTTTGCCCCTTTTTTCACCTTATTTGACTGGGCTATAAATCAGCTTTTATTTGTTCTAAGATTTTCTCTTTTTTTCTCTCTTTTCTTCCGTTAACAATAATATTTACAAATCCGTGTGCAATGTGGTAAGTTAAATGTTCGAAATAACATTGCATTCAAAGGAATTTGCGGATTCAAATGCAAAGAATTTTAATTATTGAAGCCAATGTTTTATCTAAACGGATAAAAGAGTGCAATTTTGATTTCAATACATTATCTATAGTATTAATAATTAAGCATTATTTGGGAAGGAAGAAGACATGAAAAAATAAATCATAAGCCCAGCAATATTTTTGTTTAGCAATAAAAAACAATTGAAGAATTTTTTGAGATAACTGATTTGTTTAATGTTACATTATTCTGATCCTTCAAAAATTACTTTAACTTTTTTTAACAACTTATGCGAACTAATCTACTTTGAGGAATTTATTATGAACTTAAGAAAAATAATTTTAACAAGAAACTTCCTCTTTAATATAATGTTAATCGGTATAAGTATGTAAGCTGTATCGGTATCTTCTATTTAGGGTTAAACTTTCATGATTTTTATCTTAAAATAAAAATTACAAAAATAAAGTTTGCTTTTCTCTATCGAAAATATTAACAATTAATAAGAATACAGTAATTTATCATACGTGTCATAAATAAAATAAATGGAAGTTATACGTTTTGATTTATGCTAAAATACTTGTTTTGCTTATGCGATTTAAAGTGTTTTCTTTGAAGTAATATCGATTTTTATATAAGAAATAATCGCACAATAATTTTTTAAGAAACAAAATGAAATAACACTAAAGAAATGTTTAGACTTCTTTTTGTTTTTCTTTGCATAAGAATTTTAATAGCTTAAAAATATGTTACCGTACGCTTTCGGTAGTAATGTGATTTTTACAGTAGCATTTCTCTCAATTTTTTTGAAAAATTAGATTTCAATTTTCCAGAGCAAACGTTCTCCCAACAAATTGCTGAAAATATTGGTATCTAAGTTATTCAAAAAAAGCTGTACAAGAAAAATCGAATTTCCGTTTATACATTTCTTGAAAGTAACCAATCCAATCTGTAGAAGCTTTATTTGAAAATATTAAAATATTAGGAAACGGATACACTATTCATAAAAAAGAAGCGAAATGCCAAGCGTATTTGAATAATATTTTTTATTCCTTCAGGATTTTTTGTGCAACTTCCTTTGTATCAACATTTAACACACATTTTCCTTGAAAAAAATTGTTTCTTGAAATATATCTATATTTTTAAAGATTTTTATAGGCTATTAAAGAAAGTTTTTTTTTTCACCTTGGCAAAGAAAACTAGTTAATTCCAATTCATATTATACAACATAATTTTTTTTTCGATTTCACGAAACATATCAGAGAATCAGACTAGTCTCACTCGACTTTGTAGGATATCTGAAGATTTAAAAAAACATTAAATATCTTTAATATCGCTAAAGCTATTAAATATATGCAGTCCTCTTGTACTTTCCAATAAAATGTTAAGGGACACTCTTAGTTTGATGAAAAAAAATAAGTACTTTGTCGATCGGTATATTACTGATTCCTGTTAAGTGCAAAGGTAAATATACTTGTTGCCAGCAAATTACGCATTGACCTTAAAAAATGGCATAAACGTTTCTTACAAAGTTAGGTTAGAGGGAATTTAAAATTTTTATTTTTATTTTTTCTCATTTGATTAATTAGTTTATAGGGGTATGTGTATTTTCATTCCTCGACAGAAAAATATGCTGTATATATGTAAACATTTTAAATTTAGTTTATTTTATGCTTAAAATAATTAAAGAGTTGCGTAAAAGATCTTTTATCAAGTCGAAACAATTACTTTATTGTAGAAGTATATATTTAAACCATCAAGATAGTTAATGATAAAGTATAATTCTAAGATACGTTACTTTATTCAAGATTTTACTGTTTGAATAAATTTTTTGTATGTTTATACATACATCATCTTCTGATACAAAGAAAACTCAATTACTTAAAAAATGTCAGACTGTCTATCAAAAAGCATTTTCCGATCTTTCATCGATATTGATTTCTCTTAAAATAATATCTGGGCGAAATTTAGATTTTTATTCCCTGAAATATAATATCCAGCATCTTCTGAGATACTTTTATGAGAGAAAAAGTTGCTTGTCAACTTAAACAGAATATTAGGGATGTCAGAAATCATTTGAGGTAGTTTATAGTGGATTCGACAGTTACAGATTGGCTTACGTGAAAAATTATTCTCTTATAGTGTGTAACGGGATTTTATAGGAATAAGTAATTGGCTTAGAAATAATTTCGGTGTGAGAGAGAAGTATGTAAGTTACGTCTATGACTCTAAGTAAAATTACCACTGAAAGAGAGACGAAAATAAAAGTGAGAGAAATTTTAATTAATCACTTTGCGAGAATTATGTAAAAATCTAATTCATTTCTTTTCATTGCTTTATTTTCTTATTGCAGTTATATCAGTAGGTATTGGGGAAAAAATATATAACCTAAAATTGCTAAATATTACATTTAATTTTGTAAAATTCTCAATTATTAGAGACCTCCGGGATTACCAAACACCGGTATGAAGTCAATCTAAATATTTTTCAATTTCTCTTAATGTGAATTTTGGAATGGTTTTATTTAATTTTTGTCATAAAGAATATTATATCAAATTACATATTGTATTTAACATTTTGTAATAGATAAAACCATAGAAATGAGAACAAAAAGATCGTAGATATGAAAATCAGAAATGATAAAACAACAAATGTTATACGATGAAGATCAACTAAATGTACCAAATGATATTTGTCAAGTTACTCGAAAATTGCTATGGTGGCAGAAGCAGACTGGTCGGAGAAAGATAGATTTGGTAAACGTACCAAACATATAGATGTAAAATACCACGCCATAAAACAACTTAATGAAGAAGGTATTATAGAATTAAAATATTGTCATAAAAGAACAGATGATAGCAGACGCGCTAACTAAACCCTTACCCAAGCTATACTGAAAGACATAGAAACTCAATGAAACTATTAAACAATTCCGCGGCAGAGCTTAAGGAGGAATGTTAGAAATTTTAACCTCATCCGCGAAATTAAAGATAAAAAATATATTTCATTTCCTTCTGAAATAAAGAATATAAAAAGAACCTTGATAATAAAAAGAGGGAAAAACACGGAACCATCAACTCATTCTTCATCGCGTAGTGAAAACAAATTATAAAAGATTAATAGCTACTCAACGTCAGACAAATGATCAGGAGAACCATTCTACATTGATAAACTGTTATTTGTGAGATATGCTAAAGATAGAACAATAATTATAACAAGAAATAAAGCACTTAATTGATTGATTACATTCTTACGGGAAAACTTTGCAATGTGCAATTCCACTGACAAGACGTAAGAATGACGAAAGTAAAAAAAAAAAAAAAAAAAAAAACTCTCATTGTCTGAACGTATGACTTTTATTCTGTAAGTCCTAAGTAAAATGTAATCGAGAACATACGTGAACCTTTGAGCTCAGATTAATAATATAATTTTGAGAGGTTAAATAAAACTCAGCACTGAAAATACTTTATGCTATAAATCGAAAGATGCTCAAACCATTTTCACGAACATTCGACTATATTGATTCCCGTATGAGAAAACGATCTATTTAGATTTCAAATGAAAAAAATAATCGTTTTGACATGTTGAAAAATACTCAGTACTGAAATGTTGCAATAAATCGAAAATAGCTTTAATGAATTTCATGAAACCTGCCTTCTATACTAATTCTAGCACAAAAAAACAAGTTAGCTAGGATTTGAATCGGGAATATTTGTTTTGAATTTTGTAAAACAAACTCGGCGCTAAAAAGGCTGCGATATATGGAAAACAGCTTGAAGAATTTTATGAAATATTTATTAATTCGAATATCAGAAAACCATCCAACTAGATTTCCACTTCGTAAAAATTAATTTTCTAACATTTTAATTTTTTTGTTATTAACATTCCGTAAGCAAAGTTCTCGAACAATACCATTGTTCACTGATCAGCATCATGACTAGTAAGATATTTCTAATTTATCAGAGATTTACTGTAAGTCGATGTTTGGTTCGATGTGATTGCTCTCAGGCAGGCAGCCTCTTTAGTATTCTATACACAGCAGTGTTTTTCGAATAATGTATGGATATTGATGATGTTCAATGAGAATGAACTTTCTGTGGTAGCCTTTCGATTTAATACAATTTATATGAAATATTTACACAAGAAATTCCATGCTGGGAATTTTTACTTCGGCTAGTCGAAGCCGAAATAAAATGTTCCGAAGCAGGTAATCCGTGTAATTATTTTTGATCTTATAAACATAGCTACTTAACTAAAGTGCACTAATATTTTGAATGTTCTGTAAATAAAGAGGGATTTCTTCATTTTTATATAAAAGGTGATTTTATAAATATTCCGGTACGAAATGATAAAATCAGCAAAGAAGGTAAATAAGAAAAAACACAATTTTTATGAAAAATGTGACATTGTGTAATTAAATATTTTATAAAGACATGGACAAATAGATAAATAGAAGCAATGGAATACAAAATAGAAATTTGCAATGAGTAGAAATTCAATTTTTTCGAATTACCATTTATATTGTTTTGCTTTGAAACATCACATATCTAGAAATTGTCTCTTCTCCTCAAAAAACAACAATGTTATACGATAACGACATTATTATGTAATACATTATGTATTGACAATTTTATGGAGTTATTTAACCTTCTAGGGATATTACTTACCCATCATACGTAGTATAGGGTAAATCTTGTAATCGTTTTGAGAATCGAAAAAAAAAATTGACGGATTTACACGTTTCAGACACTGGAGATTCCGAAAAACATATTTTTCGAAAAAAATATTTGCCGTCCGTCTGTGTGTGTGTCTGTGTGTCTGTGTGTCTGTAAACGCTCTAACTCCCTAAAAAATTGAGATAGAGATTTGAAATTTGGTATGTTATTAGTATGTAATAATGGGAAGAAGCCTTTTGAATATCAGTAACCTCGATTAACCGGAACTATTTTTTTCGGACTCTCAAAATATTCGTTCTGATAAAAGGTACATAAAAATTTTCGAAATTGTTTATTTTAAGGAATGAATCTAAAAGACAATAAAAAACCATAAATTTTGCATAAAGCATGAATTCGATCGGATAGTTAGTTGCCGAGGTATTTGTAATCCTATTCCCACACTCTTCGATTTTTCATGACCCTGTATTTCCTCCAAATTTCAATTCAAAGATGTATTCTAATTGGAAATGAGACGCTTAATCAGATGCAATAAACCGCTAGTTATTGGATTATTGTTTTTGGAGTTATAAGGATGTTTCTTTTATGCAATTCAGTAATCGAGCCTTTAAAGTTTATGACGTCAACAAGCCACGATTTTATTCGAATTGCAATGCATTTTATAAGTAGTTTACACATTTTTTATTTTAATATTTTACATTAGGCATATCCATGATGGGTAAGTATTACGGTGGCCCCCAACGACTAGTTTTTAATTGTCATGGGAAAAAAAGAAATTCCATTTTTCCCAAACCATCCTATAAAAATGATATAATTATCAATCGAATGAGAGTATCATCAACAAATTAATTGGCATGAACGACCTACACTTTGAAAGATGTAGTACAATTTTATTATTATTTTTAATTATTATTATTTTTATTATTATTATTTTTAATATAGTACAATTTTATTAATTCCATTAACAATATCATTTTTTTTACGAAATACAGTGAGACATGGAAAAAAAAAATGCTAATGCGAATTTAAACAATCAACACGCTGCTGTTAAGAAACGCGCAAAAGACTTTTGAAATACCCAAGTGCAACTGTGGAGGAGGCTGCTATGTTAGAAGCTAAATCGGCTTAACAAAAGGAGTTGCGAATGACGTACAGAAACGCGCACGCATCTGTATTGTGTATGTCAACGCGGTTCCTTTTTCACAGTTGAGTATTTTCTGTCTGGATTGTTTATTTTTCTAACAAGAAAACGTTCCAAGAAGTAAAGAGACTGTTTCATGTGAAGTCTGATGAACTGTATGCGCTACACTGCAAAAAGCAAACAACAACAACAAAAAAAAAACAGTGATTTAACAATAACATACTATTTTTACCTACAGTTTATTACTGCCTTGCAAAAAAAATGTTGATTTTACAATAACAAACTGTTTTTACCTACAGTTTAATACTGATCCATTAAACACAGAGAAAAACCGTTTTCGGTCTAGTCCCATGACTGCGCATTAGCGTGTCTCGTCTTATTTAAGGTTTATTGATGTTAATTTAAGGTTATAAACTGGCACCCCAGCTGCTAGTATTATACTATAAAGTCAACAGTTTTTTGTTATGTTTTTTTACAGAGTAGCCGACTTAGCAGTTTATCGAAAAATGCAGACATTTCGTAATTACATTTTAATTACCTGATTCTTCGTGAACATAGTTAAGCAGGCACATGCGTCTCTAGAAGTTGGAGAAGGGCAATTTGAACAATTATAATTGTAGTTTAGATTAAATAAATAAACTTTTGAAACTTCTATGCATTTTTTTCGGCATTTAAACAGACTTTTGTGAGATACCTTGTATTTTTAATCTATGTTTAAATTCATTAATATAATTCAATTTCAAATTGTATGAACAAACATTTTTCGAATTAAATTTATTCAAAGTTTTAAACTTTTAATATCCAAATACTTTAAAACATACATTTATGTTTCTTCAATCAATCATATTAATCAGCATAATCTTTGTAAGAAAATAATATTTCGAAACTGAAACATATGCATACTGATACCATACTTACTAGTGTTATAAGTTCTAAGCACCTTGGGATATAAGATTTGAATTATTAAACTAACATTTGAAATTTTAGAATTATGTATTACAAAAAATATTGCATACAATTTATAAATGTTTCCTGTACTAGTGTAATCAGAATTTGAGCTTTTCATCAGAGTGTTTTTTCTTCTCCTTAAGGAATTATGATACGGAAATATTATAAATATCACTGGTATTTTATTTACTAGTATTTTAAAAAGTAGTGTAATATAATATTATCTTCGTCTTTGATCATCAAGGTTTTTTCAAGTACATATTATTTTTTACATTTTAAAATCTCGTTTTCTATCTCATTAGTTTTTAAATTGTGCATAAAAATCAGTAGGTTCAGTTTTCACATTTGAGTAGATTGTTTTACGCTATATTATCAGTACATATTAATATATTTTGCAGTATATCAACAGCATATTTATTGCTTACAGCTTTATAGCTTTCCTTATGCTAGCATTGATAAACCTTCTTTAGAAAAAAAAATACTATTTTATTAACTACTAGCTGAATCGCACGGCGTTGCTCGGGCTTGACTTGAAAATGTCCCAAAAACGTGATTCACCGGAATCCATGGCTTGGCTTATTAGAGGGAGACAGGAATCCGAGCAAACACAACGAAATGTCATTGTAAAGATGTGGAATCGATTCCAAGAAATAGGATATGTTACACGTCGACCAGGTCAAGGCCGGCCATGTGCTACCACAGCATCTGATGACCGATACATCCTGTTAACAGCTCGTCAATGCAGAACAGGCAATGCTATTCAGCTGCAAAGACAGTTGATCTTTGTATCAGTACGACGGGTGTCCAGCCAAACACTCCGGAATAGGTTTCATCAGGGTGGTCTCTATCCAGGTAGGCCAGTGGTCTGCATTTCGTTGACCCCAAGCCACCTTGCGGCCCGAAGAAGTTGGGCTGATGAACATCGAGATTGGGGGCAACGTGATTGGAGTCAAGCGCTGTTTACACACGAGTCCCGATTGAGTCTGAAGTGTGACACTCGACGTGTTTTGGTATGGAGGAATAGGGACAATTGCAATAACCCAACATTCGTTCGTGTAAGATCACATTATAGACGAGGTGGGTTGACGGTATGAGTTACAATCAGCATAGGTGGAGGTACGGACGTGCATATCATTAGGAATGGCACTTTGACGACTCAAAACTATGCATACGAGATACTGAGACCTCATGTCTTAACTTACGCTGCAGTCATGGTGATTCCTTTGTTTTTATGCATGGTAATGCCAGATCGTATACAGCTCGTCTGGTAGATAACATACTTGAAGCTGAAACATTACAGTTTATGAAATTATGAAATGGATATTCATGCTCTCCTGACCTGAATCCGATGGATCATGATTGAGACACACTCGGACGACGCATTGTAGCGAAACCAAGGACTTCTTTTACTATCTGGGACTTGAAAATTTGCAATTCTTGAAGAGTGGTACAGTATTTCAAAGTCTTATAGATCCCAAAGTCTATCCCAAAGTCTTATAGACTTCATCGCATCCATGGAAAAAGGTGTGAAGCTTCTTAGCTATTCAAGGGGGCCACACGCCAAATTAAACATCTTGCCTCTTTTCTAAACAATGCTTTTTTATCATTTACATGCAACCAAACTCTTGCCTTAAACCATCTTTTCATGTTCTTTCCATCGTTTCAAATAATTAAAGCTACCTTACCATTTTTTGGGCGTCGTTTTTTCTTTATTGCGCATTTATAGTCGTGTACTCTCCATTTTATGCCCATGCATGGCTGTTTCGCACGGTTCTGTTCACTCCTTTGCTTGCTCCCCTAATTGTTCTGGGCTGTGTACTTCTTGACTTCCCACCTTGAATTCTCATGGTTAACATATACAATTCATATTCATTTCTTTCCAGTCAAAAATGTGTTTTTCAATTGCAACATTACATACAACGTAATAATGCATATTACCAAAAACAAAAACTCATTATTGAAAATTATGACACAATATCCAGTCATTTAACAATCTCTGTCCATATTATTGTTTATAGAAGCGTAGAAAAAAACTTTACTCGTAGATAAAACTAGGTTTGATGGTTTTACTAGATTTATTGTTACATTTTTATTTTCTCAAATATACGGCGGACGAATGACTTAAGTAGAAATTAGCGTGACTCAAACGACTTTATTCAATGCAGATTTGTGTACTGGATTGTAGAAAAATATTGAAGAATGCTTCATTTCTATTTTTATTATTGTCTGCACGGGATAAAAATGTTATGTAAAGGCATGTATATCTATTTATAGAAGACATTTTCAAAAAATATTGTATTCAATAATATTTGGTTGTTCTAATACCAATTTCAGGACTTGATGCAATTCATAATAATGTATTACGTAGAAAATCCATTACATTATTATAAATCACCATAGAATCAGTTTCATGATAGTTTATAAATAACTTTTTCTAATCTACTTAATGATGCTCTAATTTTTTTTGTATGAATTGTTCAATATATTCCAATTACATTGTAACATTAAACATTTGCCATGAAGAAAACAGATATCGGCGAGTAAAGAGAAATTAAAATATGTATGAAGAAAAGACAAAATGTAATGGTACCCCCATTCATTTGCTACTTTCTTCTATCTTTACAAGAAGAAAGTAGTGGATACATGAAAAATTCCGACTTATGGTTTTCGACGGATTTATATGTTTTAGAAGGTCCTGAACACGATTTGACTGTTTTTAGAAAATGTCTGTCTGTGAGTCTGTCTGTCTGTCTGACTGTCTGTGTGCATGTGTCAAAAATTTTGTGGGCGCTCTATCTCAAGAACTAATGTACTAAATTTAATAAAACTTTATATCCAGTTAGTCCCTGATATAAATGGGTGCTGATTAGTTTTTGGTGAAAATCGCCTAGCAGGTGGCACTGCTATGCTGCATTTTTCGCGATTTCCGCAATAGCTCTATCTCAAGAACTAATGCACTCATTTTCACCAAACTTCAGATTCAGTTAGACCTTGACATAAATAGATGCTGATTACGTTTTGGTGTAGATATCCCAACAGGTGGCACTGCTATATCACTTTCTTAGTTGTTTTTACTATAGTTATATTTCAAAAACTAATGCACGGAATTTCATCAAACCAGATTCTGTTAGACCTTGGCATAAATAGAGGCTGCTTAAGTTTTGTTGTAAATAGGCCAATAGGTGGCGCTGCTATACTACTTTTTTCATGAATTTTACGATAGCTATATCTCAAGAACGAATGCACGAAATTTCATAAAACTTCACATTCTGTTAAACCTTGACAGAAATAGATGCTACTTACGATTTGGTGTCAATAGTCCAAGGGTGGCGCTGCTATGCTACTCTTTTCATTATTAACACGATAACTATATCTCAAGAACTAATGCACGGATTTTCATCATACTTCAGATTTAGTTAGACGTTAACACAAGTTGTTGTTGATGAGATTTTAGTCTAAATTTTCTAACAGGTAGCGCTGCTATGCTATATTTTGCAGGATTTACATGATTTTAGCAATAGTCATGTTTCAAGAACTAATGCACGGAATTTATATAAAACTTTAAGTTCAGTTAGACCTTGATATAAATTGGTGCTGATTCTTTTTAGTGTATGCGAAACCTGTGTGAGATAGAAGAAAGTTTTGGGATTTGCACTACCGTCTAGTTTTAACCTGAATACATGTCATTTTTTAGCTCGATGCCTCAAATTTATTGCTTATATAGGGACAACAGAGTGAATTAGATCTTATAACGAGAAAAAAAAATTTCTTTATATTTTATTATTTTATTCATCCTCAAGGTAAATTATAAAATTGCAATAACATAAAAAAAGTTGTTTTTCTTAGAATCAGTATACATTTTAAATTATATTTAAATAAAATTATCCTTATACTTGTTTCACACTGGTAACTATTTCATTTTAAATCTTCTTTTCAAAAGAAACAAAAATGAACCATGCTTAGAAAGAACATTTCAGCGTTTTAACCCTTTCCGGCACAGACAAAGTCTGCTCGTAAAATGAGAAACTGCTGACTGACAGCGGAATTTACAAACGACATTTTTAGAAAATATGAACTCCTTATTTTAATCTTTCATTATAGAAACAAAATTTTATTAAAATCTTCTTGGTCCTATTTGCAAATTTGGAATTAAAATTAGGTGTGCCCGGAGTGGGACCACTGTGCCGGAAAGGGTTAAACAGAACATAAATTGTTTCCTAAGTATTGAATTAAAATTAAGTGAAATTGAAGATAAATAAACAAGAACGAAAAATCATGCGTCAAGCATAGATTATGTAACACTTTCCAACGCTTCCAAAATAATTTTACAAAGCATACCGTTTAATAAGCTAAAAGATAACATCTAAGTAATCCGAATACTTTTCATCAGCCCTGTATAGGATCTATAGATTTGTATATATACTACATAGCATGCTAAATTTTAGTTCAGTTAGGAAACACGTAGCACAGTTTAAAATTCTCCGTCTGGAGTTAAATAATACGGAAATGTGTTCGCGAACTTTTGTGCTTCCCTGTATAGGATCTACAGAATTTATACACACCACGTAATAGACAAAAAGCGAGTTAAAATTAAAATCGCGTTCAGTAACTTAAAACGCACTTCCAGGAATTATTGTTAACAGACAGTAGAGAATTCTTTTGTGTGTCCCTGTAAATGAACGATGATTGCTATACACACAATATTCTGTAGTAATCCTCTTGTAATGCACCTTATATAAATTTCAATGCGTTTAAAATAGGGAAACATTATTTAAATAAACCGCAGACGATTTTTCTCCATAGACGTAATGTAACGGAATTCTTTTGACTGTCCTTGTAAAGTAACTATAAGTGCTATGCACACACTACTCCATATTAAGCTTCTTCTAATGCACCTTAGTGATATATATAAATTTCAATGCGTTTAAAATAGTGAAACATTATTTAAATAAACCTCAAGTGATTTTTCACCATAGACCACAATGTAATGGAATTCTTTTGAGTGTCCCTGTAAAAAAAGTATAAATTCTACACACTTCCGTTGAAATAGGGAACATGCTATAGATAACGACTATAACGTATAAAAATTGCAGAGCAATCCGAACATATTTGCGGGAGTTAGAGCACGGCCAGACGGTCAGACGGCAGACGGCCAGACGGCCATACGGCCAGACAAACCGAAGTCATAAACACTTTTCAACTAGGTTGGAAAGTGTTAAAAAGGATAAAATGAATACTAGTAGCTGTAAACAATTTAAGGTTAATTTAAAACTATAGAGTTTTACTTAAAATTATTTAAGACATTTTGTTAACATGTATGTAAGGTGCAGTGGGGTATGTATATAATCACTTGACAAATGGAATCCCTGACTTATTAATAAATAAGAAATTGTTATGTTAAGGAGAAAACCAGTTGGCATGTTTCTGCAGTCTATTTTTCGGTATATTTGAGTGTGAATAGTCAAGTAAAGCGACACGGAATTGTTTTAAAAAGGGTGTTAAATAAAAATGTAAAAAAGTATTTAATTGTTATAATTTTTAATGTATTTTTTTGTTTAAAAAACTATTGTTTAAACAGAAAAAAACATATTTTATACTAATGAAAAAAGAGCATCGATGTTTTCAACTTCACTGACTGGTTTATGTATACACAGAAACAGAATAAAGAGGAACACTAAAAATATCCTGCTTTATTCGAAATCGGTTCCGCAAACAAAAATATCTTTTTAAAAAAACTGCAACTAAACTTGAAAAAGTATGAATGTACACTCTTAAACATCGACCTATATCTTATGATAGAAAAAACATTTAAAAATATTAAAATGAAAACGAGAAATTTTGAAAGAACGTTGCCATTGATTTGTGTGTGTCTTTGCGTTACTAGAGTAGGCTCTTAGTGGGCTACTATAAATTTTAAAAAAAGTCTTAATTAAAAGAAATAGGACTTCCCTGCCTCGTGTTTTCATTTGCAGAATTAAGTTTATAATCGAATTCCAGAATTTTAATGTTAATCTCATCTTATGGTAAATCTTCCGTATTCAGGTCTATCGGTAAGTTGCACATTCAGGAAAAAGTGATTTAGTGCTAGTGTATGGATAAAAATCTTTAATGATACTCACATTCACTTTAAAGAACATTGTACCCATGCTCACTACAATGGGAGCAGACCCATTTACGGTAGATTAATCGAATGTATTAATCTACTGTACTAATCTACATTAGTATTAAAGAATTTAATGCATCTGCAATATTTTTACCACCCTCCACCATGAGCGTGTGCATTACATATTAAAAAGTGGTTTTCACTTATGTTCTTTGCGCAGCGTTAGGGGCTGGTTGGATTAACCTGTTTTAATTAAAAAATAATTAATAAACTTGGTATGGGTTTTCTTGGGAGCCATCTGAAAGTGGCCTACACATTTCTGACGACGCGCAAAAAATCTCTAGTGAAAGAAATAGGTCTTTGTCGCTAAAAACATTTAATGCAGTTTTATTTTCATAAAACAATAGAACTTCATACTACTATTTGATGCTTTAAAATTTTCTATAAAAAAACACTGATTAAAATAGCACAAACATTGATTATATTAGGCAAATAGCAGTGTAATTAATTATAAAATATTTAACGGAGAAGAGCACAATTCTTAGTTTAATTATTTTACTTAATTAAGAAGTATATTTTGCTCCATGATTTAACAAATGATTTAAAATTCACCCACTCACTGAATTTATATATTTGCATTATCTAAATTATATCTACATATTTTACTCAAACGTTTCTTATTTTATTTGGCGAATTAGAGCACGTGCTTACTTAATTTAGCTGTATTGTTGCTTAGAAAATTAATTAAAACGTGTTACGAGAGATGTAGGGATTAAACGATAAAGTAAATAAAAACAATTGTTGCAATAATTAAAATTTAAATACCTGATAATTTAAATAGCACTGTTAATGCTCTGATTTCAAAGAAGTATATGGTTTCAAACCGTTGATTTTGTACGTCTAATGCCTTAATGCATTTAGTATTTCTTAATGGGGATATATTGATTTTCAAGGTTTAATTAAATAGTTGATTCATAACTTTTTTTAATGTGTTATTTAAGAAGAGAAACACAATTTTTAAGAAGAATTCGCAGAAATTCTGTAAGTAGAGTGCTTGTGTGATTTAGTAGTAATTAGTGCTTATGAAAACATATAATTAAAATATCTTTTATGGCAGATATTATAATTTAATCTAAATTATTACAATATTTTAAGAAAAAAAATATAATTTTTAATCACGGCACTTATAAATAATTCATCACTAAATGATCCGGTTGGAATATGTCTGATAGTAATAAATATATAATCAACAACATGGTACTATTCAATACAAAAATACACTGCGGAAAAAACGAAAATGTTCATTATATAAAATAAATGTTTTCAAATATATGCGTAATTTTTTATTCATCTGTGAAGGAATCATCCAACATTTATATATATAAAAAAAATTGAAACTGTTAAATTTTCTAAATACAAATACACTGGTGTGCAAAACTTAAGCAACAAACACCAAATGCTAATTTCTGAACACGTGAGTACTCAAAAGGAAATTCTATAAAGAGCAAGTGTAAAAAAGAGGTACTACCCTACTAGCACGGCCAGTCAATGTGAAGTACCCTTGACGTTACACATGGTTACAAGTTTCACAATCGCTAAGGTGAATCAAAATATGGGATCTTTCACTCGTCTCATTATTACTCTCAAATGATTGTTAACACTGAAAAGTCACTGTGACTGTCGCTTTGTAATGAGTCTCCAGTTGACATTACAATGAAGTCACTATGTGATTCTCAAATCACTGTCAGTTGAAGACTGAACTTTGAATTCATTGTAAACATTGCATTGTGATGAGTCGCCAAATAATGTCACAATGAAGTCGCATGGTGACTTTCCGGTGTCCGACACATTGTGAAGTCATAATTGCATTCCTTTGTGAAAAGTCACCAGATGATTTCATTTTCTGTCACTTGGGAACTCGTCACAGAACAGCTATCATGATGACTTTACAATGGAGTGTCAAAATGACAGTCACATGGAAGTTACAAGATGACTTCATTGTAAAGTCACCTGGGGACTCGTCAAAAAGCAGCAGTCATGGTGACTGTTCAGTGGAGTGAACAAATCAGAGTAAAAATGAGACGAATGAAAGATATCACATTTCTGTTCATTGTAGTGAGTGTGACAATTTTGACCATTTGTGATGTCAAGAAGACTTCACATCGACTGTCTGTGCTGTTAGGGTAGTACTTATTCTCTACATTTGCTGTTTATAGAATTTCCTTTTGAGTACTCATGTGTTCAGAAATTAGCACTTTGTGTTTGTTGCTTAAGTTTTGCACATTAGTGTATTTTGGACTGCCTTTTCCAAAAATTACTATCAACAAAGACATGAAACATTTCCATAAACATTAAAATTGTTCCATGGTAATATTTTCTGACTGGTTCTTCTCCTGATGATTTTTGAAGAGGGAAATCGTTCTGTAATAGTGTGTATATGTGGAATTACACTCCATTTTTGTTAATATTTCTTCTATATAGTGATTTTATAAAAAATATTTGTAATGCATACATTGTAACAATATTATATAAATATAACACAAAATGTAGTATTAAACTAGATTCGCTCAGTACCAGTTTACTTTCATAATGGCTAATGTGTGACAAAAGTATTAGTAATAAAAATTACACTAACATTGTAAATATATAAATGAATTTTACCTTAACAAAAGACTGTCATGCTGTAAACTTTTGGTATGCTACTAATTTTTGGATATCACAATTATTCGTTTATAATGTAGCTATAAATCCTTAAAAGAAAGCGGCTAGTGTTTCGTTTAAAAATAGTAAAGAATAACTTACCGATTAAAAAATAAATAAAAACCTTTATTTAAAGTATTTGAATGGATTTAAATTATACAGGAGTTTTTCACACACACATATATATTTATATATACTTCTGCTGTAATTTGCCATGTTTAAATTAGTTAAATCGGTAAATAAATTATAAATTAATTATTTTTCAGTGAGTTTTATATTCATATCTTTATATTGACAAAACACATTTGATTATATTTAGTATTTTTATTGGAGAGTGTTGATCAAGTAAAATTCATATAAAAATGTTTTCTTATATTTTTCATAGCTACATCGCAATACAGAATAATACATGCCCTAACTTTTAAGGACGGTTTAAAGCTTTTGAAAAATAACGAAATTGAATAAAATCTTTTAAGATCTATAACAACGGATAAGAGAAACAAAATGGAAATTGTCACCTACAAATGCAAATTATAATCATAGATTAAACTTAATCTGAAAATAAAATTCAATGCCATACTTTCTGCTGTTAGTTAATCTTCAAATACCAATTATAATTCTACTCTCAAAACCATTTTTTAACCGCAGCAGAGCAATTTATTTGAAGTGTAAATGTCTCCTCCATGCTTTTTCTATCGTCTCTGGAACAGGTAATTGCATTTAATACGAATTAATGAAACTTGGTTTGTAATTGCGGAGGTAGGAGGGGGGGTTGAATAAATGAAACCCTAAATTTAAGATCAGGTTCATTGTTTAATAAATTCTTATCTAATGTAACTTAATATTTTGAGTTTCTTTTATTAACTCCATCTATACCGAATTACATGAACAATTTTATTTTTTGTTTTTGTTTTACATTAATAAGTTAAATTGGGTACTTACATTTCTAAATAAAAAAATGAGAATTTCTTTTGGATTATGATATTTAAAAGTTCATGCCCACACACACACACATACATACGTCATGCTTGAATGATTACGGCGCTGGCTACTGAGCGGGATGTGCTGAATTAGTATCTCATCTCAGGCATGGATATTTGTAATGGGTAGGATCAATCCAGAGGTCCTGGGCTGTTTATCTCTTTTACGCAAAACATGATCGTAGAGTCCATAATCCACGACCTTTACGTATACATTTTGTATGGTGACAGACCTCATTAATTGTAATAAAGATGCGTTTTCAACAGTTAATGATGAAAATCAACTTTATTATTTTCTGCCACATTAAAAACATATCCAGCACTATAAACAACTTGAAAGCTCTCTAGGTAGACGAAACATTTTCATTAAAAACGTAGACATAATGCATATATATATATATATATATATATATGAATATTTGTAAATAGATTCCACCTTTCAAATTTGTTCTCCTGCAAACTTCGTGAATTTAATAGCGTTGGTTCAAAGGTTAATTAGACAAACACATTGAGAAATATTTAATGAGTTAATAATCGCGTACCTTATAGAAAAACTGTACTTTGCATCACTCAAGTCACAAATGATAAAATTAAATATTTTGAATAAGGATTTCAAACAATATCTTCATTACGTTTGTTAAGTGTTTTAAAACTTTCATAGAAAAAATCATCCATTGAAGGATTAAAATTGTACTAAGCTATACAGCAAACATATAACAACTATATATAAAACTATACATAGCAAAATGGATCACAAACAAGTCAGAGAAAAGAAATGCAAAATATTTTGTGGGAGAAAACCAATAGAACGAAGTCAATCTTTTGGGACATACTAATGCTTTCAAAAGGATTGCTTCCTTTATCCTGAAAAATTACTTCTTACACATGACTTAGTGAATTTTGTCGCCTTTCGCAAGAATTGTTGATACATCTCAGCTTGGAATTTACGATTTTTCAATATATTATAGTTTGGAAAATTGTTTTTCCCTTTTCAATATACGGTTCAGATGATACTATCAAAATAATATTTTTTAATACTTTTGAAATTGTATACATTTCTTAAACTATTTTTAGTATTTTTTTTTAGACTTTTTTTTTATTATTTATTATTATTTTTTTATTTTTATTTTTAGTATTTTAATATTTTTTAATACTTTTGAAATTGTATACATTTGTTGAAATATATTTTTGTTTTATTTTGTTTCTGTTTATGTCTGCGATGATGTTAAAATTACTATTATTATAATATATATATATATCTATACGATAATATTTTTACAATATTGATCTTACGAAGGCATACGATAACGTTCCAATCGCAAAACTATGGAATGTATTAAAGGAAATGAATATAAATCAAAATATTATTGGTGCAATTCAAGAACTTTACAGACAATCAAAAACAAAGATTAAAATAGGCCAAATGCTGTTAAAAGATTTTATAACAGATAAAGGACTCTGGCAGGGATGTTGTGTTTCCCCAACACTTTTTAAAATTTATGTTGAAGAAGCATTGAAAATTTGGAAAGAAAATTGCATAGGCATGGGACTTAATGTGAATGGAACATCAATTTTCACTCTGCAATTTGCAGCTGACCAAATTATAATTGGAAAAAGTAAAAATGATTTAGAGAAAATGACGATACAAATTAAGGAAGAACATGAGAAATGGGGACTTTACATGAACGATAGTAAGATCAAATACCTATGTATAGGAGGAAATCAGACAGAACTAAAATTAAATAATAACATAAAAATAGGAAGCTGTGTAACATTAACAGAGAAGACACATACTCACAGGAAATTAAATACAGAATCTGCCAAGGAAGAAAGGCTGTAAAACTTTTAAATTCTATTTGGTGGAGTGACGAGATCTACAAGAAAAGAAAATATAATATATACAATTCTATAGTAAAGAGAATTTCGTTATATGGAGCAGAGGAATGGAGAATTATAGAGAGAGAAAGAAAGAAATTAGCAACAGTGGAAATGGATGCCCTAAGAAGATCATGCAGGATATCAAGAAATGAAAGAATAAAAGAAATGATGAAAATAAAGTGAACCATATTAGACGATCTCCAAAAGAAACAATTAATCTGGTATGGCCATGTTAAAATAATGAGTGACGAGAAACTACCCAAAATCACATCTAACTACAGAAAAAAACGAAAGAAGAAACGAGGAAGACCACGAAAGACCTGGCTGGATGATATAAAAAAACCATGAAGGATAGGGGTCTGGAGGAAGAATGGACCCTTGACCGGAAGAAATGGCGTGGTCTCTTATAGATTTCTGGGATGGCGGCACCTGACGCCACAAACCAAGTTTATATATATATATATATATGTGTGTGTGTGTGATTTTGATTTATTGCAACTGTTGTAAAACGAGTTTTTGCACAATATTTTATCACATCATTTTTCATATGAGGTTCAATTTATTTTATGACAACGATTTCAATAAATCTACTTTGTCTGCCATATTTATTCATACTATTCATATATCATATCATATTTTTAAAACTCATTTTATTTAAATATTGTCCTTTTATCCGTATAATGATATTATTTTCCATTGATAAGAGTCGTTTTACTTATGTAATGTGGATTTTATGGTGCCATAGGAGGTAAGTAAGTGCATTGCAGATAAAAACGATATTACTAGATTCTCAAATTCCTTATAGTGAGACTACAGGAGAATAAAGGCTCTTCAACGACATTGCATATACGTTTTTGTGGCTATTTGAAGTATTATAATAAGGGATACAACGCAAGTCGATTTATTCATGCTTTTCGTCATCACGAAATCTAATAACAAGGTCCCTGTTTTAACGTATATTGCTGTTTTTAAGGACTGTTACTCAGTTTGGGGAAAGGTTATAATTTTCAAGTACAATTTTTAAGGGGTGTGTATAAATGTATCAACTATTTTTACTAAAAAAATTACTGTGAATTACAATGAATACAAATTAAAATGGAAGAAATCAACTGATGTTTTAGATTATTTTTTTCAATATATTTTTTTTAACTTTCATATAAATACACTCGTATTGTTTGTTACTTATTTTGGCAAACAACATTCGTCAAGCCAGAATATCGTATCAGATATTCTGCCAAAGTTACAGTAAAAACTGATCGAAGATAGCAAAAGGCACGCGCAATGAAAACAAAATATCAATCGTATTTTAACTGCATTAGAAGATGACGTCATCCTCTTAGAAATAAACCCGGTGAAGAAAAATTAATTAATTACACCTAAAATACAATTTAATTTAATACAGTAAAGCATACATTTTAGGCTACATGTGAACTACCATTCATTCGATTGATCGATTATGTCTTTTTCTTTTAAACATTTAAACTTTGCGTTTTAATTTAAACATAATTTAAATCCGTGCAGAAATTTATCTTTCTTCTATAATTTATTTTTCTTAATCATTGTTGAGAACGATATAATGTGGTATTTTATTTTTCTGGCAACATCGATTTTAGAAAAACGTTTCATTTCATTTATGAAAACAATTCTAACTTAATTTTTAATTAACTGCAAATTTTAATCAAAAAATATGTTTTAACGAAATATAACTGTACTTTGCAAGAAGCTGGTTCAAAAACCTTACGAATGATACATCATTTATTGATGTACGTTTTCTAAATGCATAGAAATATCGATTTTGACAACATATATATATATATATATATATATATATATATATACAGAAATAATATATATACTAGTCGTACTGGTCGAAATTAGATGCAAGATAATATATTAAATAAGTACGTTACAATTTAAGCTTATGAATAAAATAATAATGTATATATTTTTTAAAGGGGCATTCCAAATCTAACGCATGATATTCACACAAACATACACAAAACTTTGCATGTGCACTTCACATTCCATAACATCCTGATTTCAGTAAAAAATCTAGACAATTACGTCTCGATTTTTTAGCTTTGTAAAAATTGAAATGTTCTGTTTGAAAATGCGCGTTTTAAAAATTATATCATTTTCATAAGTAGACGATTTAGATTTTAATTTTAAAGTTCGTAGAATAAAAAACTTGGAAAACGATGTCATTTCCATGTCAAAATATAAAGAAAAATATTACCGTAAGAGTCATTTAATAAATTGTTTTGAAGTTCCCGAGTATCATTAAATATTTATTGTAATTAAATGAAAATCATGTAATTTTTTGAAATATTTCATTTTGTGCATATCAAGAATCTTTAAATAAATAACAGAAGTTATGTCTATTTAGATACAAGAATAAGGGTCAATACGAGGCTAACGAAAAAGAAAGGCTACCGCGGTGCTTTAAGCAAATCTTTTTTTACAGACCGCGGGAGTCATGTGATGCTCGAATGCACCAATACAGATGTACGAAAAGAGCAATACGTCACCCTAACGGTCTGTAAAAAAAGATAAGTGGAATACACCGCGGTAGCCTGTCTTTTTCGTTAGCCTCTGGGTCAATAAATGTGACGTCATACTGACACAGGGTTAGTAACATACTTTATATCAGGGGTAATTGTGTTCCGGTATTTTGTACACCACTAAATTTATATAGGAATCTTTTTCTTCTTTAATCGATGAATTCTGCAATGACATACTAAGAATATTGCTATATAAATTCAGTGGTGTGCAAAATACCGGAACACAATCACCCCTCTTTATATTCATGGAGGAAAATTCATCTTTTGTTTTGCAAATGACATCATTTTCCTCATCAAAAACATTTCGTTTTACATGTCACTTCATATGTTACTGTTATTTTACTTACACAGATTACATAATATTATTTCTCAATAAATTATCTGTATTCTGCTCTTCCATGATTACTGCATAATTAAACACAATCATATAATTACGTTTAAATTTTATGAAAACCATTGACATTTTTCTTTTAAATAAGGACGACATTTACAATGATGGAATCATGCTTCTGGTTGGTGGAATGTGTTAAAGCAGATTAATTTTATGTTATAGAATTGAAAATCTTAACCCATTGCCACCATCTTGAAGAAATTTCCTAAAAAACTTTTAAAAATTAAATTAATATAAAAAGTGGGAATTTAAAAGAAAAAAAAAACAAGTTGTGGGCACATCTACAAATGAACAGCTTTCATTAAAAAAAAAAAAAAAAAAAAATTAACAAAATTGGTTCTGCAGAAAGCTCAGGACAGATGGCTATAGAAACAGCCTTCTGGTTTTAAATATATCGATGATATAAGTATGCGAGATGAATAAAAGTATGTGAGACAGATATAATTTTGTAATATCTATATATTTAGGAATATAAATAAGGAAAATATATCCATACGTATGAAGAAAATGCAAGGAGCTTCATATGAAATATATATGTTTTTTAAAACATTAATTCTTTTGTAAATTTTATGCTAAAGGAACCGATGTTTTTTTGACAAATATCTTTACAACATAGTCTTCTTTTTGTTCACATTATTAACTTAAATATATCACTAGATAACTTTGTTAGTAGCTACTATTACACTTGCAACAGTTTTTTTCTTTAACTCATTGGTGAATTATGCCCTCTATGAGCTACGCTCGCTCATCCCCGTCTATATCCCGAAAATTCTAAAAGCACTCTAGCCATTTGCCCTATTTTAAAAAGAATACCAGATTACGAAGGATTGAATGATATTATCACGACCAGTGGCAATCTTTGATAATCGGGTTGCCATATATTACCTTTTGAATGGTGGATTTTTGAGAGCCAAGGCCGCATTCACCACTGTCGCGACATCGGACGGCCCTTTTCGTGATTTTTTAAGTAAGATTTATCACACATTTAAAAATCAGCTTGTACAAAAAGGTTTAATAAAAAATGTCACTGCCTCCTGGACTTTTATAAAAGCGTCTAGAAGAAAAGTATTCTTTAAGACACTATAAGAAAATTTTTAAATATGAAGTAATTTTAGACATTTAATTCTTTTCGCCCACAATAATTTATGTTTTCTTTATATTTTAATAATCACGCGTAATTATATTTTTCTACTGAAAATATTTGTGAATATTATTATCTTTTAAAATCTGACAAAATTAGACGAAAACAAAATGACTTTTCGAAATACAAAAAAGATATATATTCTCTATAAATATAATTATGTATAAAAACAACAAAAAAATTTAAAAATATATATTAAATTAAAAAAATTATTGGACACCGCACACTGCATTCTAGTATATTGCATGTCTGCAAAAGATAGTTAAATTGCTATGCATAGTTTTTGATCCTATAAATATTTTTTAATTGATCCCAAATTCATGGTACAAACTTTAAAGGTTCATACGGGATATTGTAATAATCATTTATTGAATAGGTAACCTGTTTCACAACTCCGTGTACTTAGTCCAAAATACAGGGTGTCTCACTCCAATCCGAAGTCGCGTTTTCGTTCATAACTTTAACAGTAGTGAAGATATTTTATCAAAATTCATAATAGTCTCATCTTTGTATGAATTGTATGGATATTGTAAGGATTTCATTAAGTTTTAGAATACATATTGTTTTTGAATATTAATTAAAATATACATTTAACATGAAATAAATATTCGAATAAAATTTGTGTTTTAAAATCTAAAATTTTTAAATTAAATCGATTTGTAGAAGTTTCAAATATGTGAATTTGAATTTTCCGCCAAGCAGATTTTGTGTTATGCTTAAAAAAAACTAAACGAATTGAAATAGGACTTACAACTAATAAAAATGAATTGAATATTAAAAATTAAAAATTTAAATTCTACATATTTCTTGAATTACTTCACTGAATGACTTCCCTTTTGGTATCCTAAGATAACATTTTCTGAAAAATCTAAATATGATGTGGAACTTCAGTCTCCAAATTCATATCCTACAGTCTAGTAACTACACCGGATGTATGTACAACACATCGTATCAGTCATATTAAATGTACATTCCTTGACATACTTGATAACTTACCATTTAACTATTGCTTTAGCTATCGAGTAATCCAAATGTTATTAGTAGTTTGATGGGAAACATCTTATAAAGTTATATTAAATCACAAAACATTGAGTGTTCTTATTTTTTCCTGTATAACCATTCATAAAAATATTTAATTAAAAAAGATAAATATTTCGCACTTGTTGCATTCCAAAAAGTCAGTAAGAAAGTGATTAAAGTTTATTGCAAATCGCACTTTCATTATTTTCGACATTAATAAATATCCGTAAATTCATCGCTAGTATTCCTAATCTTTACGAGAAAAATATAATTTTTTTAATTAATTTTTGAAAAAAATAGGAATTTTATACAGAGACCGAATTTTTGGAGCTTCAGATATCCGAAACCAAAACCACAGTTTATTTTCGCAAATAGTTTTTCAGTTACGTATGCTTAGTAAAACTATCCGCATTTCAATCTGTTCTGCAACGATTGTAAAGTAATTTAACATTACGAGTACCAAATTTTAAACTTTCATACTTTATAAACTACTTCGACCGAATTACTATCCGTTAGATATCCTAATTTAGATTTTACTGAACGAGCCAGAAAATATTCAAATTTAACTGTTGGAATTGAAAATTTCAGATTTTGGAACTATAGGGAACCAAGAGACAGGGGTGGGAAGAGCTTTGGTAACACCAAAATGGATCGAACATAACAGTCACGTAACTATACTATGTTCTTTTCTTTTCTTGTATTATTTTCACTGACGAAACAAAATTACGAAATTTGGCATCTGATCTTATAGCCAAGGGTTATAATAAAATAAAAAAAATGCAGTATCGTTAAATTAAACTGAAAAGCTTATTTTACTATTTTAACACCTTAACTGCCTAGAAATTTGACACGATCCCCAGTAACATATTTTATCAGAGAATCCTGCGTATAAATAAGGCTAAGATAACTTTTCTGGCATAGCGATAACAAAATACAGCTGTTACCGTGTGCAAAATACGGAACTGGTAATGAAAAATGGCCTATTGGCACGCGGGTTTGCCAAATCTGTAAATGAGGAGTACGTTTTCTGAAATCGTATATATACGCTCGTGGCTGTTAAGTGATTAAATCAGATTTTAAGTTGTTTTGTTTTACTTCGTTTATATTTTTTGCACTAGTTTACTCCATAGCATGATTCGGTATATTTTTAATCTTTATTGTTAATAAAGGGTGCTTTGAAATTGTTTTCACTTGAGCATGCCGTCTATAAATTATGAAATGTTAATGATAAACATGCTTTTAATATTGTAATATTGTATAATTCCTTTTTTCCCTTAATTCTACAAATAGAGGCTTTTTTTACTTTGATATGTTACAGATTCCATTTATTACATCTAGTATCAACATATATAATTGCTAATCAACATATATTTGTTGAAATTATTTTTTGTATGCGTCAACATAGATATTTTATGGTTAACTAGGTTTCACGTGATAATTTAAATTCGAATAAGAAATGTAAAAAAAAAAAAAAAAAAAAAAAAAAAAGTACCCAACACATTTTAAACACGAAATTGCCACAGAAAAAGTCGAAATAGCCACTCGACGACAAGTTATATTTTATTTCAATTTTTATTATAAAAAACCTAAATATGTATATGAAAATGAACGTTGATAATAGTAACTATTTGCTAAAAGTTTTGAAACTGTGTTAAATCTCTAGATTTTTATGAATTTATGTATCATAGACATTTCGTTGAAAACAGCAGTTGAATAAACGAAGTATCTTGATATCGTGAGTAAACGTGGTAATAAAACACTTTCTTCCGCAGTTTCGAGTCTGTAGACGAACAGTTTGGAGTCTAACAGTCAGTAATATAACTTAATACAAATATACTTATTGTCGGTGATTTATTTTGTAAATTATGTTTTTATTTATAAAATATACTTATTGTCGGTGATTCATTTTGTAAATTATGTTTTTATTTATAAAAAAGGGTATTTGTAATAATTTCGGTTTAAAAAG
The DNA here is from genome assembly GCA_963931845.1 of Maratus michaelseni. NCBI lineage: Eukaryota > Metazoa > Arthropoda > Arachnida > Araneae > Salticidae > Maratus > Maratus michaelseni. Next base: position 387,296,426 of record OZ007591.1, on the reverse strand, counting down.
TTAATTACATTTAAGCTTAATAAATTTGGATGATTTATAATTTCTTTTAGTTGTTATTGATTTTTAATATATTGCATTGTGGCTTAACTTAACATTATGCTGGATGCAACTAAAATATTTGTATCTTATTCTGAATTTGTTATGCACATATATACAACAGTTGACAATATAATGAATATTATTTATCATATTTAATTTTAAAATATATATGAAAAATATCAAACGAAATTTTTGAAATATTTATAATTTATACCGGAATAATTGTACAGAATTTTTTTATTAAAATAAAAATTCTTAGTGTATTATGTATTATGATTTTATAGTTCTGCACTCAAGTTACCTAGCTGTTTTCTTAAGACAGCAAGGAAAACAAAGCAGAATTCGTGAAAGAAACAGATATTTTAGTGCTAAAATATGTATATTTAATTTCCACAAATATAATATTTTATATCTTCTTGATGTCGTATGGGATATTTGCAAACGGTTTTTCAAAATCCCATATACATATTTCATATCAGTTCAGTTGATAACTTAAAATTAATAAATAAATTATAAATCATTAATAAATAATTAATAACTTAATTAATAAAACTTTTAACAAGAGGTTTTTAATTTTGTTAAACTTTATTTGCGATTAAGTAGCTTCATTAATGTATTATAACTGTTTTCCTTTTACTATAAGGTCATAAAACATACATTGGAGGGAAAAGAACACTATGAGATCAATTCATAAGGGATCATCCTTAATTCCAATAAGACACACAATCACAATTGTTTATTTTATCTATTTTTTCTTGTCAAATCTAAAATGAACGCACTGGTTACAGCCCCAGCAATTCCCCTGCTTTCATTAGGCTTCTAATTAGATTTTATTTTAAATAAATACAAATTCTGAAATAACATTAAGTAGATCCCCATATTAACTTTACATTAAAACTGATATGTTGACGTTATAAGTTGTTTTAAATACATCGTTTTAGTTATACATTATTTTAATAAAATAAAATTGTGTTTTTTTCCAGATTAAAATTCCTTTTTAGTTAAATAATTAATTTGTCTCAATTGGGCGTTCGAAGACCTATACGATTATACGTCACTGGATATCTTAAGAATTGTGAGCCATTTCTATTTTTCTTATATTGTTAATATGCAATCTACAGAAAAAAAACTAGTCTCGTTTTACTAGCACAACATTATATTTCCGTTATATATATATATATATATCATTTTATATATTGTTATATATCATCTTCATATTATCGTTACTTTATTCAAATATAGTACCACATTAATTTGTAAGTTTAAGAAATGATGGAAATGAACTTTGAGAAAAGATTCAATTTTCTTTGTTAATCTAATGCTTAGTCCTCTAAAAATTACACTGCCAATTTAAATATGAAATTGTGAAAATGTTCCAATACGGATTAATCTATACGGAAACCAGAATTTCAAAATTAATACTTAATAAGAAATTTCCCAGTAAAATTTTAATTTTGAAGAAAAGTGCTTATCAAAGTAGCAGAATAATACCGAAACTTTTCAAAAACAAAACTTATTTTATGCATTTATAAATTATAAAATGTCTGTGGAATAAGATACGTAATACACAATCTAGAAAAGAAATTGTATTTGAATATTTTATCATTTCGTGAAAGGAAAGAGAATATTATTAGAGAGCTTAATCCAAATATAATAGCAAGGACTTTTAAGGCATATTTCAAATTATGATTGCAACTTTCAACACTCATATTTGCTTTTGAAGTTCAAATCGCAAACAAGATCTGATACATTAAAGTTTACAATAAAACGAGTGCGCATCGACGCGTAATGCATACTTTTGTGCAGTCTTATAGCAAGTGAAATTGATTCGTTGCATTTGAATTTTTATGTTTTTAATGCAGCTTTGATTTGCCTACTTTCAGAAAATTTGAATATTCATGAAAGAATCTGTTATATTTAGAAGCTCAAAGTTTCGCGCGTTTTCTTAGCCTTCCGATTGAAATAACGACTCAGTTTTAAAATATAGCCGAGAAAGGATTGGGAAAATTCCTTACATTTTGTTTTATTATTATTCAAGTGAAAATATCATATATGACCGCATACTGCAATAAACAAATTAATTAATTTTTAAAAATGCAATATGTGTCAGTTTGGATGTTTCAGGGGAAGTGAGATTTATTTTACGGGAAAATCTTTTTATATTATTATAAATATTTTTTTACTGTTACAAATCCAAAAGTGTGTAAATAGAACGATTTTTACGGATACAATGAGTGTTTTGTTTGTTCAACTATTCTAGGTGACTATGTATTTCTGTCAAATTTAAATATTTTTTAACAGCATAAGCAAGTCAGAAGGAAAACTAAAAGCACGTCTATTGTTTATATTAAATTTGGTATAAATACGCAAGTATGTAAAAAATGTGAAAGTATAAACAACTGCATATAAGTGGGACGTATGGTGCTGGACAAAAGTTATTACGGTTGTGTTTTTCTTAAACTGAGAACAAAAGCCAGTAAATAACCAAAAAATAATGTTCTATCTTGAAAGATAAATAACGTAGTGATTTTGATAAAAAAAAAAAAGAATTAATTACGAAATTTTACGATATCTCGTATCAAATAACTCTACAAAAAACATATTGGGATGTTAGATTTTAGTTTAAATACCATTTAAAGTTTAAAAACCGTTATTTTGAATGAGCTTGAATATTCAGTAATTTATTGATATATTAATTGTATATATGTATCATATATCCAAGGATTAGCGATGTCATTTAATTATTCACATATATCACATTGTTCGCCACTAAGGTAATCAATGCACAGCAGTGAAACCCTGACAGTATCAAATAGAGTTGAATGTGGACCCCTTTACAAGCCAGTATAAAGTTTTATAAGTGTTTTTCTGTAAATTTTCAGTAAATATTTCAGGTTTATTCTTTAATACATTGCCACCAATTCGCATGTTTTTTTTTTTTTTATCTCATGTGCTTTGTTCACCCAACAAAAGCCCTCTCCAATACAAGATATTTTGATTCTTTATTTTTGCAGTCAGTTTGGCGGTATAGATTCCTTATGTACGATCATTATGGTATCCTATTTTTTTATGATCGTAAAATGATTTTCTTTTTTGGAATTTTAATCAATTTAAAAATTTCACATTTGCTATATGATGTTTGCCCACACTGTCAAGAATTTTCACTTTCATATCAATGGATATAAATGATATTTCATTTTCAATAGGAGCCATGGAAAAAAAAAATTAGCATCAAAAGTACAGCCAACACAAATGATTCAGCGTTGACGAAATGACTCCTAAGTCATAAAAGATTGCTCATTGAGAGAGTATTACATCACGTGACGAACAGGGTGGTCACAAAAAATCAATTTTCGAATTTTTTCGGGGGGACCCCCCTAAAAGTTTCCAATTGGCTGAAAAATGAGATTGGCAAAGTTTCAGCTCATTTGGATAATGTTAACCCGTGCCTCATTGAGGTCAAAATTTTGAAAAAACGTGATTTTTCGCAAAAAAATATAGTTTTTCCTTCATAAAATGAATACAAAAGAACATAGAAACCTAATTCTGGTCTCATTTCATAAAAAATGTTTTTGCATTGAAGAACCAAACATCTTTTTTTTTTTTTTTTTTTTTTTTTTTTGTAAAAAATTATAGTTTTAAAAATATACAGCATTTTTTAGAACCAAACATGCTCTGAATTCTAAAAATTGAATTTTTATGAAAATGTGAAAAAACGTTGTAACATTCCATTTGATCTGCTTTTAGATTGAGATTTCTTTTCTTTTTTTTTTTTTTTTCATTTTGTACATAAAAAGGGGTTTAGTTAAAAAAAAAAATCGAAAATAAATGTGAAAAATCGAAATTTAAACTGAATGAATTATAAGAAATAAAGAGCAAAGTATTAAAATGAGAACAAATAATGTTCAAATGCATTTCATTATTAAAGTTGCGTTATAACGAGTCATTATAAAAGAAATAAAATATTATCACTTACAATTATCACATTAAGGTGGTAAGGGCTTCGATAATGTGGCTTTTGAAGAATCTGGAAAAAAAATTCTGCATTCAGATACAATTTGTAACAGAAACTGCTTTTGTTCTTCGTCTTTCGTTAAACAGGAATTGAAGTCTTGGATTAATGTTATTCCCCTTTCAGCTGCGTCATTGACAACCTTAAAACCAGTCACTATTTTTTTTTCTTTCAAATAATGTTTATTTTCACACCATACATCGGGATCAGTTATTAAAAATTGCATATTAATTTCAAATCTCCTAAAAAAATTTACAGTTTGAGATGAAAAAAATCGACTTCTTTATCCAATAAATATCCTACTTCATTGAAACCTATTGTTGCTCTTACATCCTTATCTCATCATCATCATTTTCTTCTTCAAATGATATTAATTTTTCAGCCATACTTATTCTGACAGTTTTTTCCAAAGTATCATCGAAAAATGAAACTGCAACTTGCTCAAAGTTAAGATACCAAAGATGTTTTATCATTTTAGAAAGCGCTTGGTCTGCAACCTCTTTATCAATTTTTCTGTCGTCAACAAATGATTTTAATAATTGTAGGTCTTGATTGGGAGCATTGAACCACTCTTTTACATATATACTGATTATAAACAAACAAATGTCTCTAATATCTTCTTCTTCTAAATATGTTAATGATAATTTATCTCTGAAAAGATATATTTTGAGAGAATAAATGGCCTTAGGCATCCATCTGGCGTAAAGAATAGAGCCAGGTACTCTGAAAAAATGTCTTTTGGTGGAAGACGTCCTATAAAAATTTTAAAAAGTTGGATAAATTCTTTATAGTCATCCTTGGGGTGTCTATGTTTTAAATGTTCGATAAGAAAACTTGAAATTTCGTCTGAATTAAGTATTTTATAGCTGATATTTTCATCTTCATTAGCAGATTTGTATTTAGTCTTGTGCAGCTTGGACCACCCAGTCTGAATTTTTTTTAATATATGGGTGTGGTGCAGTGGTTGTGCCCACTTTACAATCAAAAATTGCTCTGAGAATAATTTCTAGAATATGGTGGCGACATGGTAAATTGAGAAGATTTTGTTCTAATAATTGCTGAATTTAGGCGACCTGTGTTTACTGAAGTGGTATCAAAACAAATTGCCTGGATTTTACCAACTGCTCCCCCCCCCCCCATTATTCAATTGCTGAAAATACAGATTTTGCCTAGGTTATTCCCATGCTATTTTCAAGCTGAGGAACACCTGTCAACTTTTCTTCATCCCCACAGCTAATTAATACCGCTATACCCTCTCTACATTTTCTTTATTCAAAAATGTAAGTAGTTTTCCATCCCAGTGAACAACAGCTCTCTCTAAATCGGAATTTTTAAATCTGTTTGTTATGATCTCAGTTCTTTGTTTTTGAAATTGTTGTCTTCGGAGTCTTATTGCACTTCTATTTAAAATTAAAGTAATTGGATTATGACCTAATGCTTCTGCCGTAGTTGAAATTATTTTAACTGTGTCTCTATTGGATATGCTACACCTATATAACAGTAAAGACATTTTTTCCGTAATAATCTCTTCGGTTCCTCGTGAGTACTTCCTTATCTTCCAATCATAGTAAAAAGGAGGGATGCATTTGACGACTGCTGGTTGTCGGAAGGTTTCGTCGATGTTAAAAACAGACTTCTTAAAGATAGAAAAAAACAAAAATTACCTTTTATTAAAAATAGAGTTTCAGAGGTTCGTGTTAAATGCACTTTAACTGCAATACAAATTCAGGAGCTTCTTCTTTCGAGGCGCAAAACTTGATACCTAATATTTAACTATAATTAGTGAAAATTGTTTAAAGTTACAATTTTATTTTGTCTTTTAATATAAAAAACACAAAAAAGTGGTCAGAAGTAATTAGAATTATTCTGCTGTCATTTTCCATTTATTTTTCAAAAATGCAGATTTGAGGATATAGTTCACGACTTGACCTAAAAAATGCTAAATGTCATTAAATATAAGTTTTGTTGAGAGTAAAAGTTCAAGGCAACAACAATTTTTATCAAATAAGACAAGAATCAGTGCTTTAGGACAAATGGTTTTCACTTAATGAAGAAAAAACTGCAATTTTTCACCAAAAATCACAATTTTTCAATAATTCAACCTCGATGAGGCACGGGTTAATATTATTCAATTGAGCTGAAACTTTAACAATATTATTTTCTAAGTAATTGGCAAATTTTAGGAGGGTCCCCCGAAAGATAAGATGAAAAAAAATGTTTTCCCATATAACTTGTGACCACCCTAGAGCATTTACCTAATATGGGTAGTTTTGTGATTATCACAAGCCAGATAATCGCAAAAAACAGTGGGCGTGTGCCGCAAAGCTACAGGTGAAAGTAGATAGAAATTTAGAAATTTAAAAGAGCTGTTCATAGGGGCATAGTCATTCCTAGAGCCTGGAAGAGAAATAGAATGGGGTGTGGCAGAGCTGACCGACATCTGAAAGGATCCGAAAAAGGAAATGTTTGGTTAGTCGCATTTTCTTAACTTCATGGAAAAGTTAAATACAATATGTAGTTTGCTCATGTTCTCGGGAAGGTCGCTAAATCAAGATTTCGATTATTTACAAATCGTTAAATCACGTGAGGAAAAACATTGCGGGTATTAGAAAACAGTCCGGACCTGATACAATGGTCATTAAATCGCCAGGGGTCTCTAAATCGATGATCGTAAAAACGCGAGTCTACAGTAATAATAATACGTCTTCTCTTCGCATCATTTATAACTGTAATGATGCTGCATAATATTCGTTGACTATCTTGAGAAAGGAAAAACAAACACAAGAGAGTGTTATGCCGAATTATTAGATTATTTGATCACCAAAATTATGAAAAACAAGAACAAAAGATCATTCATCAAGCATAAATTATGAAACACTTTACAACCTAACAAGATATTACTAAAAAAAATCATTTTTTTTCAAAGACTGAAAAGAGATATTTAGATAAGCAATTTAAATAAAATGCATCGCAAACGATTATTTCCTATAGACCAAAATGTAACTTAATTCCTTTGTGTGTCCATGTAAACGAACTATAAGTGCTACATACTCCACTTACAATAGCGAGCATTCTATAGTGAACCACATTAGCATATAAAGATTACCTGCCAATCCGAGTATATTCATACGAGTTAGAGCATGGGCATACAGTCAGGCGGAGAGACTGACAGACCTAATTTATAAACAATTTTCAACGGAAAACAAGATTTTTCATGAACACAATGCAGTAGTTCACACATACAGAATGGTAAAACTCCATGAAATGAAATACTAATATTCTACCACCTTCAAATATCTCCAGATCTGGCATCAAGTGACTTTTATTTGTTATCTAACATGAAGAGGCGGCTACGGATGAGTAGATTTTTGTGTCAAATACCGATTACGAAACGGATGTACTTTTTGGAGCCACAGACAAAAAGTACTTTATGAAAGGTATCCAAATATTAGTGTACAGCTGGAATAAGTGTATCGCTCTTGAAGGAAACCATGTTGAAGAATAAAACAGATTTTTGACACAAAAAGTTTTCTAATTGCTAGTCCCGGCTCTTTTTACTTCATGTGGTATACGAAATACGAATTTAACGTTAACTATCGTTATTATAGTTTCTGGAAAACAAATGGGTAAACAAAAATATATCATCTTATTTATTATTTTTTTTAATGAAAGTAAAATTTAGATAAAAAATATTGAAAATTCAATATATCGTTAGTTACAAACGAATAGTTATTGTATTGAACCGATAATGTTCGCATTCAACCCATGAAATACGAACATTGGTTAAATATTGTTTTTATATTTGAAAAAATTACAATCATGTGCTATACTACAGAATGTTGGATTTGCATTAGCAATGTTTGTAATAAAATATTAATATTGAAAAAAAAAAATTGGTATCACATTGCAAACATTGGTAATGAAAGAGAGAAATATTTCTTGCCCATATTTCACCACTGTTAAATGTAAATACCCCAAAATTTGAGAAATATTTCATGACAGTACTGCAAAGAGATACCTAAAACAAAACAATATTGCTCAATTACAACTAGACTTTTACAACTTTTAGAACAGAACTTTTACACGACCTTTCTAAAACTAATTTCATATTTTTTTACGAACTCATTTCATAATTTACTATTTTTTTACGAACAGAACTTTTAGAAGTAATATCAGTAACAAATACTTTTTGCATCCTTTTCTGATTAATTTTATTATTTTTTTCCTTATATCCGATTATATATTTTAAGGATAGAAATTAAGTTAACATGTTCGCTGCCAAGCTAAAAATACCGGAATTTTCATTTTATTTAGAAAGTTCAAATTCATACCAGAAAATACTAATAGCAATATTTACTTTGTTGTATTACAGACATTTCGTGATTACATAAAATAAAAATTCTTCTTTTGAAATTCCCGGTGCGAATAACTAATTTTAGATTGAAGAAACGTAGACAGCACTACGAGTATACTCGTAGTTGGCAGCGAACGTGTTAATGTATGTGTCATTTTTCTTAAACGCACAATTAAAGACCTACTATGTTATATAAAAAAAAACTGTTAAGCGGTTTTATATTCCTATATAAATTGCATCAACCGTCGATAAACAACTTTTCTGAATGTTCACTTATTTATATCTAGTCATATCAATGGTAGAAATGACAGGTTTATTTATCTTTACCTAACAGCAGCTCAAGTAAAACAGTTGCTATCGATTTATTAAACAAGTTGTTGATCTTACAAAACATATTGTTCAAAAGAGATTTTTTATTTATTATATTCTTTTTTGGAGAAAAATAATTTTTTATTCACTCATATAGCGCTACTTTGGCACTATTTGATTTTGAAATATTCCTAATAGTTTTTACAAATAAAGTACATACGCTTTTGCTGATTTAACAATTAAGTTTAAAAAAGAAAATAAAAGAAGTATACCGAGGAGAGAAAAATATCGTGTTTCGTTCGGTTTTGTAAATGCATTATTTTAATTATACCTCAGTGGATTTCTTCAACATAAAATTCAAATTAATGCCCTGTTTTCTTTCTTTTTTTTATGTGACCCAAATTAACATCTAATAACTTGTAATAGAAATGTTTTCGTCGGCCATTTATAATTGTTTTAACATTATATAAAACAGTTGATAGGTTTTTTGGTATGTTACTTATTTACACTTCCTCATATCAGTGATCGAAATGTCAGGTTTAGTGATGTTTTACAATCAGTCACTAAAGAAAATTTTTATATTGTCGATTCAACAGAATAAATATATTATTACAAATAATATTTTATTTAATTTTCTGGTGAAAAAAGTAATTTTCATTCACATATCGAGGTACTTAAATTTACTGAAATTTCAATTTGTAACTATACAAACAAAGAAATACGAAACTAATAATGTTTCTAGAAATAAAGTAATTATTTTTTCACCGTTTCGAAATACATCAAACTGTAATATAACTATTGTTTTCATTTGAATAAGCAATTAAAAATAAGTATTTTATTGTTTATTATGTGGAATTTTTTACAAACAATTTAATTGCAAAAATTATATAACCCTGTATATACATGAATATGAAAACAGTGGATATATTTCATCACCCGAGAAAATCATTTGCAAACTTTATTATCAAAGTAGACCGTGTAAAGTATACTAAAAAAAAGTCTAACCTCTAATATTATTCTCAAAGCAATAATACTAACAAAAGGTAGCTTATCTGACAGAAGAAGTAGAACGGCCTATACGAAAAACACATACTGACTATTATGTGTACATAAGTGCACGAAGGAGAAATTGAAACATAACAGTATATATTTATTATTTAAATGATAAAGCTGCGTTCCTATTTTTTGCATCTTTTTGGTTTTTGCGTATCCTTTTTAAAAAATTGTAAGTGCTACATACTTGATTAAGGAACGCGTTCCAAATACGTGGAACGTCAATACATCGCTCCATTTAGATTCGAATTGTTTAGTATTTTGGACGTAATCGTGCTGACAAGTATTGCATGTTTTTTATTTTGAATATCCTTTTAAGAAACTATGAGAACTACATACTTGGTTAACGAACTAGTCCAAGATACTCGTAAGATCCATGCATTTTCCAATAGGTCCGAATTAGTTAACTATTACAGACATTATCGTAATGATGAGATTTGCATTATACATACATATAAAGAGAGAGATAGGTGACTATATATATAAACGAAGTAATTGTAATAAGACGATTTTTACAGAAATCAATCGAAATGGACCATTTTCAACAGAATAATATATACGTTTAAATAATAATGATTTTATGATAGTATAAGAAAATATAATTTCATTTCGTTTTACATTTTAATCTAAGAAAAGTAAAGCAAGCAGTGATAATCTTCTAGTTATTAATTAAATTTTTGGACCGAAGGAAATAATTTGAGAAAAGTTTCCAAATAATTAATTACGTATATGCATTTAACATTTCTGAAAACAAAATTATTCACATTTACGTGAAATATAACATTTTCACTCAAATTAGCTATCCCGAAATTTTGATGCCTTTGTTGAAATTTTTATATAAGATGGGAAGCAATTATTTATACAATATATTATAATTAAAACGTTGCGCTGATAATTAAAATGAATGGGAAAAGTATTTATCACAATTTCATTTTGAGAATTAATTTTCATTAATAGATTCAGAAAGTTAAATTACTTAGTAGTCACTAACAAAGTGACTTATTTACTTGCCATTTAAAAAAAAAAAAAAAAAAAAAAAAAAAAAACTAATTAAAATTCATTCAGTAATGAAAAAAGAAATATACATTAATAATTCACAATTGTTGAAATATTATATGTTGAAATACTACAAATAATAATGTTGAATTTTGTTGAAGTTTTTTACATTTCTGTAATTAAAAAAATATTTGGTTACATAAGTAAATTATAGTAAACTTTAATTATTTTGCGGTTTTTAACTTTTCCAAGATTGAAAGTACGAAAATGCAAAAAAAACATCGCACAATAAGTACGTATTGTGTGGTGAGCTTACACTCAGCGTTGTAATTTGAAAAAATAAATCATGCATTAAGTATAAATTATGGCACATTTGCTAAATTTACGATGGCTTAAATGAATTTTAACATAAGCAAAAAAACATCGGTGCATCAATAATGCTTTATAGTACTTTTTCTAAATTTAGAAGCAATTGACTATTATTCAGCAAAAATTCAATAGACATTCGTAGATTAGGCTCACTTTCCCAGTAGCACTTTTCCAATTTCTAACAAAAGCAATAAAGTGAAAGTGTTTTTATGCGACAATCGGAACTGTCCTAATTATTAATTAATTTTTTCATCTCCTCCAGAGAATTCTTGTCGCTTCCAAGACAGGATAATTAAATCTAGAGAAGGTGATATGATATGAGTTAATTGAATAAATACCTAAAATTCTTTTTGAGGACAACATCTTCCTGAGAAAGGCCGATAAAACACAATTAGCCCATGCCACTGATGATCATTTTAAGACAGGAGCATTAGTTGAAACAACACCAGATGCTTTTCCGTGTACGGAAAAATATTTTATTAATGGAGGCTACTCCATACGGTAGCTGTAGTGGAAAAAGGGAGATACATAATGCAAAAAGCCAAGGTATAAGCAGACTTTACAATTAACCCCTTGGAGGGAAAGCAAGTGGTCTAAAAATGCTACATATTGCGATGTTTTGACACCAGTAAATTTAAAGAATGAATTTTTACCTTTTCAATCTGCAAAAAATAATAATAAATATTTTTACTTAATAATACTGGTGGTAAAGTTTTATATTAAAAAGTGGTATATATTATATAGCGGTGCCCCTCAAGGGATTAAGCACTATGGGTTGACAACTGTTGTGTTCAATGGGTATGATGCAGGTCTTTCAATAAAGGACAATACATGAAGGAGATGAAACCGCCCGGCAAAAGGTGATCGTGTACCTGGGAAAAAAGCATTAAGATTACAAGGCAGGAACCAGACTGAAAGAGCAAGCAGCAAATAATCCCTGGCCAAACTTTTGATGAATGGCCTAACCCGACCGTCCTCGCGACTTCCCTCTAGGGTCGTCAGGAAAGGCATTTTGTCCGGCCTCTTGACCATCGTATTTCGACTACTATTGAATCATTTTTTGGAGCATTTGTCTATTACTTTTCGATCATTTTGACGATCCATTATCCTATAGCTCACTTCACCGATAATATTGAATTCAAAGGGAAACATGCATTTTTTTTCAATTGGACACAAATCAAACTAATCAGGGAAGAAATGGTCATGAGAGTATATATGCTTTCTCATGCACATGGTGACGCCGATTTAAGTATTACAAAAGCCGCAGTTAAAAATGCTTAAGAACATTCCGCTATGCTCATTGGGGAGTATTTCACCTGTTTAATCCTAATTAGTACTCTAAAAATAATGGCAATCCACTGAATTTTAGATCGAATAATTAGCCAATAGGCATTCCAAAAGTGTATTATATCAAGTGTATTGAAGTCTATTCTCGGCAGTTAATTATATGAGGTATTATTTCTTCATGCATTCACAGGGTGTGATTAGATCTCGCGTGTTTATGGTATTGGAAGAAAAATCGGTTAATTTTTTTAAAAATGTGATCGTGTACCTGGAAAAATGCATTAACATTACAAGACAGAAACCTCACTGAAAGAGCAAGTCCTGGTAGTCAACTCGGGCAGCAAAAAAAGAAGCAGTATTAAAACACACACACACGCACACACACACATATATATATATATCAAGTGTAGGAAAAACTACTTTCTGAAATAAATAATTCTCTGTGCTATTTTTTTCATGTGACTTATAACATTTTCACAAACATTTTGAAAACTACTTTCATTTTATGTATAATTTAGGAAATTATTTTCCACTGATATATATTAAAAAATGTTTAAATTGTCAAAAGTATACTACTCTTTTTTCACATTAGTAAAAGCAACATGGGATATTTTTATATACAAATATTTTTTAACTGTCAATGTATTTCCAAATATATCATTCTAAACCACCTTAATTAATTTGTCTTTTTAATGCCATACTTAATTTTTAATGACATACAACACAATTTTTATTTACATAATATTTAACATTATATCAATTTTTTACTTCTTTTGCTATTAAATATTTTCATTTTTCTTATGCTTGCAAAAAGGTTTGTCAGAGTGAAATGAATAACGAACCATAAATCTTATTCAAGATATCGGACCTAATATGATTAAATCTCTTGAGACCACAAGCCTACTTATATGTCTTCAGTAATATTGTTTTGTACGTAAAGATATATCGCATGATTAGCAAGCTACGAAAAGATACGTTTCAAATTCCTTTTTTCTTCGTGAGATGTCTAATCTTTGATATATGCAGCAATCAAAAAATCAATATGTCTGATAAGTGCATAAAATTATATAACATATTTTAATTAAACTACAGTCCATAATTGTCATCAAAATAAGATTTTAAAAATTCCGGTAATTTTATGTTGGCCGGACGCAATTCTGGCCAATAATTTGTTTTTCTCCCCAGTTGCAGTTTTAAATTTTTTGCGTGTATAAATTTGAAACAGTGGTTTGATGTGGAAATAAAATGTCGCGGTGTAACATATAATTTCTGATTACTTTCTTTCTATTGCTGTTTATGTATTTTAAATGAAAGGAATAAAATTCATGTATTTTAAATGTATGTAATGTATTCACCTTAAATACATTTACTTATATTTTAAATGGAATTAATTTCAAACGAATGATCTGAATGGTAACAGTATTTAGTGGTCTATCACCTACACCCGGCTAACATAAAAGTATCAAAATTCCATCTTAAGGGATAAATCTCCAATCTAATACTCCAATCTAGGACCGAATCCTATCCGAAATCTAAAGAAAATTTAAAATAAAGGAAAATTTATTAAACTTACGAAATATGATAAACCGTAATTTTATTTCTTCGCCGCATTTTTTCGGAAAAGTATTTCGGAAAGTTATTCCGAAAAGTTATTAGTATTCATAACTCAAACATATTTTTCCTTTTCCTCGTAACATTTTTCACTGCACGCATCTTCTTAGTTGTTCTCTTTATTGCGGAAGTGGTTTCAGTTTTCGGATATTTGAAAATAGTCTCTTCATCTTCAATGACATCCCTCACATTATACATGCTGCTTTTGAGATAAGACCACATAACTAAAGTTTTATAATTAATTTTTAGGTCACGTATCTAAAATCTACTATGCTATTATAGAGATAGAAAATTATTTAATGCATCCTTTGTTTCTCAATAACCATGCAAAATCTAAGAAAAAGATTTAAACACTCTAAAAAAGGGCAAACGTTTCGTACTCTAGAAAAATAAAATAGAACGACGAACGAAAATATACATTAACCTCATCCAAGTTATCCACGATTCCGAAAATCGTTCTTTATATTTGAAACTCCAGAAACCAATATATTCTCGAGATTTAAAGAAACATTTATAAAAACAAAGTTTCCTTGTCTGCCACTTATTTTTTTATTGACAGATAAATAAAAAGTTTAATTAAATATTTATTCCATTGTATCTAATATCTCAAGCCACTTTTTATTAAAATATTAGCATAATACCACATGCCGTTCATTATATGGATGCGTGAGTTTCCGAACTCAAGTACCTTACTTAATCAAAACTTACTGTTTGGTTTTAAATTTCACGAAAAATAATATAAAATAATCATAAAACCCCGTAAAGATAGACGTTCTCAGCATACTGACCAGGTAGCCTGAATGTGCGAAATTTGACGCTAAATTAACCTGAACGTTGTGAATAAATGTTGACTTCTCAGTGTACTTTCTGATATCGAATGAGTTCTGAATGACGGCCAACTATTTGCTTTTCTTGAGATAAAAAGCTTATTTTTACGAATTCAATTTGTATTTTTATCTTTTGGCAATTTTGAAGCTAAATCTCGAACCAATGTAGTGTTATATTTTTTTAATTCATTAATAAAGTTTTATTTTTTATTTTTATTTTTGTCGTTGAATAGACCTTTCCCTTTTACACTCTGTCTCTATTTACACCAAACTAAGACACCGCGAAATCTATGATGCAGCTAAAGATCTGCGAAAGAAAATTGTCTTCTTTACCCGTGTATAACTCACAAGAAAATTTATTAAACTGGCGAAATATGATAAATCGTAATTTTATTTCTCCAACACATTTTTTTTGGAAAAGGTGTTTACGGAAATTATCCGGAAAAATTTTGAGTATTCATTGCTCAAATACATTTTTCCATTTTCTCATAAGATTTTTCACTATACGCATCTTCTTAGTTGTTCTCTTTATTGCGAACGTGATTTAATTTTCGGATTTTTGAAGATAATGTCATCTTCAATGATATACATCACACCATAAATGCTGCTTTTGAAAGAATACTAGAGTCATTTTAGTATTTTTTTTCAAATAGCGAAAAAAATATCGAACAAAGCTGGATTTTCGCAAACATGTTCATTCGTGTATGTAGGATACACTAAAAGTCCTCATCGATCTTATGTGAGCTTTCGCCGATCTTATGTGACCCGCCAGCGAACGTGAATGATCTTGAAAATCGTTTTTTTGTGTGTGAATACCTCATGAAATATGGCATCTAAGAAAAAAGTTCAATTCAAAAGATGTAGAAAATTTAATTCCCCAGGAAGAATAAATATCTATCTACTTTCCAACCCTCCTCCTTCTCTCCTGACATTGACTGCTCCTTTGTAGACCGATTTCGTGCGCTTGTGAAATATGCATTGTGTCGCCACATTCTTATGTCGAAATATACCACGTGCTCGGGCATATATTTGACGTGTTTTATTTCCAATTGGTAAGCATTTCTTTCGTATTAAATCTCCCTAACTTACTGAACAAAGTATTCTTTGCGAGTTTTTAGAAATTGAATACTTTTATTTGCCACGCGTGTTAAAGAAAGTTTTAAATAGTTTGAGAGTGTAAGATTATTCTTTCTTGATTGTTGATTGAGAACGGAAAATGGAGATTAATGAAGTAATTTGTCTTGTATGTGGTGAAGGCTGCGTTGCGAATGATTATGTGAAAGTTGGAGAAAAAGGAATGAAATCACTTGAGACATCAAATTGGGACAGAAGTGACAATAAGTGGAAAGTATTTGAAGAAATGGCTGAAAATAATCGTGCAATTAACGTAAACGGCCGAAAGATATCGTCAGTATTCGAAAATTGTAACTCCCGACATCGATTTTAACGAAGAAATGAATGTGTTTATTAGTCAATCAATGTTTTTATCTAATCAGTAAAATAAAATACATCCCGTCTCTATGCTCATGGAGAAATTTGTGGAAAATGGTTTCGAAGCGGAACAAGCAGAGGGCGATACTGACACATTTGTTGTTAACACAGCCATTGAAGTAGCAAAGTCTTCTGTGCATACTGCTATTGGCGACAATGATATTGACTTTCTAGTATTGTTTACTGCCATAGTACTTCCAGAGACAAATATACTTTTATTACATGTTTATCATCAAATACAATATTGGTTTTGCAGTAAACTTCTTCCTGAGAACTGAGGTTGTCAAAATGCAACTAAGAAGTAATAAAAATGGGATAAAATTGTTGATGATTTACAGGCTTTAAAGTGCAATAAATTATACATATGGATTTTTTTTATTTGCGCTTCAACAAATTATAAGTACCTTTTAAATATTTAAGTACTTCCTGAATTTAAAAAAAAACCCTAATTAACATGGATTATAAATGACACCATCTTTTCCATTTCCAAATGTAATATAAAAACCTATTTATTTAATCTTCTTTCTTTTCTGACTAAATTTTCAGAAAATTCTTCATTAGTTAC
The DNA here is from genome assembly GCA_963931845.1 of Maratus michaelseni. Lineage (NCBI taxonomy): Eukaryota > Metazoa > Arthropoda > Arachnida > Araneae > Salticidae > Maratus > Maratus michaelseni. The sequence goes on along the minus strand of OZ007591.1, from coordinate 387,279,516 downwards.
AACTTTTAGTGTAAGCTACAATAAATGACAGAAAAAAGATAAGTCAAACGTAATTGGAATTACTTGAAGGCACATCTTCAATCCCAAGTGATTTATAGCGAGTTCAAAAGAAAAAAAATAATGTTTTATTAACACGAAGTTAGTCTCGAACAAATCAGGATGTTGCTGTTCAAGTAACTTTTGTCTAGTAATGAAAAGAAATACTATTACCATTTCTTTCAAAGTTTATATGCAAGTACATTACTACTCTTAGACATTAGCCTGTAACTTCTTAATATTAAGAAAAACTTCTCTAATAGTTTCGAGATTACTGTCATTTTGCATGATTGTAATACTGTTTTCCCAATATATAGATGTCTTTTCACATATTCTAGTTTTCCTATGATCTTTTTAAATGTATAATTTAAATAATGTGAAAAATAAAATAATGTATAAAAGTATGTAATAGTAAATTGCCATAATGTCGTTTAGATAAAGTAGTTTTTTCCATTAGTGCCATTAAATTAATGCAATACAATATTGAGAATTTACAAGTAACAAAAGGTATATTTGATAAAGAAGAAACAGTTGAGTAAATAATTTATATTATTTCAGTACCTGTACTATATTTGGAAATAAACTAACATACAATTATAACAAAAAATAAATATCTTTTGAATTTTATTCATGAAGCAAGTTCCACAAAAATTACAAAATGAAAACAATGAGCAAACATCTAATATTTTTTTAATTGCATTTTCTTTTTGTTGTAAAATAAATATTATTCATTAAGTTTATTTTTTTAAAATATAAAAAATTATAACACTTTTAATAATGTATATCTTTTAAATACTAAAAGGTGTAAACTAACAACATAGTATACAGTAAAAGAAAATTTTATTAGATAGTTGACATGTTTCGGATCACTCTGAGCCATTTTCTAAAACAAATGTGAATATTCTATAAATGCTCGGTCTTTGAAGTAATTATTTGAATTGCTATAATTTATATTAAAACATAAAAGGCACAAAATTGTGCTTGTTCTTTACTAAAGACAGTGTACAAATACAATTAAAAACGTTGTTAAAAGTTAATTCTCCAACAGTTTCAGCTTATAATTTCACAGCTATCACTATGAAGACCAAAGACACAAATGTTAAACTTTATATCCTGACGTGATAGAAATGAAAACACGGAATACGTAGGGAAAACAGGGGAAAGATCAGAAAAAAAATAAGCTGGAGCCAACTATCGATTAAAAATGTAAACTAAACCAACTATTCAGTGGAAAAACAAAGGGGGTTAGTTAATTTTTTAAGGATTAATACAGATATTTGGTATGTTAAATGAAAAATTATCGTTACAAGTATCACTATTTGTTAATTTAATTTCTATTGATTAACTATGGCATTAAATGGGTTGTTATATTTAGAGATAATTTTAGCTTTACTGAAATCAATTTTAACATAATTATTGGCAGAGTAAAATCGCGAAAGGGCTGTGGTTAATCTCCCGTATACGTGATCTTTTAATTGTTCAAAAAACCTTCTTTTGGTCATGCCAATGTACAAAATTGTATGCTTGTTACTTAAACAAACGGGGAAATAATCGTATACACCTGCAAAATGATCTGGGGGGGTGGAGGATTTAATTTATTTGAAATGAAATCAACGAGCTTACGGGGGGGGGGGGGGACAGCAATAAGATGAATAGTAAATTTTAGAAGAATCTTTTAAGATTTTCCAATAATATAGGGATACATTGGAATTTACGATAAATTTGCTTACTGAATGTTGAGTTAAATGGTTACTGAATTTGAAATACTTTTGTGTATGTAATGTTGGGGGAAACCATGGTCTGTTACAATATTTATAATATATTTAATCATAATATATATATATATATATGTAATAATAAAAAAAAGTTCGCCATTTTTCCTTAATTAATTTATTCCAAATTCTTATAATTCTAATTTTTTCCTCTCTTTTAAAATATCTCTTAAATATAATTTATATTTTATTCCATAGCTTAATCAAAATATTATTTTAATTATCATTCTAAAAATCTTAATCTGTTAAAAGCTACACGTATTTGTAAAAACGTTATTCTATTAAATGCAACACTGCTTCTAAAAAGCACCTGTTTAATTTCTTCTTATTTTGAGACATTGAATTTTTATTCTTTTGGAAAATTTTGTAATACCATTTTTTAAATTTCTATTTAACTTTACCATTCGGTATCCCATAACCCCTCGCGTCTTCCCGCTCAAGGCTTTTTACCTTTTTAAAATACCGCGTCTAAAGAAAGCGTTTTGACAATACGTCAGGTACTCACCCTCTTGGCCTCATTTTTTCAACCAATAGCGAGCAGGCCCCGCCTTTTCTACCCCCTTGTTTCCTACCGAACCTTGCTGTCATTGGGTTAGCATTTACGCGCTTCTGTAACCTTGAGCAAAATCTTGTAATATTTATACGGTTGCACTGGCTTTGGAGAGAGATTTTTACACGAATTATTACAGTCGACGCTCGTTTTTGCGAACTCGTAGGGAACATTCAAATGGTTCGTAAAATAGAAAGTTCGTAAAATAGAAAATCATCAAAAATGACATGAATATGTACATTATTTATGTCTATTTTTATCAATATCCCCCCCTCTTCATAGATGATGCAATATTTTAAGATTATTTATTCTGAAATAAAGTTATACATGTATTTTTTAAATACAGTCGACGCTCGTTTTTGCGAACTCGTAGGGAACATTCAAATGGTTCGTAAAATAGAAAGTTCGTAAAATAGAAAATCATCAAAAATGACATGAATATGTACATTATTTATGTCTATTTTTATCAATATCCCCCCCTCTTCATAGATGATGCAATATTTTAAGATTATTTATTCTGAAATAAAGTTATACATGTATTTTTTAAATATATAAGAAAATTCAAAATACAAATTTATGCACAGAAAAAAAAAATTAGCACTCAGAAGAATATGGTATTAAGCTTTGAAAACATTACATGTGAAAACATAGACTGTATTAGAACTTAATGGATGAAAATAGATAGATAAAAAATTAGGAATGGAAATAATCACTTGTCTTTTTTTTGTTTTAAAATCACATTTTGGAAAATAGATGTTTCCATTTTATCTATGCTTGAAATCATTTCACAATTATTGTTCCCTTCAAAAAAGTGCCTTAGCCCTGACAACCATTGAGCTGCTTGTTTGACAGTCGGACGTTGGATTATTTCATTTTCTTCTTGTTCCAAATCTGAAAGTTCTTCTTCCTTTTCACTTATTGCGTCAGCAATAATTTCTTCATCTGATATTTCTTCCGTACAAATCACATCTGAATCTACACTCAAAAAGTCCACGAATGAAATTTCAGGTAACAGTGGATTTCTTTTTCGTAGTTCATTTATAAGTAACTCATCTCCACTGATATCGTCGGCTACATTTTCTTGTTTTTCATTAATTAAGGTACTAAAGCCTGCGTTCTGAAATGCTTTAGCTATTGTAGTCGCTTGAACATGAACATCATTCCAAGCACGTATTGACAAATGCATTGCACCCAGAACATTAATTCCATATGGTTGATTCAGCTCCAGTCCCATGACTACTCTTTGCAAAAGCACTCTTCTATATATGCGCTTGAAACTATTAATCACACCCTGATCCATCGGCTGTAAAATTGAAGTTACATTGGGTGGAAGAAACTCCACACGAATAGATTTAAGATTTGAGACTTCAACGTGAGCTGAACAGTTATCCACCATTAGCAAAATTTTACGTTTTTCCAAAACAAACTGACGATCCAAGTCTCTTAACCATTTTTCATAAATGTACCCAGTCATCCATGCATTTTGGTTAGCATGGTATGCAGCTGGTAATTTGTTAACATTTCTGAAGCATCTAGGCTTCAAATTTTTTCCAATGAAAAGCAAGGGCTGTTTTTGTGTTCCATTCATGTTGGCTGCCAACAAGATTGAGATTCTCTGCTTAGCCTTTTTGTCTCCGCTAAATTTTTCACCTTTGAAAGTAAGTGTCTTTTCCGGCAGCATCTTAAAAAACAGACCTGTTTCGTCCGCGTTAAAGACATCCTCTGGAGCATATTCAGTTAGCAATGCTTTTAAATCGCGTTCTTTCCATTCATTTGCCAAAGTCGTATTTGCTGTTCCACTTTCACCGCACAATTTTCTGAAGCTCAAACCGTGCCTGGACTTAAATTTTTGTAACCAACCGTCTGAGGCCTTGAAGTCTTTGATATTCAGCTTCAAAGCAAAAGAATTCGATTGTTCTTTAAGGAGATTACCATCTATGGGAATGTTCAGTCCTCTCATTTTCCTCATCCAAGAAATCAAAGCTTTCTCCAATTGGGGGTGTTTTGCTTCTCTGAAATATTTACGAGAGGGGTTTTTATTGGTGCTTCTATTTCCGACTATTTTCTCTCGAGATTTTAAAATTGTGGAGAGACTATTCTTTCGAATTCCATTCTTTTTCAAAATTTCTGTCTTACTTAAGATTTTCTCATCTACTTCTTTTAAAATTTTCTTCTTTACCTCAACGGATAAGCACATGCGTTTTTTCAACTGCGACATACTGAAATTCTGTAATGTTCTGGCCCAATCTCCCTCTCGACTAACGAGACTTCACAGATTGAGTAGTCCAGAAGTTATGAGAAAATAGACGATTACAGAATGCAATCTTTTAAAAGATTTCATTTCCTCTTTCAACAATGACACCTGCTTGTACATTTAAGTTTCACTCGCCAATCAGAGGCTTTCCAGACACGTGCCTTTAAAATCAGTCATAATAAACCACGTGACGCTAAATAAACTTATTGCTACTCTGCCTCTCTCTCGAAAGCGTGGGGGGGGGGGGAATAACACATTCTTGAAATGCACCTGCTGTCTTTTGCACCTGTTGAGAGAATAATTGACGTTGGCACTTCTTTTCGGTATTTAAAATAAATAAATAAATAAATAAAAATGCAGAATTATGAAAGTTATGTTCGCAAAAAAGAGATTTTCATAATTTGTAGTTCGTAAATGGGAGCGAAAATTTACATACGTCTATGGGAATGTATTCGGGACCACGCTCTAGTTCGTAAAATCGCAAGTATTCGCAAAAAAGAGGTTCGTAAAAACGAGCGTCTACTGTATTGTCAACTTAGATGCTGTCGCTGGGATTGTCCAAATTGGTTCATCGGTAGTTGTTCTTCAATAGATCTAAATGTGTTTCAAGTTTAATAAAGTAAAATTACGTGGAGTTGTTCTTCATATCTGTTGTCGAATAAATCTATTACTCGCCTATCATGTCTTCCTTAATGCTTTTGGAAAAATTCTTCTGGAATTCATTGCCTCTACTCAGCTCGATCACGATTGCACCTACACTACATTTTTCAAATGTGGCTTGTACTCAGATACGTGTCTTCACTGTTTTAAGTAAATCTAAATAATACCATCTACAAATGTCATGAAATGGTTTTCGTTGACTTCGGCTGTGCCAACATCTATCTTCTCATCCATTTCATGGGGTTCGGGAACTGAGATGTCGTCCTGAGTGAATGATAGAACGAACGTTTCATGTATATATATATCCTCCTGGATGTAGTCTTCTGAACAGACAATAAAAGCGCGTTTAATGAAAAAATTAAACGCAGTTTCCTTATAATTGAAAGACACCGAAGCGTTAATAGGAATAACTGTGTTAATCCTAACTGGTTTACGGTATACTGTACGCTTTAGGGTGTTATTATCTTTAATAAAAATAACATGTAGGAATGGTAGAGTTTTTTCTGTTTCTAGAGCAAATTTAACGTTATGATCTATATCATTTATTTTTGGTAGGAAAGAGAAAAGTGCTTGTTGTCCATGATTCCTTGTATTAAAAATATCTTCGACGTACCTTAGCTAAACTGATAGCTTCAAATCCGTACCCTTAAAAATAAGTTATTCCATTTTGCGCAATTTAAATTCGGCTAGTAAACAAGAAATAGGGCATCCCATAGGGACCTCCATCTTTTGCTGTAAAACTTATTATCAAACATGAATATATTACTATAAATAATAAGGTTAAGTTCTGCTTTTAAGGATGTTTTTATATTGATATTTAAGTTATCTTTTTTATCTATTTCCAGAATAATATTCTGCACAATGTCTTTAGTACCAATAGATGGATAAAGAGATACAATATCAAAACTGGCTAAAGTAGTTTCTTTAGAAATTTCAATATCCTGATTTTTTGTGGATAAACTCTTCTGTTGATTGTATGGCTTTATTTGAAATGGCAATATTAACTTTAGGGAATGAACGAAAGCTTTTTCTAAAAAATTTTTGGGCCAGAGATTCTAGACAGTATAGGTCTCATAGGGAACCACGGTTTGTGATGTTAAAATAATACTATACACAAAACTGTTAAAAATACTACGATATGATAAAATAATATGTTTGTAAAAACAATATAACAATTCGAAAACATCTAATAATATAGGTCTGAAAGACGTATTCAAAACATTTAATATTGAGTTAGTATATCGTATGTTAAAATATGTTATAAAGTTTGTTTTTTCCAAGTCTTCAGATTTTTACATCTAAATAATACGAATATATCGGTAAATGGCATCTTTTAGTCTCTATCAATGCGTGATTTAAGACGATAAATAGTGCATTGGTGATAGCATTACCTATAACAGTAAAATCTCACACTGTTTGAGATTTGGTAACGGAGGTGGAGGTGATCAGAGAAGATTTAAAAAAAAAACCCATGCAAAAATTCGTTTCAGAAGAGAAGTTATGTCCCAAACAGTTTTTAGTTTTTTTTTTAATATTATAAAAGGGTAATTTAATTTTTAAAGTATATTTTCTCAAAACCTTTTGGTCACCAATCGCATAATTTCTAAGAAATGGCTAGAAATTACATGATACTTTGAGTAAAGGATCTTGTACCTTATATATGCACAAAATGACCTACTATTATGTTCAATGAGTAAAAAAATTAGAATTTATGATTAATTTTTCTATTTAAAAACAAATTGAATTTTTCGGGATTTTTTTACATTTTGTTTCATATATTTTTTTTTTCAGTTCAGGTCATTTTAAAGACATATTATATAATTCAGAGCAGATGGAGCGTGATAACCCGTAAGGCATGGTGACATCACGGCGACGTCACTGTGACTTTGTGACAGTCGTCGTGACGTCACGTGACGTCGATGTGAAGTCACTGTGACGTAAATGCGAGGTCGTTATGGCCGTTTTCAAGGCTTTCTGTGACCTCACAATGTGACTACTTTGTGAAGTCACCGTGCTACTTCAATGTGAAAAATGTGACGAATCTGCATCGGATAGGGTGACCAGATTTTACCCGAATCCTATACGGATTGTTCGGATCAAAATCGTTTTATGGTTCAAGTTTTTGACGTTTGTGACGACACTGCACCGGGTCGGGTGACCAGAGTTTACCCGAATACAATCCAGAAATTTCGGATCGATCTTTTTGGATTTGTTTGGCTACAGAATAGATTTGGATTAGTTGTCGTGTGACCTGATTTTCGTGAACCCGATCTGACCCGAGTCGGGTATAATGTTTTTACTGTAAGTCTTGTTCAGAATAGAATCTTGCATACGACCAAGTAACCAGATTTTATCAGAAATTGTGTTACGATACAATTTCTGATGTCGGCTCGGATCTAGAGTCATGCACGAATCCGGTTATATACTTCTTGAACATGATTGAATGTCTACTTGAACATGAATGATGGTTGACTGAAACTATATTTGCATTCAACCCGTAATCTTACCCTAACCCAACAACAACAACAACAAAAATTCTGTAGGCCCACAACCCGACCGAACCTGATAAATGATTTCGCATAGATTCGGATAACAAGATTTCACCAAATACGGATAAGATCGACGATAAGGATTGGATCGGCAATCATTTTTTTATGCAACTCGTATTCAAATTAAAACTTTGCATATGATTGGGAAACCGGCTAATGTAGCCGTTAAACAAGAAAATTATAAATGTAAAAAACGCATACTAATATAAAAATAATAGGTGAATCCATTAAAAATTATAATAAAATTAAATATTTTAATAATATGAAATTCTATTGTGCAAATAACCACTTTTAAAAATAACTTTGACTTCCATTTGTTTTATGTAACCACCAGAAATGTTGACAATAATTAAAACTATGCTATTTTGCTTTTAAGTATTGAAGTTTTTAAATGTGTATGCCATATTTCCCCTCGTTCAGTATCACGAAACTTTCTGACACATTTATGAACAAATTTTTAAACGCTTGGCACTTGCATGCCTGATTATTAAAGCGATTTGGAATGAATAGCGTTTTCCATTTTTAGATAAATGAAATGCTTAAGAGCAATTTTGGTCACGTTTTTTCCGTTTCTGACGCTGCGCCTCGGAAATTTGGTTCAAAACACCGACTTTGATAGTGTTTTCTGAAACATCTTTTGTCAAAAATGGAAAATGCCATTCTATTACATATATTCTGAATAAGAACACCTGCCAATTTCATGTGTTTCCGAATAAAAATGAATTCATAAATTAGTTATTTTGGATTTGATTACAAATTTAATGAAAATAAAAGTATAGATTTTTAAATAAGCATTGTGAAAAATTTATATTAGGAATCCATTTAAATAATAGATCTACCTATTGTGCGATATTATTAAATAATAGACATTGTATCAAGCAATAAAACATTTTTCGAAGCAAATGAAATTTAAAACTTCGGATCATGAACGCAAAGAAAAATTTTTTTTTTTCTTTACAAATTATTTTATTTATAGTTTTTGATAGAATACTAAATGCAGAGCTTAAATATCAATTTTTACTATAGAAAAATTCGATAACATAACTGGAAAAATTACCTTAACTGAATAGCTGTTTTATTGTTTCATCAATATTCATTATTTTTGTGCACCTAATATTAACATATCTTGACAACTAAATTTGTAATGAGTTAAATTGCCGCAATTATTTCAAATATACCAGAAAATTATTTCTCAAAACCTCCACTAGCTAAGAAATTTTCAAATTGTAAATCAAATATTAATAGTTTTAAAAATTGCAATGTTTTTAATTACAATGAATAACTAAGAAAATTGAACTGAGAAACGCAAAATATAAATACATTCCTCGTTATAAATAACACTTTACATTTAGAATATATATTGTTAGTAAATACTTTAAGCTTTTTTCCAAACTCTCTATTTAAAACGATTTAAAACATTAAAGATAAAATTTTATACAAGTGATTAAAAAAAAAAGATTTAAACATCTTAACATTTAAATAATGCACTATTAATGTACCATTACTAAATATGCACTATTAACAAAACTGCGAAGACATTAAAAGTTACCTGCTAATCTATAAGTAAAACCACCAGTTCTAGGGATTAAGTTTTAATGGTCGTTGACTGCTTCCTTTTCATTGAAAAATGAGACTCAAATCCACTGCTTTAATTTTCAAAGTGTCCAGCTTAGGTGTGTTCATAGATCTGAGATATCAAATATCACGCAGACCTTAATAACGCACCCAGCTAGACATAAGGATAGGTTAAAATGGATGATTCACTTTAAAACGTTAATTTACTTTCACGGTATAAATTCCACAATATACTTCCACAAACTTAAAAGAACACCACACACTCTAATCCGCCGATGAAAATAATCGTCTGCCCTCAACATCTGCGATCATGATCTGCGCAGTAATGTTTTCCACAAAGTAACATCTAGCAGGTGTTTCCAGAAAAAGAATAGAAAGAAAACAGTTAAATAAAGACATTTCAAATGCTTTATAGTTTATATGGCTGACAAATAACTTCTAATAAAAGTATAATATTCTGTTTTTATATGAGAGAGTTTAATATTCTTGGAAATAAGCTGTGAAAATTTAAATTTTTATATATTTTTTAATCAGTTGCATTTGTTTTAGGCGTCCAAAATAAACATAAATTTTAAATAAAAATGGATTTAATAGTCTTTATAAAATAATTACGACATAAATATAAATACTATTCTGCAATCAGATTTCCTAAATACGATTTTTTCATTTTTTACACTCTATTGAAAAGAGCAATATATTTAACAGAGGTGATATTTTATTAAGCACTGACTAGTTTTGGAATAAATTGATATAGGAATGACATATACTTTATGACATATTTTTAATTCGTTTTTGTTCGGAAACGCATGAAAATGGCTTTTGTTTTTATTCGGAAACTCTGTAATTGAAATACGTTTTCCATTTTTTAGTAAAATCAGAAGATCTTTCAGAAAAGAATGTCAAAGTCAGCGTTTTGAACCAAATACCCGACGTAACATTGAAAGAAAAGAGAAAAACCAGTCATCACGTGACACGAATTGCTTATAACTCGATAAGTAATTTATTTATCAAACAATGGAAAACTCATTTCGATTCCAAATTGCTTCCATAGTCAGTCCTGCCAATTTTATGCCTTTGCGTTTAAAAATGAGTCAGAAATTATGTCAGAAAGCTTCGCGTTGTGGAGCAGGTCAGTTGAGAACCACCTTAAATATTCAGTACAAGAAAAATCTTGAACGCGTTCGACGGTCACCCCGAGAACCCCCGATGTCGAACTCGCAAAAATGGTGTCCTCACTTTTTAAACAGAAAGCTGATGATTGGGTTGAGTGCCCCCTCAAAATAATAAGAGATTGGAGATTTTTAAAATATTTTTAGTATCACAAAATTAGCAAATGAGTTCTATGCGGTGGTAGGAAAAAAATTAAATGTTTGTCTTTAAAATGCTAACAAATCTCTAAATCGTTAACAGTTTTATTAGAATGGGAGATCTATTTCTGAATTACTTTCCGCCAAAACTTTCCTACGTTACTAAATTTCTATTTAAGGATTTTTAACTGTGTATTATATAGTATATTTTGTTAAATTTCATGAAAATGGCAATGAAAATTGTAAAAAAAATATCTGTCTCATATATGTAGACAAATATTTATTTATTATTTTATTTTGGAAATACAATATATTTAAATAATGTGTGACAATGTTTTTATTAATGATTTAGGTACATGACATAATTCAATTCTATATTTTATGAGTTTTTATCCAAATTCTCTCTCCGATCACACCGTGAAGTCACAGAGTGTTGGCATTTTGGTCATAGGTTTTACGTGACTTATGTGACTTGCAGTGACGTCATTGCAACGTCACAAAAATTTTTAAAGCTGTCAAAAAGTAATTTTCTTCATGCCATAAGATGTTCTAAAGTTTATTTTAAGTTTTCTTTAGATCTTCAAGACGTTCACATTTTGATCAGAGTGTGACGTTACAAAGTGGTGTCATTTTGGTCACAGATGTGACGTGACGTACGTGACTCAAAGTGACGTCACAATGACGTCACTGTGACTGTGCATGCTATGCGGGAATAAATAAAATGATGCACTAAAAATTTAGAACGTGCTGGTGTTTTTTTTTTTTTTTTTTTTACACAGAATGACTGAGATTATCAACGTGGATTTCACTAAAACATGTTATAATCATCGGTGGATCCAGAAAAAGTATAACGACGAACCAAAGTCGCAGAATAATCACAAGGTCAAACGGAAAGGAAATGAAGCCGTATTTGAAAGAAAAAGATGAACCATGGTGCTTCAGAAACACTATTCATTTCAAATTCTTTTTTAGGGGCAAAAATACTATATATGCAATGTGGTCTGCGTTTCGTCATAGAGAAAAACTCTCACCAGAGAGAGACACCGACTTTCACTAATACATTTTTTCAAACGAAAATTTATAGTTTTACTATTATTTACACGGACAAAATTTAGGCCTATCCCACAAAATGCATACTTCCTCAGATAAAGCGAAGTTCACTTTCAATTCAATTGAAGTACGTTCAACAGCGGAGCATTTTAGACATAAATGGGTAATATTTCGCAATTGGGATCAGAGAAAATTGGCATATTTTAGAAAGGGAAGTTTGGCGCAATGGAATATTTCTTTCGACACCCTTTTAATTGTACATACATTCACTTTTTATTCACGTCTACCATATTTCAGGTATTATCGTTCATGTTTGATGCCAACCTATTAATCCAATTACAGAAATTTATTTTAGGTATCTTTTTCTCGCTTAAATTTTCCGGTTTCCCTTTTCTAAATCTTTATCTTGTTACCACATTCTTTTGCAAATTGTGTGTCTGATAATTTTAAATTAAAAATCACCACCAAATAATCCTTGATTTATATATAAAAAAAAAATATTCTCAATACTTTTGAGTGAATGCTTAACATAAGGTAAAGCCAGGAGAGATGGCGCGGTCGGAAAAATTGCGCACATTGAGGTTCGGGGGGAAGGAGTAGAGTGAGCGCACAGCGATTATAGGTAGTTGCACAACAACAGTAGTGGAGTGTCTACTTGAAAGTGCACGTTGATTGCTTTGAGCGTCTAAGATAAAGTATTGCTATTTTTTTTGTTTTCCCAAAGTAAGTGCTTGAATTTTCATAGCTATTCATCAGAATTTCTATACAATATCAATAGTACAAAATATTTTAAACTTAAACGATTTCTCATCAGTTACTAATCTAGTCTAACAATGTGAACATCTGTTCGTTTTAGAAGAGGTCATATTTAAATAAAAGGAAATGCAATCTCTCCTACCGAAATTGGAGAGTTTGCGCATCTGCTACTTAGGAGAGATGGCGCAGTATTTCCATTAGTTTCCATGCTAGGAGAGATTACGCAGTTTATTGGTAAATTTGCATAAAAAATGAAAAATGAAAATGGACTAATTTTAAGTTAAATGTGTTATTAAGTAACATAATTTTATTTTGTAATCTTATCTGGACTTGCTTTTTCTGATTCTTTAATTTTTTTCCTTTAATTAAAATTTTTTAATCGTTTTTAAAATTATTTCCTTTTTCTTATTCTTTAATCATTAGGTTGAAATATTCACTCCTAATTCACTAATATTTGTTCACAAAAACCTTGCAGGAATGTCATTTAAGTGTAATTATTACTGTTAACAATTTAATTGTAGTTATTATTAGTAACAATCTCTCCTACCCATGAGCGCAATCATACCAACCTTGTAAGGACAGATTGCGCAAAATAACTTTCTTGGTTTTATTACAACTGTTCTATTAAATTGCAACATAACAACAAAATAGCAATGGAAATGCATAAAAAACAAATGAAGGAAAAATTATTCATGAATAGTTTAGCAAAAAATTAATATTTAGATTTGTTATTGCTATTCTTTTGAATTGTGCGCAAACTATCCTAGCTTTACCTTACATGAAATCAATTGCAATAATATTTGTAATAATATAAAAAAATAAAATAAATAATTCGTAATATTTTTGTATCTATTAATCACTGCCATTTCAGATGTTTGTTACCCTTACAATTCTTAAAAATACAATAGTATCTCTAAAAAGTGAAATATGTTTGAAAGAAAATAATAATTTTAATCATATATATTTTTTTATTACCCCTCTCTATTTTTATCTTGTTATTTGTAATCACGTATTCACTTTAAAACTATTTTAACGAGTTTACTTTTCACCACTGAACTCTAAAAAAATAAATTCTTCTGCAACTCGTAAGATGAATCTTAAATATTTTAGTGACAGTGTCTTGTGTTATTCTTTACATTTCCAAAAACAATTTAACAGAGCTGGAAAGCACAAAAATAACTTTCTTTAATTTTATTTCTTGAGATTTAAGTTAATTAGTTATGTTAAAATGAAGATTTTAGCTAGTTGAAACTACATCGCCTGTTCCATAGAAACATTTTTGTCAGAAATATGTCTTTAAAATAAGGATTTTTTTATCTTTATTTTATTATATGTAGTGTAACTTTTATCATTAAACATTAAAAAAATAATATTGTAGCTGTTGGAAAAGAGTAATATGAAATGATTTAGTGACAGCGTCATTTGTTATTATTTGCACTTGCAAACAAGCCCTGAGAGCATAAAAATAATTTTCTTTCTTTTTATTTTTATAGATTTAACTTAATAAAATAAGGTAAAAGGAAGATTTTAGCTAACTCAAACTGTGCCACATAGTCCATGAGTATTCGTTTTTAATAAAAAATGTACAATTTTTAAATAAATTTTTCTACGATTATGTTATTTCTAACATTCGGATTTCGTTTCATATGTAAAACTCGTTTTCTGAATTTGCTTTTTTTTAAATCAAATACTCTTATTTTCTTGAGAAATATATGTGGCAAAGAATACCAAATTTCAATGTTATTAAAGACATCTCGGTGTGTGCCATTTTGTGCTATATCAAATGGAAAAACTTTCTTGGCTTTTTCCAGAAGTTTTTGACATTTGCTATAGAAGTATTTCAGTAAAAAAGCAATACTTAAGCTTGTGAATAAAGATAAATAAATCTTATAAAACCTTACCTATTTCGTTTTCTTGAGATAAATAAATGATATAATTTACTTATTTAAATAAATAAATGATTAATAGTTATTAGCGTTTTATATTATATTTCAAGTCTTTTACATCTATATTTATAACAATATTAATATTTATTCATTTTCACTTTTTTAGTTTTAATATGAGTGACTGGTCATTTACTCAAGACAATTAGCAAACTATTGTTATCACTGTATTGCATAATTATTATTTCTTAAATATTATTTAATTAATTACTTTAAAATGTCTAGAATTAACAGAAAATACGGAAGTTTCCTTTAACGTATCTTAAAAAAGATAATAGCATTCGTTTAGAATATTTATAGAAAATATTTCAAAAGAGTTTACAAGATAAACAACATAGTGTACGCGTTAAATATTTTGACAAAAAAGACAAACAAATAAACAAACATAAATGAGAACTCATACATCGATTTCAAAAATCGTTATTTTGAAGTCAGTATGAAGCTGACATTTTATGAAATGTCATTAACCGAATTAGAATGCTATCCAAGTATTTCTTACTGTGCCACCACTTTTGAGTTAGAAAGTAAAATTAATCTCTTGAAATTCTTGTTAATTATCTTCATTATTACAACACTTCTTAACGAAAATGCGAATTCGTATATTCATTTACATTATCAACTAAATAGTTAAATTATTATCCTAGTTTCTGGTAATAAATTACCAGGTGTTCCGATCTGGCCCGTCTATGTTTAAGATAACCAATATACTTTTAGGTGCATAGAACGTATGTGAAAATCACTGTAAATTGAAAATTAATAGATTTTTTTACATTTAGTATATTTTCTTAGACTGTCCACCAACTACGCAAAAAACCTGTTGTTGACACTTGTATTCAGCCGCAATTCAGCTGTTAATTGCTAAATATTGACCTATATATGGCAACCTTTATGATTCTGAGTATTTCAGTGTTTAAATGCTTAGTTCGACATCACTTGTTAAATACGTTCTATCTTTCTTTATTTATTTTTTGTAATGTTTTTAGTTGGTTTGACAATTTAGCTATTGAATATTATACGAAAACAATAATACTAAGTTATTTACATTGATTTGAGTTTAAAAATGTTAATCTTACATAGTCGGAATTTACTTGAAGACATTTTTTTTCTTTATTTTCTGAACTTGGAGCACCGTTTTCTAAATATAATATTAAAATAAATAATATCGTAATGTAACCAGAATACTGCATAAAAGTTTAATGTATATGAAAATTGATTTTTGTTTTCATTACAAATTCAGCCTTCAAATACAAATAGCAGCTGTTTAATTTTTTTTAAACATGCTTTTTATATGCAAACGTGAAACAATTACAAATAGATGTAAAATTAGTTTTCAGCTATATAATTAAAAATGTTTAAAAGTCAGAATATTTTAAAACTTTTTTACTATCACAAATAAACACAATCGATAGTTGAAAAAGTGTTCTTTATTCTAAAATTGTTACAAACTTCTATGCATTTCAATAAGGGCTGTTTATCCAGCATTTGTAAATGCGCATAAATTTGAATTCATGTTTTTTCCGGAAGTTTTTGTCTCGTATGAAGAGCAAGCTGACTTTATTTTCATTGAGTTTTACATTATTTAAGGATTTATTTATTTTTCTTCTCACATTAAGTTTCAAGAATGCTTAAGGTTTTTAAGCGAAAAAAAAGGATTTTAAAGAGGTTAAACAATCAAAATATTCCGAAATATAAATTGATATAGAAGTGCTAATACTTTGTATTTATTTTTAATTATTAGATTTTAAATTTTGTTGCTACCAATAAGTGATTAGATATTTTTACTCCCCACCCTCCCAAAAATAAATAAATAAATAAATAAATAAATAAATAAATGGCCGTAACAACCACACCGGTCAGCGCAAATATTATAAGATTACTCTGAATAATTTGAAAATACTGAGTTTAGTTTTTTAATTATAAATGAATAAAATAATTATCGTTATTGTAATTTTTTGCTGAAGTCTCTAAAGAAATGTAAACAAAACACACAAACAAACAACAACAAAAAATAAAAACACACGTATGTCTGAATACTTAGTTGTCACTGTGTAAAAAACTGTGCATTTATACATATTGTACTATAAAATAAATGATATATTTCATATGTATGATAACTTTTTGTTTCAATCTCTAAATTAATCATTAACTCAGTTTTTTGAAAATTGCAAAGTAACAGACATACTAATCATTCTTTACAATACATATCCTAGAATGTACAGAAAAAAAAAAACGTTCTGTAAAATAAGTTTTTTTTATGGTATAGTTAGAAATAAAATGAGTAAACTAATCATTCTTCAAAATATGTATTATAGAAAGTACAGACGACGAAAATAACACTTTTAAAACTTTGCTATTTTCTATCATATATTTTGGAAACATTTACGTTATCTTCTTTGAATTGTACACAAGTTAAATGAGTTCAGTTTTCCTACTCATTATTAATAAATATGGACACGGTTGAGGATCGTATAGAAATATATATTTTAAATGGCGTTTTTATTTCTTCATGATAGATTATCCGTACTTATTCATGAAATAAATTTCAAGACACGAAATATAATTTTCTTTTTTTACTTCCAGCGATTTATTTTAATCAGAGAAGTTGTGGAGGAGATAATATTTTTCTGAAACAAATCGAAATAGAGTGGAATGCACGTGTGCTCAACCGAAGTGTGGACCTCACGGGTTAATAAATTATTAAAACAGTCATAAGTTTCATACAAAAACTGATATTTTATGAACTTACTATTTACAATACTGATATACTTGGTGATTTAAGACTTCAGAGCAAAAGTAATTCAGCATTAAAAAAAAAGAAATCTGTGGTTAACAACATTATGCTATTTGCCTGTTAATTAAAAGGACAGGGTGATCTTTTTTAAAGTTACAGTGTTTGGAGCGCCCTGTAGCGCGATCTAATAGCCGAAATGGCCCCAGACTTGGTATTTAGACTAATCAAACAATGGGAAAAAGGACTCCGTGAAACAAAATAGTTCCAAAAATCGCCGCTGGGAATTTTGTGGCACTGCTGTAGCTTACAATAATGAGAATTAGCATAAAACACGGGTATCAAAGAAAAATGCAAATGTTGTGCGATGACAGCGCCAGTAATAGTGACTATAAAAGCAAGTAGTAGACAGCTCCGACAAATAATCTCAGCTGAAGTAAACGAGCTCCAGTGGACATGCTTCTCACGTTACCAGAACGTGCGTTATTGGCGAAGCTGTATTATATGAATCAATGTAATGCATCCACAGCTCTTCGGGAATTTCGAACCAGAAAAAAAAATACGAAAGAGGCCTTTATCGCTAAATTTGTCTTAAGAAAATGATTAAGAAGTTCGAGGAAATGGGGTCACTGACCATTCGCGCTGGGAGAGGACGTAAACAAGTATCAGAAGATGTAATAACTGATGTAGCAACTGCAATTGTCGAAGGATCGCAGGGAACCATTGCTGGTACTAGCAGCGCCCTGGGTGCAGCTCGACAATTGGACATGAATTATTCCACGGTATGGAGAGTTTTGCAGCGCGTTATTGGATTTTATCCCTACAAAATCAGCCTCTTGCACGAACTGAAACCAAGTGATTATGATAAGCGAATGACATTCGCTCTATCGTTTCTTGCCAGGGTAGAAATTGATGATGCTTTCCCATGGCACATTCTGTTGGGAGATGAGTGTCATTTTTATCTCAATGGGTCCGTAAACATACAAAATAGCCGAATTTGGGCTTCTGAGCATCCCCACACCGTGCATGAAATTCCATTAAATTCCCCAAAAGTCACTGTTTGGTGTGGTTTCACAGCCGAATTCGTAATTGGGCCATTCTTTTCTGAGACTATCACTCCGACAGGACCCGAAACGTGCACCATAAATGCAGAAAGGTACCACGAAATGCTGCAAACGTTTGTTATTCCACAACTTCAGCAAAGAAACCGTTTCCAACAGACAATCTTTATACAGGATGGTGCTCCGCCACACATTGGTAATAAGGTAAATCATCTGTTGCGCCAAACCTTCACTGATGATAGAATCATAAGTCGGAGTTTTCCAGTTGATGGCCGCCTCGTTCCCCTGACCTCACGCCATGCGATTTTTGGCTCTGGGGTTATTTGAAATCTCATGTTTATGTTGGTGGAGTATCAAATTTGTCTATTCTAAAAGACAACATAACAAAGACCGTGCGGAATATTCCTCGTGATATGTTACGTACGGCTGTGGAGAACGTTGTGCACAGAATGCACGGTGTTATTTCTGAGAACGGTGCTCACATTGAAGGTGGTCTAATTCCTCACCGGGGAAGTTAATGTAGTAAATAAACATTAATAATTTAACTGTACGATTGTATGTGTTAGTATTTTTCTTTTCTCACATTTTATACATTGCAAAGCGCCACCAAAGACCTTAGCGGCGATCCTCACGGAATCCTTTTTCCCATGTTTTGATTAGTCTAAATACCAAGTTTAGTGCCATTTCGGCTATTAGATCGCGCTACAGGGCGCTCCAAACACTGTCACTTTAAAAAAGATCACCCTGTATATTACGGGTTTTTCTATGGAATAAAATATAGTACAAAATTCCAAATAAACATATAAGTATAAGTATTGTTGTTTAAAAAGAAATTACGCCTTTTCATAAAAATTGTTTGCTTCCGATACTTTTGACTATATCGTTCGTATACATTTAAAAACGTTTCAGGAATAGTTGAGGAATTTAAATAGTTTCAATGCAACTTAAGTAAAATGCAATAATTATGCTAAGAGCATAGAGTATAAAGAGCTGTACGGTATATAATATTGGAAGAATCATCTTCTGGTTTCTTATCTCTCATGACATATGCACAATAAAATCGTTGATATCTTGTTTCATGCACCAATAAGTGAATTGCATACGAAATCCTACATTTGTTTGTTGAAAAATATGAAAAACTAATACCAGAATTGGAGTGATTTGTGAATGGAAATTTCAGATTTAATAAGAGAGCTAAACTTGGCTATACATGATATCCGAACTTTTTACTGAAAAAGAGTCACGAGAGTTGGCTGCATTTTTTACATGTCATGTTTTTGATGGGATATTATATAGAGATTTTAATACGCACCACATATTAAGCTATAATTATTTTCAGGTAAAAATCCCAATACAACTAAAAATGAATTTCCAGCTATTACCATCCATAGATGTCAAAGTATCCAGTTGTTTGCATATGCATGTATATGAGTTTTTTTCTGCAATCATATCTGAGTGTTCTAACTATAGTCCAGTTGTAAAATATATAACACTTTTTAAAATTATCCTTAAGCAATTCACGCCAATAGACAGTATTGTTTGCTAATACATTTGCCATGTTTATGATCTATAACATTTATAAACATAAAGTAATCTGCAAATATTTTATGAAACTTAAAACAGCAAACCAAAGTTTAAAATGTGAGTGACGCAATTATTGCTTATAGACAATACTATAACAGAAATATTTTGTATTTGCCTGTAAATGAACGACAGATTCTATGCATGCTATAGTTTGCTTCAGTAAGAATCATGTAATGCAGCTCAGTTGTGTGTTTAAATGTATCTAATGCAATTAGAATACACTGATAACGATTTCCAGTACACCATTATGTTACGAAATTTTTGTGTGACACCGTAAAAAAACTGATAATCTATATTATACACAAAGCATGTTTTAATGAACCGCAGAAAGTCGTATTAATTTCATTGTCTTTGAAATAGCAAAAATAATTAATATACACTGCAAACAATTTTTAAAATTATTTTGATTTCCCCTGTAATTGAATCATAATTACTACACAATTCATTCTCAATACAGAACATGACATAGTACATGTCGATAACATACATGAAATACATGGCAATTCGAGTGTATTTACGAGTATTAGAGTACGGGCAGAAGAAAGATTGCTTACAGACAAACCGAACTCATACAACAATTTTCAGTTTTGCTGGAAAAAGTTAAAATTTATAGACACAACTATTTTCAGGAGGTAATTCTGATAACAACAATTTAAAAAACAAATACAAAATTGGCTTGCATGCATTTGTATATTATATTAGGATATAAAGCTTGTACTTGTTGCAGGTAACAGTTTTGCATGAAATTCTTGATTTTTATTTTTTATATGAAATACGCTACATATTTTTGTTTGCTATAGGAAATAAAAATATCAAATACCCAAACAAAATATTCCATATTTCATTTGAGCAAAATAAACTATACTCATTACAAGAGAAATACAACCCCGTAGGTTTCTTGTACATTCTATGGAAAAATAAAGGACGAAAAATGAGCAAAATAAGAGAAAGTAAAACCTTATATATTGCTTAGTTTATACAGAAAATTCTGGCTCTCTCCTCTGATTTTTTTTTACATGTTCGCTTTGATATTTATCGCAAATTTCGTTTTCGCAATAAAATGTTGAAATGATTTTGACATACTTGTCAACTGTGAAACATTTTTAGTTTAGGGGATTTTTTTAATAGCATATGAATTCTTCAAAAACAGATTTTCGAAAATTTCTATTTATTGATTGTTAGTTTATAAGAAAGCAATGAATATTTTATCTCCATATTCTGCATTTGGAATATATGAAATATTGCTCTTAAAGCGACATTCAAAGAGAAGATAAAAAATAATACGCTAGATGATAATATAGTAATATAGATAGATATGTTTTTTAGCTTTATAAAATAGTATATATATATAGCTAAATACAGAGAGTATACCTATTGGTATACGCTGAAGCATTTGAAAAAATTATTTGTAATAAAATCACTTTTTGAATTTATATGAACATTAAATATATCACGCATGCCGTTGAAAAAGAATATACACTGTGATTTTTTAAAATATAAAACCACTACATATTCCTATAATTACACAGACTAGAATCTTGAGAAAAAACAATATTCGAATGTCAAAATGCTGCAGGATAAAATATTAAAATGACATTTCTGTTTTTAAAAGTGTTTCTGAAGTAAATTTAAAATGTCGAACTGTTTTAGCGTATAGTTATTTTAGAACACTATTTTATTGAATAAATTCGCTTTATCGAATATCATTTTTTTGAAATTCGAAAAAGAAACGAAAATTTGAAATTCACAATTTTGTTATGTAAAAATTTTTGCCTGGAAAAACATTCAACTATTTTATTTGTCTGTGAATATAAAACGGATTCTATTACACGTCAAAAGACACATAGACATGTAAAAGAGAATAGCCATCATTTCTTCTTTTTTCAGCAGGGATTTCTCATTAAAAATTCTGAATTGCTCCCAAGCAATACAGTAAATACGAGGGGCAGTCGGAAAATAAGTTTCCCTGGCGACTGTGGTCAGAGGTGTGTATCAAAGACAAAAAATGTAATGAGACATTAAAGATAAAACATAACTTTATTTTTCCACATAAGTACCAAGTACGTTGAGACATTTGTCATACCGCTTCATAAGCTCCAAAAAGCCCTTCAGGAAATAATCAGGGCTTTGCATATGGACGAAGCGTTGAACGGCTATGGGCAAAAGACGACACAGCAGGTGAATGCGAGCGTGCAAGACACCGATACACCATTGCGTAGAGGTCGACCGGGATCAAGCAGATGGCGCAGATCTTCAACAGCGCCTTCAACAGTCGCAGTTCATCGCAGTGCCTTCAACAGCGCCATCTGCGCAAGCACTGCAACAGCGCCATCTGCTTGATAGCGGTCGACCTCTACCCAATGGTGTATCGGTGTCTTGCACGTTCGCATTCACCTGCTGTGTGGTCTTTTGCCCATAGCCGTTCAACGCTTCGTCCGTATGCAAAGCCCTGATTTTTTCCTGGAGGGCTTTTTGAAGCTTATAAAGCGGTATGACAAATGTCTCAATGTACTTGGTACTTATATGGAAAAATAAAGTTATGTTTTATCTTTAATGTCTCATTACATTTTTTGTCTTTAATACACACCTCTGTCCATAATCGCTAGGGGAAACTTATTTTCCGACTACATCTCGTATATTTAATAATGCATGAACATTTATTAGGATTTCATTATTAAGTGTTAAATAGGTCAATTAATTGTTTTAACTTAGAAAAACCTAATAACAACTGCTAGAGGTCTTTAGTTACTAATTTCAATGTTGGAAGTTTTGTGGCATAATTTTATATACATCAGGGTGGCTTATTTTGCCTTTCGTTTGTGATGACTGTTAAAGCTGTAATATGCTAATAATATGATTAATAAAGTTGAAATTGTATAAATAATCAGACAAACAAATTAAAACAAATATCAGCGTCGTTTTAAAAAAATACGAAAGTATTGAAATTACCGTATTTTCCAACGAATGCGATGCACTTTTTTTGTACCATTAAAATGCACCATAAAATTACGATGCGTCTCATACAATGAATGTACACATTTATTTTCGCACACCTTTTTTTATTTTTCATGCTTACAAGATTTATATTACTGTTCTGCTCGTATCTTATTCAAAAATACAAAAAAAAAGACAGAAAAGTTCATTTACTAACGTAATTTATATATGAAGAATCATATTTAATATGAGAACATAAAGACTTTCATAAATTAATTATTTTAATTAGGCACTTATATGTTACTGAATATCTAACATAAAACGGTTTTTAAGTATAACTTCAGGCGACATTATAATTACTTTAAATGTATATTTTAATTTAATTATTTAAAGCTAAATTTTATATGCCGTTGTAGAAGGCAATATAAAAATACGTATAAAAGGAGAAAAAAACATGTAAGAAAATATAAAATAATCTAATTTATGGCAATTGATGATGTAATTTGTACAGAATGTAGGTGTTTTTTTTACTCCATAGTTTATATGATAAAATAGTTATGGAGAGCGTCTGAGTACTTTATATACTTTCATAAAATTTGGAGTTATGACAAATTCCTGATTTTGTCCTTAAATAATCTTATATAATGAAATTATCTGAGCGTATAAGTTTAAATTGATCTCGGCAATATCAATTGCCGAGAATTTTAGGAAACAACTAAAATGTAAAATTTTAATATTTGATGCATATTAGATAATATATACTGAAAGCATAGATGCATAGAATTCTACTTAGCTGGTTGATGTGATGTGAGCTTGAAAATAAGTGACGAGCTCATTGACATTATTGCTGTGCTCAATATATACAATGCAAATGATATTTTTGACTATTTTATGAATGTTTTGGCTCAATACAGATGTTATTTAAAAGTTTATATAACACATTTTAGTGTTACCGGTGTTATTAAAAAACAGATTAAATTTAGAAAACTCAAAACCGCTAGAGACATTATTTTGAGTGACAATAGTTCCGATCATTGATTTTTGGGTCCCGCAGTGACGCGGATGGTAAAAGCTCGGTTCTCGTTGCTTGGGAGGGTGCATCGTGTATCCTCTCTCGTCTGCCTCTGCTGTGGGACCGTGTACGTTAATGGGAGCTGGTGCACGTTAAATCTGTGCGTGGCTCCAAAGCCCTCCAAGCTCTATATAAGCGTTACCTCTGGGGGTACCAATCCAGATGCAGGTCTCTCATCTGGAATTGGTTCAAAATTAGGAGACCTGTTTCCATGTCAGCTATATATAGAAGCCAAACAAGACTAAATAAAAAGCTGCAAAATAAACAAACAAAAAATAATTGATTTTTGGCGTCGTAGGAGATTTTTCGGTTGAGCAGACTACAATTGTCTATATCATTGCGTTTCGTTTTGAATAAAATGTTACCGATTTGAGAAGTTTCGAAATAAGCATAAAATCAAAATATCAAAAATTAAATAAGAAGAAATTCATTGGAAGGATTTCTAATTTTTTTTTTTTTACGTGTGCGTCTTTAATTGGACAGCTAATAGATGTACAGTGTTATTATAAATTATCGTCGGGGTTCAATTTCATAGTTTTGTTTCGCAAAATAATAATAATACCATATATATTTTGAAATTTTTTTTTTTTAAATTATAAATCGCAACCTATAAAAAAAAAAAAAAAAATCTGAAAACGTGTTCTAGAAGCTGAATCCAAAATTACAGATCATTCTGTTAAGTAACACTTGAGTTATTGGTAATAAAATGCCCACATTGAAATCTTGCAATCTATTTTCAAAGATTACAAATGCACTTAACATGAGAAATTTCAAAAATTTTAAGTTTATAATTCCTAAACTGCTAAATCGAAATGGTCTGCTAAGGCAAAATGACTAAAAAAGTCAAATGTGATGTCAAAATTAGTTGTTCATATTGAAAATTTGAAAGTTTAGAACAATTTCAGTATAAAGTCGATCCGTTAACTCACTTTTTATCATAAATTGAAAGGAGACATAATTTCCAGTCGAATGGCTATTTCATTTTTTTTCTAGGACAATTTGATAATTAAAATGTATCTTTTGTTTCTTTTTTCTGTTTTTTTTTTGTCCGACTGTACACAGCTGTTTACAAACTTCCAGAGTTATTCTTAAAATGCTTTTTATCCATTTCTCCAGAAGTACTTCTGTAAATAACTCCGAAATATTGCGATGATTTTCAAGCTTGTTCCATTTCGAAATATACAGTACAAATGTTTTGGAACATTTCATTCGCCGAGTATCTATAAAAATAAAGATAGAAGTTTGTCTCTCTCTCTCTCTGTGTGTGTGTGCGTGTGTGTGTTGTGTTCTGAAGAGACCGCTTGAGCAGAGTTACGAATCGTGGCAGGACAGTACCTCTGTATCTGTAGTTATGCACCTCGAAATTTTTTTTGATTTTTGATTACTTTTTTATTAACATTTTTAAACGATTTTTAGCCTAATGTAGAAAAATTTGAGCTTCGAGATTTTTGAATTGTTAGTGATTTTTAATGCGATTTTTAACGCTATTTTATGCGTTTTGTTTTCGCGTTACGCGGCAATATTTTGACATATGTAATTCTGTTTCAAACTTTTAGCCTAATGTAATAAATTTTGACTCCTTTTTTTTTTTTTAATTTTTAGCAATTTTCATTGTGATTTATGACCCTCTGCGAATTTGTTATTTTTAGCGATTTGTAACGCAATTTTTAGCATCTGTTTGCATTCCGCGACGAATTTTTTTACATTCTTAAAATGAATTCAGACACGCTATTAAGTTAAATTAAGTTTGAAAGCTTGAAGACAAAATTCTATTTCAATTTATGATAACAATTTTAGATGGGAAATCTAATGGACTCGAAGTTATGTATTACAGCAGAAGAAACTCTATCAGTACTTTGTAGTTCATCAAAGGCTACTTCAGATATCTATGATGTAATATTCCGGCAATAATTATGGTACAAAATAATAGTAAGTTTTAATTGAAAATTTTAATAAAAACCTTATTTTAAGTGAATTTAAATTAGTTTTAGATGGTTTTAAAAATATATATTTAACTTTAAACATAACTACTGCATAGTATATGTAAATGAAAACTCTCACAGAGAGATTCAAAACATCACATTCGACTATCAACTACATCATATGTAATTATTTATAAATAAAGTAACCATATTTCCTTAACTATTGCCATGAACGATTAGAAATTTCTTGAATCTATATTAGTTTGGTCCACGATATAAAGTCCAGTGTCAATATTTACTGTAAAAAAATTCGAACTACTTCTTTTCTAATTTGAATTTGTATTTTTAATTTTTACGTTCAAGAAACATCACAGAGTCAAAATATATACATTTATTCTCAATGTAATTTAATGTATACAAGAAAACTTTACTTAATAGTATTAGACGGGTCATTCAACTACTTAATTCCTAAAAACGCACAAGCGATTTTTCAGTGCCATCAAGCTCCAAAATTTTATGAAATATAAAGTGTCATAACTCTGTGCTTTCTCGTTGTAGAAGTATGGAGTTTTTACTGTTTTTCTTCACAGAATACGGCTCAAATATTTCGAAATATAAAATATAGGACACAGAGAACATATAAAAAAGAATAAATTTCGTATTTTAATATCTATACAGTACTTTGCAAATTAAATGCTAAACTCTAAAAGCTGAACTTGATTATCATACTTTTTTCTAATTGGAAGTATGTTTCTGTCACCAGTGGTTACAGAAATAATCACCATAACCTGTATTTGGAATCGCACGTTATGTAAATCCCCTTTTCATCTGTAAACGAAAGTAATGATGACTAATGAGAATTCTTCCATAATCTTAATCCACAACATAATAATCGTTTTTTCCTTTTCATAATTGAAGCACTTTTGTTTAAATGACGCAACAATTTGTCTGAGATTCAAAGTAGAAATTCACTTAGTTAAAAAAAAAATAAGAAATTTATATTTTGTCAAAAAGCATCTGTTGATCAGTAAAGATGACATTAAAAAAAAAAAAAAACCTGTGTGTTTTTTTCTAAACTTTCTGTTTCTTATCAGTCAAATGCTATTTCTACAATCAGAATGACGAATAACATAATTTATTTTAATTATATCACAATTGACAGATTTATTTTCGGTATTAATTTCGGTATTTTTCGCTTAGCCTACTATCCTATAAGAAATTTCCATTTAAATATTAATGATAAGATCCCAGGTCATATTTCAATTGCAAATTAAATTAATATTATGATAATTGAAGAAAACATACTAGAGATTGCACTTCTAAATGTAGCAGATTCTTTCGTGCTTACTGAAATTTTGAAATGCAAATAAATCAGAGCTAACTGTATTCTGAATTTAAAATCTAATAGCAAAAACTCGTTTTCATTAGCTATAAACCTTCTCTATAATAAATATTATGCATAGGTAAGATCTTTATTTAAGCTAAACTTTCTTGTATGTAGCTTCTTTTATCCAATTTAATTTCAAAAGTGTATATGAGTACTGCAATCTGCAATCAAAGTGCAAAATTTGATGTAAGATCTTGGATATCATCATTGAAAATCTTTCCCCACACATATTCTCTCTCCTTTCACGGAAAATATTGAATTACTCAGAAACTTCTATTCAAAGTGTATTAACTTTTTCAAAAGTATTTAATAATTTACAACCTCTTTAAGATTTGCTGTATCGAAAAATATGTCTGATAAAATTATATTTTATAAGTTCTTTTCTTCAATATTACGTTTACAATATACAGTCTATTACAATTCAGTTATAATTTGAAATGATAGAAACATATATCTTAATTTATATACAAAAGATTGCCAATTATAATGTGTTACGTGAATGGGATTATATTTCTAAAATAAGCAATTTTTAAGCTTATCGCACTATATCAATTTATTTAAAAGAAGCTATAAAGAGAATCTAATTTTAATTTTAATACTGTATTTACGGGCATTGGTTGCATATATAATTTTCTTGAAATCCGCGATTTTAAGGTAATATTGTCTTTTTTTTTTAGTATTTGTATACACATACGAGAAATAAGATGACGAAATGAAAAAAATATGTTAAGCAGCGGTTCCCAAAGTATACATCGTGCTACACTGATGGGTCGAAGAAAGATTTATCAGGTCTTAAAAATATACAGAGTTATTTATTTTAATTGCGAGATAACCGTCACAATATTTTATTTCTTTAAATAGAATTTTGTTTTTTACAATATAGATAAATAACATAGTACAAACACATTGTTTTATTACATTTTGTATAAGTAATACATTGAGTCTCAGTTTAAGGAATGCAAAATAATATCATAAATCGCGTTTATTTTTAATACTTTAAGTTTTACAATACAGTCATTTGTAAACATGTTTTTGCATACGTAGAAAATGATGGTTTTATGTGATAATTATTCCACTTCCACTTGGAATTTGTATTGTTGTTCTCATATTTATAAATGTAGGCTGTGTACATTTATGTTAAAAATGTATGCACAAACACACACACAATAGCTTACAAGGTTACAATACTCAACACACAGTTCACCATACTTAAAAAAACGATTCACGATAAATTTATAAATTTAAATTTAAATATTTTATTTATAAATGAACAATTATAAATAAAAATACTTCAGTATTTTTCAAATATTTAAATTTAAATTTATAAATTTATCGTGAATCGTTTTATGCAGATAGTTGATATGCACCAGTTGGTTACAAGGATTAACAATTAAATTATTGTCTCTCAATAGTTAAAATAAAAAAGTTAATTTTAATTAATTTAAAGATTTTTAAACTTTTTGTAAACTTTTAATTTTTTTAAACTATATTTTTGTTAACTTTTTTAACGTAACTTACAATTTTTTTAACTTTAAAAACTTTTAGTAAACTTTATTTTTATGAAATTTTAATTAAAAAAAAATAACTTATTCAACCCTCTGTTATTAAGTAAACCTAACATATCAAATTTATTCACTTTAAACATAAATCCTAAGTTTATCAATAAGTCAATTTAACCTTTCGAAAAATATAATTAATTAAAAAAAACTATGTATCGTGTTCTATTCATTTTGTAGTACTTTAAGCAGTAAACCATTCAATTAAATTGAAAATTTAGATGATTTCCTTTATCGAATATCTTAAAACATCTCTAAATACTATAATATCATGGTTTGCTCAGTTAAACCTACCCTAAATTATCAAACCGTAAAATAATTTTTGTTGTGGGTTCGAATCCAAGTTAAAACTTTTAATTATCTCTTAATTCCATTTCCCACCGATAGAGGGCGATACAAAAAAAAACTATTATTTCATTTTAAAAGGTTCACATCTAAATTCTAATTAAACTCTAAGTCATTTCAAATTTTACTCTCGTCTTCTAAGATTAAACTTCTTCAAAAATTTAACGCCCCTTCTGCAGTGCACTTCCAAGTTATCGCACCCTCCAAAATTTTAACTCGTGACTTTCAAAACATTTGATTGTTTTACACAATAATGTGAGCGTTTGTTTTTTGAATGCTAATTAAATTTATTGTTTTTAAGTGTATCATTAAGAAATAACTTGAATATTAAATGAATTTAACCTTAAAAAAGAAACCCAATATATTCAACCAGTTGTTATCAGTGCCTTTGTGATGTAATTGCCAACGCATTCAGCTGTTAAGTGAAAGGATAATGGTTCGATTCCATTCAAAGACAACTTTTCATTTTATTTTCCTATGTCCTTTTTCTTATGTAGGGGGAAATTTCAAAAAGTAGTCAAAGTTGTAGTTTATATTTCTCAAATATCTTAAATCTCAACTAAACGCCGTGCTCATAAACATACCCTGAACTATGATTTCATGACTTGGTCAGTAAATATGCTACAAGTGACGTCAATTGTGGGGGGAAAACACATCTATAATTCCTAACATCGTGTCTTATCTTGTGAGTGCTTAAAAGTAACACATTTTCAATCAATTCTCTAGTAGTTTAAGTTACATATAATAAATACCTCGAGTTTATTTCACCAAAAATAAAATTTCCTTTAAAAGTTATGAAATTTTTCATGTTTTATATAATTTCAACAAATTTATTCACACTTTGTCTAAGACATTCAAAATGTTTAACAGTTGCTTATTTAAAAAAAGTGAAAATTTTATGAAGTTTTATTTTTTAAATGAGTGAGGTTAAAAAATTTCAATATTAAATTCCACTAAGTTGAATTTTTTGCAGGTATACTATTTCCACTGCTTTCAAAATGTCTTGTTATTTTCAAAAAACTTTAACAATGTGTTAAGTCTGATGTTTAAAGTTATTAATTTTCCTTAGTTTAAAATATTGTATAAGTGTAAAGTTATTATTTTTCTTAGTTTAAAATATTGTATAAGTGTAAATTTAATATTTTTTTTAGTTTGAAATATTGTCTAAGTGTAAAGTTTACTTAAACTTAATTATTTTCTTTTGTCAATGTATCGAAATGTTTATTTGTTGCTAATTTTATAAAATGTATAACCTAGATATTTTTAAGTGTGTTAATTTCGTTAGGTCGAATTTTCTAAAATTTATAACCAACTAGATATTTTTCAAAGAAACTGCAACAATGCGTTAAGTCTAATTTTTCCTTAGTTTTAAATAATGTCTCAGTGTAAAGTTATTATTTTTTCCTAGTTTGAAATATTGTCTAAGTGTAAAGTTTACCAAAATTTAATTTTTTTCATTTATCGAAATGTTTATTTTCTAAAATTTGTTACTTTATGTTAAATTTTCTAAAATTTTTAACCAAGTATATATTTATCCAAAAGCTCTAACAATGTATTAAGTCTATTTTTCTAACTTTCTTATCAATAAGTAAGATTAATACATATTCAAAGGAAAACCCATCGATGATTCATAACGTCACGTCTTACCTTGTTAGTTATTAAAAGTACCATATATTTAAAATAACACATTTCCAATAATTTCTCTTGTAATTTAAGTAACATATAATAAATACATCGCATTTATTTCATCATGTTTTTCATAATTTCAACAAATTCATTCTCATTTTGTCTAAGACATTCAAAATGTTAAACAGTAGTTTATGTAGCATTGTAAACTGTTATAAGTAATTTATATAAAATAGTTACCATGAAAATAATAAAAAACTCTTTAAGATTTTTTAGTCATAGGCTATTTATTTATCATTTTAAATAACTACAATAGCAAAAACATGAATATACATGTTTCAAAAACAGTCTACACATTTTAAACCATTCTATATTTAGCTGTAGACAGTTCTAGATTTAATATTTGTTGCAATGTCCAATTAGATCCTTGTTGAGTGAATTTCTCAAAAGAGTTAATAATTTTCGTAAAGGCATCCTCAACATGTACAGGTATGTTTTGATTCGTCAATTCCAGTACAGTTCTTGAATGAAAATATGGGGTGATAGTATCTATATCACCGTCCGGTGTTTGGCGACTTACAACAACTTTTGCAGTTGCATACCATTTCATTGACCTTTTTACTTCTATCTGATAATTTAATTCATTCAAAACGTCCGACCGAATACTGTTAAAAAATGTGTGAAAGTCTTGATCATTCTCCTCATTAGGATTTATTACAGTTTTAGTAAATACATTTAAAGTATTTTGTCTTTTAAAATGTTTCACTTTTTCATATAACGAATCTTTTAAAGATGACGATTTGACAACTTTGGGTAGTACTTTGTGTGCAGTGTCTATATGACGTGATAAATCATATTTTCGATTAAATATTCCACTACACTGGATGCATTCATACTGCTTTCGGGGCTTATTCATCCTCTTATGTTTCAATAAGTCGTACTTTCTCGAAAACAGTTCATTGCATTCAATACACTTATGTTGTTTGACAGATTTGTAAATTTTGCTGTGTTGAAGTAAGTCACTCTTTTTTGAAAAAACTTCAGCACATAGATCACAATTATAAATCACTGGGCTCTTTGAATGAATCTTCACATGATTTAATAAATCACTCTTTTGAACAAATTGTTTTTCGCAAATGTCACACACAAAAGGTTTTTTCTCCAGGTGAAATTTCATGTGTCTAATTAAGACAAACTTTCGGGAAAAAGCTTTGTTGCAAGTAGTGCACACAAAGGGTAACTTTAGTCCTGATGAGTTGGGTTTCACTTCATAATTCGAAACGGGTGCTTCTTTGGGTAAAAGTGTAGAATCCATCTCTTGATTATTAAACTTTGGTGATGAGTGTTGACACTCCAAGTTGGTTACATCACCAACATAAGAATTCAAGATTAACTCGTTCCATAATAACTTAAATGAAAACTAACTTAACGAAAAATACAACCTATTACAGCAATTTCAGGGCACAGTATAATAATATCAACTCGTTTCATTGAAATTTATATAATGATAGAGGGCGCTCTTGTAAAAATATTAACTTTTTATTGGTTTAAAAATACTGACATTTTATTGGTTTAAAAATACGCCTCGTGAATATTTCATCCTATAATGTTATAAGTTCAATAACCACTTAATTCTTGCACAATGACTGAGAAAGTCTTACCTATCAGAAGTTCGTACATTTGTAAGTAAAAATCTTTATTACTTTCGTATCTATTGCTTTTTTAAATAATATTTTACTTATCAAATCACTTAATTTCTAAATGATGTATTCTAAAATGCTTTTCATGTCTTATGTGTATAAAGTCTACCAAAAGAGGGGGGGGGAAAGAGGGGTGTGAAGTATTTGTAAAATTG
Organism: Maratus michaelseni; assembly: GCA_963931845.1. Classification (NCBI taxonomy): domain Eukaryota; kingdom Metazoa; phylum Arthropoda; class Arachnida; order Araneae; family Salticidae; genus Maratus; species Maratus michaelseni. Next base: position 387,246,994 of record OZ007591.1, on the reverse strand, counting down.
AAATATGTTAATTTATAAAACTAGATTCCATTCTCTTTTTTTTAAATGTTGCTTGTATAAAGTCAAATATAATAAAAATTTATTTTAATCGTATAACTCTAAACAAAATACTCGCTCTCTTTAATAAGTTAAATAGTCGCTAAAAATATTTCATATGAAAGGGAAAAAATCGTTCAAATTGTATGTAATGTTGTTCGTTTATATCGTATGGTATTGTTTATATCATATTGTATGTTTTTATAAATCAAATTTTGCATGTTAAATCATTTCTTGACTAAATGGAATGATCTAAAATGTCTTATACGTTGTGGTTGGTTGGTGATTTGTTACAATCGATTATCTACGTATGGTATATAAGTCTCTGTGGGAGGTCTTTCTAAGGTGTTCTAACCCGTATTGACACAAGATTCGATAAAAACTCCAAACGGTTAGGTCAACGAGCGCGAGAGGTGTTTAAACCTTCCGTATACCAGCTTTGAAAGTAGAGCCTCTCAGCCACTAGTCTGTTTAATCACTTAATTCCAAAATGAAATGTTTCTAAGACTGTCATGTCTTAAGTGAAACATATTTAACTAAAGAAGGGTGTAGTAATTGTGACATAAGTTATTCTCTAGTAGCCTTTTAAGAAAAATGTTAGCTATTACAAGTCAATTAAAACAAATATATAATAATAAAAAAAATATATTGTAAACTTAAAAAACGGAAGATATAATGTAACAGAAAGTATGACAAATCTTTTTTTTTTATGAAAGATTAGTCTCAAAGACTTGAATTAATTTTTTTCCTAAAAATGTTACATTAATTTCAGTATACAAGTTTGTGAAACGGCTTTTGCAGGAAAATAGTACAGTGAATACAATATTAAGCATTGTAATTTAATTCAATAACATAAATGCGTGGGTGTATAGCTTACAGTTACATTGGTAAAAATCACTTTGCTTTCGTTTTTAAAATGTATAAACACGTTATTTTTCGTAACAAAACTATAAACCTATATTTCTAAAATAAATGATTATAAGGTTAATACAAGAAAGAATCAAGCATGCTAATCTTTTTTTCCTATAAAAGATTAGTCTCAAAAACTTGAATTATTTTTCCCCCCTAAAAATGGTACATTAATTTCAGTGTACAAGTTTGTGAAACAGCTTTTGTAGGAAAATATTACGGTGAATACAATATTAAGCATTGAAATTCAATTCAATAACATAAATGCGTGGGTGTATAGCTTATAGTTACGTTGGTAAAAATCACTTTGCTTTCATTTTTAAAATATGAAAACACGTTATTTTTCATAACAAAACTAGAAACCTATTTCGAATATAATGTTAATACAAGAAAGAATCAGGCATACTGTTTCCGTCAATCTCTATAAATAACATTTCATAGTATTTTCATATAAAAATTTTCCTTCTAAATTATTATTTCGAATATGGAAATGATGTGTTGACAGAATGTTGTAAGAGAAATGTGTTTGTAAATTAAACAAACAGATGTAAAAGCAGTTATATTAAACCAAAACTCGCGAATTACTCAATAGCTAAAGACAATTTCCTGCAGTTCATTAAAACTATGATAAAGATAATTAAACGCAGGTCTGAAGTCCCCATCTCTCGCATTTAAAGAGATAACAATACACACACCCTTAGTAACCTATTAGATAAGACATGTGTGATACAGAACATTGCAGGTTCTAACATCACTAAAAATTAAAATAATACGTAAACCACTACAAAAAAAAATAATAATAATATAAAAAATAATTTGAAACGCATTAAATAAAAAAAGAAAAAAAAAGAAAACTCTTTAAATAAAAAATAAAATAAAATTTCACCCTCTACGAAGAACAAAATCTACGTGTATATTCCTGTACTTTTCTTATCGCTTAATCACTTCCGGTCTTTTAAACTACCTTTCCTGTTGCAACACGCTCCCAAACATCCTGCTTCTTGAAAACCTTTTTTGAAAATAAATAAATAAATAAACATGTCTAATCCCGTTTCCGGTCTTACTTCCTATTGCGTTTCCAATCTTAAAATAAATTTCATGCTAACTTTTATAAAGTAAAACAAAGTCAGAAAGATTTCCATTTTTTTATTAGATGTTAGTTAGCAAATAAAATTTTTATTTCAGGTGAGAAAAAAAAAAAAAATCGAACATTTTGCTAATATTACTTTCAAACTAAATTCATTCTGATAGCAGGATTCCTACAACTCAGCTCCACTTGACTAGAAGGATTAAAACCAACAAAAAAAATTAAGCCCCCCACAAAAATAAGCCCTCCCCCTCTCTCCCTTATCGCACTCACTTCCTGCCGCGTTTCTGGTTAAACTTCCTATCTACACTTCCTGTTCACTTCCTGTCTCAACATGTCTGTTATCACCACCTGCCACTTCCGGTTTCCACACCTGTCCCTTCCCGTGACCTTCACAGAGCACAGAAGGTCGACTGCGCGAACTGCGCTGATGTAGAACTCTCTTTTATCATCTACTGTTATATTTTCATATAAATCTAAGTAAAAATATTTACTAATTAACCTCGCCTGAATTATTATTTTCTTTTTATACCTTTATGTCAAATATTTATATATCAGAAATAAAATTTCCGTATAAAAAGTACTGTTGCTTTATAAATATAAAAAATTACATATTCCTTAAAAACGTAAAATTTATTAAACATTTTCTCCTTAAAATGTATTTTTTTGAAATGTTAGAAGAATAGATAGATATTCTTAAGAAAATCTCTTTAGGATTATTTTACCACCAATTGGATTCTTTGTACTATTGTGTACTTTTAAGACAACTAAAATCTTCCTTTTTTTCTTGTAACACAATATACCGTTTACTTCTTTTATGATGTTTGATTATATTTTTTTTTCTCAAAGCGCTCTAAAGAAACATGACACTACAAGTTTCTGGCAGGTATATTTTTAAAATTATTTTTTGTTTAATAACGAAACATTTTTTACCAATTATTTCTTACAGTATAAGAAAAATGGTGTTAACGATAAAGGCTTTAAAATAGAGGAGCGTATGTTTAAATTTCGGCAAAGTTTTGACAAGTTTCTTGTAGCTGGATTTTATTGTTTATTTTTAATAAAAATCCTTAGGTAAGACATTTATTAGAAACATGTTTTAGGGAGAGTCGTTAAGGTTATAGTGTGAAAATGATAGGCAATTTTAATTGATTTACAATTTGAATATAAATGATAAAAATCTTAAAATTCGTTAAATGTTGGTGTTATTTTACATTCTTTAAAAAATTTCAAAGCAGTTTACACTATAAAAAAAGACTACTATTTTATAATATACCGAATTATAACATAACCACGAACGAAAATATACAATAACTCCTTCTGATTTGCCCACGATTCCTAAAAGCGTTCTTTATCATTAGAAACCCCAGAAACTATTATATTTTCAAGATTTAAAGAATTATTTATAAAAACAAAGTTTCTTTTGCTGCCACCGATTTTTGGAAAGTTTTCCCAGTACTTTCGATATTGTAAGTTATTAAAACATGAAAATGTAAGAAAAAAATGTATTCATTTTAATGTTGACGTTACCGTTGTTAATTTACCATGTTTGTCAGTAAAACAAGCTTGTTGAACATGAAAATGTTTTCGTGAACATTCATAGCATCATAAAACTCTATATACATCGTTGAAAATTGACAATTACGGGATAAAAACTACACCAAAACGTTTCTACAAATTAGTGGCAGCAAAACAAAATTTGATTTTATAATTGTTGTTTTAAATCTCAAAAATATATTCGTTTCTGGTGTTTCTAAAGATAAAGAACGTTTTTCGGAATCGTAAGTAACTCTTAAGAGCTTATTGTATATTTTCGTTCGTGGTTACATTATGTTGAGAAATATTAATAAGCATGTCTATTTTTTGTAGAGTGCACTTATAAAATTTAACTTCGATAAAACTGATATGAATACTTATCGGCAGTTTCATTATCCACATAATATCTATAAAATGTAGAGTCTGTTCAAAGTTTCGAAACCAGCATGGTGTGGGCTAGATGACTGTGCAATGTTTTATTGTTCTTCTTGTATGAAAACAATATTTTTTATCAATTTTCAAACAAAAGTCTGTCTAAAGCAATCTCTCCGGTATCGAGATGGTAAAACTATTATACACTGACAAAATAACACAACACCTCTATGTTTTTCTATTAAACTCTTTAAGTTGCGGAAAATCACTTTTAGCTTATAACTCACGTACAGTGCACACATGTTGGTTAGTTAACACACCATTTATCCGTAGTTGTGAAGAAACTAGTCATTTTAGATGAAACCATATGGAATGGAAATTTGTCAGCGGATGGAAAATAATTACATTAGAAATTAAATAAAAAATTTATTTCTATAATGATAAATTATCAAGGGTGATTGAAAAAGAGGGAAAAAGAGTGGCCTGACAATCTTCTTGGCAATGACCTTTCCCATGTTCTAAAACGTATTCGTGCAATTCTGTCAAAAACTGTAGATTTGTACAAACGAACATACAAACCAAGAACAGCTTTTATATATAGAAATATAGAATGGACTACAATTGTATACCAGTTGCAATAACATTGGAGTTAATTATGCGCCAAACCCTGCTCGCTAAAATTTGACGATTAGTTAATAAACTGGTACAATAAAATATTTTAAACACTAAAAAGTAGAAAACAAAATATAAATAAATTATATTGCGTGCAATATTAAACAAGTGTGGTAAGTGTGATCAAAGATCGCTTTAAGGGTTTCGTTTATAACCCTTTCAAAACACTTTATCCTTTGTTTAATAAATCCAAATAAATTTCAATTAGCAACCAACAAAAAAAATGTTTTTTATAAAGTAAAAATTTACCGGTCTATTTTTCTCATTTTTTCGAATATCTAAACCACCTCGATAGCGGGCGAAGGCCGCTATTATATTCTGTCATAATAATATCTGTCTTGTGGACTAAATGCGATATTAAAAACAATAATTTCAAAATTAACATGTTGTACACCTTTAAAATGTTAAAATATGCGAATATTTCCGTAATCGGGTTTTTATCATGATTCAATACGTTCCTCAAACTCATATATTTACTACATTAAAGACGTGAGTATAAAATATCAAAAACTTACTGAATGGTGTATATGTATACCGTAATTTCCGGCGTATAAGCCGCAGCTCAAAGAGTCGTTTTTCGACCCAGAAATTTTATTCAATAATTGTAGTTAAATATTTACAGCGATCTTTTAAGTTACATTTTACAAAATAATATTTCTGGGTCGAAAAACGACTCTTTGAGCTGCGGCTTATACGCCGGAAATTACGGTACAAACGTTTTGTATACACCATTCAGTAAATTTGTGATGTTTTATACTCACGTCTTTAATGTAGAAATGTTTCATGGTGTAATTGTTCAGCATTCATATCATATATTTACTATTCTCTATTATTCATATTGATACTCGCTTTGTATTATTCGGAAACATTTGAAAAATCCGTTAAACTTCCGATATGACGTCATATTTTCTTTTTAATTCTCTAATGACGTGATATTAATCTGCTTTGTGTACATTACACATACTCATACTCCTTGTATTATTGAGAAATCTTAGTTTTATTACCACTATGACGTCAATCAATTTTATTTCATGTTAATCTTTTTTTCAATTGATGAAACTTTTTATTTCATTTTTCACGCGGAAATCGTCTGATAGAAAATTAATTATTGTAGAAAGAATTTCATCGTGGATTTTTAGTTTTTGGCATCAGCTATAACGAAAAATGTTTCAATTTAATAGGAAAAGGCTTTTAGAATTTTGTTTTTTTATCTCTATTTATTAAAATAATATGAATTTTTCAAATTTTAATATTCTGAGCTCTTCACAGCTGCTATTCAGATTTATACACTAAGTTTCAACTCTGTAAGTTACATAGTTTTTAAGAATGGCTCTGTGACAGACAGACAACGCAGCGAGAGCAATAGGGTTTCGTGAGATGAACGAAATCCTAAAAAAGAAGTTTTTATCAATGAATAGTTCAATATTAATAAATTACGATTATATGTTGAGAAAATTAGGAATCCTCAATATATATAAAAAAATATGATACTTATCGTCACCGTTGCCATATCTTAAAAGTGAAAAAGTGCAAACATTATATTATTTTTTATAAACTTGCTAGATAGCTCTTTTTATGAAAAATTAATCAAAGCGGGGATTTTTCTATGATCAGGATCAATGCCAAATTAACGAATTTTAATGGATTTTTTTTGTAATAATATGAATTGAAGTCATGAAATTAGGCGGGATGTTTAAGAAAACATTGAATGCTTTTAAAGAAGGATTTTTTTTTTGGTCTCTGTTTTTACTTTTATAATTATTTTATATTATATTTTAACAATTTATAGGCGCGAGTTCCATTATTCTAATCTCTGTACTTTTAGGATATTGCATCTTTATTTATTTTACCTGGCAGGCCACCACGGCGTGTGATTCTGCTAGTTACACTCTCAAAAATAAAACACTCAATTTTGACGATTCCGCAATCCTCAGGCCTCATTTCCTTATTTTTGACAATCATTTCGTCACTGAGTCACGTGGTTTTTGACGAAACGCGAATCCTCAAATATCTTGACGAAACTGTTTCCTCGCTGTCAAAAATAAAACTCTCACTTTTGACGATTCCGCAATTCTTAAGCTATATTTCGTCATTTTTGACAATCATTTCGTCTCAAAATTAAATGATTTTTAATGCAATGGAAAATCTCAAATATTTTACAAAAATGTTTCCGCATTCCCGGCCAGATTATTTTTGTTATAAAATCGTCCAAAAAAAAAAAAAATTACACGAAAGTATTAAATTTAAGATATAATTAATGAAAACAGAAACAAAAATATTTCATCCTTGGGGGCCGCTATAACACGAATGTACCAAATTTCTACTTTATTTTTTATATCTGATAATTTGCGTCTATCCTTTTTGTAATGAATTTGAGCATTCCTATTGCCGATTCAAAGATAAATTTTTCTGAAGTTACAGAATTTCGTTAAAAACGCTTAGAAAAATCATCTAAAGTTACAAAATTTCGTTAAAAACGGTTAAAATAGTAAAATGCGAACATCATTTGGTCCATTTTCGACCGAAAGCTGTACATTTTCCCAATGGTAAAAAAAAAAATAATAATAATAACAATAATAATAAATAATAATAATAATAATAATAAATAAAAAATCACAATATTAGGTGCTTTTTTTATTTAAGAAATATATTCATATAACAATCAAATTTAAAATACGTATAACTGACCTTTCCCCTCTATAAACAGTAATCTTATCCGCTGAAATTGATGAACTCGCCTCCAAAATATGCACTTCAAAATTAATTATTTCTGATCAACAAATTAACTAGAGCATATTCATTGAACAAAGGAATTTTCTCTAATAAATTATATTAATCAAGCCATTTTCTAATTATTTATTAACCATAATAATAATCTAGCCTTATTAATTAAAACATGCAGAAGTTATAACAACACCGATAAAAATACAATCTGCTTTCTAAAAATATAAACACACATCAACATCTCGTAAATACTTTTAAAATCAAGCAATTTCGAAGTCCCACTAGCTGAGAGGTAAGACGCTGGTCTGTCAAGCTAAAAGTCGCGCGTTCGACCCTCACCGAAGGACGGTGTTATTTTGCCCCAAGTCAATTAAAAAAGCTTCTAAAAGCTCCGACAGATGGAGCCACCAAAAATTTTTTTTTGGAACTTTCAAAGAATCATTTTGACGAAACCACTTTCTTCGTAATTTTGAGGATGCAAATTTACTCGATTTGACGAAACGTTTACTCGGAGCATATTTCAAGAAAGCGTTTCGTCAAAAACGAAGAAAATTTCTTGAAATTTGAGTATTCATTTTTGAGAGTGTACCTATAATCAGTATATAAGTTTTTTTTTCATTCACTATGTCTCAGTTTTGCGTAATAAAGGTAAATAATTATTGCTGTGTGTTGAAAAGATATAAAAACCCCAGCGTTAACACAATATGGTATATAGTGCATGAAATTTTCATGTGTGAAAAAATTTTACTACCAGAATAACTAAAAAGAGATATATAAATATTAATTTAACTAATCTCTGGAACTCCTGGAACTTGTATTTTCTCTATGCTGCATTCTTTGTTCAAGCAAATGCTGTCAATACTACAGACAGCATAAAATCAAGTAAAGGGTATGTCGGAAAAATGTACTTGCCGATCTCGCACTTATTTCCGTAAATATGCAGATTAATTTGTCCTTGGTTAAACCCGTTTCGAAACAGAATTAATTTTATGAAATGAAATTAAACTAGTCGGATGTGTCAATCCCAAAACGTTCTTATATATCACACAGGTTTCGCATACACTATAAAGAATCAGCCCCAATTTATATCAAGGTCTAACTGAAACTCAAGTTTTATTAAATTCCGTGCAATATTTCTTGAGATATGACTATCGCTAAAATCGTGTAAATCCTGCAAAATGCTACATGGCAGCGGCACCTGCCGGGCGATATCGCGCTTTTTTACCCTGAATATGCAGATTAATTTGTCCTATGTTAAACACGTTTTGAAATACAATTTATTTTAAGAAATGAAATAAAATACATATATACGTTGGTACATGACATATTTGTTTTTTGTACAAAGACGTAAAAAACCTGATTAATCTGTATAAAATTAGCCCATATTTTAAAGAGGTTTAGATGGAGGTTGCCAAGCATAGAAACGACAGTCATAAGTCCAAGAGTGGCGCATTTTGAATTCACGATTTTTTATAAAAAAATATCACTTCTTTAATCGCATATTTTTGCGATTTATGAAATCATCTTTTTATAAAAATAAATAGTGGCATTCAAAATACGTAACTCTTCGCACATATGAATACAGTTTTTCTCCTTGTAATTTGCAGTTGAACTTGCTGTAGTAATTAAATCATGTAACAACGTTGCCTGCAATTTACATATTCATGACATTCTGTTTTCACACATCACGTAGTTTTTGAATGATTGTTTTAATATGCCTATATTTTAAATAAATGATTAAAAATAAAATGGCATTATAATTATGTATTTCTTGAAAAGACATAATAAAGGAAACTAAAAAAAATAAATCAGAAAATGCTATTGTATGTGAATAAAAAAATTGAATTTAAGAATTTTTATTGTACTACAATATTTATCTTAAAAACTTTGCTTAACTGTTCGTTTAGAACGTATGTGTACCAATGTATTATGATGAATTTATTATAAAATGTAATATGAAAGAATATTTTTTTATAATCTACTTCCTCAATATTATAATGTTAATGTGTGTATGTACCAGTAACATTAAACTTTAGATTTAATATTTAATTTTCAATGACTATCACAAACAATTTTTTATTTATACTTTAAAATGTAAGAATTCAGTTACGATTATCAATTTAAATAAACTAATTTTCTGCGGAAAATTTATTAATGTAGAAATTTCTGAATAATTTCTTCTCTGCATTTCTTAAATACTAACTATTATTTATAAATAAATTTTCAATATTTTTATCTTAAAAATAAAAATAACAAAAATAATTTTTGCTTTTCTCTTTATTAAAAAAAATTAACTGTTGAAGAAGAATCGAGTAATTTATCATACGATTCAAAAACAAAACGAATGGCAGTAATTCATTTTGATTTGTGCAGAAAAGTTGGTTTTGCTTACGCGTTTTAAAACATTTTCTTTGAAGTAATATTGTTTTTTATCTAAGAAATACTCGTACAATAAGTTTTAAATAAACAAAATAAAATAACACTAAAGAAATATTTCGATTTTTATTTCCTTTTCTTTGCAGAATAATTTTAATAACTTCAAAAAATGTTACCACATGTTCTCTCAATTTGTTTGAAAAATTAGATTTCAATCTTCCAACAATTGTTGAAAGTATTGAAGCCGAAATTATTCAGAAAAAAAAAACTGTATTAGGAGAATCGAATTTCCGTTTATATATTTTTTGAAAGTAACCAATTCAATCGGTGGAAGCTTTATTCGAAAATATTAAAATTTTAGGAAATTGGTACATTATTCATAAAAAGGAAGTGAAATGCAAAGCGAGTTTGAGTAACTTCATTTTTCCTTGCAGATTTTTGTGCAACGTCTGCTTATCATATTTTCCTTGAAAACAATTTTTCTTCAGATTTTGATCTTATTTTAAATATTTTTATAGGCTATTAAAGAGAGTTTTCTGTTTTCAGATTCTAAAATAACTAGTTAATTCCAATTTATATGATACAAGACAAATGTTTTCTCGTTTTCATTAAAACGTTTGTCAGAAAATATTTAATAGAGACAAAGAATTTATTGGCAGAATTTATCTCATTGTCAGAATTTATGGTTTAACGAGAAAAGTCAGAATTAATAGATATATGTGTGTTTTTTTATTTATTGATTATTTTCACACTGAATATTACGCATTAATTGCAGTATAAATATATAAATATTTAGATGTTGTTTCTAAATATCTTAATATGTATAAAATCCAATGCTAATTTCATATTTCTCAATTTAAAAACAATTACGGATACTTTGCAAGAAACTGTTAACTTAATAGTTAACAGATTTATTTAAAGCACAGGTTGAATTTTATGAAAAATATATTAATTCACTGACATTTTACCTCTTCGCAGAACAAAGAAAAAGGCCCATTTAAAAAAGAAAAAATAATTATTAAGTAATAAACTAACATTTCTTAAAGGCAACGTTTAAAAATGAAAACAAGAAAACTGACGAAGAATTGGATCACAGTTCCAATGAGATGATATTAGTGATATCAGCAATGGTCACCTATGCAACAATCAATGCAAATACAATTATTACATAAACATTGAGATGAACATTCGCAAGGATAAAACATAAAACAAACAACCGACTATGCTACAGATGCTACAATATGCTACAGAAACACATTTCGTGATGTATCTCTCTGCATAATCTTGTCTAATTCTGAGATAAAATTCAACGCTCGTGACTGTCTTTAAAGTATCACACCAATACAATAAACCCAGCTAATAACGAAGAAATAAAAACTCAGCTTCTGAAACTCTTTGTACATTATCTAATATGTAAAAACTGAAAAATCTGCAAGAACCTGTGGATGTGTTTTAAGTGCGGAATATAGCGCTCTCAAAAAATAAATATTATATACATCCATTTTCAAAGACAAGTTGCCAAAGGTGCATTGTTGCATACCGGAATAAAACCATTTTCAAACAGATGAGCTATTATTTTTGTGAAGTAAAAAAAACTTTTTGAGATGTACTTTTTGAATATATAATCAAAATTTTCGTCATGGTCTTAAATCAGAAGTTATGAGCTAAGGAAACCCCAACATAATTTATGGACATCCTGTAGATAACAACTATGCCCGATCACTAGTCATAATCGGACACCATACACCATCCAGGCCCTCAAAACTTCAGTGGGACAAGATGTTTATGGAGACAGGTAGTGTGCTTTACAAAAAAGGTGTGTGCAACAAAAAGTGTTACAGCAACCAAAGGGGCTCATGTGGACCTCATCTAGCATCACATAAAACTTTGAAATTTGCCGTTCATTATACAATAAACATATTTTTATTAACTAATTTCGTTTCAGTTTCATGGAAGATCAAGGTTGTAAAGATAATTTCGCGACACTCTGTATATTTAGTTTACATTTTTATTACAATATAACTATATTTTGGTTTGAGCTATTATTAGCTAAAACAAACAAAATATTGCATTAAAAAAATGTGTGATAAAATATAAGTTACCATGGTTGTACACTGATCGTTATCGCCATCAGTCATTACACGACTATACATAAGAGCCGCAATTTGATAATTTTACAGGTGATAATAATTTTTTTTCATAAATTTGTTGTTTTTTAATATTATTTTCGAAATTTCACAAAGTAGGACATATCAAAGTCATGTGACGACAAATGTTTTCGCATGAATCGACACATTTTAGCATGGTTGTGCATAGAGAGAAGTTTTTAACTTGATAAAAATGCAGTTTAATCTACTCAGGGTTTTAAATATCGAGCAGGTGTGAAAGAGAAGTGTTATTCATGAGAATAACACACAAAATAGAAAAATCTTTCACCTCTTAAATTTCTCACTCTCAGCAGGAATTTGTAATGATACATAGTTATTATTGTTAATTTATTTCTGTACTTTTCCTTTGGATTTTCTTTCACTTTTTTAAAGATTTAGAACATTTTATAAATGGATAATAATAGTACATTTTGTTCAGCTCTTGGATTAAATATTAAAATGGACAAGATTCTATTTATTACGTAACTACTATTTACAAAAATTTTCATTAATAGTTTCTAAGTATTTTTTTACTATTTTTTTAATTATGTTATTAAAAACGTAGAAAAAGCTTTATTTCTAAATAGTCTATTAACGTGTATTTAATGTTTCATATAAATGTTCGTTCTTTTAATGATGAAAATTATCCTTTAAACAAAATAGAAAGAATAACCACTCTAGCTACAATATGCGTAACAAAATATATAACGTAACAAAAGTAAAATTTGTAATAAATCAGATCCCGATATATAAAATCCTGCCTTCCCCAGAAAAATACCAAAAATCTATCTTAAAATTTGGACTAAGTAAGTGAGATAATTCTCTTTAAATATTAAACTCTCTTTCAATCGCTGCTAATCCTGTAAGCTCATTCCAGCAGATTTCATTTTAAAAACCAACTTCTCAATTTGCTTAATACCTTAATACGGAAACGGGTAATTTTTCTAAAAAAATTAAATTACTATCTAAGAATTCTTACATAAAAAAGACAGCAATTTGTATTTGTATATAACAATTCATTGATTTATACCAATCATCTCATTCGGCCGCTTATATACTTTCTGAATAATAAAAAAAATGTAAGCTGTAAAAGATAATAAATAAAACTAGCTGTTACAGTTTTTTTTAAATAAAAGTAAACGAAAACTAAAAACACACACAGTCAGAATTAGAGCAATAACACCCATACCTGAAATATCAAACAATTGTTGCCTCTGTATATTCACTCAATTTCATACTGTGCAAATGGATAGGACAATATTGAACTGAGTTGAGAAATGCTTTGCCGATGCACAAATGAAAACTTCAAAGTAACTGCAAAATAAATGGACACCGTGTAAGAAACTCACCACTATGTTTATATTTTAATTTCCCCCTTTTTAAAATGAATTAATTTCTCAAAACAATTTCGTATTTCACACATTTGATATTTTTAAGTTTTAAGAAAACATCAAAAGATTCGAAAAAAATGTTTATATCGATTTCTTTCAAAAACAATATATTTATTACTTTTAAAATACAATTGCGCCGTAGAATGTCGAATTTTATCCCGGTAATTCCAAACATACTCTTTTAAATGTATCCTGTTTTAAAGCATCTTCTTTCATGCATATATTTAAACACCATCCAAAAACGCAGTCATGGCAAGGAATTGTATTTGTTATTCCAAAATATTTCTTATCTATTACACAAGATCTTTCTTGCCTTTACAAAAGTACTTCGCCTTTCACTCTTATTCGAAAATTACACTTGCTTAAAATGTCTGGCTACGGATTCTCCATTTTGTGCCAGGCATCTTTGAAAGAGAAGCATTTAGCTATATTTCATATTTATTTGAATAAAATGAGACATTTTAGATAAATACTTAAAATTAATCCTATAAGCATCCATGATTCTATAATTTAAAGGAAAATTCTGTCGTAGCTGCCAAATCCGCAGAATTTTGAGTACCGTTATTTCCGAATAGCAATCTTCGTCTTATTTCATTGAAAATGTTTCTCCTTAAATAAAACTATTCGAAAACAATGGCAATATAGATAGAAAGTACACAAAAAAATTATTATATGCCATATATGAGTTATTTGTTATAAGGATTATACATCAAACTATTTTATTAAATTATATTGAATATAAATGAGTTTCAATTAATATGTGTTTTTAAATGTAAGTTTTACTATCAATTTGAAACATGATCCATTCCGACATAAAATAATTCTTGGGGTGGTTTACACTATTTCTTTTTTCTCATCTCTTGACAATGCAGTTTACGATTATCCTTCTTACTGAACTACAATGAGTAATTTTCATTTCTATATTTATGAAAATTTCAAACATAATCATTTGAATCTCAAACAAACGGACGTTTTTTTTTTTTTTTTACATTTTGCAGTCCATTCATTAATAAATAATAAATAAAAGGAAGTAGGAAGAAAGAAATTAAAAACATTTTTACTTTTTAATAACAAAATCGTTGCAGAGAGACTCGCAACTCACTTTTTGATTGGAGATTGTCTTTTTTTTTAGAATTCCTTGTGAAAAGAGTAATTTTGTGCGCTATGATATCCGTATTGCACTGTACACTAAATGATCCTGATATTCAAATATATCTTTGTAATTTTTATTGTTGTTTACTATTGTTTATTATTGTTTATTGTTGTTTATTAATTTTTATTGTTGTATTAAGGTCTAACAGAATCTGAAGTTTGATGAAATTCCGAGCATTAGTTCTTGAGATATAGCTTTAGCAAAAATCAGGAAAAAAGTGGTATAGTAGCGCCACCTGTTGAGATATCTACACCAAAACGCAATCAACGTCTATTTATGTCAAGGTCTAACTGAATCTAAAGTTTGATGAAAGTAAGAGCATTAGTTCTTGAGATAGAGCTATTGCGGAAATTGTTAAAAATGTCACATAGCAACGCCACCTATTGGGCGATTTTCACCAACAACTAATCAGCACCAATTTATATCAGGGACTAACTGAATATAAAGGTTTATTAAATTTCGTGTATTAGTTCTTGAGATAGAGCGCACACAAAATTTTTGTCACATACAGACAGACAGACAGACAGACTCACAGACAGAGATTTTCTAAAAATAGTCAAATCGTGTTCAGGACCTTCTAAAACGTATAAATCCGTCGAAATTTTCATGAATCCAATACTTTCTTCTTGTAAAGATAGAAGAAAATAAAATGGCGCCATTTTGTTTTTGTTTCAACCACGCTACTTTGTTTCTTTTTAAGAAGTTAACGATATTTGTTAATGTTAGAGGGTTTTGGTTTAATTTTGAATCTGTATTGGATCGTAATCTAAATATCGCTTTAAAGCTACAAGATTTTGCAGCACTTGCTACGCTGGAAAGGAGGCAACGATGATACCTTGAGGGATTTTAATTAGGAAGTATGTTTGTTTAGAACAGACTGCGCCCCCTGGCAGTGGAAGGCGAAACAAAAGTCTTTTTCCGACGCGTGTCGGTAATCGAAACCCTCGTAAGAATTCGAGGCCCTGATATAATTATGGCCCTCACTAGCAGACACAAGCCAGTTAGCAGACTTGCCAAGTCTCCGGCTTTTTAGATACCATTATTTTAGTACAGAAAATGTTGTTTTCTTTAATCGGAGCATTCTGCGATTTAAAGAAACGACATTTTTCTCTAAAATATTACTGGTGTGTGAAAAGCCGGAGACTTGGCAACTCTGCAGTTAGTATATTTTACTGAATTACAGAAACCCCACTCTTCAGTTACAGGGAACACATTTCCATGTATTCTGTCAAGTATTATATATTTGGCAGATTTATCCCATTAAACGCCGCTATATATGTTAATCTATTTTTTATGGAATCATTCCTTTTTCTTGAATAATAGAAATCCTTTGGAGGTCTGAAAAAGAGATTTTTAAAATATTCGAATATTTAGGAGAAACAGCAAGCTACCAAACTGAGACCAATGCCGCCGAATGGTGGTATTTTTTAAAAATATTTACATATTTCTCAGTGCATTTGTGGAAGTTATGTTTTAGGGGTAGTAGCAATTGGAAACGGATATTTTGTGCAGAATTCATATATATATGAGTTCAATATCTCCAGTTACATTACAAACAAACAAAAATAATATATATCCAAAAACATTTATTTTATCCACCTTTTTAATTTAAATAATGTCATTTTTTCACTCTATTTTATATATAAGATAATTTAACAATTTTTATGTATTACATTTTTTGTACAGGACATTCGAGTATTTCTCTCTTAATGAAATTAATAATTTAGTAATCAATAAACATTCAAAATATATCTTAAGAAAATTTCTGTGTCATTTTGGAAATGGATTCTTTGATATAGGCAGTAAATTCTTCTTTTTTCCCCCAAAAATACTTACTTTGAACCAGAAATATTAATTGATGAATGAAATCAAATAAGTGACACATACAAACAAAAAACAATGCTAAAGAAATTTCCTGGCTCAAAATTTGTTTTTTGACGTAAAAAAAAAAAAAAAAAAAAAAAAAAAAAAAAAAAAAAAAAAAAAAAAAGGTCGGTAGCTATGCATTTTTAATGTTTAAATATGAATCTTATATATTCTTTAAATATACTATATTTAATACAATTGAATAATAACTGACTTCAATCAAATTTATATTTAGAAATAGTTCACTCCAGCTTGCTAATTTTTCTCAAATCATAATCGTAATGATTGCGCAGAGATTTTTCTTTTAATTTCATAACATGCATCATGGGGCCAGCAAATTTAATTACAAATAATACTAAGAAGATATTAAATGAAAAGAATTCACCATCATTTGAGAAAATAGGTTTTGGAGCGCATCTAAAACAATGGCTGTACTATATCTTCAGTTATAACAGGTAATTTAGGAAAAAATATCTTGCCAAAAAAGCCAGATATATTGTGTCAATGAAAAGATACATGATCAATTCAAACAGTTAAAATAGCATTTACAAGACTACATTGAAAAATCCTATACATTGTTAAAAAGCATAAGAATTCAAACACAATCTTTTACTAAAGATAAATTTAAATAAAACTGTTTAAAGTAAACGGCAAGAAATATGCTTAAAAATATAAACGTTATTCTGAGCTACCCACGTTTCAGAAATGTTTTTCTTCAGAAAAAACAGGAACAAATTGGTTTCTGGAACTTAAAGAATCATTAAAAGTTTCTTTTTCTTTGGAAACGTTTCCGAAAAGTTTTTATATTGTAAAAAACAGTTATCTTTAACCAGTATCAACACGAAATATCGGTTTTTCGGATATTATTAATTTCCATGTAAACATTTTCAAGTTCAACAGATAAATATGCTTAATTAATAACGCAATATAAATATTAATTTGCTACTCTTGAATGTATTAATTCTGATACACACCTGAAAATGTTTCTTTGAGAAAGATAGCATTTGTAAAATCGATATTCCGTGTTCATATCAGGTTGGGAAAGCTAATTAATACATTGAAGAAATTTTTAGAAAAACTTTTCCGAAATGTAAGGGCAGCAAAAGGAACTTTTCTTTCAGAAATATTTCTTTAAATGCAGGAAATCTATTGATTTCTTAGGCTTCTGAAGCTAAACGCACTTTTGCAGACTCACATCTAACTCGGAAGAGGTTATATTATATTGCAGTACGTTTCTTAGTAGGAAAAGAAACATTTCGCGTATTTTTACACTGTAGTGAAGTGATTTTCTATGTCTTAAAAAATTAATGTTTTTGAAGTTTTATAAATAAAAAAATATCTAATAAAATCACTTTAAAGAGTTAGTTAACTTTACAAAGACGTAATTTATATATACGTTTATATTGAAAAGTATTTTGTGTTTATATATATATATATATATATATATACTTTTAAACTTTTCTTTAAAAAAATCGTAACTGTTATTTTTTAATTGTTAACTATGATTATCGCTATTGCTTCTCTGATATTTATTTATTATAAAAATGCGTTAAAATTCTGAAGAGTTTACAGTATCTCTATCTTGCATAATTGGACATTGTTTTCGAGAGTACTTTAAATTAGAAGCTTAACAAATTTGAATTGCTCTTTCAAATTACTAAACGTTATGTATTTTTGTGCTTATATGGATAATTTCTTCGCTGCAGTACTATTTAGTACTACGAAAATTTATTGTGGTTTACCTTATTGGTGTCTTACGAAAAACTTGACTTTGTTACTTGAGTTAACAATTTCTCAATTGCAGGTACAGTGGTGGCCAGAATTATAAGAACAACTGAAAAAAAATATTTCTGACATAAATAAAGGGAAATTTATACATAAAATGCTTTTTTATGCTAGAAATCATTGTACTAAGGGCATTCTATAAAAGCTAACAGTTATTTTTTTACGTGGTGGCAACACTGAAGAAACAAAAAATAAAAGTGGAGGCGATTTTTTCAAACTGTTAATTGTACATTTATGACTATTCTAAACGAAGCGGACGGTTTTATTTATCTAGTTTCGTGCTTGTTTAAAGAATTGTTTTTATTTGCCTTACAGAAATAGAGTTGAGTGATTCAGAGTTAGAAAACGAAATGCGTTGTGCCATAAAATTTTGCTATCCTTTGGGCAAAACTGCCCAGAAACTGTTAAGTTATTGAACGAATCTTACAAAGATAAATGGTACATTTTCAATCAAGGACGTTTTTCTGCAGAAAAGCTCTTAAGCCTAGCCGAGCAGAAAGTGTTGTGAATGAAAGAAATATTAATACTGCGTGGGCAGTCTTGCAAGACAATCGGCGAATGACATGTGAGGGTATAGCGACATCAACTAATATTTCGAAAATGTTGATATTTCGCATTCTACGCAACAATTTAGAGCTTTGCTATGTTTGTTCTAGATGGGCCCCTCATCCCGTTACTGAAGAACTAATGCAAAAAAGAATTCACCAGTGTTGTGAGTGGAAACGGATAGATGTTTCAAAATTATTCGAATTTTCTAAAGACTATAATAACAGATGATGAAACTTGGGTGCGTCGTTTTGATCCCCTTACCAAGTCCAATACAATTGTATGTAAACACACAGATTATCCGCCTTCGAAAAAATATGACAAACCAAATTTGCTGGAAGGTCATGATTATTTTCTTTGATCATAAGGATTTTTTTTAATCAGTGAGGTGCAATCTATCAGCATGCTGTACCTCCAAAAACTACTGTGAATGGTGAATATTAGGTTTCACTTTTGAAAAATTTGCGACAGCACATATCGAGAAAGCGTCATGAAATGGTAGGGAATTAGACATTACGTCACGGCAATGCATGTCGCTACTTCTGTTCAGCAATATCTTAGTAAATGCAATATTAAAATCATAACACATCCCTCTTAGAGTCCAGATCTCACACCATCCGATTTCTGGCTGTTTCCGACAATGAAGGAGAATGTCAGTGGAAGATAATTTAATACACATTCTGAAGTTATTTCAGCAGTGCAGGGTTCTTTGAAGCAGCTTCCAGAAAAATACTTCTCTACTTGTTTTGAAAAGTGGATTGAACGATGGGACCGTTACATATCATCTGAAGGAAGTAATTTTGAAAAAGAATGATATGTTTTTTGCTGTAAATATATTTCTTGATTTTATATGATTTTACTCTCAGGTTTTATGGAACGCCCTCTTTTACATTTATTATTGCAAAAGGTCGACCAAAAATCCGAGTTTAGATTGGATACAGGTGCAGTGTATTTTCGTTTGAGTAAATGGATTGCTCCCTTGCTTCAATACAAAAATTAATAGCGATCGTGTTCAGGATTTATAGAAACTGCAAAGACAAGATTTGGACTTCATAGAAATGCTCAACAGAGTGTTTTGTCCATACATTGCGCGTTCTGTTTTAGTATTTCGTTCTCTAATCGTTACAAACAAACGATCAGGTCACTTGATTATAAGCTGTTCAAGAAAATGGTCCATAGTTGTAAGTTTTATTTTTATTATTTAAACTTTTCTATCATTATTTTTCCGGTATCATATATGTCACATATGTTTTTGTTTTGTTTTTTTAATCTGAAAAATGGTCAAAATAGACAATGATATGCGAGGGTTTGAATAACAGTGGAGTAAGTCAAAATTTTGAAAATTTTAGATAAACATATTTTCACTAAACGTATATTAATTTCTGTTCAGAGTGACACTCAAATGAGTCACAGTTTATTTAGGGAGTTGCTAGAGGGTAAAACAAGTTGAACCACTTATAATGCAAGAGCAATACGACAGGTTTCACAAAAACCTCCATTTCTCAAATTACTAAATATTGTCTTACTCCACTGCCATTCTAATCCCTTCATATATATTATTCTGTTGTCAACATCTCTTTTCTATGCATTTAAAAAACGCTCAGCAGTGAATGAGGTATCATTCAAAAAGTTTTTGAGAACTGGCTTCTGACATAATACACTCACATCTTTTTATTAAAAATTGAAGATAATTAAGAATTAAATCAGCATTGTTTTCATAAATGAAATGATAGATTTTTCTCAAATCTATGTTGCTACATAAATAAAATACCGTCTTATATCGTGCTCATAAGTGATTATATACATAAAAAAATGCAGAAAAGATAAAGTGTGACATCTCTGCACGGGTTTATTTTAAATTTATAATTAAAAAGCAAAATTGAAATCACAAAGTTTAGGAGAAAAAGACACCATCGACTGATTGAAACAGCGATATTTCATGTGTAGCCTAAAATGTATGCTTTGTTATATTAGATTAAATTGTATTTTATACATATTCAGTTTATTCGTTTTTGTCCCATGTTTTTCCGAAGCGGATGACGTTATTCCAAAAAGAATTGATTTTACTTTCCCTTGTCGACTTTAACGACTCACTTGAATAGAACTCCTTTGGGGTGTCTACTTTTATCACAATATATCTTAATTTATCCTAGAACTTTCTTTTTCGTCCTTTTATTACTTGTTGATGGAAGTACTATCTTTATCCTCGTACTTTTTTAAATTTATACGCAGAGAATTTTCAAAACAGATTTAAAAATAATTAAATAACGTACACAAGGAAAAACTGATTTACTTTACTGAAAAAGTATCTAATTAAGAAAAATAATTATATTTATTTTTTTAGCATACTAGAACAGATAATTTGAAAAGAAAACTATTGCAATATCCAGCCTTATCTGAATATATTCATATTTTTAATTTATCGTTAAGAATCTGTTTCAAGTTTCAATGTTTCGTAATAGAAGCTGTTGTGTAAAATATCGTTAGTTTCTACATTTACAAGAGAAAATATTCCTGTGACGTTTAAATAAAAAATTTAGTCAAATTTAATTTTAAAAATATTTATTTTTATAAACAAAACAGTGTACTTTATCGACAGAGTGAATTGCATTTTTTACTCTGGCCAACTTTATTCGTAGAAAATTAAATTTTTCCGAAGCTTGTAAAAAAAGAAAGCTCATTTGGAATGTCTTCTTTCATCTCGATATTTCATCATTCATCGACTAAATTCATTATTATGTTTGACTGCTACATGATGGAATTTTCTGCGTTAATTTTTACGAATTTACATGTTACGAACTTACATTTCAGTTCTTAATAGATGAAAAATATTTCAAAGATGAACAATGGCGTCAATTACTGTTAAATAAGTAATGAATATTACTTTTATTTTATTTAGATATTTTGACTTCAAAGTAAGTTTTGGTCGTATAAGAAAGTAATTTTTATTGTTCTACTTGTTAGAGTACGGAGAAAGTTTTTTTAAGTATAGCTTATAAGATCCATGGATTGTATAAAATCTAAAATTTTTTGACTTTTACAGAAAAAAAAAAGAAAAAGAAAAAAGAAAACAGAAAGATAGTAAACGTAATTGGCTTTTGGTGTGATGAATAATAACATTTGAAACATTTTTGTAGTTCATATTATATCTCTGAAATTAACGATTCAGGATAGAGCTGTTGAATAACTAAAAGAGGGCACACTATGTATGATATGATAAAGTTATGTATTCTCATATAATTACTGTACTCACATTTACCTTGAATTACGACTGCCGTTACTCGCAGAATAGCCGGCGCGCGGTTGTTCAACTTTCCTCAACACTGACAGGAACGGTAATATCATGGAATTTGCCACCGGAAAAATTTAAAAGCTAAATTCAGTAAGTCTAATGCGGCTGCAGTGGCTTCCAGATCGTTATAGCTTTTAAAGGGTCTTATACCTGCTGAGAGGTTCCACCGCCAGTGAAAACTTTTAAATTCCCCATAACATAGAAATCCCATAACTTTTTAAATACTTATTTAAATTACACAAACATCTGTACAAAATTTAAGCTCTATTTAAGGCTTTATAAAATATAAATATAAACACTTATAATATAATACAATAAAAAATACAGTTCTGTTCATATCGCCGAATTTCTTCACGTAGTATGTCTCAATCCGCACGACAACTTAACTTAGAATGCATATATGAACATAAAACTTATATTAAAATGTCTTCAAACTGTATTTCATAGGATTATTTCATTTACATACAATATTCTTCGACAGCAACTACATAAAAAAATTCACCGAAAAAAAAAGACAAAAAAATAACGAAAATATATATATTTTTTTTATCTCAATAAAATTAACCCATCATAAAATGTTGTTTCCAGGTCATTTTAACAGAAATTGTATGATCACATATCCATTCTAAGTTCAGTTATCGTACGGATTGTGACAAGACATATGAAAACATTTTACAATATTAACTGAACTGTATTTGTGTATTATATTGTATTATAAGTGTTTATATTTGCATTTTATAAAGCCTTAAATATGGCTTAAATATATTACAGAGGTTTGTGTAATTTTAATAAGCATTTAAAAAGGTATGAGATCTCGAAATCACATTACTTTTCAGTGGCGCTGGGGCTTTTCAGGAGATATGAGTCCTCCTAAATAAGCTATGATGAATGAGTAAATGTGAAACTCACATATCACACCATATCACATATTTTACATTTTGCAATTGACACATAAATAAAATATAAAGTTTTAATGTTTGTTTTAGTTTGTCCCGATCACAGGCGTTGCCACCGGAAAAATTAAAAATCTAAATTCATTAAGTTTAATACGATCGCTGCGTTGCAAAATCATTATAGTTTCAAATAAGCTGTAATGAATTCGTAAATGTGAAACTCTATAGAAAAAATGAGTGCATTTTGTAAAGTACCGGTAATTATATAAAACTATATTATGAAGCAGAAATAGAAAAAAAATATTAGTTTAGCACTCGTTGATAATAGGAATATTTCTTTGAGAACATTAATTTAGATTTGTTATAAAAATACGTGTATATTATATAATGTTATATCAAAAAATCTTATAATATTTACTGTGAAAATAAAACTTTTGAATAAATTTAGAAAGCCATAGCAAATGTATTGCTAAATTCTTCTCTATGAAGAAAATGACGTATCATATATCTTAAGCAATAGAATTTATATGATGTGATTAAATTTTCCGTATTTGTTTTACAAATTGTGATAATATATTTAAATTAAAATAATTCTATATGTTAAATGCAAAAAAAAACAAAAAACAAAAAACAAAAAACAAAAAAAAAAACAAAAAAAAAAAAAAAAAAAAAAACGATAACACGTTTGAAGAATAAAATACGATTGTGGTGTCTCATTATTTAACTTTCTAACAAATAAAACATTTGGAATAAGAAATTTCAGGCTATAATAATACCTAGATTTATCGCAGACATTATTTTTAAGAGTTCGAGCGAACAATTTTCTTATCGTAAACAGGTTTTACAAATTGTGATAATATATTTATTTTAATATAATTCTGCATGTTAAATGCAAAATAAAATACCTATAAAACGTTTTAAGAATAAAATACTATTTTGGTGTCTCATTATTTAACTTTCTAACAAATAAAACATTTGGAATAAGAAATTTCAGGCTATAATAATACCTAGATTAATCGTAGACATTATTTTAAAGAGTGTGAGTGAACAATTTTCTTATCGCAAAGAAATTTTCCGGCGGGTGAATCTATAACTTTCCTGACAATTAAGTCTCGTTTGTATTAGAAGATATCGAACGTGGTTAGTTTGAAAAAAAAAAAATCCGTATAGTCTGCAATAAAATAACAGGGGGTGACAGGAAATAAAAATATTAATTTCTTGCTTTAAGAATTGTTTATTTTCGTTTAAACGGGTTGCTTATATATACTGTAAAGTACAATATTGTAAATGAATAACAGAATAGGTATTAGTCAGGTTGTTCTCATTTTGAAAAAATAAAATAGATTTCAAAGAAAAAAAAAAAAAGATTGAAGCTGGAATTTTCCAACAGTTTAATATTCTTCAAGGAATAAATGAAATTAGTGTTTCCTTGTTTGTATGGCAGCTATAATTTTATTTTAACGCCTTGTTTTATACGAGGGGTATTAAGTAACGTTTTAAAATAAAAATAATACTGTTGTATTTCTCTTATTAATGCTAGTTTTATATGAAAGCCTGTACCTCAATCTACTTTTCTACATAATTTCCGCCACTATTGAGGAACGTATCGTATCGTACATTCCGTTTTCGAAACACCTCCTCGTAGAAGTATGGCGCCTGATATGACACCCACTACAACACATCGTTTTGAAACCCGAAGAAATTCATCAGGTAATGACAAAATCGTAAAGGTAAAATGACAAAATCTTAAAATCGGCCTGTTTCATTCGTTCGTCAACTGTCTGCAACAAATCTTCAGTATTCACTTCAGTAAATATTTAGTTCCTCATCATGAGCATTCGTGAAGACATCTGTAAAATCGCTGACACATCTCCGCACCATTCCACCTGTCAAAATGTATTGTCCGTAAACTTCATTAATCTGAAGATGAATTTCAGCCGCTTTCATGTCTTTAATATTAGGAAAAAGAATTACCGATCGCATTTCACAAGCAGCGGTGCCAATTTAAATATTAGAAAACAAAAGTTAACTGGGTCGAATGCTTTCGTAATAGAGCCAGTGGCTTGCCAACAGAAGTAGGTGAATAGTGCACACGCGCATAAAGCCAACCGCAGCGCCGACAATTCGGAATTTCGAAACGTTACTTACTTTAAAAATAACCCTTGTATTTTGACGTGGTAAGTATTGAACTAACAATAAATAATATGAATATCATTTGATAATGGAGACGTTTCTTTATGAACAATCATTTTGCATTTCCTATATAAATAAACTTCTAAATATGTTTAATGAATTTTAACACAATTGTCTGAGTAGATTAACATTTTTTGTTAATTATCAGTAAGCCGAAAAATATTTAATTCTAAACTTTTCACTTATAACACAAAAATGACACATCATGCATTTCCTTCAACAAATACTATCAAACGTTCTTCCTTCTTTCCTATATCGTTTACAAACTCTATTAATAAACACTTAATTTAAGAAACTTCTCCTCATGTCAGCCTCGAACTAAATTACCGAAAAAACGATTGACGAACAAAATAGCATTTTGATATTGCTTTAAAGAAACTGTCTATCAAAATAACATTTTAGCATCTAAAAATATTTAAATTACTCTAGACAAAATTCCGAAGATTATTAACTTCAAAATATTATTTATAATATTATTCAAAATATTATTATAAACTTATAAATATTTTTCTCATCGTAAGCGAGCTTTTAAAAGGGCAGAGAACAATTTTCCATGTAACTAAATTTTGTTTGCGTTAAAAGATAACGAGCGTAGGTACTTTAAAAATTTATTCTCATAAGGAAATAGCAACTGGAAGGAAATGAAGTAGATTGGATTCTTAGTGCTTTTAAAGCCAAAAAATCATCGTTAAACATTAGTTAAACAACTTGTTGCCATTCCATCTCATTCTAGCAGTAACAATAATAGTAATGTTAGAAATATGTCTCAAAATTCCAGACCTTTTTCTCAACCAAATAATTCATCTAGACATTGGATTCGCCCTCAACCTAATTACAGGAATCCAAATTTCCAAACAGCAACTAATTTTAACCCTTCAACAACCAGGTTCGTTAGTCCCCGATTGCCTGTAAACCACTATCAGAGAAGGATGCCGAGTCGACCATGTAGATTATGTCTGAATAGGGGAATTTCAGAAGCTTATCATTGGGAGAGGAATTGTATCTTTAACTTAAACCCTCCGCAAACAGGTAATATTCCTGTTGGTAGTCAGTCACCAAGTCAATCCAATGCCTGACAATTAATTGTTGCTGGGTATGCCAATAGTAAAAAATTAAATTACGTTATTGATTCCGGGTCGACAATATCTATTCTTCCATTTAAATTTATTCGTTATTTAAGTGCTAAAATTGTAAATATTTCACCTATTATTGTTGGTCAAGCTAAAGGTAAAGTTACAATTAATAAGTCATGTAATTTATTAGTTAAAATAGGTAATATTACACACTATATAAATTTTTGTTATGTGACAGTGATTTGGAATATGCTGTATTAGGATTACCTGATTGTTCTCAATTTAACTTGATTATAGACTGTGCAAATTGTCGAGTTACTCAAGGAGATCTTGTTTTAAATCAAAATGTTGACATATCCAGTAATAAATTACGATTATTGCATTTTAATGTTCAAGATCAGTCTCAATATGTGCAACCCGATTATGGAAGAATCATGGCTCCTCAATCCTTCGCGCAACTTAATGTTAATGATTATGATTTAATAGGGGAAATAAACACAATAGAAAACAAAACTTTAAGGGATATAATGGGAATTTATTTGGATATTTTTTCAAAAAATAAATATGATGTGGGGAAGATTAATATTGAGCCACAGCGTATCTTTCTCAAATCTGACCTACCTATATCTATGAGGCCTTATCGTACTTTAACAGTGGAAGAAAAAGAAATCTCTGAACAAATTCAATCATTATTATCTGCTGGATTAATCAAAGAAAGCAATAGCCCATATTCTTCACCAGTCACTTTAGTAGAAAAACGCGATGAAGGTAAAAAAAACTAGATTGTGTGTAGATTATAGAAAACTTAATTCCATAATGAAAAATGATGCAGAACCCTTACCCCGTATTGATGACATTTTAGACAAATTAAGTAGTGCCCAGTATTTTTCCACCCTGGATTTAGCCTCAGGCTATTGGCACATACCCATACACCCAACAGACACCGAAAAATTAGCTTTTACTACCAATTGTGGACTTTGGGAATGGAATGTTCTCCCTTTTGGGGTAAAGGTAGGACCATCGATATTCAATAGAACTATTAGGAGAATTCTTGCTAAACATAAAGTTAACTTTGCTTGCTACTATTTTGATGACATAATTATTTTTTCTTCAACTTTGGAAGAACATTTACAACATCTCAACAGAATATTTGAATTATGCAGAATGGAAAATCTTAAACTTAAATTATCTAAGTGTAACTTTGTCCAAAATACAATTAATTTCTTAGGTTATGAGATAAAAAATGGCACTTTAACTCCTGCTAACAATAATATAGAAGCTATCAAAAAATTAAAACCCCCTTCAAATGTTAAAGAACTCCAAAGATTTTTAGGATCTATTAATGTCTATCATAAATTCATTAATAAATATGCAGAAATCAGGCAGCCTCTCAATAAATTGCTCAAAAAAGATACTATTTGGGAATGGAATTTAGATTGTCAAAATTCTTTTCAAAAACTAAAAGATGCCCTAATTGCTAAACTTGTTTTGAAAATTTATGACCCTAAATTACCCCTCCATATGTTTGTTGATGCCTCACAGGTGGCAGTAGGTGCAGTCCTTAAGCAGCCTGATAATAATAATTTCTTACATCCAATTGCATACTATTCTAGAGGATTGAGAAGTTATGAAAAGAATTATTTTATTACAGAACTGGAGTGTCTTGCCATCATTGACACCTTAGACAAATTTTATCACTACTTCCACGGTGTTAAATTTACTATTCACACAGATCATGCGTCTCTTGTCTGGTTAAGAAATGTCAAACATTTAAGAGGGAGATTATTCAGATGGTCCTTAAAGCTAAGTATGTTCGAGTATGATATTGTATATTTAAAGGGTTCCACAAATGTCGAAGCCGACATGTTGTCCAGAAATCCTACTACATATCTTATTCAACCACTTACCTTTCTTTTGGATGTTAGGGAAGTTATAGAGATGCAACAAAAAGATAATGTGTGTGGAAAAAACTATGTCAAGGAAAATGGACTTATGATAGTAAAAAAGAAAGGTTTTAGAAAAATAGTAGTACCCATGTCTTTAAGAAGGAAATTGCTTAATGTTAGTCATGAAAAATTTGGTCATCCTGGTATTCAAAAAATGTTAAACTTAATATCTCCTAATTATTATTGGCCTGATATGATCCAAGATATAACTAATTTTGTAAAACACTGTGATGTCTGTCAAAAGAATAAAAAACCGAGACAGAAAAAATTTGGCTTATTACAAGCTATGACCACCACAGATCAACCTTTCGAATGCATTTCTGTTGATACTGTGGGAGGCTTTAATTATTACAATTCCACAAAAAAATATTTACATCTTATAATCGACCATGCTACTAGATATGTTTGGGCTTTTCCCTCAAAAAGTGTTACCACAGAAACTTATACTAATTGCCTAAAACAAGTTTTTAATATTCAAACACCACAACAATTATTCTGTTTTAATAAAATTCTTAATGTCCAGACCCATCAAAAAGTGTTAAGTGATAGAAATGCAGCCTTTACTTCATCTAGACTTAAAAAATTTCTGCGAAACCACAATATTAAGCAACGTTTAACCACATCACATCATCCGCAAACGAATGGCAAATGTGAGAGAGTGAACCAGACGATAGTTACTAGATTGAAGTGTAAAGTCAATTCTACTAACTCCAAAATTCCTTGGACAAAAATTTTGACAGAAGTAGTTAATGAGTATAACAATACCCCTCATTCTATCACTAAATTTCCTCCTGCTTAATTACTTTTTGGCCAATTACCTTATGATTCCCCTCTTCAACAAAATTATTACCCTCCTGTTCAAGAAGCCCTTAAACTTGCTAAAAAACGCACTGATGAAAATTATTGGAGAAGTAAAAAATATTATGATCAAAATTATCTAGAACCAAAATTTGAGATTGGAGATCTTGTAATTTATGAAGAGTTCCAATATCCTAATACTAGAAAACTTTCACAAGTCTTTAGTGGTCCTTATCAAATCCTTAATAAGTTATCTGATGTCAATTTTGAAATTAATAGACAGATTCAAAATAAATCTACTGAAATAGTACATGTATCAAAATTACGCCCTTATTATCCTCCTGATCAATTAAAATTATCCCATGAGAAACCACAACAAACTAATGTTAAATCTATAGTTTCAGCTTAAATTTATAATATTCATAAAATAAACTAACTTAAATAAATAAATTTACTAAATAAAAAGTAATTATCAATTCTCTTCTGTATACCAGTGTGTTCTTGAATTGAGCTCACAGGAGCATCACTGTTGAGTTTTCACTTGAGTTAACTGTTTGTGCGGGCATAAACTGGTTGTTTTAAGTTGGTAAATTCTGATACTGAATTGAATTAGATTAGAATAATAATTTAAACAGTATTAACGAAATTAATAAAATAAACTGGATTAAATGCTATATTAAACTAATCAAATATGATATCTTAATACTAATTGAGAATTGTCCAACCTTTCTTAATATGCTACAAGGTCCTATTTTTTTTCATTTCACAACTTATGTTTTCTTGTTTGACTGAAAGCAAGATAGTTACATAACCATCATCTACACAATAATGATTGTTTCACGAATATTTCTTATTTATTCCTTATTTTGTATTATGTATTTTTATTGAGTATATTCTCATGCCTCATTCACTACTATATGGATGAGATATTAATGATATACTTAAGAAAGAATTAAAGAAAGTGTGATATTTTGAATTATACTGCTTGTTATTGCTGAACTTATTGTTGAGAATTATTAATATTAGTAACACTATTTATAAGTTGATTTGAAAGAGAATATGAAGATTATAATGGATAAAAAGTATTTAAAGAGTGGAATTGAAAGTTTTAGGTAAGCTGCATTCAAAAAAGTTTCTGATGTTATGTAAATAAAATTTTGATGTTATTGTTGTTGTTTATTCTTTCTATTGATGATACTATTATTATTGTTATAATTAAGTATTTTTATTTTAAATTTTTATTGTTGATATTGTTCTTGCTATTATTTTTATTATTATTATATTATTTTATTTATTGCAAGAACACTAAGGACTTTTATAATATTCAATAATTGGACTAATACAATCCAGTAGGACTTTAAAAAAAATCACTTAAGGACTATAGCTAAGTGAATAATGCTGATTATTGTTAAATTATTGGTAAAAAAGAGATGATTTATATGTTGTTGTTATATTTTCTTGATACAAACTATATTGTACTGTTATACTAATTATTATTGAAAAATGTAATTATTTACAGCAGTTTCCACTTAACCGTGTTTCTTTATATTTAATTATTAAAAATTGTAGTTAACAGAATTCAGAAATTTGAGCATCGCGATGCAGCAACCAGGTAATTGTATTGCAACGAGGGAACTATTTTGTAACCCAAGTATCTGCTTTCTCCCAATGAACATGTAAGTCATTTGGACTTACCGGTTCATACATTTTTTGGGAGGGGGTATATGTAATAATAAAAAAAAATTCGCCATTTTTCCTTAGTTAAATTATTCCAAATTCTTACAATTCTAATTTTTTTCCCTGTTTTATTCCAATTTACTACTCTATATTCATTAAATCCTTATTCTTAATTTAGCTCTATCGTTAACTCTATTAAATTCCCTTTTATTTAATTCTAAATTGTCCAAATTTACTTAAATATAAAGCTTTTAGTTATTCTTAATTTCTATCATGATCCTCGATCATTTCTGGGTTTTAGAATGTTTTTTGAGAGCCATTTTCATTTTTATTCCGAATATTATTTTCCCGCTCTAAAGTCACTTTACTATAAAATTAATCCACTCATCTCTGTCCGAACTCTTTCACGAATTATCTTTCATTGGTTGTGACGTAGCATGACGCGTCTTCTTTAATTCTTCATTGGTTCAATGCGCGTTCTACGTCATAACTTGTGTTGTTCCGCGGGGTAACAAAAAGCAGCTGCCTGCGGCGCACCCTCAGAATTAAGTCGTATTTTCAATTGTACACAACTCCCTGGCTGCTCGTTTTGAGAATTTGAGATGTTCTAATACTTACCCTCTATACAGTGATGATGTAGTGATGCCCAGATTTGATGGTTATGGTGGAAACTGCCCAAGAACAATACTTAATAAAGAATTTCCAGTGAAAGCTTCGTTCGTTGTATTATGGAGAAACGCCTCTGGATTTTAAATTCACTGCCGCTATGGCCGCGACGAAACTGCAACTAAAATGTACTACTGCTTCTAAATATTTATATCATCCAACAACCAACGTCTTAATTTCATTGTGCAACCATGTGAATTCTTTCTATAATCCACGTTACTGCAACTACAACATATGACGGTGAATCATTGTGATTATAATATATATATTTTTTGTTACGCAAGGATACGACTGACAATAATAAACTGGTGATAATATGCCACTTGTTTATGTATCAATGTAGAATAGAAAAGCGTGACACAAGAATTTTGCAATAATTTGACTGTTAAAAAAATTAATTTTACGAAAAAAAAAAAAGAACAGAACACTTTAATAATGGTGAATTATAGATGCAAAGAATAAGAATTTTAAAATACTGCTTTATACTATCTAGTCTTAATATATATATATATATATATATATATATATATATATATATATATATATATATATATATATATATATATATATATATCTTTAGTCTAATGTAAGTTATTTTCTTAACCCCTTCGGCCCTGACGTCCTACTAATAGGACAGATCTTTTATTGAGTATTATTTTGTCTTAAACATTATTTTTATTAATTCTAGCACCTAGTAGTGATAGTATGAATATGTATATTTCCTATTATGACTTCACTTATGTTTAGAATTTTGTAATAATAATAATAATTTTCATTATTGTTAGCAAGCCGTTGACATTTCTTTTAATTTGAAACATATACGTTTCACTCTTTAAATTAAAATTTGGGAATCCTTTTCCGAGTTCGTAATTTGTGATAAAAGATAAAAAATATTACTAAATTTTTATGCTTGTTTAATTTAGTTGTAACACGACATTTTCCAAACGTCTTCAAAAATTCTTCCTTAAACTATATTGTTATATGAAAAACACGCAATATAACTACATTTGTGAGGTTTTGGTAAACTAACTTCTTTGATTCCGATAGCTATTTTTAATTTTGTTAGCATAACAGTAATTTTTTCCCGAAATTGAAGAAAAAAATCAGGGCCGAAGGGGTTAAGGATTCATATAATTACTAAATTATAGTACAAAATATTAATACTTAACAGGGAAAAAAACAACCTTTTATTTCTTTAATAAACCTTTTATTTTATTTTTGCTGTTTTTTTTTACGAGGAAGATTACGAGGAACTGCACTGTTTAAAAAAAAATGTATCTATAAGGGTAATTTTATGTGGAATATCAGTCTGCTAACGGGAACATTCTATTTGGAGTAGAAATCACCAGTTTTCCCGGAATGAAAAATTTCATTTTTATCTCTACTTGTTAGAACGGAAATGTTCCTCCCAAGGCAGACAAACGGAAATGATCCTGCCAATGCAGACAAACGGAAAAATTCCAGTTTCGATGTTTTCGTTGGCTGTGAAAATTAAAGTTCAATTTATAAATAATTATGAATATACTCCAATAAATTAACTATAAGTAAGAAGATTAATGGTGTTTCGGTGTCAAGTTGTTAATACAATGAAATCGAGTTGATAAACTTTAAAGAAATAAATACATTTTCTTGAAACTAATGAGAAATTAGAATGATTATATTACATAAGTTATTTACTTAATGATCTTCAAACGAAAAGAAATAGGAAATTTTGTAAAAGCAGAGGCTCTTTACTAATTCGCTATTCAGAATTTTAATAGTAATTTCTTTAAAGAGATTAAATGTACAATCTTACGGATGAATAAAACATAGATAGATTTATATGATGGTTTATGAATGATGGTTCTGATAATTAAAATGGTATTAAAATCTAGAGAAATGCTTAAGTGATACTAAAAGAACACATCAAACGGCTTATAAAAAAACCTTTTTAATGATCCAACATACGTTTCAACGCTCACTACGGCGTCATTTTCAAGAAAATATAATGATAAACAAAGTATTCTTGCAAATTTTGAAAAATAACCTTGAAAACACGAATCACGAGATCCAAATATGTAAAAAAAAGAGAAAAGCAGATGCTTGAAGTGGCCAACTGTAGTTGTGAAAATTATATTTCGTTATTGCTTTTTAAAACGGAAAAGAACTTCGTGCCAAATTTTAGGCAATTCAAATGAGGCGGATTCATTACAAATGTTTACGTTACGCATGTAGAATTCTATTGATTCACGGATAGGGGATGGGAAGTAGACTCTTGATGGGTAAATTAGGGCTGATAAATAATAAATTAATAAATGGGCAATAGAAATTGATTTTAAAAATAGTAAAATAATTTTGAACAAGAACATTTGTTTTTCACATAAAATATTTATTTATATTTTTAAAGCAAGAAATAAAGTAAAGTATCTAATATTGATAGAATTGTTATAATCGTGATTTTGGAGTACGCAATCATTTATATTTTATGCAAATTGGATGTACATTGTAATCTGTGAAACTTTTTTATAATGTTCAAAATTATCAATATCTTCTACGAGATAATTTTTTGATTCATGTGCCAAGTTTTCTATCATATTATGTAATTCTAACACACACACACACACACACACACACACACACACACACACACACACTTCTTTCCTTATTATTTTAGATGTTGGAGAATGTTTCATAATATAGACAAAAATATAAAAAAGTGAACACTACATACATTTTAATGACCAAATTTGCTGAGTAACAGAAATAGAAATAGCCATTCGACTGGATGTTTAGTTTTCTTTAAATTTATGTTTTAAATAAATAAGCTTAGAGCGTCCTCATCATAAAAATATTAAACCAATTATCAAAACTTTTACAATTTTGATTTTTTTTTTTATTTTACTTTAGAATACAAAACGGGAAATCATTTGGTCCAGTAGTTTAAAAATGATCAAGGTTTAAAATTTGAATTCATGAAGTTAAATTCATTTGTACTCGTTGCGAACACATATGCCTAACTCAAGAATTACTTCTCGGTATGAACTGTAATTTCGGATTTGCACATTTGAAGTTTCTAGAAATCATTTTTTTAATTACAAAAAGGTTATAAATCATATGTATTTCTAGAATTTATTTAAAAAATATATTTAA
This sequence comes from Maratus michaelseni, assembly GCA_963931845.1. NCBI lineage: Eukaryota > Metazoa > Arthropoda > Arachnida > Araneae > Salticidae > Maratus > Maratus michaelseni. The sequence goes on along the minus strand of OZ007591.1, from coordinate 387,212,727 downwards.
ATTAAATTTAGAAAAGAAGCATAAATTGTAACGCAAAACTTTTTAAAGAAAAATATATTTAAATTAAATTTCGAAAAGAAGCATAAATTGTAACTCAAGATTTTTTAAAGAAAAATTGATTTCTAGAAGCATCCAATACGCAAAACTAAAATTACAGCCCAATCAGTAAGTAATTTTTGAATTGTGTTTAAACCTTACTCGTATTGCAACCTGTTGTCAAACGATCACAAATGAATTTAACAACAGAAGTTCCAAATTTTAAACCTTTATATTTTCTAAACTAAAAACTATTTCCTAAATTTTAAATATACCGATGAAGGGGAAAATTCGGTATTCATTTTGAAAATTCCAGAGTTTCAGTAAATTTCAGTAGCAAATGCCATTATTGACAGGGTACAAAGAAATATTTTTCTTAAAAAAAAAAAAAAAAGTTGAAAAAGAGAATTTGTAGTTGCGTGACAACTTTGGTTTCGTCTGTGACAATTTGGATGATTAAAATTAATGAGGTGGTGTTGTCCTTTTGATTGGTCGACTGCGGAAGTAACACCTGATATTAATTTCATGTTTCTTTTTTATTGCAACAATGGAGTAACAATATAGTTTATGATCACTTAATAATGGAATTATTAATAGTAGTAATAATAGCAATTACAACAGTAATTCCCATTGTTTAAATTTACAAAAATGAATTTCAAAGCATTGTTGTTTACTGGGATACATTGTTGAAGATAAATCTCTTCAGATTTCCTAAAAGTTTCGTAATTGATTCTTTGCAAATCTGCGCTTTTCTGCTAAAAAAAACTATTTTAACGATTTCATAAAACATTTTTGTGTTTTTTTAACTCGATTTGTATTTTGATATTGTAACACCTTATTTGAAGTATGTTGTCTCTCACGGTTATAATGCGTGAGGTGATGTTAAGGTTTCTATCCCAAGACCTTGAGGAACTCGTGAGTACATTATAAAACTGAGTTTAGTCTAATGATTTATTGCAAACATTTCTTCATTTGTTGTTTTATATTACCTATGTTAATATTAAAAACTTGAAAGAATTTATTCTCAAAGTATGTTTCCTTTTGTCCCAATTTTAAGTGTATCCTTTACATTGCTTACAGCTCATAGCCTTAATTCACAAATTGTAATGTTAGATTTCAGTGTTTGGCTCAGTATTTTAAAATGTATTATTATTCATATTTGGTTGTTAAGAAAACGAAGCTTACGTTACAAAACACAGGTAATATAGTTTTTAATTTTTTCCAGCTTTTCAATTTCAGACTCTCCTAATGTTCTTTCACTACACGTTATTTTATTGTAAATATTCGTTTCGTTTTAGTATTCAATTACTAATATTAATATTAGCAGATTGGAATAGTTTAAACTCAAACTAAAATTATTTTTCTAATTGACTATCGATACTAATATACAAAGCTTACTATGGGCATGTTCACAAAATGATATTTTTTTTTTACTATCGTAAAATCTGAATATTTATAACCCATTGTGATCGTAGGTCTACACATTAAACTGTTGTTTTGTGTTTGTATCGATTCATTACTTCATCATTTTTTACTTTTAAAGAGAATTTGAAATAAAGCTTACAAAACATACACGCCTACTAAATAATGTTTTATTTTTTTGTTCTGTCCCGTTTCAGATAATGTTATTGTTTGTCTTTACGTTGAGCTCAGAAATGCTCAGTATTTTCTTCTATCACGTACGTTGCCTCTACAAAATTAGGGTAAAGTTCAGGAAACGCTATGCAAAACATATAACATTTAACATAGTCAAATCATTTCTTAAATAATAATAATAATAATTTCAAAGCAAGCATTATTTTTCATTTTAATATCTATATATTTTAATAATCTTTTCTAATATACATATATATATATATATATATATATATATATATATATTACGAATGTCAAAATATCGAAGCAGAATACTAAGAAATCGAATTAAAAAACGCATTAAACATAGCTAAAGATTAAAAAATCGCTGAGGACAAAATTACTTGTATTAAGCTAAAAATTTGAAGTCGATTTCTATATACTAATGTCAAAAATGTGCCGCAAAATGCGTAAAAACGCTAAAAAACGCAGTAAAAATCGTTAAAAATTCAAAGATTGCAGAAAACAAAATTTACTATAGTAGAGTAAAAATTTAAAAATCACCGCGCAGAAAATTTACTGTATTAGGCTAAAACTTTGTAGTCTTTCTCCTTTTACGAATGTTAAAGAATCGCCACGAAACGCGAAAAAACGGCTAAAATTGCATTGGGTATCACTAAAATTTCAAAAATTGCGGTGGACAAAATATACTATCATAAGCTAAAAGTTTTTAAGAGAATTCCTTTTACGAATGTCAAAAAATCTGTGTCGACGCGAAAAAATCTTAAAAATTGCGTATAAATCGCATTAAAAATTGCTAAATATTCCAACATTTCGGAGGACAAAACTTACTATATTACACTAAAAGTTTAAAACATTCTCCTAGGAATGTAAAAAACAAAATCGGCTTTAAAAGCGAAAAAACGCTAAAAATTGAATTAATATTCACACTAGTGGAAAATATACTCATCTGTGGGTCGATTTTCATAACTAAATTTATAACTAGTGTTCATCTTATTTAATGATAGAATTTCTGCGATTTAGTAAGGCGAAGTAATAAATATGTAAGTATTATAATTTAGAGGTGACAATCGACGCACTGCTTCGCATCTTTTTCAACCAAATTTTCAACCACTTTTTCAAATTGCAGAGCTGCCACTGGCGAATATTTTTAGGTGGGTTCGTAATTATATAAATACGTAGCACCTATAGTCGTCGTTTGATCCGTCCGTCCGTCCGTCTGTCCGCATATAACAGCGCAAAAACCACCCAACCAAATGGTTTGAAATTTAAGATATATTAAATTGGCAGAATTTTGTCGAGACATTTCAAATTTTAAGAAAATCTAATCAAAACTTTAGAAGATGTTAATAAAAATAATTATTAAGAAATTTGAATTAAAAAAAATCGATGCTTTCTTGTTATAGGAGCTTCCGAGGTTTAATCGTCAAGCGACCGAGATACTTATTTTATTACAGAAATTAAGCTGCAGACGATATAATTCTTTTCACAGAATTAAAAATTATCAAAATCTGAATATTTACGAGCAGGGAAGACCGAGCTATGCTCGGTCAAAATTAAATTTGAGTTCAAATATCATGACCCATGACCAAAATGACCCACTAAATGAATTTTCTCGAACATGTGACCTAGCCCAACAGTCTTCTCGTGGTCGAAAACCATTGGATGCAAAATTTAGTGTAAATTGAGCCGCTTTTAAGATCTTGACCCACAATGACCCAGAAATGACCCACTAATCGAATTTTCTCGAACATGTGACCTAGCCCAATGATTTTCGCGTGCCCGAAACTCGTAGGATACAAAATTTAATCAAAATCGTTAGAGCCGTTTTTTAGATAAAATTTATTTTACCCACTTTGACCCAAAAATGACCCACTAATCGAAAGTTCTGGAACATGTGACCCAGCCCAATAGTCTTCTCGTGCCCGAAAATAGTCGGATACAAAATTTCGTCAAAATCGTTTGAACCGTTTTTTAGATATAATTAGCTTGATCATGACCCAAAATGACCCAAAATGACCCACTAATTGAATTTCCTCGAACATGTGACCTAGCCCAACATTCTTCTCGTGCCCGAAAACCAATGGATGCAAAATTTAGTGTAAATTGAGCCGCTTTTTAGATCTTGACCCACAATGACCCAGAAATGATCCACTAATCGAATTTTCTCGGACATGTGACCTAGCCCAATCATTTTATCGTGCTCGAAACTCGTAGGACACAAAATTTCATCAAAATCGTTTGAGCCGTTTTTTAGATAAAATTAATGTGACCCAGCCCAATAGTCTTGTCGTGCCCGAAAATGGTCGGATACAAAATATCGTCAAAATCGTTTGAACCGTTTTTTAGATTCAATTAGCTAGACCATGACCCAAAAGACCCAAAATGAACCGAAATGACCCACTAATCGAATTTTCTCGAACATGTGACCTAGCCCAATGGTTTTCTGGTGCCCCAAAACGGTAGGATACGAAATTTCGTCAAAATCGTTAGAGCCGTTTTTAAGATAAAATTTGCATATATATATAACCACACACAAGATTTGTTCGTATTAGAATATATGATATAACTAGCTATAGTACGAACGCACCTCGTTTGATACATTTGACGTACAATTTCCAACTTGTTTAATTCTATCTCGCACTAATTTTTCAAAACAAATTTTACACTTTGACAACATGTGCAAGATATATATATATATATATATATATATATATATATATATATACTAAAAAAAATATATATATTTTTTAAATAGTGGTGCGAAAAGAATGTAAAAATAGTTGCCAGTCGCATCCCTGAAATTGCTAAAAATTCAAAATTTACAAGATGTAATACAGTGGACTAAGACATTGAAACCGGAATTCAGAAACTTATCGCGGAATGCGAAAAATCACTACACATTGCATTGAATATCGCTATAAATTCAAAAATCGAGAAGTCAAAATTTACTATAATAACCTGAAATTTTGAAACCTTTTACCAATGCAGTGATGGAACAGTGGCGCAGCCTTTGGGAGATTGACCTCGAAACGGGAAAAATTCTTAAAATCGCATAAAATTTTTTTGTAAAAATTAAAAAAATCGCTGTACGAATTCCGAATAAACTTTATCAGGAGAGAACTTAGTATATTTCGCTAAAAGAATGATACTAGTTTACTTTTACTAATAAGGAAAAATTGAAGCGAACCGTGAAACAAATCTAAAAAATCGCATGAAAAATTAAATGGAGAGATCAAAATTAGGCTTCCAGATGAATAACTACAGATACACAGTCCAAATTTTGTATCACTGATTGCAGTCGTATTTTCAGAAAACGCAGAACACACAACATACGAAAACTTCTTTGCTTATTATTATGTGTAATGAGCAGTTGAAATACATCGAAGAGCATAATTTTGTCTCGTTTTCAAGTGCTGAACAAAAGGCTATCTGGCGTTCTTATGACCAGGAATTCTAAACCAGCCATTTAAGATTAACTCAACGGTAATGATTTATATTTATAGTCAAGCCTGAGGGCTTTAGCAAACATGTGAGTCCCGTCCTGTGGGAATTCTTTCGTTGTCTCTCCTGTGCCTGAATAAACGATTTTATTGGGATAAATGGCTTAGTTTATATGGAAAAATTCTCAATGGGTACATTCATCGCCTACACACCTCGCCATGATGCTCGATTTATCAACTGCAATCACTGACTATCTTTTACCAACTGCCAGTTTCTCGTGAAATTTTAAATCATGCAGCTAAAATATAACACTTAGGCAAATTCTCTTAAAAATCTCGACTGTTGACTAACCGTAAGAGTGTGATTTATATTCGCAATTAAGTTTAAGTTTTGTGACACAGTCAACGCTTGTCTTGAAATACATTTTCATTAACTTCGGCGATTTCAACATCTGTCTTCTTAACCAATGCTGCATTTTAAAACAGAATTCAAAGCCTGATCATATTGATATCGTCATATATGTATAATTTAATCTTATATATATATATATATATGTTAGAACACGCTGAAATCGATGACATGGAATATTGAGATTGGATGGAAGCCGCATTATATCAATTGTATAATGCTATTCAGTAGTGTTATTAGAGTTATTAGTTTAGTACTATTAATACAGCCGTATCGTGGCTGGACATGGTGATGAATCCAAGCATTGGGTATTTCTCCAAGATGAAACAAAAACAAGGTGATGAATAATTCCATGCTTTTATTAAACCATTATCGAGGAAGCAGTCCACACATGATTTCCGTCTCTAAGTAGTTAGTTGTTACACGTTGTTCTTAAAATATGTCTAACATAACACTCAATCAAAGTATCAGTTGAAATAATTTGGAATATATGGTCAGTCAAACGGACAGGTAGGGAACTGTTCACAATTGAAAATTCGGAAAAATCTGATTGAAAATCGATTGCACCTGCTTTTTGTGAATAAGCGGAAAGATACTAAATCATGGCGTAACGCGCGCTCTAGCCAATGCAAGAATACGGAATACGCATACAATCTACGTCATGACCAATGGGAATGATAAAGTAAAGAGTTCTGACACATTCGAAGCAGACGCATTTTATAGTAAAATGAATCCAAGGCGCGAGAAATCTCGGAAAGAGAAAAAAAAGGCTTTCGAAAAACTTTCGAATTCACAGAAATAATCAGAAATTATGATATAATTTAGGAATAACTAAAAGCTTTATGTTTAAGTAAATCGAACAAAATAATAAGGAATTTAAGGGGAATTTAATAGAATTAATGATAGATATTATTAGAGAATAAGGAATTAGTGAAACTGTGTGTGTGTGTGTGTGTATGTGTGTGTGTGGTGGTAATTTACCATAAAACTGAAAAACATCGCGAAGGAAGATTTAATAATGTAACATATATATATATATATATATATATATATATATAATACATTATGAAATTGCCGCTTTAAATTAAATGTAAATAGCAGCATTAGAAAAACTACACTTTTCATGCGTACTTTGGTCACATACTAGTTCTTAGACTTCGAAATACATACTCATGATACAAAGAATTATGATCTCTCTAGAATCGATCTAATGACATTACACAAAACTCTTTGTTATTCATTTAAAATACTACAATTTCCTAATTTATCTAAAAAGCGGCTCAGACTACTTACACTAAATTTTGCATCCTTTCGGTTTTCGGGCACGAGAAGACTGTTGGGCTAGGTCACATGTTCGAGAAAATTCAATTAGTGGGTCATTTTGGTCATGGGTCATTATGGGTCAAGCTATTTTATCTTGAAAACGGTTCAGACTATTTACATTAAATTTTGCATCCTATGGTTTTCGGGCACGAGAAGACTGTTGGGCTAGGTCACATGTTCGAGAAAATTCAATTAGTGGGTCATTATGGGTCAAGCTATTTTATCTTAAAAACTGCTCAGAGTATTTACACTAAGTTTTGCATCCTATGGTTTTTGGACACGAGAAGACTGTTGAGCTAGGTCACGTGTTCGAGAAAATTCAATTAGTGGGTCATTTTGGTCATGGGTCATGATATTTGAACTCAAATTTAAATTTGACCGAGCATGGCTCGGTCTTCCCTGCTCGTGGTATTTAAGACCACCAAGGGCTCAAAAGAACCGAGTGAAATTATATCATTTACAAAAGAAAACATCTATTGCAGTTCATGAAATTTCAACACAAAATTTCAATTTCCTAACAGTGCGTCAAAACGACAGGCTTTTTAGAGATATTTCTCTAATATCTTCAGTTTAAAGCTATGAAATTAGGCATGAAATCTCCCAAGGAATGATATGATTTCATCTGTTACACTGAAGATGTTTTAAAAGACTTTAGATTTAAAATGTGCATTTTCATACAGAAAACGGCAATATTTTATTGCGAAAGCGTCACAAAGATGTACTTGTTGTAAGTTCTTCATTCATCTCAGAGCCGTCCTTAGGGGTGTGCGACAGGTGCGGCCGCACAGGGCCTCGCGCCTATGGAGGCCTCGCACCCAAAAAACAAATTGATGCAAAATAGCTAAATAATATTTTTTTATTTTGTTGCGAGTTCTCTATTTATGATAAAATTTAGAGTACATGACACTTTGGTCCCGCCGATTCCATTTCACCCCCCTATAGCTCGGAAAAGCCACTTGTCGTAGGCCCACCAAACGTTGTATGGTTCAACATCATGAGGTCCATTATGATTTTTTTTATCAAGCCCCTAAATTTTATAAAAAGCTGAATATAAGAGCCCGACAAATTTAAACTCTTATAACTCGAGATCAAATTGTCACAGCGTACTCAAATTTTGAGAGAGTGAACAAAGTGACATAATTTTATAGGAGACAATTTCGTTTTTTTTTTTTTTGAACAGAAACCCAAATTTTAATAGTGCAAATAAATATAAGGGCTCGATAACCACACACACTTATAACTCGGATCCAAATTTCCGCAGCCCATACAAATTTTCTATGGTAAACGTTATCATTTTAAGAGGGGGGGGGAGCGGTTTCAGTCGATTTTTTGTCGAAGTCATCCATATTATAGTGTATCATAAATATAAGGTACTAATAGTTTAAAACACTTATAACTCGTGCTGTAAACATTCATATTTTGTATGATAAACTTAATATTTATAAAGTGTGTGTGTGGGGGGGGGAACTTTGTCAGTTTTTTAACTGAAGCCCCCTAAATTTTTAATATAGCGCGAATATAAGGGCTCGATAACCACAAACTATAACGCGGATTGAAATTGTCACAGTCAACACAATTCGTATGAAAAACGTAATAGTTTTAATAGGGGGGGGGTGTTCTGTCGATTTTTTATATGAGCCTCCCATATTTTAGTGTTGTCGTAAATATAAGGTGATAACAACTTAAAACACTTATAACTCGAGCTGTAATTATCGTAGAACACTCTTATTTTGTATGGTAATGGTAAACATAATCCTTATAAAGGGGAGACTTTGTCGCTTTAATATAATAAATAACACACAAAATATGAGTGTACTACGACGACTACAACTCGAGTTATAAGTGTTTAATTTGTTACCACCTTATATTTATATAAACACTAAGATATGGGCAGCTTCGACAGAACCTCTTCCCTCCCCATAAAAAGTTTACCATACAAAATTTGCTTGAGCCGCGACAATTTGGATCTGATTTATAAGTGTTTTTGGTTAACGAGCCCTTACATCGTGCTATACTAAAATTTAGGGTCTTCTGTTTAAAAAACTGACAAAGTCCCTTTTTTACAAACCCCACCAGTGGCTGAGAGGTTCTGGTAGACGGAAGGTGCTGGGTTCAAACCTCTGTCGCGCTCGTCGACCTAACCTTTCGGAGTTTTCCGTGGTTTTCTTCGAACCTTGCCATAAATGCGGGTTAGAATCTTTTAGATACCCCCCCCCCCACACACACACACATGGAGGGCACTCCCCTAGGGGCTATATCCCTCGTGTAGATAATCGGCCGTCATAAATCAACCAAAACTTTTTTATAAAGATTATATTTATCATACACAATATAAGTCTATTCCACGATAATTACGGATCATATTATAAGTGTTTTAAATTGTTAGTCCCTTATATTTATGATACACTAAAATATAGAGGTGGTCTTTGATAAAGAATTGACAGAACCAGGGAGCTGGTTTAACCCAAGTTTGACGCTTGGCTGATGGTAAGATTTTTATTTCTAAGTCGATAGAATTTTTAGTATGTAGATGGCTTCTATTTCAAAATTTGTATTAAAATTCGAAAAATAAACAAAATTCGCAGCGCAACACAAATTAACACAAATACCTTTCGCAACATTCTGTGGCAATTTGATGATTAAAACGTATGAGGATGTTCTCTCTCTTTTTCTAAACGATTGTACGATATTACTAGTTTACCCCTCACCCACCATAAAGAAAAAGAAAGAAAGAAAAAACCGCTCCGACACGATACGGCCAGAATAAATTCTCAGCCCGTTCTAAATCTGCTGAAAAAAGAATAGACCGAGCCCAGTCCGAATATTACGAAAGGAAATTGGTCCGATTGTCTATAAATCTCTACTAAAACATATACTACTCCCCACAAATATTCACACCTAAACAAGTGGTTAAGTGTGATCAAAGATCCCACAAACGGTTTCGTTTAATATTCCTTTCAAAACACTTTATTCTTTCTTCTTTAATAAATCCAAATAAATTTCATTTTCAAAAAAAAAAAAAAAAAAAAAAAAAAAAAGTCAGGTTTTTTCTAAAGTAAAAATTTACCGGTCTATTTTTCTTGTTTTTTCGAAAATCTGAACCGGTCCGATAGCGGACAAAGACCGCTATTATACTCTGTCATAATAATATCTGTAATGTGGACTAAATTCGATATTTAAAAAAAAAAAATCTATTTCAAAATTAAACATGTTGTATTCCTTCAAAATGTTAAAATATGCCAATATTTCCATAATCGGGTTTTTATCATGTTTCAATACGTTCTTCAAACTCATATGACGTTATAATCACTTGCTGGCGTCCTATCTACTTGCTTTCTCTGTCACTCATATTGATACTCTATTTGTATTATTCTCAAATATTTGAAAAGGTCCGTTAAACTTCCAATATGACGTCAGATTAATTTTCTTTCTAATACTCTAATGACATCATATTAACCTGTTTTCTGTACTTACACATACTCATACTACTTGTATTATTGAGAAATGTTTAAAATTTTCGTTTTATTACCAATATGACGTCATATTAATCTTTTTTCAATTGGTGAAACTTTTTATTTCATTTTCATTTTTTACGTGGAACTCTTTCAATAGAAAATTAATTATTGTAGAAAGAATTTTATTGTGGATTTTTCATTGTTGGCAGCTGCTATAACGAAAAATGTTTAAATTTAATAGGAAATGGCTGTTAGATTTTTGGTTTTTTATCTCTCTATATTAAAATAATAAGATTTTTTAAAATTTTATGATTTTCAGCTACATAGTAGGTATTCAGCTATAAGTACACAAAATTTCAAGTCAGTAAGTTATATAGTTTTTCTGAGAACCGGCTCTGTGACGGACAGACAACGAGCGGGACGAATAGGGTTTCGTGAGATGAACGAAACCCTAAAAAGCGTAAACCATGATGCGTCCCTGTGTAGTGTATGTCCTGAGAGTGCGAGATTTTTCAAAAGCCGATTACGTTGTGAGAAGCAATGTTGTCAATTTAGTGGATTTATTTTCAATCAAAATGTCTACAAAAATTTCTGAATAGTTAACTTTACTTTATTTTATCACATAATATCTGTCATTAAATAAATCAAAAATCACTATTAAAGTTTTCTGGTAGATGAATAATAAAATAGCTAAATTGACAACTATGGTCGGAATGGAAGGGCCTCGCAAAAGTTCTGGCACCCGGCCTCGCATTCGCTAAGGACGGCTCTGATTCATCTGGTGCCAAGAATGGAGTCAAGGGGGGCATAATCGCAAACCTCTACGCAACAAAGAGTTCTGAATAAATTTTTAATCACAAAATTGTTATATTTAAATACAGTTGTTTCGAAAGGATTTTCCGTAACTTTTCACTACACTGTTACTGAATTTAACGACCTAATTTTAGATAGGGGATCATATATTTCAACAAATGAAGACGACTTGATATTTTGAATAAAAAAAAAGCAAACAATCTCAATGACAAAACTGGAATATATTACTATCATGCCCGGAAAAACCTCAGAATTATACTTCGTATATTACAATTTTCGTAGAAAAAACGTCCCTGGATTTAATTTCAGAATTTTTGCGATTAAAGCAAGCGAATAATAACATATGAAAATAGTGATATTCAAGTAAATTTTCATATTTATCTGTCAACCCTTAAACAGCGTGTTATTTTTTTCGGAATCAAACAATTTCATTGATAAAACTGAAATATATTACTATAAATGCGTCTAATTTACACAAATGTCTCGCTTTTTTACTCTTTTGGTGCTGATAATAAAACGCTGAAGTGCCCAAGGTGTGAAATATGAGTTCGTGTTGTAAGTTTTTCCTTTGAAACACGACGTCCATTTTTCCTTGTAAATATATTTCTTAGTAACTACTGTGTCTTTTAGAATTATCGTTTAAAATGATAAATATAATCAAAAATTAAAATGTACGTATTAAAATTTTCCGCAGGAAAAAATAATATTATGCGTGGCATTAAATTATTATTATTATTATTATTATTATTATTATTATTATTATTTGAAAAGGGCACAAAATGTTTTTCTCACCAATCTTTTGTCGTCAAACTTGCGTAATTCTCGTTGTTGTTCCTTTTTTCATAACAAAAATTTCAAGCCTAATTGACTCTTTTTTGTGATTACATATCATCGACTACTTTGTTTCGATATAAATTATAGATTTGCCGAAAAAAGTTTAATTTTTAATATGGAAATGTTAAAACGAGTTCAAAAAATAATTTGGTAACTACAATTCAAAATAATAATTATTTTGGACTTAGACTAACCAATGCATTCTTATTTTTTAATTGCGGCAACTTTTGCATATTTATTATAGTTTCTTCTAACAGTTCCTTATTAAATTGTTTTAGACCATCGAATTTCGATGGGTTCTACCTTGTATCGTTGTATTTGTAAAACCAGACCCACCGGGCAATGCTCAGTCCCATCAAAAAAACCCTAAATGTACCTGAAATTACCTAAACGCTTCCCGGAATTACTTTTATTATATCACACTACGATGGTCGGTATTTTTGAACTATCATCAAGCTGAATAATAAAAATAGCTCTTGATCGCAAGGTCAAAAAAGTTTTTGACGTTAAAGGGGTTATTTAGGAAGCCAACGCTGAAACTTTTCCCATATTTGAATTTCGCAGCGTTTGAACGAAAAAAGATGCTCTTTTTGCCTTTAATAATTAATTAAAATAAACTATTTCCCTTTTTTTAATTTTTTTAATCGATTTCCGCAAGCTTACTCCATACAGGGGTATAAAATCTAAGATTGGATGAATAAGATATAAAATACACATTTGTTCACAAAAAAACAAACTTATCATGTTCGGCGTAATTGACTTTAAAAAACGACGGAAAATTCGAAAATCTCTGTTCGATTTCCGAGTAAACTTTCGAAAGAGGACAAAATGTTCTATATTGTGCAAAAAGATTCGATTTGGATCTTGTTTATAAGAACCCGAAATTACCAGTGAGTTTGATAGATCGGGAAACATGCAAAGTACTCCATTAAATATAAAATAACGAAAAATCTTATGAAAAACTAGCTAACCCGCACGGCGTTCCCCAAGCCCGTGTAATAAACTCAAATCTTTTGAAAAACCAAACTCTGGCCAAGGTGTCCGATGGCTTCGACACCGTATACCGGGCACGCTCGCACGCTCCGGAAAATCTTTTATTTCCCCCTTCCACCGCCAGGGGAGCAACCTCTTTCGGAAAGAACCTCTGAGACATGTCAACATTGCCTACGGTACTGTATAGTAGGCGTGCGACAAAATCGAGCTGGTTTCTAGAAGATGGAATATTATAAGCCGAGTTATTGAAATAAGGCACAGTTAGAGAAAATAATCATTAGTGAGGTGCCAGGTGAAGGGGATGTTCAAGTGTCCTTCAGAAAATGACTAATTAGGAGGACTACGCTACATCTTTAAAAATCCGTTCGTTTGCTTAAGCTAAGAACTTCATTACAAATTTGCCTTAAACTATTATTCTGAAATAGTGGTAACCGCTACTCAGAAATTTACTTTAATGTTATAGAAGGTGTCTATTAAGTTAATTATAATGTTTGGAATCACTTGCGTTCAAATCGGAAAGATAGTTGCTGAGATACGAAAACGGGGCATAGTTAGGTAAAAAAACCTTGAAGGAGGGGTCGGGGGGGAGGGGATGTTCAAGTGCCGTTCAGCAAATGACTAATTAGGACAACCACTATGCATCTTTAAAAATTCGTTCGTTTGGTTAAGCTAGGAACTTAATTAGAAATTTGGCTTAAACTATTATTCAGAAATAGTGGTAACCGCTACTCATAAGTTTAGTTCAATGTTATAAAGGGTGACTATTAAGTTAATTATAATGTTTGGAATCACTTGTGTTGAGATCGGAAAGATAGTTGCTGAGAAATACAAACGGAGAATAGTTAGAGAAAACTTTGAAGGAGGGCCCCGGAGGGGGGTGGGGGTGGCGGATGTTCAAGTGACTTTCAGCAAATAACTAATTAGGAGGATCACTGTACATCTTTAAAGATTGATTCATTTGGTTAAGTTAGGAACTTTTGAAATTTGGCTTAGGCTATTATTCGGAAATACTGGTAATTGCTTTTTAGAAATACACCTTGAAGCAATAAATGCTGATTTTTAAGATAATTTTGTAAAAATGGAACTAAATGGAGAAGTTCGGAACATTATTACTGAGATATTGCTGAGAAACTGAGATGTAAAATAGCAGTATTCTGTATATAAAACAACAATTAAATGCTACGGGTGAAGCTAAAAAAAAATGTTACAATTGTGAAATGTAATTAGACCCTTACCCCTCACCATTCCCGCAAATATATAACAAATGCGTAATCTGTTAAAAAGTTTTCTGTATTATTAATCTCTATCATAATAGCATATGTCCTGTTTAAAAAAAAACCTTAAACCCAGATAATTTTAATAAAGAAAAACGTGCCAGGAAATGTCTTAAACAGGTGGCATTTGTGTAATTTGCCGTGAGTAGATGACGCTACGTTAGCTTGGCTATAAGCAGGTAACTGCAATCCATGTTGGCACTATTCCGTTATAAGTCCTTATCTATTCATCGTTACTCTGATTTATTTAATGTGTTCTGAGAAGGTATTCTGCACAACTAACCAACCGAAGAAAAAAAGCGTATTTTTAATGAGAGTTCTTCGTGCATTTTAATTAATATTTCAGAAAGTAATTAAAATATTAAAATTATGACGTTCAGGTACACCAGGAGAGGGTCTGGACTACATAAATCTAAATTTCCCGCCTTCTATGTGGGCTAGATTTTCCTAGCCATCGCCAACAGACACACACACACACACATATACACATAGAGCGAAACTTTCTTTTATTAGTATAGATTTCAAAATCTGATGCTCGGGTGCATTTGGGCCTCTCTTCGTATATATTTATGAAAATTTGCAGATTTCTTCGAGTAATAGTTTTCACTAGACGTCATCAGCAAGCAAACAGATGAACACACATAAACATACACACACCGACAAAAACGTGTGTTGATTAATGTATAACAACTGAATGAAGCTTAAAAAGTATATGCATAAAAAATAATATTAAAAAAAAAACACCGATAAATATAAAACGTACATGGCAAATAAAAAAAAAATTAGGGTAAGAAAAAACAAGTTTAAATTTTAAAATCGGCAGTCACCTAGTTATCGGAAAGGATAAAGTGTGTCTTGAGGCTTAGATCATAATCTACTATTTCACTAAGAGTATTATATAATTAGGTTACTATTAGAGTCAGAGGTTTTAGTCATTTATTTCTGTTTTGCATATTATATTGAGTTGTTGTATGCTTTTTAAAATAAACTGGAGATAATGTTTTGTACGAATATTTCCGGTATTTTCAAAATATTTTATGATGTTTTAATAATACCTAACATGTTTTACGTGATTTCAATAATGCAATACATTGAAATTGTAACTCTGGTATCGACAGTCACCGAATTAGTGGAAGATAATTTTTTTTCTATCGGGAATTATACCATATCCGTGAAAATTAGACTATTTTCTTACTATTTGATTGTAAGATTACAGACTGAAATTTATATATTTGTAATTGTTACTGTTTCGCGTGTTCTAGTAAGTTGTTGCAGATTTTGTAAAACAAACGTTGAGCTAAGGATTTGAAAAAATATTTTTAATATATTGCAGAACGTGTTTAATGTATGAATAACACCGTATTTTTTTTTTCATGATTCTTTATGATTTTAACAATTGAATAATATTAGAGTGTACTAGCCGGCTAGGCCTGGTTCGCTGGTCGATTTTTTAAAATGTACCTCGAATGATTAAAACAATTTTTAGTTCCACCTTCAATCGTCAAGGGGCCCATTCTGTTTGTTCTAAACAAAACTCTTTCCGAAAAACCCTCTGGAACGGGTTCCTGCTTTCTGTGGTACCGTATAGCACAGCTGCTGTGCACAAGCGGGAAAATAAATTAGTTCCGCCTTCCACCACCAGGTGCACGAGATTTATATACCTTTTACATTAACGCGATATTTTAATTACGACTAAACACTTCCTTCCCTCAATATTTAACCAATGACAACAAATAAACGACCATTACTAATTACCAATTTATCAAATATTGGTAAGTTTCGAAACAGAAACAAAGCGGTGCGTTTCTTGATTGAACTTCGCACTTATTTTTTTTTTTTTTTCAGAAAGCAGCTATAGTATAAAACCCGGTTCAGATCGGATATTTAATATATCTTAGACCGCCGAACTCACTGAGGAAGTTCCAGAAATTCACTTAGATTGGCTGTTGAGGTACCCTTTAACATATGCGCATGGGCACATTCTATGTTTGTTCAGATCTCGGACACGGTGATGTTCAGTGAGTTATCTTAGATGAGTTTTGCGGTGTGGACAGGGAGGCTGGTGCCTCAAAAATGGCGGTCTAAGATAACTTAAATGTCCGATGCGAACAGGGTATAAGTAGATGGTAGTGTTCAGTAGTAGTCTTATCCGTTGGCATGCGACTAATACAAAAGTATCCAAATTCATATTCTCTGTATTCGTATTAGATTTATTTCCTGTTTTCAAAATAAAAAATCCAAACCAAATTAGTACATCGATTTGGAAGTTACAAAGAATGTAAAGAATAATTTGGCTACATATCAGATCGCACTTAAAAAAGAAAAAAGAAACACGTAGTCTTTACGTACGTAAGAATTAAAACTCTTAAAAGTCAATCTACGAGTATAATCACAAATGTGTGTGTTAGTAACTTTGACGTCATAGCGATACGGAGAACAATGTGGTTAAAATGTTAAGTTAGAAGAATGGCGCTAATGTTTTCAACTAATAATTCAAACAATCGCAATGGGAAAATTAAAAATTTTGGCCCGACGTTTTGACGTTTCAGGGCGTTTATTTCAATTCCGGATTACTTTAGTTGACGCGGCCGTTTTGTAATACGCCTGTATCTAAAATTTGATGATCTTTTATTTTAAACTGTCGATTTATATAGAAAGACAGATAAATTTTCATTTTTATATATCAGACTAGCCGGTCTACGCCCGTCTTTTCTGTCGTTTCAGAGGCCCTCATAAAAAAATATGAACGCACGTGATTTCGTTTGAATTACTCTCTAAATGGGGGAAACAATACAAACACGGCGTTTCATCGTATCATTATAAAAAAATGAAAGGAGTAATCTTATTAATTTGATAACAAACTAAGTTAATTTGTAGAAGCACAAACAATAGATTTTTATAACACGCAAATTATGCTTTGAACAAATTTTAATTAATTCGTTAAAAAATAAATTCACAAACTACTTTAAAATATTTTTTTTTTGTTTTATATATAGAATTCGCAAGCATTAAAAAATCACTACAGAGTACCTATACATTAATCACCTTTTCAAATTCAAATAAGTATCAAATTATGAATAAAATGAATGTTTTTACAATATATATCTACCCCGTTTGACGTCACGCACGGCACTCTTCCCTGCCAATTTCATTTGCAATTTTATTTTTACATCAGACTACATCAGGAATGATTACCTCCGTGGTTTAATATTTTAAACGATCACGATGAATGAATCTTTTGTGTTTAGAAAATCTTCCGAAGTGTTAACATTGTTTATGATGTTGATTTAACAGTACATGTCTTTAAGATGCAAAAATACAAAATTAACATTCACAATGGCCTCAACAATGCTACAAAAAAGTACAAACGCCTGGCCATATGAAAAGTGTATCGGGCATCCCGGAATTGTTGATGACAGCTAAATTATTTGCGCTTTTATTATATACATTTTATTATTTATTATTTATTATTTATTATTTATTATGATCACGTAAGAATGAAATTCTGTTGAAGATTTAACATCAATTTCAACAATGATTCCAGTTAATGAATTGATAAAAATAAACACGAAGCCATTGTTGTATTATAACATATATTGTTGAAAATATCATTCTTCGCATTTTCTAAAAGTCTCTTACTTTAATCAATGCGAATTTGCGATTTCTTGCTAAAAATGTTCTAATTTTTTGCGATAAATTGAAAGTTTTTGAAAATTTTAATACATATTTGTGTTACGACTTTATAACTTCAAATCTGAGTCATGTTATCACTCACAGTTTTGATGCGTGAAGTAATGTTAAAGTTTCTCGTACGAGATCGTGAGGAGCTAGTGAGTACTTGAAAATGCTTTGTTTAATCCAATATTTTATTGAAAATATTCGTTTATTTTTAGTAATTCTGTTACTAATACTAATATTAACAGTTTTGATTAGTTTAAACTCAAAATACGTTTCCATTACACATGCACATATGCGGATTCTCTACATTGCTTTGAGTATATGGGTTTACTCCATAAAATGCAAAATTAAATTTATGTTTTTGATATATGTTTCGAGATTGATTAGTTCATCATAATAATAAATAAAGTGTAGATTTCAAAACACAGGCATGCGTAAAAGTACTTAAAAAATTTCCTTTACTGTTTTAGGCGCATCTATTGTTCATTCACTATATTGAGCACAGCATTGCTGTGACACAGTACATTTTTACGCACTAGTATTTCTGTCGCCATTAGTTTCAAAAATTAATCCCAAAATAATTCACATTCTTCTTTTCTTTTAGGGAGTACCACAACATGAAGTTGAAGAAATTTTAAGGCCCTCTGGAGCTAGTGAAACGTCAGAATGCAAATCTAACGAGGAAAACAGGTAAATTGTTTGTTTTAAATAGCATTAATTATTAAACTTTATTACATAATTCATCCACTGTAATCAAATTGATTTAATGTCCAATGTTTAGTTCCCGAGATAGAAGGCAAACCTTAAAATATTTGTAACTGCTACAACAAATTATATGTAATTTGTGAAAAACATGTATTCCTTTAAATAAAACATGAATAGAAGGATTTTACATTCAAATGACTAATAAAATTTAACTTTTTAGACAGAAGTATGCTTAGTAGTTATATGGAGCCTTCCATAATTGCCCAAATAGTGTTTGAAATTTCTACAAAACTTGCCATTTGCAGCTAAAGTCCTTTGAGCAAAGGTATTGCCTACTTGTGCAATATGCGTTTCCATTCTTTGGGCAAACAAACAATTATAGGCTTCCTACATCTTATAATTTTATGTACTATGTATTAGGTTATGTGTTTTCTATTCACTTTCTTTGAGAATAAAATGGATTAATTGAAATCGAAAATATCTTTTTCTTGCATATAAAAGATTTGGATGCTATCACAATCCACGAGTTACATGTATGCATATGTGATGAGCTAAGATGGATAAATGATTATAATCAATTAGCGAGATATTTCGCGTTTCTTCTGAATTTTAAATTGTATGTATTTTTTGTTTAGAAGTGATTAAATTTATGCTTGACCACCGTCATTTAGAATGTTTTTAATGGATACGATATTTACTGATCTAGTGAACATAGATAAAACAATATTTAAATTTATTGCAATTTTGGTAAAATTTTTCAAGATTTTTATAAATTTAGCGAAGAAAAAAACAATGTTTTTGATTTGAAAAGTTACGTCTTTCCAAACTATTAATTTCGTCAGTACTATTTATTTAGTCAACCATAAGTGAGTAACCAAACACTATACCGTATATACTCGCGTCTAAGCCGACCTCCGAATTCGAGATGGAAATAGTTTGATACCAATAGTTCAGAATGTTTTTGTATGTCTTAATTAATATAATATTATTTAAGTCGAAGAAAACTAATGTAAATTATTGGCATCAAACCTGTTTTCATCTGGAATTTGAGAGTCGTCTTTTACGCGAGTTTATACGGTAATCAAACTGTTATAAAAATTTTAATCTCCCTTATCTGATTATAATACAGACGAATTCTTGTTAACATAGAAAGTTTTGATATTTAAAAAAAATATTCTTTTATAAATTTTTTTGTGGGAAGCAACATTTGCGAAATTCTATAATAAAAACTGGCATTGAAGAAACTTTTTTCTCGAGAGCTACTCAAGCGATTTCAAAATATATATTTTTTTTCCGTTGTGACACTAACCTAAATTATATAGTGATTATTCGGCAAGAAAAAAAAATAAAGACAATAGGAACGCGATTTCTCAAAGAAAACTTGCAAGATTTCTTTAGCGATTTGAATTCATCAGTACAGTTCATATTTTCTCAAGTCTGAATTCATGATTTGTGAGTTTAATCAGTTTCATTTCATTTGCAGAGTTGGTTGAAACAGTTATACCGAACTAACGTAATATCCGAGGTTAAGGATTACCACGACTTTAACAGGTTCAAAATCTCGACAATGGTTTTCAGTTAAATATATTTTTACACACGAAAATTATTTATACACACATAAATCATTGTTAGAAATTTGTGCAGAAAGCGAAAGCGAAATTTTTTAACCATGGAAATAGAGAGCACCACAGCGTGCAAACAGCAACAAAAACTATAAATGTATTTTTGTTAAAACAGGTCTTTCACAATCAATGGGCACTCTATTTTTGGAAATTGTCAATTAATCAAATAAACATTTTGAAAATTATTCGTCCCATTTTATTTCTATTGAAATATGTAACATTTGTTCGTTGAATTTATATTGATTTTGCATGTAACTTTAAGTAACGATATTTGTAGTTTATAATTTACCTTTTACATTCAATTAATGCAATGCAACTGAAACTGCTTTTTTGGTAAAATGGCTACGTTCATTAGATTTTGAACTAAAAAAACTAATTATTCTGTATCATTATTCTAGTGGCTGAGAGGTTCTGCTCTCGAAGCTGGTAGACGGGAGGTGGTGGGTTCGTTCCCAATCGCGCCCGTCCGCCTAATCGTTCGGAGTTTTCGTGGTTTTCTTCGAGCCGTGGATTTATCCATGCGTAAATACGGATTAGGTTCCCTTAGAAAGACCCCACAAAGGGCACTCCCCCCGGGCCTATATCCCAAGTGTAGATAATTGGCCGTCAATAATCAACCCAACCCAACCCATTATTCTAATTCAAGTCTTCAATGGGTTTTCGTGTAACCGCTTGACCCTTTTATCTACTTTTTCAAAGCATTTCCGCCCATCAGCTAGCAAGCTGCCATTTTTCAACATGTAAACTAAAAAAACGTGTTTTGACTTTAACATATGTATAATACATATTTACAAACACTTACCATTTCTGAAAAAAGAAAAAAAAACCGGCAAAGCATTGCATTTGAGGGCGTCAAAGGGGTGTTAACCCTTAAAGTGCTTTTCCGTGAAATTTGGTGACATAATTAAAACGCATTCTTCACAAGTGTGTCTTTATCAATATTAACTATATGTTTTATTTTTATTTCTTGCTGACCGATCAATTTACAGTTAGACTACTGCCTAAACAATTTAAAAAATATATTTAAATCGATTCAGTAGTTTCCGTGGTAAAGGTATATGAATGTTAATCGATTTACGTTTGATTTCACAACAGTTGCCGAACTCCTTAAGCGTTGCAGTCTATTAGTACATACAGATCAGACCTCTCACATGTCATGTTGAAAGACTTCTCGTATGTTTAATAAATCTTTAATTCGTCATTTTTCTTTTAAAGTAGTTCTGCACTGTTATTATGTCACCACAACTCGTAAGAACAGCGATCTCATGATAAAAAATGTTTGCTAAAATATTTCAAATGTATAAATCATCATCTTATAAATAATTTAAAATCAAAATAAGTTTTTTTTCGGTAAAAAAAAAAGTGATTTTTTTAAAAATATTTTTCTATGTCCTACATTTAGAAAATCATTCTCCGTGCTCTAACTAGTGAAGGTAAAACAATTCAAGCGTATTTAAAAAATATATATGTGTTACACATTTTAAAATTAGATAATAATATTAAAAAAAATTAAATAAAAATAATTTTAAATAGTAATAATATATCATTATAAATGCTATTTAAAAATACCTATTTTACGTTATTATAAATGTAAAAATTAATTTCATATACATTGAAAAAATACAGAGATATAATATTTCATAAGTCATATGATATTTGATATAATATTTCATAACTCAGTTATCCTATTTTAGAGAATGTGGTTTGGCGCATCCACTGTTGTTTCAATTCGTATACAATTGTAAATATAAAGTATATGTGACGATTTATTATCTGCGGTAGGCTATCTGAAAAAGTCTTAAAAATAATTTATTCATTTGTAATTAAGATCTAAATGTTTTCAAATGTTGTATTTGCATCGAAAACACAGCTATGCATATGTTTTTGATATTTCTAACCTTTCGGAAAATGAATGAAAATCGATTAAGAAATCTCCATCTTTACATACAACTACCAAGATAAATTAAATAAAATAGTATAAAAAAACATAATTTTTCTACTATCACAAATTTCCTGGACATTAAATATAAGAAAGTTTCAGTGAGAATAAAACGTTTTTAGTGATAAGAAAATCGAGAAACTGTATCTTTAATACATCAAAACGCTAATATTACATAAATTGCACTGAACGAGGTTTTGGTAAGTTTTTGTCGTAAACGAATAGGATGTTTTACTTTAATTTTTACATCTTTGAGTAAACACTATGCTCGTTAAACTAATGCCCACAAAACGGAGTTATCTATAATCATAAACGAGGTGTTTAGGAGTAAAGTGTGTAAAGTGATAATGAGTTACGCGATGAGATTCCTTACAGTAAACTGCGGAGTTACAGTCTCGAAAATCGTTCGAGATACGAGAAAAAAATCAAATGCTAAGTTTTAAAGCGTCTTTGATTTAGTATCAAATTATGTTTTACTTGTTATATATATACAGGGTGGTCCTAAAATATATGTCAAAAATGTAAAGATAGATAGAAGGGCCCCAAATAGGCAGATTTCGTATAGGAATGTGTGTCCAGAAATCAAGCGTTGAGGCAGTAGAGGGCGCTGTTGAGTTCGGCGAATGAAAGCATACCGCTGGCTTGAATCGCATTCCCCACACGGTTTTCGAGCAACATGCATCTTTACACCAATGCGGAGCTTGCCGACATGCATTTCATGCATGGGTCTGCGGAATGAAATGGAGCGGTTGCTCAAAGGACGCGCACGTTCAACGGCCCTCGAGCTTGTAGAAGGACTATCCTCTGACAGTGCGTAATACTTCTTCTTCTACTGCTAGAATTCTGCGCTATCTTTCAGTGCTCGTATCACGGCTGGCAGCATAAAACGATCCAATCGCGCACAACTCTCGATGAAGACGCTCAAATGTTCGGCGATTCGGCAGAATCCTACCCAGGAATCGTTCTATGGACATCCTTTGAGCAGCTGCTACATTTCCTTGGGCAGACCCATACATGAAATGCATATCGACAAGTTCCTCATTGATTTAACGATACATGTTGCTCGAAATCCGTGCAGGGAATGACTATTCAAGCCAGCGAAACGCTTTCATTCGCCGAATTCAACAGCGCCCTCTACTGCCTCAACACTGTATTTCCGCACCCACATTCCTATACAAAATCTGCTTATTTAGGTCTCCTTTATCTGCCTTTACATTTTTGAGATATATATTAGGACCACCCTGTATATATTATAAGGAGCCTTAAAATACATTTATTTATATCCAATCCTGAGTTGAAAGACGTCTCTAATTGAATGCAAAAGTTTGGCATTATAAGACAGACGCCTATTTACTAAGAAAAGTAGCACATGGAAGCACGGTGCGAACTAATTTAATAAGAAACTTAATTTGAATATGTTCAGTGTTCACTAACGTATCGGCATGAATGCTTTATGTATTCTGCTTGTCGTTGGATGGTGGGCACATCGAACATATTTTACTTAATTTTATTCTTAAAGTAAACTCTACCTTCCTGATATGTGTTATCTACCTTACTGACATGTGTTATTTTTAATAATAAATGTGCGTGTAATTCATAATGACACATTTTTGCATCATTAATCTCTTCTTTTCGTTGGTTATTGGATATAAAAAATGTTCATAGATTTTTTTTTTCATTTTAGTCATTTTTATTACATTCTACAACTTTTTAGTTGTCATGTTTCTCGCATCTTATGTTGTAACTGGTCTCATCATCTCGCGCATAGCAGCTTTATTCAGATAACCTACACACAATGTTCATGAATAAAGCTGTCTCTAGTCTGAAGTTGGCGTGGGTAGCAAATATTTTAGTGGGCACTATGTATGATTCTAAATTATAGAACCCAATAAAAATTACATTTTGTAACTTTCACAAAAATAACTATCTTGACATAAATAGTTTCGGAGATGATTATAAAGACAATTTAAAAGAAAAAAATTGCGAATGGGCGTATTCCTCTAAAATTAATAGTTTGGCAATTATAGCTATTATTAAGTAGTAAGACTTGATACAATGAATGAGTCGTAATTGCGTTTTGTAATTCCACGTTTCGTAATGTTTATTATTGAAAAAGAAATTTAAGGAATAAATGATTATTTTTCAGCCAAACTTATCAAGGAGAAAAAAATCTTGTCCCTCAAACATCTGAAGAAAATAATGTGATTGATTCTTTTGAATGGAAAGAGGTATTTGAATCTGAGGAGGACACGGCTCTGCAGGAAATACGTGTCTTGATTTTGGCAGCTATAGGAGATTATTATAATGAAGGTGGACCAAGGTATGTTCTTAGACTTTATTTTCCTTATCACATATTTTAACTGTGAAAAAATCAGGGTAACAGTTCTAAAATAAAAAAAAATATATTAGACAAGAAACAATCGGTATTTTTGAGAAAAAAAGCATGTTATAATATTAACCTGTTTAATCTGCTTGGAATGATTTCAGAAAAACATGTTTTTCCAGGTTTCGAGCTACTATTTACGAAAAGTAATATTTGCTTTATCTGATGACATAAATTTGTGATTAGATAAGGTAATTCGAAAACTATAATAATGAAAAATTTGTTTTTTTTTTACATGAGATGAATATAACGTAAATGTAACAGAAATTCATTTTGCTATTTGGTGTGTCTATGTCCTATAACTATTTCCTATTACTCATAGATTTTGGTTTCTGCATAAAGAGTCTGATTATTCGATATTGTATTGTCGAATAAACTTTCATTTCATTTGACTGTGTTATTTTCCCAGGTCTATTTTTTTTACTTGCCAGCAAGAAAAAAATACCAATAACTCATTAATAAAACCGAAATATGTTTTCAGACAATGATAGTATATGGAAAAGAAATGTGTTGGGTGATAATACCCTTCCAATCAGTTCACTTTAACTGGGTCATGAACAAATAACAAGAGTTTTTTTTTAAACGATAAACAAAGTGATTGGTACTGGATTGTGTAGAATTTTTTTATATAAGTACGATCGAAATTGAGCTCAAATTTGCCAAAGACAGAGTGGGCGAATCTTTCGCCAAATGATTTACCAAATTCAAATCACTTAACTCAAATTCAAATCACTTAACTCAAATTCAAATTGCCTCTTTGAACTTTGATTGTAGTGTCAAGAAAAAGACGCAAAAGTTTGAAACTGTGCACAAAATTCTCAAACATGCAACAAGCTATACCGTTTTATCTTATGGACAACGTCCCAAATTCCACACGGCATTTTTAATATATAAGTAAGTTCTTCAAACCACCAACGTATCAAGGAAATCGGAGAGTATCACTTACGTAACTCACCTTTTAATTTAGTTGAAATTCAGTACTCTAAAATTTGATTTTAGATTAGAAGCAGACTATTTTATGAATAAAAATAATCCGAATGAAATTCGGCCTAAAGAGTCTATTGTTTTTGTTCCCATCTATAGCAAGATCAATCGTGCACAATAATACACAATAAACACACAATGTTACACAATATGCACCCAATATTACACAATATGCACAGTTGAACTTTTTAAGTAAAAATGTGGATAACGTACTGGCAATCCCTTAGTTTACGTAAAACAGAAAGTTGTAAAAATACATTCTTGTAAAAAAAGGTAAATTGATATGCAATGTTACGGCATATTCTGCAATCTTTCCCCTATAAAAATATGTAATGCTCTGTACATTTACAAGCATAAAATCAATGAAGACTTAAAAATTGTACATTAAAAATAATAATAAAGCAAAGAATAAGAAAAAAAAATTTGAACTTTTTAAAAATTAAATGTTTTTCAAATACCTACCAATAATTAAAAACAGTATCTACAAATATTAAACTTTTGAAAGTAAAAAAAAAAAAAAAAAATTAAATACAGTCAATATAGGGGAAAGTCGGGTAGCCGCGGACATTTCAATTTCTAAGACATTTAAAGTGTTGCGTAAATAAAGATTTATTGTTAATGAACGCACTCTAGAGTCGAAACAAATACAGTGAAACTCGTTTAAGATACGCCCGCTTAAGATACGATCCCGCTTAAGATACGAATTATCTTCGGTCCCTTGAAAAATGCCTATTAAACCTGTGTAAAATTACCCGCTTAATATACGTATGCATAAGATACGATCCCGCTTAATATACGAAGAAAATTTGTCCCTTGATGTGAAAAAACCCGCTTAATATACGAAATGGTGCTTATATAATCCGTTTATTACGTGTCTTTAGGACAGAATAGCTAAAAAGAGCAACTGAATTGTGCTCGAGTCTTTCTCTTGGCGGATTTACCCCCCCCCCTACCCGTTTCTTCTTCCCCTTTTAAGTTCGAAGTCCCGATGGTAGGTTCGGGAAAGTTCTCCTTTACGTTATAATTACGTGATGTGAGGCAACTCCATACCGTGCCTTCGCAGCGTTTTCCGATCTAGGGAAAAATCCCTAGATCTAGGGAAACTCAAGCCTATTTAGGGAATTCCTTTTTATTTCTAGGAAATTTTTAGAAGACTAGCAATATTTTCTCGAAATCTAATGGAAAAAAAAAGGATTTATTTTAGACTTCTGTGTTTGTCTGGCAATGAACGTGATAGATGGAAGAGGAAGGAAAGGGATGGACAGTGCGGAGAAATTGTCTTCAAGCAATTCTTTCTCTAACAGAGGAGGGGGGGGGGAGGTTGTTACCGATGCTACACAAACCGGTGCTCATGAATCTCGTATGTGATTCAGCCAAGTCGTTACAGCCAATCAAAATGCAGAATTACTTCCATGTCACGTGACTTTAGAATCTAGGGAATTTTTATTCCGTAGTCTAGGGGAAAAGGTAAAATCTATCTGAGAACACTGTGCCTTCGAAACCTCTGTACCGGTAAAGCTGTCGAAAGGTCATTGCGTAAATCTAGTCTTTTGTTTATCCGCTGAATAGTAATAGGAGTAAATAATGGATGAGCAACTTAAAGTAAAAAGAAAAGCACTTTCTTTGACTGAAAAATTGGATGTCTTAAGGAAATACGACGCTGAGAATGTGATAAACAAGACAGTGTTTGCCAAATCTGTGGGAATCCACGAGTCAATTCTTCGAGCTCTGTTAAAAAATAGACAGAAACTGCAAAGCAGTGAATCAGCTGGTGGCTCTGGCAGAAAGAAAATTAAGGTGGCAAAATTTGAAGAATTGGAGAAGATTTTATTTGAGTGGTTCACCCAAACCCGATCGATGAACATCCCAACTAATGGATCATTGATTAAGGAAAAGACCTGCGAAATTGCTACACGTCTTGGAGTGGATTTCACGCCTAGCAACGGTTGACTAGATTGCTTCAGACAAAGATACGGCATAGTTTATAGGCAGCTATGCGGAGAGTCGACAGCTGTGAATGTAGATGATGTCAATTGTTGGAAAAATAACGTGCTTGCGCCGCTATTGACAAAGTACTCAATATGCAATATTTACAATGTCGACGAGATGGGCCTTTTTTTTAAATTAATGCCTGATAAAACTATGGCGTTTAAGGGTGAGAAATGTTCTGGAGGCAAACTTAGCAAAGAACGTATAACTGTTCTTGTTGGTTCAAATATGAGCGGAACGGATAAATTAAAACCCTTCGTCATCGGCAAGTCGCGGAATCCTCGCTGCTTTAAAAATGCTAGAAATCTGCCATGCGATTATGAAAGTCAAGCCAAAGCATGGATGACAGGCGATATATTCGTTAAGTGGATCCGCAAGTTCGATGAACGAATGAAAAAAGAGTCCAGGAAAGTATTGTGTCTCGCCGACAACTGTCCCGCCCATCCCAAGGATATCCCCGGTTTACAAAACGTCGAACTAGTCTTTTTACCCCCTAATGCAACTATCGTTGTTCAACCCATGGATCAGGGCATAATTCATGTTCTCAAAATGAATTACAAAATCCGTGTAGTTGTACGTCATCTACACCAAATAGATCATCGTGAAAAGGATCTGTCCTGCCCAACCTGTAAGTCTATTAACTTCTTGGACACCATGCATTTCCTGAGAGCGTCCTGGGAAGACGTAACACCAACCACCATTGAGAACTGTTTCTGTAAAGCCTTTGACATCGACAGCACTTTTCAAAATGTTGACATCGCAGAAGAGGAGCAGTATCAAGCAGAATGCGAAGATTGGGACTCATTTGTCAATATTGACGATCAGCTTGTAACAAGTGAAGTTCGTTCTATCCCGGATATAATCACGGATGTCAAAAGTTCCGATGAACCAAGGCCTTCAGAAGAAGCAGAAGACGACGCGGATGAAGAAACGGATGTTCCAGCCATACCATCATTCGCATCTGTAATGAGCTCGCTCAGCTTAATTCGACAGTACACCTCTTCGATAGATGCTGGTCCCTCCGTCGAAGATTTTTTCTGCCACATCAACAAGGCAGAAAGCTTCGTGATAAAATCTCGCCCTAAGTTGTAAGTAATTTTAAAGATTTCAGTGCGAAAGCCTTGAACAGATTATACCGCAATATAATTATAATCTCAATTCTTCAGAAAAAATCAAAGATAATTTTAGTATATATTTTTATCTTTATACACAGGAATTCGGTTTCTTCAAATAGTATTATTTTTTAGAAATCGATTTAGATTTAGTGAATTTCTGGTTTGAAACATTGTCTTCTTGTATGTTTGTAATTAAATTATTTTTTTTTTAGTTCATATGATGAAAAACTGGAAGTTTTGTTAGAAAAGTATTTGAGGGAAAACCGAAGCCTGACATGGAAAGAAAAAATGAATGCTGAAAAAATAAGAAGATTTGTTCTCAAGAACATGTAAGTAAAAGCAACTTTTTTTTTAATCACTATAACTTTTTTTAGTCACTATAAATGGAGTTTTCATTTACTTTGTCGCAAGAAGATATTCGATATGTCGCGAGAATTTAAAAAGAAATCCAGTATTATATTTTGGTTATTCTAAGTATAAATTTCTTAAATAACACAAACAATAACATAACGCTTTTCATTCTCAATGTCATTCGTGTTAAATGACCTTTTCTATAATGAAGTCTTGCAAAAAAATATAACAATAGCATCTAGAATCCTATACTTGAAAGGAAATGTATTGAGAATTTCCATCTTAAAAAAATTAGTATTTCAACTCATCAAAAATCATCAAAAACATACTCTAAAAAACTATAAAGATCAGCCATCTTATAAATAATTAGTATATACACTGTCAGAAAATGTCGTCTTTATAAAATAAATTAATCCTCATTTAAAATAACAATAATTTACGTACTCTTAAAACACATGCTTTTTCTGTAAATTTTTCCCGTAAGTCTGAAGGAGTGGCGAAATTCCTTTTATTCCATGCCCACAAGGGTATAGGCTATTTTCGAAAAAATGAAAAATGCTACTCCAACCAATTTGCAGTGAAATAATTTTTTACGGGTACATATATCCTGCAGATTCATAATCATATTTACTTATCACTACCTTGATCAAAAAAGAGGATCTCCC
The DNA here is from genome assembly GCA_963931845.1 of Maratus michaelseni. Lineage (NCBI taxonomy): Eukaryota > Metazoa > Arthropoda > Arachnida > Araneae > Salticidae > Maratus > Maratus michaelseni. Next base: position 387,183,120 of record OZ007591.1, on the reverse strand, counting down.
AAGACCTTTCATAGCACGTGAATGGTGGACGTTCAGCCCTCCGCAAATTGCGATTACTTAGGGACCAGTGACTAGGTATAGCGATTCCTTCATTAAACCGCGCATGCGTCAAGTGACTTTTTATTTGCTTCCTGCTGTTGACATGGCGATGAATTAACCAAACATTTTAAGAATATATTATGTAAAACCGGCACATGCTTTTTAGAAGATGTATGTGAAAGATCTAGCTATGTGGTTAAGGCCCTGGTCGTGTAATCATAAGTTTGCACGCTCTGACCTCGCTGGCGTTTTATTATGATCTTTATTATGCCAATTAATAAAGATTAATCGATTTTTATTACTTTTATGGTTAATTATATAATTTTATTTTATTTTATTCAATTTAAATTAATTGAATTTAATTTAAATTACCTTAATTTTAGAAGGAAAATATTACTCTATATAAATAAGATAAAAATAATACTTTAAAATATATTTTTTAATTTATTAAACCCAAATAAATTTCAAATTATGTTAAGTAATTTATTGTATTATTACAAAAAAGACGGTCTAATCAGCTCCAGTAAATAAAGTATAACACTGACAAAGACCGAGTCTGAAAAAAAGTGTAAACCAGGCCCGTGCTGCCCGATGGTGCGCTCTCGGGCTTCAGCCAGGCGTGAGTCCCCGCAGACCACTAGGATGATCATTATAAAAAGAGAGATTATTGTGACATATATATAAGAGACATTATTCGACGTAAATGCATGATGTTATATTTCAATTTTGATGACTAAATATTTACATTTTGATGGTATCCTTCAAGTCATTGTATATAGCATGAGATTTTTATTTTATTTTTAGGGAGTGGGTAGGGGGTGGGGAATGAACATTTAAAACACGGAAATTATTAAAATAATTTTGCTATAAAAAGTAATAAAAAAATAATAACTTCTGAATTAAAATAATTCTATATGCTTTTATTTGCTATATATCAGTTATTTTTTTCTTAACCCATAATTTCTTTAAAATACGAAGTTAAAGCGAATTCCCTGTACTTGATCTTGAACATTATTTTTCCACCATGGTAAATTGCAAAATATCACAGTTTTTTTTTTTTTTTTTTTTTTTTTTTTTTTTTTTTTTTTTTTTTGAGTGCATAATTATAACCAAATTTGGAATTAGGCAAAAAATCATTGATATGAATAAATACTAATGTCATTTTTTTTACACATTTCCCCAATTTTTACAGTTTCTGATAATGTATAATTTCAGTGAACTATAAATATTGAAAAGTAACATTCGAATGTTAACTACCACAATATTTCCCTTTTTCTAATTTGTACCAGAGGGCACTGGCGATAAAAATACCGAACAAGACCAATATGTTTAAGAGAAAAAGAGACACGAAAGTACAAATGCTTTTTTATAAAAAAACACTTTCTAAAATTGTAAATATTAATTTTATAAGTGCTTTTTTTTTAAATGATTTTTAATTTTCAATAACTTATTTACGAAGATAAAGAAAATAAAGCAAATACTTTTCTTGAAAAATCATTTTTTAAATATTATTTTATCAACTAATTAGATTTTTTTACACGACCTCTTTTAACAGCTACATACATATTTTTCCGTGGTATTGGGAGTTTTCATTCCTGTATCTTAATAAGCAATAACACGTGTCTGGAACTATTCGCACACAAATTCTTTGACTTCTTCTGCTGATGAAAATATTTCCCCTCCTAACATTTTTTAAAGACTGTTTTCAAAACCAATAGAACTAATTTCTGATCTAATTATAGCGCGTTCTAAATTTTTGTAGTTTACGGCGTAATGAGATTTAGTGTTATAAAGTTTCTTTTTTTTTCAGATTTACTTCAGTGTTTGAATTTTATTTATAAGAAATGTCAGAGAACTGCAATAATATATATATATATATATATATATATATATATAATTAAATGTTTTTTCTCAATTTCAAATTTACAATTGATACAAAAAATACTGTTCGCTACATTTACGATAAATGAACTTTTCTGAAGAAAAAAATGTTCAAAACAAAAACAAAGTTAGGTTAGAGTCTTGGATGAAGTTTTCCTAGTATATCCATCCGAAAACCCTACCTTGTAAAGAAAATATTTTAAAAAAGTCGTTTTTATTGCAATTAGTAACGAAATAATTTACTTCGTTTATTTAAGGTGGAACATTTTGTTTCTGTTATTAAATAAATTAAAATGACAAATGATCTTTTCATAGCTTTTTAATCTTTAAAAATTTGTTGAAATGATTTACGTCGTCTGCTGTACCACGAAAAATTTCAATTAAGCTGTTGCAAAATCCAAACTGGCTAATATATGACACATTTTTAAATTCACTTTTGTTCGGAAGCACCTGAAATTTGCAGGTGTTCTTATTAAGAAAATATGCCATTAAAAGACGGCTTCTATTTCTTGGTGTATTTGATCTTTAAGAAAAGCATGTCAAAGGTGGACATTAATAATCAGAGTATCGAAAGTGGCATCACGAGAAAAGGAAAAACGTGTCGGAACGTGACACGAATGACAAATAACTCGATAAGTAATTTATTTATCAAAAAATGGAAAAATCATTTTGATTCCAAATAGCATCAATAGTCAGGCCTGCCAATTTTATGCTTTTGCGTTTAAAACTGAGTAAGAAAATATGTCAAAATTTTGCGTTGATGAACTGGTAATTTAAGAACCACCTTAAGAGGACAGTGGATTATCAAAATCACGAATTTTAAATAAAAAATCGATTTTTTTGTTTGTTTGGTGAATTATGAAACTAAAAGCCTAAATACACATGTAAAAAAAAAGAATGTTTGAATTCTGTCACTTCTTCGCAGAGGTATAAGTTTTTATATTTGTAAACAAACTATATAATATTTAAACAGTTGTTTATTCTAAAAATGATGTTTTCACAAAATTGAAAATTTTGCACATTTCTAAATTTTGAAACATTTTATGTGTTTTCCTAATAATCAGATTCCATTGAAATGTATACTGTATGTCATCTATATAATAACAATATAAAAAATAGCAGAAAAGTTACATATCCGGGGTATTTCAGTGTTGAAATGTATGTGCATATGAAAATATATAGCTTTTTTCTGAAAAACAAAGCAAAATTATAAAAAAAAATATTTTTCTTTTCTTATTATACATTCAGTGAATTTTTACAACATCCCAACTTCCATTGTAATATATGAAAAATATCTCATAAATAAATATTGTCATATTTTATTCAAAAGAAATGCGCTTGGAATATTTTGAAATATGCCAATTTTTTGTCGTATTATAATATTTAAAATGCAATACCTAAAAATATTTTTAATATTTTAATTTCAAAATTTGTGAATAAGTATTTTTGTCTGTTCTTAACAACTCTGCACAACTCCTTAAACATTTAAAAAATAAGCTTTTAAAGTTCAATGTAGCCTTAAGAGGCCCAAACGAGGTAGTCAGAAGTTGCTGAGTAGGAAATTGAGGGGAAATTTAAGGATCTAGTTTTATCCATTGGATTTTCTATAATTTCAGTTCTTTTATACTTGTAGTGAGCTATCTTGTATTATCTTAGAAGCGACAATATGAAATTCAATTCATAAAAAGGAAAAGTTTTTTAGTTTTTTTTTTCGAACACTTAGTGTATGCTATGTATTGCATTAATCAAAAAACAAGGCAATGCAGTTTTGTCTAAATGTGTTTATATGTACTACAAGTAGGTATAATTTGTATGTACTATATTACTGAAGTTTTCGCAACCCACTTTTGTATGTAGAACTTATAAATGACTAGATGTTGGATATTCCCCTTTACGTTTTCAGTTCATTAAAGTCTGTTTTTGGTGTTTTTGCTATGTATTTATATGTGTGTGAAATCACACGACAGCGTCCAAACGGTATTTTCAATTGATCTCGGCAGATATATTATAGGACACTGTTGCAAAACCTGTGTCTTATTAGAGAAATAGGTATGATATCTAAACCGTTTTAAAATGATTTGTGATCATATAAAACTAATAGGAACCATTTATATAGAGAAATTCTCCACGAACATGTGGTGGAAGACAACTTAAGTAATGTGTTTTTTATTAACACGAAGTTGCATTTTAGAACTTAAAAACGGCCCAAGAACGAATCTCAAAAAGACGAATTTCAGAAAGGTAAATAGACCTCTAAAAATACCTGAAATTCGCGTAAATTTATGAAAGAGAGCTAATTAGGTTATCATACATTTCAAGGCATTAACGTTCAACTCTTATTATACATTTATAACAACACTTTTAAAACGGTTTCGACAGCTGCATATTTTATAAATTCTTGCTTATAATAATGGTATTTTAAACCTTGTCTTATGTTTATCTTGAAAGTCTTAATTTCACTTATTTTCATTTCTACCTATGCAGACAAGAACTGTCTTCCCCGCCAAAAATTATAGTGACTCATGAGCAAGTTTTGGCAAGCAGATTGTACCTGACGAGCACCGATGAAGGTTACTATGAGAATCTGCGAGAAAAATTTTTAGCTAATATGTAAGTAAAATGTTTTAGTATGTTTTATCAAATGTATACTATTAAATGTCGTAAAGTAGTTTTAATAAAGTCTATAAAGTTAATATCAAGTATTAAACAAAACAATATAATTATATGGCAAATTCGAAGTGAACACAATGTTTTATGGAATACCGGTACTTCTATGGTAATTCAAACTATATAATATATTTTTCTTTTGTTTCAGAGTGGCTAATGAAAAACGCAAAGCTGAGTTGAGAGTTACTGATGTCCGTTCCACTCGTCAGGTAATATTTCTGTGATTCTGTCTGATTAATTTTTAATTTTGAAAATTTCTGTATTCCTGCATTTAAACATATTCTACCAAACGGCTAGAATATGGGATATGCTTCGTAATTTAGTAAGGTGTTTATGTTAGAAGGCAACAACAGTCATGGAATCAAAAGTCAAACAGCTGACATGAATGTACCGTTTTTACGATAACTACTGGAATGATTTCAATATTTTTAAAAATAGTTTTGGTAATACCTAAATTATAAACTGATCGTTGGGGAATAAATGACAATTTAAAAAGTCTTTCCTTCTTGCAATGGGAGGTAAAGGTGTCTTTCTTATTGTTTTTAAAAATTCATGTAATTTTACTCAAATACGCGAACTAAAATGCGTAACCCTATTGTACGAGATTCCCACACTTAATGCTCAAAATTTTATGGTTTCTAATTTATTGTTCGTCTTTTTGAATTTGAAATTTTTGTGTGGCCGCCGTTTTAGAACAAGAGGGCGAATGAAGCAGGCCAACAAAAACGGTCAAAAACTCGGTAAGTACAGTACACATGCTCAGTCACATCCAAATGGGTTCATAGATACCAATGATATCGCTTGACAAAGGCTTCGTGTATAATATATATGCGAATCGACATTCGAGCGGATGGAGGGTTTGGGGTCTAGGGGTCATTATCGGTGAAAATATATTGACATTTTCCGGCATTTTATTCCTCAGAATGGCTTTAGTAAGTAACAACTTACTTTTTGTAATGGGAGCTACTTAAAACGCAATAGTTGTACAATTTCAAAAACAAATGATAGATAAGTGTTTTTAAAATTAACATAACTGTTGAACTATTCATTTTTATTTCTTGTCCAGCGGAATCTATATATCTATAGCGGAAAATAATCTATAGTGGAATATAATCTACTCGTATATGTCGAGCGGAATCTATAATATAAACGAATCTATAGTGTAGCTACAACCAAAACTATAAAAAAAAACAATTGAAATCGCTTCAATAGTTCTCGAGAAATGAAATGCAAAATGTCATCTATTTTCCTTGTGATTTCTCAATATTTCTCGTTCCGTTAATAGTACATTACTGTTGATAAGCGGCTAACTCACAACTGAACGGTGAAAATTTTCTATACTATAAGCATTACAAAAGTTACTTTGGCAATTCTTTTTAAAAATCGGAGGTCACCTCAGAATATATGTGACATTTATACGTACCGCGTTTGCAAATTAAAAAGACTACATCGCTATCGATTACATACTCTCTAAATATATTTGTTTCTGAATATTAAAAACATTTTCGAATTATATCCCATACAATTTAACACCAAAAGAGTTCTAAATAATTGATTTCTGCTTCATTGCAAGTGTTTCAAATTTCAGTCACATTTTTACAGGCATTTAAATAGTATTTCATAAAATAAATTACATTCGCGTCGACTACCATAGGAAATGCCCCAAGAATTACTACAGGTATTTTGATGCGAAATATTACCTTATGTTATTCATTTTAATCGTATTAAGAGAATATTCCGTATAACAAACTACAACCTACACAGTAAAAAATTGTATTCATCATTTTAATAAAATATCGTGACAAAACAGTTGTCACCGTAAGATGGTAAAGTTTTTTTTCTAGATTTTTATGTTGAGAATATTTAACAAAAATTCCTAACTGCAAATATTTAACAAATATTCACATCCAAATCTTATTAAATAAATAACAAAGAAAACAAACAAATTACAGAAAAAAACACTAGAAATAATTCAACATAATATAATATGGATCCAAAAATACATTGATTACATCGTAAAAATGAAATGCTTGTGCTTGTTTGTGTTTGCTCGATTTAAAATAATTGATGAAATGCCATGTGTCATTTTTCGGAGCTGGATTTTTTTTTTTTTTTGCTAATAAATTGTTATTTTTGGCGCATGTACTTTAATGAAATATTCTGATTGCTCAAACATAGAAACTGATGAACAGAATTCTATGAAATTTCAAATTCTGGGAGACATTAGACTTGTTTCTCATTCAATTTTCTTGTAAATCCCGTAAAATATGACAGTGTTATGACATTTTCCCAAGATACCATTTTGGATGTGTTTTGGCTTCTAGGGTATAAGTTGCAAAAATGTTTTAATATATAAGATGATGTTTATGATATGTTGCTGATTCTGTATTTTTATTTCGCATCAAGGGACGCTGCAATGTAAAGATTGGGACAATTTCCATAAACGATGAATTTTACCGAGCATTATCTAGCATATACTAAACTCCATTGCCGTAACTCTTGTAAAACTTACAAAATAAGATTACTAGAATTCCGTATTTTTACTGCAACATTGGCTATAAAAACCAAATGCGGAATATTAGCTCAATGCTTTTACAGGAGGATTTGTTTAGTTGCATTTTATAATTGATTGATCATGGTAGCTTCAAGTTAAAGTATAATTTATATCTAAAATTCATATTAATAATTTATCTAGCATTTATATAAAATTTATATTTTTATAATTGTTTGAATGTAACGGTGCTAGTTCAATTGATTTATTAGAAGACTGTGGAATAATTTTGTAATGTCTACACCATACTTTTTACCACTTAATTATAATTTTTTTTAAATTTTAGACCAAGAAATCCTCTGGCGGTGTAAGTAAATTCTTCAAGAGGTTTAACATCTTTAAGAAAAATAAACAAATAAAGGTAAATATATTTTATTATTTTTATCATTTGTATTGCATTATATTTTTTAAATCAGTTTAATGATATCTGTTACTGACTGTCTGGAAATAGAGATTCAATTATCTCTCTTTGAGATACAATGATTTGGAATAGAAACCTGTATAGGTTAACTCTGCGCTTCACACTATATGGTATGCGTATTATTTGGAGTGCGCAACGAGTCTATGTCTAATTGGCCATAGGACACTGTGCAGCTGAATGAGTCAGTGGATGGAATTTTCATGTCATTGGCTTGCCAAAGTATAACAACACACTAGGATTTGATGTTAAAGATAATTTATGACTAGTATACTACATCCATATATTCAATAAATTTAATAAATATTCTTTATGTATAGCTATATTAAATCTAAATAGAAATATGGTCATTTGTATCAATAGTTGTATTCGTTACAATAGTCATGTTTTTAAATGATTTTATTATAGCAATATTATTGGTATTAGTCTGCACGTAAATGAAAAAAAGTCCGTGCAAGCAATTACAGTCACATGTTAAATTCTCAAAATCGTTCCATTTTTAAAAAAACAACAACTTTATAGTAAATATAAATACAAACATCATGCAAATAACTACAAGTCAATCCAAATAACTAAAAGTAATAAATTGTATAAATAAATACATTTACTTTCAGCGGTAATTCCAACATTTTTATTACATATAGTAAGACTATACTTTACTATACTTTACAAAATGTTTAGAGGTAAGCGTACGCTTGCGTTGTCGATCGTTTGTAAAATGTATTGCAATTTATGATAACACATCACCCAATCATGTGTTGTATTGTGGAAAAGAAAAATTTAAGATGCGTATTATATATGCAATATTCAGAAAGAAGAAATCTAAAAGTTTTAAAAAACAATGTATCAAAATGAACCATACTAGTTTGTAAATAAAATTTGTTAGTATGGCAGATTTGAATACTCTTATTAATACTAACATATGTCCTCGTCACAAATGACGGAAAAGTGTTATTTAAGTTTAGAACTTTAAGTCAGATTATTGACATATTATTTCATTTAAACAGATGATATAAATTGAAATATCGAGTGTGTTTTAATTGGAGATCCAATATGGTGATTTCTATAATTGTGTCTTATTGTCATCTTGTGTTATTTGTTATCATTCCAACAGTGGCTATTCATCAAAATCACTCCAAACACTGTGTTTCCAAAAATCAACCTCTATAGGGAGAAAATATGGTACTTCTTATGATTTTAACTGTAATGTGAACATGAATTTTTGCTTAAAGTGTAAACTACGTAAAAATTTTATAATGTTTAAATTTAGGAATTAAAATATCCATATATATTTTTAATGCTAATTTTCCCTTCTAAAATGTGAAAAGAGTATTACTTCGAATTAAATATTTTTTTAAAGCACTTTACAGTTATTCATTGTGTATCACCCTAACTGCCTAAATTACATTTATTTATACTAAATATCATTATCTTTTTCGTGCACCAAATGCCAATTTTTTAAAAATTCAAAATATGGCAGTCAAATTAAAAATATTTATTGTACATTGGTCACCAGTGTTTCACAGAAGTCATGTATTTTGTTGGTCAACCGTTTAGTCATTCATCTAACATTTATGTATTTGAAATGCAAGAGAAATATTTAAAAAATATTTTTTTTTCCTTCTAGGGACTTCCAGACGAAAAAATCTCAAGCGCCGACCTTGATTAATCCCGATTGTGACAAAAGCAGTAACCGATAACCGTTATAACCGACCAGAAGACCGATATATGTGTTCCAGCTTACCGCGGACACTGATAGATCGTTGATATCTAGCACTAAGCTCACGAACATTCAGTGCAGCTTATATCTACTCACCTATAATATGTGACATTGAGCTCAGAAACATTTACTGCAGCTTATATCGAGTTACTTGTGATATGTGACTCTAAGCTCACAAACTTTCCGTGCAGCTTTAATACTTATAAATAATTCTGACATTAAGCTCAGAGACATTAACTGAAGCTTATATTTACCTACTCGTGACATGACACAAAGCTCACAAACTTTCGTTGCAGCTTATACTACTTATAAATAATATGACATTAAGCTCAGAGACATTTTACTGAAGCTTATATATATTTACTTGTGACAAAAAGCTCACAAACATTCGGTGCAGCTTCTACTTACTCAATATCTGTGACATTAATCTCAGAATGTTTTATTCAAGCATATTTTGTATTTTTGATGTTGATCCTAACAAACATTTTTACTTTTTAAAGAAAAACCTGACTAATAAAACGGTTACTGCGACTGTGCGTCATTATTTAATTTAATCACTAATAAATATTATTTCTGAAGTGGGCACAATATCCACAACTACAGCGCCTAGAATACATAGTGTGAAAAACGGTTTTACCGTTTTTTAATTGAAAATTTTCGAATTCAAACCGGAAATTCTGAAACAAGAATTTTTACTTTATGAATATAACAACAATATAATATAACAATATATTTTCAACAATATAATATAAAAATTATAATTTTCTTTTTTGTCTATTAATTATTGATCTGAATAAAAAAATAAATGTATAGATTCACAAATTTAATAGATTTAAAAATAGATTACAAAATAGAATTAAAAATAGATTTAAATAATAATATATTATTTCCATGATGTTTATGCTCTTTTTTTTCAAACTTAGAGAAAGTAACATGTATTACGTTTTATTATTTTAAGACATGTTCATCCATAATCTATAATTTAATAAAATAACAAATTATTTCAAAATAATTGGAACTTAAATAAGATAATTTTTTGTCTTAAATAAATAGACTAAAAATTTAAAAAATAAACTAACAGAATACGAATAAACATTTGGGTTATTTTAAATTCCAATATTTTATAATAAAAAAATAACTGACATAAAATTATATCAATAATATACACATTCATCTCTTTATCAGTAACATCGAAATAATATTAGGTTTAATATAAAATTTTCTTATTAAAATTTATAATTTGCTTAACGAGATACGTAATTGAAAATATTGCATTCCAATTTTAGTTATTGACAATGAACCTTTTACAGGCTACTGCTTCTCTAGGAAATATAATTATCTTATTATACTACTAAGCCTTTCCAAAACATAATATTTTGATAAAGATAATTTTTCTGAAATTCTTACGCTGGGATAATACATTTGAAATAATCTCCGGTGAGAAGTGCAACATATGTTGAAACAGAAATAAACATATAGTTCAGTAACTTTGATGTATTTTTTTAAGGCTATATATCCGTAAAATATTTTACTTTTATTAAAGTTTTTATATTTCATTCTATAATTACTTATGTTTTATTTTCTTGCCCTCATGCTAAAATTAATATCTTGTTTCTAGATGTTTTTAGGAATTTATTCAAATTCAGGTAACGCAAAAAGTTCTATATTCTTATTAGTGTTTAAAAACGTCAAAATGACATTGAAAAATTATATTAAATGAATAATAATTTCAAAATCGATACTTTTCTCTGAAAATCTCTGATTGTCATTTTTTTATGAAAATAAGTAATAATCCTATCTAACCATTTTTTGTAGAGAACAGTAAAACTCCAATTATCCAAACTCCGACTATCCGAATCGCTGATTATCCGAATCGCTTTCAGAATTCGGAAAAAATAATAAGACGGAAACGTACTGCGATTCACAAAATAATGATTCTGTCTACGCGCGCTATTGTCCTTCCCTCCGCGAAGCTAGTGTAGGCGACCATGAAACCCCATTACAGAAAGCAACTTTTAAAGAAACTTTTGGTAAAGGGCGAAGATGAAGAAGGTTTGTTGGCTAACCACAAAAAAATAAATTTGAAAGATTCCGCTTAATTGGTGGCGGAAGCTTTGAGCTTGGTTAAGGCAGTCACATTAAAACGTGCGTGGAACAAGTTGAAAGGCATATCAACTGACGAAGAGAAGGAAAAGGAGAATAAGAAAAACGAAGATCAAGAAAAGGAAAGGGAAGAGACAGGAGAAGATGGGGATGACGTGCCACTTGAGGAATTCAGAAACATTCTTTTGAAAATTCCAGGATGTTCCGAAGTTAGTGCTGAAGATATAGGAGAGTGGATGGTGTGTGATTCGTCAGACACTGCGATGAAGTGGATGGAGCGTCAGTCCGAGTGTGACCACATGCAACTTCTTACTGTCAAGCGGATGCGCGACTTGGCTGTCAGAAAACGGATGAAGACTGTCAAACAGCTTACTTTGACAAATATGTTCAGCAAGCAATGACTTTCATTTACAGTACGATACGTACATACTGTACTAATGTACAGCACTTGTAAGTACGCTTAACATGTAAAAGTGTTGCCTTTTCATTTAATTAATTAAAAGTTATTTTTTGTTTAAAAATATTTTCTCCCATTTTTAACATACATACAGTAATTAATTAAAATAAACCCTTTTTTCGGAAAAAAATCCAATTATCCGAATTTTTGATTATCCGAATGGGGTCCGGTCCCAATTGATTCGGATAATTGGAGTTCTACTGTATTACATGATGCAAAAGTCTTTGTTGGTTTTTATTTCGATCACACAAAACAATATCGCTAGGAAGGAAATATTTACGTTTCGCATATCACGTGTAAAGAACTTTGTTAATATTTACTTTTCTCCTCTTTTTTTTTTTTTTTTTTTTTTTTTTTTTTTTTTTTTTTTTTCCAGCGGTCATATATTTTTTTTACTTTTATTCTATTGTATAAGCAAAACATGATTTAGGAAAAACTTCAAAACGCAAAAGAAGTAAATATACTTGATCAATACAATGGTTTTCTTTAAAAGTGGTGATACTATAAGCCAAAAGCATTATTGCTTACTACAAAACTTTTATATTTCAGGTCAGTAGCAGAGAAGGGTTTTAGGTCACGTATGATCTGAAATATTTACCGTTTACAATGCCATTTAAAGTGTAAAATAAAACATATTCATGCTTAGAAGCCCAGTGTTTGTTCCAGGTATAACGGAAAGTTGACAAACAAATTATTTTCTTAAATGTGAAAAATAAGTGTATCATGAACAATAACATAAAAGAATACGAATAAAAAAAATGAAAAATAAATGTTAACGGGCAGAAAAATTGAAAAATAAATAAAAAATAAAAATGTATTACTATCTTAAATTATAACAATGCATTTAAAATCTATAAAACCAGAATTTCAAGTCCAAATGTATAAAAATTAAAGAGATAATCTCAAATGAATAACGGAAATTTAAACTTGAAATATTGTTTACATGCATATATTTTTGTATATATGTTATCAAATTTAAGCACATCATTTTTTAACTCGATTGTGAATGACAATATGTCACAAGCACATTGGTATTAAGAATTTTTTAACCTATCAAAAAAAAAAAAAAAAAAAAAAAAAAAACTTAAAATGATACTTATCTAATTATTTTCTCCTGTTAGAATCAGTACAAAAATCTTGTTTTATGTAAATTGTATAAGAGTCGATGGCGACTACAGCAAAATCTAAATCTTCGAGCATTATGACAATTAATACCTAATCGTAAGACAATGCTACCTATGCAAAAATTACCTGCCTGAATTCAAAATTTTCAGCGCAGTATTTTCTGTTATTTATTTCATAAATCTTCATAAAGCACAATTTTTTTTTCACAAACTTTAAAGTTTTAAGAAATGATCACAAAAATTTATAAAAAATTATTATTGTTGATTTTGTAGCTATAAACTGTGAGAATGGGTATTATTATCGGTTTAATTCTATCTTTTATTCTTAAAGCCCATTAATTTTATCTTCATAACTATTTTCACAAAAAAATAACTTAAATAGATGATGCAATTAAAATGTTAAACAAAGGAATTAGTAACTTTCATTAATTTCTTGCAGCAATTTACATGTTATTATGTAATTACTTTCGATACAACATAGTTCATATATTTTGGATAGAAGAAATCAATGGATAGTAATATTTTATCTATACTAATATTATAAAGAAGTAAGGTTTTGTTGTTTTTTTGTTTGTTTGCGTGTTTGTAGGAGGTCTATCCCTGCTCCAACATAGGCTATATTTTATGTCGGTGCCAGGGGGTTGCAGGAGGGAAAAACGTTCTAAAATTGCGAATTTTTTTATACTGAAAGAGCTATAAACTTGAAATTTGGCATGGTAGTTACTTATAAGACGTAAATGCTCTCTAAGAACAAATTCTAAAAAAATCGAAATTTAAAAGGCTGAAAAGAGTGAAAAACGTTCTAAAAACATTTTAATATAAAAACTCTATAGAATCTCTAGAACTACAGAACCGATTTCAAAAGTGATGGTGGCAAATTGATGGTGAGTATCCCTGCTCCAACATAGGTTACATTTTATATCGGTGTCTCTACCCCACAGGGGGTGCAAAAGCGAAAATCGTTCTAAAATTGCGATTTTTTTTTATACTAAAGGAGCTATAAACTTGAAATTTGGCATGGTAGTTATTTATAAGACGTAAATGCTCTCTAAGAACAAATTTAAAAAAAATCGAAATTTAAAAGGCTGAAATGAGCGAAAAGCGTTCTAAAAATATTCTAAATTAAAAATTCTATAGAATCTCTGGAAATACAGAACCGATTTCAAAAATGATGATGGAAAATTAATAGTGACTATCCCTAGTCCAACATAGGCGACATTTTTTGTCGGTGTCACAACCCCCGGGGGGGGGGGCTGCAGGAGCGAAAAACATTCTAAAATTTCGATTTTTTTTATACTGAAGTAGGTATAAACCTGAAATTTTTTCATGGTAACGACGTAAATGCTCTCTAAAAACAAATTCTAAAAAAAAATGAAATAAAAAAGGCTGAAATGAGCGAAAAGCGTTCTAAAAACATTCTACATTACAATTTCTATTGAATCTCTGTTACTACAGAACCGTTTTCAAATGTGATGGTGATAAATTGATGGTGACAGTCCCTGCTGTGACATAAACTATATTTTATTTCGGTGTCACTACCCCCAGGGGGTGCAAGAGCGAAAAACGTTCTACAATTACGTTTTTTTGATACTATATGAACTAGAAATTTGAAATTTGGCATGGTTTCTAAGAACAGTTTCTAAATAAATCGAAATTTAAAAGGGTAAAATGAGCTAAACGCGTTCTAAAAACATTCTAAATTACAATTTCTATGAAATCTCTAAAACTACCGAATCGATTTTAAATGTAATGGTTGCAAAGTTATGGTGACAGTCTCTGCTCTAATATATGCTATATTTTATGTCAGTGCTACTACCTTTGATGGTTGCAGGAGAGCAAAACGTTCTAAAATTGAAATTTTTGTGATATTGAAGGGATTAGAAACTTGAAACTGGGCAAAATAGTTACTTATAAGATATATATGCTATCTAAGAACAGTTTCTAAAAAATTCGAAATTTAAAAGAGTGATATGAAGGAAAAGTGTTCTAAAAACGTTCTAAATTACGATTTCTGTTGAATTGTTGAAGACAGAAACTGGAAGTTTGACATGACTGATACTATTTAAGACGCAAGTGCATACACAGAACAGTTTTTAAAAAAATCAAATTTAAAAGGGTGAAGAAGGAAAAAAATTATAAATTACGATATTTGTTTACATACTGACAGGATTAGAAACTTCAAATTTGGCATGGCGATTATTTTGAAGATACAATGCGTGCTAACAGTGATTTGTAAAGAAATTCAAAATTTGAAAGGGTGAAATGAGCGGAAAGCGTTTTTAAAGCGTTCTAAATTACGATTTCTATGGAATTGTTAGGTAGAAACTTGAAATTTGCCATGGCTCTTGCTTTTAAGACATAAATGGTCGCACAGAACAATTTGAAAAAAATCGAAATTGAAAAGAGTGAATTGCACGAAAAGCATTCAAAAACGTTCTAAATTTCGATTTCTGTGGAATTGTTAAGGGTAGAAACTTGAAGTGTGACATGGCTGTTGCTTTTAAAACGTAACTTGTCGCACAGTAGAGTGTTTTAAAAAATTGAAATTTAAAAGTGTGAAAGCGCAAAAAGCGTTCTAAAACGTTCTGAATTACGATTTATTTGGAACTATGAAGATTAGAAACTTCAAATTTCGCATGCCGTTTACTCATGTTAATGATCCCGCAGAACAGTTTACTAAAAATGCGAAATATAAAAGGGCAGGACCAAAAAATAAGTTCTAAAATTGCAATTTATGTGGCACAGCTATAGAAGCATTTTATTTGGCATGGTGGTTAATCTTAAAATGCAAATGTTCGCTAAGACCGGTTGAAAAACATTTGAAATTTAACAGGCTGTAATGAGCAGAAAACGTTCTAAAAATGTTCAACATTATGATTTAATTGGATTTATTCTGGTTAGAAACTTGAAATTTAGTATAGTGGTAACTTTTAAGATACAGACGCTCGATATAAACAGTTTATTAAAAATTCGAAATTTAAAGGTGTAAAATGAGCAAAAAACTTTATAAATTATCGTTTTTTCCAAATTGTTAGGGATAGAAACTTAAAATTTGACATGACTGTTATTTTTTAGACGTAAATGATCCCACAGAATATTTTTTACGAAATTCAAAATTTAAAAAGGTGCAGAAGCAAAAAAAAAAATTCTAAAGTTGCGATTTTAGTGATGCTGCTGGTCTAAAAGGTTGAAATTTGGCATGGTGGCTAATTTTAAGATTTCAGTGCTCGCTAAGAACGGTATCTAAACAATTCGAAATTTATAAAAGTGAAATGAGCTGGAAAAGTTCTGAAAATCTTCTAAACTATGATTTGTATGTAATTGTTAGGGATAGAAACTTGCAATTGTACATGGTTATTACGTTAGAGACACAAATTCATAAACAGAACAGTTTTTAGAAATTTTAATGCCGTCCAGGAACAAAAAAGTTCTAAAATTGCAATTTCTGTGATATAGTTATTACAGAAATTTTATTAACTAGAAGATTGAAATTTGACATGATGCTTACTTTTAAGATGTATATACTCGATTACAACTGTTTCTAAAAATTTCTAAATAAAAATTGAAAGGAGCGAAAAACTTACAAACAAAATATATTCTAAATTGCCATTTATTTCGAATTAATTTTAGCTCTTCTCATTCATTTAAGTCTCATGTTCGCTTAATGCTGTATAAGAAGAAGGTTTACTCAAAATGTGGCATAATTAGTAATTTTTTGATTATCTGTGGCAGTAAAACTTCCCATAATGAAAATATGGCCCACGAATACCACTTGGTATTTTTCAATAATTACGTGAGCAAAGCCGCGGGTTTTGCTAGTGTAAAATAATCGACGTAAAAAGCGAAAAAACTATAAAAATGTATTAAAAATCGCTAAATTATCAAACAGCACCCGCATAGCATGCACTGTCACATCTGTGACCAAAATGACGCCACTTTGTAACGTCACACTGTGACCAAAATGTGAACGTCTTGAAGATCTAAAGAAAACTTAAAATAAACTTTAGAACATCTTATGGCATGAAGAAAATTACTTTTTGACAGCTTTAAAAATTTTTGTGACGTTGCAATGACGTCACTGCAAGTC
The DNA here is from genome assembly GCA_963931845.1 of Maratus michaelseni. Classification (NCBI taxonomy): domain Eukaryota; kingdom Metazoa; phylum Arthropoda; class Arachnida; order Araneae; family Salticidae; genus Maratus; species Maratus michaelseni. The sequence goes on along the minus strand of OZ007591.1, from coordinate 387,166,073 downwards.
ACATAAGTCACGTAAAACCTATGACCAAAATGCCAACACTCTGTGACGTAACGGTGTGATCGGAGAGTGAATTTGGAAAAAAAAACTCATAAAATATAGATTTGAATTATGTCATGCACCTAAATCATTAATAAAAATATTGTCACACACTATTTAAATATAGTGAGTATTTCCAAAACAAAATAATAAATAAATATCTGTCTACATATATGAGGCAGATAATTTTTTACAATTTTCATTACCATTTTCATGAAATTTAACAAAATATACTATATAATACACAGGTAAAAATCCTTAAATAGAAATTTAGTGACGTAGGAAAGTTTTGTCGGAAAGTAATTCAGAAATAGATCTCCCATTCTAATAAAACTGTTAGCAATTTAGAGATTTGTTAGCATTTTAAATACAAACATTTAATTTTTTTTCCTACCACCGCATGGAACTCATTTGCTAATTTTGTGATACTAAAAATATTTTTAAAATCTCCAATCTCTTATTATTTTGAGGGGCCACTCAACCCAATCATCAGCTTTCTGTTTAAAAAGTGAGGACACCATTTTTGCGAGTTCGACATCGGGGGTGCTCGGGGCGACCGTCTAACGCGTTCAAGATTTTTCTTGTACCGAATAATTAAGGTGGTTCTCAACTGACCTGCTCAACAACGCGAAGCTTTCCGACATAATTTCTTACTCATTTTTAAACGCAAAGGCATAAAATGGGCAGGACTGACTATGGAAGCAATTTGGAATCGAAATGAGTTTTCCATTTTTTGATAAATAAATTACTTATCGAGTTATAAGCAATTCGTGTCACGTGACGACTGGTTTTTCTCTTTTCTTTCACTGTTACGTCGGATATTTGGTTCAAAACACTGACTTTGACATTCTTTTCTGAAAGATCTTCTGCTTTTACTAAAAAATGGAAAACGTCTTTCAATTACATAGTTTCTAAATAAAAACACCAGCCAATTTCATGCGTTTCCGAACAAAAACGAATTAGAAATATGTCATAAAGTATATCTCATTCCTATAGCAATTTATTCCAAAACTGGTCAGTGCTTAATAAGATTTCGCATCTGTTAAATATATTGCTCTTTTCAATAGAGTGTAAAAAATGAAAAAATCGTATTTAGGAAATCTGATTGCAGAATAGTATTTATATTTATGTCGTAATTATTTTATAAAGACTATTAAATCCATTTTTATTTAAAATTTATGTTTACTTTGGACGCCAAAAGCAAATGCAACTGATTAAAAAATATATAAAAATTTAAATTTTCACAGCTTATTTCCAAGAATACTAAACTCTCTCATATAAAAACAGAATATTATACTTTTATTAGAAGTTATTTGTCAGCCATATAAACTATAAAGCATTTGAAATGTCTTTATTTAAATGTTTTCTTTCTATTCTTTTTCTGGAAACACCTGCTAGATGTTACTTTGTGGTAATCATTACTGCGCAGATCATGATCGCAGTTATTGAGGGCAGACGATTATTTTCATTTGCAAATTCGGCGGTTTAGAGTGTGTGGTGTTCTTTTAAGTTTGTGGAAGTATATTGTGGAATTTATACCGTGTAAGTAAATTAACTTTGTAAAGTGAATCATGCATTTTAACCTATCCTTGTGCCTTGCTGGGTGCATTATTAAGGTCTGCGTGATATTTGATATCTCAGATCTATGAACACACCTATGCTGGACCACTTTGAAAATGAAAGCAGTGGATTTGAGTCTCATTTTTCAATGAAAAGGAAGCAGTCAACGACCATTAAAACTTAATCCCTAGAACTGGTGGTTTTACTTATAGATTAGCAGGTAGCTTTTAATGTCTTCGCACTTTTGTTAATAGTGCATATTTAGTAATGGTGCATTAATAGTGCATTATTTAAAAGTTAAGATGTTTAAATCTTTTTTTTTTAAATCACTTGTATAAAATTTTATCTTTAATGTTTTAAATCGTTTTAAATAGAGAGTTTGTAAAAAAGCTTAAAGTATTTACTAACAATATATATTTTAAATGTAAAGTGTTATTTATAACGAGGTATTTATTTATATTTTGCGTTTCTCAGTTCAATTTTCATAGTTATTCATTATAATTAAAAACATTGCAATTTTTAAAACTATTAATATTTGATTTACAATTTGAAAATTTCTTAGCTAGTGGAGGTTTCGAGAAATAATTTTCTGGTATATTTGAAATAATTGCGACAATTTAACTCATTACAAATTTAGTTGTCAAGATATGTCAATATTAGGTGCACAAAAATAATGAATATTGATGAAATAATAAAACAGCTATTCAGTTAAGGTAATTTTTCCAGTTGTGTTATCGAATTTTTTTATAGTAAAAATTGATATTTAAGCTCTGCATTTAGTATTCTATCAAAAACTATAAATGAAATAATTTGTAAAGAAAAAAAATACATATATTTTTTTCTTTGCGTTTATGATCCTAAGTTTTAAATTTCATTTGCTTCGAAAAATGTTTTATTGCTTGATACAATGTTTATTATTTAATAATATCACACAATAGGTAGATCTATTATTTCAATAGATTCCTGATATAAATTTTTCACAATGCTTATTTAAAAATCTATACTTTTATTTTCATTAAATTTGTAATCAAATCGAAAATAACTAATTTCTGAATTCATTTTTATTCGGAAACACATGTAATTGGCAGGTGTTCTTATTCAGAATATATGCAATAGAATGGCATTTTCCATTTTTGGCAGAAGATGTTTCAGAAAACACTATCAAAGTCGATGTTTTGAACCGAATTTCCGACGCGCAGCGTCAGAAACGGAAAAAACGTGACCAAAATTGCTCTTAAGCATTTCATTTATCTACAAATGGACAACGCTATTCATTCCAAATCGCTTTAATAATCAGGCATGCAAGTGCCATGCGTTTAAAACATTTTTCATAAATATTTCAGAAAGTTTCGTGACACTGAGCGAAGGGAAATATAGCAAAGTATACACATTTAAAAACTTCAACACTTAACAGTAAAATAGCATAGTTTTAATTATTGTCAATATTTTTGGTGGTTGCATAAAACAAATGGAAGTAGAAGTTAATTTTAAAAGTTGTTATTTGCACAATATAATTTCATATTATTAAAATATTTACTTTTATTATAATTTTTAATGGATTCATCTATTATTTTTATATTAGTATGCGTTTTTTACATTTATAATTTTCTTGTTTAACGGCTACATTAGCCGGTTTCCCAATCAGATGCAAAGTTTTAATTTGAATACGAGTTGCATAAAAAAAAAAATGATTGCCGATCCAATCCTTATCGTCGATCTTATCCGTATTTGGTGAAATCTTGTTATCCGAATCTATGCGAAATCATTCATCAGGTTCGGTCGGGTTGTGGGCCTACAGAATTTTTGTTGTTATTGTTGTTGGGTTAGGGTAAGAATACGGGTTGAATGTAAATATAGTTTCAGTCAACCATCATTCATGTTCAAGTTGACATTCAATCATGTTCAAGAAGTATATAACCGGATTCGTGCATGACTCTAGATCCGAGCCGACATCAGAAATTGTATCGTAACACAATTTCTGATAAAATCTGGTTACTTGGTCGTATGCAAGATTCTATTCCGAACAAGACTTACAGTAAAAACATTATACCCGACTCGGGTCAGATCGGGTTCACGAAAATCAGGTCACACGACAACTAATCCAAAACTATTCTGTAGCCAAACAAATCCATAAAGATCGATCCGAAGTTTCGCGATTGGATTCGGGTAAAATCTGGTCACCCGACCAGGTGCAGTGTCGTCACAAACTTGAACCATAAAAAATTTTGATCCGAACAATCCGTATAGGATTCGGGTAAAATCTGGTCACCCTATCCGATGCAGATTCGTCACATTTTTCACATTGAAGTCGCACGGTGACTTCACAAAGTAGTCACATTGTGAGGTCACAGAAAGCCTTGAAAACGGCAATAACGACCTCGCATTTAGGTCACAGTGACTTCACATCGACGTCACTTGACGTCACGACGACGGTCACAAAGTCACAGTGTGACTGCACAGTGACGTCGCCGTGATGTCACCATGCCTTACGGGCAGCGAGGACAACATTTATTATATTAGGCTAAAAGTTTGAAACAGACTTCCTTTCAAGAATGTAAAAAAAAAGAAATATGATTGCATAGAAAGCGTCAAATCGCAATGCAAATCGCATTAAAAATTGCTAAAAAATCAAAAATCGTGGAGGTCAAAATTTTCTATACTAGTAAATCTACAGATCAGTGGCCTCAACGTCAGCTCAAAAAATCATTGTTCTTACTAATTTTTAACATTATCTGAAAAATATTTGACACACTAAAATTCAATCTTTTTAAGTTATTTATACATTGATAAGAATATAAATTTATCGAAAGTTTCGGAAATTTTAGAAGTATCCCCTTAAACACAATGTTATGCAATGATAGGATAAACTACTTGTTACTGTATTTTTTCAAAATAACCATACATTATTTCAGGGGGGGCTCCGCCCCCCTGAACCCCCCCTTGTCGCTTTAATATTCTATTCTCAATTTCCAGTAATTGTGCTATTTTATTTCTTGAGTATATGTCTAAATGTATTTGCAATTTTCATTTCATTAGAATAACCATCTCTTTGTACAAGAGATTTTATCCTATCCTTAAAAGAATAATTATATTTCAACTACTAAACATCATATGTTTCTGAAGTTGAATAAAATTTCGTGTATAAATTATACTTATACAAATTTAAATTCCTCTTATTTGACCTATATTCAATTTACGCATTCAACGTTTTTATTAATTTCAAAACCGATTTGGTAATCATTTTTTAGTACTTCAAATAAATTCTCATCTATTTCATTAAAAAAAAAAAAAAAGCATATTAAAAACTTAAAACCCGAAAATTGGCAATTTTTAATAAAACTTCGCGTAAAAATAATGCGATTCACTTGAATTTTCCTTTGTTGATATTCTTTGAAATATAGTTGCTTAGCAACCATTTATTGAAAGAGAGAAAAAAAATGCACTGGAAATTTTTGTAAAAAATGATAGAATAAAATGTATTATATTATTAGAGCAGATGCATAAAATTGCACCAAACATTGTACTCCTAATTTAAAAAATCTGACGAATGTATTAACAAAATTTCAAATTAATTTGAATAATTTAAGACCTGACTTGATAAATTTTAGCTTTCATAACTTACACATTAAATACATTAATCAAATGTGCCATTTTATTTCAATGGATGAAAATTTTCCAAATCGTCTGAATTCCCATAGGAAAGCTTTTTGACCTAAAAAGAAATGTTTTCCGTAATCTTATTAAATTTATATTCGTGATTTCCTATTGTTTGTGTGAATGATTCTAGTATATCTTGGATTTCGTTCTACACAGTGGTTTTATTAGGATAAGCAAAAATTCAGAAAATAATTTCATGTTATCCTAGTACCTAAATAGCAATATTTACTTACCTGCCAACCACGAAACACTCGCATCTGATAGATAAGTTGAATAATATCTCGTGTACAAAAGCAACTTATGGAAATGTAAACTGAATCTACTGTATTTCACTTATATCTATTGCAGAAATCTAGTGTTATTACAATTTTTGTTTCGGAAAAACAGTTTTGATGGTCATTCTATAATATTTATTTTACATACGTACATCTTGATCTAACTCGGTGGCAATAGCATACTAAAATCTCTCAATAAAATATTAAAATCACCCAATAAAATATTGTAGCAAAATAGTCTGAATTATTTGAATTTTATTATTTTGATATTCTTTAAAATTTAGTTGCTAGGTTGCGGTTAAATTAAAGAGGTAAATAAAAATAAATGCATTTTAAAATTTGCAGAAAATGATAGAATAAAATGTATTATATTATTAGAACAGATGTATAAAATTGCACCAAAAATTATACACCTAATTTAAAAAATCTGACGAATGTATTAACAAAATTTCAAATTAATTTGAATAATTTAAGACCTGACTTGATAAATTTTAGCCTTCATAACTTACCGTTTAAATACATTAATCAAATGCGACATTTTATTTTCAACGACTGAAAAAATTCAAAATCGTCTGAATTCCCATAGGAAAGCATTAGAATCAAAAAAGAAATGTTCTATATTTTCCGAGCGAATGAACCAAATTTAACTAAAAACTATACAGCTAATTCCGGGTATCTCACCAACATACCTACCAAAAATCAAACTAATCGGATCATTTTTACGGCAGTTATCGCGGAACAGACAGACAGACAGACAGACAAACAGGCAGAAACCAAAAACTTTTCGGGTCTCAACAGTAAGCCTTCTCTGACGTTTCGGCAATTAGGCTAAAACTTTGAAACCGAATTACTTTATAAAAATCGATAAAGCTTGAAACAAAATTCCTTTCCCAAATACCCTAAATATCGTCTCAAAACGTGAAAAAATGCTAAAAACCACCTAAAAAATCGCCAAAATTCAAAATGTGCAGAGAACAAAAATGTAATATTGAAACAGTTGGTTGAAAGTTTGAAACAAAATTACTTTTACAAATGTGAACAGTCGCAGAGCAACTCAAAAATCTGCGATAATTATCACATTTAAAATCGCATTAAAATTGCGTCACAAATTAAAAAAATCACAGAGGACAAAACTTACTATAGTTAAAGATAAAGCACTGTATCCGGAATTCATTCCTAAATGTCAAAACTCGCTGCAAAACAAAAAACGAAAAAAAAAATGAAAAATTGCTAAAAATCACATTAAAAATCGCCGAAATTAACAAATCGCAGAGGCCAAAATTTACTATGTAATGCTAAAAGTTTGAATCCCCTAAAAATTGCGAAAAATTCCATTGTACGAAATCCGAATTAATGTTCAAAATTTACTGTAGTGGGCTAAACGATTGGAAGCGAAATTATTTTTGCTAACGTTGAAAAATCGCATCAAATAGTGAAAACAAGCTAAAAATCGCATTAAAAAATAAATTTTAGACAAATTTAATCAATGAATCTAAAATCGGTCTCGAGATATATATAACTTCAGATAGAGGTATTGTAACCCTACGTGCAGCGGTATCTTCAGAACACAACACACACACAACACAGAGGGAGACAAACACGCACACTTCTTTCCTTATTATTATAGATTGCACGATTTTTTTTTAATTTCAAATATTATTTTATTCGTTTAACCGAAACGATTTCATAAAAGTTATACTTTATTTTAACCGTAACTAATTTTCAGGATATATATAACGATTCATTTTCAGTATCACTTTAAAGATACTAGTAATGTAATAAATGTGTAAAATTGTGTCATATATAAAGCATAATATATTAATTTTTAATGGCTAGAATAAATCAAAAATTTCATTTGATCTTACATAAAATCCCCAGGCATTTGAGACTGTCATAAAATATACATTAATTTCATTCTTAATTTAAATATACATTTACTTATCAATAATTTAGAAAGAAATCTTTTTCATTCCTAGCCTAGAGTAGTTTGTTAGAAATATTGTAAATAAAAGCTATAAAAAATGTAAAGAAAACCAAAATGACCTAATACATGTGTTCGGCTTTTTTATTACGCTCATTTTTTTTGTTCTTGATTGCGATAATTTCAGCCCCTAATTACACGTAATTAAATGAATTCCGCGGATACAATTAATGCTACGAGTGTTGTATAAAACTGCGTATTAACGATAATGATTTCATATAAATCGCACCTTATATTTAGATAAGTACTTTTTTATGAAAAGCAGAAAATTTTATGCAGTATATCAACTATCAGTGTATCTTTAGTATACATTTTTTATATATAGGGTAATCTTAAAAACTCTTTGCCGATATATGAGACACTTGCGACGAGATGCTCAATTTTAATGAAAATTGTTATGTAGGTACACTAAGGTCGATAATGTGGAGAAAAACATTCACGGCATCTGTTATCGTGAAATAATTTCGAAAATTTCCTTCGAAAATTACAGTTCTTTTTTATGATATTGTTATTTATGGAAATTTAGAAAAATTCTCTATTATGTATCATTCAGGTCCTGCATAACTAACCTGTCCCAAATTACACTTACTTTCGAACAGAACCTATGTTTCAAATATTTTGTAAATTAGAAAAAAATACCAAAGGGATTTTAAGAATAATTAATGAGATAGAACTGGTACAAATAGAGAATTGTCTAGCGTATGATTGCAACTTTTCACCCGTTTGAACAAAATCCTTGTTTTATACAAGAGGAAGTTATGTCGTTGCTTCTGCTTGTGATGTTTTCTATAAATGAGATGATTTTCAGTGATTATTAAGTGATTGAGGTGTCGTGTTTGTGATCAAGATGATTGATCATGATTAATGATGAATTTGAGTTATTTGTAGATGATTTTTAGGGATGTGTTTCATGAATTGCACACATTGTTTTAAACCTACGCGACCACATTGCTGCATCCAGTGATATTTTTGGGGGCTTTTTGGAAGCAAAATGCACATTTTTCATTATTTTTATTTTTATTATTATTATTATTTTCAGATTTTATTCAAAAACATTCCTTGTTTTGTCACTCATTTCATATGAAATGCATAACAATCATTTAAATACATATTTTACATACATTTAAAATACTTATACATATCATTAAAATGCAATATAACACATGCGTAATAATGTACATATACTATAATATTGTTTAAAATTCCTAAACCTAAGTAGAGACCTATCTTTCCCTTCTTGAAAACAAGGCCTTAGTTGGGCGGTTTGATAATGACACTCTTTCGCTAGACAATTGTCACAAATACGGCGTATTGTGCGCACGTATTTTATATTTTCCTATTTGGTGCCCTTCAAAACACCTTTTCTCGAATAACTAAATTTTAGGAGCTTTTCATTAAAACAATTCCAGGATTTGATAATTTTATTTAACTATAAATATGTTTCCGGTTTAAAATTCTTATTTTTTGTGATATATTTTTCATGTATCTATTTAAAAAAATTGTCAGCCAACTAAATATTAAGTGTAATATAAAAAAATTCAAATACTTATACAAAAAATACTAGCTGCACTTCAAATACATATTAGTATGAACAGTGAAGTACATATATACTTCATTTCGCATGTTCAATATCAATATTGGGATAACCCTTTAGTGAAATGGAAATTAAATTAAAAAATGTACGATACATCATAATTTCTCAACGATGTGTCCTTAAACTATGTTGTTACTCACGGCGATAATAATTATTTTGAATGAAATTTAGTTGTTAACAACAAGTTTGTAAAATTCGTCAAGCAATTTGTTTAATAGCTGTATAACATTTTTAGACGAAATGGCTGCGAAGGTACGATTTCGAAAGTTTACAATAATTCTATAATTCATTATTTTCTACGAAAACTTAACATTTGCATTTTAATGAAAATTAATATGAGGTAAAAGAAAGAGGTTAAAAAATAAAACTGATATTTATGTTAAATAGATTTGATTGTGTAGTATAATTCAGAAAACATAGAACTTACCCATTACCATTAGTACATTTTTATTTTATTTATTGCTATTCATACTAAAATTATTTGCTTTAACTAATTAAAATTTCTTGTCAGCTTAGATTGTTTGAAGAAAAGTTTTTGACTATCCATTATACTTATTTCCATAATATTATTTCAATATTTTAAATCATAAAATTATTTATTTGTGGAATGTCACGCGAACGAAATCATAGTTAACAGTTATTAAAAAGTAACATCTATGCATTCATAATATTTTTTGTTGAAAAAAACTAACATATTTCACTTTTTTTCCATTGGAGTGCGTATTTTTAGAAAAAAAAAATGTACTTTCCATTGAAAAGGAACTGCCTTTATGCATAGTCGTCAATAATAAGCAACTTGAAAAGAACTTCTTTGGAATTGCCTCTTTCAAATCAATATTTCGTAATGAGATAAGTTGGTATATTATATCTTACACTTTTATAATTTTACAAAAAAAAAAGAAAGTTGAATACTAATAACAAAAAAATAAGTAGTTTAATATGTTTCATAATTCAACACCATAAGTAAATTCAAAGAATAATATCTTAACATGTGATTAATTAATGTCTGATTAATTAAAGCAATGGGAATGTAGAGTTACAATAATATAGCATTAAACCATCTTTTATGTTTATTAAAAAGTGGATAATTTTATTTTAAAGAAAGTATTTTTTTTTAATAATGTTTAATGAAACCATGATCATTATGCTTTTGGATTTACTTTTCATTTTATTTTCAATACAGTTGCACTTTGTCTCCAAAATGAGTTACATTTATTTTTCCTTAGCAACTTTAACGACTTACTTGAATAGAATTCCTTCGGGGAATTCACTTTCATCTCAATACTTCTTCATTTACCCTAGATCTTTCTTTTTTGTAATTTGATTGCTTGTTGATAGAAGCTACTATGTTGAGCCTCGTACTTTTCTAAATATATACGCGAAATATTTTCAAAACAGATTTAAAAATTATTAAAGAATGTGCTCAATAGAAAAAAAATTGGTTTACTAAAAATGGAGTACTTTATCAAGAAAAATAATTTTCTTTATTCTTCAACCCAGTATAATGGATTATTTGAAAAGAACACTATTGTGATATCCAGTCTTATCTGAATACATTTTAATTTTATCTTAAAGAATCTTTCCTATTTTTTAAAGTTTTTTGCTAGATGCTGTTATGTTAAAACGCGCGGGATTCAGAATTTGCAAGGGAAAAATATTCCAGAGATAGTTAAGATAAAAAATATTATGAAATTTTATAAACATTTATTTAGATTAATTAAAAATGTGTACTTTTTATTTAAAAAGTTAATTGCACTTCTTTTTTCTGGACAACTTTATTTTTAGAAAATTTAATTTTTCCAAGTCCGGTATAAAAAATCTCTTTTATCTTATTTCATCTCAATACTTCATCACTTATCGTACATTATTCTGTGTAAATGTTTCATCTTAGAACTGGCTGTGCTAATTTTCACAAATTTCCCAGTTTCAGGAGAAAATATTCCATAGAGATGATATAAAAAATTAAATAAGTTACCTTTATTGGCAGTTTCTATTAAACAAGGCAGTGAAAAACTTTTGAAAAACTAGGGAGAAAGAGCATGCCTTGATGGAGTAACAGGATTCACCCCTTATACATACATACATACATACATATACACTGCTCAAAACAATTAAAGGATATTGCAGTTTTAGGTGGATTTTGTATCTGGGAAACTTTTTAGCTGATTGATACATGGTCGACAGACATAGTAGGTTATATGAGAATAAATTACACATGTTTGGCAGAAAAAAATGCATTTTATTGCGCATTTGTGTACAAAAGGGAAAAAAAACACAATTTGTGCATATGAGAAAAAAAGAATAAGAAAAGGTGTTTTCTTCAAAGAAAATCATTTTCAGTAGGGGGTATGGTTTCCACAGGCGGCCAGCAACGTTGAACACCTTTGAGGCATGGACTCAATGAGGCTATTAATGACGAGTTGGGGTATTCTGCGCCACTCTTCCAGAAGAGCTCTTTCCAGTTCTTGGAGAGTTTGTGGGGGTTGTTGGCGGCCAGAAACTCATCTTCCTAGAGCGTCCCAAACGTGCTCGATTGGATTCATGTCTGGAGAACACGCTGGCCATTCCATTCGAACGATTCCTTCCTCGAAAAGGAAATCCTCCACCAGGTTTGCACGATGTGGCCTGCAGTTATCGTCCATTAAAATGAAGTTATCTCCGATTGCTGCAGCGTAAGGGACTGCAATAGGTCTGAGGATCTCATCCCTATATCGGCGACCAGTCAGAGCTCCATCTTGAATGATGTAGAGGTCAGTGCGCCCGTCAATGGAGATGCCACCATACACCAACACTCCTCCACCGCCAAATCTGACACTTTCGTGCACGACCGCAGGATTATTCCTACTGCCACGGTCCCTCCAGATGAAAATACGCCTATTATCCGGATGCACAGAAAAACGGGACTCGTCAGAAAACAGAATATTGCTCCATTCATTTCTCCTCCAGTTGACATGCTCGGTTGCCCACTCCCTGCGGTCGCGACGATGCCTTGATGTTAATCTAACACATACCATCGGTCGGCGAGCATACAGACCTACAGCATGGAGCCGGTTTCGGACAGTCTGAGTTGAAATCGACGTGCCTGTAGCCGAGCGAAGGTGTTGTTGGAGAAGAGTAGCGTTCATGTTTCGGTGTCTCCGAGCTGTTAACGCTAAATACCGATCTTCATTGGGCGTTGTTGCCCGTCTACGACCTTGCTCTGGTCTTCGGCCTGCACATCCACTCTCACACTTTGAAATGACACTTTGTGACACTCCAATGGCTTGCGCTACTTCGGCTTGAGTTTGGTCCCCTTCAAACCTACCAACAATTCTCCAAGCTTCTGAATCTGTCAAATGACTTCGCTGAGACATCGTACTCATCGAAATAAAGCAATCACTGAATGCCGATCATCCTTGTCTTCATTCTCTTTTATCCAGTTGAAAGTCAAATTTCATTCGCTGCCGCTGAAGCGACGTTTTTGACGTCGAACTCAAAATTTGCATACTCCACAGTTTGAAAACCAGAAAAATTTGCATTTGTGATTCTCTTCTTCTATTTTCGGCAAAAAAAATTTCGTTTATATCTTTATTTTATATAAAACTTCAAATATCCTTTAATTGTTTTGAGCAGTGTATATATATACATATACCCGGTGATCCAAAAGTCAGGACGAAATTTAAAAATGAATAATTTGAAAACGAATCAAGATACAAAGATACGGTTTGCACCAAACGGATTGAAAATAAACCGGGTTTTGTGTGGCAATGAAATAAAGAAAATAGTTTTGTTGGCGACCAACAGATGGCGTTGTCGGATTTCTGATGTAGGATTAGGCAAAGCAACAAACGATATAAAAAGGAGCAACTGCAGCTGGTAATGGTAGTCGAAGCTTGTATGCATCGAAATGCTGTCCATAGTTGAGAGAGCCCTCTTAGTTAAACTGTATTATAATAATTTGGAAAGTGCCATTGCGGCATTGTGAACATATCGTTACATGAAGGGTATGCGTGATAGCAAAAGACCAATAACGTCTTCTGCATTTAACAAAATGAGGAAGAAATTTGAAGCTACAAGTTCTTTGGCGTCACGTCAAAGAAGTGGACGTCCCTCAACAGCCGCTGCTATTGCCACGACAGTGGAGTAGACGGTGCAATCCATGTCGGTGGTTGCTGCTCATGGGGAGTACAGTGCTCGAGAATTTTCGAGGCATACAGGAGTGTTGTACGGAAGTGTCTGGAGAGCACTGCGAATAACTTTTCAACGGCATCTCTACAAGTTGCAACATAACCAAGAACTAAAACCTCCTGACTTCGATTGTCACCGAGATTTTTTGAATTTGGTATTCAATAAGATGGAAGAGCAGCAAGACTGGCTTCACACTGTGCTTTGGACAGAAGAAGCGCATTTCACACTCTCTGGCGCTGTTAACACCCACAATTGTCAAGTGTGGACCACAGAAAATCCACATGCATTTGTTGAGGTACCCTTGCAACAGCTTAAAGTGACAGTCTGGTGTGGCTTCACTGCTGATTTCATAATTGGTCCATTTTTTTTTCGAGGAAGTCACACAGACGGGTTTCAAAACAGTTTCTGTCAGTGGTCAGCGATATGTAGCACTGTTACAGAATAACATTATTCCTGAACTGCAAGCGCGACAGGCACTCCAAACAAAGCACCACCTCATATTGCTCTGTCTGTGCAACGCCTGCTACACTCAACATTTGGGGAGGATCGCATTATCAGTCGCTACTTTAATCATGCATGGCCTCCAAAATCTCCCGATCTGAGACCCTGTGACTCTTGGCTGTGGGGATTCTTGAAGTCAAAAGTGAACCGCGACCAAACGGCATCACTAGCAGCACTGAAAAATGCCATCCGCCAAAATGTGTCTGCCATAACACAAGAAATGCTGTGAACGGTGTGGTACCTCGTCTCACAGCTGTACTTCTGAATGATGGACAACACATTGAACATTTACTGTAGTACTAATTAACTGTAATTAAGCTGACTTGAAAGTTCTCAACCTTTTTTTATTTGTAAATCCTCTTTTGGTGCAATAAAACACTATAGCGCTATCTGTTGGTTGCCAACAGAACTATTTTTTTTCATTGCCACACAAAACCCGGTTTCCTTTCCATCCGTTTGGTGCAAACAGTATCTTTGTATCTTGATTCGTTTTCGAATTATTCATTTTTAAAGTTCGTCCTGACTTTTGGATCACTCGGTATATATACTGGGTGGTTATAATATCTCTATTTGGAGATGTCTGTAGCTTGAAGAAATAACCCAAATGAAACCAAAATCGGTACACATACTGGTCGAGAAGGGGGAAGAAGAATGGAACAATACAAAAAATAATTGCAATAATCGCCGACAGATAGCGCTTTTGAGTGTGAAACGTAATGTGTAATACAAGAACAAAGAATTAAGGCGTAAAACCTAATTTAGTGGAAAATGTCACAGTCAATGTAGTTACGCTTTCACATGGTGGTGCCAATCAAGTTCAGGTTCCACATGGCCATTGTGCAGGAGGATACGATTCAGGCGGTGCACGATATGCTCAACTGAGGAATTTATGCATCAGGAGTGATGTTTTCCACATGTTTTGATATGCGATCATTTAAGTCATTGAGGTTTTCGACACCTCCACGGTGCACAATTGCATTTGCACCGAAAGGCCTCCTAGCGCCATCTGTCGGCGATTATTACAACTATATTTTTATTGTTCCATTCTTCTTTCCCTTTCTCGATTGGTAAGTGTACTGATTTTGGTTTCATTCGGGTGATTCCTTCAAGCTACAGACAGTTCCAAGTAGAGATACTTATATTATAACCACCCTATATATATATGGGAATGAAAAGTAACAATGAGAAGTAACAGTAACAATTGTACGAACTCAATGATGTAATACTGACCAAGAGCTGCGATATATGATTGCAGGAATATGAGTTTACGCTATACAAGAATGGAAATGCGATAGAATGAACAAGAGTTTCATAAATTTTAGCAAAAGTAGTTGGGTGCTTTTTGATGCAGGGCTTAGAGAAGCTTGCGAAGTATGAATTTATTGATAGACGAAAAGTTGTTATTGTTCATTAATAATAATCTAGTTATATGGTGAGTCGCCAGTTCTATATTTCGTTGTTTATTAAACCTTTTTTTATTTTATTAAACCCTTTTTTAGTACCATGAATACCATGAGTTTACCATGAAAGTACCATGTATTAGTACCATGAGTACTATTATATGGAAATAAAAATTATGTTTGGCTTAAGAAAAAATGAAATTATTTTAATAATTTCTCATTTTACACATTGTAATGACTATTAGAAAGACAGATGTGATGCTTATTAGAAAGACAGATGTGATGCATATTAGAAAGACAGATAACAATAAGCACGCATAATCAAAGCATTAATGTAAATCTATTTATTTTTTTATTCTATTTCTCACGTTTTATTTGTGTATTGTTTCCATTTCATACCATACACTGCAGTATATATTCTGCACCGTTTCTTGACAACGCAAAAACATTTGCGAAAATTATCTGCAAAACAGTAAAATGTAGGAGTTACTCAAAGTTTCTGGAAATATTCGTTTTTTGATTAAATTCACACGAGAATAATCAATCAAAAACTTTAGAAACTGACGTGATTTCGAGATTTCCGGTTATTTTTCTAAAACAAAAGAATAACTTTGCTTCCCTTAATTTTTGGAAACGTTACAAAATAGTTTCAGTTGTGAATAAGTGTTACTTCATAACAGACGCTTTCGATGGCAGATGTTTGATTATACATATTGACTATGTTTGATTATACATATTGAAAGTTTTCATTTAAAAACTAGCTACGTATATGGATCGAATTTTTTTTAATTTTTTCTTCAAAAACAACGAACTGTTTCTCCATCACTCGAGTAAATGACTCGAAGAACTCAATTTTTATAAATCATTCGAAAATGTCGATTATACAAATATAATTCGTCATTGTCACATTTTATTTTTCCACGAATGATAGAATGCCTCCCTTTTGAGTATTCCTGTGTTATCGAGTAATTTTATTCGAATATTCCTCGTCTGGCGAAACTCGCTTGTTTCCTTTTTATCTGAATGGTAGCAACGCCCCTTTTTACGCATGCCCGAGTTATCGAGTCATTTTATGTGATTATTCCTTGTACGGTGCAAATCGTTGTCTTCTTCTTCATCCGAAAGTTTTACCATGTCTAATTCTCGATTAAAAAAAATCGTTCATATGTCTTGTACTCGAGGATTTCAGATTGATTATTTCCTGTACAAGTGAAGGACTTAATTATGGCATTAATGAATCAATAGAAGAGCTTTGTGATTATACAAGTTAAGTGAAAATTTGTGAATATGAGAAAATAAGCTTTACATTTATGTTTTTGGGTACATTTTTGAAGAAATAGAAATGGAATATTGGGGGTTAATTGACTAACTATAGATCTTCTAAAAAAGGATGATTTAAACAATTTTTTGCACATGATTTCACTTATGTATCAAAAATCGTTTGTATTATTTGTGCAAGAACATGTTATGTAGAGTTTGTTTCAAAAAGGAAAATAAAACACATATACCCCTACTAACACTGTTGAAAAGCACTGTGTAAAAATGTACGTTAAAACAACCTATTAGTAAATAACGTCTACTAATTAGTGCTAAACTTAAATTTTGCGTAGGGGTCGTCTACTTATAAAAGTTGTAAAAAACTATAAAATTTTTAATACTAACATATTGTTTGGCCGGTACATTTGCCACCGAATATCAAACAGAGAGTCATTAGGTCAAGTTGTTTAGGAAAGAAGTGAATCTTTAAAGTTTGTATCTGATAATGTTAAATTCAGTTTTAATGTTTGTAAAAAAATATTTTCACTCAGGTAAATTTTCCAGTAAAACTCCAAAAATTACTTCCTGGGACGAAGTTAAATTTTGGATTAGTATATAAGAAGCTACGATATTGATTTCTGTTAAGAAATTCATAGGTTTCATGTATTTTGAAAAGTTTAAAAAAAAAAATATTAATCTTGATCGTAATTTTCGATTAAAATGTTAATTTCAGCTTATTAATATCTAACAGAAATCGACTTATAAAAGATCCAAATCAGCGAATTCAAATTTTCAGCTCATTCAGCCAAGTTGTTTAAGAGATTGCTGAGAAAGCTATCGTGTTGTGTAAGTTTAAACTATTAAAACAAATTAAGATTAACATTTCCGAAATTTAAATCTGTATAATTGCTAATTTACTTGGCCTAATGTCTTACCGTTTAGTATCCGTAGGTTATAAAATTTGCTAACAAAATAACGTTTGCGAATTAGTATTTTAAAGGGTTGGGTTGAGTTGATTACTGACTGCCAATTATCTACACTTGGGATATAGACCCGGGGGGAGCGCCCTTCGTGGGGGTCTTTCTAAGGGAACCTAACCCGTATTTGCGCATGGATAAATCCCGGCTCGAAGAAAACCACGAAAACTCCGAACGATTAGGCCGACGGGCGCGATTGGGATCGAACCCAGCACCTCCCGTCTACCAGCTTCGAGAGCAGAACCTCTCAGCCACTGTTCAGTAGTATTTTAAAGGGAATTGGATGTAAGCATGGTAGCACGAAAGTTAAAAAAAAGTTTTTTTTTTAAATTAATCACTAAAATTTATCAATTATCATTCATTGATCAGGAGACGGTAGTTAGATCAAGTAGGTAAAATTTCATGGGGAATTTTACATTGTAAATAATGATTGTACTGTTTTAATCATGAAACGCAATAAACGAAAATGTCTTAGTAAAGAAAAGATATTTCGGTTAAAGTTTAATAGTTATTTTATTTTAATTATAAAACATATTAAACGATAGTTGGTTGAGAAAGAAAATATAATAGAATAATAGTATATTATATAAGTAAATGTAATTATATAGATCTTTTGTGAAACACACACACATACATACACTCCGATGCACCGACATACGCACACGTTGTTTTCAGCATTTTCCAGCAACGGTAACGGAAAAACTCAGATAATTACAATCACAATCAATAGGTATTCATAATATTTATAGCAAATTCATAATTCACCACGACAAAATATAAAACTCAGATAATAGATAATTCCAAATAATCTATTTTATTATATTGGAAAAACTCATTTTTAGTTTCATAAAACCCTAAACATTATAAAATGCAAAGTATCATGACTTGGTAAGTTTTGGTCGCAAAAGTACGGAGTTTTTACTGTTGTACTTGTAAGAGCATAGAAGAACTTTTTATTAAGTGTAAATTATAGGATCCATGGATTTTATAAAATCTTAAATTTTGTAACTTTATAGAAAATAGATTGATACAAATGGCTTTTAATGTGAAGAAGGTCAAACATTTGAAACATATTTGCAATTAATATTATACCTCTAAACCTAACAGTTTAGATATTAGCTATTGAAAAACTATGAATCTATATGATAAGATTATGTTATGAATTCTCATGTAATAACTGTACTCATATTTATCCTGAATTTTATCTTTAAATAATGTATGACGAAGGTGTAAATGAGTAATTCTATAGAAAATATGAGTGCATTTTTCAAAGCATCGGTAATTACATAAAAACATTTATAAAGCAAAATTACAGAAAACTTACTACAACAGTCGTTAATAATGGGAATATTTATTTGAGAACAAAATGTTTTTACTTGTTATAATAATATATAATGATATTAAAAAAACCTTTCAATATAATTTACTCTGAAAAATAGCAATATTCAGTAAGCTATTGTAAGTAAGTATTGTAAATATTCAGTAAACTATAACATGCTGTTAAATTATTATTCATAGAGGAAAATGACGCATCATATATCTTACTCATGAAAATTTATATAAAATCACTATTTTTCCTATGTGATTTATAAATTACGATAATATATTTAACTTATACTAACTCTGTAAATTGATCGCAAATAAATTCGATAAAACGTTTGACGAATAAAATAGACAATTTTTATGTCTCATTACCTAACTGTCTAACAAAATAACACATTTAAGATAAGATATTTGAGCCTCTAATAATACCTAGATTAATCGTAAACATTATTTTAAAGATGAGTAAACAATTGCTCTCATTGTAAACAAATTTTCAGTCGAATAAGACTGCAGTTTTCAGACAATTAAGACTCATTTTGTATTAGAAGATAACTAATATGGGTAGTTTAAAAATATATATATTTATTCTACAATAAAATAACATGGCATAAAAGGAAATCGAAATTACATATATTGATTTTTATGTTTTAATAATGGTGTATTTTCATTTAAAGGGGTTGTTTGTGCATACTAGAAAATACAATACTCTAAACGAACAATAGAATAGCTATTATCCAGCTTGTATTAAATAATAATTATTTACATTTGGAAAAATTAAAATATTTTTCAAAATTATAAGAAAATAGTGAAGGTAGAATCTTGCTAAAGTTTAATATTTTTCACGGAAAAATCCAACTAGGACGGCTTTATCTATTAATTTTTTTAATTTCCTTGTTTTATATTTTGTCGTGGTGAATTATGAATTTGCTATAAATATTATGAATACCTATTGGTAATGAGGGTATTTTTTTTGTGAGCAACTATTTTGTATTTCTTATTTGAATAAGTACAAAATATTTTAATTGATTTTTAATAAAAATTTCTGTGTAGAATAATCATTTTTGTTAAACATCATAAAACCGAAAAACGTTTATTTCCAACTTTCTCATTTTTAACACAAAAATGACGTATTTCATGTAACAAAATCTACCAAACGATATCCTTTTTTTCCTATATAGATTACAAAATGTAATGGTAAACATACTTAAAAAATTTAAGGAGAATCTCCTCATGTCCGCCACGAACTAAATTACCGTGAAAACATTTGACGACCAAAATGGGATTTTGGTATATCTTTACAAAACTGTCTATCAAGATAAACATTTGTGGCATTAAATTTTAGCGTCTAAAAATATATAAATTACCTTATACATTATTTAGAAAATTATTAGCTTCAGCGAAATATTGTTCTCATCATAAGCGAGCTTTCAGATGGGTAGAGTGTAATTTTCCAGATAATAGAGTCGTTTGTTGGGGAAAATAACGAGAGAGGGCAATTTAAAAATTAATTTCCCTATAAAAATAGTAACTGAGAATAAATGGCGTATATTGCTTGCAAAGCGAGAGAATTGCTTATTGTTTTCAAAATCGAAAAACTTCGTGTGTCATTTATGATAAAATCAACCCTATCAGGGAAAGAACATTATCATACTGATTGCTGCTCTGTTGCAGATTAATCACAGAGGAATTTGATACTGTAAATCTCATTCGCTAAAAAGGAGATTGTCATTTCTTATGTGTCTAATAAATTTGTTGCGTAAAGTATTTATATATGTCATAAAAGTCTGTGACTCTCCATATTCTAACTCTCGTAAATATACTCGGATTGCAATGAAATTGGTATATGTTGTTTAGGTTTAATATAGAATGATCGGATTTGAAAATGAAGTGTGTAGCATTTATCATTCGTTTACTTATACACACAAAAGTATTCCATTATATTATGATCGATAAGGAGAAATCAGCTGAGGTGCATTTATTTATGTTATGCGATATTTCAAACATAATGTGATTGATATGAATCACTGAGATGGACTGCAACATGCTTTCTCCGAAGTATAGGATAAGTATAATTTATAGTTCAATTACAAAGGTATAATCATGTTACTCAGTCCAACACTTGCTGAAATACAATATGCATGTGAATATGCATTTTAAATATAGAGCTGTGTAGCTGGTCTGGTTTATGTACTGTAGATGCAGTAAATCGCATCCGCTTTGGGACCTGGCGATTGTGTACAAGCAAAACGCTTTTTTATTGATAATTTTTATTTTTTAGTGAAAATTATATTGAAACTTATTTATGTGCTTTAACAATGGTTTACTTTATAACAGAGGTACCGTGATTTCCGGCGTATAATCCGCATACAATTATGTTTCAACTCAGAAATTTTATTTATAAAATGTACGTTACACGATCGCTGTAAATATTTAATTTCAATTATTAAACAAATTTCGGGGTCTAAACATGATTGTTTGATCCGCAAATTATACGCCGAAAAGTACGGTAATTTCTTTTTTACAATACTTTTAGGGAGAAAAGAAACATAAAAAGAAATATTTTCATCTAGAATTTACCACTGCAGAGCATTTATTGTACAAATTCTGAAAAAAGAACAAATATATGTTTATTAAAATACTTTACACTATATAAGATAAAAATAATTAAATTAAATATTACCTAAAAATATACGTGAGACAAGGAATTCTTATTTATCTATTTTGCTGATTGAAATTTACTTTCAAATTACAATAGCATTTCGAAATCGTCTTTGTCGGTCGTTTACAGAAGATGATTAAAATCTGTCTAAATTACGTAATGCATGTTCAGCATCTTGAAATTTGTGTGTTTGTAATTTTTCCTCAGTTACAATGGCTTTCACTTGATTTATAATCATAACATTTTATCTTATTTTATTTTGTTTATTTATTTATTTATTTATTTATTATTTTGCAGCTGTTTGTAAACTAAAAGTGAAATCGTAATTCAAAAGATCCCTAAAATTTTTCGAATGACAATTTATTCGGATTTTTTTAGAGATATTTCTTTATCTCTATAGTACTTTCAGAAACATATCTTTTAAGAAAAGAAGCGTTTTAAGCGAGTGACTGTTTAACGAGGTTTTGCTGTGTAATCAATGCAAACGATTAAATGAGATTGAAGACATACAATGAAATGATACCACAGCAATTAGAATATCTATGTTGACAGTTCAAACTTTTATTAAAATAATAATGCAGCATAACAAATGGAACATTCTGCTTTTATTATTTTGACAACTGTAATGTCCTCGGACCTTGATTAAGGAAAATAATAAAATACATAAATATTTATGCTTTATGCAGATCTAATTAAAAAGTAAAATTTATTTTGTTACTTGACGTCAATGGAATAGATTATATAAGGTCAGTCACATCTCATAAATTAAGCGAAGAAGGAAATTTGCAATTTGCCAATTATCCGGTTTGACGTAGTTTTAGAATCGATATCTTTCATTTATCTTATTAAGCTTTCATAAATTGGTAACTCTAAATTATTTAAAGTACTAAGAAGGTAGAAATAAAAATAAATAAAATAAATAATTAGATACAAATATAACCAAGTTTTGCTTAAACATTACTTAGTACAATTTCCAATGATGTGTGTTTCACTAAACACTTACAAAAAGTTCATGAACTTTGAACTTTTGTATTAATTTTATAAGCTAACTTTATGAAAATAATTGTAGTACTGCTACTAAATTTTATGTGTTACATATATGTAATTTTATTATATAACTGATCACTTGCGACCAAAGCTTTATATATTTCATAAAATCTGGTAGCCCACAAAAAATTCTACGTGCCAATCAAAAAATATTCACCCCTTTCCCTCCCACTTTTTTGATTTCCAAAAATCACAAAAGTATTTTATGAATGAATTGAGAAAATATAATAATAAGCATAGTTTAGAATTATTAGTTACATATTTTAGAATAATACATAAAGGTAATAGAAACTAAGTTTTCTAATGAAACTGATCAAAATTTTATATCAATTAAAAAAATACGGTAAAGGATGAATCTTTGAGAAATGCTGAAGGCTGAATGCTTCAAATGTCCGGATATGTTACAAAATCTTTATCTGATAAGGGGGGATGGGGAGGTCATCGAAGACTTATAATATTTTATATGTTATTATTATTTAAAATAAATGTGGTAGGTTAATCCGTTTTATTTCTGAACACAAAAATCTGATTTGGAACGTATTAAAAAATAACTTGGCCATTTTTTAGCATTGCATCTAATTTGGGATAATTGAGGTTAGATGCCACTAAATCTGGATTGACACTATTTCTTAATGTTTTATTCAACTCTCCTCTCTTTCCCCTCCCACATTGTATTCCCGTGACATATTAGCTTGTTAGAGCGGAAAAGAATGGCGTTTTCTGCTATTGAGATGAAAATTATCTTTTAAACTTGGTTCTTCCATTAAAAGTACGAGAAAATAAGTAGATCACTACTTGCCGTGTACGAGTAGAGTTGGGGGAGAGAGAAATGCTGCTTGCTCTGATTTCTTAGGTATTTTTTCACAAAATAGAAAAAATCTCGTCAGATCAAATAAGTTGGTCGCCAGATAGAAAACCTTTGTCGACAGTGGCGACCTGGTGACCGCATTTGTCAATCACTGCTTGCGACAAATTTTTTCCTATATATTTATAGAACATTTTTGAAACAAATCAAAACGGATGGATGGAAGGTTGTGTTTTACTTGAGGCAAACAAGACAAATCTGAATTAATTAGATTAGTTATAGTTATTAGTTTAGGTATTAGTTATTAGTTTAGTTATTTAAGTTATAGTTCTTAGTTATGAAGTTGTAGTTCAGATTTTTTTCCACGTTCCACACGTGACACTCGATAATTATGTTAAAATTTCATTTAGTAAATGATAATTAGATAATAAACTTTCGTTAGTTTTGTTTTTTGAACAATATTGTATAATATATAATAATTACAGCTGTCCTAAAATTCTAAATCATATCTTCTCCTCTTTTGTATGAATATGAATAGTCACCATCTTTATTCTAAAAAAGTTTTTAATTTGACTAATGTATTGCACTTGAAAAAAAAATTCAAATGAATACACACACCCGTTTTTTCACCAGGGATTTCACGGGTTAATTAATCTCAAGAGAAAAATTAAGCCATTGTATAAATAAGAGGCGAAAAAAAAAACAGAGTGATTAACTGCAAGGATTTAACAACGGTTTGATATGATTTTAATTAATGTTTTTTTATGTACATTTTAGTCCTTGAACATAGATATATGTTTATATTTTGACATAAAATTATTGAAACATTATACTTTACTTATTAAAGTTTTAATAAAAACACTCAAACTTAATTTATAGAGTTATAATGTGTAACTACCGCGCAATAGACTTTTTATTGGTAGGTTATAGTAAAAGGTTTTAGCCTTCATTTGTATTTTTCGAAATAATATTCCTAAACAATCACCACACGTATAAACACATTTATATAGGTACATTTATATACATTCGCTTATACATAACATTTCGAAAGTTTCTGTTCAATATTTTCTAATGAAATAAAAATTTCGGAATCTTTTACATATATTTTCTAACGAAGTATTTAATCAATAAAAAATAATTACTTTTCTTCTTATACCAAAATATTTTATTTCAAACCCGTTTATCATTTATCTTTTTTTTTTACAATAATTCAAATCCTCCTCTTTAGAATTTATAACATATTTATTACATTATCAAGACTTAATTCGTATGGATTACTATTGAAAAATGTAATTTAATTTACAAAAGGAACTGTCTTTATTCTATAGTCACTCAGAATCAGCAACTTGAAAAGAACTTGTTTGGAAATGCCTATTTCAAATCAATGCTTCTTCATTTACACTGAAAAATATTTTGTATATTTTCATTGTTTCCTCAGAGAAGCTGGAATAACTTACACATTTATAGTTCTACATGAAAAAATAAATTTCAATACCAATAACAGATATATTCCATAGATAAATACCACAAGTAAATAAAAAATATATCTTTCATAACATTGTTAATTAAAGCAAAGGAAAGATAACGTTGCAAAAAGATAGCATTAAACCATCTCTTCTGTTAATTAAACAGTTAATAATTTTTTTTTATAAAGAGAACCATTTTTTTAAAATAAGGTTTAATAAAATCATGGTCATGATGTTTTTGGATTTATTTCTCACTGAATTGTCAATACGGTTAATATTCGGAAAAAATACTATGTACTTTGCCTCCAAAAAGAATTGCGTTTATGTTCCCTGACCGACATTAACGACACACTTGAATGGAACTCCTTTGGGATATACGCTTTCATCTCATGCTTCTCCATGTACCTTCATCATTCTTTTCTTAATTTTTGTCCTTGCACCACACGTTGATGGAAACTACTACATTGAGCCAAATTCTTTTGTAAATTTATATGGAGAAAATTTTCAAAACGGATTTAAAAATAATTAAATCCTATACTCAAAGAAAAACCAATTAATTTACTAAAAAATGTTAAGTACTTATTTAACAAAAAAAAAGTATTTTTATTCTTTAGCCGACTACTGCGGATTTACTTAAAAAGAATGCTATTGTGTTACTGGAAAAGCTAAAAAATAGTTTTTGTTGTGTGCACATTTAAAATTATATAAAACTCATATTTACAGGTGCATGGAACATAATATATATATATATATATATATATATCTGTAATAATAAAAAAATTTCGCCATTTTTCCTTAGTTAAATTATTCCAAATTCTTACAATTCTAATTTTTCCCTATCTTTTTAAAATATCTCTTAAATCTATTTTATATTTTATTCCATAACTTAATCAAAATATTCTTTTATTTATCATTCTAAAAATCTTAGTCTGTTAAAAGCTACACGTATTTATTAAAAACTTATTCTATTAAATTGCAACACTGCCTCTAAAACGCACCTGCCTAATTTCTTCTTTTGAGGCATTGAATTTTGTTCTTTGGAACATTTTTGTAATACCATTTTTATTTCTATTTAATTATCATTCGGCATCCCAGGATTCCTGGTGTTTTCGCGCCCAAAGGCTTTTTTACCATTTTAAATTGCCGCTTCTGATAAAGAGTTTTGGTCATACGTCAGAGACACACCCTCGTGGCCTCATTTTTTCATCCATTAGCGAGCAGGCTCCGCCTTGTCTATCCCCCTGGCTCCCTCCGAACATTGATGTGAGTGGGCCAGCTTTTTTCGCGCATTTGTTACTTTGGGCAAGATTTTGGAAGTATTTATACGGTTACACTGGCTTCGGAGACAGATTTTTACACGAATTAGTTGTTGTCATCTATAAGCCGTCACTGGGGAAGTCTGCACTATTTCGTCGGTAGTATGTTCTTCAATTTCTGCTAATTCTTCAATACTTAATGTGTTCAAGTTTTTAATGAAGCGGAAGTCGGTGGAGTTGCTTTCATCTCTGTTCTCATAATAAAATTCTTGCTCATCTATTAAGTTTCCTTAATGTTTTTGGGAAATTTCTATTGGAATGAACTGCCTCTACTCAGCTTCCACGATTGCATTATAATATGATGTTCGAATATGATTCGTACTCCGAGAATTGCCTTCATAGTGATTAAATCGGAATAATACCCTCGCGAATGTCATGACTGTATTTCCATGACATCGAACTGATTATACGGTAATTTTCGTGGGGTTCGGACTGATATGTCATCACTGGAGTATGATGGAACGAACTTTTCAAGTAGACAGTAATAGCAATCATCAATAATGTGCCAATCGTAACAAAAATGTGTCATATATATATATATATATATATATATATATAAATTGTAGAAAAAATGTGTGTATGTATTCAGATATGTGTGTTCACTATTATTGCACTCTCTTTTACTGTAAATATGTATGCACAGTAGTGATTTCTTACATTACTTCAATTGTCGCGTTTTTCCTGTAATACAAGATTAGCTTTGATGATTCATTATAATCTCAAAATAGAAGTGTACTCGACATTTCCAGTTCTTTAATATTTTATTATAATGGTAAATGTAATTAAAAAAATTCACTTAGCCTGCAATTTTTATAAAACCAATTTCTAAGAATCCCCCCCCCCCACCCACACACAAACACACACCAACACTGAAAAGTATTTTCAAGAGCTATGCTTGACACATTTTTTTTTTTTTTTTTACTAAAGAATTAATATTCTTTCGGATAGAAATTAAAGTTAAAAACTGCACTTTTAATCCACATGAATCTTTTTAAGTTTCTGAGTGGGATATCAAGCGATAGTGAAAAGGTCAGTACTTTCTACATTTTTATGTCACGAAACATGACAGCCACAAAATGTTTAAAAGATTAAATATAGTTTTATAAAAAAGATTAAAAGATTTATGTGCTAAGGTGAGAGGTTTTTAGTTTTATATATTTTAATGTTAGCAAACTGGATTTATTTTGGAAACTTATAATTTATGTATTTCTATAAAGTTATTCCTTAAAACAAAAAAGGATAAAAAATATAATGAAAATGATATAAAATTACGCGGAATATGGCAGCTGTAGAAAGATTGTCAATAGAAGAATTGCCCCAATGAAAAACAGTTCAAAGATAGCATAGTAAAAAAATATTACAAAACTATAAATATATATAATAAACACACACACACACAAATTTTTTAATGTTAGTTTGCTGAAATGGGATATTTAAACGGCCGTAAATAATAAAAGGTATTGAAATTAGAAATACTGACTACCAACATAGTAACAAAATCATAAAATATTTCTATGTAAATGTTGCAGGATTAATCAGTCAATAAAACCTGGTATTTATGTTATACTTTCAAATTTTAACAGTAATTTGTACTTTAATAAAAAGATTTACCTTCAAAATTTTAGTAATTGCATTTATTTCGGGCTCTATCATTTACAGGATAATCCGAAACAAATTTACAGATCAAAAGTGCACCAAAATAATGAAAAAAAAATACATTAAACAACACAATAAATAAATATATTGACACCTTTGACATTCTTTGTTGAAAGGATTGCATTTACCAATGGGATAACTTATAATAAACATTCCAATCGAATTTAAGAAGATTTCTAGTATGTGCTGCAGTAAAAAATAAAATAAAATAATGTAATTGCAAAATTATTTGTAAATTTTTATTGTTATTAATTATCAGTCGTCGATTAAAATTAATTTTTTCTTATAAAAAATTCGATTACAGTACTGGCTATGAACAATAATCGCTAGAACTTTGTTTTCAGTTGTGGTACGTGTTTTTATATTTAACTAATATTTTACACATTACATGCTTTGTAAAAATGCTCTAGATAATATACATACAGGGTAGCACATATGAAATCGAGTACATTTCGGTTTATTGACTAAAATTGCAGAATAAAAATTATTAACTGTGCTATGTATTTCCTAACTGAACTTAATTGTAGTATAATATGTGATGTATATACAAATTCATAGATAATATACATGTCTACACAAAATAATTCTGGTATTTTACGAACTATTGTTGGTAATTGCTAAATTAGGGTTTTCAAATGTGTAACCCAAAATGTGTTTTCCAAATTCTTTTCTTAGACGTAAACATTCACCTTATAGTTTACCACGTTAACATTTTTTAAAAGTATTACTGAAGTAATAGAAATTGTTTCATAATGTATGTCTGACGCATTATTTTTCGTTCCTGTTACATATTTAAGCCGAACATTTGTATACCATAGATAAAAAATCTTCATAAAACTATTTAACTTTATAAAGAATTAAAAAAAATCCAATTCCTTACAAATAAAATTTAAAAAATCATTTTTTCTCCTTATTATATTTTTCAAAATGTAGGACAAACCGTCATTTAAAAAACATATCGCGATTAATTTAGAAAGCAGTGAACTCTTTATATTTTTAAGTACTTTTTTTATCACTCAATACTTTTTATGTAATACAAAATATCTTTATCTTCGTTTAAAATGTTTGTTTAAATTAATTTTTCTCTTATAACCAGAGGTCTTGAAATCACATGACATTGCAATTTTCTGGGAAATATAAATTATTTTTCTTTGAGATGAAGGCTTTTTTATATAGATAACAAAATATGTTTTTACTTTATTTATTTTAATAAACTTGCTTAGTTCAGACATTTATAATAAATATTTCAAGAGAGTCTTATACTATATAGACTATTACATTCTATGAAATAGTTAGAGACTATATCACTTTCATTTTGATTATTAAAGAGAAAAATGTCGAGTTTCATGATTTTTTAAAAATTTATTTTGCATTATTTTTAATTATTCATATTAGTCTATCGAAAAATGTACTTCGAGCAAAAAGGTGATTAATAAAATTTATTATGATTTTCTCCATAAAAATTGCATTGAAGATGTTTTATGTCAAACCATCATTAGCTTCTAATTAACTTGAAGAACAATCTTACCCGCCATTTATCTCTAGTTGTGGAAAGAAAAACCTATCTATTTTAATACATACATATATATGAAACCATGCGTGAGGGAAAACTTTCAGTGCATGATTCTACGAATACAAAAATTATCTAAAATAAAAGCTTAGAGTGAAAAACATCCTTTTTGCGTCAGCATTTAAGAAATGAAAACCGCAAAGAAATGAGAAACAGCATGGATGCATATACATGATGTCCTATATTTTTTATAAAAAAAAAAAAAAAAGACTGACTGGAAACAAATAACTGATTGCAGATTGATAACAGTTGAAAAAAAAAAACTGATTTTGTATCCAATATTTATGAAACCATAATACCTTCAGTCGAAACATTTGATATTTTCGAAAGCTTTAAAGAAGAAAAAATAAATAAAATATTGTACGCCCTAATTTTCATAAGATTTCTTTCCATTATCGTATTAAAAAGTTTTTTCTTCAAGAAAAGGTTTCATTCACTTTATGCAAGAAAAAATATACAAAATAGCCTGTTAAATAAACTTCTTTACTCGCTGTTTAGCTATGCTCCAAATTAACCAATGTCTCATATTTCAAATATTAACTCTACAATGCACTTGTTTGTTCTTAAAGTCGAACAATAAGTATGTTTATTAAAAAGAATGAATTGCGTCTAATTGAAAGTAAGCTGTTTGCAATAACTTGTTAAATAAATATCCCTTATTTTGTTTATTTTTTCGTTAAATAACCCATTTTATAGCATGAAATTTTAACTAAAGAATAGATATGTTTACTCATATGAAAAGTCTAATAATGAGAAATACTTTTGCAAAGTTTTGAACTCTACAAAATTAAATTCAAGAAACAGAGAATGAAATTGTAAGAAATGGAAGTTTTCACGATTGCAGAAAACAATCATTTATATTATTCATTAAAATATGTTATGGAGATAAAATAAATAACATTAGATTTTTTCCAACAAATATTTAAATACTTTCATGTTTTTATGGGGATAGAGATAATATCTGTAACTTTATAATCTTTAGTAATTGCATATATTGCATATTATCTTTTCAACAGTTGCCCAAATAAATTTTTTATACTCTTCCGGGTCATATGGTGGGATGCTAAATGATAGAAATGACAATAAACAAAGAAATCAGTTCGCTTTGGCTGTGCAAATACGCAAATCATTGTGTTTAAATTAATATATTATTTCATTTAATATTAAAGCAACCATTTACATACAAACACACACACACACACACACACACACACACACATATATATATATATATATATATATATATATATATATATATATATATATATATATATATATATATATATATATATATATACATATATTATATATGAATAACAAGACAATAAAATAGAAGAGCCTAACAAATAAATAAATAAATAAATAACTACTTCCATGTAAAGAGAACACGTTGTAAAGAGGATATTCCTAGAATTGGGAAAGAAGCAAACCATCGCATTTAGGTAAAAATAATAGAAATTAAATAAATAAAAATCTCCTTTGTCAAATAAAATAAGATGCAGTAGATATAACTGCATGAAGTTCAGAAAAACAAACTAAAGAGTAGACTGAGATTTTGAAAAACTGAGAAAAATTAATAATAATAAGGGAAATTATTAGTGAAGGTTTAAGAAAACCAAGAAATAGGAAAACAACAGAAATTTTAATAAAATTGTTCAATGCAATAAAATATTTATTTACTTGATACAAACTCTTAAACGAGTTTCCGTAACAAATTTCTTTTAGATTGCTGTACATTTAAATTTTGTTACGATACAGTAACGCATTAAATATTCAAGAAAAAATCTTATAAAATCTCTATAACTTTTTCATGAACTTTAAGATTATACTCTATTCTCTTCCTGAACGAAACTGCTGTATGGTTCGATATTTTCAGAGCGAGTAACGCAGCTTATAAAATTTTACTGACGCATCGATTTATGTTTTTAACCGATTATTCTGTGCTCCTGTGTGAATAAAATTGGGTTAGTTTCTTGGAAAATTCTTTGAAAAATATATCTTTAGTTACCAATGTATAGTTATTGTATTGAGCCAATAATGTTCGCACTCATCTCATGAAATACGAACATTTGTAAAATATATATATTTTTAATATTTGACATATTTGCAATCATAGGCTACTATAATAGAATTAGGCTTTACATTAGCAATGTTTGTAATAAAATACGAATATTGAAGAAATATTGGTATCAAGTTGCAAACATTGGTAATGAAAGAGAGAAATACTGCTTGCCAAATTTTCACCACTATTAAATATTAACATTCCAAAATTTGAGAAATAATTCATGACAGTAATGCAAAGCGATATCTGAAACTAAACAGTATTGTTAAAATATTGTTTTATAACTAATACCAGAAACCAATATTGTGTGCATCCTTTTCTGATAACTTTATCATTTCTTTTTTTTTATTATATCCCAATATATATTTAAGCATAGAAATTAAATTCATGTAGGTGTAATTTTTTTATTAAACGCACAATTAAATACCTACTATGTTATAAAAAAAACTTTTAAGCGGTTTTTCATTTCTATATAAATTGCATTAACCGTCGATAAATAAGTTTTCTGATATTTCACTTATTTATATTTGATTATACCACTGGTAGAAATGACAGGTTTATTTATCTTTTCCTAACAACAGCTCAAGTAAAACAGTTGTTATCGATTTAATTTAACAAGTTGTTGATCTTACAAAACATGCTGTTGGAAAGAGAATTTTTTTATTATATATTTTGGGGAGAAAAAGAATATGTTATTCACTTATACTTTGACATTATTTCATTTTGAAATATCTCTAATTTTTGTACAAATAAAGTACCTACGCTTTTGCTGATTTAACAATAAAATGTAAAAAGAAAATAAAAGAAGTATACTGAGGGAAGAAAATTATCGTGTTTTGTTCGTTTTGTAAATGCTTTATTATAATTATGCCTCAGTGGATTTCTTCAACATAAAATTCAAATTAATGTACTACTTTTTTCATGAGACCCAGATAAACATCTAATAACTTATAATAGAAATATTTTCGGCGGCCATTTATAATTGTTATAACATTATATAAAACAGGTGATAGCTTTTATGCTATGTCCCTTATTTGCACTTCTTCATATCAGTAACGTCAGGTTTATTTAGGTTTTACAATCAGTTACTAAAAAAATATCCACTGTCGATTCTGCAGATCAAATGTATTATTAAAAAGAATATATTTCTTTAATATTCTGGTGACAAAATAATTTTTCATTCACATATCAAGGTACTGAAATTTACTGTAAATATCAATTTGTAACTATACAAATAAATAAATACGAAACTAATAATTTTACTAGATATAAAGTACATTTTTTTCACCGTTTCGAGATACATCAAACTGTAATAAAACTATTGTTTTCCTTTGAATATGCACTAAAAATAAGTATTTTATTATTATATGCAAATTTTTATAAACAAGTTAAATTATATAACCCTGTATATACATGAATGTCAATACAGGGGAAATATTTCACCCGAGAAAATCATTTGTAAACTTTATTATCAAAGTAGTATAGAATAATAAAATGAAGTCTAAGCTCCAATATTATTCTCCAAGCGATAATATTAAGAAAGGATAGTGTATCTGACAGAAGAAGTAGAATGGCCGATATGAAAAATACATACTTACTAGTAATAAAATGTAAATAAATCCACGAACGAGAAATTGAATTGCCATAAACAGTAGATTTTTACTATGTAAATGATAAAGCTGCGTGCGCATTTTTTGCATATTTTTGGCTTTTCCGTATCCTTTTTTAATAAATGTAAGAGCTAAATAAGTGATTAAAGAACGCGTTCAAAATACTTGGAACCTCAATACACTGTCCCACTTAGATTGGAATTGTTTAGTAATTGTGATGACAAGTGTTGTATGTTTTTTTTTTTTTTTTTTTTTTTTTTTTTTACATGTTCTGTTAAGAAATTATAAGAGCTACATTCTTGGTTAACGAACTAGTCGAAGATACTGGTAAGATCCATGTATTTTCCTAATATGTCCGAATTAGTTCACTATTACGGACATTATCGATTTGCATTATATATACATATAAAGACAGAAATAGGTGACTACGATTTCTACAGAAAGCAATCTAAAAGGACCATTTTCAACAGAATAATATATACTTTTAAATAATAATAATTTTATGATAGTATAAGAAAATACAATTTCATTTCGTTTTAGATTTTAATCTAGGAAAACTAAAGCAAGCAGTTCGAGTTGTTAATTAAATTTTTGACCAAAGGAAATATTAAAAAAAATTACAAATAATTAATTACGTAAATGCACATAACATTTCATTAAAACGAATTATTCACATTTACGTGAAATATAACATTTTCACTGAAATTACTTTTTCAGAAATTTTGATGCCTTTGTGGAAATTTTTCTGTAAATGTAAAAATTAGTTATGATAAGCAATTATTTATACAAGATATGATGATTAAAATGTTGCGCTGATAATTAAAATGAACGGGAAAGGAATTTTTCACAATTTCCTTAATAGCTTTTACTCAAAAAATTCATTACTCAGTAGTCACTGACAAAGTGACTTCTTTACTTGCTATTTAAAAAAAAAGAATCCAAATGGATTTCATTCAGTAATGAAAAAAGAAATAACATTAATAATTCACTATTGTTGAAGTACTATATGTTGAAATACTACAAATAATAATGTCGAATTTTGAAGTTTTTCACATTTCTGTAATTACAAAAATATTTGGTTATATAAGTAAATTATAGTAAACTTTAATTATTTTGAGTTTTTATAACTTTTCCAAGATTGAAACTAATGAAATGCAAAACACTATTATTCAGTATACATTCAATAGACATTCGAAGATTATGCTCACTTTCTCAGTAGCATTTTCCAATTTCTAACAGAAGCAATAAAGTGAACCGATTTGTATGCGACAATGGGCACTGTTATAATTAATAATTAATTATTTTATCCTCCCTTCCAGAGATTTCTTGTCTTCTCCAAGACAAGATAATTAAATCTAGAGGAGGTGATAAGATATGAGATAAGTGAATAAGTACCTACAATTCTTTTTGAGAACAACCTCATACTGAGAAAGGCCGATAAACCACAATTAGCCCGTGGCACTGATGATCATTTTAAGAACGGAGCATCAGCTGAAACAACACCAGATGCTGCTCAGTGTACAGAAAAATATTTTATTATTGGAGGCTACTCCATACGGTTTCTGTAGCGGGAAAAGGGAGATACGTATTGTAAAAAGCTAAGGTATAAGCAGACTTTACAATTAAGCACTATGGGTTGGCAACTGTTGTGTTCAATGGGTGTGATGCCGGTCTTTTAATAAAGGATAATACACAAAAGAGAAGACAAAAAAAGATCAATTATCTTATAGCTCACTTCACCGGTAATTTTGAATTCGAAAAGGAAACATGCAATTGTTTTTTTAATTGGGCGTAACAAATAGCCGCCAATCAATCTAATCCGTAAAGAAATGGTCATGAGAGTATATATGCTTTCTCAAGAACAAGGTGACGCTGATTTCAACATTTAAAAGTCCGGAGTTAAAAATGTTCTGGAACACTCCACCATGCACATTGGGGAGGATATTGACCTGTTAATCCCTAATTAGTACGCTGAAAGTAATGGCAATCCACAGAATGTTAGATCGAATAATTAGCCAAGAGGCAATCCAAAAGTGTATTATATCAATAACTTTACTTAGTCTATTCTCGGCTGTGAATTATGCGAGAAGATGTTATTTCTTCATGCATTCAAAGGATGTGATTATATATCGCGTATATATAGTATTGGTAAAAATTCGGTTTTCTAAAAAAATTTAAAGGTGATCGTGTACATCATCCCTGGGAAAACTGCATTAACACTACAAGGCAGGATCCCCAGTGATAGAGCAAGTTTTGGTAGTCAACTCAAGTAGCAAATAATCCCGGTCGCAACTTTCGCTGAATGGTCTAACCCAGCCATACTCAACCTTTTTTTCTCGCGGGCCGCAAACGTATCTTTGCGCTGTTAGGCGGGCCGCAACATACTTATACAATAATGTTTAAAACGGGTGATTGAAACAGTGAGATAATAAAAGTAGTATAATAAAGTTAATATAAGTCAGAAGGATCGAAGGTTTGTTGTCGAAGAAATGTTAACAAAAATATTAATGCCACTATTTCCAAACAATGTATTTCGTGGCTTTTTTTTTTCATAAATGATGTAGAAATATGCCGCGAAGATTCTTGTTTAGAAATAGTGGTGTAAAATGTTTTGCTGCCATTTTTTTCCGCGACAAACGTTTCACTCTAATAAGCATTATTAGCTGTATATGGTAAGTACAAAACGTAATAATATAATAATGCAGCATTTCCAATGGCTAAAGAAAATAAAATTAGATTTTCTTTAATAAATCAGACTTTTACTCAAAACAAAAACATTATATTTTTGTTATGTAAAAAAAATTGCGCAAATTTAATTAATTTGGAAAATGTTTGATTAGTGTCGAAGATTAAAAACTGTATACACTACTGTAGCACACATATGATTGCATGTAAAAAGAACTTTTGACTAAGGAAATGGCATTTCAGATGTTGTAACATAATATTAAATTAGTAATTATAAATAACAGGACAGATTTTGTTTTCTCATGAAAGTATATAAAAGAATAGTGAAGGTCTTAAAAACCTTTTATGAAAGTCTTAAAAACCTTTTATGCACATTTCAATTAATTTTATAAATAATTATGTATTTCGGGCCGCACATAAAGTGTTGCCGGGCCACATGCGGCCCGCGGGCCGCAGGTTGAGTCTAGCTGGTCTAACCCGACTACGTTTCGTCGTTGCGACTTCACTCTCCGGGATCGGCAGGAAAGGCTTTTTGTCCGTCCGGCAAACCGCGCTCGACCATCATATTTTGACTACTACGGAATCAATTTTTGAAGCTTTTGTTTATTAGTTTTCGATCATTTGGTCACTTTCTAATCTTTTGCCGAGTACATTGTATTATCATATGATCTTTTACCGATTAGCTAATGATATCATATAGGAACATTTTTAAGATGCAAAAATAATTTAAAACGTAAGAAAGTTCGTTGAAACCTTCACTCTTCTTTAACATTATGATGTTTTTATTTATGAATATTTTATTTTATTTTATTTTTTTCTTATAAGTAATGATTATGTTCACATTTCAAGTTACAAAAAAGAAGTGCCAGTTTTATTTTAACGAAATGATAAAGTAACTATAGTAAATGATAAAGTAATGATAAATTAACTCCAGGTAACATTTTAAAATGTGAAAAAAATACATTTTCAATAAAATATTTCATTTTGCTATAAAATGCGGAAACTTTCATATGCATCTAAACTATACACAAATATGTCTGACTAATGCTATCACTGTAATTTAACGTTCCAAATTTATAATCAATACAACGAAAAAATAAGAAATAAAGAAGCATTTTATACTGTGGTAGCTTCAACTATTACACAAATATATATTTTTTTTTCATTTACAACTGTTGCATAAAAGATTAATTCATAAATAAATGTAGAAAGAATGAAATTTAAAATTTTAAATAATAATGTATAGAAAACATATATTATTTGCACCATCAGTGTATAAAAAGGAAATACAACACTGTCATAAGATAATGTTCATAATTTTTAATACACAATATACTCTAATGATTTACATACATTCTGTATCCAAATGACTTGTTATTATAGTATAATATATCATTTGCGAAAATGAAATTTTATATAAAATAATTCTTGTTCTTTTATGTTTCATTTACAAGTAATGGTAAAAAGTTTAACATATCAATAGATGGACTTTGAAAGAAAACTTTTAACAACTAACTTAATGAATCTTACAAAGTATGCATGTTATTAAAATTTGCAGGATAATTTCTAATTTCTATTCAGAAATATATCTTAAAAATAAGTAATTTTTCTTAATATAGAAAATAATTTTTAGCTTATCAAAATAAAATAAAATTACGATCACCCGACAGTCTTTACAAATGTAGATTTTAAAGATCCACCCCCTTCTTGGAAGCAAAACAATAAAATAGAATACAGCAAAATAAATTTCCTTTGGGGAAAAATTTCCGAAATGACAAAGTCTCGACACACTGAATACCTGAGATTTAAAGTGTACGTCAAAGAAATTATGCATATTATAGTTGTAGAAATTTGAAAAGTCACTTTGTGGGAAAATATTTCGAATTCGCTTTGAATAAGAAACAAAAACTACCCAATGCACAGAAAATTCTAACATAAAATAAAAAGGAGATAAGAGGGTGTAACAACGGCTGCAGGGTGCAGTATTTCTCCAAAAGAACGCTTGTTTCCTTCTGAACGTTAGAAGATGCTCGCAGAAGTGGGGAGGGGGTTGGTCATTTTGGAGCAATGACCGAGAACTTCCGCCCTTACCCCCAGTGGACAGTGTACACGTAGACGTAGAGAAGGGGGGAGTCTGTGGTTGGAAAGCGAGCGAGGAGGTTCGCTTGTAAACAGCTCCGGCTTTAGTGAGATGTTTTTTTTGAGTGCTTTCCGCTGTGTTCTGCGGTGATTATGAAGATCACGATTAAATTGTAAATCACAAAGAACTTGTACAGAATATTTTTTTTAATTAAATAATTTTTAATTGAATCCAGTGGATTCTTTATTAGTTTAGCTGTGCGTGTGCGTGAATGTTTAAATTTGAAATTAACACTCGCTACACCACAGCTTATGATTAATGGTGGCAGTGCTCGGTGGGATGTTGGAACTAGATTAATTAGTTCCACGAATTCTTAGCCACCTTCTGCAAAAAAAAAAATTATATTTGTTAAAGTAGTGCAGTTATCGTATAAGCACGCAGTTTGTGGTAGAACTTTGTCGACGATTTCCACGAGTTTTGGAACGGCCAAGTATCCAGAGTTTTATTTTCTGACATTTGGAGTCTCTGTAAAGAAGAATCAGTGTTCTGTCCGGAAGGTCAAGGATTCATTCTTGTGAAGTGGAGCGAGTGGATACCATCGATAAAGATCCGGTGTGGAGCTTCATTTCTGTTGGACTGTTTATCTGCCGACCCTGGAATTTGCCTGGAATTTGCTATGTGTCCCCCAGCGTAAACATCAAATATGGAATGGTAAGCCCCTATATTTCTCGTGCATGCTGAATTTTGGGAGGTCCCATTGTTATATATACATGTACATAAATTTAGTAGAAATAATGTTGGGCTAAGTAATTTGAAGTAGGGTTTATTATTATTATTATTACTTCAAGGTTCATGCGTACGGGATAGCTATAAGTTATTTTATATTCTCTGGTTATTGTACTAATGTTCTCAGGTAAATATTTATTGCAGAAGTGGCGGGTTATTTATTTTATGTATGTTTTTGTTCTTTTGTGATAAGTATAAAGATTAAATTATTTTTTATGCACATGTAGAGTGCTAATGCAACTAAACAATATGTGTTACAGTGTGAAAGCATTTGTTTAGAGGTAGGAGATTGAATTAATGAAAATTATCACTGTGAATTCATTTTTAAAATAAATTCATATTCCTAGTAGAAAGGAATTTTGTTTAAATTAATCTACTAAGTCTTTTCTTTACTGTGTAGTATTTTTATGAGTGTTTTTTGGGTTTATCTTATCATTTATGGTGTTTTATTTAGGGAATTACTCAGTTTTGAAAAGAAAAGTAGATCCTTGATTTTCTTTGCTTTTTTATTGCTAATTGTGTTCGGGAAAATTATTGTGCTTTTTTGTATTTTGTGTTGAGATATTTTCTGTGTTTAATTATGGCCAGTTTCTTGAATAAACAAAATAAAAACGTTCTGCTATTGCTCGCGGCCGATTTTGATACAGAATTACCTGCGGACAGTAAAAAGGTAGCGATAATTCAGGCAATTTTACGTGCCTCTGATTATGAGGAGCAAATGGCTAAAGATATGTTGGAAGGGATATTAATAGAGAGGGAAAAACTGGCAGAGCAAGAAAGATCAGACAAATTAGCGGAGCAAGAAAGGTTAGATAAATTGGCAGAAAGAGAGAAAGATAGACAGTTGGAGTTAGAGAAGGCGAAGTTACAATACAATGTAGATACTACCTCTGTAGCTTCCACAGTTTCTGTAGTGGCAGAAAGTAAAGATAAAAAAGTAAGTTTAAAAGATTTAGTCCCAAAATTTGACCCTAAATCCATTGACATTACTTTATTTTTTATGATTTTTGAGAGTCAGGCGTTAAAAGAAAATTTAGATGAATCTAATTATGTATCACAGCTTATACCCTTGTTGCCTGTAGATGTTGCGGAAATTATTGTAAAGGAACCGCTAGAGAAAAGGGATGACTATCAGCACATCAAAAGCGTTTTGTTAAAAAGGTTTAGATTAGGAGCTGGTGCCCTTAAAACTAAATTTGAAAATCATCAAAAGAAGTCAGGTGCACTGTGGTCTGAACTTGTGTATGAGCTGAGAGGGTATTTGGATAACTGGTTGGAAACGGTTGAAGTGAATGATTTCGAATCCCTCAAAGAACTTATACTCACAGAGCAGGTGAAACGTAGAGTCCCTTTTGAAATTAAAGAGAAATTCTTAGACGAATGGGATGAGATGAAGACAGCGTCCTATTTAGCAGAAAAATGCGATAAATATGAGAGTGTGAGAGGGAATTTTAAGAAAATGGAAAATAAATTTTGGAATAATAAGTCATTTGGTAGGGACAGGAACGGTCAGGATAACTTCAAGAGTAAGGGGGGACAGGCAGTAAAGTCGGGAGGGGCTGATAAAAAGGATCACGCAAGTAGAAATTCTTGGAATAAAGTTAAGTTTGATAGAAGGAAACCTATTGTCTGTTTCCAGTGTAACCGTGCAGGGCATATCAGACCGGATTGCCCAGATTTAAAACGTAAAGACTCTGGAGATGTAGTTAGTCACCTGGGTGTAGATGTTAGTTTAGGAGAGTGTTTTGCACCGTATTTCAAAAAGGCAGAAATTAATGGAATAGAACGGGATTACTTACGGGATACTGGGGCTGGCATTGATCTTTGTGACCGTAGCTGGATTGATAATGAGGATTTGATTGGTGAAGTTACTTGGATTAAACAACCCCTGGATAATGAATGTAAATGTTTGCCATTGGCTAGAGTTACAATTAAAGGAGATTTTGGAACGGTGGTCACTAAGGCAGCTGTGAAACCTATCGAGTTAGAACAAGGTTATTATTTGTTAGGAAACAAAACGGCTGAGCT
Source organism: Maratus michaelseni (assembly GCA_963931845.1). NCBI lineage: Eukaryota > Metazoa > Arthropoda > Arachnida > Araneae > Salticidae > Maratus > Maratus michaelseni. Next base: position 387,125,575 of record OZ007591.1, on the reverse strand, counting down.
TATTGAGGAGTCGAGGGGTAATCCTGTACCGGTAAATGCTGTAATGACGCGCAGTCAGAGGCGTGAACATGAGAGAGAAATGTCCGCTGTGCAAGTTGAGAGTGAATTTGGTTCGGAGGATGGAGAACCGGATGAAGGGGAGTCTAGTGACGGTGAGGAAGAAGATGGGATAGTTATTCCGGAAAGGTTAGAGGCAGAGTCGGGTTTGGAGAAGGTATCCGCAGAGAAATTTAAGGAAGAGCAGATAAATTGCGCTTCACTTAAGCAGTTGTGGGAGAAGGCCAGTAAACCTAACGAAAAAGAATTTTGTGTTAGAGATGGTAAGCTTGTGCGGGTATCGCAGTCACGGAGAGGTGATGATAAAGTGCAGTTATGTGTGCCGGAAGTTTATCGTAGAGAAGTTCTAGCATTGTGTCATGAGCAGGTGTCAGGGCATTTGGGTACGACTAAGTCCAAGGATAGGGTTCTGAGATGTTACTTTTGGCCAAACTGTTATCACGATATTGAGAATTATGTTAAGACTTGTGATACATGTCAAAAGGTAGGTAGCAATCGAGATAGGCGAAAGGCCCCTTTGAAGTTAGTACCGATAATTTCGGAATGCTTTACGAAAATAAATTTAGACGTGGTTGGTCCCCTGCAAACTAGTAATAAAAACAACAAGTACTTAATTACATCCATTTGCCTCGCTTCTAAATATCCTGATGCTATTCCGGTGGAAAACATCACTTCCACATCCGTTATTGATGCTTTGGTACAGATATTCGCTAAGACAGGTTATCCGCGAGAGGTGCAAAGTGACCTAGGAAAATCTTTTACCAGCGAGTTAACATCAGAATTTTTTAATGTATTTGGTATCAAAGTGTCGCATAGCTCAGTTTGCCATCCGGAGTCGAACAGCGTGGAAAGGATGCATTCTACTTTGAAGAAAGTACTTAAAGCCTTATGTCTAGAGTCAGGTCGAGACTGGGAAGAGGTTTTGCCTATGGCGTTGTTTGCTTTAAGAACTGTGACGCATGAAAGTACTGGGTTTAGTCCTGCCGAGCTGGTTCATGGAAAAAATTTGCGCATGCCGCACACGTTAGTTTATGAGAATTGGATGGGTCAAGGTAACACGGATCAAAATGTGGTTGATTACATTTTGAACTTGACGAATAGGTTGAAAAGGTGTCAGGATTTATCAACTAGGAATGTCAGGACAAAAGGAAGACATGGTATGATATTAATGCGGTAACTAGAAAATTCAAAGTTGGTGACCAGGTGTTGGTTTTGGCAACATCAAAGCCTCATAAGATGGCCGTAAATTGGGTCGGGCCGGGAACTGTCACTGGAGTGATTTCGGAAACAAATTACACAGTTGACTTGCCAGAGAGGCGCAATAAGGCGACTATCTACCATGTGAATCTTTTGAAACCTTATTACAAGCGGCCTGAATTTGTTAATCTGCTGATTGACATAGATGCGGAAGAGGTGGAAGAAGATGCTGAGATCCCTTATCCCCTGCCAAACCCCACACAAATTGACTTCTGGGAAGTTGTGTATAACAGCGAGTTAGAGAAAAAAGTGACAGATAGCCAAATAAGTTTGTTTAAGGAGGTTATAGAGAGAAATAGAAAAGTTTTTTCTTCAGACCCTGGACGTACCCATCTGGTAGAGATGGATATCGAGTTGACAGATGAATCGCCGGTGAGGGCGAAACCTTATAGAATGTCACCTAGGCAGACCGAAATTTTAAGAGAGGAAATCAGGAGACTATTGGAATTAGGAGTGATAGAAGTAGGGCAGTCTGATTTTACGTCCCCCATGATTTTGGTAGAGGTTCCGGGAAAGGATCCTCGTCCCTGTGTGGACTATCGCAGATTAAATGCGAAGACCCGAACGGAATTTTTTCCACTCCCCAATATAGAGGAGGTCGTAGAAAAAGTGAGTTCGGCGACTTTCATCACGGTAATGGATTTAACCAAAGGTTATTTCCAGATACCACTGACCAAAAGGGCCCAAAGGTACGCTGCGTTTGTGACACCTTTCGGAGTATTTTTACCCAAGGTCATGATGTTTGGTCTCCTGAACGCACCTTTCTACTTTTGCAAATTAATCGCAAGTGTTTTGGGTGGGCTTGAGTTGTTTGCCTTGCCATATATCGATGACATTGCAGTGTTCTCTCTTACATGGGAGAGTCACATGAAGGACATCGCTGAGGTTCTGAAGCGATTGTTAGAGGCCGGCCTAACAGTGAAACCCACAAAGTGTAAATTTGCACAGGATAGTGTGAGGTTTTTGGGTCACGAGGTAGGTTCGGGGAAGCGGTCTCCCAGTGACATAAAAGTGAAGGCTATCCAGGAATTTCCAACGCCTTCCACTAAGACGCAAGTGAGGTCATTTCTGGGAATGACGGGTTATTATTCACGGTATATAAAGGATTATGCTATAATTGCAGTCCCCTTAACAAATGTTTTGAAAGGGAAGATCAAAAAAGAAAAGATAGAGTGGAGTGAGGAGTGCGAAAAGGCTTTCCAGGAATTAAAAGAGAAGTTAACCCAGAGTCCCGTATTGTACGCCCCAGATTATAGTCAGGAGTTTATTGTGCAGACCGACGCAAGTTTATATGGTGCTGGTATAGTCCTGTCACAGGTACGAGATGGGGAGGAACATCCCATTCTGTACTTGAGTAAAAAATTTTCCAGGGCAGAGCAGAATTACAGCACTGTTGAACGGGAATTGGCAGCAATTGTGTACGGTCTGAAAAAACTGAATCACTACCTGGACGGGCAGCGGTTTGTAGTCCAAACAGATCACAATCCTCTGACGTACTTAAAAACTATGATGGGGAACAATGCGAGATTGACTAGGTGGGCATTGTATTTGCAGTCATTCAACTTCAAAATCGAACACAAACCTGGGAAACTTCACGGGAATGCAGATGGGTTAAGTAGGACCGAATAGTGTAATTTCTTTACTTGTTTCCCGAATTAGTATTTGTTTATAATTTTTATTTACGAGTTATTGTTTTTTTTTGTTATTTATCACTTGTATATATTTTGTGTGCAATTTAGTATTTTTTTAGAATTTTCTTTAATGTCAAGGAATCGCACTGTGTCAGTTATTGAACTCAGATAAATATCTCATATGTTATATTAGATTTGATTACGAAAATGTTTTTATTATTTGAATTGTTATGGAAATTCATAAGTGAAATCTAGGATTATCATGAGTCTTTCAAAACTGAGTATGCGTGCGTCTGTATGAACCTTGTATAGAGAAAAATTAAAGTGTATAAAGTTATTAAGGTATTGGTAAAAGGTAAAAGTATTAAGGTAAAGTTATTAAGGTATTTCCTTAGCACTTCCAACTGGAGTTTAGGTGTTGGGAACTCTCAGATTTAGTGTGTTAAGAATGAGGGGCTCGGTACCTGATTCAAATTTACATTTTCATAGGTGTATGCACCGTATGAAAATTCTTTAGGGGGAAGGAGCTGTAACAACGGCTGCAGGGTGCAGTATTTCTCCAAAAGAACGCTTGTTTCCTTCTGAACGTTAGAAGATGCTCGCAGAAGTGGGGAGGGGGTTGGTCATTTTGGAGCAATGACCGAGAACTTCCGCCCTTACCCCCAGTGGACAGTGTACACGTAGACGTAGAGAAGGGGGGAGTCTGTGGTTGGAAAGCGAGCGAGGAGGTTCGCTTGTAAACAGCTCCGGCTTTAGTGAGATGTTTTTTTTTGAGTGCTTTCCGCTGTGTTCTGCGGTGATTATGAAGATCACGATTAAATTGTAAATCACAAAGAACTTGTACAGAATATTTTTTTTTATTAAATAATTTTTAATTGAATCCAGTGGATTCTTTATTAGTTTAGCTGTGCGTGTGCGTGAATGTTTAAATTTGAAATTAACACTCGCTACACCACAAGGGTATATACATATATTTTTTCTTTTTGTATCTATACAAAAGTAACAGAAACTTCCATTTTATGAATACATTTCCGATTTTTTTTTTAAACTGCGACAATAGACACTTTAAAAGAAAGAAAGAAAAATTACAGGCAAACATTTACCTGTTATTTCAGCTGAGATATTGGCGGATATTGCTTGAAACATTAATCTACGTTAAGTTTTACTTCAATGACAAAAAGAAAACAAAATCACAAAAAGTACTTTTTTCTACAGCAAATTGAAAAAAACATCGTTGATAATTCAAGTTGTTCTGTTTCTCAATGGCTTAAACGTTTTTCTAGTACTGAGTACTTCGTAAGTTTCGGAAAACTTTAAAACATTAAGGAAACAGAGTATATTCATTTCATTAAATGATTTTCTTCTATACAGCTGATTCTCAAATTAGAATTATGTTTGCTAAACAAGAAGTGTACATATTTTATAAGTTTGAAGCAAATAAAAAACCGTGATGTGCCACGCTTAATGTCAACTGCTGTTGTTGACATTTTTTATATATGGTGCAAAATTCTAATGTAAAGAATGAGCATAACAACGTGTACGAGAATAAACAACGAGTTTTAAAAAACATATATATATATATGTATATATCAAGTGTAGGAAAAACTACTTTCTGAAGAAAATAATTATTTGTGCCATTTTATTCATATGACTCATAACATCTTCACAAACATTTTAAAAACTATTTTTATTTTATGTAGAATTTAGGAAATTATTTTCCACTGATATATAATAAAAAAATTTTAAATTGTCAAAATTTTATTACTTGTTTTTTACATTCATTATTAAAAGTAACATGGGATATTTTTATATTAAAATATTTCTTAACTGTCAATGTGTTTCCAATTATCTTATTCTAAACCGTCTTAATGAATTTGTCTTAAACGTTTTTAATGCCATACACAATTTTTACTTACATAATATTTAACAATATATGAATGTTTTTTCTTCTTTTTCAATTAAATATTTTCATTTTTCTGATATTTGCAAATAATTCTATCAGAGTGAAATGAATAATGAACAATGAACCTTATTCAAGATATCGGACCTAATATGATTCAATCTCTTGAGACCACATTTCTACTTATATGTCTTCAGTAATAATCTTGTGTACGTAAATATATATCGAATGACTAGCATGCTACGAAAAGATACGTTTACATTTCATTTTTTGCTTCGTGGGATGTATAATATTTTGGTCTATGAAGTAATCGAAAAATGAATATGTCTGATAAGAATATGAAATTACATAAGCTATTTAATTAAACTATAGTCCATAAATATCATCAAAATAAGATTTAAATTCTGGTACTTTAATGTTGGACGGACGCAATTCTGGCCAATGTTTTTTTTTTTTTTTTTTTACTCCGCAGTAGCAGTTTTAAATTTATCGCGTGTGAAAATTTTAAACAATGGTTTGATGTTGAAATAAAATATCGTACTATACAGTATTATTTCTTATTATTTTCTTTATTTTCCTTCTTTTGCTTTTTATGTATTTTAAATTAAATGAATTCAAGGCATGTATTTTAAATGCATGTACTGTATGCCTCTTAAATATAATTGTTTATATTTTAAATGGAATTAATTTAATACGAATGATGTCAATGAGAACAGTATTTAGTGGTTTATCACCTACACCCGGCAAACATCAAAGTATCAAAATTTCATCTTAAGGGATAAATCTACCATCTAATACTCCAATCTCAGACATCCCGAAATCTAAAATGCAGATAAAGTTTCATCTGCGAAATAAAATTAATTCGTGTATAACACAAAAGAAAGTTTAAAATAAAGGAAAATTTATTAAACTTACGAAATATGGTAAATGGTAATTTTATTTCTTCGTCGCATTTTTTTCGGAAAAGTATTTAGGAAAGTTACTCCGAAAAGTTATTAGTATTCATTGCTCAAATATTTTTTTCCATCTTCATAGTTGTTCTCTTTATTGCGGAAGTGGTTTTAGTATCGGATTTTTGAAGATAGTGTCATCTTCAACCACATACATCACATTATAGATGCTGCTTTACAGATAAGACCACATAACTAAATTTTTACAAATCATTTTTTTTGGTCACGTATCTAAAACAGAGAGTGAATTATTTAATGCAATGTAACCATGAAAATTCTAAGAAAAAGATTTCAACACTGTTAAAAAGACAAATGTTTCATAATCTAGAAAAATATAATGTAACCACGAACGATAATATACATTAACCTCCTCCGAGTTATCCACGATTCCAAAAAGCGTTCTATACATTAAAAACACCAGAAACCAATATATTATCGGGATTTAAAGAACCATTTATGAAAACAAAGTTTCTTTACCACTTATTTTTTTATTGACAGATAAATAAAAAGTTTTCTTAAATATTTTTCCATTATATATAATATCTAAAATCAGTTTTTATTAAAATATTAGCATAATAATACCACATGCCGTTCATTCTGGATGCGTAAGTTTCCGAATTCAAATATCTTACTTAATCAAGACTTACTATTTGGTTTTAAATTTCACGAAAAATAATGAGAAATTAATCATAAAACTCTGTAAAAATGATGTTCTCAGCATACATACGATATAGCGTGAATGTGCGAAGTTTAACACTAAATTAACCTGAACGTTCTGAATAAATGTTGACTTCTCAGTCGACTATCTGATATCGAATAAGTTAGGAAAGGGGGGCAACTATTTGCTTTTCTTGAGATAAAAAGCTTATTTTTAGGAATTCAATTTGTATTTTTATCTTTAGACTTCTAAATCTCTTTTTCCCGTTCAATGTACATTTTTTTGTGTGTCGTGGAATAGACCTTTCATTTTTACACTGTGTCTTCTATTTACTCCAATCTAAGACACCCCGAAATCTAAGATGCATCTAATGTTTTATATGCGAAAGAAAAACAAAATTACTCGTGTATAACACACAAGAAAATTTAAAATAAAGTAAAATTTATTATACTTGCGAAATAGGGTAAAACGTAATTTTAAATTCACACACAAAGAAAGGTGCAACAATGAAATTAAATTTACGTTAAGCCACGCTTGATAGAATAATCTATTGGCTGCAAATCCAATTACGTAACTTTAAAAAGCGTTTTAAAAGATCCGGCGTTTTTTTTTTTTTTTTTTTTTTTTTTCAAGTTTTGCGCAATACGCGTTTAAGAAAATGAGATTCTTTGCCACATGTTAAAAAAAAATATGACAACACATCTGATGAACGGTTCTTTTCTATTTTTTTAACAGTGCATATGAATTTATATATGATATTTTGTAATTCTATCATTTAATTTACTCTTTTTCTTTATATTGTAATTGTTAACTCCATGTTCTCAGCAATATCACTCAGACTAATTAATCCCTTTGAGGGAAGTCCTAGTAATCTCCATAGGCATTACATTATAAATAATTGCAATAAATGAGATACTGAAATTAAAGTACCCTAAAAATAATATAAAAAAGAAAAAAAAATGCGTTTTCTGCAAATAATCGTGAATATCAATGTGATGTTTTAGAAAATAATCTGAAGAGTGACGAAAAAAACAAATCTGGAAATTGGTGTTTTCCGCTTAGCATTTTTTTTTTACTGGATGTACATGATTAAGGTAAATGATGCACAAGTAATAAAAATTTCAAGTTCAAAATGTTTTGCACATGAGAAATTTATATTTCGTTAAATGAGTTAAAAAGTAATAAAAAGTGATAAAATTGTTGATGATTTACAGACTTTAAAGTTCAGTAAATTATAATATATTTGGCAATTTTTTTTTCTTCTTAACAAATTGTAAGTATCTTTTAAATACTTGAATACTTCTTGAAATATTTAAAAAAACTAATTAATATGGATTATAAATTACACCACCTTTTCCGTTTCCAAATGCAATATAAAAACCTATTTATTTAATCTTCTTTCTTTTCTGACTAAATATTCAGAAAATTCTTCATTAGTTATAACTTTTAGTGTAAGGTAAAAGAAATAACAGAATAAAAAGAAGTAAAAACTAATTGCAATTACTTGAAGGCAAATCTTCAATCCCAAGTGATTTATAGCGAGTTCAAAAGAAAAAAATAGAATGTTTTATTAACACGAAGTTAGTCTCGAACAAATCAGGTTGTTGCTGTTCAAATAACTTTTGTCTAGTAATGAAAAGAAATACTATTACCATTTCTTTCAAAGTTTGTATGTAAGTACATTACTACTCTTAGACATCAGTCTGCAACTTAATATTAAGAAAAACTTGTATATTATTTTCGAGATTGCTGTCATTTTGTACGAATGAAATATTGCTTTCCTAATATATAGATGTCTTTTCCCATGTTATAATTTTCTTATGATCTTTTTAAATGTCTAATTTAAATAATGTGCAGAATAAAATAATGTTTAAAAATATGAAATAGTAAATCTCCATAAATTAATGTCGTTTAGATAAAGTGTTTTTTTCTGTTTGTGCCATCAAATAAATGCAATACAATTTTAAGAATTAACAAACAACAAAAGTATATATTTGATTAAGAAAAAACAGTTGAGTAAATAGTTTATATTATTTCAGTACTCGTACTATATTTGGAAATAAACTAACATGCAATTATAATATAAAATAAATTTCTTTTAAATATTATTCATGAAACAAGCTCCACAAAAAACTACAAAATGAAAATAATATTCTTTTTTAACTATATAAAAAAATGTAATGAACAAACATCTATTATTTTTTCAATTGCATTTACTTTTTTGATCTAGTATTTTTTTTTTTATATATATAAACCAAATATTATTAATTAAGTTTTAATTTTTTTTAAATATAATAAATCATAACACCTTGTAATAATATATTTCTTTTAAGTGTTAAAAGGTGTAATGTAACAACATAATATACAGTAAAATAACTTTTATTTGATAGTTAACATGTGTCGGCTCCCTTCGAGCCATTTTCAAAGACAAATGAGAATATTCTATAATTTAAAGGGCCTTCGAAGTAATTATTTGAAATGTTATCATTTATATTAAAACATAAATAGCACAAAATTGTGCTTGTTCTTTGCTAAAAATTGTTTGAATTTTATATTGTAATTATATACTGTAATCATTTTAAAAAATATATTATACCTCTAAAGGTTATTGTATACGTATTAATGCATTCAAAATGTATGACTGTAAATAATTGTCATTATAATGTTAATCTCAAAATGCTATATAAATAACTATAACTGAAGTTTATGTAAAATATCAATTATTGTAATAATTTTAACGTTCGCCCAGCCTTGTGGCAACATTGGATAACGTTTATACTTTGTAAAATTGTAGTTTAACTTGTAATTATTGTAGCTAGCGCTGGATAGTAAATTTTTTCCCTCCCTAGGCTTAGGGGTTCGTCCTGGCCATTAGCCAAAAGCTGGTCCCTAGGGTGGGCGCTGTCTGTCTGTCTGTACAAATACAATTAAAAACTTAGTTAAAAGTTATCCTCCATCAGTTTCGGCTTATAACTTCACAGGAGAACCAAAGACACTAATGTTGAACTTTATATTCTGACATGATAGAAATGAAAACAGGGAATACGTTGGAAAAATAGAGTAAAGAAAAAGAAAAAGAAAAAGAAAGAAACATTATAATAAGCAGGAGCCATCTATCGATTAAAAATGTAAACTAAACCAATCATTCATTGAAAAAACGAAAGGGGGTTAGTTACTTAAAAAAAAATTAATTCAGATTTTTGATATGCTAAATGAAAAATTACCATTATAAGTTTCACTATTTATTAATTTAATTTCTATTGATTCTTTAAATTTGGCTTTAAATGGGTTCTTACATGTAGAGTTTTAGCTTTACTGAAATAAATTTTAACATCATTATTAGTAGCGTGAAGTCATCGCGTTAGTCATCGCGAAAGGGCAGTGGTGAATCTCCGGTAGTTAATATCACTTATGTACACTTTTAATCGTTCAAAAAACCTTCTTTTGGTCATGCCAATGTAGAAAATTGTATTATTGTTAAGGGGTCTCAGGAGTCGTACTTTTCCTCCGAAGATGCAAGTTTGCATCATGTCACATTTTATTTTATATCTGATTTCATATAACACACAATAAAATTAAATTTTTAAAACTAATAGGTCAGAATCTGCTTGATATAACATAATTATTTCAATGTTGTACAATTCATATTTAATTATTTTTAAAAAAGTTTTAAAAAAAAGTAAAAAAAAACTTTTTTGCCTGATATTCACTGCGCGCAACGTTGTAGAAAAAATATTGCTTCAAAAATAACAAACAAAACTGATAATGATGTAAAGTGTATGTATCTTGAACTTATACTTCAGTTTCAAGCAATTAAAAATTTAATTTATTTTAAAATTGGCATTTTTTCAACAAAAAAATGAATTTTTTAAACATTTTACAGTTTAAATTTAAATTTAACAAAAATTATTTTTTTAATTTCTTGAAATTGAAGTATAAGTTCAAGATACATGAATTTTACATCATTATCAGTTTTGTTTGTTATTTTTGAAACAATATTTTTTCTACAACCTTGCGCGCAGTGGATACCAGGCAAAAAGGTTTTTTTACTTTTTTTTAATTTAAACTTTTTAAAAATAATTAAATATGAATTATACAACATTGAAATAATTATGTTAAATCAAGCTGTTATTGACCTATTAGTGGTAAAAATTTCATTTTATTGTATGTTATATGAAATGAGAAATAAAATTAAAAGTGACATGATGCAAACTTGCATCTTCGGAGGAAAATTAAGAGTCCTGAGACCCCTTAAAAAACAAACAGGGATTTCATATACACCTGCAAAATGGTCTGCGGGGGGGGATCTAATTTATTTGAAATCAAATCAATTAATTTATGGGGGGAACAGCCATAAGTTGAATATTAATTTTTATAAGAAACTTTTTAAGTCTTTCAAATAATATAGGGATAAATTGACTTACTATTGTTAGGGACAGAATGCTGAGTTAATTGATTACTGAATTCGTCAATACTTTTGTGTATGTAATGTTGGGGGAAACCATGGTCTGTGGCTATATTCATAATATATTTAAGTTCCGCCTGGATGTAGTCATCTGAACAGACCAGAAAAACGCGTTTAATGAAAGACTTAAATGCAGCTATCTTATAAGTGAAAGGCACTGAGGCGTTAAAAAGAATAACTGCGTTAATCCCAATAGGTTTATGGTATACTGTACGTTTTAGGGTGTTATTATCTTTAATAAGCAGAACATCTAGAAACGATAGTGACGAGTTTTTTCTGTTTTTAGGGTAAATCAAATGTCATATTATATTTCATTAATTTTTGAGAGGAAGTAGAAAAGTGCTTGTTGTCTATGATTCCATGTGATAAAAATATCATCGACGTACCTTGGCTAAACTGATAGTTTTAAACCCGTACTCTTAAGATTAAGTTATTCCATTGGTCGCAATTTAAATTTGCCTAGTACAGGGGTTCTCAAACTATGGTACGCGTACCAGTACTGGTACGTGACGCTCTGGCTACTGGTACGCAGAAGTCCGGTACTGGTACGTGGAATAAAATACAAAAATCAGCATATTATTATGGAATTGGAAACGGCTTGTCTTTATTGACTTGGAAATTTTCAAAAAATTTTCGAACGTGATTTAGGACCTGTAAACATTTTTTTCTATTTTCTTGTTACGAGAAATTTTTGTTACAGCAGACTTGCTGAAATTCGCACTCAACGCTTATGAAACAATCAGTTTTGCAGAATTAAAAACACAATTATTAGATTTATATAGATAAAAATTGAATTTTTAATAAAGACCTAATTTTAAAATTAATGAATGAATGAAGTGCTTTTAATTAGCGGAAGAACTGTTTTTAAACATGCTTTATAAATTGAATTATCTGAAGGTAAAATCTGAAGGCTTGGAAGTAAGAGGAGCGTGTGTGAGTAGGAGGAGTTAAAACAAAACAACATTCCAAGTGTAATTTATAAATTACACTTGAAATGTTGTTTTATTACCCATTGTTCTTTTTGTACTAGAAGAGCATCTAGGAGGTGTTGAAATAAAAGTCTTATTTCAAACATAATTCATAAATTGATTCATTGTGTTGATTGAAATATTTTTCTTCTCTTGTACAAAGAGTGTTATAGTTTCCTCCTATTTCATGCACTGTAAAAAATATTTGGAACGTTTAGTATTCTAACAGGAATGTTTCTGATACCATCGGATATCTGAGAGCTATTTTCACTTTCTGAAACCATCAGAAACCTTTCCGTATGTTTAGGTTTAGGTGATTGAAACCGACCCTCTTCTATAGCAAACCAGTTTGTGCGCATTCCAAATATTTCTCTTCTCAACTATTTCAAGCAGTTTACCCTGTTAACGGCAAAGCTAAAGCAGCACGTTGTTGGGGCTGTGGAAAATATTACGTTAGTTATTCGAGCGGTCCAAAAAGAGAATTTTAAAAAAGGAATATTTGAAAAGGAAAGAATTACTGCTGTTTTAAATACTCTAATAATATTTTTTATAATGATTCTGTTTTATATTCATTATTATCTCATACATGGCGTGATATTTTTCAGTTTATATCAATATTTTTAACAAATGTCTTAACCCTAACATTTAGGACTATTTACATGGGCATTTAGATACATTGAGTTGGAAGGATAATTATTAAAATATACTCTAAAATATAAAAATACAAATCCTTTGTCTCTCATTTTAAGTTTTTTTTAATGTTGCTTCAATAAATATGATTTATAATACCATTTAGTAGCAATTTTATCTCTTAAAGAAAAATATCTACCGGCGGTAATGTGTGTTTGTTTATATATATTTTTTTAACGATGTTTCAGAACTCTAACTTTTACAATACTATATATTGAAAATTGACTTGTCTGACTTTAAAAATATCGTTTTAAAGTAAACAAACTATATTTATTTATTTTATTCTAATTCTGAAAAGAAAATTCCTAGGTGTTTTTATTAATCTCAGGGTTATGTCCAGATTTTTCTCACAGGGTCCTGTTATTGTGAAACTGAAGTATTTTTTAATATTTTAAAAATTCCGGTCATAATTTTGTGAATTTGAAATTATCGTTATATCAGGTTCCTTTGTATCTATCCTTTACACATAAAAAAGCTATGCACTTTGATAAGTTCAATTGTTTTGTGATAGGTCAGATTTTATTTTTAAATCATTAAATTTGTGAAAAGTTCAGTTTTTGAGGTGGTAAAGTCTTGTTTTTAAGACAAAGAATTTTGTGAAGGATACTGTTTTGGAACGAAAAATTTTGTGAAGGTCCCAGTTTTAAGATGAGAATTTTTGTGAAATGTCTTGTTTTAATATGAAAAATTACCTTTTAAGGACCGAAAAAATTAACAGATAAACAGATCTCTGAAGCTGCATTGCTTTTGGAAAGCTCATACATAAGTTTTAATCATTTTATGTTGCTGGGAGTTAGATTATTTGAAATGTATCGAAAATATATTAGTATAGCTTTAGTTTGTCTATTTCATGTTAATGAAAAGTTTTGAAAGTTTTCTTTCTAAGTATATATGCTATTTTTTTTAAATTTTTAAAAATAAATACTTGATTTGTGAAGCTGTATGAATCCCATATTTTTTTCATGATATGTTGTTAAAAAACAAGGTAAATATCTCCATTCCCCAATATTCACTGCGCGAATATTCTTAAATATTAGGGTTAAAACATATTTGATAAAAGTTTGATACAAACTGAAAAATGTCACGCAATATACCGAATAATTTCGCCTAGAAAAAAGAATCATTATAAAAAAAAGTTTGATTAGAATATTTAAAAGAACAGAAATTCTAATCTTTTCAAGTATTCTTTTAAAATTCAGATAATATATAATAAAAATAGATAAAAATATATTCAGAAACACTTCAGATATATTCAGAAAGGTTTTAGATACATTCAGAAAAGTTTCCGATATATTATGAAATATTTCCGATATATTCAGAAACTTTTCCAATATATTTTGAAAGATTTCCTATATATTCAGAAACTTTTTCGATCCGTAATGAAAGATTTCCGATATATTCAGAAAGGTTTCAGATATATTCAGGAAGGTTTCATTAGGAATCGAAAAGGTTCCGTGTTTTAGCCGAAACATTTTTCTGATCGAATCAGAAACCTTTCTGTTAGTATCGTGCAGCACAGGTCTTACTTTCAGAAACGTTTCTGAAAATTTTTTACAGTGTGGAAATCAGTTTGTAAGAGACTAAGGTTATTTAAAATGGCCAAGAGAGTAAGATTATTCAAATCAAACAAAAACTGTGGTCATATGCAGTGGTATATATATAAATGAATGAAGAAACTTGCGTTTGCCTACTGAGCGACATTACTGTCGCATTTAAAGGTATCCAGATTATTAATACAGTTGTATTGAGCCTATGTTAAATGCGCTAACTAAGCTTTAGATGAGAAATTCGCAGGACCTGATTAATGCAGAGGCCGACTAGGCCATGGCCTAGGGCCCACCACTGATGGAGGGCCCCAAAATAAATAAAATTGTTTACAAAAAGTTTATTAAAAATGCAGTTTTTTTCAATTATTTCTCCCAAAACCAAAAAAGATTTTGATTAACTTGGTAACCATGTCATAACTAAGAATAACCACCGAATACTCCCTCCAAAAATTTTTAGCTATTATCTTGGTTTGAAACTGGCTCCGAAAAGGTACTGTGTCTTGAGCTCTATGACCATAATCGGGCTCTGGAAATTCGTTTCTCATTTGAGACACCCTGCCATTGTATCTCACCAGAGAGGAAAGAAATGAACTTATTCAGCTCTCCTCTCCTGTGATGGATTACTGGAGTCCACATTCAAAAGGATGAATGTAACAGAATTTTCGCTGACGAGAATATCAGAGTACCAACTATTATCGTCAAAGTCTGTTTGTGTTTAGCACAACACATATCTGTGAATATGCTTCCCCCCTCCCCCCCCCGCATTGTTATATTTAAAACAAATACAGGAATAAACTAAACATCGAATCTGACTTATGACTAAAACTTCTTAATATTGAGCATGCCAGACATGAGGAAGTTGTGCTGGATAAAACAAGCCCACCCTTTTCATTAGCCTACTACAACAGTATGTGAATCAGTGTGCGCCAATATGTCATTAAGTATTGTGGCTTTTTACTACACCAAAATACTGTATTTTGATATTGTATGCATTTTTAAAATTCAATGATGATATTACTTTTTACTTGAATGTTATTATAAAGCAGTCAATTTAGTAATATAATCATCCATTTTTAAATGCAATAAAACCTGCTATGACGGAAATACAAAAGACCGGAGAGATATTTCGTTTTAGACAGGTTTTTCTATGTTAACTTTACGTTTGTTACCAGGTGGTACGCGGTAGTATGAACTTCGATTTAGTGGTACGTCGGTCTAAAAGTTTGAGAACCCCATGCCTAGTAAACCAGAAATAGGGTATCCCATATTAGCTCCCTTATTTTGTCTGTAAAACCTATTATCAAACATGAATACATTACTATAAATAATAAGGTTAAGTCCTGCTTTTAAGGATGTTTTTGTATTGCTATTTAAGTTATATTGTTTATCTATGTCCAGACGAATATTCTGCACAACTTCTTTAGTACTAATAGAGGGATAAAGTGATACAATATCCAAACTGGTTAAAATGGTTTCTTTAGAAATTTCAATACCCTGAATTTTGGGGATAAAATCTTCTGCTGATTGTATGGCTTTATTTGAAGTTGGCAATATTAACTTTAGGAAATGGACGAAAGCTTTTTCTAAAAAATATGTCGGGCCAGAGCATCTAGACACAAACTAGGGCTCCCTATGAGACATATAGTGTCCACTGGAAAACGTTCCGTACCTCTAGAAAATATCTTATTAAATATAATAAATATGAGAAACTCTTTCAGTAGGTTTAACTTAGTTCTAACCAGAAATCACATCATCAAAATATTAAATATTAAATAAAACTCATGGTTACTTTCAAACTCAAAATTTTATTTAAGCCCATTAATTTAAACTTGCTCAAAATATTTCAGTTTTAACGTTTCTAAAAATTAAAATTTAACATTTAAGCAATTTCATATCATTCCTAAAATAAATCAATATCTTCAGATTTGTATTATCAGAATTGTATTAGAATTGTATTCAGAAGTGTATATTATTTTAGTATTATATTTAGTTAATTAATTTTGGCAAATATTACCTAGTTTAAGGAGGTATTACATGATAAGAAAATGAAACTTTTTCCAACATTATAGCAATAAAATATATATTTTCACACAGTACAACCTTAATTTCCTTAAGGATGCACAATAATATATAAACATATCTACTTTCAACCCACTTCACTGACATTTTCAATTCTGATGTCCTTTTATTAACATACTACACCAGATATTTCTATTATAATTTAAGATCAATATCTATTTCTAAGATTTTCAGATGGTTTCCACAGTTAAAAATCGGTAGATTTTTAAACTGGTACTGGTCGACTTGTAATATTTAGTAGAATTCTATAAAGTATTTTCTACTTACACATTTTTATACTCTAATTTCGATCCATCAGTAATAAAATTTAAAACACCAGCAATAATTTAAAAGAAATACTCTGTATATGTCCAATTGCAGTCTTAAAATGTGATATGTTTAAACGCTGATAAAAAATAAACGACAATAAAAATAATACTGTGAAATATAAGAAAAATTCCTCAAGACTCTATAAATACTTATATACTTAAAATTTTCTAGGATGACTCAAGTAGTTATACACTTTAATTTACAAACACTTTCACTTAATTTCCCTGATTGTAGTGCTTTTGTAAAAAGAATATAATTACTCTTAAAAGAATAAAAATACTCCACTCTTAAAATATACACTGAAGACTTTTGCTTTATCACTTCGTACATGAGTGTTGTCAACCATCTACATTTTGCTGTTATTTGTGGAATCTCTCAGACAGAACATCGTGTATAGTTTATTCTCCTTTCGAACGATGGTTAAAGACATCTATATTGAAAATTCAATTCGCACCGCTCATAAATTAACATCAGTTTCTTATGCCACCGTGATTTTCAGTCTCGCCTATTCACATTATAACATGTTAGGAGAATAACTCACAGTATTCATTTATTGCTGGCGTTAATATCATTTACTTGAATAATCTACCAATCGCTGACAGTTGTCGTTTCGTGGCTGAAAAAAAGGTAGGTGCAAGGAATTCTGTTATAGTGTCATCATTCACATATATCATCCAGAACAACCAGTTCTTTAATAAAGCATTTAGCAATGACATTTCATGGAGATATTTCAAGAAGCTAGCATCTATATTAGGTTACGCAACCAGTCCGAATCGTTGCCACTACTTCTATGAAAACAACATTTAAGTAATATTGTAGAAATTTGTATGGGTAGTTATTGTATTAAAATAAATTTGCTAAAAATTTAAAGACATGTTTAATAAGATTAAAATCTTTCCTACAAATTCTGTCACATCTATTTATTTGGTTTATCTATTCTTTTAGTTGTATTTATGAAATGATTTTTGTACATTTGTGAACTAATAACAACTGTCTCTTTTTACAGTATATTCTTCGAATTTCACTTTTATTTTCTTCTTGGCACATTGCGTCAAAGGACCATTTTCTTAACGTATATTGTCTAAATTCACGAAAAGAAGAGACAGTGTTTTAAGCTGTTAACGCAGAAAATTTCTTAAAGTAATTGGCTATCTGGTAAACTGATAAGCCATATTAGTCGCGTTGCTTGCAGATATTAAACTTATCTTTTTAATTTTGATGCTGAATTAATGATCACAACAGTGAATGAAACGTCAGGACCCATAGACACTCTATGAGCAATTTCTTAAAGTAAGTTTTATGTCGTTATTTTACTCCTTTTTCAATAGTATATGTGTAACCATTTTTTGTTTTGTTTATTTTTATTTTTTCCAAATAGATCAATTTTCGGATTTCCAACCCGAATAAATATTATTAATATAAGCATTGGATATATATTTCTGAACTAAACTTCAGCATATAGTGTGACATATAGAAACCTCAAGATTACATAAAGAAATGTACAAAAGTTATTAAACTACCTTTAAGACTATGGCTAAAGTTGGGTTTTAAAATGCATTGTGCACTTTCTAAAAAAATATTCTTTAACCTTATTAAAAGGTGAAAATTCTTTAGTGTATTTCGGAAATGTTGGAAAGAGTTTCATATTCTACTCTTGAGGCATAGCTTTTCTTTCTTGTTTATCTCCACTCCTCATTTGATTGCTTCTATAAATTAATTGAACCTACTCTTTTTTCCTATAAACACAAAAGAGTACACTTTGTTTCGAATTAAACAACAACTGCGTCTTATTCGAATTTATTGAGACCCCATTATTCAAAATTTACAGCCACTTGTTATCCTTAAAAAGACGAATGTTACTTTATTTTATTTTCTTACCTCAGATTTAAATTAATTATTAATCTCGAAAACAAGAGATACAATAGTAGAAAGCATTGAACTGTTTAATCAAAATTTATTTTAAGTTAAACTTTTGGAAAGTGATTTTGTATTTTCTTAGTTTCAGAATCACATATCTTGCGTTCGACAAAAATCAAAATATTCATTTTACTAGTTCAAATCTATATCAAAAATGAAATTTACTTATGGGTATGAAAAGGGAAAGGAATAGAAAACTTTCAGTGCTTCTTTATACATTGTAGGACATACATGTTGCAATGTAAAATTTTGATTGCTTACACACTCTAAATATAAATGTTTAAATTAGTCACTTTTACATAATTATATATTTAAAATTTGACTCTTGTCATAAAACTTACACTATTGTCGTAAAGATTTATCTCTAATTATGTGTGTTCATATAAAGATATTGAAGGTGTAATTTGGTGTCCCATCGAAATTTCCAGAGAAGCAATGTAAATGTAGAAAATTGTATTAATTTACCTGAATTGGCGGACTATTATAAATTTGCACACTTTTCATATTACGTAGAAATATGTATACGAGGAAAATATTATGGTGAAATAAGTGTAAGGATATTTCATAGATATATGTGTAGGGATATTTCATAGATATATGTGTAGGATATTTTATAGATATATGTGTATGGACATTGCACAGCTACATGTGAAAGAAAACAAGAAATATGGACATAGAAATATGTGTCAGAATATTGCACGGAAATGTTTTTAAGTATATTACACAAACATATGCGTACTCAAATGTACACAATAAATAACGATACTTAAAAACGTGGATAGCGTAATCATGTCTGAATGATCAAAGTGGTTCTCTGGACAGAGTCACAGTATTCTAGTTCATATCTTGTTTTGGGAGCGTATTGCTTATATACTGTATATTGATAATTTAACAGATATTTTCTCCTCTTGATGTATTATTATGTCTAAAAGTGATGATTGAAATTCATAGAAAAAAAACCTCGATAAAATGATAAAATACAGAAAGATTGCTTGTGGTACGATTACCAATAAACATAAATATTGCCATATATATTTTGATTTTTTACAACACAAAATATATGGTTCTGAAACTAACAAAATACAAGGTCAAAAATTTATTTGGAGAGAAAAAATCACTTACGAAAAGTTGAACTTAAAAGGAATTTTCACGGAAAACCTGGAGTGCTTGCAACTATTTTACCTCTTGTTTTCGAGATTACTAATTAAGGAAACTGGGGGAAGAAAATAAAGCAAAGTATAATCTGTCTTCTTAAGGATAACAAGTGGTTGCAAAGAATACGGAATGCGGACTGCATAAAATCGATTCAGACATAGTTTTAGTTTAATTTAAAACCAAGTTTTTTTTTATGTTGAGTTTATAGGAAGAATAGTAGGTTCATTTAATTTGATCATTCATTAACAGATTAACTTTATTGACAATGTTTTCTTCTTCTACAGTGTAATTTTTATCTTTTGCGCATTTTCATTAACAAAACTACTTTATATAAATAAACACAACACTCATTTACTCGATGAAATCAGAAAAAAAAATATCAAAAGGTATAATACTGATTAGTTGCATCCTTCGAAATTTGACGCAAGAGACTATATTAAATAAGTATGTTACAGTTTAAGCTTTTGAATAAAAGAATAATGTAACGAAAAAAGTGACATTGCAAATCCAACGCATGATATTCACACAGACACACTCAAAATTTTGCCCTCCACATTCTACTGAAGTCTTGATCTCAGTGAAAATCTAAGCAATTACGTCATTTAACTTTGTAAAAATTTATATTTTAAAAAGATAACATTTTCATAAGCAGACGATTTTCTCTATTTTAAGAGTTGGTGGAATAAAAAACCTCGAAAACGGTGTAATTTTCAGGAAAATATATAAAAAAATATTACCTTAATAGTCATTTAAGCATTTGTTTTTAAATAACCGAGTTTCATTAAACATTTATTGTAATTAAATGGAAATTATGTATTTTTCAGAAATTTTATTATGAGCATACCGAGGATCTTTAAGTAAATAGCAGAAGTTCTGTCTATTTAGATGCAGGAATAAGGGTCAGTGAATATGACGTCGTATTGACACAAAATTAGTAAAATACTTTATTTTCATGGAGGAAAATTCATCTTTCATTTTCTTCATCGGTAACATTCAGTTAAACATATTACTTCTTATGATTAATAATTACTGTTATTTTATTTACACACATTACTTACTGTTATTTCTCAATAAATAATCCGCATTCTGCTCTTCCGTGATTACTGCTTCATTGAACACAATCATTTTAATACGTTTAAATTTTATGAAAACCATTGAGATTTTTCTTTTAAATATGATGAGATTTTGCTTTTACATATGATGACATTTACACTCATGGAATCACGCTTCTGATTGGTGGAATGTGACAAAGAAAATTACTTTTATGTTATAGAGAGAAAATCATAATCCGAATTCTACCATTTTGAAGAAATTTCTTTAAAATCTTTTAAAACTAAAATAAAAATATAAACATGGGAATCTCTTTATATTAAAAAAGAAGTAACCATCATTGCTGTATCCACCGCAGACGCTGTGAATGAAGATTTTGTAACTGGAGGTCTTCCTGGATTAATATTCAGAAAACTATTGCATATAAAAATATGCAAATTGGCAGTTATATAGAAAAATGTTCCATAAACATGTTGAACTAGACAGGTTTTAAATAGAAGAATTATTTTAAGAAATATTTAATATAAATATCGGTCAAAATAGCTCTCTGAAAAAAGTTTTATAGATACGAAAACTATGCCAAGGAATTTAACCCTAATTTAAAAGGATACAGTTGACAAACTTGCAGTGTGCAGAGTGCAATTATTGTTTTAAAATTTGACTAACATTTTGATGATTTATTTCAATGCGTTATTCAAATTTTCATTATTTTGATGGAGATTTAGTCTATATTTCAAAAAGTATATTATTTAAATTGTTGCTAATTTGTAAAATAACACACATAATAATATTCCCTTTCAATTAAATTATGTATTTATGCGTGACTATTAAGAACAGAAATAAAACTTTAAAATAAAAATAAAATGATCACGTGTTTAAAGTAGTAAATGTAGAAAGTTACTTAATAAAAAATATACATGAGCTTGAATATTAAAAAGAGAAATAATTACATTATTACGCGTTCAAAGCTTTAAATGGGAAAACTTACGTCATATGCTCAAATAACAATATTTCCAAACAGTTTCAATTTAAAAATATATTTACACAAGTGATTAATTTATTTCGACAAAATCTTTTAACTATTATTGCAAATTTCCAAACAGCATAATTAATATTTCCCTTCAATTAAAAATTATATTTTAATTTTTAATAATTACGTTTAAATTAACGAAATAACTAATAAATTGTTAAAATATCATTGAAAATACAGATAAGCGTTGAATTAAAGATCACGCGATAACATAACTAACACGTGTAACGCATCTGGTGTCCACAGATATGCACTTTTGGCGTTAAATCCTATATTTTGGCGACAGTTATTTCCTTTTATAGAAAGTAGTAGACGGGATAATGAAGAAATACCCACTTTTTTATATTATCATTATAAAATTTCCCGATGCAATGACATGGCGACATTGTTTACATAATCATTCTGCACAAGCTGATTTTCAAATGTATAATTAATCTTATTTTATCAATCACGAAAACAGTTGTTAGCTGTTTCGACAGCAGTTCATCCGGCTGTAATCCCTCAGTCGAACGAAAATGAATGGAAACCCGATTACAGTAGATAGTCACTGGTCGTTTAATTATAATTCAATTTTCCGTAATTGTTTTATAGTTAACAAAATCGGAGCGTTTTTAAAGTTTGCGGTGTCAGAAAAAAGTTTGCGGTTGGCGAGCATAGCTCGTAGAGGCCCCCTAGTATTTAAAAAAATATGTAGTTTGGACACATCTACAAATGAACAGCTTTCATTTAAAACATAATTATCAAAATTAGTTCAGTTGAAAGCTCAGGACAGATTATCAAAAAAACTACCTTTTGTTTTAAATATACAGATTATTGCTGTTATTGTACGTGCAACATGAAAAGTTGCGTTATGCACTCTTAAGAAAGACAAATGTTTCTTAATATAGGAAACTATAATAAAATGACAAACTAAAATATAACATTTTTCTGAGTTTTTGAAGAATTCAAAAAGTATTCTTTATCATTAAAAACCTCATAAACTAATATAGTTTGGAGATTTATGTATGTATTTTGGGAGCATGCTGTTTCTCCTAAATATATATTTTTTCAGATATACTTTAAGGATTTCCTGATCATAAAGGAAAAACAGCTATTTCACAAAAATAGGTTAAAAAATATAGCGGTGTCTAATGGGTTAATGCACTAGTCAGCAAATGATTCAGCACTCAGAAAGTGATTTCTTTTTTAAATTACAGATAGAGTAGATATTGCTGTTGACCACCAGAAAAATGAAGTGAAATTTATCATAAAAATACTAAGATCATGAAAGGAAATTATAAGAATAATGCTAGAAAAAAATACATAAATTGGCATGGTCATTTTAAGGGGATAGGGCAAGTAACCCCCCCCCTAGCAATTAAGAAAAAATAGGTGCAGAACTGATCATTACAAGATTTAATGCAATAGTATTGGCAGTTTAGATTAAAGGTCATTTTTTCCTTTATTTGATTACAAAAGTAAATGGAAATTGTACTATAACAAAAATCATAGATATAAAACAATTCCTCTCCAAGTTAATGGTGGATATTTCTGGCCAATTGCAGTAACAGAAGAAATATATCATCATCATCATCATCATCATCATCATCATCATCATCATCATCATTAACAACCGTTTTCAATCCATTGCTGTATGTAGGTCTCCCCCAAATTTTTTCATTGTTTCCTATCTAGTGCTTTAGTCATCCAATTAGCACCGGTCACTTTTCTGATTTCGTCACTCTATCTTACTTGAGGTCGTCTTCTTGGTCGTTTTACATCTCTGGGATACCACTGTAGGGTGTTTGTGATCCATCTATTGTCTTGTCTTCTTGCAATGTGCCCAACTCATTTCCATTTTAGCCGTTTAATTCTCTCAATGATGTCAAAAACTTTCGTTTGACTTCTTATCCAAGTTATTCTCTTTCTGTCTCTTCTGGTTATACCTAGCATACATATTTCCATACTTCGCTGACTACTTAACATGGAAAAGTCAAACAAGAGAGACAACAAACACATTGCTGGAATAAACTGAAAAGATGTAGAGTCATACTGAATTCATCGTTGCTAGAGTGGTGGCTACAAAAACAAAATTATATTTCCGCCCATTTTAATAAGTTGTTATTTATTAGAAAAAATATAGATATATATATATGTGTGTGTGTGTATAGGGATAAAGTAATAAAACCGTCTTATTTTTTGCTCAATAACATTCTTCAATTCCTAGCCCATAGATTTTAAATAAAATATAAAAGTATGTATTTTTATTACTTATCACTCCTCATCTGTTATAAACTCATAAACACCAAAAACAATTTCATTTTTTGTTAATATATTATGAGAAATGATTTTACAAAAACAATTTAGCATTTGCAAATATTTCTAAAGCTATGCTATTTTCAAGAGAAATTTATCATAAACACATATTTCTTAAATTGTGTTGTCATTGAATACAAAATTGTCGCCAGACGTGGCGCATAACCAGAGGATTGATGGGAAATGTTCTTGATTAATTCTTAGTCACTTATTCAACTGCCATTAGAAATCTATCAATTATATATTGATTAATCAAGCGCAGTCTATTTCTTGAAAAACTGAGGGCGTGACGCCAATTGCTATTATTGTGTTTTTCCGGAGTCATTACACGGTATCAATTAGTTTTCCATATCTGTTTCATCAAAATCTCGAATCTGTAGAGCATATTTAACACGCAGAAGTCAAATGAAAGAGGCAGCCAATGCATTGCTGAATGAACTGAAAAGATATAGAGCATGCAGAATTCATCGTAGCTGGAGCTGCATATAATTCATAGTAACTAGAGCTATAAAAACAAAATTATATTTCCGCCCATTTGAATAAGTTAGTATTTATTAATAATAAACTGGATTGTGTCTTTTTCCAAATTACACCCTTTTTTCCCGACACTAGCTAAGGCCCTATTGATGGTATCATGGGAAACACATATCTGTTATCAATACTTTCCGTAAAATATGAGAAATAATATCATCGACATTCTACACGGTATCTTGGCCTCCTTCACGAGAAACTGAAGTACAAATGAAAAAAAGAAACCTTTATTACCACCGGGAAAATTATAGTGAAAAATTTTAATTAATAAAAGTAAAATCTCAGTACCGTGATCTTGAGGGCTTTCATTGCTGTAATCAAGATATCTAACTGGGCCCCCGTGGCTGTTAGCGATAGCGAAAACATAAAATTGAATGTTCAAAACCACGGTTAAACTCAATCTTTCTTTCTCCTCTTAAACGACCATAACAAAAAGTCAAAATCCATTTGTTAAGATTTTCTCCTCGGAGGAATGCAGGTGGCGCTTTTACTCACCGTGATTAATGGAGAATTTTCTTATGTATGCCTTTCACTCTTGTGTTTTCTTAGATATAACGTAAATAAAATTGCGAGTATGTATTTATTTACTCTTTTTATTAGAAAATGGTTCATTGCTGCGTTCCACAATTTTATACTTTATGGAGCAGATTGTACCAATCTTAAATTCAAACGGAACCGTCAAAATTATTTATGAATTGATATATCCGAGACTAATAAAAAACCCTTTTCGGGAATGTGAATTAAACGAGCATAAAATAAATATATGCTCATTAGTATGTGCAAAATTGTTGCCCATCATTTAAAAAAATATGGCAAGGAATTTTACAAATGAAACCTATTCATATGCATATAAGAACTCTTTATCAAGAAAAGAAAACTTTTAAAGTTTACTTATTTTTAATTTTATAATATTTACTGTATATTTCACTTTAAAATTATCATTATTTAAATTATAACCGAGAAATGGAATCTGCATATACCTATAGATACATTTCTATATATATATATATATATATATATATATATATGTGGTGAATAGATTTATGAATTAATATTTTAAAATTCTGTAATTTCATTAAAAAATATTCTAAAATTTCCACAAAAACTAATCTCTTATAAATGGAGTACATGACGTTACAGGAAAAAAAAAAATTCATTCTCTAAAATAATGAAACCTGAAGAAATTATTATATATTTGTTTCCCTGTATTTTATGATCAGCACCTACAATGTTTACATTTACTGAAAATGTTCGTAATGTACATACATATTTTTCCTAAATAATTAAAGAATCATGTAAAAATAATCCATGTTTTGAGGGAAAAAAATTCGATATGAGTTGATTGCCAGATATTGGCGAACTGATTCTCTTAATATTGTAAAACATGTAAATATTTTCTATTTTTATTAAATTTTTTATACTATAACTTTCACCAGAATTCTAATATTGGATTTTATGTTCTTCCCTGTTTTTATGTTTTTTAAACATAATAGAAATCTGTAATTAGTATTTTTTTTATAATTTCCCTGTACACTTCATCTTCAGTACCTGTAATATTTAAAATATCGAAAGCTCTCCGCAATCAACTTTATGTGCCTATATTTTCTGTCGATATTATTGGCAAATATAATTAATATTCTGAAAAGCTATTCTAATTTGAGTAGACTTTGATATTTTAGAAAAAAAATTGCTTCATTTTCTTGCTATTGTGAAACTTGCAAATATTATTTTTTAAATTTTTTACTGTGTAGTTTACATTAGATAAATGTTTTAAATAATAAAAAAGTTAAATGTATAAATATAGAAATTTACTTATAATGATTG
Source organism: Maratus michaelseni (assembly GCA_963931845.1). Taxonomy (NCBI): domain Eukaryota; kingdom Metazoa; phylum Arthropoda; class Arachnida; order Araneae; family Salticidae; genus Maratus; species Maratus michaelseni. The sequence goes on along the minus strand of OZ007591.1, from coordinate 387,099,262 downwards.
TTTTGCATTTTATAGTAGCGTGTTACTTAAACTATTTATAATTGCTTAAAGCATTATTGAATTTATTTATTTTATCTCTAAATCTTTTAGTTTTTCCTGATTGTAGTGAAGAAAACGCCGAGGCAAAAGATACATGTGTTATAAATACATTTTATAATGCATATTGCAAAGTTTTTGAAATGTTTATGTACAAAAGTAACCTTTGCTATGCATTATGTATGGTGGGTATTCGCGCCATCTACCGGCTAAAGTAGCCGTTTACCGATTCCGAAACTAATGGGTGATTGTGAAGGCCGTATAAAGGGAAAGATCAAGTTTGGCCATGTCAAAACTCAGCATTACTCTGTGTTCTAGATTAATTTAAAGTTGCAGGTGCCTCTTCAGTTGTCGTAATTTTTCTTCATTTACTGGAAATATGGCAGTTTGTTTAGTTCATTTTCGTGAATAATTGTAGCTTACATAATTGTTAAATCGTTTTTCTTCTAAATATGTATACTCTAATGTCTAATCGTTCACTTTATGCATTGATTAGTAATATGTATTCATATTAGATGCTATGTGTTGATTCAATTTATTTTTATATTTGCTCGGTTGTTTTCAAAGGAATTATTTCTCCCACTCTTATTTGTCTAGCCAATGCATTCAAATATTTAAGTGGGACGCAAATCGATGACAGTGTTTCGCAGAAGAACAGGGGTAACACTTCGACCACACCTTTTTCGATGATGGAAAGGATACGATAAAAGATGGATCTTCAGATATTGTTGTTTAGCATCAGTTTCAAAACTACCAAGTCTTCGTGCGCCGTAAGTCTAGAGTAAAAACATATCTAGATTTGATGTATTAGATTAATGTGATGAAATGGAGTGATTTAAAAACAGTTTTTTCAACAGATTGTTTTAAACAAGAAAAAAAAAGATAAAGTAGCGACTTTTCAATAAAATCAGTTTTGTAAACAAAAATTAAATACATTTCCGTAACAAGTTGTTCAATATTGTACATGAAAAAATAAAGTTAAGATGTATTTTGATTTTTAAAATGTCTAATTCAATGAGCCTACAATTTATGAAAACCACTTTTGTTATAAGTGATCTTCTTCTTTTCGTGTGCTTAGGTATCAGTAAATCTCTGCTGAACTTGGTTAAAATTCTGTTTTCTTTATCTCAGTATTATATGTTCAGTGACAGAACGAGGTTCGGAAATATTCCTTTGTAAATGTTTACTCATGGTCACCAATGGTCACCACTCGTGTAAAAACAACACTGAACTAGATGCTCTATATTTCGAAATGTAGTTGACACTACATATGGTATCAGTGATCAAATTGCGGCAAACAAACTGCAATTCTCATTATGTCATCATATTTCATACAATACAAAATTGATTTGATGAAAATCTCTTTAATATGATAGTTGGTTCAGCTTACAATTATGCATCCTATGTTTTTGACTAGATAAGATAATTTGGATCATGGCTTTCAACAGATAATTTGCTTGTCTTGATTCATATTACCGCAACTGAATTTTTTCCCATTTGTTAGGAATCATCCTGCATACAGTTTTATTAATGGATGTATGAAGGGATGACTCACTAATTTTTTATAAATATAATAATTGCAGTTTAAATTTCATGCATTATAAAAATGCCACTTGCGACTATTTTTTAATTCTGTCTCGCACATTTTCTCAAAACATTTTTTTTCACATACACTTTGACAACATGTGCAAGGCTTTAAACCACTTGATAAATTGTATTGAAGACTCAAAATATGCTGTTGAAATGATGTGTTAGTATTGAAAAACTGATCGTTGGATCCCCTCCATGACCAGACATAGCCCTATGGATACAATATTCTATATCACAATTAGGTCCCGCTAAAAATAGTTAGACGTGTGTTTTAAAGCTTCAAAGACTATGACGCGTTCTTAAGATAGAGGGAAGTGAGAGTTACTTTTGGTGGACACTGTATAATGCAAAAATTTGTCATCAGAATAACATGCAAAATCTGAAGAGATCAACCATAATTTGGGCAGCGCATTGGTTTTGTCAGTACGTCAGCAGAGGTCACTAATCAAATATGTAGGATTCATAGTCCATTCACAGGTCACACAAAATCAAAGCATACAACAGTTATCATTAGGATGACGTGTGAAATACTAAATCAATTTCAACATAATTCAAGCCGCGTATGGATCTTGCAAGTATATCGGATAACTTTTTTAAATTAGAACAAAAAATGAAATTTTACAGGAAATTCTAGCATTCAAACCGAAAGACTTCACTTTGCACAGAAATGTAATTTGATTTAACTCCATGTTGGAAAGTACCATTTCATTTTGCCTACACTGAAATGATTTCCTCCCTTAAACACAGGAACTGTTAGCAATTGGTGAATTAATATTTTTATTTATGCAGATGACTTTAGCTAATGCCGATAAAACTGTTTCTTTTATATTTTATTTTATTTGTTAAATGCGGCTCGTTGCTTTCGCAACGTAGTTGTTTTTTCTTTTGCCTTCTTTTTACATACATTTTATTATCTCATGTTTTGTTAGGAGTAGCTAAGAATGTGATTTAAAAAGAATACCGTCTAATTTTTTAGAAAAAGAATGACGGGCATATAATAAAGTGCAACTAGAAGATATAATTTAGGATCATCTTTTCTTGGGTGTAGTACGATGATCAGAATCAAGGTAAAATTAATCTATAATTTGTACGTATGTAAATAACTGTCTATATCAACATCTCGTCGAATGTCCCATATTTGTATTTTATAAGTGTGTAAATAAATTTTGTGGTAATTAAAAGGATTGAATATTAAAATATATCGAATCCATCATAGTGTTTGATAAGATGCAAACAGGAACCTTACTCTTATACTCTTAAAGGCTCTCATGTAATTTTATTGCTTTTACCAGTTTTATTTTGAACGATTTAGACATTGCTTGGTTAATTTTCCCAATTTGCTTTCAAATTTCTTTGTAACTGAAGCCTTCTGCATACAGCAGTATTACTATACTTTGCTTTCTGGGTAACCTATTAACTCATGATGACGTTTTCTTAATTTTCTTATGCTTTATTATCTCAAAAATTGAAAATAAAATATAGAACTTTAGTAACTTGATAGCAATATTTAAACACAAGGCTAAAAGTCCTACTTATCAGTATCAAAACATGGTATCATTTTTTTGGAATCCAACCCTATGTTTTATTGACATGTTACTAGTAAAAATGGAGTTTGTTACTCCAAGCATCCTTATGTATTCGATACATTAAAGAAAAGATAAAAATACTTTACATCAACGTATAATTACTTTTTCTGATTGTTTATCTATAACTTTAAAAAATGATAACCATAATTGACGGAGCATTATTGCTTGATATCCATGATTAAATTATCTTCTCAGAGGTTGATAGATTTCATGGTATTAATAAAACAATTTAGTGGTATGAGACATATACTTTTAAAAAGCAGTTTTACAAAAATATTTCCATAATTTTGGTCATTAGTGTATTATTGCACATTAGCGATTTTTAAACTGTGATTTAAATAAGTTTTAAACTTTTTACATATAATGTCCTTTAAATCCATTCAATTATTTTTGTTAAGTGCAATTTAAAATTTCATCGCTAATTAACTTTCTCGAAGGGTATCAACACCAGTAATAATAAAAAATTGACTTGTAATTTAATTTTCTATTACAATTGCATAAAATGTTTTCAGCTATCTTAAAATTAAAAAAAAATAACTTATATAGAAAATATACTATACATATAAAATACTTATATAGAAAACACCAACTTTTTCCAGCAAAAAAAGTAAAAATGTTATTTATCAGCTCTAAAAGTATTTAAAATAATAAACATTCATGATTTTATCTTAAAAGAAATTTTCCTTTTTTCCTTTTAGGCGATTTGCAGCTAAGTAAGAATTAAGAAATTTATCATGCAAAGCAAAATTAAAACAAATGTGAGTAATCTTGTTTAGATTCCACATTCATATTCTTGTTTCCTTATGCTTTTAAAGCATAAAGAAGTAATCCTTCGAAGTTCTTTTGAAGTAATGTATTTTTTATATGATAAGTATTTGTAAATAAGTGATTGAATGTTAGAAAGAAAAGACAAATAAATTATATTAAGGAAATATTTAAAATTTTATTTTATTTTCGTTGCATAAAAATTGTAACAACATAAAATATTTATTTCCATACACATATTTGGGAGTAATGGTATTTTATTAGATATGCAGAAATTCTCTCAATTTTCAAAGAAAAAATAGATTTCAATTTCCCAGAATTTTTATTTAAACTGCAAGAAAGATGTTCAAAATATCAGAATCGAAGTTATTCTAAAATGTTTATGTAAAAAAATTGAATTTCCGTATACAAATTTCTTGAAAATAGCCAATTCTTTTGGTGGAAACTTCAGTCGAAAATATCATATTTTAGGAAACTGGTGCATTATTCATTATCAGGAAGCGAAATGGAAAACGTTTTTACGTAACTTTATTATTCCATATTGATATTTCTGCAACTTCACTTTTAGTAAAATTAAGAAGTTATTTCCCTAATGAAAACAAAATATTTAACAATAATTTAGAGTATACAAGACAGATTTGATCTCGATTTTACAAAGAAGTGTAAGAAAATTTTTAAACTACACAAGATAAAAAATACTTTACTGGGAAATTTTACTTAATCATTACTTAATTAGTAATAATAATTATAATTTTTTTATTTGTTTAATTGCTTCCTGGTGTATACTCCACACATTTTACGTTTTTTGACTAAATTAATACATTCAATACAGTAATTATAAAGGATGTCATGTTTTTAGAGACAATCAAAATAGTGATCATTATGCTAATTATTTTCAGCCATCTAGATATAAATAATTTGTTGATGTTCTATATAAATAAACTAACAAATGACATACTTAAAAACATAAATTTTGCATGAATTACCGATAGATAGTTATGAAAACATCTGTGCTATTTTTATTTTACTGATTACGCTTGTGCATCATTCCAGTGTTTTATGCAAATTTGATATTCATGTATCTAAAACAGTTTTTGTAACGACGAAATGATTGGTTCCGCTAGCAACTTTCAAAATTACTCCTGGAAAACAACTCAATGAAATTGAAGTGAGAAAATATGGAATTTATGGGTAAGCGGTGTGTCAATTCGAAGTATGGCAACAACTATTAGGTAAACTAAAAGTGCTATTGAAAACGGGGCATATGTGGCTCTGTGAAAAAGAGAATCGGGTAGAAACTGAAGCTCTCCCAAAGGCATCGTAGAATAATTGTACGCATTACAACTTTAAAAAAGATGTCTGCTAAAGAAATAGCGCGTGTTTTAAATAAGAAATTGGATTATCAACTGTGGCCCGTGTTTTGAATAACTGCAACGAAACACAGTAAGTGACAACTAACAAGAAACCGCCTTTATCGAAACTAAATCAGACCAGGCGTCGAGAAGGCATGGTCAAATGTATAAAAGCAACTCTAATTGACAAAATGTGATATTTTCCGATGAGAAAAGATTTAATTTAGACAGACGTGATGGGTTAAACATCTATTTGCACGATCTACGGAATGACAAAGACTCCTTTTGACAGGCCCCTTTTAAGAAAGCATGTTAAAACGTCACAGATGCTGTCACAGCCCCGTTTAAAAGTTTGATCATTGATATTTTAAAGAACACTTTCGGCCAGTGGAAAAACTGATTTAGTCATCGTCCCAAATAATATGGACCTCCATGTCTGTGTTTGGATATTAGATGAATAGATTTTAGCATATTGTTGGCTAATTTTGAAAATAAATTATGTTCATTTTCAAAAGATAGGTTTTTGATTCATGAGCTTATAGGAAAAGGTAATTTATTTATTGCTATGTAATGTAAACGGTGGCTTCCTATAGCAGAACGATTTTATTCTAAAAAAGCAAGATTCTGATTAAGATTCTGAAAAAAGTATGATCTAATCGTAAATTTCATTTCAGTGCCAAAGTAATAAATTAAAAAAATAGTCCTTATTGTTCACATTATCTTGATGCTGAATACTTTTCTTACTTTTACACATTCATCCCTTTCTTTATTGTTTACATACGAATAACTTATAGGCTCATATTCATCCTATATACTTGCCTTCATGTTACAACCTACATACTTATTAATATACTTCAACATACAATACATACAATGGTTTGTTTTCAGTTATTATTCATCAAATTAAAATATACTGACTAATGAAAAACCAAATAAGAGATATGAAACATTTTTTCAGAAAAGAAATAATGACTAGTGAAGAATATTACAAAATCCTTATCAAGAAAATTACAATTTCTTCAAAATTTATTTCTCCATGTTCGGATGTTTTTATCATAAATTCGAAAACGCGTTTACGGCAAATGAAAGCAATAATCAATTCTGTCTGTTAAAATTTTTATTTTTTTATTATTAAAGTGTATCAAAATTTTAAGTAATCGCTGTTGCGAACTAATCTGCATTTCACTATTTACAAAAATACATACTTTTGTAGTTCTAAGTAAACCTGTTTTATTATTATTTTAGACGGGACCGCGAAATTAACAATCGTTTCACTGTTTGCCTATTTAAAAAAATTCACATGGTAAAACCTGGTATGTCAGTGTCGCAAGCTGCAAAAATTGCCTATTAATTTGCTCTTGATTTGAGCAATTGAAGCAACTATGTCATTATCTTCTTTGCATTAACTGTAGCAAAAAAATTTTCATTGTCAGATACGTTAAAACACCCATGATTGAAATTCATTTAAAAAACTATAAAAAGTCAGTAAATTGAACTACAGTTGTCATACAAATCAGATTCATGGAGAACAAAACTATTTGCATAGGTACCAACCTCTCATTAATATTCCGTAATATGCGGGTTAATTTGAGCAAGTTTAACAATGCTTCAAACCAGAAAAATTATTGGATGAATCTTTATTTATTTAATTTCAGGTTTCTACGTGGAATTTATTTAATTTCATTTCTTTAAAAAAATGCTGGAGAGAAACGTGTTAAACCTGGGTCAGATTAACCCGCATATTACGGAATATTAATGAGGGGTTGGCACCTATGTATTTGAAAAATATGTGCTCTTTCTAAGAGAAACCTTTCTCTCCGGAACTCTATTCATGGAGGTCATACAGTTTAAACAAGTGAAACAGAACAGGTATTTGTATTATTGGATAATTCTGGTATATATATTAATGGCGGATCTTGCTATCAAATCTAAAAAACTCATTTCCAATAGTTTTTGCGAAAAGTTTTTCTTTACCGTACTTAATCGAAAAATCTTCCTTGAAATTTTATATAAAATAATTACTAAAAAATTACTGGTGAGAAAGACCTTGCCCAGTTTGAATAGGTTGATACACCCCTGATATATATGTGTAGATTTGTGTGTGTATATGGTTCTAACATCAACACAACACAAGCAGAAACAAAACAAAGAAAGGTCAACAAATGTAATACAACTTCAAATAATTTAAAAATATATTACTTTTATTATGTCGTCTGAACCATACATTGGAAGGATAATTAAGAATTTTTAAAACTAAAACACATTGAAAACTCTGAGAAGAGATATTTCAGTAATTCTACCAAAAGACGCATATATCATGTGTAAAAAGGTTTTTTTCAACATAAAGTAAGTAATACTTTTTTAAAGCATTTAAATGTCCCAAAAGTTTGACTTCTTTTTATTTCTTTTTTCTGCGCAATAATTTCTGTATATATTAAATGAGTTATTTGTTATCAATTCTGCTAAGTTACTTATGTATCTCTAATATTGTAAAACTGAAATATCTATTTTAACGTAAGATTTGCAACGTTTCGTACTTTCGCATCATTTTAATCCTTCAATGTATGATTTTTTTTCGATCTCTACAATAAATTATCTAATACTATTTGAAAATTGTAAAAAAGGCTTTAATTAAGGGGTAAAGGGATAAAGGGTAATACTTAAAGTTTTTGCTCAAAATTTTGAATTAAATCATTGGTGACTTGAGTGGCACAAAGAACAGTTTATCTATAAAGTGTTTTATTAACTTATATACGGGGTTTGTATAAAATGTAATGAGACCAATTTCCTTCTGACGCGACTGTACGTCGCAGCGCTCATACTGCAAGCAGGTTCTATGGAGGCGGAAGTCAGCTTCAACACGCGTTCAGCGTCAGTCGCCTACGAGTTTCAGTACGGTTCGTATTGTAGTTTTAGTGGACACCTGTCCCTAGGTTCTGTTGAAGGGGAGGGGACGTAACGGGTACTTTCTACGCAGAAGTGCTGAAAGATTGATTGGAAATGTCAATCGAGTGAGGCCAGGCATTGTCGCCAATTGAAAGCTGCATCGTAACAATTCACCAAACCACGCACCAACATCATAGACAACGACAACCTGGTCCGGAAAGTCATCGAAACGCTTCCGCAGCCCCCCTACAGTGCCGATCTTGCTCCGGCCTCATTTTTCCTGCTCCTCTCAGTGAAGGCAGACCTCAAAGAATACCGCCACGAGACGGTAGCAGAGGTCAAAACGGCTTCAACGCGCTGCTTCAATGATAATTCTGAAAAGGACTTTCAAGAAGGCACCTTCCAAGAGTGGAAAACTCGTTGGCAGAAATGTGTCGACGCCATTTTGAAAATGATTTTAGCGATGTATTCAATACATATTTTTACCCGAATTTGGTCTCATTACTTTTTGCATTCAGCGGTGGCTCGAGACTGTCTTTCTTGGGGATACTAAATGCATGTCTGGAACATTTATTATTTTGCTACCGTTATTTTTTAAAAGAAATATTTTTTTGCTTAATTTCAGAAATTTTTCAAATGACTAAAATAAAGTATTTATTTTTAATAATAGTGGTACACAAAGAATACATTTGACAACCATACATTTAGTGCCCCAAATAAAGCTTGCAACGAGCTGCCACTGCCTGTCTTACTCAAGATGTTTTTCTGATGAATTTTTAAACCAGCGGACAATGGTTCCAAATGCCAAATAAGTGTAAATGCGTTCATAACAGGAAAATCTGGTCAAATACATATAAAAGTTGCTATTAAAATGTTTTTTATCATGCTGGTTAGAAATCTGATACATTTTAGGATAAATTCAAAATTGCGATCGAACTTGTAAAAAAAATATATAAATATATTACGTCGTCGTTTCGAACGATAGTAGAGGGTTTTTTTTTTCTTTGTTCATTAGAAATGTGATATCGAAAAATGAAAATTATGAATGGCGAATTAAATATGGTTGATAAAACATCAGTAATGCACAAATGGTCACTAATACCTATATGAACGATTATTTTGTGCATCATGTGAATATATTCATGCTTCATATTAATATATATATAGCAGGTGTTATCACTATTTTACTAGATCACATATTGTTATCAGAAACTCCTGGTCCCAAGGTAATGACACTTAACTGCATGTACTTAAAAAAATAAATGTTGCAGATGCAACAAAATAATTTAAAGTCAACCTTTATTTAAGCTATTAAATAATTAAAAATTTAAATACAAATTACGTGTTGCATATTAAGTAAAATGATTTTTTTAATTACATAAAATTATCCTTACTGATATTTTTAGGTTCGTGTGTACTTAATAATTCATTAATAGTGAATATAAATTATTTATTTTAAAAATCTATAATTATGCAATAAACAAATCATTTTTGAAATATTTCGACCACTAATATTTATATAACATGTTTGTACATCCGTTTAGTTCCCAAGATAAAATAAAATAAGACATATGGAAAGCTTTTTTAAATCCATTTTATAAACAGTAAATCTTTTGTAAGTACTAAACTTCAAATAACATGATTAAAGCATTTAAATTTGTTTTTACTAGAAAAAGTACAGAGGAGAATCATCAATTAAAAACATGCACCTATTGTGTTATATTTGAAAACTAATAACAATACACAGTTTATAAAAAACGTAAAAAAATAAAATTTAAGGAATAAAATACACTTATCACCAGAATTGATAATTTTATGGAAACATCGAAAGCACAGCATCCATTTGAAATTGGTCAACTACGTTTAAATGAGCTCATTGAAAATTTCTCACATGCGTGTGAATTATTTTGTTTAAAATATTTACATTTAAGTCTAAATATTCGAAATTTGAAAAACACATTTTATGAATTTAATATAAGTATTATTATCGTCAGAAAAAGTATATAATTAGCAGTACACAGATAATAGTAATAATAATTAATATTTCAGACTATTTCGAGATATGAATAAAATAGATTGGTATTGTAATGAGTCAAAATTTACTCGTAATTAATTAAAAATAAATAGATAAGCAAATAGCATTATTTATTTACCTGGAATCAACAAAACATTGATAAATCTTTGAATTATTCTAAGGCAGTCTTTATTTAACTAATTTAACACATTTTGAAATTGTTTATTATCAGAATTAGCAAAAATCACAATATCATAAAAATGGTCATTTTGATATTGCTTGTAATGACTTATACATTATTACTTTTTAAAGAGCGAAAATCTTGTTTTCTTTCCCACGTGTTTTTCTTATCAAACAAGCTTTCTTACATTTAAAGGGCAAATGTAAAAATGTGTTTTACAAATGAACGGAATACATACTTGCAAATCTTAGATAATTAATTAAAAAAAAAGCCTTATTATTTAGAAGAAAAGAAAATTCGTACCTTTTTTAAAGTATAATAGTAATGAAACGCATGGCTTGATTTCAACTAGCGCAAATCTCCCTTTGAACGATTCTAATTAACTTAAATCACTGAAAAGAATATCAGACAAGTGATTTTTCTTGACCTGAATATTTGTTAATGTTTTTGTAGGTGCATATAATAGGTATATAGGTGTTTATAAATAATAAAGTTAAATCATTTTTACTGAAGTCTCAATGGGTTTCTTATTTTTAATAATGCATGGGAAATATATATACTTGTTTAAATAATAAACAATTTAGGTAAAAAAAATTAAAAAATTCCAAAAACTTTTTAAACAATAATTTATATTTTTTTTCAGTTTTTAAAATTTAACTTTAAAAAAAATATATTACTATTTTTTATCTAGTCTGCTTACAAACTTTTAAACTATTCAATAAAACTTTTAAATGAATTTGTGTATATGTGACATTTACAGGTTTCCGTATATTTAAAACTCTTATTTTTACTGATAGCAACTACGATTTTCCAGCAAATAAAAATTATGTTGTGATGAAAGAAGAAGTCCTGAAACAAATTTTTATTCTTGAAGTTTATTTTATGTAGAATTATGTAAAATGATATCGGGTTCATTTGTCTCGTACTTAACGAAATATCAAAATTAGACTTCCGCGAGCTCTTAATACAAACATAGAAAAGTATCAGCTTCAAATCTTTATTTTGTGTTTATCACAAAACATACTTAACAATAGACATAAGTTATTATGCCCATAGCTAAAAGGCATTAAGAAGTCGGAAGTAAGCTTGCAGTTCAATCTTTTATGTCGTGTCACTTTTGTCTCAGCCTTATTTCATGTCAGTATGACATCGATTTACTTTTATTCTAAATATACTATTGAAAACCCTTTTTATATCCGTAGTTATGTAGATTATTTGGCTAACTTCAATGTATTATGAGAGTAATCTCTGATGTGAATATCTGTATGGAATGTTTACTTAGTTATCTGCAAATGAATTCTATGCAATATGTACACATTAATCTATTGCTAATCTGTCAGTACGTATGTTATAATTTTGCTAGATGAAATAAAATTTGCTTGATTGAACTTGTTAATTTTTTTAATCTCTGACTGCTTCAAAGTTTAGCTATTTATTAAAGAACTAGAAAAAACTCCTTATATATGATAGGTGAAGTTAATTAGAAAGTATTTAAATTTTTTAAATAAAATGAAAATTCCAAGTATATTTACTGGAAATGACTTCGAAATTATCACACGCATAAATTAAAGAAATAAATTAAAATCAGTTTATTTAGACCTCGTTTACAGTAATTCGTATCAAAATGCAATGTGTCTAGAATGGAATCATATCTTAAACGGAATACTTTATTGCCCTGTTGAGAAAATGCATTACAGTGATAGCAGAGTGTCAAAATGAAAAACTGTAAAAATCAAATTTTTTCTCATATCTAGTTTTTCTGTTTTTCTATCACGGTTTTTTGGATTTTTTTACAAAAATACCAAAGCATTTCCTTCAGCCAAGTATGCTAAAAAAGTCTAAAAAAATATTTTGATACTATCTTCATATTTCAGCGAGAACATTTTATTCAATTAAAATGACAATTTAAATTTGGGCCCAATCCTAGCATCATTCAGAAAGCTATAATAAAAGTGTTACGATAAATGACTTATAAATGCATATTAAATTGAAATAGATATGCTTAATAAAAGTGGCAATAAGATTAAAAATCTACAGATGAATTTTATACATGCTTCACTTATCACTAATACAACAGTTGCACGAACATAACTCAAAAAATGATTTTACAATTACCAGAGGTCCAGCCTATGAGATCACATGATGTTCAGCATGGTTGTAAATGTACAAGTTACATAACTTTAGAAGAAAACCAAATATCAAGTATGAAGAAAATAAACTATAATTTCAAAAATCCAAGTTATCTAAACCAGATCATCGGAAGTTACGTAGTTTGATGAAAAAACAAAACAATGTAAACTTAGAAATAAATAAATAAATAAATAAAATAAATAAAATAAATAAAATAAATAAAATAAAATAAATATATATTTTCTATAGGATATCCCAAAATGATTTAAACGCCCATTAGATTTCTATATGTCATAGAAATGTAGGCAATGTAAATTATGAAATAGGTTAGGAGTTTGCATTATAATAATAAAGTAATCCTGTCACTAATTTTAATTAATTAATTAATTAATTAATTAATTAATTAATTTTTACTGTTTCTGGGTATTTCAAATTATATAAATTACATTTAGAATATTTTTACCCATTCTCTGAAAAGTAAAGCAGTAAAAAATATATTCTAATGCCATCAAAACTCACGTAGTTATGATACGTTGAAATTTAGGAAATTTCGGAGCTTTCATGCACTAAAAAACCGTATGTCTAAAAATGGAACTCCGAAATTCCATAAAATTCAACGTAACATAACTCGGTGAGTTTTAGTAGTAGAAAAGTGGTTCTTTTTCTGCTTTACTTGACAGAACATAGATAAATTATTTCTAAACATACATTTTCGCTCACAGAGACCATATAAAAATTTTAAAGGTGTAACGATTTTCAAATTAATGCCATGACTAGCATACATACTATCATATACATACAACATAATCTTAATTCCTACTTTACTTTGAACTTAAGTTTTACTAAGTATCTCCAACATGTAACACAATAAAATTTTTGTGCGCAACTGTCGTCATGCTGCCATTTCGTTCCCAGTTAATATTATAACTTATATAAAATAAATAAAATTTATTTTGATAACAACAGTCTTAATTTTTCACACCTGTGTTTGTTACTTTAAAAAAATCAGTAAGTATTTCACGTATATATATATATTTCTCCTTTTTCTGAACCATATGTATTGATGATGAAATGATTGGAGTAGAAGAGTACTTGGGGACCAAATGGCATTTCAACACCATTAAGAATTAAAATGCATTCCACCTGTATATTACGTTAGCTACAAAATAAAATGTTGGGATACACCTCTCTAAATTTCACACATTCTAAAACACATTTTGTAGGGTTTTTCATTAATCTAAATCAAATTAATAATATTTCTTAAAATTGTGAAATTAATAAAATATTTACTTGGAAATAATAAACAAGAAAAAGAAGAGTAGTTTCACAAAAGCGTCACCTGCATAAGTTTTAAAAATACAAGTGATCATCCTTTAAAAACAAATACCCTCACGTATATCCTTAACTTTTGTCGTATCAGAAATATTTAATTCCATTTTGATGTTTCCATATGTGTATCTATCCCTTAATAGATTTTTTATCCATCCGTTTTTTCTCGTAAAAGCTTTCCTTTTAAAAGATTTATTTCTAAGAATTTCCCTGTAATATACAAGGACAACTTCTTTCTTCCTACTTTTTAAATACTGAAAGTTTAAATTGAGAATGTAAAAAATACCTTTTAATGAGGCATTTGGTAAATATTGCTCGCTTACATATTAGTACAAAAAATTCGATTACATTTGTAAAAATTTCAACGTAATGCTAGTGTATTTATGGATTATAGTCTCTTTCAAATATTTAAATATAGTTCAGGGACAATATTAGGTAAAAGATTCGTTTGTTGTATTGAATTATGCTTCCAGTTTTAACAAAGAAAAATTGTAAAATTTGTTTATATTAATAAGTTAAAATTTTATATCCACTCTTTTGTATTACAGTAATGACGTTGCTTTTTGGTTAAACTCGTTTGAACTATTTAGACAATTTCGTTGGTGAGAGACGATATCAATTACAATAAAGACACGCTTTCAAAACTTAATGATGGGACCATTTTTACTTTTTTCGGTTATATTTACCAAACTGTGTAGCATTAAAGCTAATTAAAAGCATAGTAAAACTAGCAACTCTGTGTAGACATAATTGGTTAATAAAAGTAAAATGAAGATGATTTTTCCAATATGGTTATTATTAATATATTTAAATAGAAGTCAAGCGGTAAATTACAATGAAGTATAAGAAAATTTCGGACATCCCATAACAAAATAAATAACTATTATTCTATTCTCTATTATATTCTTAAAAGTTTTCATATATTATATTTTGTTTTCAGGTACCTTTTGTAAACATAAGTGTATTTTTCAAAATTTCAGAATAAATACTCTTTTGCAGTTAGTAAAGCCCACATCCTATATGTAAGTGGAATATTCGCAACTCATGTTACTAACAATATAATTCAAAATATTGACTGAATATTTGAAGTAATATATTTAAAGAGTATTTTTTTTCTTTCGAACAACATTAAAATGATTTTCTTAAAGATAGAAAAAATCACGTAATAAATGATTAAACTATTATTAATCTATTAAACCTTACAAAAATTTCAGGAACACAGATTTCTGAATGGGATTTTAGAATGCTATTGAGAGACAGGTAACATAGTATAATTGATGTAAAATAACTCAGTAAAAAGAAACATAAAATATTTTGCGGGCGAAAAAAATCTTTTGCGACAGTTCAATGCTTTGAAGAAGAATTGTTACATTTATTCACAAAAATTTCCTCTTATACATGATTTATTGACTTTTTTCGTACTTTCGTAGAATTACTGAGGCATCTTTGTACGAATTTTATTCAATATTTTAGTTTTGTAGGTTCCAGTTTCTTTTGTCAGTGTACGGTTTAGACGATATTATCAAAATGATACACGTGTATTTTTTAACACTTTAAAGTTTATTTTCTTAATTTTTTTTCGTTCAGGTAATGCTTAGATCTGGTCTATTTTTTTCCTATCAAGTCTAAGACCTCACTGAGTAAAGATCTGGGATTAAACATTAATCTTGGCGAAATTATATATTTTTAAAATTCATTTGTTCTCTTTTAATATGTAAAAGCAGCGTGATCTGCAATATTTCGTTATGCAAATTGACATCAATTTATGATATTCAAGGAACCTTCAAACTGGTAAAAAAGAAGTTGTGAAAAATCCTATTGAAAAAAAAAACATTATAGATTTTATCGATTGCAAGGCAAAATCGTGAACACATTTAAGAGTTATAAAATTATAAAATTACTCAGAACTGACATTAGAAATATGTTAAAATGTATTATTAAACAAAAGACATATAATAATGAACTTAAATGAAATATTTCAATGAACATTTCTTGAAATGTATGAAAAATAAGAAAGAACGGTTCAATAGTGATATGGACATGACAAATCCTGTCTAGTTGAAAAAAAAATGTAAAATTGTATGCATGACATAATTATTATTAAAAGAAAAATAAATATTTGTGAAACCTAATGTGTTCAAAAAGAGTATATATTAATCCTGGAAAAAAATTCTTATATAAGAAAAACTGAACTCTGTTGTGTCTTTTGCTGAGATATGTGCATTGAGATTTTACATTTATTCAATATTTTTTTGTCGAAAGTTCTTATGTACATTGTCACATTTTATATTAGATACTATTTTCAAAATAATGTACGTTTTCAAAGAATATATTTTTCATTTAGATGTGGGGAAATCGAGATTTTCTTGATGAAATTTAAGGCTCTGCGAAACGAATTTCAAAAATAAAGATTAAGGAATGAGGTACAAATGTGATTTCCAAATTTACCACATTTTTTATTTAAACAATATTGGAACTACTTTTACAAATCTTTCAAATAATATTTACACTTTTTAAGGATATAGAATTGAACATAGACGAAATGAGAATAAGATGGTGAAGTGAATAAGAGGATCAACTCAGTTTTTTATCAATGCTGTCATATGTATAGCAACATTGGACTGTTGCACTAGAGACCCTTTCTGGAGGTTTGTGTGATCCACTATCAAGAATTCACTTACGAAAAACGGCGAATAATTGTGAGTCGGAGTTCAATTTTCAAGCGTGTTTTAATTTGTTTTCATTTCACATTTCAAAAATGTACTGTAAATCTGTGAATGTAAATATTTTGTGATAAGTCAATTCAAGTCTAAATTAAAAATATTTTCAAAATACAACACAAACAAATTAAAATTCATATCACACATAGGTTGTTTACAATGAAATATAACGGTTAATTCTAGCTGAAACAATGATCGGGGAAAATAACCAGGAGGACAAAGGTACGAAGTATTATGACAATAGAAACTGTATTATCCGCGGGAAACAAGGCAAACATGAACTCTGGATACCACTGCTTCATTTCAAATCTCGAGCATTTACTGATTGTTCCAGATGGGGTTGTAGATCTAACTTAGCACAGAAACTGGCAATTTTGTATTTGCTTTTGAATTTTCAATTTACAAACAGTTTTGACAACATTCTGAATGGGTGTTGGATATTTTTAATCTGTTGAAATGTGTCTAAGTGTCTTGACAAATTTTGGTATTTATAATAAATATTTAGCTATTCATTAACTTCCCTTATATGTGGAGGAAAATGACGAAAAAGAGTTTGCTTGGAAAGTCTTTTTTTAGTATTTTATTCGCAAATGAAAACATGTCAAAGGTTTTCTGTTGTAAAGAAGGTTGTAAGAAATGTTTTATATAAATTATAGATTTGTAATCCACTTATTGGATTTAGGAAAAATAGTGGAAGCTTAAACTCAAGTCCACCTCTCCCCATGTTCTTAATTTTTTGTTATAAACAGATACAGATTTTCTGCACTGCATACTGCATAACACACACATACCTTAGTCGTATAGCCTATTTTTGTGTTAATTATTATGCAAGTAGTATTTACTTAAAATGATAAAGCATTGAATAAAATTTGCATTTTTTGAGATAAATATATTAAATATTTCACATCAGTAAAAAATTCAGAGACATAAAAAATACATATATAAGCATGGTTTGAAAAGGTTAAAAGTTTAAATTTTTTAAACAGGTTTCATTGTTTAAAAAAATACTAACTGAAAAATAAAAAAAATTAGGTCTTTTCGTAGATCATTCATTCATTTGCCATGAAAGACTTTTTTTTAAACATTCATTAAAAATACTTATCAGAAAGTTTTTCCTGTAGATTCATTCCGATGTTAGTATGTCATTTACAATCAATTGGCCATACGAGAGTCAATTGTAGATAGAAACCAGATATTTAATACCCTTAAATTTTGTAATAATGTCATACTGAATGTTTCCAACATTTAGAACGAAAATAATTAACGATAAAAGAAAAGTTGCGTGAGTCAAGTGTGCAAGATTAATTTCATGTTGTTTTAATTTGATTTAAATTGTGTTTGGAGATTAATTATCTTCACGGTACTGAAATTCCTGGGGAATAAAATGCAGTTAAAATTCTTAAATAAATTTGTAGGAGGAATTTAATGGATTATATCTATTGTTGTTTATAAACACATTACGCTTTTTCGTAAAATTTATCTTTTTCCTGAGACGCTTAATGATATACATTTCAGTATATATATATACATTTGAAAATTTTCAGAAATCATTGAATGTTTTACAAATTTTTATTGCTGCTACGCAATATGCAATAATTATGCAGAGATCTTAGATTACAAAGAACAATATCAATTACAAATATAGACGAGTCGTAGTTCTGTAGTACGTATTCTACAGAAATATACACTAGAAAGATTGTACACAATAAATTAAAAAATGTTTGTTTAAATGTTTAAAACAAAAATTTACATTTATATATTCATACTTTTTTCAGTAAAAATGTACAAAGCTTATCCCAGAAAAAATATTAGAAAATATTTTGTTTAAATATATAAAAATCAGTATGCGTAACTACAAGTGTCAGAGAATTCAAGAACTCGAGATACATAACTGTCTCTCTCAGACGGTTTGAAAAAGTATAGAAGATGGATTGTCCAATTCTGCGACATTAGAAGTGTTATGAATGTCGGAGTTAATAGTACCTATACTTCGTGCTCTGTTAAAGATCTTTGCAATTTCAAGAGGGGAATGCTGATATGTAAATGTTATTAGCTCTGTTTTCACATTATATTAATCGAATACAGTATTGAAATTACATTATTAAAATTTCCTTATTACATGAAATTTTATTTTTGATACGAGTTTATATTTTTTATTATTATATATTCATTCATTGCGATATGTATTAATTACATACCAAATACAATGTGTCTCAAATGACTGGAACGCGCTTAACTTTTTTTTACCTGTTTGGGATACGTAGGCAGCGTAATTTCTGTACAATGCGGGACAGTATTATCTACAAGCAAGCATATTCGTTATGTTTTTGTGTGCAAAAATATTAGGACCAGGAAAAAAATACATTATTTGGTAACATCTATAAGATGTTCCTCGCTTTATTCCTTCAGTATAATTGCTCTGCGCTTTTGAGGGACTATATTGCGTAAGACCTTTAATTGGACTTGGGAATTCGAGTATGCGTGTACACTGTACAGTGGGTTGTATCTGTATGATTTTTAAGTAATAATTCTTAACGCTAGATGGCAGCACTATGAAATAAAAGCTATTTAAAGACTTTTTGAACTGATATCGTTACGTCATAAATTGACTATAAAAAAGAACATTTTATTGACTTTATCAAATTTCTAAAACTTTATCTTTATTGTGCTTTAAAAATTCTATCATAATTTACTGTTATATTTGTATTAATTATCTTTCATTTATTTTATTTAGATTTTATAAATTCTTCGAGTCTGTGATACGGGACTGCGAAGTGAGTCCGAGGTTGTTATTAATACTGATGTTGTATTCTGAACGTAAAAAGTTCTATTCTGTTTTTTTTAGTCTGTATTTAAATTCAATTCAAGTCTTATACTTTATTAGTGATGTAAAAATTGATTCTGTGATTCTGCTGTGTGTTTTATTCGGAACTGTGAAAATTCTGTTATGATTGTGTTCTTCGGAACGTAAAAATGCTGCTGTATTTAATTCTTAATTATGAGTGACGTACAAATTCTAATTATAATTCAAGTCGTATTCTCTTCTATTAAAATGTGAAAAAGATAAACCTGTCAAGTGATTAGCTTCAATTTATTATTGAAAGCAAGCAATTCTTTTTTGATTTTAGAAGCTACTATTATTTTTATTGCTGAGAAAATATTCTTCAAATACTAGAATTAAAATTCTAGTTCTGATTTAACAAATATAGAAGTCTACGAAGAAGATTATCAAAATAATCGGCTTATATTAAAATCATGGAATCTGGGCATGACACAAATCTCAAGGTACGTAGATATTCTTTTATTTATTTATTGAGTTACAAAATCTGAACTGTGCTAATTCTTGAATCTAAATATTCTATAAAAATTGTTGGTCCGTCGTAAGCCGCAGTTCGGCTGGTGATTAATCAATTACATCTTATTCAAAATTATAATAATGACGAAAACGAAAGCGGAAATCGCTTCGGAATCCAAATTTAATTTTACCGTAAAAGAAATAAAAAGATATAGGGATCAGGTATCCGATGCGATTGAAAAAGATAATTTGCAGTTATTGGAGAAATTAAAATCGGAACTTAATATTTTAGAAAGTGATTTGAAAAAATCATATTTTGGTATAGCTGAAGAAACAACTGAAACTCCTAACGATTCATTTACTTCTGCTAAAGACTTAGTTGTAGAAGATATACTGAAAATTGATCAGTTTATTGCAACTAAGAACGAAAGTAAAAAAACCCGATGTGATGCAGATGAGAATAGTTCTATTATGGAAAATTCAAAAAATTACCTAAATTCCAATTGCCCATATTTTATGGTCATATGAGTCATTGGATTACATTTAAAGAGACATTTTTTACGTCTATTCATAAAAATGAAGCGCTTTCCGATCAATTAAAATTTTCGTATTTAATTGCGAGTGTCAAAAATTATCCTGCTAAATTAATTTCAGGATTTTCTATTTCAGGTGAGAATTATAAACAAGCATGGGAAACTCTAGTTAACAGATATGATAACCGTAGAAATTTAGCATATTCGCTATTGTCAAAATTTATTAATGCTAAGCCATTAAAATCGCCCACGCAGAAAACAATTCTAGAGTTATTGTATAATTGCAATGAAGTGATTAGAAATTTGAAATCTCTAAAATTTGAATTTAACGAATTTGTCGATTTAATTTTGGTTTATATTGTTCAAACTAAATTCGATGACTCATTAAGAAAACAATGGGAGTTATCATTAAATAAGGATATTTTTCCCACATATGATATGTTAATGACGTTTTTGGAAAGACATGCACGCAGTTTGCAAGGTTGTAATGCTGAATTTATTAAGTATGAAACTAAACCTAATTATAAATTTGATTTTAAATCTCAACAAGGCCCAAAGAAATCTCTTTCAAATGCAGTTGTTATGGACAATGTGAACAAATCTTTAAAGCCCTTGTGTCCGAAATGCAATGAAGGGCATGCACTTTACAAATGCCCAGAAATTCAAAATTTAACGGTTGATCAACGATGGCAGTTAGTAAAAGCAAAAAAACTATGTACGAACTGTTTAAGAGCTAATCATTTTATTGCTAATTGTCTGATTAGCACTACCTGTAAATATTGTAAGGCTAAACATCATTCAATTCTGCATCACGAACAGTCTAATTCTGCATCACATAATTCTTTTAGACCGCAAGAGCGGGTTACAAATCAATATAGCGGAAGTAATTCAAATGCACAAGTGGATGAATCTAATTGTTTAAGCAGTCAAACTTTGACTGAAAATTCCCAAACATTACTGGCTACTGCCATTATACATGTGAAATCCAAAACAGGAAAATTTATTCCTTGTAGGGCTATGATTGACAGCGCTTCTCAAAAGAGTTTGATTTTAAAATCGTGTTGTAGAAAGCTAGGCCTTCCCTTGAGATCTACAATTCATAAAATATCAGGAATAAACAATTTGGTCGCAGAGACAGCTCTTCAAGAAGTTTCTTTAACATTTTCTCCGCATTTTAATAACGAAACTTTTCAGTTAGATGCTTTAGTTGTTAATCAGATTACAACAAATTTACCGAACTTTCTGATTACTAATAAGTATTGGCCTCATATTGAAGGATTAAATCTGGCGGATCCCAATTTCCATGTGTCCGATTCCATTGATGTACTCATAGGTGCAGAGTTTGCTAACATAATAATCGGAGAGTCCATTCTAGGTCCTAAGGGAACACCGAGTGCTGTTAATACGAAACTGGGTTGGATATTATCTGGAGTAATTTATTCGAATCATTCTAATCATAATTCTTCTGTTAGTTGTCATGTTACGACGCAAATAAATTCTCAGTTGCAAAAATTTTGGGAACTCGAATCAATTCCTAGTTATGATCCAGTTTCACTAGTAGAAGATAATTATGTAAAAACAGTATCACGCACGGAATCAGGAAGATATATCGTGGATCTTCCATTTAAATCTAAACCTGTTCACGGAAATTCTAAATCTCAAGCTTTAAAGCGTTTCAATTCCTTAGAAAATAAACTTCAATGAAATTCCGTACTTAAGGAACAATATTCGTCATTCATGAAAAAGTATATTGATTTGGGACACATGGAACTCGTTCCCGCCGCAGAAATTTCAAATCCAGATCATTTTTATCTCCCCCACCACGGGGTAATAAGAGAGGATAGTTGTACAACTCGACTTCGGGTAGTATTCGATGCATCCGCAATTGGTTCAGAAGGTCGCTCGTTAAATGATTATTTGGAGATAGGGCCGAAATTACAACCGGATATTTTTCAGTTATTATTAAAATTCAGAATGCATCCAATAGGCTTTAGTACGGACATCGAAAAAATGTTCAGGCAAATTCTTATCAATCCAAAACATGTAGATTATCAATGTATTTTATGGCGGTTCGATCCTAAAGAAAACATTCAAACCTATCGGTTGTTAACAGTAACCCATGGCACTGCTTGTGCGCCATTTTTGGCAATTAGAACTTTAAATCAGTTAGCAATAGATAACGAACAAACTTTTGAAAGGGCTTCTAAAATTATTCGCGACAATATCTACGTCGATGATTTGTTGTCGGGTTCAGATTCCAAAGAAAATGCTCAATCGTTAATTACGGAGCTTATTAATGTCATGAAAGGCGGAGGTTTTAATTTACGAAAGTGGTCCTCAAATGATCCTGAAGTACTCGCTCTTTTACCAGATGAACTTAAAGCTTCAGCAAAGACAGTAATCAAAGAAGATGAAGCTGTTAAAATTCTGGGTTTATTCTGGGATTCATCTAATGATACGCTAAAAATAAAGTTTAGCGAGTTCAAAGACGTGCAAAATAAAAGAGATCTTCTCTCGGTAATATCTACAATTTTCGATCCTCTGGGTTTCCTTGCCCCGATCACGATCAATTTGAAAATAATGATACAAAACCTCTGGAAGGAAAAAATCTCATGGGATGAGGAAATCCCAAATTCAATTTTAATTAGTTGGAATCAATTTTTGGCAGAAATTCATTATTTAGAAACTATTGAAATTCCTCGGTACATTAATTCATACTGTAAACAGAATTGTGAAATTCAGTGACATGGTTTTTGTGACGGTTCCGGAAAAGCTTACGCTGCTGTCGCTTACTTAAGGGTTATCACTCCTAACGAAATATTTGTAAATTTACTGGCTGCAAAAACAAAGGTAAATCCCATGAAGCCACAAACTTTACCACCCATTGAACTTTGCGTCGCTCTATTATTAGCAAAACTTTGCTCAACTATCGTCGATACTTTATCCACGAGCATAAATAGTGTATTTTTATGGTCTGATTCCCAGATAGTGCTCTGCTGGCTAAAATCGCCCCCTTTAAAAGGAAATCAATTTGCATTAAATAGAGTACGTCAAGTGCAAACATTATTGCCTTCAGCCGAATGGAACCATGTTCCCGGAACGCTAAATCCTGCAGATTTAGCCTCCAGGGGTATTCCACCGCGAAAACTCCTCAACAATAAGATGTGGTGGCATGGGCCTCCATGGCTGTCGTCAAAAGAGCCAATTCCAATCCCATTATACATTCCTGTCGCTGAATTAGATCAAGAAGCTAACTCTGTCAGTAACATAACAAAAATAAATGTCTTACCAGACTTTATTCTAAAATTCTCAAGCTTTAATAAATTAGTACGCGTAATAGGATGGTGTTTGCGATTTATTCACAATTCAAGACAGAATTCTACAAGAAAGATCGGAAATCTAAGTGCACAAGAAATATCTAGTTCTATCATTTCTATAGTGAGATTAATTCAAAATTATGAATTTCATGCAGAAATTAAATTTTTAAAAGAAAATAAATCCTTGCCAAGCAATAGCAAATTGCTATCGTTGAATGTCTTCTTAGATTCAGCTGACATATTAAGAGTGGGCGGTCGTTTATCGCAACATGAATCATTCAGTTTTGACAGAAAGTATCCTATTCTTCTTCCTAAAAACAGTCTTTTTACAAAATTGTTAATAAAGGATATACACGAAAGAAATTTACATGCAGGTACACAGTTAGTGCTTTCTACAATTCGCCAGAACTACTGGTTTGTAGATGGTCATTCAACAGTCCGACAAGAGCTCCATAAGTGTGTACTTTGTAAACGCCTTAAGGCACAAGCCTGCCAACAAATGATGGGAAACATTCCCGTTGAAAGAATAACTCCAATTCGTTCATTTCTCAAGGTGGGCTTAGACTTTGCTGGTCCTTTTTGACAAAACCAAATATGCCAAGAACAAAAATCAAGCTAAAATCTTACATCGCAGTTTTCGTTTGCATGTGCACGAAAGCGGTTCACCTTGAACTGGTATCTAACTTATCTGTACAAGCCTTGCTAGCAGCATTCAAACGCTTTATCGCACGCAGAGGTTTGCCCTCTGATGTCTTCTCTGATAATGCAAAAAATTTTATTGGTCTGTCCAATCAATTAAAACAGCTTTTTAAATACTTGAGGGAAAAAGAATTTCAAGAATTTCTCTCCACCCAAAAAATTAATTGGAATTTCATACCTCCATATGCACCACACTTTGGTGGTCTATGGGAAGCAGCAGTGAAACTTACCAAAACTCATCTTCTAAGAGCTTGTAAATCAAGCGTACTCAATTTTGAAGAGCTCACTACTTTACTTTGCCAGATAGAAAGCTGCATAAATTCCAGACCATTAACCCCGATGTCTTCAGATCCTTCTGATCCTCGTGCTTTAACGCCGGGTCATTTTTTAATAGGAGCACCTCTTCTTGATATTCCAGAATCCTCAAATCATCCTAAAATATCTTTAAATGCTCGCTGGCGTTTAATAGAAAAAGCTAAAAATCAATTTTGGGACAGGTGGTCCAGCGAATATTTGCAACATCTTCAACAACGTCCAAAATGGACTACTCCACGTGCAAATCTTCGAGAAGGCGATTTGGTGATAGTTCACGAACGTTTACAGCCCATGAAATGGAAATTGGGTCGGATTCTAAAGACTTATCCTGGAACAGATAATCTGGTGCGTGTCGTTTTGATTAAGACAGTTGACGGTGACATCAAGCGTCCTATATCCAAGGTGTCCCCTCTCCTGCCGGGGGCGGAGGATGTACGATTGTAAGTATAAAAGACTGCGCTAGATGGCAGCACCAAAGAACTTTCAAAGAGACTATGCTTATTCCATCTTTACGTCAGACATTTAAATAAGTTAAAAAACATTCTATAAGACTATAAAACTATTCATAAAACTCTTATTATTATTATGTTTTAAATATTCTGTTATTATTATTACTGTTAGATATGTTATTAATTCTCTTTCTTTCTTTTTTTATTAGATTTTGTCTGTATGCGAGCCTGCGATTCTGCAGGACAGTCATGTAAACATTTCTATTCTGATTCTGTTGTGTTAATTCGGAACGGTGAAAAATTCTGTTATGATTGTGTTCTTCGGAACGTAAAATGCTGCTGTATTTAAGTCTTAATTCTGAGTGATGTACAAATTCTAATTATAATTAAAGTAGTATTCTCTTCTATTAAAATGTGAAAAAGATCAACTTTTCAAGTTTTTTATCAGTGTGAAATCATGCTTCTATTCAACAAATTTAATACCATTCCTTCTACTAAAATTGATGCTGTTTTTAGAGCAATTCTTCTGTGCAAGTGATTTATTCCGTGCGTAAAAAACAAAGATTTCAGTATTGAAGTCTACGAATAAGAGTATGAAAAAAATCGGCTGATATTGAAATTATGGAATCTGAGCATGACAAATCTCAAGGTACGTAGATATTCTTTTATTTATTTATTGATTCTAAATCTCAACTGTGCTAATTCTTGAATCTAAATATTCAACACAAACTATTGTCATGGAAAACTATTGTCACTATGGTGATTATTATCTTATTGTGCGTGTATCTTTTGTGTACTGTGAGGCTTTTCAGTACTGGAATCTTAATCCGGAGGGTAGCAAGTTGAATACAATGGAAGAAGTATGTCCTTTGTGATGTGGTCTTCCATAGATATGAAAGAGATTGCACCCATTATTTAGGAAGACAGACCCTTGGAAACAGGCAGGAGCCCCGTAGACAGAAAGGTGCTCTGGAGAATGACCAGAGAGGAAGTTAGTTGGAACGCAGGACTGGAGCGTGTAGGTTGGTTGTTCAGAGAGCAGCTCTGGGCACGTGTGTGGAACGAGATCTCTCGAAAGGAAGAGATATAGCGTGTGTGAGATTAATAGAAATCTCGGTTCTGAGTGAATGAACATAGCCTAACGGTATACAGAGGATAGTTCTGTAATTATTTTGATTTAAATGTTAAACCGGATAATTTACATCCGAGTTCAAGTGTAAATATTGTTAATAGATTGTTACTTTAAGTTTAATTGAAAGAGTTAGGTTTTGCTTGAATATACATCACGTATCGTGTCCGATATCACGTATTCATATCGGTGGTGGCAGCATATCAAAAGACCGGATTATATTTCGAAGTCGGGTGGACGGAAAAGTGGAATCCGACAATGGTGGCAGCGGTGGGATTCGAACCAACGCCTCCGAAGAGATTGGTGTATCAAGATGAAATGAGGGAATTTATGGCCAAAAATAAAGTAGTGGATATTGTCTTTGATCGTGACAGGGAGTTTGAAAACAGTGGGAAAACTCTTTTGTTAGATAGAGAACAACCGGGATGTACATTATTTGCTTCAAAAATACGCAGGGGAAATAGAGTTTCTGAGGTATAATTCTTACGTTAAGACATTCGGATAAAGACATTCGAATCAAAACTTTAGGAGATATTAATAAAAATATTTATTAAGAAATTTGAATTTTCATTTTAAAGATCAGTGCTTTCTTGTTATAGGAGCTTCCGAAGTTTAATCGTCAAGCGACCGAGATGCTTATTCTATTACAGAAATGAATCTGCAGACGATATCATTCATTTCACAGAATTAAAAATCATCAAGATCTAAATATTTATATAGCTAGCTACAGTACGAACGCACCTCATTTGTCACGTTTGACGTACAATTTCCAGCTTGTTCTAATTGTTATTATGAACCATTTTTTTGGTTACATAAGTAATACGTTACTTTAATTAAACAATAAAAAAAATATATTTGTCATTTACCTCTCTGAAATGCATATAAGAACTTTTTTCTTATATTGAAGTCCAATTACTGTAAGTTTCAAGATTACTTTCCATTCTCGGAAAATCTAAAAGTCTCCTTTACTTCTTATGCTCGAATATGTAGATTAGTTTACATTTTTATGAACTCTTGCTCTTCAGTTGGATATATTTAAGCGACTTCTCAGCCAAGGAATTTCGAGAAATTCAGTAAAGAAGATGACAATTTGCTGTTATTTTTCATTTCCATAGATTTATTTCCTAAAAGTGCTGGGTATGTATTATACGATATTAAATTTTTCTTTAAATATTGTTGTTATATCTAAAGCTGATTTATTTCGCATTATAATTCAGTAATTCTATTTAGTATTGCATAATTTTGTGCTTGAGGTATATATATTTTTAAATAATACAGTAAACTAGAATGGTTTTAGACTAAAATCCGTTCGTTATATTTCTCTTATATATATATATATATATATAAAACCTGATTATTTTTACATAAAAAAATTATGATCGGTACTGTTGTCTGTATCGTCACTGCTACATACATACGCAATTTCTGCAGGTGGATATATATATATATATATATATATATATATATATATATATTTGTCGTGAATTCAAGTTCGAATTCTGTCTGAATGGCAGTCGGAAGCTCGTTTATAAACATGTTTAACTGTGTGGAAGGTTTCCCTTCTTGATCGCATCAGGAGGCCGTGTGGTATCACCAACAGCAAATCAGACTTCAGTTAATTTTCAGTAGAAGTAAAGACTTTATTGACATTTTAAAACGTCAAGTCAGGAGGAATGCTCGTTCGACTGTAGTTAAATCTATGCATCAGTACGATCCGTACTATACGTCAAAAATTTCCACGAGTCTTTCCCAAATTTAAAGACATTTATTTAGGTGAATGGATTGGATCCACTGGGCACGAAACCCTTCTAAAACATTATCAAAAGTCTCTACATTACCAACTAAAAAGACGATGTTGCGAATTAGAAGCCAGTTAAATTTTTACTCTGCTCTTTAGCCAACGCTAAACCTCAAAATTCTCCGTCTATCCTGGCATTGCAAGAGATTTTAAGGGAAGTTATGCGAAACGATACAAACGCGACATGTGATCTGTTTTAGCCAATCATAGTCTTATTTTAGAAGGACTTAATTCATCTTCCGGCGTAGAGATATCGTAGTGATTAAACATGCGGAATGCATTTGGCGCCAAATAATATTTCTGGTTATTAGACTGGAATTTACTAAAAGCTTTTAAAACCGCGATAAAATCAAGTAATATTTTAGCTTCGAGAGTAGGTATAATATATTCATTAACTGCAGACGATTTTTAAAAAATACTAGAGAAGAAATTTAATAATTGACACAGATTAAAGTGAGAAATATTTAAATATGGAAACATACTAAGGAAGATTTAATATTTTAATATAAGAAAGAATTTACGGAAATAGGGTTTTTTAAGATGGAATAATTGTAAGAGATATGATATTTTAGTATTTAAATAAAGACTCTATAGCAGTTTGACTACACGGGAATAATAATAATGAATTTTAATAATGGATAAAAATAAAGATGGTCTACTTAAAGAATAAATTTAAAAAGCTATCGCCATTTTTAGATCTAAATACTTTCGAATAAATATTATTAAGTGGATTAGGACAAAATGGCTTTACATATGGATAGTAACGGATTATTTTAAGAATAAGAATTATTTTAATAAGCCAGGGTTATATACGGAACACTATATATATATATATATATATATATATATATATAATAATGATTATCGCAGAGTGTCAGAACGTAATTTCAATATGTGTTTCAGAAATATTGCAGCAAGAATTTGCATTCCAATGTATTTTTTATTAATTACTCTATTTTAAACAAAATAAAATGTCTATAAGAAATATAATACCTTAATATATTTTTTTATTATTATTTTTTATAAGTCCACATTTTGTATGCATGGAATTATATGCTTTTAAAGGAAGCAATTCTTGAAACAAATATATATTTGTCATGAATTCCTTTTATTCATTTCGGATTAACTTTTAAATCATAAATATTTCTCATAATATAAATTTAAATAAATAATATCAATTGCTGAAGAAAAGTTATAAACTCTAATAATTTTGAAAATGTTGCCTGATCCATGCGTTACTTGTTGAGTGCTGGTGGAAAAACATAGATGGCTCAAAATTTATTTGTAAAACGTTCAAAATATATCACAGAATGCCTTCTTTAAAAGCTATCATATTAATTAGGATTTGCTGTTTCCCGGACAATTAAATATTTAAACCAAAAGCATATTGCTATTATGGAGCGAGACTTGTTCACTACACGATATAGAGAAAACATTCGCTTGGTTTCTTTATATATAATAGTTTCGGCAATGGGAATTCTAAATTAACGGCAATTACAAAATAATTAGGGAAGTTGAAATGTAAGTTCTCTTTATTATACAGCCTATTGTGTTTCCTAGAGGAGATAATATTGTATTCAACCAATCTTAAAAACAGTCATATTAATATAAGAAGAACTGTCCTAAAAATATGTCATACTATCAGGAAAGGCTTCTAAAACACCAAGTCATGCGAATTCACGATTATGTGAAAACTCCTTCTAAGAAACATAGTATTATACTTGCTACTTAAGTGACTCTTTTAATTAGTCTTAAATATTTATTGTTATTATTTGTTTCTTCTTCTGATTGTTTTTTTTTTTTGTTTTGAATTTTATATTTTTCTTCACCTAGAGTGCTAAATAAAACGAATTTCAGCAATTGTTTACAAGGAATTTTAACTTTCTTTAAAACAATGGAAAAGCGCCCTCTAGCGCTTTGCTGTACAGTTGCGGCCAAGCATTTGGCTGAGATTTGTGCTTGAATAAATGTGTTCTATCCCCACTTAAAATTTCTTGTGAGATTTTTGAAACGTCCTGTATTATATCTATCCGAATGTATGCCAGGTCTGAAAGAGTAATCAGGTTATCATAGTAGTATATTTCTAAATAACCTTTATCTTATTATTATAAAATCATAAAAAATGTCGTAAAATAATAAGAGATGTGCATTCACATATATTTCAAATCATATAAGCTAAAAAACTTATACAATAACATTAATGTAAAATCACCAAATTAATAGTTATCTCAAAGTAATACGTAGAAACGATTAACAGTTATACAGTTTGAGAATGAAAATAGAAAATGTAACATAAAATAAATAGTAAAACGTCAATGGAGATTGTCTTTTAAATTTACATTACACATGAAGAAAAGCAATTTGGGGAGATAATAATCCCCGCGTTTTTCAGTCTCACTCATAGTAGTGCATTTTTCCATACGTTTTATAATTTTATTATTAAAAAATAATTCAGATAAGAACATATTTAAATTCAACATACCGTTTTAAACCAATCTCACAGATTGCATTTGAATCGGCTAGAATATTTCAGTTTCATCTGAATTTAAAAATAGTTTATAAGAAAGCAATCAAATGCTTAACATTAAACATGTAATAATGCGTTAAATAAAGTTTTCTTGGAAAATCAAATTTACGGTAAATATGGAATAAATCATTATCAGTGGATAATAATCACTCAGTGTTTCATCGTGATAAGACACGATTTCATTGATTTTCTTTCATAACTTTCCTACACATTTTAATTAAAAATTAATATGCATACAAAAATCGAAATACACTATTAAGTTATAATAATGTGTATCTTTCGCATAATAAAGTGATGATAAAGTGCCCAGATTTTTGAATACATCAATATTTTCAGTGCGATCCTGTTAAAATGTAAATCGATATTTTCCTTGACTAATTGATACTTAGATTGACCATTGGTTTTCATTTCGTTTGTGACTGCCGAAATCTACGATTTTCAGAATTCGATATGTGTCAATCTATAATATATATATATATATATATATATATATATATATATATATATATATATATATATATAATTAAAGATGCAGAGTAGAGTGTCATTGTAATAACAAATTGAAACAGCATTTTGTAACATTTTTAACTTATAAATGCTTAAAAACTAACCTAGCATTTGTAAAAAACGTTTTGTGAATAAAAATATTCCCCCCCCCCCCTCCAAAAAAAAAAAAAAAAAAACAAGCTAGAAAATAAACTACTTGTATAAACATGATATAATGTGACAAAATACATAAAATATTTATTTTATTCTCCTCAATTTCAAATATGTGTCACTAACCTCATTTCTATAGTCACATGACCTCCAAAAGTTGCTCTAGCCATGATGGATTCCCTACTATTGTTTTTTTACATTTGTTTGTTTTTTGACCTCGTGGACGTGTTCCAAACCCAAACAATGGGTTTAGAAATGAGTATTCCTGGATTGATACATTGTAAAGGGAAAATTCGAATATATTTTGTTTTCGGTAAACCATAATTATTTCTTTTTATAATTATACTTCAATTTTTCAATTATTATTTATTAATTAAAGTGGATATTTGATTAGTAACGTGAATTAATAAGAAACGTAGTTTAATAATGCATTATGCGTAGTAAGTTCCTGCACTGATTAGGCTTTACAGTACCGAACCCAGATAATCCTCTGGGAATTAACATTACATTGCACATGAAATTGGGTATGGAAATTCTTTGAGACACGAACACTCAAAAGTGGTTTTATTTTACCTGAAACTCGAATTTAACATTTGTATGGAAAAACTCATAAAACTGAATCCGAAAACTGAATTAAAATTAATGCAGTTAGGAATGACTTAATTGGATGTAATGATAACTCATTTTTTATCCGTAAAAAAGTGTAAAAAAATAATGACCTATAATCTGCCCAACCCTCTAGTCCCAACCTTTGTGGATTAGAGGGAGTTTATGTACCCAAAATAATTCATTTTAAATTATCTTAAGTTTGTTGAACTTTTTAAAATGAATTTCGTAAGAATAGCATGTAAGTTTTGCGAATATCATAAATATTACCCTAAAATTTTAGTTAGCGGGTCAGAAAATAATAATTCTACGTTCAGATGAAAGAATGTTACATTAATATGTTAGAAGAACTACTCGTAGAATAAGATAAAATATACATTTTTAAAATAATCTGCATTTGATAAAAAATACTGTCTAGCAAATTACATAGGCTGGCAATTGTTTCCTGACAAAAACGCCTGTGGGTTATTTTAAATAGTTTTGTATTTCTAAAATTGCATATTTCATTTAAATGTCGCTAACACAAAATGTCCACAGGTTAATTACTTTATTTCCTTACTAGCAAGCTACGCCCGCTACGCTGGTCAATTTCTCTTAACGAACCTTTAATCAAACAAAATATTGACATTTCATAATTCACTTTTATATTTTAACAGAATAATAAGGATACTATAATTTGTGACTCGTGCTATAGTCAATATACACGTCAGGACACGTCGCCCTTATCATTATCTTTTTACGCGTGAAGGTTTCGCTATGGTACTCTATTGTGAAATTTGGTAATTTTAGAAATTCAATAGTTGAAAAA
Organism: Maratus michaelseni; assembly: GCA_963931845.1. NCBI lineage: Eukaryota > Metazoa > Arthropoda > Arachnida > Araneae > Salticidae > Maratus > Maratus michaelseni. The sequence continues at coordinate 387,066,540 of OZ007591.1, read as the reverse complement.
TCGCAGAATCATTAGATCATTTTTCTTTAGAAATTGTTCTTAGAGCGCATTTAGATCTTATAAATAACAATCATGCCGAACTTGAAGTTTCTAGCTCCTTCAGCATCGCAAAAATCGCAGTTTTAGAACGTTTTTCGCTTCTGCACACCCCTCGGGGTAGTGGCACCGACATAAAATATAGCCTATGTTGGAGCAGAGATTGTCACCATACATTTGCCACCATCACTTTTGAAATCGCTTTAGTAGTTCCAGACATTCCATACAAATTGTAATTTAGAATGTTTTTAGAAAATTTTTTGCTTATTTCAGCATTTTAAATTTCGAATTTTTTTAAATTTTGTTCTTATAGAGCATTTAAATCTTGTAAATAACGACCATACAAAATGTCAAGTTCCTAACTCCTTCATTATTGAAAATATCATAATTTTGGAACGTTTTTCGCTCCTGCACCCTCTGCGGGCAGTGGCACCGACAAAAAATTTAGCTTATGTTGGAGCAGGGACAGTCACCATCCATTTGCCACCATAACTTTTGAAATCGGTTCTGTAGTTTCAGAGATTCCATAGAAATTGTAATTTAGAATGTTTTTAGAACGCTTCTTCCTCATCTCACCCTTTTAAATTGCGAATGTTTTTATAATTTGTTCTTAGAGAGCATTTACATCTTATAAGTAACTACCATACCAAAGTTGATACTTCTATCTCCTTCAGTACACAAAAAATCGAAATTTTAGATCGTTTTTCGCTCCTGCACCCCCCTGGGGTTGGTGGCACCGACATAAAATATAGCCTATGTTGGAGCAGGGATTGTCACCATTAATTTGCCACCATCACTTTAAAATCGCTTCAGTGGTTCCAGAGATTACCCCCTACAAACAAACAAACAATCTTTACTACTTTATATATTAGTATAGATAAGGGGGAATTAGCCCCTTGTTCCCCCCCTTTATACTTAACCAATCAATCCCGAAAACTAATCAGAGATGCGCCTTAACACAGTGAACCTATAATTAAAATTTGAAGGAAATGGGATAATTCTGCATGAAAAACCCATTTACATAAATTAAGGGGGGGTATTAGCCCCCAGTTCCCCCCCTTTATACTTAATCAATCAATCCCGAAAACTAATCAGGGAAGCGTCTTAACCCAATGAATCTATAAACAAATTTTGAAGCAAATAGAATAATTCTGCATGAAAAACCCATTTATATAAATTAAGGGGGGGATTATCCCCCCGTTCCCCCCCTTTATACTTAACCAATCAATCCCGAAAACTAATCAGGGAAGCGCCTTAACACAGTGAACCTATAAACAAAATTTGAAGGAAAACGGAATAATTCTGCATGAAAAACCCATTTATATAAATTAAGGGGGGATTAGCCCTCCGATCCCCCCCCTTTATACTTAACTAATCAATCCCGAAAACTAATCAGGGAAGCGCCTTAACTCAGTGAACCTATAAACAAAATTTGAAGGAAAACGGAATAATTCTGCATGAAAAACCCATTTATATAAATTAAGGGGGGGGGGGATTAGCCCCCCCCGTTCCCCCCTTTATACTCAGCCAATCAATCCCAAAAATTATCATGCAAGCGCCTTAACACAGTGAACCTATAAACAAAATTTGAAGGAAAACGGAATAATTCTGCATGAAAAACCCATTTATATAAATTAAGGGGGGATTAGCCCCCGTTCCCCCCTTTATACTTAACCAATCAATCCCGAAAAGTAATCAGGGAAGCGTCTTAACCCAATGAACCTATAAACAAAATTTGAAGGAAAACGGAATAATTCTGCATGAAAAACCCATTTATATAAATTAAGGGGGGGGGGGAATTAGCCCCCCGACCCCCTCCCCTTTATATTAACTAATCAATCCCGAAAACTAATCAGGGAAGCGCCTTAACACAGTGAACCTATAAACAAAATTTGAAGGAAAACGGAATAATTCTGCATGAAAAACCCATTTATATAAATTAAGGGGGGATTAGCCCCCGTTCCCCCCTTTATACTTAACCAATCAATCCCGAAAAGTAATCAGGGAAGCGTCTTAACCCAATGAACCTATAAACAAAATTTGAAGGAAAACGGAATAATTCTGCATGAAAAACCCATTTATATAAATTAAGGGGGGGGATTAGCCCCCCCCCGTTCCCCCCTTTATACTCAGCCAATCAATCCCAAAAATTATCATGCAAGCGCCTTAACACAGTGAACCTATAAACAAAATTTGAAGGAAAACGGAATAATTCTGCATGAAAAACCCATTTATATAAATTAAGGGGGGATTAGCCCCCGTTCCCCCCTTTATACTTAACCAATCAATCCCGAAAAGTAATCAGGGAAGCGTCTTAACCCAATGAACCTATAAACAAAATTTGAAGGAAAACGGAATAATTCTGCATGAAAAACCCATTTATATAAATTAAGGGGGGGGGGGAATTAGCCCCCCGATCCCCCCACCCTTTATATTAACTAATCAATCCCGAAAACTAATCAGGGAAGCGCCTTAACACAGTGAACCTATAAACAAAATTTGAAGGAAAATGGAATAATTCTGCATGAAAAACCCATTTATATAAATTAAGGGGGGGGGAATTAGCCCCTTGTTCCCCCCCTTTATACTTAACCAATCAATCCCGAAGAGTAATCAGGGAAGCGTCTTAACCCAATGAACCTATAAACAAAATTTGAAGGAAAACGGAATGATTCTGCATGAAAAACCCATTTATATAAATTAAGGTGGGGATTACCCCCCCCCCCTTTTTTGTCCCCCCCCTTTATACTTAACTAATCAAACCCGTAAACTAATCAGGGAAGCGCCTTAACTCAGTGAACCTATAAACAAAATTTGAAGGGAAACGGAATAATTCTGCATGAAAAACCCATTTATATAAATTAAGGGGGGGGGAATTAGACCCTTGTTCCCCCCCCCCTTTATACTTGACCAATCAATCCCGAAAACTAATTAGGGAAGCGCCTTAACTCAGTGAACCTATAAACAAAATTTGAAGGAAAACGGAATAATTCTGCATGAAAAACCCATTTATATAAATTAAGGGGGGGATTAGCCCCCCGTTCCCCCCTTTATACTTAACCAATCAATCCCGAAAAGTAATCAGGGAAGCGTCTTAACCCAATGAACCTATAAACAAAATTTGAAGGAAAACGGAATAATTCTGCATGAAAAACCCATTTATATATATTAAGGGGGGGAATTAGCCCCCCGATCCCCCCCCTTTATATTAACTAATCAATCCCGAAAACTAATCAGGGAAGCTCCTTAACACAGTGAACCTATAAACAAAATTTGAAGGAAAACGGAATAATTCTGCATGAAAAACCCATTTATATAAATTAAGGGAGGGGGGGAATTAGCCCCTTGTTCCCCCCTTTATACTTAACCAATCAATCCCGAAAAGTAATCAGGGAAGCGTCTTAACCCAATGAACCTATAAACAAAATTTGAAGGAAAACGGAATAATTCTGCATGAAAAACCCATTTATATGAATTAAGGGGGGATTAGCCCCCCCCCGATCCCCCCCCTTTATACTTAACTAATCAAACCCGTAAACTAATCAGGGAAGCACCTTAACTCAGTGAACCTATAAACAAAATTTGAAGGGAAACGGAATAATTCTGCATGAAAAACACATTTATATAAATTAAGGGGGGGGGGAATTAGACCCTTGTCCCCCCCCCTTTATACTTGACCAATCAATCCCGAAAACTAATCAGGGAAGCGCCTTAACTCAGTGAACCTATAAACAAAATTTGAAGGAAAACGGAATAATTCTGCATGAAAAACCCATTTATATATATTAAGGGGGGGAATTAGCCCCCCGATCCCCCCCCTTTATATTAACTAATCAATCCCGAAAACTAATCAGGGAAGCGCCTTAACACAGTGAACCTATAAACAAAATTTGAAGGAAAACGGAATAATTCTGCATGAAAAACCCATTTATATAAATTAAGGGGGGGGGGAATTAGCCCCTTGTTCCCCCCTTTATACTTAACCAATCAATCCCGAAAAGTAATCAGGGAAGCGCCTTAACTCAGTGAACCTATAAACAAAATTTGAAGGAAAACGGAATAATTCTGCATGAAAAACCCATTTATATGAATTAAGGGGGGGATTAGCCCCCCCCGATCCCCCCCCCCCTTTATACTTAACTAATCAAACCCGTAAACTAATCAGGGAAGCACCTTAACTCAGTGAACCTATAAACAAAATTTGAAGGGAAACGGAATAATTCTGCATGAAAAACCCATTTATATAAATTAAGGGGGGTGAAATTAGACCCTTGTCCCCCCCCTTTATACTTGACCAATCAATCCCGAAAACTAATTAGGGAAGCGCCTTAACTCAGTGAACCTATAAACAAAATTTGAAGGAAAACGGAATAATTCTGCATGAAAAACCCATTTATATAAATTAAGGGGTGGGAATTAGCCCCTTGTTCCCCCCCTTTTATACTTAACCAATCAATCCCGAAAACTAAACAGGGAAGCGCCTTAACACAGTGAACCTATAAACAAAATTTGAAGGAAAACGGATATTTCTATGAAGAGTTATCGCATTACGTACGTACATACATACATACAGAACCGGCTGCCAAGCTCTCAGGGCTTGACAGCCAGTGTGATAACTGAAAAATCACAATTTTAGAATGTTTTTTGCTCCTGCACCCCCTGGGGTTAGTGGCACCGACATAAAATATAGCCTATGTTGGAGCAGGGGTTGTCACCATCAATTTGCCACCATCACTTTTGAAATCGGTTCGGTAGTTCAAGAGATTACCCCCTACAAACAAACAAACAAGATTTACTCCTTTATAATATTAGTATAGATTTAGCAGGCATTGAACTGTATACAAATTTTAAACCTCCATAATTAATAAACTACTCCCCGTTTGGTACACAAAGGTACAATTTAACGAAAAATCCAAATATGATGTCAAATTTAGTGTTAATATTCATTTTTTTTTAATTTGTTGCAAGAATTTATGTAGACGACATGTTAAGCAAAACATAAGTATAGGATTAATTAGCAAACGTTATTATAAACCGAGCGGTAGTGTCGCATTTCTTTGCGATGATTATAGAGTTAGTAGGGCGTAGGCTTTTTTTCCAGACATTACATTTTCTTTTTTGTACTATATAGATTGTATTACTCAACACGCTACTTTTTAAGCGACGTGAAAATTTTAAAGAAAAAAAAACTCAAACCAAAACATTTTATACAAATATCGATAATAAATATTTCATTTTATAAGATTTTTACAGCTGGTGATTTAGTCTTTAGTTATTTGGGGATTAATTTATGTTCCAAGGATTTTGAGGTAATTTTCTTAATAATATTGTAACGGAGGATACATCTACTGCGGTACAATGTTTTATTCCATAATGATTCCATATTTAGAGTATGATATGAAATTTGAAGTAACAATCCCGAAAAAACTTTATGTTTAGGAACTGAAAAAAAAATTATATAAATGACTTTTTAAATCAAGAACAGATGATAAATAAAATTTATTATCTCTTCTAGTTCAGTTATAATGCAAAATTATTGAAAAACAAAAAGGTGCATTGTGATATGAAATCTCACAATGTTTAAATCATGTTATACTTTTATTTCTTTCGGCATTTCACGTCGATATTATTTTGATTCAATTCCATATTTATTTTTACTCGAGTGTTTTGCGTTTCTCATCAGACATCGTTCGGCGGCCGTATTGTGCTCTTGCCGATGTGTTCTCTCGCTCCGTTCTCCTCGTATTGTGATGACGTCGTCGAAGCGCTGTCTCTCCTCCTCTCGTGACGTATGCATTAGGTAGCAGTAGAAAACGACTCACGTTTCGGAGGCGTGGTTATTTGATGATCGCTAGAGCAAATTAAAATAAATGTTTTTAAATGTATTTTTTCGGATTTGTTAATTAAGATATTGGCTAATTTTTTAAATTCTCTAATAGATTTAAATCTTTTCGTTCTTTTACTTTTGTCATCCCCGTTACTTACTATAAATTAAAAATTTCGTTAATTTTGAATCAGAATCTGTTTTATTGATGAACTGTCATGATATAGTTTCGTTTCAAAAGGGATCGCAGGGTCAAGGCCTGTGCCTGCGGCCGATGGATGGGGAGCCCGGCGAAATTCTACGACGATGTCTTCCTGTCTGAATTTATTTTTTGATGGCGCGCAAAAGCATTTTTGCTACTTTATTTGGAGAATTAAATTTTATAATTCTAGAATGAAATCGTTCTTTTTCATCTTGAAGAAAATAATATATTTTGCTAAATTTGCCATTTTTTTGGAATAATCATTTATATTGAAATGAATTTCCCTTGAAGAATAATTATATTTTTGATGATGCATAATTATTATTCCATTTAAGTATTTCTACATATTCTTTTTTTTTTGTAATAAATTATTATAGAACATAATATTTTTCAAGAATGATTAGTTGGTATATCTATATTTTTGAAATGAATTATGTATTCTTTTTAAGAAAATTTTTATGAGTTTGAAATAATAAAATTGTTCTCAAAAACATATTTCATATTTTAAGAGGCTATGACTTTGGGTTTTTAAATATATATATATATATTATGGCACTATTGCAACAAATTTACAAATTATATATATTATATTTTAGAAGATTAAATTTTATAAGAAGCATTATTTTTGAAATTGTGATTAGTGATGCTGAGAAATTTTATTCTTATTATGTCATACGTATTCAATTTATTATGGTCACATTTTCTTTCTGAAGCTAAAATTCTTCACAGAAGTTAGTAGTTGTAAATATCCTACATAACATTCTTCCATATTTCTATGCTTCAACTCTACAAATTGCAGTTTTAATGTGAATGCTTCTTGGTTTGTTCATAGATTTATTCTTATGCCATCTGGACTGTGATGTTCTATAATAATCATACAGTTCGGCTTAGTGCAAAGATAATCTGGAGTCTACAAATTAGGAATATATGCATTTAAGAATATTTTCAAGTCTATTTTACAACTGTTTCATGGTGTTTGTAAAGGAACTCTCAGCTGACAAAATATTATATTAGAAAATATCATGTTCCTTCATTTTGTTTAAAAATATTTCTATGGCAAGTTGTAATTGTGACATTAAGACCTTTTCACTTCACTATATGTGCAGGCTGTGACAGTTTTCATCAACCAGTATTCTCATGTTGCTCTCAGAAAAGGAATGAAAGCAACATTTTTTTTATACTCTTGAGAAGAAGTAGGCATGGGCTACTTCATTCCTGTTACAGTTATATTCAAGAAATTCTTTTACATCATCTATTAAAAAAATAATAATGATAAAAAAATAAAAAAATAAAGAAATAAATTTCTATGCTTTATTTTCAACATTTCCTTACCTGATGAAGTTGACCATTCACTGATGAGTTGCATCCATTTGTGCCACTTCTCTAATATTTTCCTTGTTTTACAGTAAAAGATAATTATAATACTACACTTACCTGCCTAAATAACTGTTTTAGAACAATAACTTTAAAATTTATGCTTCATTTTCAACTTTAAAGTAACTATTGAAGAAGAGTCATGTCATGTATGTGTATACTATCCTTACAATGTCGGTCTTCACACACAAGAAATAGCTCGAAGCTTGGTGGACTGTATAACACTTTTTATTTTTTACTTTTCATTAAACTCAAAAAATGCAATCAACATTAAGATCATGATCACCACGGCTCCTTTCTACACAAATTTTGGAGCAACACTGCTCACTCATTAACTCTTTTTTTTATAGGTGGCGCTGCTACAACAGCGCTTGTGTCTTGGTACGGAACATTCCGCCCCACGTTGAATGGTTTCATTCAACCATACAGTCATTTCAATACAAATAGAAATTAAACACAGCATAACAATAACATAGAATTACACGTAATAAAAAAATAATATAATACTACACATTAATAGGTAAAATACAAATCTTTGAAATTGGACGTTTGTAAATTCCAGATTGAGATTTTAACTTTACAACTCTGACTCGTTTGTCTTCACCGAAATTGAGCTCAATTATTCTACCTAATGCCCATTTTTGAGGCGGTAGATTTTCATCCTTAAGTAGCACTAACTCATTGATTTTTACGTTATCTTTTTCTACCATCCACTTGGACCTCTGTTGCAAATTATTAAGGTACTGTATATGCCATTTTCTCCAAAATATTTGGATTATTTTTGTGAGTTTTTTCCAGTTAGATAATCGATTATCTTTAACATCAATTACATTTGGCTCTATAACAGTATTTAAGTGTCTACCAATTAGTAAATGTGCAGGGGTTAACACATCATATATATCAGTATCTGACGACAGAGGTACAAGTGGTCTATAATTTAGAATTCCTTCTATTTGGGTAACTACCGTTTGGAATTCTTCATAAGTCAATCTGGAATTTGCTAAGACTCGTTTAAAATGAAATTTAAAGGCCTTCACTCCACTTTTCCAGAGGCCGCCAAAATTAGGGGCTCTTGGGGGAAGGAAATTCCATTCAGTTCCTTCACTTGACATATAATTAGCAAGTCCATGGTCTGGTTTTATAACCAAATTGTGTAACCTAGCAAGCCATTTATTCGCACCTGTGAAATTTGTGGCGTTATCCGAATATAATTTTGAACATAAACCTCTGCGAGCCACAAATCTTTTTAAACAAGCTAGAAAAGCCTCCGATGTTAAATCGGTGACAATTTCGAGGTGAATGGCTTTTGTAACTAAGCAAATAAAAATACATACATACATTTTATGATAGACACCCTTTCTTTGGTGTTTATATCTAACCAGGAATGGCCCACAAAAATCCGTGCCTGAGCAATTAAATGGGAAGTCAGGTGTGACCCTCTCTTTTGGTAAATCTCCCATTAATTGCTCAACTCCTTTTGGTTTAGCTTTGAAACATTTAATGCAATCGTGTACTACTTTCCTACACGTTGCTTTACCCTGAACTGGCCAAAACTTTTGTCTAACATAATGTAGCAACGCAGTAGGGCCTAAATGAAAATATCGTTTATGATAGGATTCTAAAACGAGTTTTGTTAATTTATGTCCCTTAGGCAAGATAACTGGGAATTTACTGTTATAACTTACATTGGCATGTTTTATTCTGCCATTAACTCTTAATAGCCCATTACTGTCTAAAAAGGGGTTTAAGCATTTTATCTTACTTCGTTCTGGGATACTTTTCCCACGAATTAAATCTTTCAGCTCTTCCGGGAATTCCGACTTTTGCACAGATTTAACAATAAAGAGCTCTGCTTTGAGAATCTCCTCGGTATTCAGAGGCCCTAACCTCTTTGTAGTTGGATTCCTAGCATTGTATACAAACCTGAAAAGATAACTTAAAACATGCAACAGTTTAGTATAATTATTAGTAATACAAAATAACTCTAAAAATGTGTTAGTTGTTGATATTAGTGTAGATAAATCGCACTCTTCTGGATTTTTAAGTTCGTCTCTAATGACGGATGTAGGAATTTCACGATTGGGATACTCTCGATCGTTCAGAAAAGCAGGACCCTTGAACCACAGTTTATTGTTAATCAGTTTCTCGGGATCCATACCTCGTGAAATAAGGTCTGCAGGATTGTTCTCGGATGATACGTGACGCCACTGTTGAATTGTTGTTAAGTCCTGTATTGCTGCTATATGGTTTGCTACAAAAGTTTTTAATAAGTAAGGCTCTTTTCGTATCCAAAAAAGCACTATCATCGAGTCACTCCACAAGTGGATGTCAATCGTCTCAAGTTGTAAGGCACTCCTCACCTTTGTCATCAATCTCGCCAAGAGAACGGCTGCACACAGCTCTAGCCTCGGCACTGTAGCACGTTTTAGGGGTGCTACACGAGACTTACTGCAAACCAAGTTTACTTCAAATGCTCTATCTTCTGATGTCGATTTGCAGTATATGACGCATCCGTAAGCAGATTCGGAAGCATCAGAGAAGCCATGCAATTCAATATGAACTGCTTTTGGTATTAAAATGCACCGTTTTATATTTACACAGTTTATTTCGGGCATGGATTCTGTGAAGCTTTGCCATTGTGTGCTTCCATTTCCGGAAGTGGATCGCTCCACTCTAAATTTAAACGCCATAGCCTCTGCAAAAATATTTTTGCTTTTGTTATTACAGGACCCAAAATTCCAAAAGGGTCAAAGATTTGAGCTATTGTTGATAGCACTGACCTCTTTGTAGGCGGAATCACACTCTGTACTTGAATGTGGAATGTAAAAGTGTCGTAGGTGGGATTCCATGACACACCTAGCGCCTTTGTGGCTTCTTGAAAGTCGTAAGTTACATCTGGACCCGTTTTTAACTCTTTACTACTGCTGCGCCATTTATGTAGGAACATTCCTGCACTTTTCAGAGAATTTACCAGTTGGTCCTGCAACTTTTTCGCTTCACTTATAGTGTCCGCACCACTTAGAACATCATACATATAAAGGTTTGTCTCTAAAACGGGAGACGCCAGTGGAAAATTTTCACGTTCATCTCTTGCTAATTGGACTAGAACCCTTGTCGCGAGATAAGGTGCACTTACTGTGCCATAGGTTACCGTTTGGAGCTCATAAGTCTTAACTGGTTCATTTACTCCCTCCCTCCACAAAATTCTCAAAAGTTTAGTTTGACTCGGATCAATTAAAATCATCCTATACATCTGTCTAATGTCAGCCACGAACGCATAAATATTTTTTCGAAATCTTGTCATTATGTTAAAAATGTCTTCCTGAATCATCCCACCGTTATATTGTAAGGAATTAAGAGAATTCCATAGTGTTGTTTGTGAAGAGGCATTAAAAACTACACGAAGCTTTGCAGTACTTTTATCAGGGCGATAAACTCCCAAATGTGGTATGTAATATGTCCCATTTTCTTCCTCTGCTCCCGAAATTTCTGTCATGTGACCCAATCTTTCGTAATCGCGTAAAAATTCCCTATATAACGCCAAATACTCAGGATCTTTTAAAAAGCGACTCCACAGCGAATTTAATTTTTTAAGGGCAATATCTTTTGATTTCCCTAAACACATTGGGTCCTCTTTTAATGGCATTTTTACTATATACCTCCCTGTACTATCTCTTTTAGTGTTTTTCTCAAAGTGCTCTTCGCATATTATTGATTCCTTATTTTTGGGTACCTCAATTTGCACATCTTCTATTTTCCAAAATTTCTCCATAATTTCGTTTAACCCAGTATTATCCTGTATTAAACCACAGTGCAACCTTCCGTGAGATGCATCTGGCACACTTCCGCCAGCTACATAACCAAAAACCGTATTTTGAAAAATTAAATTACTATTAACTGGACAAATTTGGCCGGGGAGCAACAACTCATAAAATATTTCAGCGCTTAAAAACAAATCTACATGACCTGGCATATTAAAGTTCTCATCTGCCAGTTTTATAAATTTTAATTCTGGCACATCAATCTTTAACATTTTTGACGGCATGCAATCGGTAATTTTATTTACAACAAAAAAATCCAATTGTTTTTCAAAGTTTCCCTCAAAGTTAGAAATCGTAGCATTAACTATCGATTTAATTGGTGTAAAAGTATTCCCAATTCCGCTGACAGTCAAATTCGTTTTCTTTCTTTTTAAATTAAGACTTTTAGCACAATCTGATGTCATATAATTACTCATAGCTCCTTGATCTAAAATAGCTCTCGCTGGATAATTATTTCCTTCCTCATCTGTCAACAAACAATTTACAGTACTCAACAAAACGATTTTTGACTGATTTATTACTCTAGTTGAAAATACGGAGTTATTGTTTTGATTACTCTTCGAATTAGCAGGTTGAAATAACTGCGCTTCTACTGACAAATTTGCGTCTCGTGATCTGGCAGAGGGGGGGAGAAACTCATTTCCATTGGCACCAACAGCACTCACATTTTGTGATGAGTCATAATTTCTCGGATAATGTAAAGAAATATGATGACGTAACGTTTTTCCTTCTTTTCTACATAAGGAACAAGAAAAATGTGATTTGCAGTTACTAATGAGGTGTCTGGATAAACAATTAAAACAAAGATTATGTTTTTTCACTACTTGTACTCTGTCAGATATCGGTAACGCTAAATAACTTTTACATTTGTATAAGGGATGAATTTCGGAACAAACAACGCCTTTAGAACTCTTGCAATGAGATAGAAATATTTTAGATACATTTTTCGTATTATGTGACTTTTGATTTATAACTTCAGTTAGCGGTTTTCCTCGAGATACAAAAAACATGTCTATTTCTTTACTCATAATTATTGGGTTAAACCATTTATCTGATTGTCTAACACTGATGTGCGACGCAGTTTCTTTGTCTAATGTTGAAAATAATTTGTCCGATACAATCAATTGTTTTAGCCTCTCAAAATCAGACACTTCTCTCAATTTTAAATAATAGTCAAAGCTAGTTGTCAACCGCGACGCAAATTGCACATGAGTTTCATTTGCCTGTCTAGTAGTTTTTCTGAATTGTTCTAAGCACGCTTGGGGAGTCGGCTCAAATTCTCTTAATACGATTTGTTTTACTTTTTCATAATCACTTAACTCATTATCACTTATGTAAGAAATTACATTTGACGCCTTTTCACCTAATAAATTCAAAAGAATCTCGGCTTTAAATTTATCTGGGACATTTTTGTTATAAATGATCTTTCTAAAGAAGTAAAAAAAAGACCCCACCCCTCTGGTCTGCTTGGAACTCTAATCGTTAAGTTTTTTATACTTTTTATTAACGAATCCAAAGAATCGCAATTCTCATTTTTATTTTCTGAGTCGGCATCTTTATTTTTTGGTTCTTTTCGAATGCGCGACAATTCTAACTCAGCCTTCGCCCTCTCTAATTTAATTTGTTCTAACTCTAATTCAAGCTGCCTATTTTTCTCGATCATTTCCGATTCTTCTTTCCGGTCCTCAATTATCCCATCTATGAGATCATTTACAAAGTCAGGTTCGCTTTTGAATTTTTCAGAATTTTTTATAATATTAGTCAACTCTGGCACTGTCATTTTGTCTGTTATTTCTACACCCAACTCTGTTGCAGCAATCTGCAAATCAGCTTTTCTCGCGTTTTTAAACATTTTGAAAAGCAACTCAAAATTCAAACTCTACACAATTAGCTCTTAACTCAAATTAATTATATATATAAATAACACAATTTATTTATAGGAGTAAATGACCAGAAAAGTTCATGCACCTACTTCACTTTCCTTTGGTTTTATCCAGTAAACCTATATCCTCTGAATGATTCCATTCTTTCAAAGGGGCACAACACTACACAATTAGCACACTTCTTTGTTGGAAATAAGTAAGTTCACACGCAATTTTAATCCATAGAGCGCTTAATAACGCTCACGCTCGACCAGTACCACATCTTCACACACAAGAAATAGCTCGAAGCTTGGTGGACTGTATAACACTCTTTTTATTATTTACTTCTCATTAAAACTCAAAATAATGCAATCAACACAAAGAGCATAATCACCACGGCTCCTTTCTACACAAATTTTGGAGCAACACTGCTCACTCATTAACTCTTTTTTTATAGGTGGCGCTGTTACAACAGCGCTTGCGTCTTGGTACGGAACAGTTGATTTTTTTTTCAGTTCCAACAAAAAAAAATGTATCATCAATAAAAAATGTTTTGTTAATTAAAGTAAAAATGGTTCAATTTTACTTGAATTAACAAAATTCTGTTGTCTGTTTAAACTACTTTTAGTGTCTAAGCATGTCTGTATATTTCGACTTTGTTAATCATCAAAACTTCTGTACACTTCAACGAAACTACTTGTTGATTACGCTGTCTACTTTAATATATGAAGCTTATGTCAGTTCACCTGTTGCATATATTATTATCTTGTCTTCTACAGTTAAATAAACGTTAGACTTCTCAACCAACAACTGTATTTTTTTTTTGCCTCCGGATACTAAATATATGATACGAAAGTTAAAAGCATTTAACTTTAATATCTACCATTTATATGTATTTTTGGTAATTTGAACTTTACCAGCACCAACCTTCCAACCTGTGCATTTTACTTTCTTATATTTTTTAGCTCTGCAAATTATTATCTACCTTAAAACCTATTTTAATTTATCAGAGGTCATGGGCAGTTCATAATCAAAGCTTATTATAATTTACAGAAGATATGTTTGAATGCTGAAATTGATTTTTGCCGAAAAACCTGTTTTTGTTTACATTTTTGAAAGTACATCTTCAATTTGTATAATTTTCCTGATTTTTACTGATAACAAGTATATTTTGTTAATTTTATTGCTAAACTTATCCTTATGATTTACAGAAATGCCAAAAATATAGTTTAAATCAAGCATAAATTGAAAAATTCGGGGGGTGGGGGGGGCAGTGATTTTTTTTTAAAGTTTTAAAGTTTGACCAAACATGACTTCCAACACGAGCTCAAGAACAGGAACTATGCTAACTGGAGCTCTGATAAAAAATTTTAGCTAATGGAACTTGGTATTTGGAAAATAATTGAAAAGTAACAGCCTGTTCCAAGGGTTTCAACGACGAAGACAGCTGAAATGGTAAATGCATTTAAAACCTGTTCCAATCAGGCTCTTTCTTTAATTTTCTTAAATATCGAAGCTGAATACAATCGTATAATCGATGACAGTACTAGCCCTATTGGAGCGTGGGAACGTTTGAGAAATAATTTCCAGCCAGATACTCCTGCACATCACATGACCGTGTTCACCCAAATGATGGAATGTAAAATTAAGCATGGTGAAAATTTAAATTTGTTTGCAATGAGATTACGGAAAATCTTCTTAAATGTCCAATAGCTGGATAAATATTTCTCCGAAAACTACTTATGTTACAAATTCCTACTTTTTTTACCCTCATGTTATGATAGTGATGTACAAAATTCTTTTCGAAGACCTAAAGCTACACTTAAATTTGACCAGGTACAGGAAGAACTGATTGCGAAGGAAGCGAGGATTAAGTTGAACGATTGCACAAAACAAATGAACACTATCAAACTTTCGAGAAAAACGCATCTACTACTATGGTTAATTCTGAAAGGAAACCAGTTTTTAAAAGGTTTCAAGGCAAGCGGTGCTGGGAATGCGGACGATTTGGCCATATCAGAATCAACTGCTTCTTTGAGAGAGGCCATTCTTTTAGAAGCTATCGATAACCAACTTCATCTCGTTATCGCTTTTCATAGACTTCTTCTGCTGGATCCTACTCACCTCATAGTCGATCGACGCTATCCATCCCGGAGTACTAACTCTAGAAGTGCATTTGTGTAAGCATAGCACGTATATTCGTGAAGATGTTAACGTATCCGTGAAAAAATCAAAACTTTTTTTTTATATACCATGTAGATTTTTTAACCGAATTTAACACCGCTTTCAAAAACTTGACAAAATATTATAGAAATAGTATACTGCAATTAAAATATTAATATGTTGAATATTTGATGAGATTTGGGTATTTGTATGAAATAAATTTTAATTGCGCATGCGCGAAATACAGCAAAGTATTTTTGTCATGATTTGATATTTAATACTATAGGGAAACTCATATAAATAGACCAGTGAAACATCATGAAAACTCAAAAGGTTATAGCAATAATTGATAAATTGATGAGGAAATCCCATAGGTATTGTATAGGAATTGTGATTGTATGAACAGTGCTACAATGAAGATTTCTTTGCATGCAATGTTTCTTTCATAAAAATCTGTTTTTTTTTCTCTTTTCAATACGAAATTTAAAAACATCTAGTTTAATTGAAATATCAGATATAATTAGTCTTACTAGTTAGAATTTGAATTTCCTTCATTAAATATTGGCATAGAAATGCATTTAACAAAATAGGTAAAGATAATGTCGATTTTGTATTTCTAAAACAGTTACTATTTGTTACACCATTGACTAATCAATTGTCATTCTTGCCATCATTTTTTTCATGATCGTCTTTTAATTATATTTTTTATCTTTAATTTTTTGTTCCGTTTCATGAATTTTCGCTTCGATATGTTCAATATTCGTTTTTGCTTAATATCAACCCTTTATGTCTCAAAGTAAGCTTTAATAAAAACGCCACTTTAGAAAGCATTTTTCGTGAATTTTTGAAGATACATTAAAAGCTTTGGGCAATCATTAAATATATTTTGGAAAATATTTATGAATTAAAAATAATCAAGTACATTTGTAATTATAAAGGTTTTATGGAATATTTAGGACTCTCTTCAAAACTATTCTTTCAATTATTGTTTTAATTTTTATAGAAATAGAAAATGTGCAAATACTTTGGGAAAACGAAAGTCAGTAAACACAGAAATAACTTCTATACGGGAAATGATTAAACTGTAGGACAGGTGTCTGACAGTAGTAAAATTACTATTCGCTAGCATATGGAAGTGACCGTGGTGTGCTTAGTTTGGAAATTGGAAAGTTATAGACCTTAACTCAAACAGTGCGAGATATAGCGAAAGAATGGTCAGATAGAAAAGTGTACAGTGCCAGTAGAATGAAGTGACACCTTATATGTAAAAATAATTTAATCAGAAGCTCTAAAATGTATTTTGTGTTCGGTAACCAACATCTGGCTTAGATATGCATATTAATTGAGGCATCTTTAATGTATGTTCCAGAAAAAATATCAATATATCTTTTCCAGATATGAATACCCTAATAACGTCAAGTGTTTGTCTTTATTTTCTGTCATAACATTATATTTCAATAAAACTTTTTTAAAAATATTAATTTATTTTGATATTTCGGTTCATGAGCTTGCGATGCATGGTCTTGCGAGAACAATTGCACTTTCAGCTAGAAAATCACTGACCAGACGAACTCGGTCAATGCATTGCAGTTGCAGCAAAGTCTCTATTGACTATCGGTCATTTCATGACTTTACTTCTTGAAGAGTAGAATAGTTTTCCTAAAGCCTCATCGGAAACCTTATCCCATCCATACAGAATAGATCTTCATCAGCTTTAGCCATTGAACACATACTATGTTTAAAAAATACTTTATCACCTTCAATTAACATTTATTTTGTCATTTACAGGTATCTAAAGTAGTCTATTGGAGACTATTTATGTTTTTGAAATAAATTTAAAGCGCTCTAAATTCTATACATCTTTTTGTGTGTGTTTTATTTTCGGTATTATCCTTTAATAGGTATGCACAGTAGTTTTATGATTAGCCATCATTGTCTCGCATCGTTTTTGCTTTATCCCCTAACTATTCAAATGAGTGTAAATTTCTTATATATCTGTGTAAAATTCATACACGTCGTTTTTGTCTTTTGTTATAATTTAACGAAATGCAGCCTCGAAATTCTTCATTTAAATATCGTTTTACAGTTCTAAATTATCTACTAGTTCTATATGCAATTAACTACATGTATGCTTAACAACATAAATATTAAATGCTGTTTAATTTTTCTAGTATGACTCTGACAGAGATGAGATGATTAGAAATAGGATTTTATTGGGAAAATCATATCAGAACTTTCTGACGCAGTATTTAAAAGCCATAATAAATTTACACCGAAGTGCATATGAATGAAAAGATTCAAACTTTGAACAATACATGTTTCATATAACACGGTCAGCAATAAACAAACTTAAGTATCTAGATTTCAGAACAATACATGTTTCATATAACACGGTCAGCAATAAACAAACTTAAGTATCTAGATTTCAATTTACTTATTGAAAATGCAATCTTTCTAGTTTTGTAATTTGTTTTGTAATTGTTTTTTTTTTCATTAAACTGAAAAGTTTTGATTGTCTCTGAGAAAGTAAAAAATGAAACATATGTAAATGCTTTATTAACTGTTAAAGGTTGCAAAATTAAACATGAAACACCAATTCATTCTAATTCAGAACACACCAATTCAGTTATTCATTACACACATTTTATGCTTTATATGCACGAAATAAAAATAATTCAGCGATATCTGGTTTTCTGTGACTCTTTGTTAGAAGTGACAGAAATATTTCTTTCAAAAAAAAAATATATATATACATATAAAGTCATCTTTGAGAAACCTCATCTAAACATGACGATGAATAACTTTATGTTTCCACGGAAAAGGCGTTCAGGAACTCATTAAATTGTCAGAAAGATATGTAAAATATTCGCTTGCAACAGTTAATAAGGAATTCATTATTCGTTTGGAACAGTTTGTTTTAAGACCATATTAGGAATCGGCTGCATATTGAATATCGGCTCTGTATACGCATACATACGACAGCATATTTTCCAGATAATTCGGTTTCGAGATCCAAAAAGAGCAACTCTGTTTGTTTTCTTAATTTTTTTACAAATAATGAATTCTTTGAAATTAAAATGTTATTTTTTTTTCAAATATAAACATTTAATTGTAATACAATACCAATAGACAGAGTTTTCTTTTATAAATATTTCCCGCTTTCTGTACTTTTTTTTAACGAAAAATAATTATCTATTTTTCATAGTATATATGGCCTATCAATCAATTGTGATAAAAAATACAATAAAAAATTACAGATTATTTGAATCTATTTACTCGATAATTACAACACCAAAGCTTTTAAATTCAAATGTTAAATACAAAATAATTAATTAAAATTATTTTGAAATTGTAATTGTCCTTAATAATAATGAAGATAAAAACAATTTCTATAATTTTACCCGCTACAATAAAATAAAATTTTCACTACTGAACTGAGTGGTTAGAAGAGAAGCAATATATGTGAACCATTTAAAACCAGGATTTTTGCGAGGTTCGAACATACGCTTATTTTGCAGAGCCAGAACTCTGCCTTTTGTCGCTTACACTAATCTGCAGTCTCGATTTTGCTCAACGTCTCTCTGAAATAAAAACAGTTCAAAACTTGTTTCCTATTTCGTTTACAGACAGTAAAGTACTGTAAGGTGTTCACTGCGTATTTTCAGACCAGCCGAAATTCATTTTACCAGATCCCCTTTTCCTTTGAAATATGTATATATATATATATATATATATATATATATATGTGTGTGTGTGTGTGTGTGTGTGCCTAAATATGTTGATCTGTACGCGACGGAATTTCTGTACCTAAAATCCTAACGCAATAATCATATATAAATGCGACACAATCAAACATCTTCATTTCAGCAACAACAGGTGACAAATGTTACTGCATTTACAGCTTTTTTTCTAGAATAATTTTCTATTCACTGTTAGTAAACAAACTTTGGAAACACATTTTAAAGGGGAAGAGTAATACAGAAATCGAGATTAGCATATGTTTTTGTTTTGTCTTGTTTTCTCAAATAACCCAACCGACGTCACGGTATTGAAGATCTGTTTCGTCTACCAGATGTGAAAAAAAAATTTCTGTTTGTACTTTAATTACAAAATTTAACAGATTTGAATTTTGCTTTCAAATTAATAAATTTGTTAGATTATTTTTCTTATGCGGATAATTCTTCGCTGAAGCATTATTTAACTGCAATGAAAGTATTTCAGTAAGGTAGAATTGCAGTGCAGAGGTCTATTTAAATTATGACAAAAGGGTCGATTTTTTCTTACTAATTAGAAATTGTTGAGTTAGTATATATGTCTCCTAAAATCAAAATAACAATGTATTTTACAGAAGTATTTAGAAATATTATAAAGAACATTATTTCTTGGGTTTTTTTTTCATTTTAAATTTGTATCAACTATAAGATACTTGTAATTAGTATTTAACACATTCTGACTTCTTCTCCTTTTTATCAGACGTTTCTTGAATTAAAGTTCCATTATACTGATACATTACTTGTAAAAAAATTTTTAAGAAATTTGGTATTCCATTCGAAAATTTATTTAAATAATATTAATAATTATGCTTATATTCCTTTACGTTTAAATGAGAAAGAACTTTAAGGAATTCATAACATTTTATTTCAATTTTAAATTTGCTTTATTAGTTTGAAATTATTTTTTTTAATATTTATACATTTGGGTGTGAAATTTCATGTATTTTAAATACATGGTTGTAATTTAAGATATTAAAACATTTTATTTTTTGTTTATTTTTCAATTTTTTGTCCAATACATATATATATATATATATATATATATATATATATTTGTATTCGTTTATGTTATTGTTGATAATGCACTTGTTTTTCACATTTAACAAAATACATTTTTCTCAACTTTCCGTTATATCTGAAAAAAAACACTGTGTTCCTAAGCACTAATATGTTTCATTTTACATTTTAAATAGCAACGTAAGTAGTAAATATTTGAGATCATGCGTGACATAAAGCTCTTCTCTGCTATTGACCCGGAATATAAACTTTCTGTTGTAAGCAATAATGCTTTTGGCTTATAGTATCACCACTTTTAAAGAAAATCATTGTATTGATCACGTATATTTACTTCTTTTGCGTTTTGAAGTTTCTCCTAAATCATGTTTTGCTTATACAAAAGAAGAAAAAAAAACATGACCGCTCGAAAAAAAAAGAGTACATTACAAAGTTCTTTACGCGGGATATGCGAAACGTAAATATACCTTCCAAGCGATATTGTTTTTTGTGATCGAAATAAAAACCAACAAAGACTGTTGCATCATGTAATACTCATCAATATTTCCTTCATGATACTTCTCACCATTTAAATAGAAAGTGACAGCATGTTCTCTAGAAAAAATGGTTAGATAGGATTATAACTTATTTTTCATAAAAATTACAATCAGAGATTGTCAGAGAAAAGTATTGATTTTGGAATGATTATTCATTTAAAATTATTTTTCAAAGTCATTTTTGACGTTTTTAAACACTAAAAAGAATGTAGAACTTTTTGCGTTACCTGAATTTGAAGAAATTCCTAAAAACATCTAGAAACAAGATATTAATTTTATCATGACGGCAAGAAAATAAAACATAAGTAATTATAGAATGAAATATGTATCATTCACTATAATAAAAGTAAAATATTTTACGGATATTTAGCCTTAAAAAATAATTATCGATGTTACTGAACTATACGTTTATTTCTGTTTCAACATATGTTGCTCTTTGCACCGGAGATTATTTCTAATGTATTATCCCAGCGTAAGAATTTCAGAAAATTTATCTTTATCAAAATATTATGTTTTGAAAAGGCTTAGTAGTATAATAAGATAATTATATTTCATAGAGAAGCAGTAGCCTGTAAAAGGTTTATTGTCAATAACTAAAATTGGAATGCAGTATTTTCAATTACGTATCTCGTTAAGCAAATTGTAATTTTTTACAGAGAAAATTTTATATTAAACCTAATATTATTTCGATGTTACTGATAAAGAGATGAATGTGTATAATATTGATATAATTTTATGGCAGTTATTTTTTTATTATAAAATATTGGAATTTAAAATAACCTAAATGTTTATTCGTATTCTGTTATTTATCTTAAAATTTTAGTCTATTTATTTAATACAAAAATTTGTCTTATTTAAGTTCCAATTATTTTGAAATAATTTGTTATTTTATTAAATTATAGATTATGGATGAAAATGTTTTAAAATAATAAAACGTAATACATGTTACTTTCTCTAAGTTTGAATAAAAAAGAGCATAAACATCATGGAAATAATATATTATTATTTAAATCTATTTTTAATTCTATTTTGTAATCTATTTTTAAATCTATTAAATTTCTAAATCTATACATTTATTTTTTTATTCAGATCAATAATTAATAGACAAAAAAGAAAATTATAATTTTTATATTATATTGCTGAAAGAAAAACATGCAATTTTTAACATGTATTAATTTGTTTATAAAATCTTTAAATTCCGAAATTTTGCATTCATACCAGAAATTCTCTATAATTTTATTTTGGTTTTTAATGGTATATATTTTGTGACTTCTTAAAGTAAAAATTCTTGTTTCAGAATTTCCGGTTTGAATTCGAAAATTTTCAATTAAAAAACGGTAAAACCGTTTTTCACACTATGTATTCTAGGCGCTGTAGTTGTGGATATTGTGCTCACTTCAGAAATAATATTTATTAGTGATTAAATTAAATAATGACGCACAGTCGCAGTAACCGTTTTATTAGTCAGGTTTTTCTTTAAAAAGTAAAAATGTTTGTTAGGATCAACATCAAAAATACAAAATATGCTTGAATAAAACATTCTGAGATTAATGTCACAGATATTGAGTAAGTAGAAGCTGCACCGAATGTTTGTGAGCTTTTTGTCACAAGTAAATATATATAAGCTTCAGTGAAATGTCTCTGAGCTTAATGTCATATTATTTATAAGTAGTATAAGCTGCAACGAAAGTTTGTGAGCTTTGTGTCATTTTTCGAGCAGGTAAATATAAGCTTCAGTTAATGTCTCTGAGCTTAATGTCACAATTATTTATAAGTATTGAAGCTGCACGGAAAGTCTGTGAGCTTTGAGTCACATATCACAAGTAACTCGATATAAGCTGCAGTAAATGTTTCTGAGCTCAATGTCACATATTATAGGTGAGTAGATATAAGCTGCACTGAATGTTCGTGAGCTTAGTGCTAGATATCAAAGATCTGTCAGTGTCCGCGGTAAGCTGGAACACATATATCGGTCTTCTGGTAAACGGTTTTCGGTTACTGCTTTTGTCACAATCGGGATTAACCAAGGTCGGCGCTTGAGATTTTTCCGTCTGGAAGTCCCTAGAAGGAAAAATTGGATCTCCAATTAAAACACACTCGATATTTCAATTTATATCATCTGTTTAAATGAAATAATATGTCAATAATCTGACTTAAAGTTCTAAACTTAAATAACACTTTTCCGTCATTTGTGACGAGGACATATGTTAGTATTAATAAGAGTATTCAAATCTGCCATACTAACAAATTTTATTTACAAACTAGTATGGTTTATTTTGATACATAGTTTTTTTAAGCTTTTAGATTTCTTCTTTCTGAATGTTGCATATATAATACGCATCTTATTTTTTTCTTTTCCACAATACAACACATGTTTGGGGGATGTGTTATCATAAATTGCAATACATTTTACAAACGATCGACAACGCAAGCGTACGCTTACCTCTAAACGTTTTGTAAAGTATAGTAAAGTATAGTCTTACTATATGTAATAAAAATGTTGGAATTACCGCTGAAAGTAAATGTATTTATTTATACAATTTATTACTTTTAGTTATTTGGATTGATTTGTAGTTATTTGGATGATGTTTGTATTTATATTTACTATGATGTTGTTGTTTTTTGTTTTTTTTAATGGAACGATTTTGAGAATTTAACATGTGGCTGTGATTGCTTGCACGGACGTTTGATCTTTTACGTGCAGACTAATACCAATAATATTGCTATAATAAAATCATTTAAAAACATGACTATTGTAACGAATACAACTATTGATACAAATAACCATATTTCTATTTAGATTTAATATAGCTATACATAAAGAATATTTATTAAATTTATTGAATATGTGGATGTAGTATGCTAGTCATAAATTATCTTTAACATCAAGTCCTAGTGTGTTGTTATACTTTGGCAAGCCAATGACATGAAAATTCCATCCACTGACTCATTCAGCTGCACAGTGTCCTATGGCCGCTTAGACATAGACTCGTTGCGCACTCCAAAGAATACGCATACCATATAGTGTGAAGCGCAGAGTTACCCAATACAGGTTTCTAGTTCAAAACATTGTATCTCAAAGATAGATAATTGAATCTCTATTTCCAGACAGTCAGTAACAGATATCATTAAACTGATTTAAAAAATATAATGCAATACAAATGATAAAAATAATAAAATATATTTACCATTATTTGTTTATTTTTCTTAAAGATGTTAAACCTCTTGAAGAATGTACTTACACCGCCAGATGATTTCTTGGTCTAAAATTTTAAAAAAAATTATAATTAAGTGGTAAAAAGTATGGTGTAGACATTACAAAATTATTCCACAGTCTTCTAATAAATCAATTGAACTAGCACAGTTACATTCAAACAATTATAAAAATATAAATTCTATATAAATTCTAGATAAATTATCAATATGAATTTTAGATATAAATTATACTTTAACTTGAAGCTACCAAGATCAATCAATTTTAAAATGCAACTGAACAAATCCTCTTGTGAAAGCATTGAGCTAATATTCCGCATTTGGTTTCTATAGCCAATGTTGCAGTAAAAATACGGAATTCTAGTAATCTTATTTTGTAAGTTTTACAAGAGTTACGGCAATGGAGTTAAGATATGCTAGATAATGCTCGGTAAAATTCATCGTTTATAGAAATTGCCCCAATCTTTACATTGCAGCGTTCCTTGATGCGAAATAAAAATACAGAATCAGCAACATATCATAAACATCATCTTATATATTAAAACATTTTTGCAACTTATACCCTAGAAGCCAAAACACATCCAAAATGGTATCTTGGAAAAATGTCATAACACTGTCATATTTTACGGGATTTACAAGAAAATTGAATGAGAAACAAGTCTAATGTCTCCCAGAATTTGAAATTTCATAGAATTCTGTTCATCAGTTTCTATGTTTGAGCAATCAGAATATTTCATTAAAGTACATGCGCCAAAAATAACAATTTATTACCAAAAAAAAAAAAAAAAAAATCCAGCTCGGAAAAATGACACATGGCATTTCATCAATTATTTTAAATCGAGCAAACACAAACAAGCACAAGCATTTCATTTTTACGATGTAATCAATGTATTTTTGGAGCCATATGACATTATGTTGAATTATTTCTAGTGTTGTTTTTTTTCTTTAATGTGTTTGTTTTCTTTGTTATTTATTTAATAAGATTTGGATGTGAATATTTGTTAAATATTTGCAGTTAGGAATATTTGTTAAATATTCTCAACATAAAAATCTAGAAAAAAACTTTACCATCATACGGTGACAACTGTTTTGTCACGATATTTTATTAAAATGATGAATACAATTTTTTACTGTGTAGGTTGTAGTTTTTTATACGGAATATTCTCTTAATACGATTAAAATGAATAACATAAGGTAATATTTCGCATCAAAATACCTGTACTAATTCTTGGTGCATTTCCTATGGTAGTCGACGTGAATGTAATTTATTTTATGAAATACTATTTAAATGCCTGTAAAAATGTGACTGAAATTTGAAACACTTGCAATGAAGCAGAAATCAATTATTTAGAACTCTTTTGGTGTTAAATTGTATGGGATATAATTCGAAAATGTTTTTAATATTCAGAAACAAATATATTTAGTCAGTATGTAATCGATAGCGATGTAGTCTTTTTAATTTGCAAACGCGGTACGTATAGATGTCACATATATTCTGAGGTGACCTCCGATTTTTTAAAAGAATTGCCAAAGTAACTTTTGTAATGCTTATAGTCTAGAAAATTTTCACCGTTCAGTTGTGAGTTAGCCGCTTATCAACAGTAATGTAATATTAACGGAACGAGAAATATTGAGAAATCACATGGAAAATAGATGACATTTTGCATTTCATTTCTCGAGAACTATTGAAGTGATTTCAATTGTTTTTTTTTTATAGTTTTGGTTGTAGCTACACTATAGATTCGTGTATATTATAGATTCTACTCGACATATACGAGTAGCTTATATTCCACTATAGATTATATTCCGCTATAGATATATAGATTCCGTTGGACAAGAAATAAAAATGAATAGTTCAACAGTTATGTTAATTTTAAAAACACTTATCTATCATTTGTTTTTGAAATTTTACAACTATTGCATTTTAAGTAGCTTCCATTACAAAAAGTAAGTTGTCACTTACTAAAGCCATTCTGAGGAATAAAATGCCGGAAAATGTCAATATATTTTCACCGATAATGACCCCTAGACCACAAACCCTCCATCCGCTTGAATGTCGATTCGCATATATATTATACACGATGCCTTTGTCAAGCGATATGATTGGTATCTATGAATCCATTTGGATGTGAGTGAGCATGTGTACTGTACTTACCGAGTTTTTGACCGTTTTTGTTGGCCTGCTTCATTTGCCCTCTTGTTCTAAAACGGCGGCCACATAAAAATTTCAAATTCAAAAAGACGAACAATAAATTAGAAACCATAAAATTTTGAGCATTAAGTGTGGGAATCTCGTACAATCGGGTTACGCATTTTAGTTCGCGTATTTGAGTAAAATTACCTGAATTTTTAAAAACAATAAGAAAGACACCTTTACCTCCCATTGCAAGAAGGAAGGACTTTTTAAATTTTCATTTATTTCCCAACGATCAGTATATAATTTAGATATTACCAAAGCTATTTTTAAAAAGATTGAAATCATTCCAGTAGTTATCGTAAAAACGGTACATTCATGTCAGCTATTTGACATTTGATTCCATGACTGTTGTTGCCCTCTAACATAAACACCTTACTAAATTACGAAGCATATCCCATATTCTAGCCGTTTGGTAGAATATGTTTAAATGCAGGAATACAGAAAGTTTTCAAAATTAAAAATTAATCACACAGAATCACAGAAATATTACCTGACGATTGGAACGGACATCAGTAACTCTCAACTCAGCTTTGCGTTTTTCATTAGCCGCTCTGAAACAAAAGAAAAATATATTATATAATTTGAATTACCATAGAAGTACCGGTATTCCGTAAAACATTGTGTTCACTTAGAATTTGCCTTATAATTATATTGTTTTGTTTAATACTTGATATTAACTTTATAGACTTTATTAAAACTACTTTACGACATTTAATAGTATACATTTGATAAAACATACTAAAACATTTTACTTACATATTAGCTAAAAATTTTTCTCGTAGATTCTCATAGTAACCTTCATCGGTGCTCGTCAGGTACAATCTGCTTGACAATACTTGCTCACGAGTCACTATAATTTTTGGCGGGGAAGACAGTTCTTGTCTGCATAGGTAGAAATGAAAATAAGTGAAATTAAGACTTTCAAGATAAACATAAGACAAGGTTTAAAATACCATTATTATAAGCAAGAATTTATAAAATATGCAGCTGTCGAAACCGTTTTAAAAGTGTTGTTCTGTCAAAATAAATGTATAATAAGAGTTGAACGTTAATGCCTTGAAATGTATGATAGCATATTTAGCTCTCTTTCATAAATTTACGCGAATTTCAAGTATTTTTCGAGGTCTATTTAGCTTTCTGAAATTCGTCTTTTTGAGATTTGTTCTTGGGCAGTTTTTAAGTTCTAAAATGCAACTTCGTGCTAATAAAAACACTTTACATAAGTTGTCTTCCACCACATGTTCGTGGTGATTTTCCCTTTGTAAATGGTTCCTATTAGTTAATTCTGATCACAAATTACTTTTAAAATGGTTTAGATACTATACCTATTTCTTTATTGAGACACAGGTTTTGCAACAGTGTCCTATAACATATCTGCCAATTTTGAGCTCAATTGAAAATACCGTTTGGACGCTGTCGTGTGCTTTCACACACATATAAATACATAGCAAAAACACCAAAAACAGACTTTAATGAACTGAAAACGTATAGGGGAATATCCAATATCTAGTCATTTATAAGTTCTACACACAAAAGTGGGTTGAGGAAACTTCAGTAATACAGTACATACAAATTATACGTACTGTAGTACATATAAACACATGTAGACAAAAACCGCATTGCCTTGTGTTATAATTAATACAATACATATCTTACACTAAGTGTTCGAAAAAATAACTAAAAAACTTTTCCTTTTTATGAATTTGATTTCATATTGTCGCTTCCAAGACAATGCAAGACACCTCGGCACAAGTATAAAAGAACTTATATTACAGAAAATCCACTGGATAACACAAGACTCTTAAATTTCCCCTGCACTCAGCAACTTCTGACTAGCTCATTTGGACCTCTTAAGGCGACAATGAACTTTAAAAGCCTATTTTTAAAAATTTTAAGGAATTGGGCAGAGTTGTTAAAAACAGACAAAAATACTTATTCACAAATTTTGAAAAAAAAAAAAATTAGGTGTTGCATTTTAAATATTTTAATACGACAAAAAATTGACATATTTCAAAATATTCCAAGCGCATTTCTTTTGAATAAAATATGACAATATTTATTTATGAGATACTTTTCATGTATTACAATGGAAGTTGGGATGTTGTAAAAATACACTGAATGTATAAAAAGAATAAAAACATTTTTGTAATTATCCTTTGTTTTTCAGGAAAAATTAGATATATATTTTCATATGCACATACATTTCAACACTGCATTACGCTGAAATGAAACTTTTCTCCTAATTTTTTTTTTCTTATTGTTGTTGTATAGATGACATACAGTATGCATTTCAATGGAATCTCATTATTATTAAAGCACATAAAATGTTTCAAAATTTATAAATGTGCAAAATTTTCAATTTTGCGAAAACATCATTATACGTATAAACAACTGTTTAAATATTATATAGTTTGTTTACAAATATAAAAACTTATACCTCTGCGAAGAAGTGACAGAATTCAAACTTTCTTTTTTCGACATGTGTACTTAAGCTTTTAGTTTCATAATTCACCAAACAAACAAAAAAATCGATTTTTTATTTAAAATTCGTGATTTTGATAATCCACTGTCCTCTTAAGGTGGTTCTCAGATTACCTGTTCATCAACGCAAAACTTTGATACATTTTCTTACTCATTTTTAAACGCAAAGGCATAAAATTGGCAGGCCTGACTATTGATGCTATTTGGAATCAAAATGATTTTTCCATTTTTTTGATAAATAAATATCTTATCGAGTTGCATGTGATTCGTGTCACGTACCGACACGTTTTTCCCTTTTCTCGTGATGCCGCTTTCAGCACTCAATTCATAATGCCGAGCGGTCTTTTGAATAAGAACACCTGCAAATTTCATGTACTTCCGAACAAAAGTGAATTTAAAAATGTGTCATAAACTAGCCAGTTTGGATTTGGGAACGGCTTAACTGAAATTTTTCGTGGTACAGCATACGACCTAAACCTTTTCTGTAAACTTTTAAGTTATGAAAAGATCATATGTCATTATTAATTTATTTAATAACAGAAAAAAATGTTCCACCTTAAATAAACGAAGCAAATTATTTTGTTACTAATTGCAATAAAAACGAATTTTTCAAAATGTTTTCTTTACAAGATAGAGTTTTCGGATAGATATAATAGGCAAACTTCTTCCAAGACTCTAACCAAACTTTATTTTTGTTTTGAACATTATTTTCTCCAGAAAAGTTTATTTCTCGTAAATGTAAAGTTGAGAGTGAACAGTAATTTTTTTATCAACTGTAAATTTGTAATTGAGAAAAAACAAATATATATATATGTACAGTGGCGGTCAAAAGTTTCCGGCCACCATAAAATTTTTGATTATTTTGTGAGTATACCCATATGAAGAAGAATCTCAAAGTGATATTTATACATTTTATTGAGATAAAATTTAGGAACTTATTTATGGAATAACAAATAAATATCAATAAATTTAATGGACAAAATTAATTGCAAAGGAAAACACATGTTCTCAAAAGTTTCCGGCCATCTTGGCAAGTTTGGAAAAAAATGTTGTTATAATAGAAAATAACAGTGATCAACAGCATTCACAATTTGTATTTTGTCGTCATACCTTTAGCAATAAGTACTGCGGCGCAGCGACGGGGCGTCGATTAAATGAACGGTTGAAGATCGTCTATGGTAAGTTTATTTCTTATTAAGATACAGGAATGAAAACTCCCAATACCATGGAAAAATGTGTATGTAGCTGTTAAAAGAGGTTGTGTAAAAAATATATACAATTGCAGTAATTTTGTAAAATAATATTTTAAAAATGAATTTTCAAGAAAAGTGTTTGCTTTATCTTCGTAGGTAAGTTAGTGAAAATTAAAAATCATTAAAAAAAAAAACCCGTTTCTCTTATAAAACTAATATTTACAATTTTGGAAAGTGTTTTTCATGAAAAAGCATTTGTACTTTTGTCTCTCTTTTTCTCTTAAGCATATAGGTCTTGTTCGGTATTTTTATCGCCAGTGCCCTTTGGTACAAATTAAAAACAGAGAAACATTGTGGTAGTTAACATTCGAATGTTACTTTTCAGTATTCCATGAAGTTTTATATTTATAGTTCACTAAAATTATACATTATCAGAAACTGTAAAAATTGGGGAAATGTGTAAAAAAATGACAGTAGTATTTAGATTTTTTGCCTAGTTCCAAATTTAGTTATAATTATGTACTCGAAAAAAAATGATATTTTGTAATTTACCATGGTGGAAAAATAATGTTTAAGATCAACTACAGGAAATTCGCTTCAACTTCGTATTTTAAAGAAATTATGGGTTAAGAAAAAATAACTGATATATGGCAAATAAAAGCATATAGAATTATTTTAATCCAGAAGTTTTTATTTTTTTTATTACTTTTATAGCAAAATTATTTTAATAATTTCCGTTATTCTAATTTTCGTAATATAAAATTTTTCTACTTTTTTTCTTTTTATAATCTATTTAAAGGGAATAAAGTTTTTGAATTTGACAATATATCTGTTTTTTAAAATTTCATCCCCCCCCCCCACACCCCAAAAATAAAATAAAATGATCATCCTAGTGGTCTGCGGGGACTCAGGCCTGGCTGAAGCCCAAGAGCGCCCCATCATATTCGGGCAGCACGATCCTGGTTTACACTTTTTTGCAGACTCGGTCTTTGTCAGGGCTATACTTTATTTACTGGAGCGGATTAGACCGTCTTTTTTTATATAATACCAATAATTACTTAACTTAATTTGAAATTTATTTGGGTATAATAAATTAAAAAATATATTTTAATGTATTCTTTTTATTTATTTATATAGAGTCAAATTTATAATTTGGTTAGTAATCTTTTCCTTCTAAAATTAAATTAAATTAAATTAAATTAAATTAAGTTAAATTAAATTAAATTAAATTAAATTAAATTATATAATTAACCATAAAAGTAATAAAAATCGACTAATCTTTATTAGTTGGCATAATAAAGATCATAATAAAGCTTCATAAAAAAATATTTCACTGCAAATTGGTTGGAGTAGCATTTTTCATTTTTTCGAAAATAGCCTATACGCTTATGGGCATGGAATAAACGGAATTTCCCCACTTCTTCAGACATACGGGAAAAATTTACAGAAATGCATGTATTTTAATAGTACGTAAATTATTGTTATTTTAAATGAGGATTAAGTTAGTTTGTAAAGACTACATTTTCTGACAATGTATATACTAATTATTTATAATATGGCTGATCTTTATAGTTTTTTAGAGTATGATTTTGATGATTTTTGATGAGTTGAAATACTAATTCTTTTGAGATAGAAATACTCAATACATTTCCTTTCAAGTACAGGATTCTAGATGCTATTGTTATATTTTTATCAAGACTTCATTATAGAAAAGGTCATTTAACACGAATGACATTGAGAATGAAAAGCGTTATATTATTGTTTGTGTTATTTAAGAAATTTATACTTAGAATAACCAAAATATGATACTTGATTTCTTTTTAAATTCTCGCGACATATCTAATATCTTCTTGTGATAAAGTAAATAAAAACTCCATTTATAGTGACTAAATTTTTTTTAAAGTTCCTTCTACTTACATGTTCTTGAGAACAAATCTTCTTATTTTTTCAGCATTCATTTTTTCTTTCCATGTAAGTCTTCGGTTTTCCTTCAAATACTTTTCTAACAAAACTTCCAGTTTTTCATCATATGAACTAAAACAAAAATTATTTTAATTACAAACATACAAGAAGACAATGTTTCAAACCAGAAATTAACTCAATCTAAATCGATTTGTAAAAAATAATACTATTTGAAGAAACCGAATTCCTGTGTTTAAAGATAAAAAATATATAGTAAAATTATTTTATATTACGGTATAATCCGCTCACGGCTTTCACACTGAAATCTTTAAAATTACTTGCTGAAACTTTTTTCATAATTTTTTTATTAACTGGAATTTTTAATCCAACAGCAATATAACTTTAGCGATATGATCGCATACTATGCCAAAAGCCTGTTCAAATACTTTGCGGAAGATTCTTTAATCATCGTTGTGCATTTTGTAAATGCCTAGTGTGGGGTTTTATTTCTGAAAGTATGGTTCAAATATTTGAAAAACACATGTTGATCGGATAACTAATGTCTGTTCGAAAATACATTTAACTAATGATTGAAATTCTGAAGAGAGTGATACAGAAAGTCACAGAAGGATAATACAGTTTTTAATCAAGGTGATTCTCAACTAATGCCTCCTAGTGTCTTAGATTTTCGACCAACTGACTCTGTCATCTCATCTACTCCAAATCCTAAACCAGCTGACTTTGTCTTCCCAAATACTCCAAGTCCTGAACAAGTTGACTTTGATATACCTCCCATTTCAAAACTCATGGTTCCAAATTGTACTACTGATAATTCTGCAGAACTTGTAAAAAATAATTATTCTCCTACGAACTCCTAATCGGTTGCAATATTAAAGTGAGGGAGAGATGTGATGTTTTATTTCTGAAAGTAAGTACTAGATGGCAGCACCACAAAAATAAGAATTGCAAGTGTCCATTCGCTAGTGACATTATATGCTCATAAGTTCTGTTTCTACGGCAATTATTCACTATATATGTAGTTCTGTTGTGTGTCATGTGTAAGTACTTGGTGTTGTGATGTGCATTAAATTGTGTAAAGTAATTTATGCGTCCACCTCAATTTTGTTATGTGTTCTTTACTTAATTAAGTAACCTTCAAAATACAGAATACCTAGAAAGATGTATGTTGACACCAATAATAAAATATACAAGTAAATCCGTTTGTGGTTTTTGCACTTCAATTTTTTTAGATTATTTGATATTACGTTTTCTCATTCCTTTTTAATAAACTGGAGTTCTTAATCACACATCGCATTTCAACGAAATGTGAGTAAAATATGTCAAAGACATGGCTAAAATGCCGTCGAATGATTCCGCATTCACTGCTTGTGGTTAGAAAAATGTCTGTTGGCATCAGATATAATATACTGTAGCGAAAGATAGATTATCCCCGGACACTTGGATAAATTGCAAATAAAAACAAATGAATAAAATGTCTGTCTTTATTTTATACTTAAAATAAAATATTCTTTAATGATTTTAATTAAACATTGCTACTAATATCGAAATATTTAACGAAATATACTGAAAATAATTTGGCCTTATTTTCTTGGCGTCACAAGAAACGGCGGGTAGCCCCGGACATATTAATCAATGGTATCCCAACCAATTTTTAGCTTTACAAACATAATAATTATAATAAAAATCCGATGCATCTATATAAACACGATCTTAATGTCTAATAAAGATCATGTAAATGAGATATAATTTATCTAAATAACTTTTCTTAATAACCTGCAATAAAGTTTGACAGGAGCAAAGAAAATTTATTGACGAAAACAAAACAGTCACTCACGACTAACTTACTCGACGCCCACGTTGCAATTAAACTCTATTTGTTTCGACTCTAGAGTGTGTTCATTAACAATAACTCTTTATTTACGCAACACTTTGAATTTCTTAGAAATTGAAATGTCCGCGGCTACCCGACTTTCCCATATATTGACTGTAATTAATTAATTTTTTTTTTTACTTTCAAAAGTTTAATATTTGTACATACTGTTTTTAATTATTGGCAGGTGTTTGAAAAACATTTAATTTTTTAAAAGTTCAATTTTTTTTCTTATTATTTCCTTTCTTATTATTTTTAATGTGCAATTTCTAAGTCTTCAGTGATTTTATGCTTGTAAATGTACAGAGCATTACATATTTTTATCGGGGAAAGATTACAGAGTATGCCGTAACATTACATATCAATTTACCCTTTTTTTTTACAAGAATGTATTTTTTCAACTTCCTGTTTTACGTAAGCTAAGGGATTGCTAGTACGTTATCCAGATTTCCACTTAAAAAGTTCAACTGTGCATATTGTGTAATATTGGTGGCATATTGTAACATTGCGTGTATATTGTGTAATATTGTGTAGGATTGGTCTTGCTATGGGACGACAAAACAATCCAACTTGCGATGGGAACAAAAACAATATACTCTTTAGGCTGAATTTCATTCGGATTATTTTTTTATTCAAAAAAAAGTCTGCTTCTAATCTAAAATCAAATTTTAGAGTACTGAATTTCAACTAAATTAAAAGGTGCGTTACGTAAGTGATACTCTCCGATTTCCTTGATACGTTGGTGGTTTGAAGAACTTACTTATATATTAAAAATGCCGTGTGGAATTTGGGATGTTGTCCATAAGATAAAACGTTATAGCTTGTTGCATGTTTGAGAATTTTGTGCACAGTTTTCAACTTTTGCGTCCTTTTCTTGACACTAAAATCAAAGTTCAAAGAAGCAATTGTAATTTGAGTTAAGTGATTTGAATTTGGTAAATCATTTGGCGAAAGATTCGCAGACTCTGTCTTTGGCAAATTTGAGCTCAATTTTGAACGTATAAATTTAAATCTATACAATCCAGTACCAATCACTTTGTTTATCGTTTTAAAATAAACTCTTGTTATTTCTTCATGACCCAGTTAAAGTGATCTGATTGGAAGGGTATTATCACCCAACACATTTCGTTTTCATATACTATCATTGTCTGAAAACGTATTTCTGTTTTATTATTGAATTATTGGTATTTTTTACTTGCTGACAGAAAAGAGAAAAAAAACTTGTATGTGGAAAATAACACAGTCAAATAAAATGAAAGTTTATTCGACAATGCAATATCGAATAATTAGACTCTTTACGCAGAAACCAAAATCTATGAGTAATAGGAAATAGTTATAGGACATAGACATACCAAATAGCAAAATGAATTTCTGTTACATTTACATTATATTCATTTGATTAAAAATAAAAAAACAAGTTTTTCATGTTTAAATTTTTCAATATTATAGTTTTTGAATTGCCTTATCTAATCACAAATTTATGTCATCAGATAAAGCAAATATTACTTTTCGTAAATAGTAGCTTGAAACCTGGAAAAACATGTTGTTCTGAAATCATTCCAAGCAGATTAAACGGGTTAATATTATAACATGCTTTTTTTCTTGAAAATACCGATTGTTTTTGTCTAATTTTTTTTATTTTAGAACTGTTACCCTGATTTTTTCACAGTTAAAATATGCGATAAGGAAAATAAA
Source organism: Maratus michaelseni (assembly GCA_963931845.1). NCBI lineage: Eukaryota > Metazoa > Arthropoda > Arachnida > Araneae > Salticidae > Maratus > Maratus michaelseni. Next base: position 387,031,363 of record OZ007591.1, on the reverse strand, counting down.
GTCTAAGAACATACCTTGGTCCACCTTCGTTATAATAATCTCCTATAGCTGTCAAAATCAAGACACGTATCTCCTGCAGAGCCGTGTCCTCCTCAGATTCAAACACCTCTTTCCATTCAGATGAATCAATCACATTATTTTCTTCAGACGTTTGAGAGACAAGATTTTTTTCTCCTTGATAAGTTTGGCTGAAAAATAATCATTTATTCCTTAAATGCCTTTTTCAATAATAATCATTATGAAACTTGGAATTACAAAACGCAAATACGACTTATTCATTGTATCAAGTCTTACCACTTAGTAATAGCTTATTGCCAAACTGTTAATTTTAGAGGAATACGCCCATTCGCAATTTTTTCTTTTAAATTGCCTTCATAATCATCTCCGAAACTAATTAAGTCAAGGTAGTTATTTTTGTGAAAGTTACAAAATGTAATTTTTATAAGTCACCTGGGTTCTATAATTTAGAATCATACATAGTGCCCACTAAAATATTTTCTACCCACACAAACTTCAGACTAGAGACAGCTTTATTCATGAACGTTGTGTGTAGGTTATCTGAATAAAGCAGCAATGCGCGAGCTGATGAGACCAGTTACAGCATAAGATGCGAGAAACATGACATATAAAAAGTTGTTGAATGTAATAAAAATGACTGAAATGAAAAAAATCTCTGAAAATTTTTTATATGCAATAACCAACAAAAAGACGCAATTAATGATCCAAAAATGTGTCATTATGAATTACACGCACATTTACTATTAAAAATAACACATGTCAGTAAGGTAGATAACACATGTCAGGAAGGTAGAGTTTACTTTAAGAAGAAAATTAGGTTAAATATGTTCGATGTGCCCACCATCCAACGACAAGCAGAATACATAAAGCATTCATGCCGATGAGTAAGTGAACACTGAACATATTTAAATTAAGTTTCTTATTAAATTATTTCGCACCGTGCTTCCATGTGCTACTTTTCTTAGTAAACAGGCGTCTGTCTTATAATGCCAAACTTTTGCATTCAATTAGAGACATCCTTCAACTTAAGATTGGATATAAAAAAATGTATTTTAAGGCTCCTTATAATATATACAGGATGGTCCTAAAATATATGTCAAAAATGTAAAGGCAGATAAAGGTGACCTAAATAAGCAGATTTTGCATACGAATGTGGGTGCGGAAATGCAGTGTTGAGGCAGTAGAGGGCGCTGTTGAATTCGGCGAATGAAAGCGTTTCGCTGGCTTGAATCGTCATTCCCTGCACGGATTTCGAGCAACATGTATCGTTAAATCAATGAGGAACTTGTCGATATGCATTTCATGTATGGGTCTGCGCAAGGAAATGTAGCAGCTGCTCAAAGGATGTTCATAGAACGATTCCTGGGTAGGATTCTGCCGGATCGCCGAACATTTGAGCGTCTTCATCGGGAGTTGTGCGCGATTGGATCGTTTTATGCTTCCAGCCGTGATACGGGCACTGGAAGATAGCGCAGAATTCTAGCAGTAGAAGAAGAAGTATTACGCACTGTCAGAGGATAGTCCTTCTACAAGCTCGAGGGCCGTTAAACGTGCGAGTCCTTTGAGCAACCGCTCCATTTCATCTCGCAGACCCATGCATGAAATGCATGTCGGCAAGCTCCGCATTGGTGTAAAGATGCATGTTGCTCGAAAACCGTGCGGGGAATGCGATTCAAGCCAGCGATATGCTTTCATCCGCCGAACTCAACAGCGCCCTCTACTGCCTCAACGCTTGATTTCCGCACACACATTCCTATACGAAATCTGCCTATTTGGGGCCCTTCTATCTATCTTTACATTTTTGACATATATTTTAGGATTAACCTGTATATATATAACAAGTAAAACATAATTTGATACTAAATCAAAGACGCTTTAAAACTTAGATTTGATTTTTTTTCTCATATCTCGAACGATTTTCCAGACTCTAACTCCGCAGTTTACTGTAAGGAATCTCATCGCGTAACTCATTATCACTTTACACACTTTACTCCTAAACACCTCGTTTATGATTATAGCTAATTCCGTTTTGTGGGCATAGTGTTTAGTCAAAGATGTAAAAATTAAAGTAAAACATCCTATTCGTTTACGACAAAAACTTACCAAAAGCTCGTTCAGTGCAATTTATGTAATATCAGCGTTTTGATGTATTAAAGATACAGTTTCTCGATTTTCTTATCACTAAAAACGTTTTATTCTCACAGAAACTTTCTTATTTTTAATGCCCCTAAATAGGAAAGTTGTGATAGTAGAAAAATTATGTTTTTTTTTTATACTATTTTATTTAATTTATCTTGGTAGTTGTATGTAAAGATGGAGATTTCTTAATCGATTTTCATTCATTTTCCGAAAGGTTAGAAATATCAAAAACATATGCATAGCTGTGTTTTCGATGGAAATACAACATTTGAAAACATTTAGATCTTAATTACAAATGAATAAATTATTTTTAAGATATTTTTCAGATAGCCTACCGCAGGTGATAAATCGTCAAATATACTTTATATTTACAATTGTATACGAATTGAAACAACAGTGGTTGCGCCAAACCACATTCTCTAAAATAGGATAACTGAGTTATGAAATATTATATCAAATATCAAATGACTTATGAAATATTATATCTCTGTATTTTTTCAATGTATATGAAATTTATTTTTACCTTTATAATAACGTAAAATAGGTATTTTTAAATAGCATTTATAATGATATATTATTACTATTTAGAATTATTTTTATTTATTTTTTTTAATATTATTATTTAATTTTAAAATGTGGAACACATATATATATTTTAAATACGCTTGAATTGTTTTACCTTCACTAGTTAGAGCACGGAGAATAATTTTCTAAATGTAGGACATAGAAAATATTTTTAAAAAAATCACTTTTTTTTTACCGAAAAAAAAAACTTATTTTGATTTTAAATTATTTATAAGATGATGATTTATACATTTCAAATATTTTAGCAAACATTTTTTATCATGAGATCGCTGTTCTTACGAGTTGTGGTGACATAATAACAGTGCAGAACTACTTTAAAAGAAAAATGACGAATTAAAGATTTATTAAACATACGAGAAGTTTTTCAACATGACATGTGAGAGGTCTGATCTGTATGTACTAATAGACTGCAACGCTTAAGGAGTTCGGCAAGTGTTGTGAAATCAAACGTAAATCGATTAACATTCATATACCTTTACCACGGAAACTACTGAATCGATTTAAATATATTTTTTAGATTGTTTAGGCAGTAGTCTAACTGTAAATTGATCGTTCAGCAAGAAATAAAAATAAAACATATAGTTAAAATTGATAAAGACACACTTGTGAAGAATGCGTTTTCATTATGTCACCAAATTTCACGGAAAAGCACTTTAAGGGTTAACACCCCTTTGACGCCCTCAAATGCAATGCTTTGCCGTTTTTTTTTCTTTTTTCAGAAACGGTAAGTGTTTGTAAATATGTATTATACATATGTTAAAGTCAAAACACGTTTTTTTTAGTTTACATGTTGAAAAATGGCAGCTTGCTAGCTGATGGGCGGAAATGCTTTGAAAAAGTAGATAAAAGGGTCAAGCGGTTACACAAAAACCCATTGAAGACTTGAATTAGAATAATGATACAGAATAATTAGTTTTTTTAGTCCAAAATCTAATGAACGTAGCCATTTTACCAAACAAGCAGTTTCAGTTGCATTGCATTAATTGAATGTAAAAGGTAAATTATAAACTACAAATATCGTTACTTAAAGTTACATGCAAAATCAATATAAATTCAACGAACAAATGTTACATATTTCAATAGAAATAAAATGGGACGAATAATTTTCAAAATGTTTATTTGATTAATTGACAATTTCCAAAAATAGAGTGCCCATTGATTGTGAAAGACCTGTTTTAACAAAAATACATTTATAGTTTTTGTTGCTGTTTGCACGCTGTGGTGCTCTCTATTTCCATGGTTAAAAAATTTCGCTTTCGCTTTCTGCACAAATTTCTAACAATGATTTATGTGTGTATAAATAATTTTCGTGTGTAAAAATATATTTAACTCAAAACCATTTGTCGAGATTTTGAACCTGTTAAAGTCGTGGTAATCCTTAACCTCGGATATTACGTTAGTTCGGTATAACTGTTTCAACCAACTCTGCAAATGAAATGAAACTGATTAAACTCACAAATCATGAATTCAGACTTGAGAAAATATGAACTGTACTGATGAATTCAAATCGCTAAAGAAATCTTGCAAGTTTTCTTTGAGAAATCGCGTTCCTATTGTCTTTATTTTTTTTTTCTTGCCGAATAATCACTATATAATTTAGGTTAGTGCCACAACGGAAAAAAATATATATATATTGAAATCGCTTGAGTAGCTCTCGAGAAAAAAAAGTTTCTTCAATGCCGGTTTTTATTATAGAATTTCGCAAATGTTGCTTCCCACAAAAAAATTTATAAAAGAATATATTTTTTTAAATATCAAAATTTTCTATGTTAATAAGAATTCGTCTGTATTATAATCAGATAAGGGAGATTTAAATTTTTATAACAGTTTGATTACCGTATAAACTCGCGTAAAAGACGACTCTCAAATTCCAGATGAAAACAGGTTTGATACCAATAATTTACATTAGTTTTCTTCGACTTAAATAATATTATATTAATTAAGACATACAAAAATATTCTGAATTATTGGTATTAAACTATTTCCATCTCGAATTCGGGGGTCGGCTTAGACGCGAGTATATACGGTATAGTGTTTGGTTACTCACTTATGGTTGACTAAATAAATAGTACTGACGAAATTAATAGTTTGGAAAGACGTAATTTTTCAAATCAAAAACATTGTTTTTTCTTCGCTAAATTTCTAAAAATCTTGAAAATTTTTACCAAAATTACAATAAATTTAAATATTGTTTTATCTATGTTCACTAGATCAGTAAATATCGTATCCATTAAAAACATTCTAAATGACGGTGGTCTATCGTAAATTTAATCACTTCTAAACAAAAAAATACATACAATTTAAAATTCAGAAGAAACGCGAAATATCCCGCCAATTGATTATAATCATTTATCCATCTTAGCTTATCACATATGCATACATGTAACTCATGGATTGTGATAGCATCCAAATCTTTTATATGCAATAAAAAGATATTTTCGATTTCAATTAATCCATTTTATTCTCAAAGAAAGTGAATAGAAAACACATAACCTAATACATAGTACATAAAATTATAAGATGTAGGAAGCCTATAAGTGTTTGTTTGCCCAAAGAATAGAAACGCATATTGCACAAGTAGGCAATACCTTTGCTCAAAGGACTTTAGCTGCAAATGGCAAGTTTTGTAGAAATTTCAAACACTATTTGGGCAATTATGGAAGGCTCCATATAACTACTAAGCATACTTCTGTCTAAAAAGTTAAATTTTATTAGTCATTTGAATGTAAAATCCTTCTATTAATGTTTTATTTAAAGGAATACATGTTTTTCACAAATTACATATAATTTGTTGTAGCAGTTACAAATATTTTAAGGTTTGCTTTCTATCTCGGGAACTAAACTTTTGACATTAAATCAATTTGATTCCAGTGGATGAATTATGTAATAAAGTTTAATAATTAATGCTATTTAAAACTAGTCGTTGGGGGCCACCGTAATACTTACCCATCATGTATATGTATAATGTAAAATATTAAAATAAAAATGTGTAAACTACTTATAAAATGCATTGCAATTCAAATAAAATCGTGGCTTGATGACGTCATAAAAAGGCTTGATTACTGAATTGCTTGAAAGAGGTTTTTCCTTATAACTCCAAAAATAATACTCCTATTAACTAGCGGTTTATTGCATCTGATTAAGCGTCAAATTTCCAATTAAAATATATCTTTGAAGTGAAATTTGGATGAAATACAGGGTCATGAAAAATCGAAGAGTGTGGAAAATAGGATTACAAATATCTCGGCAACTCATTATCCCATCGACTTCATGTTTTATGCAAAATTTATGTTTTTTTATTGTTTTTTATATTTACTATTTAAAATAAACAATTTCGAAAATTTTTATATACCTTTCATCAGAACGAATATTTCGAGAGTCCAAAAAAAAATGTTCCGGTTAATCGAGGTTATTGAAATGAAATAGGCTTCTTCCCATTATTACATACTAAGTACATACCAAATTGAAAGTCTCTATCTCAATTTGTTCGGGAGATAGAGCGTTTACAGACACACAGACGGACGGCAAATTTTTTTTTCTAAAAATATATTTTTTGGAATCCCCAGTGTGTGAAACGTGTAAATCCGTCAAAAATTTTTTTTCGATTTTCAAAACGATTACAAGACTTACCCTATACTACGTATGATGGGTAAGTAACAAACAATTTACCTGTTTTCCTCGTTAGATTTGCATTCTGACGTTTCACTAGCTCCAGAGGGCCTTAAAATTTCTTCAACTTCATGTTGTGGTACTCCCTAAAAGAAAAGAAGAATGTGAATTATTTTGGGATTAATTTTAGAAACTAATGGCGACAGAAACACTAGTGCGTAAAAATTTACTGTGTCACAGCAATGCTGTGCTCAATATAGTGAATGAACAATAGATACGCCTAAAACAGTAAAGGAAATTTTTTAAGTACTTTTACGCATGCCTGTGTTTTGAAATCTACACTTTATTTATTATTATGATGAACTAATCAATCTAGAAACTATCAAAAACATAAATTTAATTTTACATTTTATGGAGTAAACCCATATACTCAAAGCAATGTAGAGAATCCGCATATGTGTATGTGTAATGGAAACGTATTTTGAGTTTAAACTAATCAAAACTGTTAATATTAGTATTAGTAACAGAATTACTAAAAATAAACGAATATTTTCAATAAAATATTGGATTAAACAAAGCATTTTCAAGTACTCACTAGCTCCTCAAGATCTCGTACGAGAAACTTTAACATTACTTCACGCATCAAAACTGTGAGTGATAACATGACTCAGATTTGAAGTTCGTAACACAAATATGTATTAAAATTTTCAAAACCTTTCAATTTATCAGAAAAAATTAGAACATTTTTAGCAAGAAATCGCAAATTCGCAGTTATTAAAGTAAGAGACTTTTAGAAAATGCGAAGAATGATATTTTCAACAATATATGTTTTAATACAACAATGGATTCGTGTTTATTTTTATCAATTCATTTAACTGGAATCATTGTTGAAATTGAGATTAAATCTTCAACAGAATTTCATTCTTACGTGATCATAATAAATAATAAATAATAAATAATAAATAATAAAATGTATATAATAAAAGCGCAAATAATTTGGCTGTCATCAACAATTCCGGGATGCCCGATTCACTTTTCATATGGCCAGGCGTTTGTACTTTTTTGTAGCATTGTTGAGGCCATTGTGAATGTTAATTTTGTATTTTTGCATCTTAAAGACATATACTGTTAAATCAACATCATAAACAATGTTCACACTTCTGAAGATTTTCTAAACACAAAAGATTCATTCATCGTGATCGTTTAAAATATTAAACCACGGAGGTAATCATTCCTGATGTAGTCTGATGTAAAAATAAAATTGCAAATGAAATTGGCAGGGAAGAGTGCCGTGCGTGACGTCAAACGGGGTAGATATATATTGTAAAAACATTCATTTTATTCATAATTTGATACTTATTTGAATTTGAAAAGGCGATTAATGTATAGATACTCTGTAGTGATTTTTTAATGCTTGCGAATTATATATATAAAACAAAAAAAATATTTTAAAGTAGTTTGTGAATTTATTTTTTAACGAATTAATTAAAATTTTTCAAAGCATAATTTGCGTGTTATAAAAATCTATTGTTTGTGCTTCTACAAATGAACTTAGTTTATCATCAAATTAATAAGATTACTCCTTTCATTTTTTTATAATGATACGATGAAACGCCGTGTTTGTATTGTTTCCCCCATTTAGAGAGTAATTCAAACGAACGTGCATTCATATTTTTTTATGAGGGCCTCTGAAACGACAAAAAAGACGGGCGTAGACCGGCTAGTCTGATATATAAAAATGAAAATTTATCTGTCTTTCTATATAAATCGACAGTTTAAAAGAAAATATCGTCAAATTTTAGATACAGGCGTATTACAAAACGCCCGCGGCAACTAAAGTAATCCGGAATTGAAATAAACGCCCTGAAACGTCAAAACGTCGGGCCAAAATTTTCAATTTTCCCATAGAGATAACATTGCGATTGTTTGAATTATTAGTTGAAAACATTAGCTCCATTGTTCTAACTTAACATTTTAACCACATTGTTCTCCGTATCGCTATGACGTCAAAGTTACTAACACACACATTTGTGATTATACTCGTAGATTGACTTTTAGCAGTTTTAATTCTTACGTACGTAAAGACTACGTGTTTCTTTTTTCTTTTCTAAGTGCGATCTGATATGTAGCCAAATTATTCTTTACATTCTTTGTAACTTCCAAATCGATGTACTAATTTGGTTTGGATTTTATATTTTGAAAAAAGGAAATAAATCTAATACGAATGCAGAGAATATGAATTTGGATACTTTTGTATTCGTCGCATGCCAACGGATAAGACTACTACTGAACAATACCATCTACTTATACCTTGTTCACATCGGACATTTAAGTTATCTTAGACCGCCATTTTTGAGGCGCCAGCCTCCCTGTCCACACCGCAAAACTCATCTAAGATAACTCACTGAAAATCACCGTGTCCGAGATCTGAACAAACATAGAATGTGCGCATGCGCATATGTTACAGGGAACCTCAACAGCCAATCTAAGTGAATTTCTGGAACATCCTCAGTGAGTTCGGCGGTCTAAGATATCTTAAATATCCGATCTGAACCGGGTTTTATACTATAGCTTCTTTCTGAAGAAAAAAATAAGTGCGAAGTTCAATCAAGAAACGCATCGCTTTGTTTCTGTTTCGAAACTTACCAATATTTGATCAATTGGTAATTAGTAATGGTCGTTAATTTTTTGTCATTGGTTAAATATTGAGGGACGGAAGAGTTTAGTTGTAATTTAAATATCGCGTTAATGTAAAAGGTATATAAATCTCGTGCACCTGGTGGTGGAAGGCGGAACTAATTTATTTTTCCCTCTTGTGCACAGCAGCTGTGCTATACGGTACCACAGACAGCAGGAACCCGTTCCGGAGGTTTTTTCGGAAAGAGTTCTGTTTAGAACAAACGGAATGGGCCCCTTGACGATTGAAGGTTGAACTAAAAATTGTTTTAATCATTCGAGGTACATTTTAAAAAATCGACCAGCGAACCAGGCCTAGGTGGCTAGTACACTCTAATATTATTCAATTGTTAAAATCATAAAGAATCATGAAAAAAAAATACGGGTGTTATTCATACATTAAACACGTTCTGCAATATATTAAAAATATTTTTCAAGCCCTTAGCTCAACGTTTGTTTTACAAAATCTGCAACAACTTACTAGAAAACGCGAAACAGTAACAATTACAAATATATAAATTTCAGTCTGTAATCTTACAATCAAATAGTAAGAATATAGTCTAATTTTCGCGGATATGGCATAATCCTCGATAGAAAAAAAAATTATCTTCCGCTAATTCGGTGACTGTCGATTCCAGAGTTACAATTTCAATGTATTGCATTATTGAAATCACGTAACACATGTTAGGTATTATTAAAACATCATAAAATATTTTGAAACATACTGAAAATATTCGTACAAAACCTTATCTCCAGTTTATTTTAAAAAGCATATCAATATAATATGCAAAACAGAAATAAATGACTAAAACCTCTGACTCTAATAGTAACCTAATTATATAATACTCTTAGTGAAATAGTAGATTATGATCTAAGCCTCAAGACACACTTTATCCCTTCCGATAACTAGGTGACTGCCGATTTTAAAATTTAAACTTGTTTTTTCTTACCCTATTTTTTTTTATTTGCCATGTACGTTTTATACTTATCGGTGTTTTTTTTAATATTATTTTTTATGCATATACTTTTTAAGCTTCATTCAGTTGTTATACATTAAGCAACACGCGTTTTTGTCGATGTGTGTATGTTTATGTGTGTTCATCTTTTTGCTTGCGGATGACGTCTAGTGAAAACTATTACTCGAAGAAATCTGCAAATTTTCATAAATATATACGAAGAGAGGCCCAAATGCACCCGAGCCTCAGATTTTGAAATCTATACTAATAAAAGAAAGTTTCGCTCTATGTGTGTGTGTCTGTCTCTCTGTGTGTATGTGTCTGTTGGCGATGGCTAGGAAAATCTAGCCCACCTAGAAGGCGGGAAATTTAGATTTAGGTAGTCCAAACCCTCTCCTGGTGTACCTGAATGTCAGAATTTTAATATTTTAATTACTTTCTGAAATATTAATTAAAGTGCACGAAGAACTCTCATTAAAAATACGCTTTTTTTCTTCGGTTGGTTAGTTGTGTAGAATACCTTCTCAGAACACATTAAATAAATCAGAGTAACGATGCATAGATAAGGACTTATAACGGAATAGTGCCAACATGGATTGCAGTTACCTGCATATAGCCAAGCTAACGTAGCGCCATCTACTCACGGCAAATTACACAAATGCCACCTGTTTATGACATTTCCTGGCACGTTCTTCTTTATTATAATTATCTGGGTTTAAAGCTTTTTTAAAACAGGACATATACTATTATGATAGAGATTAATAATACAGAAAACTTTTTAACAGATTACGCATTTGTTATATATTTGCGGGAATGGTGAAGGGTAACGGTCTAATTACATTTAACAATTTTAACATTTTTTTTAGATTCACCCGTAGCATATAATTGTTGTTTTATATACAGAATACCGCTATTTTACATCTCAGTTTCTCAGCAATATCTCAGTAATAATGTTCCAAACTTCTCCATTTAGTTCCATTTTTACAAAATTATCTTAAAAATCAGCATTTATTGCTTCAAGGTGTATTTCTAAAAAGCAATTACCAGTATTTCCGAATAATAGCCTAAGACAAATTTCAAAAGTTCCTAACTTAACCAAATGAATCAATCTTTAAAGATGTACAGTGATCCTCCTAATTAGTTATTTGCTGAAAGACACTTGAACATCCGCCACCCCCACCCCCCTCCGGGGCCCTTCTTCAAAGTTTTCTCTAACTATTCTCCGTTTGTATTTCTCAGCAACTATCTTTCCGATCACAACACAAGTGATTCCAAACATTATAATTAACTTAATAGTCACCCTTTGTAACATTGAACTAAACTTATGAGTAGCGGTTACCACTATTTCTGAATAATAGTTTAAGCCAAATTTCTAATTAAGTTCCTAGCTTAACCAAACGAACGAATTTTTAAAGATGCATAGTGGTTGTCCTAATTAGTCATTTGCTGAACGGCACTTGAACATCCCCTCCCCCCGACCCCTCCTTCAAGGTTTTTTTACCTAACTATGCCCCGTTTTCGTATCTCAGCAACTATCTTTCCGATTTGAACGCAAGTGATTCCAAACATTATAATTAACTTAATAGACACCTTCTATAACATTAAAGTAAATTTATGAGTAGCGGTTACCACTATTTCAGAATAATAGTTTAAGGCAAATTTGTAATGAAGTTCCTAGCTTAAGCAAACGAACGGATTTTTAAAGATGCAGCGTAGTCCTCCTAATTAGTCATTTTCTGAAGGACACTTGAACATCCCCTTCACCTGGCACCTCACTAATGATTATTTTCTCTAACTGTGCCTTATTTCAATAACTCGGCTTATAATGTTCCATCTTCTCGAAACCAGCTCGATTTTGTCGCACGCCTACTATACAGTACCGTAGGCAACGTTGACCTGTCTCAGAGGTTCTTTCCGAAAGAAGTTGCTCCCCTGGCGGTGGAAGGGGGAAATAAAAGATTTTCCGGAGCGTGCGAGCGTGCCCGGTATACGGTGTCGAAGTCATCGGAGACCTTGGCCAGAGTTTCGTTTTTCAAAAGATTTGAGTTTATTACACGGGCTTGGGCAACGCCGGGCGGGTTAGCTAGTTTTTCATAAGATTTTTCGTTATTTTATATTTAATGGAGTACTTTGCATGTTTCCCGATCTATCAAACTCATTGGTAATTTCGGGTTCTTATAAACAAGATCCAAATCGAATCTTTTTGCACAATATAGAACATTTTGTCCTCTTTCGAAAGTTTACTCGGAAATCGAACAGAGATTTTCGAATTTTCCGTCATTTTTTAAAGTCAATTACGCCGAACATGATAAGTTTGTTTTTTTGTGAACAAATGTGTATTTTATATCTTATTCATCCAATCTTAGATTTTATACCCCTGTATGGAGTAAGCTTGCGGAAATCGATTAAAAAAATTAAAAAAAGGGAAATAGTTTATTTTAATTAATTATTAAAGGCAGTAAGAGCATCTTTTTTCGTTCAAACGCTGCGAAATTCAAATAGGGGAAAAGTTTCAGCGTTGGCTTCCTAAATAACCCCTTTAACGTCAAAAACTTTTTTGACCTTGCGATCAAGGGCTATTTTTATTATTCAGCTGGATGATAGTTCAAAAATACCGACCATCGTAGTGTGATATAATAAAAGTAATTCCGGGAAGCGTTTATGTAATTTCAGGTACATTTAGGGTTTTTTTGATGGGACTGAGCATTGCCCGGTGGGTCTGGTTTTACAAATACAACGATACAAGGTAGAACCCATCGAAATTCGATGGTCTAAAACAATTTAATAAGGAACTGTTAGAAGAAACTATAATAAATATGCAAAAGTTGCCGCAATTTAAAAATAAGAATGCATTGGTTAGTCTAAGTTCAAAATAAATATTATTTTGAATTGTAGTTACCAAATTATTTTTTGAACTCGTTTTAACATTTCCATATTAAAAATTAAACTTTGTTCGGCAAATCTATAATTTATATCGAAACAAAGTAGTCGATGATATGTAATCACAAAAAAGAGTCAATTAGGCTTGAAATTTTTGTTATGAAAAAAGGAACAACAACGAGAATTACGCAAGTTTGACGACAAAAGATTGGTGAGAAAAACATTTTGTGCCCTTTTCAAATAATAATAATAATAATAATAATAATAATAATAATAATAATTTAATGCCACGCATAATATTATGTTTTCCTGCGGAAAATTTTAATACGTACATTTTAATTTTTGATTATATTTATCATTTTAAACGATATTTCTAAAAGACACAGTAGTTACTAAGAAATATATTTACAAGGAAAAATGGACGTCGTGTTTCAAAGGAAAAACTTACAACACGAACTCATATTTCACACCTTGGGCACTTCGGCGTTTTATTATCAGCACCAAAAGAGTAAAAAAGCGAGACATTTGTGTAAATTAGACGCATTTAATGTAATATATTTCAGTTTTATCAGTGGAATTGTTTGATTCCGAAAAAAATAACACGTTGTTTAAGGGTTGACAGATAAATATGAAAATTTACTTGAATATCACTATTTTCATATGTTATTATTCGCTTGCTTTAATCGCAAAAATTCTGAAATTAAATCCAGGGACGTTTTTTCTACGAAAATTGTAATATACGAAGTATAATTCTGAGGTTTTTCCGGGCATGATAGTAATATATTCCAGTTTTGTCATTGAGATTGTTTGCTTTTTTTTCTTTAAAATATCAAGTCGTCTTCATTTGTTGAAATATATGATCCCCTATCTAAGATTAGGTCGTTAAATTCAGTAACAGTGTAGTGAAAAGTTACGGAAAATCCTTTCAAAACAACTGTATTTAAATATAACAATTTTGTGATTAAAAATTTATTCAGAACTCTTTGTTGCGTAGAGGTTTGCGATTATGTCCACCTTGACTCCATTCTTGGTACCAGATGAATGAAGAACTTACAACAAGTACATCTTTGTGACACTTTCGCAATAAAATATTGCCGTTTTCTGTATGAAAATGCACATTTTAAATCTAAAGTCTTTTAAAATATCTTCAGTGTAACAGGTGAAATCATATCATTCCTTGGGAGATTTCATGCCTAATTTCATAGCTTTAAACTGAAGATATTAGAGAAAAATCTCTAAAAAGCCTGTCGTTTTGACGCACTGTTAGGAAATTGAAATTTTGTGTTGAAATTTCATGAACTGCAATAGATGTTTTCTTTTGTAAATGATATAATTTCACTCGGTTCTTTTGAGCCCTTGGTGGTCTTAAATACCACGAGCAGGGAAGACCGAGCCATGCTCGGTCAAAATTAAATTTGAGTTCAAATATCATGACCCATGACCAAAATGACCCACTAATTGAATTTTCTCGAACACGTGACCTAGCTCAACAGTCTTCTCGTGTCCAAAAACCATAGGATGCAAAATTTAGTGTAAATAGTCTGAACCGTTTTTAAGATAAAATAGCTTGACCCATAATGACCCATGACCAAAATGACCCACTAATTGAATTTTCTCGAATATGTGACCTAGCCCAACAGTCTTCTCGTGCCCGAAAACCATATGATGCAAAATTTAGTGTAAATAGTCTGAACCGTTTTTAAGATAAAATAGCTTGACCCATAATGACCCATGACCAAAATGACCCACTAATTGAATTTTCTCGAACATGTGACCTAGCCCAACAGTCTTCTCGAGCCCGAAAACCGAAAGGATGCAAAATTTAGTGTAAGTAGTCTGAGCCGCTTTTTAGATAAATTAGGAAATTGTAGTTATGAATAACAAAGACTTTGTTAAATGAATAACAAAGAGTTTTGTCTAATGTCATTAGATCGATTCTAGAGAGATCATAATACTTTGTATCATGAGTATGTATTTCGAAGTCTAAGAACTAGTATGTGACCAAAGTACGCATGAAAAGTGTAGTTTTTCTAATGCTGCTATTTACATTTAATTTAAAGCGGCAATTTCATAATGTATTATATATATATATATATATATATATATATGTTACATTATTAAATCTTCCTTCGCGATGTTTTTCAGTTTTATGGTAAATTACCACCACACACACACATACACACACACACACACACAGTTTCACTAATTCCTTATTCCCTAATAATATCTATCATTAATTCTATTAAATTCCCCTTAAATTCCTTATTAGTTTGCTCGATTTACTTAAACATAAAGCTTTTAGTTATTCCTAAATATCATAATTTCTGATTATTTCTGTGAATTCGAAAGTTTTTCGAAAGCCTTTTTTTTCTCTTTCCGAGATTTCTCGCGCCTTGGATTCATTTTACTATAAAATGCGTCTGCTTCGAATGTGTCAGAACTCTTTACTTTATCATTCCCATTGGTCATGACGTAGATTGTAAGCGTATTCCGTATTCCTGCATTGGCTAGAGCGCGAGTTACGCCATGATTTAGTATATTTCCGCTTATTCACAAAAAGCAGGTGCAATCGATTTTCAATCAGATTTTTCCGAATTTTCAATTGTAAACAGTTCCCTGCCTGTCCGTTTGACTGACCATATATTCCAAATTATTTCAACTAATACTTTGATTGAGTGTTATGATAGACATATTTTAAGAACAACGTGTAACAACTAACTACTTAGAGACGGAAATCATGTGTGGACTGCTTCCTCGATAATGGTTTAATAAAATCATGGAATTATTCATCACCTTGTTTTTGTTTCATATTGGAGAAATACCCAATGTTTGGATTCATCACCATGTCCAGCCACGATGCGGCTGTATTAATAGTACTAAACTAATAACTCTAATAACACTACTGAATAGCATTATACAATTGATATAATGCGGCTTCATCCAATCTCAATATTCCATCTCATCGATTTCAGCGTGTTCTAACATATATATATATATATATATATAAGATTAAATTATACATATATGACGATATCAATATGATCAGGCTTTGAATTCTGTTTTAAAATGCAGCATTGGTTAAGAAGACAGATG
Source organism: Maratus michaelseni (assembly GCA_963931845.1). Taxonomy (NCBI): domain Eukaryota; kingdom Metazoa; phylum Arthropoda; class Arachnida; order Araneae; family Salticidae; genus Maratus; species Maratus michaelseni. The sequence goes on along the minus strand of OZ007591.1, from coordinate 387,015,407 downwards.
TTGAAATCGCAGAAGTTAATGAAAATGTATTTCAAGACAAGCGTTGACTGTGTCACAAAACTTAAACTTAATTGCGAATATAAATCACACTCTTACGGTTAGTCAACAGTCGAGATTTTTAAGAGAATTTGCCTAAGTGTTATATTTTAGCTGCATGATTTAAAATTTCACGAGAAACTGGCAGCTGGTAAAATATAGTCAGTGATTGCAGTTGATAAATCGAGCATCATGGCGAGGTGTGTAGGCGATGAATGTACCCATTGAGAATTTTTCCATGTAAACTAAGCCAGTTATCCCAATAAAATCGTTTATTCAGGCACAGGAGAGACAACGAAAGAATTCCCACAGGACAGGACTTTGCTAAAGCCCTCATGCTTGACTATAAATATAAATCATTACCGTTGAGTTAATCTTAAATGGCTGGTTTAGAATTCCTGGTCATAAGAACGCCAGATAGCCTTTTGTTCAGCACTTGAAAACGAGACAAAATTATGCTCTTCGATGTATTGCAACTGCTCATTACACATAATAATAAGCAAAGAAGTTTTCGTATGTTGAGTGTTCTGCGTTTTCTGAAAATACGACTGCAATCAGTGATACAAAATTTGGACTGTGTATCTGTAGTTATTCATCTGGAAGCCTAATTTTGATCTCTCCATTTAATTTTTCATGCGATTTTTTAGATTTGTTTCACGGTTCGCTTCAATTTTTCCTTATTAGTAAAAGTAAACTAGTATCATTCTTTTAGCGAAATATACTAAATTCTCTCCTGTTTACAATAAAGTTTATTCGGAATTCGTACAGCGATTTTTTTAATTTTTGCAAAAAAATTTTATGCGATTTTAAGAATTTTTCCCGTTTCGAGGTCAATCTCCCAAAGGCTGCGCCACTGTTCCATCACTGCATTGGTAAAAGGTTTCAAAATTTCAGGTTATTATAGTAAATTTTGACTTCTCGATTTTTGAATTTATAGCGATATTCAATGCAATGTGTAGTGATTTTTCGCATTCCGCGATAAGTTTCTGAATTCCGGTTTCAATGTCTTAGTCCACTGTATTAAATTTTGTAAATTTTGAATTTTTAGCAATTTCAGGGATGCGACTGGCAACTATTTTTACATTATTTTCGCACCACTATTTAAAAAAAAAATTTTTTTTAGTATATATATATATATATATATATATATATATATCTTGCACATGTTGTCAAAGTGTAAAATTTGTTTTGAAAAATTAGTGCGAGATAGAATTAAACAAGTTGGAAATTGTACGTCAAATGTATCAAACGAGGTGCGTTCGTACTACAGCTAGTTATATCATATACTCTAATACGAACAAATCTTGTGTGTGGTTATATATATATGCAAATTTTATCTTAAAAACGGCTCTAACGATTTTGACGAAATTTCGTATCCTACCGTTTTGGGGCACCAGAAAACCATTGGGCTAGGTCACATGTTCGAGCAAATTCGATTAGTGGGTCATTTTGGGTCATTTTGGGTCTTTTGAGTCATGGTCTAGCTAATTGAATCTAAAAAACGGTTCAAACCTTTTTTGACGAAATTTTGTATCCGACCGTTTTGGGGCACCAGAAAACCATTGGGCTAGATCACATGTTCGAGGAAATTCAATTAGTGGGACATTTTGGGTCATTTTGGGTCATGGTCAAGCTAATTATATCTAAAAAACGGTTCAAACGATTTTGACGAAATTTTGTATCCGACTATTTTCGGGCACGAGAAGACTATTGGGCCGGGTCACATGTTCGAGAACTTTCGATTAGTTGGTCATTTTTGGGTCAAAGCGGGTCAAATTAATTTTATCTAAAAAACGGCTCTAACGATTTTGATTAAATTTTGTATCCTACGAGTTTCGGGCACGCGAAAATCATTGGGCTAGGTCACATGTTCGAGAAAATTCGATTAGTGGGTCATTTCTGGGTCATTGTGGGTCAAGATCTAAAAAGCGGCTCAATTTACACTAAATTTTGCATCCAATGGTTTTCGAGCACGAGAAGACTGTTGGGCTAGGTCACATGTTCGAGAAAATTCAATTAGTGGGTCATTTTGGTCATGGGTCATGATATTTGAACTCAAATTTAATTTTGACCGAGCATAGCTCGGTCTTCCCTACTCGTAAATATTCAGATTTTGATAATTTTTAATTCTGTGAAAAGAATTATATCGTCTGCAGCTTAATTTCTGTAATAAAATAAGTATCTCGGTCGCTTGACGATTAAACCTCGGAAGCTCCTATAACAAGAAAGCATCGATTTTTTTTTTATTCAAATTTCTTAATAATTATTTTTATTAACATCTTCTAAAGTTTTGATTAGATTTTCTTAAAATTTGAAATGTCTCGACAAAATTCTGCCAATTTAATATATCTTAAATTTCAAACCATTTGGTTGGGTGGTTTTTGCGCTGTTATATGCGGACAGACGGACGGACGGACGGATCAAACGACGACTATAGGTGCTACGTATTTATATAATTACGAACCCACCTAAAAATATTCGCCAGTGGCAGCTCTGCAATTTGAAAAAGTGGTTGAAAATTTGGTTGAAAAAGATGCGAAGCAGTGCGTCGATTGTCACCTCTAAATTATAATACTTACATATTTATTACTTCGCCTTACTAAATCGCAGAAATTCTATCACTAAATAAGATGAACACTAGTTATAAATTTAGTTATGAAAATCGACCCACAGATGAGTATCTTTTCCACTAGTGTGAATTTTAATTCAATTTTTAGCGTTTTTTCGCTTTTAAAGCCGATTTTGTTTTTTACATTCCTAGGAGAATGTTTTAAACTTTTAGTGTAATATAGTAAGTTTTGTCCTCCGCAATGTTGGAAAATTAGCAATTTTTAATGCGATTTATACGCAATTTTTAAGATTTTTTCGCGTCTACACAGATTTTTTGACATTCGTAAAAGGAATTCTCTTAAAAACTTTTAGCTTATGATAGTATATTTTGTCCACCGCAAGTTTTGAAATTTTAGCGATACCCAATGCAATTTTAGCCGTTTTTTCGCGTTTTGTGGCGATTCTTTAACATTAGTAAAAGGAGAAAGACTACAAAGTTTTAGCCTAATACAGTAAATTTTCTGCGCTGTGATTTTTAAATTTTTACTCTACTGTAGTAAATTTTGTTTTCTGCAATCTTTGAATTTTTAACGATTTTTACTGCGTTTTTTAGCGTTTTTACGCATTTTGCGGCACATTTTTGACATTAGTATATAGAAATCGACTTCAAATTTTTAGCTTAATACAAGTAATTTTGTCCTCAGCGATTTTTTAATCTTTAGCTATGTTTAATGCGTTTTTTAATTCGATTTCTTAGTATTCTGCTTCGATATTTTGACATTCGTAATATATTTTAAGGATTCTGTATAATTATTGTGAGTAAAATATTTTATATACACTTTACGCGTTCATATTTCCATTTTTATTATTTCAAAACTGTTATCTCGTGGTAATTTCGTGAGGTGTTAAATACAGTTTTTGGGATAATCGATGTGAGTGAAATATATTGTATATTCTTAATGGTTTTTTATTTCCTATTTAAATATTTCCAAATTTTAATATTTCCAAACTGTTATTTGCTGTCTGGTAATAATTCAATGTACCTGGATGATTCTACTGATCTTAGCATTATGCCAGTAGAATTATGAAACACTGAATTATTATTTAAAACACATGTGGGTGCATCCAGGCTGATGAGTACATGTGCATGTGTTTTTTCATATCCAATTCATAATTAATTCTCATGTGGTCCAATTTTCCATTGTATATGGTTCATATTTAATTTATTAATCCATTTGTATTTACTTAATTGCAACTCCAATTTATAATTTTTTTCCCCTTTCTCTCTATTTCTTTTTTCTTTTTTCAATATTCCTTAGGTATGAGTAAAATTTGGCCAATTACCATTGAAGCACAAGCTATGGTAATATTATGTTTTCACATGTTAATTATTAGCTATGTGGTATTCTGTATACACAATATCATTAATTATCTCTTTGGAGATTTAAGTAGAATGATAATAGAACTTGATATGTTTTTTTTGAAATTCATAGATATTATAATTATATATATATATATATATATATATATATATATATATATATGTGTGTGTGTGTGTGTGTGTGTGTGTATTAGAAAAGATTATTAAAATATATAGATATTAAAATGAAAAATAATGCTTGCTTTGAAATTATTATTATTATTATTTAAGAAATGATTTGACTATGTTAAATGTTATATGTTTTGCATAGCGTTTTCTGAACTTTACCCTAATTTTGTAGAGACAACGTACGTGATAGAAGAAAATACTGAGCATTTCTGAGCTCAACGTAAAGACAAACAATAACATTATCTGAAACGGGACAGAACAAAAAAAATAAAACATTATTTAGTAGGCGTATGTTTTGTAAGCTTTATTTCAAATTCTCTTTAAAAGTAAAAAATGATGAAGTAATGAATCGATACAAACACAAAACAACAGTTTAATGTGTAGACCTACGATCACAATGGGTTATAAATATTCAGATTTTACGATAGTAAAAAAAAATTATCATTTTGTGAACATGCCCATAGTAAGCTTTGTATATTAGTATCGATAGTCAATTAAAAAAATAATTTTAGTTTGAGTTTAAACTATTCCAATCTGCTAATATTAATATTAGTAATTGAATACTAAAACGAAACGAATATTTACAATAAAATAACGTGTAGTGAAAGAACATTAGGAGAGTCTGAAATTGTAAAGCTGGAAAAAATTAAAAACTATATTACCTGTGTTTTGTAACGTAAGCTTCGTTTTCTTAACAACCAAATATGAATAATAATACATTTTAAAATACTGAGCCAAACACTGAAATCTAACATTACAATTTGTGAATTAAGGCAATGAGCTGTAAGCAATGTAAAGGATACACTTAAAATTGCGACAAAAGGAAACATACTTTGAGAATAAATTCTTCGAGAATAATTCAAGAGAATAATTCAAGTTTTTAATATTAACATAGGTAATATAAAACAACAAATGAAGAAATGTTTGCAATAAATCATTAGACTAAACTCAGTTTTATAAAGTACTCACGAGTTCCTCAAGGTCTTGGGATAGAAACCTTAACATCACCTCACGCATTATAACCGTGAGAGACAACATACTTCAAATAAGGTGTTACAATATCAAAATACAAATCGAGTTAAAAAAACACAAAAACGTTTTATGAAATCGTTAAAATACTTTTTTTTAGCAGAAAAGCGCAGATTTGCAAAGAATCGATTACGAAATTTTTATTGAAATCTGAAGAGATTTATCTTCAACAATGTATCCCAGTAAACAACAATGTTTTGAAATTCATTTTTGTAAATTCAAACAATAGGAATTACTGTTGTAATTGCTATTATTACTACTATTAATAATTCCATTATTAAGTGATCATAAACTATATTGTTACTCCATTGTTGCAATAAAAAAGAAACATGAAATTAATATCAGGTGTTACTTCCGCAGTCGACCAATCAAAAGGACAACACCACCTCATTAATTTTAATCATCCAAATTGTCACAGACGAAACCAAAATTGTCTCGCAACTAAAAATTCTCTTTTTCAACTTTTTTTTTTTTTTTTTTTAAGAAAAATATTTCTTTGTACCCTGTCAATAATGGCATTTGCTATTGAAATTTACTGAAACTCTGTAATTTTCAAAATGAGTACCGAATTTTCCCCTTCATCGGTATATTTTAAATTTAGGAAATAGTTTTTAGTTTAGAAAATATAAAGGTTTAAAATTTGGAACTTCTGTTGTTAAATTCATTTGTGATCGTTTGACAACAGGTTGCAATACGAGTAAGGTTTAAACATAATTCAAAAATTACTTACTGATTGGGCTGTAATTTTAGTTTAGCGTATTCGATACTTCTAGAAATCAATTTTTCTTTAAAAAATCTTGAGTTACAATTTATGTTTCTTTTCGAAATTTAATTTAAATATATTTTTTAAATAAATTCTAGAAATACATATGATTTATAACCTTTTTGTAATTAAAAAAATGATTTCTAGAAACTTTAAATGTGCAAATCCGAAATTACAGTTCATACCGAGAAGTCATTCTTGAGTTAGGCATATCTGTTCGCAACGAGTACAAAAGAATTTAACTTCATGAATTCAAATTTTAAACCTTGATCATTTTTAAACTACTGGACCAAATGATTTCCCGTTTTGTATTCTGAAGTGAAAAAAAAAAAAAAAAAAAAAAATCAAAATTGTAAAAATTTTGATAATTGGTTTAATATTTTTATGATGAGGACGCTCTAAGCTTATTTATTTTAAGACATAAATTTAAAGAAAACTAAACATCCAGTCGAATGGCTATTTCTATTTCTGTTACTCAGCAAATTTGGTCATTAAAATGTATGTAGTGTTCACTGTTTTATATTTTTGTCTATATTATGAAACATTCCCCAACATCTAAAATAATAAGGAAAGAAGTGTGTGTGTGTGTGTGTGTGTGTGTGTGTGTGTGTGTGTGTGTGTGTGTGTGTGTGTGTGTGTGTATTGGGATTTTTACCTGAAAATAATTATAGCTTAATATGTAGTGGGTATAAAAATTTCTATATAATATCCTATCAGAAACATGACATGTTAAAAATGTAGCCAAGTCTCGTGACACTTTTACCGTAAAAAATTCTGATATCATGTATAGCCAAGTTTAGCTCTCTTATTAAACCTGAAATTTTCATTCACAAATCACTCCTATTCTGGTGTTAGTTTTTCATATTTTTCAACAAACAAATGTAGGATTTCGTGCAATTATCTTATTGGTGCAGGAAATAGAATATCAAAACGATTTTACTGTGCATATGACATGAGAGATAAGAAACTAAACTGTTATTCTTATTATATTCGGTATGGTTCGTTATACGCTACGCTCTTACTATAATTAATGTGGTTACTATAATTACTTAAGGTGCAATGAAATTATTTAAATTACTCAACGATTTCTGAAAGGTTTTGAAATGTATGCGAGCTACATCGTCAAAAGTATCGGAAACAAACAATTTTTATGAAAATACACATTTTATTTAAACAAGAATACTTATACTTACATGTTTATTTCGAATTATGTACTATATTTTATTCCATAGGAAAACCCGTAATATAGTTTTAATTAACAGGAAAATAGCATAATTTTGTTAACCACAGATTTCTCTTTTTTTTTATCGTGAATTAATTTTACTCCGAAATTTTAAATCACTCAATATAAGATTATTGTACATCGTAAGGTAATAAAATATCAGTTTTTTTTCTGAAACTTATGACTGTTTTCGTGACTGATTAACCCGTGGGGTCCACACTTCGGTTGAGCACATGCGGATTCCGCTGTATTTCGATTTGTTTCAGCAAATTATTATCTCCTCCACAACTTCTCTGATTAACATAAATCTCTGAAAGTAAAAAAATATATATATATATATATATATATATATATATATATATATATATATATTTCGTGTCTTGAAATTTATTTCAGGAGTTTGTAAATACGGAGAATCGAAAATGAAAAAAATTATAACGATATTTAAAATATATTTTTCATACGATCATCAACCGTATCCATGCTTATTAATGATGAGCATGAAAACTGAACCTTTTAATTTGTGTACAATTCAAATAAGATAACTTTAAAAGTTTCAAAAATATATGATTGGGAAATAGCACATTTTTAAAAGTTTTATTTTTGTCATATGTCATTTCTATCGTACATATTTTGAAGAATGATTAGTTTACCCATTTTATTTCTAACTATAAAATAAAAAAACTTATTTTAAACAATTTTTTTTTCTGTACATTTTAGAATTTGTATTTTAAAGAATGGTTAGTGTGTATGTTACTTTTAAATTTTCAAAATTAGAGTTAATGATTAATTTAGAGATTGAAACAAAAAGTTATCCTACATATGAAATATATCATTTATTTTTTCAGTACAATATAAATGCACAGTGTTTAACATAGTGACAACTAAGTATTCAGACATACGAATGTTTTGTTGTTGATGTTGTTGTTTGTTTGTTTGTTCGTTATGTTTACATTTCTTTAGAGTCTTCAACAAAAAATTAACAATAATGATAATTATTTTATTCATTTATAATTAAAAAACAAAACACAAACTTTTCAAATCTAATCACTTATTGATAGTAACAAAATTTAAAATATAAAAATAAATAAAAAGTTCTAGCACTTCTATATCAATTTATTTTTCGGACTATTTTCATCGTTTAACCTCTTCAAAATATTTTTTTTTTGTTTAAAAAACTTAAGTATTCCTGAAAATTAATGTGAGAAGAAAAAATAAATATTTAAATAAAGTAAACCTCAACGTAAATAAAGTCAGCTTGGTCTTCATACGAGACAATAACTTCCGGAAAAAAACATGAATTCAAATTTATACGCATTTACAAATGCTGGAAAAACAGCCTTATTGAAATGCTTAGAAGTGTGTAAGAATTTTAGTAGGAAGAACACTTTTTCAGCTATCGATTGTGCTTCTTTGCGATAATAAAAAAAGTTTTAAAACATTCTGACTTTTAAACATATTTAAATATATGACAGAATACTAATTTTAAATTATTTGTAATTGTTTCATGTTTGCATACAAAATATCTTTTTGAAAATTTAAAACAGCTGTTATTTGTGTTTGAAAGCTGAATTTTCATTGAAAATAAAAATATTTTTTTATATATATTGAACTTTTCTGCAGTATTCTGGTCACGTTACGATATTCTTCATTTTTATGTTGTTTTGGAAAAAGGTTGTCCACGTTTAGAGGATAAATTTAAACAAAAAAAAAATGTGCCCGTCCTGAAATGGAGTAAATTCCGATTATGTATGATTAATATGTTTAAACTCAAATCAATGTAAATAACTTAGCATTATATTTTTCGTGTAACATTCAATAGCTAAATTACCAAACCGATTAAAAACTTAAAAAAAAATAATTAATGAAGCACGTATTTAACAAGTGATGTCGAACTACGCACTTAAACACTGAATTACTGAGAATCATAAAGGTTGCCATGTATAGATAAATATTTAGCAATTAACAGCTGAATCGCGGCTTTATAAAAGTGTCAAAAATAGCTTTTATGCGTAGTTGGGAGACAATCTAAAAAAAATCTACTAAAAATAAAAAAATCTATTAATTTTCCACTTAAAGGGATTTTCAAATACGTTCTAAACAGATAAAATTATATTGGTTATCTTAAACATAAACAGGCCGGGATAGAACATCTGGTAAATTTATTGCCAGAAAATGGGATAATATTTTAACTATTTAGTTGACAAGATAAATGAATATACAAATTCGCATTTTCGTTAAGAAGTGTTGTGATAATGACGATAATTAGCAACATTTTCAAGAGACAAATTATACTTTGGGACTCAAAAGTGGTGGCATCGCAAGAAATACTTGGATAGCATTATAATTTGGTTAATGACATTTCATAAAATGCCAGCTTCAAACTGAAATCAAAATAACGACTTTTGAATAGATGTATGAGTTCTCATATTTGTTTGTTTATTTGTTTGTCTTTTTTGTCAAAATATGTAATGCGTACTCTATCGTTTTTATTTTGCAAATGCTATAATTGTTATAATGCTATTATCTTTTTTTTAAGATGTGTTAAAGGAAACTTCAATACTTTTTTCTTAATTCTAAACGTTTTGTAGTAATTAATTAAATAATATTATCGTTGAAATAAAAAAAAAATGGGCAGTACAGTGGTAACAATACTTTTGCTAATTGTCTTGTATAAATAACCAGTAATTCAGACTAAATCTAATAAAGTGTAAATGACTAAATATTAATATTGTTATAAATATCTATGTAAAGGACTTGAAATAAAATATGAAGCCCTAATTACTATTAATCATATATTTTTTAAATAAGAAAAAAATATATCATTTATTTCTCTAAAGAAAATGAAATAGGTAATGTTTTCTAGCATGTATTTATCTTTATTCACAAGCTTAAGTGTTGTTTTTTTACTAAAATAATTCTATAGCAAAAGACAAAAACTCCTGGAAAAATCCAAGATTTGTTTTCCTTTTGATAGAGAACAAAATGACACTTATCTTATTAAGTTAAATCTAAAAATAAAAATAAAAATAAAGAAAAATTATTTTTATGCTCTCAGAGCTCGTTTGCAAGTGCAAAGAATAAGAAATGATGCTGTCTCTAAATCATTTAATATTCCTGTTTTAAAACAGCTACAATAAATATAAGTTTTAATATTCAATGATAAAAGGTACCCTTATTCAATAGATTAATAAACGCGTTTACAAATGTTACAAATAACAAAATAAAGAATAAAAAAATACATATTTTAAAGAAATATTTCTGACTAAAATTTGTTTAGGGAACAGGTGAAGTACATCCAACTAGCTAAAATCTTCCTTTTTAACACATCTAATTAACTTAAATCTCTAGAAATAAAATTAATGAAAGTTATTTTATTGCTCTCCAGCTCTGTTAAATTGTATTTTTGTAAATGCAAAGAATAACACAAGACACTAAAATATTTACGATTCATCTTAGGAGCTGCAGTAGAATTTATTTTTTAAAAGTTCATTGTGAAAAGAAAACTTGTTAAAACAGTTTTCTTTAACTTTTCTTTTTAACATATCTAATTAACTTAAATCTCTAGAAATAAAATTAATGAAAGATATTTTTGCTGGGTAAATTCTGACGGACTGAATATTTTGGCTTGAGGATTGCTTGTCCTTGATTTCTTCAGAATCATTAGAAGTATTTTTTGATTCAAAGTTTTGCGGAGGCTCGTAATCCATATCATTATCATTACTCTGTCATTATTACTTCAACATCAGATTTGTTTTCAGATATATCCTGTAAAAGTTTTACAATTTCATCTGGAATAAGCAGCCATTATAGTGTGTTTGAAAGAATGAAATGCCACAAAAGTTGACTCAACTGCTTCAAGCTATTCACTGTAACATTTCGTGAAAAAAGTCATTAAGAAGGAAACAATGAATGAAAGAATGTGTAATTGAAATGTGTTTTGTTACAATTAGTAAAAAAGCTGTGGACAGTAGAAAAGGAGGAGAAAAGATAGGACGTATTTCCTGTTGTAGGGAAACATAGTGAATGGAAATAATATTTAAAAAATATGTTTTTCCAAGAAAATGTGTTATGTGAGCGAGAAAATAAGATGAATCTACTCAGTTTTACTAACAGACAATTTTACTGGTCCTGGCGCTTCTAGGTATAACTAAAAATATCTTCGTTAATTTTAATTTCATTCGATTCATATTTGGTAGCAATAATTTTTGAGGTGTTTTACGAAAATTCAAAAAATTGTGACTAACTAAGGTAGAGGGTTTTTTAGGAATCCAAGTTAAAATGGTGAAAACAGTCAAAAAGGCAGCTGTAAAGTTTCTAGTTATTTTTTGTCTTTCAACCGAAGCCTTGTTTGTCCTTGGATTTGTTAGTGATTTGAGCTGCCAGCATCCTGTATGCAAGTTAACTTTGAAATTTAATAAATCTTATATTTCTATTGTTTGAAAGTGGACTTAAGGACATATTTCTGTTACGCTCCGCATATCGTAGGCAAAATTGCATAATGACTTCATCACGTCCCTAGCCCGATTAGGTTTAAATAAAGAGATTTTATCTGAAAATTCTAGTCAGGACTGATCTTCAAAGTAATGGCCTTGCCGGGAACGTCAAAACTTCAATATTGTTTAGAGTATATTTTCAAGAAGACGTCTAATTCTATTTTAAAAAGTTGGAATACATGACGGACGATGTTGATAAAGAAGGTCTACATTTATTCTACATTTATGATATGAGGTCTACATTTATTATATGAGCAGGAATTGAGTAATCGTGACGGTAGTGGATCCGATATTATAAATTTAAAGAAAACTTTTCATGAGTGGAATGAAGTAAAGTTTTGTTACGTTCAAGATATAGGCTTAGAATTGGAGATATTTTAAATGCATGCACAAGAGCAAACTCGAAGTACAATATGACACACAGTGTCTAGTTACTTATAATTTTGCCCGCCTTTTACAATAATTTATCTCTCATTAGCAATATATTAAGTGAATGCATCAATGAAATTGCTGCGCTCCATTGAAAAGTGTGATCAATAAAACTTTTTAACAGCTGTAAATAATATATTCATGAAATTACCAATTGTAAAAAAACACTTTCGCTATCTTTAACATTACTTCGATTCTCTGTCAGGTATTTCATTTGTTGATTCCCTATATGTTTTGCTAGTTTTTGTAACTTCCTCATGCATCCTTGACGAATAACTTTTTTTGAATTGTCACGGTCGTAAAAGTAGTTTTCACGTCATCGATAAATTTCGAAGAAATTTTAAAACTTTATTTATCTAAAATTAGAAATGTTAAAAATGATACAATTTCCATATAAACATTTACATGCTCTCTCATCTGAAACTTTAACAGTTATTCCATGAAACAATAGTCTTCTGCGCTTTTTTAGTTATAACACGTTTTACAAGAAAGAAAATATTAAATAGTTTGTTGACAAAATTTTGTTGATATTTACAATTTCTTTTTTGGTAGCATAAGTTGTTTTTTTTTTAGCTACCAGGTTTCCTAAGTTTCTGAGAAGTTTGTAACGTGAAAGGAATGCAGTATTACATTACACAAGATGGTGTTCTTTAAAACTATTTTATTTTCAAACCGGAATTATTATCGCAGAACACAAAAAAATACTTCATCTTTATTGTACATACAAGGCAAATAAAAATCCCAAGTCACGTATAA